>OY856409.1:1774256952-1775581952 GCA_963693085.1 Alisma plantago-aquatica
AAGCACGATTGTTGTTGGACACTGCCTCACTTTCCTCGTTTGTCCATGACACAAGCACGGATGATGTTGCAACACGAGTGTCACCCCTAAGTTGCAGATACCTCTTAGGGGTTCTACGGTGTTAGGGCACCTAAGTCTAACAACTTATTTAACAGATAAACAATCAATCAAGAATATTACATAACAACTGTAAGACATAGAATTTCCACTTTTTCATCTTTCATATCACGCATTTCAAGTTCCAATGAACTTTTCTTACTAAAAATGTACAGGGTACACTGTTTAAAGTCATATCAACTGATACTGAAGCAAACAAGCATGTTAAATGAGTTTAATAATGATTTCTAAATGAACTGCCACTCACCACTTGAAACTCGGCCGAACACTATGGAACTCGGCCGAACGCTTCCCAGACTCTGAAACTCAGCCGATCCCCTGGGGAACTCGGCCGACCAACTCACCGCTTGAAAAACCTACAAGGAAACTCGGCCGATCAGGACCAAACTCGGCCGACCAAATCGCTGTTCGGCAAACTAAATAAGAAACTCGGCCGATCCAAGACCAAAACTCGGCCGATCCGAAAACGCTGTACAATTGCCCTAAATAGGAACTCGGCCGACCGAAATAGAAACTCGGCCGAACCGCGCACAGGCAGAACACAAAAACGGCCTGCAAAAGTCGATTTCTCTCGAATCGACGGGCAAATCTCGAACAAACACCACCAAACATTTGCAATCGATGCATATGACTAATCCGTACCTGAAGGGGAGAAGAAAACGAGCTAGGGCTGCACCGTGCACCCCAATCTCCAAGCCGTTTTTCTTGCAAACGCAGCTCCAGCTGTGAAATCGATTCGAATCGACGGAGAGGGAGATCCACGGAGGGAGAGGACGAACTGCAGCAACTGATTGGAGCAAAACGGAGCTCCGACGCCTTTCCCTCCTCAGCTCCTTCTCTCTCTCTTTCTTTCTCTCTTTCTCTCACGCGGGAGCTGCGTTCCTTCATTTCTGAGAAGTGAAACGAAAAAGGAAGAGAGAAAAGATAAAGAGGAAAACTTAGGGGCCTAATTGCAAAGTTCAAAACTTTCAAAAATTACAAACGGGTCCCTATAAGCCCAAAAACTTGCAACTTTTGACTCGAAGGTCAGATTCGAACGATTTCTCTGGCAACGCTTCTAGCGTAAGATCCTACACGCTTTAGAAGATAGAAAACATACTAAGCACATATCATGACCATTTTAAACATCATTAACAAAAACAGGCTTATAACTTAACACATCAGCTAAACACATGCTGAACAGCTTACTTATGTGATAAGCTCGACGCGGGTCGTAACAACGACTATGCGGATGGCCACGACCGTGGTGTCTTCAATGGGATACGGCCATGATGGTGGCCACGACTGTGGGATTCTGGTGGGAAATGCTATTGATTTTGGCACTTCTTTGCTAAAAAAGACACGACCGTGGGGTTGTGCCCATGGCCGTGTTGGGGTCTGCAACACTTGATTGTCCTTCAAACTTCATCATTCTTGGATGTCTTTGCTTGGTGACGACTCTTGGCCATTAGAGGTAGGTTGAGGGAGATTTTGGGGCCTTTTTTGGACCCCTCCATGGGTGGAGGAGCCCCATAACTCCTTCTTTCTCTCTCTTCCATCTAAGGCATGGTCCAAGTACTTGAAAACAGTGCAAAGAACATCCATAAGCGCATTTGGCAATGATAAATATATTAAAGGAAAAAGCTTGTAATCTAACATGATTATATGTGATTTAAGTACACATGATGGAGCCCTAAAATAGGGATACATCACCACCCCAAACTTAAAACACACTTGTCCTCAAGTATGCTCCAACTCAATCTCTCTTCACATATTCCACAAACGAGAAATGACAAATGCGATGTAAAAGCTAATTATTGCTAAATGGGATCAAAGATGACTGAATACATGCATTTCACCTCTCTCCTCTCCTACTTTCACCATCCAATCATGAAAAGAGCACAAAGCATGTGAACTTCAAATATAGTGCATATAATACACAAGATATCCATATTTATTCCATAAAGTTTCGGGTAGACCGTTTCATGACAGTGTTAATTTTGGATGACTAGGAGTATTGTTTCACCTTCACGCATTCAATCTTATATTTCAAATCACATCAAATGACCCACGTGGCTGCGGAAAAGGGCAAAAATGAGCTAGGTTTGATGTTTCCTAGCTCAATGGGTATGAAAGTGGAAGAAAGGATTGCAGTAAGATTTTTGGAGTGTTTTTACACAATCATCTTTTCTTTATTTGAATGCTCTTAAACAGGAGCATCCTTTTATTTTGTTTTTGCTTTTCTTTTTCTTTTCTTTTCTTTCTTCTTGCCC
Organism: Alisma plantago-aquatica; assembly: GCA_963693085.1. Classification (NCBI taxonomy): domain Eukaryota; kingdom Viridiplantae; phylum Streptophyta; class Magnoliopsida; order Alismatales; family Alismataceae; genus Alisma; species Alisma plantago-aquatica. The sequence goes on from OY856409.1 coordinate 1,774,259,322, forward strand.
TTGGTGTATATAGGGCATATGGTGGATAGAGTGAAGTAGGGAGATAAAGATATGGCCACCCCAAACTTTTGGAGGTGGCCAAGGCTGATTATGTGCACTAGGGAATCTTTTTATGAGATGGAGGGGTATGAAGATGGTGGAAGAAAAGTCGGATCAACGAGGGGTCAATGGTATGATTCTCCACATAAGACATCCTACATGAAAATTAATCCAATATTTCATCCTAGATATCACACCACATGAATGAACAAGATGAAATTGATATATCAATCAAGTGATTCTTCCAACACTAAGTGTTCAAAGCTTGCTCAATTTCATAATTCAACCAAATCATTCACAATCATAAGAGAGGTGATGCACATGTAAAGAGTCAAACATTGATACCACTTAGCAATAAAGCATGACATTTCATTTGCATTTGTCAAAGTTCGACATTTTCACTCAAAATAATAGAGATTGGGTCAAAGCATACTTTCTAGGCAAGAAGTTTCAAATTTGGGCAAAATTGGCCAAAATGGTGCCAATTTGCATTAAATCACATCTAAACCTACTTTAGGGAATTTCAAAACATAAAGTAGCAAATCCTAGTTAAAATACACAAGAAACTACAAAAACTACATGAGAATGCAATGCATGGTATGTGAGGGAAAAAGTAGTATTTTTTTTGAAAATTAAGCAAAAATTGCATGAAACTAACTACATGCTATGCAAGATTGCAATGAAAAGAGCAGTAACAAGAAAACTAAACTAGATGACAAAAGTGGAACAAAATGACTACAAGAGAGAGATAGGGTAGTGTGTACCGCCCTACCCACCCCAAACTTTAGAATCATGATGTCCTCAGCATAAAACTATAGCTTAGGGTAGATAGGGGAAGTGTCACGGGTGCTGTGGCAGCTGGTCTGACATGTGAGGAGGATCTGGAGGAGGAGCTAAGGATTAAGCTGAGCCTAGTGGAGGATGCTGGTAGTAATGCCCCCAATAGTCGTACTGGGGTGGAGGGTATGTCTCTGGATATCTAGGAATGCCACCCCAAATGCCCCCAATAGTCGTACTGGGGTGGAGGGTATGTCTATGGATATCCAACAATGCCACCCCAAAAATCTCCACCCCATTCGGGGTTTCTTGCTGCTTGGGCGTGGTTGTAGTGATACAAGTGGTTGATCTGATGGTGTATCTATTGTTGATCTTTCCACTTGTACTATTGGATAAGATGCATATCACTCTGTGTCTTTTGAATACCCTCAAGCTGCACCTAGATGGTGGACATATCGTAGGCGTTCTGTGACGTCTGACTCGTGAAAATGAGATCAACGAATGCGGAAGCGAATCATTAGCAACGAAATTACTGAAAATCACTAAAAATTAAAACTTTTTGTAAAGAGATCCACAAACTGTGAAACTCTATTATAAAGAAACAAAGTAAGTTATTTACAAACTGATTCATCAGTACATCTCTGTATCATCTCATCTCGAAAGTCATAACATTGTCTGCCCGGTTAAACTATACATGAGCAGTGTACAAAAATCTCTAGGCTTCAAGCCAAAAATTTCAGATCAACATCAAACTCTCTACTGACTCCTAGGACCTGAGAGTACAGAGACGACACATAGGACTCTCTATATACAGAACTTCACAGACAATGTCTCCACCTAAGGATCACTGCTGTCCTTGCTGTTGCTACTGCTGCTGTTCACCCTTTGTAGGGTTTCTGTCTTTTCCTCGGTGATTACCTAAAAATTTAATCCCACGGGAGTGAGACAATTGAAAAATTGCCCCAGCGAGAGATATAACTCTCCGCCAGAAACATTGTTATTGCAGATAATAGAATAACACTGAGCAGTAGACATATAAACATTTATCAGCAGATAATTCATTAACTAAACTAAGTTGAGCAACATTCTCTATGCAATCATTTCAGTTGTAACTTGCATAAGTAGCAAGTTATCCATTTAAGAAGGAATATAAAGATCATGTAAATCATTTATCCAACTAGGGCATATTAATCAATGTATCTTCAACCATTGATTCTTGTAGTTCAACCCTAAGCAAATATGCTACACGACTGATTACATTTTACAAACATACTTATGCCCTGAGGAGATGAGGTATACCGCTCATACTCCAACCGACCACTACAAAGTCAAAATTGGTACCATACATAGGTCATCAGAAGAGCCGAATTTCTATGACCTCATCCTCCTCAGTCAGTTTGAGGAATAACATGCAGGACATCTTGTGTCTCTGCTAAAATAGCTTTCCAGGGTATTCTGGCAACTTCACTATTAGAGTTACAGTGGCATGCTGTACTCTCTTTGCCATCGAGGGATTTCTTTTTTATCTCACATCGATGCGGCATTAACAACATCATCAGGAGATTAGTGATACATTATCCCGACATATACATATAATGAAGAATTGAGAGATTTAGTGTTTATCTCACTTCAATTCCTTCATTAGGGCGTAAGGATATTCACGCCCATAACCCCCACATACTCAAAAGTATTCTCTCCAGGAGTTCCCTTAGGAAAACCTGTTTCACCATCACCTAACTTCTGACGTTGATGGATCTATGGTCAGGGCTCTACATGATATCATTTCACTTGATTATTTAAGTACATTACAACATTCTTTTAGCATCAGGCATGTTGTCAATCATATAACATTATAACATTTTCTATAAAGAATGAGTACTATTTCTATCAAGTTCATTTCACAACTTTGCTAACATTGGGATCTCAATCCCTTATCATCTCATCATCATGATTCAAGAATATGGGTGTTCAAACCCTTAAGTTATCAAAATACATGTTACCACTTTAACATGTAACTTAATTCCATCAAGTCATCTGACAGTGTAAACATGATAAATGTAATGAAGGTATTTCACATAGCTCTTAAATCTTATCAATCTCGTTTGTTACCTTTCACTAGGCTACATAGCATATCATTGCTTATAAACTCATAAAGTGATTTCAATACACCAGACATCATAGCTCATACCTGGCTATGTTCAAAATCTCATAAAACCTGTATGATTAGTACAGATGATAATAAACACATCAATTTCATATCAATATGATGAAAAATAATGATAACATCACTAATCAAGGATTACCCCACCATTCCCTTACTAGGGTTAGGGTTTCCTTTTTAATTCAATTAGAGTAACCATTCTCTTAGCTCAATTAGGATTAATGACTTATAACTTCATTATCCAACCTTAGAGCTCTACATTATAAAGAATAATCCAAAATTAGGGTTTCACTCACAGTTTCACCTTAATTGGAATTAAGGTATACTATACAATCAACTTCCAAGTCAAATATAGTGCACCACGACCGTGCTACCAAAAACGGTCGTGCAAAGGGGAAACACCACGACCGTGCTTCCTTGAACGGTCATGCAAAGGATAGTCACCACGGCTGTGCTATCTTGCACAGTCGTGCAAGAAGAAACCGCCACGGTCGTGCTGCCTAGCACGATCGTGCTACAGCAGACCTCAATTGTTTTATATATGTGAACTCAATACATCCAATTGATTAGGGTTTTACTATTAACCCTAAGTGGGAATAATCAACAGAGTACTTTAATTTAAGGTTGCCTTATCATCATTATGGATTAGGTTTATATCATCATCATATTATAAAATTTCATCTATCAATGCCCTCAAATAGGGTTATGATTCATTAACCTTCATAATTAGGGTTTCATGATCTCACCATCAAGAATCATGCCCTAACTAGACATTCATTCATGAAAGATATCCTCTCTCTCATCTTCTATAAGATGAAGTTTACCTCATCCTTGATTAAGCTAAGTCAACTCAACTTGAAGGAAGAATTGAAATAATAGGATATGTCATTGTACCAAGGTCATTAGAGCTCAATTTCCCTTGAATTACATCATGTGATTGATTACTTAAACCACTGTCCTTCACCCACTTTGAGATTTCATACTATTTGGTTGATTACCTTCCAAGTGATCTTGGAATTAGTGAAACCATTTAGTAAAATAGCAATTGAAACCACTTAACAAAATTGAACTTTTGAAACCGTTTAAGCCTCAACTGGTTTGGGATCGTTTGGTCCCAAACGGTCTTGAGACCGTTTGGACTCAAACGGTCTTGAGACCGTTTGGTCCAAACCACCTCAAAACCGAATGGACCAAATATGGTCTCCACAAATCACATTGAATTAGGGTTTTCAATGTTGATCCCTTCAATCGATCTTGCACATGTTATCCACTAATCAATTGAGTTAAATAGATCAACCCTCAACTGATTTTACACTCAATTGACCCTCAATTGACCATCGATTAGGGTTTGAATCAATTGGATTAGGGTTTAGAATCAATGAACCTTCAATATTCATCAATGTGTAACTAGTTACTTTATAACTATTGAACCACCATACAAATGGGGTATGACCTGACCCCAAACGGTCTTGAGGTCGTTTGGATGACCTCCAAATGGTCTTGAGACCGTTTTCCCATCATATCACTCAAATCCAAGCAATCCAATTAGGGTTCGGTTCATTGAAGTGCTCACCAAATCAGCAATCTATTGCAGATCAACTTGATATCTTTAGACCTTCAAACACTTAACTATACTCAACCCTAGACCTCCAAACGGTCTTGGGTGACCAAAAAACGGTTTTGAGACCTTTTGGATTATCTCCAAACGGTCTTGAGACCGTTTTCCCATCCAACCTTTGGATTCTAGTGAAAATTCATCATGGATTGGTCTATCGAGTTGATCAACAAATCAACACTACATTGCAATATGATTTAGTACCTTTGGACCTTCAATTGGTCAACTATACTTGACCCCAGACCTCCAAACGGTCTTGGGGTGATCCCCAAACGGTCTTGAGACCGTTTGGGTGATCCCCAAACGGTCTTGAAACCGTTTGGGCTAATCAACCCAAAATCTCAACTTAACTCATTGGAATTTCAGCACTGTTTTCAATTAGGGTTTGCCCAATTGAATAGCCTTCAAATCACGATTCCTTGGGAGTTAACCCCTCAAATGTGGAGGGTCATTAACCAACATAAAAAGGAACAGTAATACCAAACGGTTAACGCTTGGTCAACTCACTCAAATGGTTTTGAAACCGTCTTCCCAAAAAGGTCAAGTTAATCAGATTGAAAATCAGCACTTAATCCAATTAGGTTTTCCTAATTGATTAGCCTTCAACCTATGATTCCTTTGGAGTTAATCCCTAAAATTTGGAGGGTTATCAACCAACATAATTATGAACAGGAATCCCAAACGGTCAATGCTTGGTAAACCATCTCAAATAGTTTTGAAACCGTTTTCCCAAACAGGTCAAGTTAATCAGATTGAAAATCAGCACTTAATTCAATTCGATTTGTCTAATTGATTGGCCTTCAAACTATGATTAATTTGGAGTTAACCATTAAAATTTGGAGGGTAATAAGCCTACATAATTAGGAACAATATTACCAAACGGTAAATTCTTGGTCAACTCCTACAAACGGTTTTGAAACCGTTTGGTCCCAACCTTTGAAACCGTTTTCTCCCAAGATATTTGGTGAGGTGCTTGATTATGATGATTTCATCATCATAATCCTTCGTGCATCCAAGAACAGCCACCGTTCTTGATGAAAATTGCAGCAAAGAACAAGAGTGTATCAAATTGAAGAAATCAATCAACAAAGCATAGATAATTGATGCATTAGCAATGTTTAAGGGTTTAAGTTATAAAACCCACCTAAAATTTGATCTCCAAGCTCCAAGCTCCGTGGATCTAATGGTGGATGGAACTCCAGCAACTATCCAAAGTTCGTTCTTGAGCTTTTGGATGAAATGGATGGGTAGAAATGGAAATCGAGTGAAGAAAACTAAGAATCAAGCATTGATTTAGGGGTTTCACCATGACTCCAAGGTAGAATATGATCTAACCTTACCAACAGGTGGTGTTCATCCTTATCTTTCTCCTGGACTCTCCCTTGGTCGGCAAAAGCAAAAATGAAAGGGAAAAGACTAAGGGAAACGTTCCCTATATGTTAGTGGAAAAGATATACATATATGATATGTATATGGGTTTTCAAGGAAAGAGAAAATGAAATCATTTTCTTTAAATTCCATACTAATTTCTCCCAAATACTCCTCCATTAAATGACCACGAAACCAACTTCAATCTCTTGCAAAATCTCTTCATTATCCAAGAATTAATGGAAAAGAAATTAAGCACCTTAATCCATTATAATATTAATATATCTTTTTGAGTGGAAATTCTTTTCCTTATAATAAGGTGAGTGGAATTTCACCTCCTTCGGATATTTTTGATCCTTGAAAGCTCAAGGACGTCCAAAAACACATCTGAATTCCACCATTTAAGTTTTGATTGAAAGCCCTTCAATTATTTTTATTTATTTTTTTCATTAAATTGAATTAGGGTTTCAATCATGCTTATATCTTGATTATTTTAATATCAAGATTCTCTCTCCTCCAAGATAATTCAAATGAGGTGCCCTTCTCATTTTCTTTACTCTAAATGATGCCAAAGATTATTAGGGACCTTATTGAAGTGGTAATTTGCATATTGAATCCTAGGTTTTGGGTAAATTGCACTTTACACCAAAACTAGGTTTTAATGCACAGACGTTGCTTTATCAGCTCTTTCTTAGTATTCAGGCTATCACAAGCCATACCTCCACATCATCTTCATTCTCATGATGTTTCAACACATGAGGAACTTATTATCATGCACAATTTGCAATTTAACCCCTCAACTTGGGTAATTTGCACTTTAGTCCAAAATTAACAAAATAATGTTTCAACATTATTCAAAAAGGACTGAAATTGAAATATAAGTTCCTCAAGAGCCTTAATTACCTTTCACAAGATAAGTACAAGCATCTAATCAACTTTTTTAAGCAAAACTCCTGGGGTTAGAACATAACCCAGGTCAGGGATGTTACACGTTCACTAAGGGCTGCTGCAGCTGGGATGTCCCCTCATCCCTCCTTCTTGTTCTTTAGGGCTACATGTTTACTTCAATTTCTTGATCCTACCCTTGCACATTGGATTCATCCATCTCTTCTTGTGTGACAATGAATCCCCTAACATATGTCTCTCTTGGGTTTTCTTGCTGCCATTTCAATAATTTTTCCTTCAATCTATAGAGAACTTCCAATACGGATAGAAGTGGCACCATGTGGTATGGCAACTCAAGTTCAATATCCAACACACTAGTTGTGAGATAAATCATCCTTTTTTCCTTCATCTTAATAGTGTGCGAGCGCATCATGTAGTTGCGGTCAACAAATTCTGCCTCATATGCGTCTTGAAACCTAGAGAGATCATATCCCAAAGTGAGTGCAATTGAAGTCACAAACCCTCCCATAACAAATGGTTTTGTGCTCTTATAGGGTATGGAGTTCATATGATCAATCAACAGCACTCCAAGGTCTATATTCCTTTTGAGGTTCATCTCTATCAAGACAAACATATCCTTTTGGGAAATGGAGCCTTGGTTATCGTATCTTCCCACAATAGTATTTGCCAAGACCTTTTGCACATAGTGGAGCATGGGGTTGCTTATAGCGGTGGTTTTTGATCAACCTGCATTTTGATCACTGTTGTATGTTATCATCTTCCAAAAATGTCCATAGTCAAAATCTACCTCCATCTCCAACAGGCCATCATCCATCTTCACGACTTCTTCAGGGCTAGCAGCAAAGACACCATTCAGCCTAGTAGATGTGAGGGTATGCATGTTGCCCATCATGACGAATTTGATTGCATCACAACCTCTCACTTTTGTCATTTCAACTGTGGCAAAGAACTCTCGAGTCAAAGTGAGGTATGCAGGTTGGGTTGAGAAAAGAACATTCCATGGCCCTATTGTCTTCAAGCTTTCTTTCATCACTTCTTCTATCCCAAGATCATCAATAATCTTCTCACAACCATACCTAGAGGTGACCACTTGCCTTGTCATGCATTTTGGGTATGTTAGATCAAATTTTCTCTACCTGTGTCCTCAACCATATGACAAACCTATCGGTGCCTTACCTAAGGCCTTCACTCTATCTGCCTCCAACTGTGCTAGAACATCATCTGCCTCAAGCACAAGCTCCATCTCTTCCTCCTTAGATTCATCTTCGCCTTCCTCCATCTTGTACGATTGAGACCCCTAACTTGGGTCGAGGTTGTACCAGTGTGCGGATTTATTTTAATCTTGACGTAGTTGCCGTGAAGGTTGCGACTGCACACTATGCCCCGCCGTTGTATGAGATGTAGAGTAGCGGGCTGGAGCAAGCTTTGGCGGTAGCTTTGATGAGGACAATGCTGGCGTAGATATTTGACTTCTTTTTGCAGCCATTGGCTCAACCTCATCGATTATTATAACATACTCAATTCCATACACATAGGCTAATCCTCCATTCTTCTAAGCCCCTACTCGTCTGTGTGATATCCAACCTCCTTCTTTCTCTCTATTAGACCTTATTTTGAATACATACCTTTTGTGTGTGTAATTTACTAATTTATGATAGATTAAACATTGTTGGGGACTTTATAACCCTAATTGACTCATTAAGAACTCATAGTCATGGAATTTTAGGATGTATTAACTCTAATAATATAATTAAGGGAAATTGATGAATTAGTCACAAATATGTCAATTGTTGAGCTTATTCCTAATTTGAACCTATATAAGCTTCCTTCGTGATTAGTTGAGGAAATTAGAGAAATATAAATTTCAATCATATAATTGGGTGAAATAAAGTAATGAATACACTATATGAACAACTAACATACAACTAATTAAATTGAAAATTCAATAGCAACAAAATGCAAATTTTATCCAACATGTTTCTTGCACCTTAAATAGATACCGTGCAAAGTATCAACTTAATTGGACCATGTTTGCACCCCAATAAAGGATAAAGGTTACAAATTACCTAAGTTTGTTGGATCAAATTATATTTACATTTCTCTGCCACCCGCTTATTACTTGGGTCATGATCAGGCATCTGTAAACCAACATGACTGCATCTCCCCATTCCCTATCCACGATCTCAGCTGACCTAGCCCCCACAACAATCAGAAACTAAGCAATCAGAGACTGCTTCCATGCCTCCTCCTCACATGCTCCTATTCCCTATCTCCTCTCTTATCCATCCTCCGCCTCTTTATTACCCCAGTTGCATCCTTCTCATCTTCATCCCCAACTTACACCTCCGCTGATGAGGTAGCAGCCGCCTACACACCCTGGGATGTCCTTATTCATTTTACTCCCACACATACTGCAAATCTAGTGACTCCATCCTTCCCCTCCCTCTCCAAGTCGTCATCATGTCTACATTCACCAGATCCGTCTCCTTTTCACCCATGGGATACAGTTCCTCAACCTGGCTGTGAATGCGGTAGACCTACAGCCGACCAAGTCGTCGGTTCTGCAACACGACAATGAATCTCCTCCTTCACCCAGATCCTAAGGGCGACCCAACACTAGACAGAGCCCCACATCATAGACGGCGCTGCCGTCTCCTCTTCTCCTCCTCCACCTATGCACATCAATGCCAACACCAAGCATTTACAGGCGGCGCCAAGCATTGCCAGGGTAGCGCCTCCGATTAGTAATTATTCTGTGACTCTTTCACCCTACTCCCCAAACAACATGACTGCAGGGATTCCCTGCCACCAATGGTGGCCACTGCAAGGCAGATCTCGCCCCACATCAGTGACCACCATAGATCTAGCAGCCACGATGCTTCCTCCTCCTTCACTATGATGTACACATCAATGACATCATCCTAAGGTGATTAACGATGATGGCGACTAATTCAAATCTTCAGGCCTTTAACAACATGCAACACCAACATCCATTTTCCCACCGATCCCTGCCCCGAATGTCCCCTGAACACCTTTGAGTTTCTCATGTGATTTTCCTTCTCCAACAATGAACAGAACCAATTTCGGTCAGAGCCTAGCTTCGATCAACAATGGCTCTTCATCAACCACCAACACCACAACAATCTTGCTCAATGACATCGACACCACCTACAACCTATGAGCTAGGAACATCTCCATCCACATCCTACTTCCTCAGCCACACCACCATATAACCCCACTGCCATCAGCTTCGTCACCAGCGACCATGCCTTCACCTACCCTCCTTCTTCTCTTCATCCTTCCTGACAATCAGACCTACAGCTGTGAGTAGATGGTCGAGATGATGCCTCTCATCTGATACTGTCAGTCCCTCTGTCTCCAATGAATTCCACCACAATTGGTTTATCAGAAGAATCAATTCATCAAGGTCTCGTAGGGGAACAACAAACTAAAAGGTCAGTTTTTCTTTGTGATTCTAGTTTAGAAAGTTTTTTAGATGATGAATGAATTGTTAGTCTAATTATATTGGTTAGTTTATCTAATCTTGCACACTGAAAACATCATAGCATATTAACATCCACATATATAAGTATACTCATTAAGCATTCTATGTCTACTAACTACTGTATTCAGTGAACTAATTAATGATGATGTCTTAGATATTCGTTAGATGTTTTCTAGATGACTTTATAAATAGAACTTGGTTGTGGTGGTGAATCAGATCGGGTTGATGGGCTGTTAATAAGACAATTTCAAACTTAAGCCTTGTTAAATAGGAACTCTAGGACTCATACACGCGTTTAATGGATTCGATTGGTAATTATTAATGCATAAGGATATTAGAAATACATCATCAAAGTTTACTTATGTTGAATGAGATGGGGGTATGATGTAAGGGCTATTATTTGGAACATTTCTGTATGAACATAAGTATGGATGCCAATTTGATTAAGATTAATATCTCAATATACATCCATTTATCTAGACAGTATATACTCAAACAAATGGCATATTCAATAATGTGATAATAAAATGTGTATGCACACCTACATGTTGAATGTGATGTCTAGGATAAACTTTAGGGAAACAAATTAGACATTTGAATTAAATGGACATGTAACATAATCTATCTATGTTATAATCCCTATCTACATATGATATATGTTGGATTCTATCTCCATGCAATCCTATTAAGAACACTAACATGTCACTAGATAAGAAGAATTAGGGTAAGATCAATATGAATATGTATAATAGGAATGTATACACCTATTCGCTTTGGTTGACTAACATACCTAATATGTTCCTAGGATGAAAACATGACCTCGTGGATCAAATATATAGACTGAGTTAAGCCTTAGCTATGAAGATTAGGTATGTACATCCTCTATTCAAATTTGGGCATTATTTGACTGAAACCTACATTCATCTTAATGAGGCATCTCTTGAGCTCTTAATTTGTACTTGAAATCATTTACTTGGACTTTCATAGTTCATGTTCTTGATTCATTATATTCCATGTGGTTGTTGAACTACTTTGTTATATGGGTTCTTGGACCCCACTTGCTACAATTGTCTTTTTATGAGAAATTTACCGAAATGATAGTCTTGCTACTCTATTTATGCATGCTACATGTTTGACTGGAATATCTAGAATAATGGTACTTATGTACAACCATACTTAATTAGGGCGTGCGTACTCTGCCCGGAGTGTGTGTTTCCACTCTTATTTCTTTTTAAGCCATGATCCTATGGTGTTATGGCCCTATTTTAGATATATTTAGTCTACATTGTTATGCATGCAAATGTTTGTTGTCTTAATATGAATATGTGGATGATTGTTATGGCAAGACACTCTTTATTATCATGATTGTAATCTAAATTTAATATGCCTCATTTCTTTGTTACGTTTCTCTTGAACTTACCTAATTGCAAATAGCCCCCTTCTTGTGGGAACATCTCTTTTTGTATTTTTACCCCAATATAATGCCCAAAGTTTATTATGTGTACATACTCAGCCTTTGCTGACCTCTATGTTGTTTCCTATGTTTTGGGTGATGTTCCCTTCCACCCAGTTTGAGGTACATTGGAAGACAAGAGCTCAAAAAGATCACTAACATGACATGAACTTAAGGATAGCTTGGAATGGCTGGGTTGCCCTCTGCTACTGATTTTAGTTGTACTTAGTTCAAGTTTTTGGTAAAATCACCTATTATGGTGAGGGACAATTGTATAAATGAATCATGAAGTGACTTTGTAATAGTTTTGTTTCTGCTACTTTATTGTTACATGGATTTTGTATTATATCATTTGAGTGGATCCCCTTTCGGGTCCCACTCTTTACAAAATGGTATCAGAGCCAAAAGCCGCCGGTAATTTGACTATTTCAAGTTATCCTACATTGTTCCTTAATTAGGTGCTTAGGCGACCTTTTAGAGGTTATTGTCAGGCCTATTTCTTTGTAGTGGTTTACCAGTTATTATTTCAATCCCTTCTAAAATTCGTCAATACATCTTCTTACAACACATCAGTTGTGGAAGCATAGTATGTGACAAACCAAGACTACCCTACTCTCTCTATGGGGGTGTAATGAAACTACACTAGAATTGGCTTTTATAGTGATATATATTCTTATTTATGAGAGGCTATCTAGACTACATTATGTGTAGGTTGACTTGGACACTCATAGATAGGTGTAACCCTAGTTAACACATGTGACCCCTTTTATTTGACGTCGATCTAACATGCCTAGCATACATTCACTTGGTTACTAAGCATGCATAAATTTAAACTGCAAAATCCTAAATATAAGATTAGGGTTAAGATTCCTTTGATGCTAAGTGTTATCCTAAGCTAGATAAACTTTATTTATAGCATGCCTTGTCCTCAATGTGAGTATATTAGGATAGTTATGCTCTGATGCCATCCCCTCAAGGGCTAAATTCCACCCTCTCTGGGATTGTTATTCTAGTGTATTGGAATTGATTGATGGAGCTAAATGTTTTAGTAGGCATACTTAAATTATCACCTCTCTCAGAGTACTTGGTTTACCTAGTGCTTGAGATGGGTATCTGGACTATATAGGTTACCTTATAATGTGAAGGAACTACGGTGGAGAAAACCCTAAATCACTACCTATCATGTGGGGGTAATCTCATGTTTCGATTAGGACTCTGGATGAGGTAGTGGGGAGTATGACTAAGAATGATGTGGGAAATGGTGGATGTCATGCTTGGGTAGGTTTTGACTGATTATTGGCTATGAGTAATATACACCCTTCTCTCTCTCATTGCTTGCATATTAGAGAATACTCACATGACCTTTGAAGTGATAGGAGGATCATACCTCTTTTGTAGAAGGAAGTGGTTATAGGATAGTAATGTATGTCTCAATTTGTGGAAGGTGTCTGACTTGGTTCTCAGATCAATTTTGGCGCCAATTTTGCATCTTCATCGCCAGTCCTTTATCGCTAAAACTTATTTTCATTATTAAATTATATGTGCAAAAGATTTATTTTTATTTTTATTATCTCATCGATGATTTTCAGAACCAAGTCACCACCACAAGTAAGTTGAGTAGTAGAGAAGCTCTTTAGTGAAGTACCCTTGGTTGACATGTTCAACCCTAATACCCTAGGCCTAAGACTAACATAGCTAGTTTATATATATATATATATATATATATATATATATATATATATATATATATATATATATATATATATATATATATATATATATATATATATATAAGACCTTGTGGATCCACCCTTTTTCCCCTCTAGGATATGCCCAAAGTTATAGTTTTAGCCTTTTAAGGGGTGGAGTTCCCATACAATCTAGTTAATAGGCATAATCGGGAATAATGACAGCTACAATGAGTAAAACTTGGATAACTCCTAGCAATAATGTTAAACATATGTAGAGTCTACCAAACTGAGGATTCCAGACGATCCTTGCTAATCATACCATCATAAAGGTAACTTTGATAATCAAAACAGATTTTAAAATGCATTCTTGAATTACCCTTAAGGACATGTTTAAGTCAGATGGAGGTAAAAGTAAATTACACTTAAAAGCTCAATTAGTATTATACACCCCAAATCACCACTAATTAGATGGTAAGGATGACTTTACAGTAGAGGCTAGGGTGAACACACTAAGTATGATAGGATTTCTAAATATTTTCCCAGGTGACCATAATAAACAGAAGTGATAGGGAACTGACTACACATCAATCAAAACATGTGTAATGTAATGTCTAAAGTTAACTCATGAAAGAGAAATTCAAATAGTTGCATACAACACACTATAGAGTTCATATATGAATGAGAAAATCCGTTGGCACAAAAAACCCTAAACTTACACCTCAACCCTAACATGTCTATTAAAGTATAAGTGTTGTCTTAGACAAGTAACACATAATTATTTGACCCTCTTGATATAATTCATAAATAATTCAAGTTTTAAAAAAACTAATACTAGAAGGAAAATAAGACATATATGCACGTCATACAAAAAGTGACCATTATAAATAATAATATGTTAATGATGTTTATGATCATGATGACAATGTTGATAAGTAAATTTTTCCTTAGTAGTAATAATGATAGGAATCATGGTGCTTGAGGATCGATGTTTATAGGAAAGAGTAGTTCACCAATTTAGCGGTCAAAATTTGAATGGTTCTATTGGGAAATTTGTATATGAAGATTGGTCATTCATGCTTAAGTGATGGAAGATGAGGATCTGTAGAACAAACTAGCACTCATGACTAGCAGTGGATTGATTTTGGGGAAAAAATCCTCTTTAAGGGGTGGAGTGTTGTAACATACTCAATTCTAGACACATAGGCTAATCCTCCATTCTTCAAAGCCCCTACTCATCTGGGTGATATCCAACCTCCTTCTTTCTCTCTATTAGACCTTATTTTGAATACATACCTTTTGTATGTGTAATTCACTAATTTATGACAGATTAAACATTGTTGGGGACTTTATAACCCTAATTGACTGATTAAGAACTCATAGTCATGGAATTTCAGGATGTATTAACTCTAATAATATAATTAAGAGAAATTGATGAATTAGTCACAAATATGTCAGTTGTTAAGCTTATTCCTGATTTGAACCTATATAAGCTTCCTTCGTGATTAGTTGAGGAAATTATAGAAATACAAATTTTAATCATATAATTGGGAAAAATAAAGTAATGAATACACTATATGAACAACTAACATACAACTAATTAAATTGAAAATTTAATAGCAACAAAATGCAAATTTGATCCAAGAATCATGTTTCTTGCACCTTAAATAGATACCGTACAAAGTATCAACTTAATTGGACATGTTTGCACCCCAATAAAGGATAAAGGTTACAAATTACCTAAGTTTATTGCATCAAATTATATTTACATTTCTCTGCCACCCGCTTATTACTTGGGTTGTGATCACGCATCTGTAAACCAACATGACTGCGTCTCCCCATTCCCTATCCGCGATCTCAGCTGACCTAGCGCCCACAACAATCGAAAACTAAGCAATCAGAGACTGCTTCCACGCCTCCTCCTCACATGCTCCTATTCCCTATCTCCTCTCTTATCCATTCTCTGCCTCTCCATTACCCCAGTCGCATCCTTCTCCTCTTCATCCCCAACCTACACCTCCGTTGATGAGGTAGCGGCCGCCTACACACCCTGGGATGTCCTTCTTCATTTTACTCCCACACGGACTGCAAATCTAGTGCCTCCTTCCTTCCCCTCCCTCTCCCGGTCGTCATCATGTCTACATTCACCAGATCCGTCTCCTTTTCACCCATGGGCTGCAGTTCCTCAACCTGGCTGTGAATGCGGTAGACCTACAACCAACCAAGTCATCGGTTCTGCAACACATAGTCAATATCCTCCTTCACCCAGATCCTAAGGGTGACCCAACACCAGACAGAGCCCCACATCATAGACGGTGCTGCCGTCTCCTCTTCTCCTCCTCAACCTGTGCACAACAATGCCAGCACCAAGCATCGCTAGGCGGCGCCAAGCAACACCGGGTAGCACCGCCGATCAGTAATTATTCTACGACTCTTTCACCCTGCGCCCCAAACAACATGACTGCAGGGCTTCTCCACCACCAATGGTGGCTACTACAAGGCAGATCTAGCCACACAAAAGTGACGACCATAGATCTAGCAGCCACGATGCTTCCTCCTCCTTCACTGTGATGTACACATCAATGACATCATCCTAAGGTGATTAACGATGATGGCAAATAATTAAAATCTTCAGGCCTTTAACAACCTGCAACACCAACGTCCTTTTTCCCACCGATCCCTGCCCCGAATGTCCCCTGAACACCTCTGAGTTTCTCATGTGATTTGCCTTCTCCAACAATGAATAGAACCAATTTCGGTCAGAGCCTAGCTTCGATCAACAATGGCTCTTCGTCAACCACCAACACCATAACAATCTTGCTCAATGACATCGACACCACCTGCAACCTACGAGCTAGGAACATCTCCAGCCACATTCTACTTACTCAGCCACACCACCATATAACCCCGCCGCCATCAACTTCATCACCAGCGACCATGCCTTCGCCTACCCTCCTTCTTCTCTTCATCCTTCCTGACTATCGGACCTACAACTATGAGTAGATGGTCGAGATGATGCCTCCCATCTGATACTATCAGTCCCTCTGTCTCCAATGAATGCCACCACTATTGGTTTATTAGAAGAATCAATTCATCAAGGTCTCGTAGGGGAACAACAAACTAAAAGGTCAGTTTCTCTTTGTGATTCCAGTTTAGAAAGTTTCTTAGATGATGAACAAATTGTTAGTCTAATTATATTGGTTAGTTTATCTAATCTTGCACACTGAAAACATCATAGCATATTAACATCCACATATATAAGTATTCTCATTAGGCATTCTATGTCTACTAACTACTGTATTCAGTGTACTAGTTAATGATGATGTCTTAGATATTCGTTAGATGTTTGCTAGACGACTTTATAAATAGAACTTGGTTGTGGTGGTGAATCAGATCGAGTTGATGGGCTATTAAGAAGACAATTTCAAACTTAAGCCTTGTTAAATAGGAACTCTAGGACTCATACACGTGTTTAATGGATTCGATGGGTAATTATTAATGCATAATGATATTATAAATACATCATCAAAGTTTACTTATGTCGAATGAGATGGGGGTATGATGTAAGGGCTATTATTTGGAACATTTCTGTATGAACATAAGTATGAATGCCAATTTGATTAAGATTAATATCTCAATATACATCCATTGATCTAGACAGTATATACTCAAACAAATGGCATATTCAATAATGTGATAATAAAATGTGTATGCACACCTAAATGTTGAATGTGATGTCTAGGATAAACTTTAGGGAAACAAATTTGACATTTTAATTAAATGGACATGTAACATAATCTATCTATCTTATAATCCCTATCTACATATGATATATGTTGGATGCTATCTCCATGCAATGATATTAAGAACACTAACATGTCGCTAGATAAGAAGAATTAGGGTAAGATCAATATGAATATCTATAATAGGAATGTATACACCTATTCTCTTTGGTTGATTAACATACCTAATATGTTCCTAGGATGAAAACATGACCTTGTGGATCAAATATATAGACTGAGTTAAGCCTTAGCTATGAAGATCATGTATGTACAACCTCTATTTTAATTTGGGCATTATTTGACTGAAACCTACATTCATCTTAATGAGGCATCTCTTGAGCTCTTAATTTCTACTTGACATCATTTGCTTGGACTTTCATATTTCATGTTCTTGATTCATTATATTCCATGTGGTTGTTGAACTACTTTGTTATATGAGTTCTTGGACCCCACTTGCTACAATTGTCTTTTTATGAGAAATTTACCGAAATGATAGTCTTGCTACTCTATTTATGCATGCTACTTGTTTGACTGGAATATCTAGAATAGTGGTACTTATGTACAACCATACTTAAATAGGGCGTGCGTACTCCGCCCGGGGTGTGCGTTTCCACCCTTATTTCTTTTTAGGCCATGATCCTATGGTGTTATGGCCCTATTTTAGATATATTTAGTCTACATTGTTATGCATGCAAATGTTTGTTGTTTTAATATGAATCTTTGGATGATTGTTATGGCAAGACACTCTTTATTATCATGCTTGTAATCTAAATTTAATATGCCTCATTTCTTTGTTACGTTTCTCTTGAACTAACTTAATTGCAAATATCCCTCTTCTTGTGGGAACATCTCTTGTTGTATTTTTACCCCAATATAATGCCCAAAGTTTATTATGTGTACATACTCAGCCTTTGCTGACCTCTATGTTGTTTCCTATGTTCTGGGTGATGTTCCCTTCCACCCAGGTTTAGGTACATTGGAAGACAAGAGCTCAAAAAGATCACTAACATGACATGAACTTAAGGATAGATTGGAATGGTTGGGTTACCCTCTGTTACTGGTTTTAGTTGTACTTAGTTCAAGTTTTTGGTAAAATCACCTATTATGGTGAGGAACAATTGTATAAATGAATCATGAAGTGACTTTGTAATAGTTTTGTTTCCGCTGCTTTATTATTACATGGCTTTTGTATTATATCATTTGAGTGGATCCCCTTTCAGGTCCCACTCTTTACAATTATGTTGTCCAAATCGACTCCCTCAGATTCCTCATCTTCTTCCTCTTCACCCTCGTATGTGGCGTCGGTGATATGGTGACTATCGGATGAGTAGGAGTGGGATCCACTCACAGATTGTGAGCGGCGGAGGGAATGGTAGGTGGAGGTGGTTGGCAAAGGGGTATGGACACATCAGAGGAGGCATTTTTGGAATGCCACTTTCCTCCGATGAGGATATTCCTCCCCTTGGTGATGGCTTTCCCAATCGTCTTCATGGTTGGGTGTGGAGGTTGAGTTGGAATTCAAATTTTGGTGGGGGGTGGTATGGATGTGGATTTCTGTGTGGAATGGAAGGAGAGTGATGTTTGGATGGTGGAAATGAAGTTTATTATGAATTTGGACAAACAATGGAGGGTTTATGTGGAGGTTTAGCGGCAGGGGCTGTTGGGCGGATTGGAGATGAATGTGGAGATGGAGGGGCGATTGAGAGAGAATATGTGGTGGAAACAGTAGGGGGATGGCTGGGATTGATTTGGGATTGATTGGAGGCTAATTGGTGGTGTCTTTGGGGGGTTGGAGATGGAGATTGGGGGATCACGGGGGAGCTGCGCACTGCCACATCTGTTTGCTAGAGGTAGAAGATGAGCAAATGAACGTAGGGGTCGGGCTTGGACATTTAAAAGCTATATTTTTTGCTGAACTGGGCTCGACCACGGTCGTGGCCAAGGCTAGGTGGCACAACCGTGGCGGGTGCCACTATCGTGCTGTCAATGAAGAACGCCTCCAATTGACCTCGCCACGATCGTGGCCGAATGCCACGGTCGTGGCCATGCAACTTCAACACGGATGTGGCAACCAACCACGACCGTGGCCATTCTTGCAAAAAATGCTGACATGTTATGTAACTTTGATGAAATAATTCCCACAACTGTGGCGGCTGCCCACGGTCGTGGCCATGCTTCCTTGACACGGCCATGGCAGGTGGTCACGACCATGGCCATTGTTCCAAAAACCCTGTAACTTTGGCCAAGTTGATGCAAAAAAACCCATGACCTTGGTAGTTAGCCACGGTCGTGCTTGGCCACTTCTGCCACGGCCGTGGTCGAGCTCCACGGCCATTTTGGTGATACTAATTCAATTTTTTCAATCCAAAAATAAGAACTTCATTTTTATATGTTATTCGGCCACAAATCTGCCTTAATGATCACGATTTACTTCTATACCTTCTCTCTCTAGTGTCTAGCACCTGCCACATCATCAAAACTTATAGAAAACTATTAGACACAAGTGTGTGTGTGTGTGTTTGTGTAAAACAAAGCAAAAGTATCAAAAAGCAAGGTTCGAGAATCTCAAACCACGTGGGTTACCTCCCACTAGTGCTAAATTTACGCCTTCAGCCGGGCTTATTGATTCTAGATCTCTATCACTTCTTTGGATTCCTCAATGCATCCTTGTAGTAGATTCCTTTCTCATCCTCTTCTTTCTTCCACAAACATAAAAATATCACAACTTTGATTGGCCTTATCCAGGCCTACTTCAACAACTGTATTCAATCTTTGTCCATTGATGACAAACTCCTTTGCCCCTTCTTTTTCACATATCAAAACAGCTCTCGATGGGTACACTTTCGTGACAAGATAAGGTCCCTCCCATCTAGACTAGAGTTTTTTGAGAAAGAACTTCATCTTTGAATTGTAGAGCCATACTCACTTCCCAGGCTCAAACTCTTTCTTCCTAATCATCTTATCATGAAGAAACTTCGTTCTCTCCTTGTAGCTTTTTGACATCTCATACACCTCATGGCACATTTCTTCCATCTCATTAAGTTGAAACTTTCTCTTCATTCCGACATTTTCACCATAAATGTCCATAGTCTTCAAAGCCCACAACACCTTCGGTTGCATTTCAACTGTTAAGTGGCAACTTTCCCGTAGATGAGCTTGAATGGGGTAGTGCCAATTGGGGCTTTGAAAGTAGTCCGGTATGCCCATAAAGCCTCATTGAGACGAAGCGACCAATCCTTACGGTTCGGTCTCACCATTTTCTCTAAAAGGAGATTTATCCCCCGATTGGCAAGCTCAACTTGGCCACTAGTTTGAGGATGATATGGAGTGGCTACACGATGGTTGACCCCATTCTTTTTAAGCAATCCCTCAAAAGTGTGGTGAATGAAGTGACTCCCGCCGTCACTTATCATGGCTCTTGGAATGCCAAAACGGCTGAAAATGTTTGATTTCACAAAGTCACATACTACTTTGTGATCATTCGTCCGAGTTGCAACAACCTCTATCCACTTTGATACATAATCCATGACTACCAAAATGTAGACATACCCAAAGGAAGGTGGGAAAAGATCCACGAAGTCAATCCCCCATACATCAAAAACCTCCACCACAAGAATGGGTGATAGAGGCATCATGTCCCTTTTTGAGATAGTGCCCACCTTTTGGCACCTCAAGCATCTTTTGCAAAACTCATGTGAATCTTTTAACAAGGATGGCCAACAAAATACACATTGAAGAACCTTTGCAGCTGTGCGCTTTCCTCCAAAATGACCTCCACATTAGCCGGAATGGCACATGAAGAGGATGTCTTGCTGTTCTATTTCTGGCACACACCTTCTTATGAGATGATCGGGGCAGTATTTAAAAAGGTGAGGGTCATCACAAGCATAATTCTTGACCATGGCAAACAACCTTTTGCTCTCCTCCCTTGTCCATGTGCTAGGTATCCTCCCACTAGCCAAGAAATTGGCTATGTGTTGATAACATGGGCTTTGAGTGGATGAAAGAAGGAACAACTTCTCATGTTGCATTATTTCTTTAATTTGACTTGTTTCATCAAAGGGTTAATCAATCGAGGAGAGATGATCGGCATCACCATTTTCCACTCCCTTCTTGTCTACAATCTCTACATCGAACTCTTGCAGCAATAGAATCCACATGATCAACCTTGGTTTTGAACCTTTCTTTGACATGAGATACTTGAGTGCATCGTGGTCCGTATATATCACTACTTTATTTTGCAATAGATATGAATAGAATTTGTCAAGAGCAAAGATGACAACAAGAAACTCTTTCTCATTTGTCGTGTAATTTCTTTGTGCTTCGTCTAAAGTCTTGCTCGCATAATAGATAACATGAGGGATCCAACCAACTCTTTGGCCCAGCACAGCCCCCACTGCCATGTCAGATGCATCTGTCATAATCTCGAATGGCAAAGAGAAGTCAAGGGGCTGCATGATCGGAGCAGAAATGAGTCTTTCTTTGAAGTGATTGAAAGATTCAATACACTTGTCATCAAAATGAAATTCGACATCCTTATCAAGTAAGTGACATAGAGGTCTTGAGATTTTACTGAAATCCTTAATGAAGAGGCGATAGAAACCGACATGTCCCAAGAAAGACCGGACATGTCTTATGGTGGAAGGAATGGTGAGAGTAGAAATGAGGCCCATTTTGGCCTTGTCAACTTCAATTCATTCTTTAGAAACCCAATGGCCTAGAACAATGCCTTCGGGCACCATGAAGTGGCTTTTCTCCCAAGATAGCACAAGGCAAACCTTCAAACATATTTCAAGAACAATAGCTAAATGTCGCAAGAACTCATCAAATGTCTTATCAAAAACTGAGAAATCATCCATGAATACTTCCAAAGACAAATCAAGCATATCCACAAAGATTGAGGTCACACATCTCTGAAATGTAGAAGGGGCATTGCATAACCCAAATGGCATTCTATGGTAGGCAAAGGTGCCACTCGGGCAAGTGAATGTTGTCTTCTCTTGATCTGCAGGATACACGACAATTTGGAATATCCAGAATATCCATCAAAGAAACAATAGAAGCTTTTCCCCGCTAGCCTACCTAAAATTTGGTCAAGAAATGGGAGAGGATAGTGATCCTTCTTTGTCTTTTCATTGAACTTACAATAATACACACACATCCTCCACTTGGATTGCTCTCTTATCGACATTAGCTCACCGTCTACATTCTCAGCAACAGTGATCCCACCCTTCTTAGGTACAACTTGGATGGGGCTCACCCATGTACTATCAGAAATAGGATAGATGATTCCAGCATCAAGCAATTTCACAACTTCTTGATTCACCACCTCTTTCAACTTTGGATTCAACCATCTTTGCATTTGGTGGGTTGGCCTTGCATCATCCTCTAGATAGATCTTGTGTACACAGATGAAGGGATCAATACCCCTCAAGTCATCTATAGACCATCTAATGGATTGGATGTTCTTCTTCAAGACTTTCATCAATGCTTCCTCTTATTTAGGTGAGAGAATAGAAGAAATGATCACCGGGAGAGTGTCATTTTCCCCTAGAAAAGCATACTTCAAACCTTCTGGAAGTGGTTTCAGCTCAAGAGTGGGAGGTTCTTCAAGAGAGTTCTTTAATGGTTCGGATATAGAAGGGATGTCTTCACTCACAGCCACCAAGGCTAGCTCATTCTCTTCATCATCTTCCTCATCATCATCGGGGAACTCAACTATCAGCTCTGGACCTCTACCTTGAGTGGTAGTTTGAATCCACATAGGTAGGCATTCCTCCACAATCTCATCTAGGCACTCAATGAGATAGAAATCCTCTTCAGTCTCCCCTATCACCTTGGCCGTGGCTGACGATTTAAAAATGTTCAACCGGATCTTCATGTGCATGAATGTCACATACATCGTACCAGTCCTCACATGAATAACCACATCAGCGGTGGCTAAGAAAGGTCTCCCCAAGATGATAGGAACCCTCCTTATATCTTTTTCCATATCCAAGATAATGGAATCGATAGGGAAGAAGGCGGATGTCTTATCATCAAGCCTCACAAGCATGTCATCCACACACCCTCTAGGCGTCTTTACTGATCTGTCAGCCAACTATAAAGTACAATGGGCTGGACTCAACTGTCCCATCTGTAGCTATGCAAAACCATCATACGGCATGAGGTTAACGCTAGAGCCCAAGTCTAGAAGAGCTTGGTCTATGCGATGTGCCCCAATGTAGCACGAGATGATAGGATCATCGAGATCTTTTTTTCCTTGGGATGGTATGCTGTAAGATCGAGCTCACTTGCTCAGTGAGCTTCACTTTCTTTGGGGTTCTTCCCATGGTCTTCCTCTTGAAGGTGCATAGATCTTACAAGAACGTAGCATAAGAAGGGATTTGCTTGACTGCATCAAGTAAAGGAATGTTGATTTTCACTTGTTTGAAGGTTTCAAGGATGTCTTCAGTGTGCTTCTTCTTCTCTTCTCAACATAACACTCCTTAAGAGCCTCAGGAAATGGGGAAAGTTGGGACCCCAAATGGTTCATATCAATAGTATCATCAACAGGAATCACAAGAATCACAATATCAACACCCCATATCACAGTATCAACCCTGGATCTTGTCTCAGTATCCTCATCCTGTATCTCAGTATCAACCTGTCCAGTCTCAGTATGTTACAATCCATATTAGGGTTAGTCAAGAAATACCTCGATTAGTGTGAAGCATCTTGATTAGTGCTAAGTATCTTGTTAACATCATGGATAATTAAGATAAGCTATGTCATGAATCAATAGTTGAGATTGAATCATCTGAGGTAACTAATGACAATTTTAGTGTTAATTATTGAGTTAAGTTAAATGCCAAGATGCAATTGGTGATTTGACTAGTTGTGACAAGATACTAATTGTGATTTCTTGCTTTGAGGGTGTAGAGAACCTCGCGCTTGAAACATTGCAAAAAGAAATAGTCAAATCGGACCACCGAGGAAACAGTTATGGCATTTTTAGTTTTCTTGGACTTGGTTGCAAATTTTCCATTAATCGAGCTATTAATTCTATTTTCTTTTTTTTCCCTTTATTCCTTATCCTCTTCGCCTGATCACCAATTGACCAGCAGCAAAGCACAGTAGAGCTGCGCCCGATGGCGGTAGCAAGGGGAGATTGGGCGGGCGATTTTGGGGTGCCCTAGCTTCAAATCAGCAGCAACCACTACTCCACCATCCTCCCCTCTTCTTCTTTGCCCTACCCACAACCCCAATACCCTAGGGCGACGCCCCTTTGCCACTGCACCAGCAGCAGCACCGGCAGAGCCACGGCCAAGCAGTAGGGCATCGGATAGAGCTTAGTTGGTGCGGCTAGCTTCTTCAATCAACGACGTCATGCTCGTCCTTGAGGCTCTAGCAACAACCCACAGCCCTAGCCAATGCGCCAGATGGCTGATCTGCAGCAAAGGTTGCACGATGCACGACCAAGGAAAATCTATTCAGCCCAGTTAGCTCTTCGAGAAGGTGACACTGCTATTTCTTGCAGCAGGTACGGCCGGGAGCAGTAAGGCTCTTGATGTCATCCTATGGAGGAACAAGAAGATCTCGACTACCACTCTTGGGGTAGCTACCGCCATTTGGTTTCTGTTCGAGTTGCTGGAGTACCATCTACTCACGCTGCTATGCCATGTCTTTATCTTCATCTTGGCTGTCCTTTTCCTGTGGGCCAATGCCTCCACCTTCATCAACAAGTCTCCACCCCGCATCCCTGAGGTCCCTATCCATGAGGATCTTGCTATGAACGTTGCTCATGCACTGAGGTTTGAAATCAACCGGGGAGTCTCTGTGCTGAGGTATATTGCCTTGGGCTATGATCTTAAGAAGTTCCTAGCTGTGGTTGCTGGTCTGTGGATCCTTTCTGTTTTGGGAAGCTGCTGCAGGTTCAAATTGGGCAATTCCAAGGTTGAAGACAACCTCTGGGCGCATTTCTGGACGGATCTGGGCGATTCAAATTAGGTGAGTAGCGTTTCATTCATCTATCACGATTTAACTCGATAAAATAGACGATTTCGGTTCGATCCGTATTTAACACAGTTTACAGCGTATACCAGGGTGCCAGGCAGTGCCGACACCGCCCAATTTCTGAATTTACACGTTTAGGTTATTAATGTTGCCACGACGCTAAATAGTTGACTGATAGGTGCGACGTAAATTAGAAAAATTACAAGATTGATCAAAACATAATTTACTCGGTTTAATTGTCAAACAGCAGCACACAATCAAAACTGGGAAGTTCGGGTACAAGCCCAGACTGTACGATTTTATAACATAAATGATGCATGATTTCAAAGAAAAGACGATGATGTGAAAAATATCAAAGAAAACCTAGATGCACGTTTTAGGTCGTAGTTAATTTAAATGATTTAATATTTTCTCAAATTGACACGCTTCTCAAGGATATCAGTAGAAATTCCTAATTATTAATAATAATTCATGTTATGATACGTAAGTAACTCTTAATTGAGTTATGTGATGCAAAAACCAGGACTAGAGTTAATGTGCACATTCTTCGAGAAATTTTAGATAATTGATAAATGCTACAGATGATTTCTTATATGTGAAGTAAATTACTCTTATCAGTGCAATAAGATATTCAATTGCATGAATTCAGTATGTATGTGCCAAATTGACATGAGTATGGGTTATTTATGAATTTTAAATCTGCCTGCATGCATGATATAAGAATTTCTCAGTATTTATAGTGATTTTGAGTATACTGTTCTGACAGTTCTAGAATGATATCGTATTGTGATTTGAACTGCAATCAAATAGATGAGGTAACTGAAACCCTAAGGGTAGGGTGTTGCCAAGTGATAAGTGAATGAGGCAAATGAAACCCTAAGGATAGGGTGTTTCCATGTGATAAGTGAATGAGGTAACTAAAACCCTAAAGATAGGGTGTTCAATGAATCAAATATTTTGATATCAAAATTTTTAGTATGAGATGTGGTGATTCTTAATAGTTCAATTGCATGATTTTAGTGTATAAAGTGCCAAATTGACATGCATTCTATTATTTAAGAATTTTAGTCTGCCTGCATGCATATAATATTGATTTCTCAGTAAATTACAAGTGGACATGAAATTAGATTATTGAAGAACTTGAAATCTTCCTGCATGCTTATTATGTTGAATCTATT
Organism: Alisma plantago-aquatica; assembly: GCA_963693085.1. Classification (NCBI taxonomy): domain Eukaryota; kingdom Viridiplantae; phylum Streptophyta; class Magnoliopsida; order Alismatales; family Alismataceae; genus Alisma; species Alisma plantago-aquatica. Next base: position 1,774,285,789 of record OY856409.1, read on the forward strand.
GGTATTTGCAATACCTGAGTATACCGCTTCCCAAGTTTGAAATGATATTCACGTTATGTTATAAGCTTCGATTAAATTGATGAGATATCATAGAGATACCCAAATCAAGTATAAATGAGAAAGAGATAGCATGGAAATACCAGAGTTGAGTATAATTAAGATAAAGGTACAACATAGTATGAGCTGTCTAGAAAATAATAAAATATTAGAATAAGGGCCCTGACACCGTAGAACCCCTTTGAGAGGTCTGTGCCTTAGGGGTGAAACGACCCAACCCTGGGGATACGCCCAGGCGGTCTGAGACTCATGTCCAACACTAGCCGGACGTCTCGGTGGCACGAGGGTACAGTTTACAGTGTCCAACACTAACCAGACGTCCTGGTGGCATGGCTTGACTCTTCGCCTGTGTACTCAGCTTAGAGGAGGAGTCCAGTTTACGACACCATAGGATGCTGAGTCCAGAGAGCCTGAGTTCCTACAGCAGACCAGGACAATAGTCAGACTTAGCTATCCCGGGGTGTCAGCTAAGTCTTGTACGGTGGGATCGTAGTTCGCTACAGATCTTCATATGTAGAGTACACTGCATATGATCAGGGCATAAGATAAAATATGTTCATATAGGTTCACAGAGTTTCTGATAAGTTAAAGAGTTAGAAAGGTTTTCAGTTCAAATTTGTATCAGTTGTTCTTTAAATAGAATGTTGATATTCCCTATTATTTAATTGTATCAATAGCTTTACAGTAATTGTTACTTGATGAAATGTTGACATCTTCTATTATTTAAATTAAACTGCTTAGACCTGATCTGTATAGTATTTCTTGTATATTAATCTGAATAATAATAACAAATGAGTTTTCTTGTGATGGTTGGGTGAAATTCTACTCACTGAGACAGTAGCTCACCAACCTACTAAAACATTTTTCAGGTCAGCGTCAGTACATGGAAACTGAAGGATGTATCACCTAGATGCTTAAAAAGGTAGTGTTTAGTTAGGTTTAGAGGTCTCTTAGTCCTTTCCCCTCGGTCCTTGGGCATGTGGTGGGTTAGAGAGAGAATGTGGTGAAATATGTAGTTAGTTTTCAATTATCTACTGTGTTTTATATTCCGCATGAGAAATGTAATATGTCCTATAAGTTGGTTTCCTTTCCTAGTATGGTTAATGGAAAGTCGCTTCCGCAGTTTTATTGTAATTAGATGCTATTCAAGTTTTATGGTTTTCAGTTAAGTTAATCTAAGTGATCAAGAAAACAAAAAGTTAAGAGTGGTTTACCGTGTGTGACTCCCCGATCTTCGTGGTCATTAGAGATGGCACGGGGGTTGGGGCGTCACAACAACTTTGGTATCAGGGCATAGGTTGAGTACATAGTTACTCTAAGTCAAGGTCAGGGGACGATAAGAGACCAATAGGATTAGGACTTAAGTGTATTCATTCTAACTGCAATTCTCTAACATGAAGTGTTATGTTATACTATTGCCGATGGCAGGAAGAGGACGTGGTCATGAGAACCAAGTAGAGATCTTAGGCTGAGTTATCAAGGATCATTAGGATCAAAAGATAGAGTTATAAGTGAATAAAATAATAAGTAATATGTCTTTAGCTCTGGGAGGTCTGAGTGTTTAGATACCCTGGCCAGGTGTCTGAGTACTTAGATTAACCAGTATCAAGCTACTCTGTCTATTCTTCTCTGGATGCCCTGGCCAAGTATGCAGAGGAAGGATAGGCTAGAGAGAAACCCTAGAAATCTTAGGGTTAAGAAATTAGAAATTAATATAAGAGTAAGAGATTAAATATAGGATGCGATGCAACTCTTGCTTTATATTGCTTACTTGATTAAAGATCACTAGAAATACTCTTATATGCATGAATTTAGATTTTTAGTTTGTAGAATAAATATGATTATTTTATATTGTTGTGTGTCATGAAGTGATTCATTTATTGTTTACATTCTTTGTATTAAGTAGACCAGGAGTTATGTTTAAATGAGTTTTCCCTGAGTGGATATTCTTTCCACATGTTTGCGATTAATAGGAGTTGGTTAATCCTAAGTAGATCTTGGCTTCAGGACTACAGGTTCAGCCTGGTCCGGCTGGCTGGATGCGTTACTGGGATCTAATGACTCCTATTAAAAAATATAATAAAAGTAGACTCTGGAAAATTTAGACCAGTATTATAGTGAGTATGTACATACGCTAAGATGTTGAGATATAAAGGAAAGATTAGAATAGCTAAGAATCAGTTGGAACTGATATCGGAGGCCCAACATTGGAGCCTCATATGAGCAATCCTTAATTGAAAATAAAGGAACATGATATAAAGTTCAGATTAAACTCAATGATTAGTATTATATGAACTCTAAATATGAGAATATGGAAAAGATATGAGAATAGTATGTAAGGGCTAATATAGTAAGAATCAACCATGGAATGGATCATGTAATAGAGTAAAATACTTTGATGTACTTCAAAGCAAAGGGAAAATAGAAGAAAAGAGAGTTAAGTATACAATAAGTACATAGAAATAAAGAGCCTTCAGAAGAGTTAAATCATAAGAATTTGATGAATATGTAAATCATAAGACCAGGACAATAAACTTAGTTGAATCAAAAGAAATGTTAGAAATGATGACCTTGATTAAGGAATAAGGATTACATGACATAATTGAGAGTATGGCATGTATATCTTTACTATGAAGTTTAATACATTCATACATACTACCTTCGAATTCTGAGTCTCTATAGATTAACAAACTAGTTCTTAAAATAAAGAACAAATGCATAATTTAGAAGAATAAATGAATCACATATGATGTATAGATACCATGGTAGAGACGTCTAAGTGAATGAAATAATGACACACAATATGATGATGAAACCCTAGCAAGGAAAATTGAGAATGTAATTTATCTAAATGTCCAAGTAAGAGAATGGAAATTCCAATGATAAGATAAGGAAGACTTTAGTAAAACTTATGATATCCAAAGTTTGAATTTCAAACTAAGGGAGCAAAGTTACATCACAATAATGCTATGTTATTGATAAGGACGAAACTCTAGAATGTTTAAATTTGTAGTAGTTCAAGGGATGTCGCTAGTGATTTGACCTTGAGTACTAGCATATCTATAAAATAAGATCATGAGATTTGTTCTATGAAAAGTAAACTGACACTGATAGTTATCTAGGGTTTAAATGTAGCCAATCTGAAAGGTAGATAAACAATATGAAAATGACTCAGAGAAAAGAGTAAAATATAAATTTGAAATGTAATAAGTGTGTTTGAAACAAAAGGAGAAATACAAAATAAGGGAAGTGCATTATGAAATAAATTCTTACAAGTAATAACAAGAAGTAAGTAGCATAGAATGAGGAGTATTACCCGATACATGATCTGAAATTAGTTGTTGTAGTTCATGTTCTTCAGACATGGTGCCACTATCTTTATGATGTAATGATAGATTATCATCTAGAAAGGCGAATGTGGTAGCAGATGCTCTGAGCAAAAAGTCTAGTTCAACAACTTATGCATTCTTTATGGCATGTTTCAAGAGGAACCTGCTAGTAGAAATGCGGAAGTTGAACTTAGACTTAGAGGTGACAGAGCAGAGTGGTTTGATTGCACAGATGCAAGTCAAGCCTACTTCTTATGATCAGATCAAGAAACTATAGCAGGGTGACAGTGAGTTACACCAAATCATGCATAATATGACAAAGGGAAAGAGACCAGAGTTCAGGTTTTCAGATGATGGTGTGTTGTATTAGCATGACAGGTTGTGTGTATCTCGAGACAGTGATTTGAAAGAAAAGATTCTTGAGGAGGCACATGCATCAATGTATGCTATGCATGTAGGTAACACTAAGATGTATATGAATCTCAAGGAGTTGTATTGGTGGCCTGGTATGGAAAGAATGTAGCTGAATATGTGACTAGGTGCAGTGTGTGTCAGCAGGTTAAGGCTGAGCACTAGAAACATGTAGATACATTGCAATCTCTTCATATACCAGAGTGGAAATGGGAACATATCACAATGGATTTTGTGGTAGGGTTACCCCGAACACCTAGAGGCTGTGACTCGATATGGTGGTTGTGGATAGACTGACTAAGTCTGCTCATTTTCTTCATGTCAAGTCAACCTTCAATGTTTTGAAGTTGGTTAAGATATTCATGGATGAGATATTCAGTTTGCACGGTATCCTAAATTCACATCCAGGTTTTGGTATCAGTTGCATCGTGCTTTGGGCACAAAGTTAAGATTCAGTACAACTTTTCACCCACAGACGGATGGTCAGTCAGAGAGGACCATTCAGACTCTTGAGGACATGCTGAGAGCATGTGTTTTACATTTTAGTGGAAGTTGGGAAGAACACTTGATCCTTATAGAGTTTGCATACAATAATAGTCACCATTCTAGTCTTGGTATGGCTCAATATGAAGCTCTATATGGCAGAAAGTGTAGATCCCATATGTTGGTATGAGGTAGGTGAAAAGCAGATTCTGGGACCAGAGATAGTGGATTTGACCACTGAATAGATTGATGTGATCAGAGAGCAGTTGAAAGCTGCTCAGGATAGGCAGAAGAGTTTGAGGTTGGTGATAAAGTGTACCTGAAGGTTTCACCATGGAAGGGAGTGCTAAGATTTGGAAAGAGAGGCAAACTAACTCCTAGGTTTATGGTCCCGTATCCTATCATTGAGAGGATTGGACCTGTAGCCTATAGGTTGGAATTGCCTTTGAATTGGCTAATTTACATGACGTGTTTCATGTATCAATGCTGAAGAAATGTTATCCTGGTACAGAGAAGATTATAGACCCAGAACCTGTACAGCTCAGATCAGATGTGTCCTATGTTGAAGGACCAATACAAATAATTGATCGGAGGATCAAGAAGTTTAAGAATCACGAGATACCGTTAGTGAAAGTTCTGTGGAGGAACCATAACTTAGAGGAAGCCACATGGGATCTTGAGTCAGAGATGCGTAATAAGTTTCCTTTTCTCTTTTAGGAATTTTGGGACAAAATTATTATAAGGGAGGGAGATTGTTACAACCCATATTAGGGTTAGTCAAGAAATACCTCGATTAGCATGAAGCATCTTGATTAGTGCTAAGTATCTTGTTAACATCATGGATAATTAAGATAAGCTACATCATGAATCAATAGTTGAGACTGAATCATCTGAGGTAACTAATGACAATTTCAGTGTTAATTATTGAGTTAAGTTAAATGCTAAGATGCAATTGGTGATTTGACCAGTTGTGACAAGATACTGATTGTGATTTCTTGCTTTGAGGGTGTAGAGAACCTCACGCTTGAAACATTGCAAAAAGAAACCGTCAAACTGGACCACCGATGAAACAACTATGGCATTTTTAGTTTTCTTGGACTTGGTTGCAAATTTTCCATTAATCGAGCTATTAATTCTGTTTTATTTTTTTCCTTTATTCCTTATCCTCTTCGCCCGATCACCACTTGACCAGAAACAAAGCGCAGTAGAGCTGCGCCCGATGGCGGCAGGGGGAGACTGGGTGGGTGATTTTGGGGCGCCCTAGCTTCAAATCAGCAGCAACCACTACTCCACCATCCTCCCCTCTTCTTCTTTGCCCTACCCATGACTCCAATACCCTAGGGCGGCTCCCCTTTGCCACTGTGCCAGCAGCAACACCGGAAGAGCCGCGGCCAAGCAGTAGGGCGCCTACTAGAGCTTAGTTGGTGCGGCTAGCTTCTTCAATCAACGGCGTCATGCTCATCCTTGAGGCTCTAGCAACAACCCACAACCCTAGACAAGGCACCAGATGGCTGATATGCAGCAAAGGCTGCACGACGCATGACTAGGGCAAATCTATTTGGCCCAGTTAGCTCTTTGGGAAGGTGACACTGCTATTGCTTGCAGCAGATACGGCCGGGAGCAGTAAGGCTTCTTGATGTCATCCTATGGAGGAACAAGAAGATCTCGACTACCACTCTTGGGGTAGCTACCACCATTTGGCTTTTGTTCGAGTTGCTGGAGTACCATCTACTCATGCGGCTATGCCATGTATTTATCTTCATCTTGGCTGTCCTTTTCCTGTGGGCCAATGCCTCCACCTTCATCAACAAGTCTCCACCCCGCATCCCTGAGGTCCCTATCCATGAGGATCTAGCTGTGAACGTTGCTCATGTACTGAGGTTTGAAATCAACCGGGGAGTCTCTGTGCTGAGGGATATTGCCTTGTGCTGTGATCTTAAGAAGTTCCTAGATGTGGTTGCTGGTCTGTGGATCGTTTCTATTTTGGGAAGCTGCTGTAGGTTCAAATTGGGTAATTCCAAGGTTGAAGACAACCTCTGGGTGCATTTCTGGACGGATCCGGGCGATTCGAATTAGGTGAGTAGCGTTTCATTCATCTATCACGATTTAACTCGATAAAATGGACGATTGCAGTTCGATCCATATTTAACGTAGTTTACAGCGTATACCCGGGTGCCGGGCAGTGCCGACACCGCCCGATTTCTAAATTTACACATTTAGGTTATTAATGTTGGCATGACGCTAAATAGTTGACTGATAGGTGTGACGTAAATTAGCAAAATTATAAGATTGATCAAAACTTAAATTACTCAGTTTAATTGTCAAACAGCAGCACACGATCAAAACTGGGAAGTTCGGGTACAAGCCCGGACTGTACGATTTTATAAAATAAATGAGGCATGATTTCAAAGAAATGACGACAATGTGAAAAATATCAAAGAAAACCTAGATGCACGTTCTAGGTCGTAGTTAATTTAAATGATTTAATATTTTCTCAAATTGACACGCTTCTCAAGGATATCAGTAGAAATTCCTAATTATTAATAATAATTCGTGTTATGATACGTAAGTAACTCTTAATTGAGTTATGTGATGCACAAACTAGGATTAGAGTTAATGTGCACATTCTTCGAGAAATTTTAGATAATTGATAAATGCTACAGATGATTTCTTATATGTGAAGTAAAGTACTCTTATCAACGCAATAAGATATTCAATTGCATGAATTCAGTATGTATGTGCCAAATTGACATGAGTTTGGGTTATTTATGAATTTTAAATCTGCCTGCATGCATGATATAAGAATTTCTCAATATTTATAGTGATTTTGAGTATACTGTTCTGACAGTTCTAGAATGATATCATATTGTGATTTGAACTGCAATCAAATAGATGAGGTAACTGAAACCCTAAGGGTAGGGTGTTGTCATGTGATAAGTGAATGAGGCAAATGAATCCCTAAGGATAGGGTGTTGCCATGTGATAAGTGAATGAGGTAACTGAAACCCCTAGGATAGGGTGTTCAATGAATCAAGTATTTTGATATCAAAATTTTCAGTATGAGATGTGGTGATGCTTAATAGTTCAATTGCATAATTTTAGTGTATAAAGTGCCAAATTGACATGCATTCTATTATTTAAGAATTTTAGTCTGCCTGCATGCTTATTATGTTGAATCTATTGGTATTTGCAATACCTGAGTATACAACGTATCAAGTTTGAAATGATATTCACGTTATGTTATAAGCTTCGATTAAATTGATGAGATATCATAGAGATACCCAAATCAAGTATAAATGAGAAAGAGATACCATGGAAATACCAGAGTCGAGTATAAGTAATATAAAGGTACAACATAGTATGAGCTGTCTTGAAAATAATAAAATATTAGAATAAGGGCCCTGACACCGTAGAACCCCTTTGAGAGGTCTGTGCCTTAGGGGTGAAACGACCCAACCCTAGGGATATGCCCAGGTGGTCGGAGACTCGTGTCCAACACTAACCGGACGTCTCAGTGGAACGAGGGTACAATTTACAGTGTCCAACACTAATCAGACGTCCTGGTGGCACTGGGGTATAGAAAAGCATGTCCAACACTAACCAGACGTCCTGGTGGCACGACTTGACTCTCCCCTTGTGTACTCAGCTTAGAGGAGGAGTCCAGTTTACGACACCATAGGATGCCGAGGCCATAGAGCCTGAGTTCCTTTAGTAGACCAGGATAGTAGTCAGACTTAGCTATCCCGGGGTGTCGGCTAAGTCTTGTACGGTGGGATCGTAGTTCGCTACAGATCTTCATATGTAGAGTACACTGCATATGATCAGGGCATAAGATAAAATATGTTCATATAGGTTCACAGAGTTTCTAATAAGTTAAAGAGTTAGAAGTTCAGATTTGTATTAGTTGTTCTTTAAATAGAATGTTGATATTCCCTATTATTTAATTGTTTCAATTGCTTTGCAGTAATTGTTACTTGATGAAATGTTGACATCTTCTGTTATTTAAATTAAACTTCTTAGACCTGCTCTGTATAGTATTTCTTGTATATTAATCTGAATAATAATAACAAATGAGTTTTCTTGTGATGGTTGGGTGAAATTCTACTCACTGAGACAGTAGCTCACCAACCTACTGAAACATTTTTTAGGTCAGCGTCAGTACATGGAAACTGAAGGATGCATCACCTAGATGCTTAAAAAGGTAGTGTTTAGTTAGGTTTAGAGGTCTCTTAGTCCTTTCCCCTCAATCCTTGGGCATGTGGTGGGTTAGAGTGAGAATGTGGTGAAATATGTAGTTAGTTTTCAATTATCTGCTGTGTTTTATATTCCGCATGAGAAATGTAATATCGCTTGTAAGTTGGTTTCCTTTCCTAGTATGGTTAATGGAAAGTCGCTTCCATAGTTTTATTGTAATTCGATGCCATTCAAGTTTTATGGTTTTCAGTTAAGTTAATCTAAGTGATCAAGAAAACAAAAAGTTAAGAGTGGTTTACTGTGTGTGACTCCCCAGTCTTCGTGGTCATTAGAGATGGCACGGGGGTCGGGGCGTCACACAGTATCACCTCTATCAACAACAACTGTATGACGGGGGTGCCTTAAAGTCCGACCACTCCTCAATATTGTCACCGCCTTCACATGCTGATGGGTAGTATAAGAGGAGGCTTGTGGAGGTGGCTGGGGCTGTGAGGTGCTGGAGGTCTTTGGTGAGGTGAGTTTGGGTTTTGGAGGATGAATTAGGGTTGTGGTTGTTGTGGTGGCTGTTGTTGTTGTGGATGGGGGTGGTATTGCAAAGGTGGTTATTGGTATGTATGAGGTGGAGGTGGAACATATTGATAGTTAAGAGGTGCTTGAGGAGGTAGTGGAGCATAGGGATTCGACGGTGCTTGGTATGACGACGGAGCATATGAACTTGGAGTGTTCCCTAGGAAAGTACCATCATTGTTTGGATCGGTTGAGATGGAAGTCTTCCTTCTTCCCTCCTTGCAAAAGAGAGAGAAATCTGATCCAATCTTTGCTCGAGGCGGTTGATGGACTGCCCATGTGATGTCACATCCTTCTTCACATCATCCAAACTTCTTAACCTTCGAAACACTTCCTCTTCAAACTTTAAACTGTAACGTGGCTTCTGCTGCCCTTGTCCTTGTCCATCCTCATTTTGTTGTTTCCAAGAAAATTTCAGATGATTCCTCCAATTGGGAGTGTAGGTGTTGGACATGGGTCCTTGGTTGTCGTGGCCGCCAAAGGAGTGTAAAGCATTCACTTCCTGATCCACAGAGTCGACGACCATGGTGGGTTGGCTAGAAGAGCCATCGTCTTGATTCTTCATCATTTTCATCATGTCTGCCATCATTTTCATCATATCAGGGTCGGTAGCATTGTAGGTTGGAGCCATGGAGGAAGGTGGAGGAGTGTATCTCCGGCCTCCATGCCCCCTTTTATAGAAGCATGACGGTGTGAGTTTTCGGCAAGATGTTTGAATAAGGGCCATGATTCTTCGGGCGGCTTTGCCATGAAAGTACCTTCGTAGGAGGAGTCCACATTGTTTTGGCTTTTCTCTTCAAGCCTGGTGTAGATAGCTTGAACGAGTTTCCACAAAGGTACTTCATGGCGAGGACAGTCTCAGAGCAGCTTTTGGAACCTCTCCCACGCCTTGTGGAAGGGTTCATTTTCCTTCTGAGCAAAAGAAGTGATGCACCTCCTCATGTAGGATATCTTTGCAATAGGAAAGAACTTATTGAGGAATTTGTTTTTAACTTCATTCCATGTGACGAGCTCTGGCTTTGACACATACCACTCTTTAGCCTTCTCTTTTAGGGAGAAAGGAAAGAGTGTCCTCCTGATGGAATCGTCAGTGGCAGTAGGGGTGCGGAAGGTTGAGCACATCTCAAGGAATGCATCAATGTGGTGATAGGGGTTCTCATTCTCCATCCCATAGTAGGTAGGGAGGAGTCCAAGGAGTGTAGGAGGAATGGAGAATTATTGACCCAACATCTAGTCAACTAAGGTGGTGATGGGGGAGTTGTAGTTCCCCGGGGTGAAGTATTCGTGGAGCGAGCGATGTGGTGGTGGAGGTGGTTGGGCATCTGCATGCGGGTTGTTTTCAGCCATCTCGGCCTCTTAGTGTTGGTTGCGATGAGCTTGGTGCATCCTTCTACCAATCTCGGGGTCATACAACACCAAGTCGGTACAAGTAGAACGCGTGTGGCGCATGCATAGATGTCACCTGCACAATACACAAACAAACAACAAGAAGCCAAGTTAGCAAACCAAGATGCAAAATTAACACAAAGAATAAATAATAGCAATGGTGAGAGCAAAAGGAAAGGCTAAGATACACTATCTAACTAGGCCGAGTGCCTCTAGCCCCGAAAACAATGCCAGAAAGCTTGGTGCGTCCCGCTAGAGGTGCCACACACTAGCCAATTTGACTCGACTAGATGCACCCTACGAGATCGGAACACACGTGATGGGAAGACTTTTAAAATTTTTATTAGCCCTAACCAAGTCGATCACAAAACTAAATAGGTTGCCCGCAAGCATACAGGGTACTATTGTAGTATAGGTGATTGGCAAGAAAAGGGGTCGGTCCTTAGGGATAGAGGGGGCACTAGAGTTAGGGTCATGTTTTTCTATGTTCCTAGTGTAGAGATTAGGGTTTGAGGGTTTTAAAAAGGGTTTGGTTGTTTATTAATCTATTTGAACAAGTGAGAGAGGCAGAATGGTTAAGTTATCAAAAAGCTAGATTATCTTAAGCAAATTGAAACTAAGCAACTAGGCTAAGTAATTAACCTAACAAGAACAAGATGACCTATATTACTCTAGCAAGGCAAGGAGCAATTAAGAAGCATAACTAATCACTAGCAAGAGCAAGAACTTAAGTTAACACTAAAGAGAAGAACTAAGCAATTTAACTAAGTTAATCTAAAGCAACTAAACTATACTAGCATGAACAAGCAAACAAAGCAGATTGGGTTTTAACAAGATGATTAAGGTATGTGAGCCATTTGGGGACGTGGTTTGATATTAGTTGGGGGATCTCAACATAGCAAGCAATCATCACAATTCTATCTAGATTACCATACCAAGCAACAAGGCAAGTACTAGGAGAATATACCCTATACTACTAGTTGGGTAACTAGGGTTAGGTGTAATTCTAGTAGGACTTGTCAAGTCTAGGTTTCTAGGGTAAGTGGTATCAGGTCAATTGAGAGCCAAGGGTAGATATGTGAGTAGAGATAAGGATATTTGACCTCATGCCACGAGCCATTCTAGCCTTTAGAAAACCCTAGGCAATTGCACTAATCACACTTACACTAGCTACTTAGATCTCCCACTCACTTGTAGGAGGAGGGATGTGTATGTAGGAACAAAGGGGGCTAGCTAGGGATCCACTAATTGGACCTAGGAGGCAATCCTAAGATTGACACATACACTCCAATTTCTCCTAGAATCTAAGTGTCATCAAACATCTCAAAGCAAGCAATCCATGTTATAAGCACAAACCACACATAATAAAATACGAAATGAGATAGAAGCAAGAGGAAATCATCACAGATAGAAATTATGTTCATTATAGGCTATTTTTCCCCAACATGGTATCAAAGTCACATTTTAACCCCAAACAACCCACCACTAGGGGCTTAGCTACACATAGTCAAAGAAATAACAAAAGAGAGGAGAAGAAGGGGAAGAAACACCATGGAGCTTAGAGAAGTAGCCTTCTTCTTCACCTCCTTGCTGCTGTGGATGACTTTCCTCCTCCAAGGGTGTAGGGGAGCATGAAAATATAGGGGGTTATGGTAGAAGACCTAGAAAACTAGGTCTCCTAAGTGGAATGGAGGTGGAAATGGTGGATGGAGAGCAAAAATGTAAAGGAAATGCACTAGATGCTCAAGGAGGGAGAGTGGAAGCTTGGAGCAGCTGTGGGAGCTGTTGACCTTCATGCCCCAACTACCACCTATGTATATATAGGTGATGGGGAGGCACTAGGGTAAGTAGGGGTAGGATAGGAAATTCAGTGTAAAAGTTTGGTAGGGTTGGGTGGTCACCATGGCCGTGTTGATGTGCCACGACCGTGGTGAGCATAGTATAGGACGACCATGGAGTGGGAACACGGTCGTGGTATGGAGAGGGTGGTGATATGTTAAGGAAGGTGGTGGCCACGAGCATGGTGGGTGAGTGGCACCACGGCCATGTTGGATAACACGACCGTTTTGGAGGAGGAGGTTGTGGTCGTGGAACAACAGCATGGCCGAGGCGATCTTTAGTGGCCATGGTCATGGCAATTTGGGGAAAATTGCTGTTGAAAATTGAAGTCTTCATCATAAATTCACACGACCATGGGGGGGGGGTTCCCACGACCATTTTTCACTAATCTAACCACGACCGTGTAGATGGCCACGACCATGGTGTCTTCAATGGGCCACGTCCGTGCTGGTGGCCATGACCGTGGGATTCTGGGGGAAAATGCTATTGAGTTTGGCACTTCTTTGCCAAAAAAGACACAACCGTGGGGTTGTGCCCACGGCCTTGTTGGGGTCTACAACACTTGATTGTCCTTCAAACTTCATCATTCTTGGATGTCATTGCTTGGTGATGACTCTTTGCCATTGGAGGTAGGTTGAGGGAGATTTTGGGGCCTTCTTTGGACCCCTCCATGGGTGGAGGAACCCTAGAACTCCTTCTTTCTCTCTCTTCCATCTAAGGCATGGTCCAAGCACCTGAAAATAGTGCAAAGAAGATCCATAAGCGCATTTGGAAATGATAAACATATTAAAGGAAAAAGCTTGTAATCTAACATGTTTATATGTGATTTAAGTACAAAATGGCACACGATGGAGCCCTAAAATAGGGCTACATCAGCACACCACGAGCATGCCCACCTATGCTCACCTCACATATTACCCCCTACCATACACATACAAGACAATGTTCACCTCTGAGTAGAACAAATGATACAAGATGATGGAGATAGTTGGTGTGAAACTACCAAGGTGGGCATGATCGACACCCTCTAGAAGTTGGGGATCCAACCTAAAGTTGATTGCATGCCACATAATGCCTACATATCCATCTTCCCTTTTAGAGTATACCATGTCTACAAGGGGTTGTTCCTCACCTCCTTCACCAAGCACTACACCACCAACTATGAGTACAACTGCTCCTTCAAGTAGTTTGAGTACACGCTAGAGGACACTGACCCCGTTGTGATTTTTTGGATATTGACAAAGATTGGCTCAAAAAATATGACAACGACACCAATTACTACAATGAAAAGTGACTGCCAACTCTCAAAATATTTCTTTTTCTAGAGTGGCATGTTTTAGCATGGTTCTCAACAAACAAAGATAAATAAAAAATATGTTGAAGGTAGCTGACTTGCTTACTTTTTAGAGCTAGGTATGAAATCACTTTCTCATAGAGATACACTAAAAGATTCTAGACCAATAGAGAAAGGATGGAATTAATTTGAAGCTCAAATTAGATCAGGGAAGTTTTAGGAAAAACTCACTGGTCACCTTCATTTTTTATTAGAGTCAAGGAGTCCTTCATCCATAAACCCATGATTTGGTACCTATGTAACATTATCTCTTGAAACATCTTTTGTTGGGGTGGAACATGGGGGGGGGGGTAGTCACCTTACCTGACCTCCACTGCATGCATGTGGAGCATGCTGAATGATGAGCCATTCAAATGGGTAACTCATTATTGTGCATCTCCATTTGGTTGTTACATGCAACATAAACTTACAAGTTACACATGGAGGTCTGGTCGATGTCATTTTTGCTTGGGCTACATGTAGATTCCATACCTAATGGTGAAGTAAAAGATGAGACATATGATTGACATGAAGTATCTATGGGCTTCAAGGGTCATCTGCACATCCCTAGAGTAAGGGATCTATCTTCTTTTGTTCATAGATAGCCTCGTCCAACTTCTCTTGCCAACTCACACCTACATCATAATGACAAATCTCACATGTATCCTCACAATCTATTTATACATATCTGAAGTATGTAGTTGATCAGCCATCCATAGAGAAGGAGATACTCAGCCAACCTCGGGTCGTATCTCCTCCATGAAGGCCAATGAGGAGGAAAGTTGTTGTAAGACCCCAGACCTAGATTTTGGGCTAAACTTGTTTTTTTTTCTTAATAAGATGCATAAACCTTAATATAACGCTTTGAGATGATTTGTTAACATGTGTCAAGCTTATGTTTTTGGTTTGGTCCTGTCTAGATGATGTTTGAGTTGTGTATCTTTGTTTTGGATCAAGTTGCAATTTACCCATGTTGACGGGTTATCTTGCAATTTGTCACATGTAGAGTGTGTCTCTTGTGCTTTGGCATGATGAGAGAGAATATGATGTTGAGGGCACCTTTCTTGGACCCTAGTTGATGATGTGTAATCATGTGGTGATGATAGGGTTTCTAAGGTTTTGGCCTTAGTGATGTGTTTTGACCTTGAGCTTTAGTTGGGAGTGTTGCAACCACAAAACATGCCCTAGTTGATTTTGTTTTGACCATGATGGTCTTGGTGAGGTTCGTCAAGATGATTTGTCTTCTTGTGTTGTGTTTTGACCATGCTTGTTTGGTGATCTTTTGTAGTGGTTGATACGTGATTCCTTAGTGTTTATTACGATCCCTAGGGTGGTGGTGACTCATGTGGTCGATACCCCACCTAGGTTATATCACCATGTGTTGCATGCAAGTGTTTCGTGGTTGCATGGCTATTTCTTGGTGGAAAAGTGTCCCTTGGTGCTCTCTTGTGTTGACACCTCATGTCTACTTTACCTCTTTCATCCCTTGAGTATATAACCTATCTCTTCTTCATGCAAGTAATCCCTTTTTTCTCTCTTTCCTTCTTCTTCCTTGCTTGGCTGATCTTGGATCTTGATGGATCTAGAAGGTGTTCTTCAAGGTGCTTTGGTGGACGATCAACCTTGCATGTGGTGCTTTTGAGCTTAATCACCTTCCTTGTGGTGATTCTTGAAGGTTTCTCTTCTTGGTAAGTGGTTTGAAACCCTTGATATCATTTTCCTTTGCACCTATCTTCTTATTCCTTACTTCTCAGTCATGAGACCATAGTTCTACCATGGTGGTCTTTTTGAGAGAAAATTCTCACTAGGATCATAGAATATGTTTTGAAATGGTTGTATCCAAGTGAGAGGAAGCTTTCTTCTCTTTCTCCTTTCTTCCTTCCTTGGTTTGGCCTAGAGTTTTTCCTCTCTTTCTTGAGCTATCCTTGACCATGGTGTTCTTCTCTTTGGAGGTGATCTTGTGGCCAAAGTGTTGATCTTGGTGGAGCTTCATCTTCTTCCTTGGAGTTTGTGATCTTGGAGCTTAGTTCTCTACCTAAGGTGGGTTATATAACTCTCTACCTTCTTCTATTTTTGGACTTTATTTGTGTTTGCATGCTATTGATTTCATATCTAAAACATGATGTTAATATGGTAGATGGTGTTTTTATGATTTTAGGGTTTATGACTTTGCATTAATCTTGTGTAGATTGCTCTCTTTCTTAAACCCTATTTTTTGTACCCAATTTGTTAAGTGATGGTTGAGGTTATTTTGATACATGCATCATGAGCCTTGTTTGTATCACCATGTTATGGTTTGGTCCTCATGTTTTCTTGAGGTTATTGATCAGTTTTCTTGAGGTTGAAGCTTGGCCTTCTTTGCCCTAGTTTTATTTCTTAATGGTTTATCTTAGAGATCAGTTTTAGGGTTTTAATGCTCACCTTACATGGAGTTTTTCCCTCCTTGATGACGCTTAGTGTTTTTGACGTTCACCATATGTTTTGCTGACGGTTTATCTCTATTTTGAGGATGGTCATGCCTGGTTGTAGTAGTTGACTTGGTGGTTGTCACACCACCCCAATGATCTTGGTCGATACTATTGGTTTGGCTTTGTTTTGGTCGACACTCATGTGAATCTGTCGTGGTCATGACTCTTGGATTTATATGCTATCTTGGGTTGCTACCCATGTTTTTTTTAATGTGAATCGGTCGCAATCCTAACCTTAATGGTTTATGGTCATAACACCTAAGGGTCGTGACACATGTATGATGTTGTGGTCACTATACTTGTTTGTGTTGCAGTCGCAACACTATGTTTTGAGGTTTTGCTCGACAAACATACATCTATGGTGTTGGTCACTGCATTCATGTAGCATGTTGGTCACTACATTCCTATGGCATGTTGGTCGCTACATGTGTGTAACATAGTGAGATGGTTACACATGTACATTTAAAGATGTTGATACTTGGTGATGTTGATATGATAGTCTAATCATAATTAAATAATGATGCTCAACCTTATTAGTTCCAAGAAAGTGGGAGATGACATAACTAGGGTTTGGTGGTTGAATCATGATATGAAACCCTAATTGGTTATTGATGCGATGATTTTGAGTCGCATTTATAGACCTATTTCATATGTGTTTTGTGCCTTAATTACTCATTTTCATGGATAATATTGCATAATTCACTTAATTCGGTCTTTGCCATCATATTATATCAAACCCCCTTTGTTTTACTATTTTGAGCATTAATTATCATCTTATTATAAATTGTGTGGATTTACTTGGTCTTGTTGTGAAATTTCAGGAAAAACAAGTATCTGCTTTAGTCGATACCATCGACGGAAGTTGATACCATCGACCAAGCCACAGGTTGTCACCCGAGAAGAGCAATACAGAGTCGATACCATCGACACCCATGTCGATGGCATCGAGATCACTTCATGTTGCTGGCGAGGATGCAGTCGATACCATCGACACAAGGAGAGCTACAGTGTCGCTAAAAGACAAAAACCGACACTAAGGAGTCGATACCATCGACACCCCAGTCGATGATATCGAGATCACCACAGGCGCTCAGAATAAAAGAAAGGAAAGCTACCGCTAATCCGCTGGGTCGATACCATCGACCCGCGTCGATGGTATCGACGCCGGCAGATATGCGTTGGATATGTTTTGATCTCGATCGGACGGCTGTTGTTATTTGACGACCTAATTAGGGACTTATACCTAATGACGGCCGCCCCCACGAGATCATCATCTCATTTTGGATTGCACGAGTGCCGAGGAGGAGAGAAAGGAGAACGGAGGCCGAGAAGCTCATCCCGGGTGATTCGGACGCTGCCGAAGACGATTTCCACCACCGATAGGCGGGGAAGCTCGTGTTCTACGCCAAGGATCCACCTGTTCTTCTCCGTTCAGGGGTTTTCCCATTTATTTCCCATTTTTCCTATGAATTCCCAAATTTCTACCATGTATTCGTGTGAGATGAACATGAGAGGCTAAAACCCTCAATCTTTAGGACCGGGAGTAGCCCGGGGATACATTGTATAATGATTTTATATTGATAATTCATATTTTTCTCTCAAATCCGTGGCATAGATTCATTTTCTCCATTTCTATTGTTATGCTTGATCACCATAATAATTAATTAATGCCCTTAATCACTTCGACAGAAGGATTAACGGTTGAAAAGAGATGAATTCTACATTAATTAATAAAACCCTTGACAAAGGAGTTGTAAAATTAATGGTGGGAACTGAGGGACCGTTCTTAATGCGCTTAGTTTAGGGGAATGATTACTACGAGGGTGGAATCAACCTAAACCTAAGTAGTGGATTACACCACGACAGTGGGTAATTCTCATTTCAGGCCACTACCCGGATAGAGAGAGAAGTGTGAGGAATTATATGAAACCTAATACAATGTTGACCCGCGGTGAAACCGCCATCCTAAAGATATCTCCTTGAATTGATTAAATTAACCTTTAATCGATTGTTTCTTTGTTTGATTTTTATTTTCTTTTTTTAATTTGAACAACAAAACCCTAATTTGTTAATCGGTCTAGCTGATTGCGATTAGTTAGTAAAAGTCTCCAATAATTCACGTATCCCTGAGTTCGACTCGGGCCTCACATGGCCTATATTACTCGACGCGTATACTTGCGTTTAAGCGCGTAGTAAAATACACGTCAAGTTTTTGGCGCCGTTGCCGGGGATACAGCGAATTATTGGCACTTTGAGTGCTAAGAGCGGCCACTCTAGGTCACATTTATTTTATTTTTAAAACAATTTCAAAATTCCTTTATTTCTCTATAATTGTGTTGACTCGTTCAAAGCATTGTACTGAACCCCTATTTCCATATTTCAGGTACTTTGCATGGTGCACACACATAGTCGAGACTACGTGAATCGCACACCGAAGGTTCCATCTGCGGGACCAGAAGGCGAGGACAACTACGAAGAGGAACACCTAAGTGATATAAATTCTGAATCTGAGCAAGAACAACAAGAAGAAATGGCTGAAACACAGACAATTTGGGAGAAGATCAAGGCGTCTTCTTCCTCAGCATCAAAGGGGCCTATAAAGAAACAGGGGCTAGACATTCCAACTTACAAGATCGATCCAGCATTGATTAACCTAGTTAAATCAAACGCATTTCACGGACTGAAAAATGAAGATCCAGTGGCACACATTAGTCAGTTTGTTGAAAATTGCGATATGGTGAAGATTGATCGATTTCTGCAGGATGTTCTTTACCTCAAGTTATTCCCCAGTTCCTTGGCGGGAGTAGCAAGAGAGTGGCTCCATAACCTCGACGACGAGTTTGTTGAATCATGGGATCATATGGTAGAGGTTTTCTTCGAGAGGTTCTTCCCTCTTGAGAAGACCAATGATATGATCCGAAAGATCCACAATTTCACCCAACAGGCGGGTGAAACTTATTCTGAGACTTGGGAGCGATTCCAGGTCATGTTGAGGAGATGCCCACACCATGGATTGGACAAGGAGACCCAAGTGAAGATCTTCTACTTTGCTCTCTCCGAGCATGATAGAAGTAATCTTGATTCAGTCGGATCCGGTTTCTTTCTAAATAACACAAATACCAAATGTTGGGAAATACTGAAGAACATGGCTAGGAAACAGTCATGGGGTGACAGAGGTGCCGTGGAACATGTCAAAGCTCCCAGTGAATCTAGAATAGTTAGGGAGCTGAATGACAAGCTAGATCTCCTAGCCAAGAAGCTGCTAACTAAGGAAGATGCATCTGAGGATGAGGAAGCCCAAGTAAAGTTCATGCAACAACAGGGCTATAGAAACAACGATTATTCATGGAGAAAAGATAAAAAGTTTTCATGGAAGGATCTAAAATAATTTTCTTCAGGATCCGGATGCTAAGCCACAGCAGAAAGCTGAGGACAAGAACACTGAATTGCTAAGTCAAATGGTCCAGCAAAACCAAGAGATGATGGCCATGTTTGGGAAACAACTGCAATCTCAAGGTGATATTCTAACCAAATTTGGGCAGACGCTGCAAAGCCATGGAGCGCAAATGCAGGCATTGGAGACCACCGTGGCTCAGATTTCAAGTGAAGTGGCGACCATCAAGCACGCCAATCAACAGAAACCAGCCGAGAATGCAAATGTGGCTCAAGCGCACCATCAGGTCAAGTACATTTCTGTGGTGAGCAATGAAGAGGAATCTCAGGTGCAAGAAGATGTAGAAGAGAGGAAAATGCCTTTCAATGTAAATGCAACACCGGCGATACCGTATCCACGCACATACTATGGATTGCCGGGTGGAAACCCTTTCTTCAGGAAATCACAAAGAGTTGTGAATATTATATCTCCATGTAAACAAGATAATGTAGTGCAGGTTGTTTGTGCATGTGCAGAGACAGAAAGTGCGGAAGAGAATCCACAACAAGCTGTTACCATTGATGATATCTCGTCAAGGCCCATGTCCGAGGGAGTGATTGAAGCAAGCTTAGGGGAGGTTCCCTCGAAAAGCTCTTATGTGCCACCTCACAGGCGTGTTGATGCAGTTGATGTCTTAGATCCGTTAAATTCTAAGTCAAAGAAGGAGCATCGTCACTTTAAGAAATTCTTGGAGATATTCCGGAAACTCCACATCAACATTCCATTGGTGGAGATGATTGAGAAAGTGCCCGCCTATGGGAGGTTCATTAAGGAGATCATCAATAAGAAGAGGCGGATAAAAGAAGATGAGATTTATTGGATGAATGAGACGGTGAGCTCAATTATTCATGGAAGTTCACCAAAGAAGAGAAAAGACCCAGGAGGTTTTTACATTCCATGTTCAATTGGTGGTCAACACTTCCCAAAAGCATAATGTGATTCTGGCGCTAGTATAAACCTCCTGCCTTTAGCTACTTTCCAAAAGCTAGGGTTAAAGGAGATAAAGAAGTTGGCCGCAACAATTGAATTGGCAGATGGGTCTACGGTGAGACCTTATGGAATATGTGAAGATGTCCTCGTAAAAGTGGATAGATTCATATTTCCGGTGGACTTTGTTGTTATGGACATGCCACTGCTCCAAAGCTGTGAAATTCTCCTAGGAAGACCGTTTCAAGCAACGGCAGATGTTGTAACTGCTTTAGGGAGAGGTACTCTATCTTTGGGCATTGGAGGAGATCGTGTGGAATTTAAATTACCGGATGATCCTCTAAGTGCAGTTCCAAAGGTGAAAAGATGATGATTGTCACAACGTCTAGCCTAAGACGTTAAAGAAGGGCGCTTGTTGGGAGGCAAACCAACCATTGGTACATTAGGATAGTTTAATTTTAGGCGTAGATTGCTTTTATTTCGTTTAAATTTTAGTTTAAAAATGATACCTTGATCCGTTTGTTAAATGCACATGAACAGGCAGGGTCGATACCATCGACACACCAGTCGATGGTATCGACATGGGTTCAGGTTGACACCAGCAGAAATCGCACTGCGTCGATACCATCGACGGCCAAGTCGATGGTATCGACATGGTCACAGGCAGGTCACAATAGAAGTGTCGATGGTATCGACACCCCAGTCGATACCATCGAGATCTCTGGAGATATTCAGACGAATTTTGCTCAGTCAACTCGATACCATCGACGGCCTCGTCGATGGTATCGACATCATCATAGGTTGAATGCAACAAAACGGCAGTGTCGCAATAAAAGCAAGTCGATACCATCGACACCCGTCGATGGTATCGACGGACATGTCACCGATCCGCACACAGACATCGACGACGATCGCAACAGCCACGTCAGCGATCCGGGTGCTGCGTCGATACCATCGACTTCCGTCGATGGTATCGACCCGTCAGAAATCCGGGTTTCTCGATCCAGCAAACGTCAGCCTTCGATACTCGCGAGGGAGGCGGCTACCCGCGAGACGTGTCGATACCATCGACCCACGTCGATGGTATCGACGGGTCAACAAGGGTGCCGATCAAGCCTATTTAAGGGGACTTGCAACGTCATTTGATATCACACCCTCAGAGCAAGTATCCTCCATTGCGCCGAGCACTCGCCCGAGCCCTCCAAGACTGCCGAGAAGCATCATCGATTGAAGATCTTCACCAAGCGGAGAATTTCTCTCCATCTTCACCGAGCTCTTTTCTCCAAATCCCATCTTCTCGCAATCATGGTACATGTGGCCGGCGCATCTTCATCAAGCGCGCACCCCATGGAGATCGAGGAGTTTGTTCCTCCCCCAACTGCTTCCGTCCCTCGTCCACGCCTAATTCATGCCAACATGGAGGCAAGGAAGGTCTACGAGGAGATAATGAAGCGAAAGTTCGAGCCCACCCGGTATGTGGACCGGGGCATGATCCTGGAATTGGGATTCGAGGCCAACTTGGCCTATGTGCTTCATGGACAAGCATGACTCACCAACAGAAGCCTACGCCCTGACAAGCTGCAGTTCCATGCGGATGGGCAGCCGTTCTTCGGCGAATGGCCCACTTACAAGGAACTAGTGGCGGAGTTCATGGCGTCTCTCGACGTCTGCGTCGTACCAAACGACGTGGTACCATCGGACCGGGAATGGATCAAGGGAAGGGTGTCCTTCAGACTCTTCAACAACAACTACAATCTCACACTGGTCCAGTTCAATAGAATCTTCAACTGGTATCACTCTCAACATGATCACCGAAGGCCAGACGCCCGCACCGACTATGCAAAGATCTTCTCCGAGCTAGTTACAGTCCTGGCAGGGAAGACTGTGAGCTACCACAATGCCGCAGTAGCGGATTTTGAGCACCTGTTCGTCCAGGTCTTGCATAGGATGTTGAGCTTGACCTTCTTCGCTCGAAGCGATCTTGCTTTGAGCAAGTTCCAGGAGAGTGACCTGTTCTTCCTCTATGCACTCTTGAAGCGTCAACCATGCAACTGGGGGGCGTTCTGGCTACAACGCGTCCTGGCGGTGAAGCGGAGCACAAGGAAGGCTCCAATCCATTTTGGTGGTCTTGTCACCAAGTTGGCGCTCTACTTGGGGCTGAACTTTCAGTCCATGACTCCGATTTCTACGCGGAGTAAGGTGAACGTGCAACACTTGCACCGTTCAAACCTCATTCTTCTCCGGGACGGGTTGGCGTACGCTCATTGCCACGTCAACCAAGCTTATCAGGAGGCATCCCTACCGGACGACATCTTTGACATTGAGGGCAAGCAGCACTTCCAGTGGCCAATCATAGCCATCGAGTCCTCCGAAGAAGAAGGCAGAGGTGAAGACCAAGAAGGCGAGGCCGAGGAGGACGAGGAGGCTTTCACACCTCTTCGAGCACGTGTGGCACCACGAAAGCGTCCTAGGATGCATCCGGGTGCATCTTCATCATCTCATCCCCCGCCGCCATCACCACAGCAAGAGCAGCCAGCTGCGGATCCCTACTCCATGCAAGGGATGTACACCATGCTGCAGGACATCCAGCAGACTCAGCAGCAGCACATGGCTATGTATACCGGCATCCATGAGACTACGGGCCGGTTACTTGATAATCAACGGGCTATGTTCGAGAACGAGCGGCTCATCCTCGCCAACCAAGAGCAAATGCACAACCGGTTGCAGTGGATAGAGACGCAGCGGGAGCCCTTCTTCGACCACTACTGGAGTCGAGACTACTTTGGAGGCTATCCACAGCCTCCGCCGAGGACCCAATATGATCCAAGCTTCCAGGGGGAGTACCCGTCTTGGGATCCTACGACACCACAATACCCACCACCGCCTCCACAGGACTGATCAGGGTATCACTATTCCACCCTTAAGTTGGTTTTTGACTATGAGGCCATAGTCGAATTCAAGCTTAGGGGGGTGGCTGGAACAACTCTATCTTTTATTTTTATTTTTCTTTTGTTGTTTTAGTTTTTTCTTTGTTATTCGTTTTGCAATTTCAGTTGTTGTTTAGGATCCACATCTATCTAGTGTAATCGTGGATGTCTTAAAAATTG
Organism: Alisma plantago-aquatica; assembly: GCA_963693085.1. Classification (NCBI taxonomy): domain Eukaryota; kingdom Viridiplantae; phylum Streptophyta; class Magnoliopsida; order Alismatales; family Alismataceae; genus Alisma; species Alisma plantago-aquatica. The sequence goes on from OY856409.1 coordinate 1,774,309,323, forward strand.
TCATCTTGCTGTTCTCATGGGAAAATTAAGGGAATTTAAATTTTTTTGTGTCTTTTGGATAGCTTAACTTGGTTGTCCTTGGGGAACTTGTCCTATGAAAATGATTGATTATGTCAACTTTGAAGCAATATGTCACACCCACACCCCTTTGACTCATGGAAAGTGGATAGTAACGGTTGCTTGAGCCTAACTTAATCAAATGGTAATGAGACTTTAATCGGATGTAAGAGAAAGAACCCTTTGATCCACTACACATGTCAGTAAGGAGGGACACATAATATTCTTCTAAGGTTCAGTCACTTAATCTTGTGATCATTCCATCTCATTTTCCATAATCCACCCAAGAATTGGAAGTAAAAGTACAGTTTTAACTTCTTTTGCATGCATAGCATGTAGATAGGATTTGCATTGTTATTTTCATGCTTTTGCATAAAACGAAAAAATATATAGTGATACATGCACATTACCCTTAGGTGCATGTCATGTAGTTGCATTCATAATTTCATGATTTTCATGCATAAGTACACCATGTATCTCAGTTTTCCTAAATAGGTGATCTAATTTGTTCCATACCCTCGAAATAAAGCAAAGATCTCCAATTGGGAAGAAAATGGCCTTATACATGTATCTCTAAGAAATCATGGATATGTGGGCAAGAAAAAATTCTAAAAATATGAAAAAAAAAATTTAGAAAAAGAAAAAAAAAGATTTTGGAAGGAAAAGGAATAAGAGGGAGAAAGGAACATGATATCACTTGCATAACAGGGAAATTGAGTACATGATGTGGCTTGAGTAGATTTCTATCTCATGTTGAGGTGGAAGGTTAGTGCATGCATCATTCCACCAAATTTTAGGCATTAGGGCATTCTCAATGTGCATTTGCATCATTTAGGGCATTTTGTTATATGCATACTGAAACTGTGTAATACTTCCAAATTTTTCCATGAACCACCTATTCCATCCACCCGTTGCTCGGATTGGTAGGCCACCGTGATTTTCTCCTCACTCATGATTATAAGGAGGACTGCTTCCATGTAGATGGTAGTTAGGGCGAGCAACGTAGTGTAGGAAATCACAAGATGCACCATGGCTGAATCGGCGAACTTTATTATGTTAACTGCCTTATGTGATAGTGTTCATCGGTTTGAAGGATAATTTCTTTTATTGATGATTGTTGTCGCCTGTAGGGTAATTACTGTTCTGTGATTAAGGAAGGCCGGTTTGAGAACGTCCAGTGGGAGTCATGTGTGATGTGGGGTGGTATGTTGATTGTTAGTTGACATCTGCAGTTATATTCTAAGGATTAGTTGCTCGAGGGCGAGCAATGTTTAAGCTTAGGGGAGTTTGATGCGATGATTTTGAGTCGCATTTATAGACCTATTTCATATGTGTTTTGTGCCTTAATTACTCATTTTCATGGATAATATTGCATAATTCACTTAATTCGGTCTTTGCCATCATATTATATCAAATCCCCTTTGTTTTACTATTTTGAGCATTAATTATCATCTTATTATAAATTGTGTGGATTTACTTGGTCTTGTTGTGAAATTTCAGGAAAAACAAGTATCTGCTTTAGTCGATACCATCGACGGAAGTTGATACCATCGACCAAGCCACAGGTTGTCACCCGAGAAGAGCAATACAGAGTCGATACCATCGACACCCATGTCGATGGCATCGAGATCACTTCATGTTGCTGGCGAGGATGCAGTCGATACCATCGACGAAAGTCGATGCCATCGACACAAGGAGAGCTACAGTGTCGCTAAAAGACAAAAACCGACACTAAGGAGTCGATACCATCGACACCCCAGTCGATGGTATCGAGATCACCACAGGCGCTCAGAATAAAAGAAAGGAAAGCTGCCGCTAATCTGCTGGGTCGATACCATCGACCCGCGTCGATGGTATCGACGCCGGCAGATATGCGTTGGATCTGTTTTGATCTCGATTGGACGGCTGTTGTTATTTGACGACCTAATTAGGGACTTATACCTAATGACGGCCGCCCCCACGAGATCATCATCTCATTTTGGATTGCACGAGTGCTGAGGAGGAGAGAAAGGAGAACGGAGGCCGAGAAGCTCATCCCGGGTGATTCGGACGCTGTCGAAGATGATTTCCACCACCGATAGGCGGGGAAGCTCGTGTTCAACGCCAAGGATCCACCGGTTCTTCTCCGTTCAGGGGTTTTCCCATTTATTTCCCGTTTTTCCTATGAATTCCCCAATTTCTACCATGTATTCGTGTGAGATGAACATGAGAGGCTAAAACCCTCAATCTTTAGGACCGGGAATAGCCCGGGGATACATTGTATAATGATTTTATATTGATAATTCATATTTTTCTCTCAAATCCGTGGCATAGATTCGTTTTCTCCATTTCTATTGTTATGCTTGATCACCATAATAATTAATTAATGCCCTTAATCACTTCGACAGAAGGATTAACGGTTGAAAAGAGACGAATTCTACATTAATTAATAAAACCCTTGACAAAGGAGTTGTAAAATTAATGGTGGGAACTGAGGGACCGTTCTTAATGCGCTTAGTTTAGGGGAATGATTACTACGACGGTGGAATCAACCTAAACCTAAGTAGTGGATTACACCACAACAGTGGGTAATTCTCATTTTAGGCCACTACCCGGATAGAGAGAGAAGTGTGAGGAATTATATGAAACCTAATACAATGTTGACCCGCGGTGAAACCGCCATCCTAAAGATATCTCCTTAAATTCATTAAATTAACCTTTAATCGATTGTTTCTTTGTTTGATTTTTATTTTCTTTTTTTAATTTGAACAACAAAACCCTAATTTGTTAATCGGTCTAGCTGATTGCGATTAGTTAGTAAAAGTCTCCAATAATTCACGTATCCCTGAGTTCGACTCGGGCCTCACATGGCCTATATTACTCGACGCGTATACTTGCGTTTAAGCGCGTAGTAAAATACACGTCAGCTATGTATGTGAAACCCTAACACTAATTCTAGGGCGTGCTATGCTTGTTGAGCTTGTTTGCATAAATAGCATATGGTTGTAGTCTCTCTACTGTTAGTATGAATCTAACCATACAGGTGCAATAAATGAAATAGCTTGTAATTTCTATGGTGATGGTTATGAGCCTTTTGAGGCATGGTGAGGTAATGATGGGACATAGAGATATGTGTTTGGGAGTTGTGACCTGGCAGAGGCTTTATGCCTAGTGTGAGGTGTTATCCTCTAGTGATGTGATAAGGGAGTGATATCCCAGGACAACATAATTATGGTGATAGCCTTGTGTGGCTATGTGATGACAGTGGTATCATGCGATGATGAGACCACTTTATGCTTCAAACATTTTGTATCTTCTGAAGTTCTATTATGCCCTTATCTTTGTAGAGTTTGTTTAGGTTTTGTACATTGTAACTTGTTTGATGCTAAAAGATACCCAATTGGATTAACTAATCAAGTGAAACCTTAATCATGTAGTTGCCTTGGGGAAGATATCCTTCTTTAATGTTAGTATTAATAGGATGGTGAAACGATCAATCCTATGGGTAACTTGGAGCGCATATTGTTGAATATGTGGGGTGTAAGTCGAGGCATCTCCTTGTATCCTTAATATATTGGGATGACTGAGGTCATACCCTAGCAGAAGAATGGTCGATATCACATCTTAGATGATGTGATTCACTACATGTGATGTGATATGTTTACTAGGATGACTGTGGTCATACCTTGGTAGGAGAACGGCTGCGGTCGTATCTCAATTTAGTAGTATCATGGCCTGTATACCAAGACAGGCTAGGTTGTTTTGCAGTTGGACTTGACATGTCACTACGACAGACTTAGGCTGACTAAGGGAGTGAAGAGATCATGTATCATGGCTCTTCCATTGATATTGTATGACACTAATTTTGTACTAGTGGTTAGTTGGAGCTTGAGTGGTATACCTCATCTCCTTAGGGCATAATAGAATATGTATTACAGCCATGTAGTATATTTGCTTAGATTAAATACGTCTCACATTGGATGACCCTTTGCTTTATCTTTGTACTAATCTGTTGAATTATATTGTGGTAAGAGAAATCAACTGTTATACATTTTCTTCATATTCCTTCTTAGTATATTAATTGTTCTACAACTCAGTGGTAACTGTCTTATTTGCTTAACCCACATTACTAGTTAAAAACATATCATTTTGCTGATTCTACTCAACCTAATAATAATGTTATTTATCTACTTTAATCTACATGTGCTTTTAATAGACGTTGGCAGATAGTTATATATCTCGCTGGGATGTTTGTCTCACCCTATGGGTTTCCACATCTTTTAGGTGGTCGAGTACGAAGAGGTAGTGATCGTGTTGTTCAGGCTGAGCAACAAGAGAACAATAGCTGAGAAAAGGTTGGATAAGCTGCTTGGGTTTTGTAGTAGAGTCATATGTGTTGTCCCTGTACTATCAGTTCCTTGGGGAAGTTTGGTAGATGTTGTATATTGATATGACATTTTGTCTATATGCCTGTAATGCCTAGGCCCACTGCCCAAGACTCTAGTAGAGTTTCAAGAATGATGACTGGCCCCACAGACCACCACTAGCCGTAACTGCGGGCTTTGTACTCACTCACGTGCAAGCTGGGGTCAACTTCTCGACTAGTCATCCATCCCATTACTACTCCAAGATGAGCACGCTTAACTATATAGTTCTTAGTGATGGGCTCTCGGAAAAGGAGGTGCACCTTGGTGATATGGGTAGTCCAATCATTCCTTATAAGATCATTTTATCCGAGGTCTCAAATCCTGGGATGTTACAATCTCCCCCACTTAGACATCCTCGTCAAGGCTCAACTATAAGGCCTCATAATCTCTTCCCCATTTCAGTGCAGACCCATAATGGCCCATTGACACCCAACTCCCGATCACGGAATACCAACGCAAGGGTGGCTACGTCAACCATGGACATCCCTCTCCTACATGCCTGGACTGCACGGCTCAAGACTGGCATGCCATGCCCATGTGGGCCCCACCTACTGGAGGGGAATTGGCTCTGATACCATTTGTAATGCCTGGTCACACTGCCCAAGACTCTAGTAGAGTTTCAAAAATGACGACTAGCCCCACAGGCCACCACTAGCCTTAACTGCGGGCTTTGTCCTCACTCACACGCAAGCCGAGGTCAACTTCCCAACTGGTCACCCATCCCAATACAACTCCAAGATAAGCATGCTTAACTATGGAGTTCTTAGTGATGGGCTCCCGGAAAAGGAGTTGCACTTTGGTGATATGGGTAGTCCAATCATTCCTTATAAGATCATTTTATCTGAGGCCTCAAATCCTGGGATGATACAATGCCTTTGTTGTACCGATATGGTATGCATGTATATGAACATGTTATCTCTTACAATAGGCTATGGCCAGTGAGCCAGCGAACGATGCATGTAATAATCCTTTAGTAGGACATATACATATATAGTTGGTTTTGTGGACTCAAGTGTGATATGTTTCCACTTGAGGTGGATGTGAGAATTGGTTTTAATTTCCTATGCTTTCTAGTAACTTGGTTGTTAAGTTTTTATTCTACACTTTGTTTTGAGTGATCTCACTTTTGTATGACGAGTGTGTCATAGTTTGGTTGGTATCAGAGCTTTAAGTTTGCTGAGTCTATAGGGACATAGGACTAGGGTTTGTGCTTGTTCTAGTGTCCTCCAGTTTGTCTTATGGTAACTTTTACTTTTGTAGAAGAAGAAGAAGAGAAGAAAAGATGATTGGAGAACATGATGAACATGTTGTCGAGAGCAGTGTTACTACACCAAGTGGTGGTTCTAGGAGGTAGGAGTGGGTTGATGTTGTACCTGAGATGCCCCAGTTTGACCCCGCTGTGGTAGCCAATCCCAATTTTCAGTCCATGCTTGGATAGTTTATGGCTATGATGACACATACGGCTGTAACGTCCCTGACCTGGGTTATGATTAAACCTATATGAATTACTTAATAAAGTTGATTATAAGCTTGATCTTATCTTTTGAAAAGTAATTAAAGCTCAAGTGGAACTTATATTTCAATTTTAGTCCTTATTGAATAATGTTGAAATAATATTTTACTTGATTTGGACTAAAGTGCAAATTACCCAAGTTGAGCAGTTAAATTGAAAATTGTGCATGATAATATGTTCCTCATGTCTTGAAGAATCATGAGAATGAATATGATGCAAAAGTATGGCTTATGGAAGCCTGAGTACCAAGAAAGAGCTGATAAAGCAATGTATGTCCATTAAAACCCAGTTTTGATGTAATGTGCAATTTACCCAAAACCTAGGGTTGAATAGGAAAATTACCAATTCAATAAGGTCCCCAATGTTTCTTGGCATCATGCAGAGAAAATAAAATAAGAGGGGTGCTTCATTTGAATTAATGTGGAGGAGAGACAATCTTGATATTAAAACAATCAAGATTAATGCATAATTGAAACCCTAATTCAATTTAATGCAAAAAGAAATTTTTTAATTAAAGAGCCCTTCAACAAAAAGTTGAGGGATGAATTTTCAAAGAGGTTGGATGAGCTTTTTCCTTGCAAAGGCACGAAAATATCCAAGGAAGTGGAAATCTCACTCACATTTTTGTAAGAAAAAGAAATATCCACTCACTTATGGATATTATTATAAAATGATTTAAGGTGCTTAATTTAATTTCCTTTACTTCTTGGATAATGAAGAAGTTTTGCAAGGAAAAGAAGATGGATTCATGGCCAAGGAGTTGAGGGGGAAGAGGCGGTACTATTTTTGGGATTAAATGAATTTTTATAAGGCATTTTCTCTCTCATTGAATTTCTTATAAAAAGACCTTTTTCAAGCCCAAACAAAATCTTTTCCGTTTCCACTTCTTCTCCTTGCTTGTAAAACGACCAAGGCAGCTTACGAGGATCAGGAGGACGACCCCCAACCTGTTGGTAAGCTTCTTGACCTCCTTTCACCTTGAAACCATGGTGAAAATCGAAAATCAATGCATGAATTCTTCCTATTTCGATCCCCTCTTCAATTCTAACCATTCCTTTTCACTCAAAGCTTGAGGACGACCCTTGGAATAGTGAAAGGAGTTGCATCGACCATTGTTGACGTGAGATTGAAGCTTTGGAGCTCAATTGGAGGCAGGTTTTATAACTCAAACCCTAAACATTGATATTGCAATCCATTCTTCAATAATTGTTGAATATTTTCTTCTATTTGGTACTCTTTTGATTCATTGCTGAAATTCCTATGCAAAATGGCTGCTGTTCTTGGATACATGGAGGAAGATGATGATGAAATCATCTTGAAACTTTTCCCAAGAAAATTATTAGTCCAAACGGTTTCAATTAAGTTGCTCAAATGGTTTCCCAAACCGTTTGGGAGCAAACGGTTTCAAACCATTTAAGGGCAAACAGTTTCATCAGACCGAATGAGAGCAAACAATTTCAATCCGTTTGGAGGTGTTGACCAGGGTTGACCATTTTTAGATTTGTTGATAATGATATTGGTTAATGACCCACTAATTATAATTGATTAGTTTCAATTGGTTCATGAGTTGAAGGTCAATCAATCACCAAACCCTAATTGGGTTAAGTACTGATTTCTAAATTGATTAATTTTGAACTTTGGGTTGATTGACCCAAACGGTTTCAAAACCATTTGAGAATCACCCAAATGGTCTCAATATAGTTTGGAGGTCAACCAAGACCGTTTGGAGGTCTAGGGTTGAGTATAGTTGGGTATTTGAAGATCCAAAGATATGGTATAAACCCTAATCGGCTAAGTGCTGATTTTGCAATTGAATAAGTTGATGTTTTGGGTTGATTGACCCAAAAGGTTTCAAAACCATTTGGGAATCACCCAAATGGTCTCAAGACCATTTGGAGGTCAACAAAGACCGTTTGTATGTCTAGGGTTGAGCATGGTTGGGTATTTGATGGTCCAAAGGTACCAAATTGAAATGCAATCAATTGCTAATTTGATGATCATTCCAATGATCCAAACCCTAATTGGATGACATGGATTTTGATGTTGGAATGGGAAAACAGTCTCAAGAACATTTGGAGATCATCCAAATGACCTCAAGACCGTTTGGGGGTCATTCAAGTCCATTTGAGGTCAAGTCATATCATGTAATGATGTTGGTTCACTACTTTCAATTGAATTGGTTCCACAATGTTAATCATTGATGGATCCTCGATTTGAAAACCCTAAGTGATGGTTTCTTGATTATCAACCCTAGCTCAATTGGGTTCAAAACCCTAATTGAAGGTCTAATTGAATAGTGATTTAGTGGTTCATTTGAAGAATACATTAGTGGTCCAATTGATATTTGGTTCATGGATTGGAACCTTGAATCGATTAAGTGTTGAAGACTCTTTTTGGTCCATTCAGTTTTGAAAAGGTTTAGACCAAATGGTCTTAAGACCTTTTGGGTCCAAACGGTCTCAAGACCGTTTGAGACCAAACGTTCTCAAACCGTTTGGAGCCTCAAGTTCATTCAGTTTCAAGATGTGTTGTCTAAACGGTTTCAAGAACTAACTTCGAGAAACAATTTCAAACCGTTTGAACTTAATTGGTGAAGACCGTTTGAGGTCTAAGTGACCAAGATCGTTTGAGGTCTAAGTGACTAAAATCTTTTGAAGTTTAAATTGGTTAAACCATTTGGACACCTAATATGATCAAAGGATCAATTAGATAATTGATTATTAATGATGTTGACTGATGGTGATTATGAAGGTTAACCCTAGCTATGTGTACTCAAGTGGAGAGTTGACCTAGATTAATCTTGGAATATTTAACACCCTTGAGAGGATGAGAGGGAGAGAGAATGGGAGATATGATGGATTATTTAATAAGCCCTAATTCTCTCATTATGAACAAACATGTAATCAGGGTTTGACCCCTAATATGAGATCATGAAATCTTCATTGAAAAGATTGATGTACCTTGATACTAATTTAGGGCAAGGTTATGTGAAACCCTAATTTAAGGGAAAATCTCAATGAAACCATAATTTAGGGTGACGATGTAACCCTAACTTAGTGCAACAACGCAAGAAGCCCTAATTTAATGGGAATTGTACATCCTAACCCTAATTTGGGTATGAGGTAAGAGAAACCCTACTTGGATGTGAATTATAAACCTTAATCCCTAAAATGGGGTAAAGGTGCACGAAAACCTAATATAGGGTAGTGCTACTAATTCTAGGTGAAGTCCTATCACTGGATGATGTGTTGTGAAATCCTAATTTCACATAATACTAGGTGAAACCCTGATATAGAAGGATGTTATGTGAAACTCTAATAAAGAGTGAGCCTAGGTGAAATCCATATATCTGTGATATGCTAAGTGAACCTCAAATTATAATTGTGGAAATCCTATTCCTATTAATGGAATCGTGATTCATGTATTGACAAATATATCACCTAGAGGGGTTGATAATGGATATCCTTACATTAATAGTTCCTGACTCAAGGGTTAGTCCATATCATTAGCAATGTCTGTATTTTCTAAATAGATGAACTATGACCAATATATTGCATGATGAATGTGATGATCTAGTGCATAAAGTATTAGGATGGGAAATACCCTAATGTAAGCTAAGTGGATGAACTCAAGTAAGACGAAGGTGTTGAGGGAAGTTATGCATCAAGATATGATAGATATCACATCCAACACCCTAATTCTGATATACCTTGATATGTTATAAGTCCATTATAATTGGAATGGATGACACATGAAATGTTTCATGTCAATTGTTACATTGAAATGTAATGCACCTTGATGAATGTAGGCTAACATGCCTTATGAAAAGGTTAATCCAAATCAATAGACTATGATACAATCATATTCTGATAAAGATGAGAGAAAAACTCATACTTTGTGTTGAAAATACATTCAATGATGAATGATGAGAATAAATAAGTATGTTTGAATACTTATGATATCAATATTGGCTTCTAGCTGTGAGAAGTAATGAAATAGGGCTGATCATTAATAATATGATCTTAAGAACCCAAATGGTTATTTATGGAAAGCCCTAATGGAGGGTTCTGATATGAAAGAGATACCATGAACCCTAAAGAGGAAATAGTGTTATTACTTAGTGTTGTATGATACTGATATGAAAGCATTATAATTGTTATCATGAATGCTAATCATGCAGGGATGATGAGATGAGGAGTATAGCCAAGTATGGGCTATGCTCTGTATTTTGAGAATGTTTATAGGCTTTATAAGCCTTCATATGTTTTTATTGCTTAGTGAGAAATAATCTGAGAATTTATAAGCCCTGTGTGTCATATGATGTATTAATTATTGAGCTTGTTTATGAGTTTTATAAGCCATAATATGCCTTATTGCTTTGAGGGGGTAATAAGAGGTGATATGAGCTTTGTGTTCTATGTGTAATGCTTTGTGTAGTAAGAATCATAATGTCCTTGGTCATATGACCTGAAGATATTAAGTTACTTAATAAGTGGTAACAAGTATCCTATGATAAGTTAAGGGTTCAAATACCATATTCTATAATCATGATGATGAACTTGTTAAGAAGTGGAAATGTACTTGATGAGTTGAGGGATTAAGATCCCAATACTTTGTGAAAAGAGTATGGCTACAGGCCATGACTCCACAATGACAATGCCAGACATTAGATATATGATCTAAGCCTGAAGAGAGTTAATGCTGTGGAAATGATTATATAGTGAATAAATGTTATACAGGTTCTTCATATTCCTTAATGGATAAGTGACATATTTCTCTATCAAGTTATTGCTGCAATGCTTTTAATAAGAATAATGTTCTAATCTGTAAGACATTGAATTAACTGATGCCAAACAAATATGATTCCTCTGGTCATATTTATCTTCTTTAGCTGCAATAACAATGTTTCTGGTAGAGAGTTATATCTCTTGCTGGGGCAATTTACAGTTATTTCAACCCTGTGGGAACCACATTTTTAGGTGGACGCGGACGAGGAGGCAGAAATCCTTCAATAGAAGAAGGACATCAACAACAGCAGCAGGGACAATAGTGAAGTCTCAGGTGGAGACACTGGCTATTATGCCTTGTATAGATGTATATAGAGTCCTATGTGTCGTCTCTATACTCTCAGGTCCTCGGAGTAGTAGTTAGTGCTTTCGAGATTTTGGTTCATTGCCTCGAGATTTTACACTACTTGTGTTTAGTTTAACAAGAGCAGTTGATGCTTGTAATTTTCAGAAAGAGATGATGCAAGACATGTACCTTTAAACCAGAATGTAAATGTGTTACTTTTGTTCTATGTGAGAAAGTTTTCATTTGATGGACCTCTTGGTAAAAAGGTTATAATTTTTAGTGATTTTTCGGTAATCCACTGCTTAGTGCATGCTTCCGCATTAGTTAATCATGTTTTTGTGAGTTGGATGCCACAAATAAGTGGTATTAGAGCTCTAGGTTCGCTGAGTCTATAGAGACATAGGACTAAGGTTGTAGAGTCTATTCTAAGTGTCTTCCAGTTTAACTGATAGTATCTTCTACTCACATAGGAGGAGGAGAACTCGAAGATGTCTGGACCACATGAAGAACATGCTGCTGAGGGCAACGCTACTGCACCAGGAGGAGGTGTAAAAGACCAGAATAGGGAAGGGCCTGTACCTGAACAGCCCCAGATTGACCCAGCTCTGATAGAAAACCCAGCCCTCCATGCTCTATTTGAGAAATTCCTGACAGCCATGACACATATGGCAGACAGGATGCCACCACCTTCACCCAAGGCATCAGCTCACCATGAGGGTTATGGAGCCGGTAAGATTTTTGAGAGACTTTGTCGGGTTGGAGCCATAGATTATGTTGGCACATCTGATCCAGCAAATGTTGATTTGTGGTTGATAGAGCTGGAAAAGGCTTTCAGGATCCTTGATATTCCTGAAGCTGAAAAGGTAAGACATGCTGTGTACCTCCTAAAAGGAAGTGTTGGTCATTGGTGGATGATAGAGGAAGATAAGAGACCAGGTGAAGAAATTGGATGGGAGGTATTCTGACAAGAATTCGTCAGTAGATATTTCCCTAAGACGTATTTAGATGAGAACACATCTCAATTTGAGAGGATCAAGCAAGGACAGATGAACGTTAGCGAATATGAGGCTAAGTTCATGGAGTTGTTGCAGTTTTGTACGCAAATAGCAGTTAGTGATGAGGAAAGAATTAGGCGTTTTGAGAAAGAATTGAACGCTGAACTGACCACTCCTGTGTCTGATTTAGAGAATAGGGAGAGGTTTGCCACCTTTGTGGAGGCGGTAAGGAAAATAGAGAGGTCTGAAATTGAGAAATGACAGACTAGTGGCAATAAGGTGTACACCCAGTCTCTAGGGCAAATGTTCGAAAGTTTTAAGAAATCGAGATTTTCTACATTGGCAGCATCATCGAGATTCCATACCCAGACGCAATGGATGTCAAGTAGGGGTAGGGATCGTAGTAATGTTCCAAGTAGAGCCTCTAACATAGCCTCAACATTGGTGACTGGATCTCACCGACATTTTGCGCCCATGATCTGTTACCAATGTAGACAACTGGGACATCTGGCAAGGGATTGTCCATATAGGAATTCGATGATGATTATGTTGGTATGTATGCCCTGAGAGCCAATAATGGGATGATTGATGGGATACATTGAGATTGATTTGATAAACATCAAAGGCAAGCTTCTGATTCTTTCTGGTTCAGTCATATGAGATAGTGATAGAACAGATTGAATGTCTAGAGAATGATAGTACTCCATGACGTATGCCTTCAGGTTGAGGACCTGAACGATGAGATCATACGAATGCTAAGAGTTTGTACATTCGTGTTATGTCCCTAGTCGGATGTCATTGTGGAAGGTAGATATACAACAATGACACACAAGACTAGATTGTGGTGTTGGTTGATGACATAACCTCATTAGTCATGATATAGAGATATCAAACCAAACACATAGGTACTTGTTAGAGAACAAGTGTACCAGACAAACCCACTGTGAGTTTGACACATGGAACCATGACATGGTAGTCATAGTCAGTACTCACAGTGATGGTGGTGAATGTGATTCTTTGACCTGAAATCACTACACTCAACACATGTTGTTGGGTACACTTTGACATCATCAAACGCAGTCCTGAAACATGGGTTGTTATAAAGGTGATGATTGGGTGGCTTTGACACATGGGGCTTTTGAGGGGTGAGTGATAGATATGGGATTTGTCCCTCCTGAGGGAGCTTGATATACATGGCCACTTGATGAGTAGGATTGAGAAAGGCGTGCACGCATGTGTGAATCAGTATGTGATATTGATGTCATACATATCTCTTCCAATCTACTCGGAGATCAAGAAAGTGAATGAACGTTGACAGGATGACTGGTCCATGCCTCAAGTTCATTTAGGATATCAGTGACAAAGGAATTATACATTTGCTGTAACACCATTCACTGATTGTAGGATTGAAAGTTGTTCTCCAACTTTCTATTTCACTTAGGTAGCATTGATGTGTGACTAGGCACCGCTCTTTGCTTGTGAAGTCATAAGTGTTATGGACTTTCACTGCCAACGTGAAAAAGGACCTGCAGGGTCACACACATAGGATTTAACCTGGAAGAGGAGTTTTGTCCACAAACTATGTTTAGATTGATTACTAAAGTAGTTTAGTAGTTTAATTAAACACTCAATTGATTGATAGCTCAAAATCATTGTATTCAAGGTGTTGGATTGATTGATTAGATTATCAGATTGATTGGAACTGCAATTGACTATTTCTGCACAATCTGCACTCCCAACCGATCGGCTCATGTGATGAACCGATCGGCTCATGTGATGAACCGATCGGATGAGCTGGGTGAACCGATCGACTCAAGTGTTGAGTCGATCGGCTCATGCACAAGGTGAAACGATCAGTTCAAATATTGAAACGATAGATTCAACTGGCGCAACCGAGCGAGTTGGGAAAGTAAGATTGGTGAGAAAATTCTTTTCGTTTCACTTGCCCAATTTGATTGGGACAAGGATTGGGAATATGTACCAATTCGAAACAAAAGATTGAAAGTCAATTTGAGTCAGATTAGGACCATGAACCGATCGGTTCAAGGTACCAATCGATCGGTTGGGAACCCCAAACGATCGGTTCAGGTCCAACCGATCGGCTCAAGTGCCCAACCGACCGTTTCAAGTGTTGAAACGATCGGTTCAAGTGACACAGTTGGTTGTTTTTATGAAAAATTCTCGAACCTGCTTTAGTCCCGCATTGCCCGGGATAGAGAACCCTGTCCCATGACCCTCCTATATATAGGGGTATTGGGGGCTTCTCTGACAACAACTCAGTGCAACCAGTTGCTCTATAAAGTTGTCGTTCTCTCTGGTTTTGGTAATCAAGAGATCCCGAGCAAGTGCTACCCGATAAGGGAGGCACAGCAAGGGAAAGACAACTGCAGAAAGTGAGTGGTAGCAGGAGAATGTGTGGGTGACTAGCACACCTGCAGAAGGGTTTGACTCCTTCCAATTCCTTGTGGGACAAGGAGATTGGAGTTCCAGGAGGTTCGTGTGGACTACTACAGAGGCAGGAGGTTTCTGCCGCTCAGGAGGACAACTGATAGTCCCAGTGAGAGGAGTCGTGAGTCCCGGTGTGACCATGAGCTGCACAGACACCGTCCAAGATCAGAGGCGAAGACCGCACTAGCTGTGAGCTATTGTCACCGAGCAAGTCTCGGGACAAGGTATGATAAACCATCCTTCCTATTGTATAGACGTTGACACGTTTCCTCGGTTTGGGTTCGGGGAGGAGAAAATTTTTGTTTCCGCTGCCTTCTCTACCTCCCCTAAAACCCAACAGTGGTATGAGAGCCACGTCAACTGCTCTATACTTTAGGATTATCGATATGATCGATTTTGGTTTGTCACCTTTATTTATTGCATACAATGCGAATAATATTGGCTTTATGCATGTCCAATCTTAAATCCACAAATATCTAATTACATATATGATATGTATTATTAATGCACTCAATACGCGTCACCCTTAAACGAGTTTTGTGGTGGATGTATAGCGTAGTTATGGCCAATAAACTGTATCTGTGTATGGTTGTGTGTGGTTGCTTGCATCTCGGTATGAACACCGATTCCTTCTCCTATTCCTGATGTAAATCGAAATAATTTGAGATTTCTTTCCTACCTTTGCTCCCCTCGAATGTAATTTGAAGTTTCTCCTTTTATGATGTAAAATTAGGATAGATTTTTTTATTTCGTGTTATGTCGAAGAACGGCGGACACCTGATGACAGCTGAGACGATCAGTTCAAGGAGTGAACCGGTCGGTTGGCGTTTGAGACGGTCGGTTCAAGGAGTGAACCGATCGGTTGATGCCCAGTTCGAGGAGCGAGACGAGCGGGTGGCGGCAAGAAGGAGATGCATGATGACCAGGCGAACCGATCAGTTGGAGGAGCCAACCGATCGGCTGGTGGCACCCAGACGACCGGTCAAAGAGAACAGATAATTCATATGATGAGTTGATCAACTCAGATGGCTAAAGCACAGAGTTCATCTTGTACATGTTGCATGTGATGTAGACCTAGTTGAACGTGATTCCTCTTGGCTCGAGGAATCACATTAGGATGGCCATAATCATCGCTTTTATCATTTCACATGTTTTCTGTGGGATATAGCATGTATATGATACATACTATGTATTGTGGTGATTGGATATGTATATGTATATATAAACCAAATCCCTCATTAAATATTAAGTTTTAGATGCCTTCCAAATGCGACACACGTGAAAAGCTTGATCGACCAAGTGTGGGCACGCCCTAGCGTGGTGCACCGTCTATCTCGTGGAAGCGTGAAGGATGAATGTGTGGGTTTGCCCTAGCAGGGTGCATATTCATCGTGTTTGCTTTGGGTCAGACTTAACATGGTGATCTAGATGGGATCTAGTACCTTGAGGCATGGAGATGATCATGGCAAGGAGTTGCATATGACATCTTATCAAGAGTTGCATATGATGCAATTGGCAAATGTTGCCTACCTGAGAGATCCAAGTTATGGGTGACAACCCTAGCTGGTCCATAACTTAGAGGATTTTAGGATCTTGCCCACTAGAAGGTTGTACACTACAATCTTCCAAATTGATGGTGAGGGCTATCAATTTGAAGTAAAATAGTGGGAGCGATAATTAATTAAAGGCCTAACTATATCGTCAAAATTTTCAAATCAATCAAATAAGTCAAAATGAGTTTTGGACTAAAATTGCATATTTTCCTTTTTGTATTACAAATGGCAACAAACAACAACAACTTTTCTTTGCGATCGGTCCTTGACGAGGACAAGCTGAATGGGACTAACTTCCACGACTGGTATAGGACATCGAGAATTTTTCTCACTCAAGAGTGAAAGCTCTATGTCCTGGATACTCCAGTTCCAGAGGAACCTGCTCCAAATGCACCAAAGGTAGAACGGGATGCTTACAAGAAGCATTCTGATGATGCCATTGATGCAAAGTGCTTGATGTTCTGCTCTATGAACCACGAGTTGCAGAGACAACATGAGAACATGGGTGTTATTGAGATGGTTCAACATCTCAGGAACATGTATGAAGATCAAGCACGGCAAGAGAGATACGATGTCTCAAGGGCAATGTTCAAGTGCGTCATGACAGAAGGAGATCCAGTTGGTCCTCACACACTCAAGATGATTGGGTATGTGGAGAACCTACAAAGACTGGGATATCCACTGAGCCAAGAGTTGGCTACTGACGTGATACTACAATTGTTTCTAGAATCCTAGAGTCAGTTTGTGATGAACTACAACATGAACAACTTTGATAGGCCACTATCAGAGTTGTTGGGCATGTTGAGGACAGCCGAGACATAGATGAAGAAGGACAAGCCTAAGACTGTGATGGTGATCACGGGAAAGAAAGGCAAGTCCAAGCGCAAGGGCAAGTGCAAAGCTAAGAAAGGTTCTGATGCTAGCCAGGAGTCCAAGACGTCTTCAGCTCTCAAGGCCAAGGGAGGCATGACCAAGAAAGACAATTTCCACCATTGTCAAAAGCCAGGACATTGGAAAAGGAATTGTCCTCTCTATCTGGAAGAACAAAAGAAGAAGGAGGCAACTGACGTCTCTACATAAAGGTGTCATGGAAATAAACTTGTAACACTTTTTGAGGTATAAGATACCAAGATGTAAAGTGTAAAGCACTCAATTAGTGGAGCAAGTGTTGCCGCCATAGATAGGAGTACTTTAGTTTATTTTTCAGCCATAAAGGCATGTAATACAGTTATGAACTGCTATTTCATATTTGCCAATAGATAGAAACACTTTATTTTTGCATATTGTATGACAATGATGGCAATTAATAAAGTTGATGTTTCATTCTTTAAAGATATGATCTTTGTGGCAATGCCTTATTTATCTTGTGGTATTTGATACGCATAAGATAAAATGATACCTAAAAGTTATTGATAACCCAAACAATCTAATTAACATCAATAATGAGAAATTCATTTCTAGTTTCCATATGATGGATAGATCTAGACTCTTTTGGTTATAGAACCAGTAAGAGACATGAATATCTTGGACATGATTAATCAATCTTCACTAATGGTAGTGGGAGAATGATTATCCTATTAGGTATAATACATGTGATGTATTTACATACCTATTGGAATAAATGCTAATACTTCAAATGGTGTTTAGAGAAATACCAATATGAATATGTTGAAGTGTTCAAGAATATCATAGATGAAGTATGAATTTAGTAAAGTGTTAATTCTTGATGAGATCAATGAATGAAATACTTGGACCAAATGTTTGAGAACCTTATGAGTGATTATGATAGTGTATCATAGTGAGCTCATGATTAAGGCATGGTAATGTCTAAATCAAGAAGGAGTCATACTCTAAGGAGTTAGAGAATGATTATCAAATAACTAAATTCTTCTTAATAAAAGAATACCCTACACTAATAAAGGACATTAATAATCATAAGGAGTTGTGAGTTCATATATCCTTGACAGATACACCTCAATTATCTATGTGATGAGTTGTTCATGTGATGAGTCAACTATCTAGATGAATATGAGGAACCGGATTTTGAGTTATGGTATATGACCATTACATCCTAAATGATTTCCATGTGAACCATAAGGTATGACCTTGATGGTAGCACCCATTGGAATGAAATCCATAAGTACAAATAAGTCTTAAGTGTTAAGACACATTGATAACATTTTGAGAAGGATGATGCTTGTGAATTGCAACTTAATGACTAAGACATTTGGCATATGGATACTAAAACCGCATTCCTATGAGGAATAGAACAAGGATGTGTACGTGACACAACCTATAAGGTTTATGAATCCACTAATGCAAATGAAGTCTATAGGTTACAATGAACTAATCAATGTGATTGATTGAGTACAAGCAACTCAGAATTGGATCTTTACTTTGATGATATAGTCAAAGGGTTTGACTGATATGTTAAAGATAAAGAAAAGATCTGTGATTTAGTGGGAGCGTATTCACATTCCACATGTTGATGTGAAATGGAAATGTTCTAGAATGGAAATCCAAGTGCAAATTATCTTTAGGGAAGATAGAGATGTTTCCTATGTGATAGGAATAGAGATCTATAGAGATAGTTCTCAAAAATCTCTTGACCTAGAAAAGAGAGAACATACATTGGCAATCTGTACTGAAGGGTTCAGTATGCACAAATTAAGTGGGAGAAAACTTATCCATGTTATATGGAGTTAGTATCCCAAGGCCAAGTGTCCAATTCTTATGAAGAATGGGAACACTACGAATAGATATGGATCTATCATGTATGTGATCATCCCATTATCTTGCATGTATGACATTGCAAGAATAAAATGCATTTATCATCTTGTATGTAGGACATGACAAAATGATATGCTCCTCCTGATAACTCGTATGTGGGACATGATGAGTGGATGTCTGTCTACTTCTAGTAAGGGTTACAGGAAAACATGAGAACTTGATAAGTACTTATGAAGTACTAAGTTCTATGGAGATAAGGAAGAGTTCGATGTAAAGAATTACATTGATGCAAACTTCCGAAAAGGACAGAAAATTGCAAAATATATAGGATATATAAAAGTGAAAGTTTGTTGATAATTGGAAATGTTCCAATAAAACCATTTTAAAAGGAAATGCTGAGTATCCGTGTGTTAGAGAACAGCAGTGGATACTATATGGATCTGGAAGTTCATGAGATGAACTTATAGAAATTTCAGTCATTGATGACAAGTATGGAATCCATGATCATGCAATGTGGCTAAATGTTAGCAAAGGAATACTAGATCGCATATTATGACAACTCCATCTCATACGTGTGACATACAACAAAGAGATGCGAGACATGCAATTTATACTGACTTTGGCAAGGTGTTGCCATTACTCACTGTGTAAGCATTGGAGCATAGTAACATGTGGGACATGTTTGAAGATCACCATGAATATGACTCAAGGGCGATTAGCTCACAGTGCAAGTGGGAGTCTATTGGTATGTATGCCCTGAGAGCCAATAATGGGATGATTGATGGGATACATTGAGATTGATTTGATAAACATCAAAGGCAAGCTTCCAATTCTTTCTGGTTCAGTCATATGAGATAGTGATAGAACAAATTGAATGTCTAGAGAATGACAGTACTCAATGACATATGCCTTCAGGTTGAGGACCTGAACGATGAGACCATACGAATGCTAAGAGTTTGTACATTCTTGTTATGTCCCTAGTCGGATGTCATTATGGAAGGTAGATAGACAACAATGACACACAAGACTAGATTGTGGTGTTGGTTGATGACAGAATCTCATTAGTCATGATATAGAGATATCAAACCAAACACATAGGTACTTGTTAGAGAACAAGTGTACCGGACAGACCCACCGTGAGTTTGGCACATGGAACCATGACATGGTAGTCAAAGTCAGTACTCATAGTGATGGTGGTGAATGTGATTCTTTGACCTGAAATCACTACACTCAACACATGTCATTGGGTACACTTTGCCATCATCAAACGCAGTCTTGAAACATGGGTTGTTATAAAGGTGATGATTGGGTGGCTTTGACACATGGGGCTTTTGAGGAGTGAGTGATAGATATGGGATTTGTCCCTCCTAAGGGAGCTTGATATCCATGGCCACTTGATGAGTAGGATTGAGAAAGGCATGCACACATGTGTGAATCAGTATGTGATATTGATGTCATACATATCTCTTCCAATCTACTCTGAGATCAAGAAAGTGAATGAACGTTGACAGGATGACTGGTCCATGCCTTGAGTTCATTCAAGATATTAGTGACAAAGGAATTATACATTCGCTGTAACACCATTCACGGATTGTAGGATTGAAAGTTGTTCTCCAACTTTCTATTTCACTTGGGTAGCACTGATGTGTGATTAGGCACCACTCTTTGCTTGTGAAGTCATAAGTGTTATGGACTTTCACTACCAACGTGAAAAAGGACCTGCAGGGTCACACACATAGGATTTAACCTGGAAGAGGAGTTTTGTCCACTAACTATGTTTAGATTGATTACTAAAGGAGTTTGGTAGTTCAATTAAACACTCAATTGATTGATAGCTCAAAATCATTGTATTCAAGGTGTTGGATCGATTGATTAGAGTATCGGATTGATTGGAACTGCAATTGACTATTTCTGCACAATCTGCACTCCCAACCGATCGGCTCATGTGATGAACCGATCGGCTGAGCTGGGTGAACCGATCGGCTCAGGTGTTGAGTCGATCGGCTGAGCTGGGTGAACCGATCGGCTCAAGGTTTAAGTCGATCGGCTCATGCACAGGGTGAAACGATCGGTTCAAATGTTGAAACGATCGATTCAACTGGCACAACCGAGCGAGTTGAGAAAGTAAGATTGGTGAGAATTTTTTTTTGTTTCACTTGCCCAATTTGATTGGGACAAGGATTGGGAATATGTACCGATTCAAAACAAAAGATTGAAAGTCAATTTGAGTCGGATTAGGACCGTGAATCAATCGCTTCAGGGTACCAACCGATCGGTTGGGAACCCCAAACGATCGGCTCAGGACCAGCCGATCGGCTCAAGTGCCCAACCGACCGTTTCAAGTGTTGAAACGATCAGTTCAGGTGACGCAGTTGGTTATTTTTGTGAAAAATTCTCAAACCCTTCTACTCCTACTTTAGTCCCGCATTGCCTGAGATAGAGAACCCTGTCCCATGACCCTAATATATATAGGGGTATTGGGGGCTTCTCTGACAACAACTCAGTGCAACCAGTTTCTCTGTAAAGTTTTCATTCTCTCTGGTTTTGGTAACCGAGAGAGCCCGAGCAAGTACTACCCGATAAGGGAGGCACAGCAAGGGAAAGACAACTGCAGAAAGCGACTGGTAGTAGGAGAGTGTGTGGGCGACTAGTATACCTGCAGAAGGGTTTGACTCCTTCCAATTCCTTGTGGGACAAGGAGATTGGAGTTCTAGGAGGTTTGTGTGGGGTACTATAGAGGCGGGAGGTTTCTACTGCTCAGGAGGACAACTGACAGTCCCGGTGAGAGGAGGAGTCGTGAGTCCCGGTGCGACCAGGAGCTGCACAGACACCGTCCAAGACTGGAGGCGAAGAGCGCACTATCTACGAGGTATTGTCTTCGAGCAAGCCTTGGGACAAGGTATGATTCCTCAAACCATCCTTCCTATTGTATAGACGTTGACGCGTTTCCTCGGTTTGGGTTCGGGGAGGAGAAAGTTTTTGTTTCTGCTGCCTTCTCTGCCTCCCCTAAAACCCAACAGACTCAACCTCAGGGCTAGAGTCAACAAGGATCACAAAGTTGGCAATTTTTTAGTAACAATAGAGGACGTGGACAGACATCCCAGACAGGTTAGATGAAATAGTTTTGTATTGATATTTCATATCATGATTCTATGTGTTAAAAATAAGAAAGTAGTTGTTTTTGAGCTTCCTTTGACTAGTCCTATAAGGACAAAGGGAGATGAGAACTTACATCTTACTTAGCATTTCCTTAAAATGCTTTATAATCTCCCTTATCTGTGTGTTAAAAGATGAGATATAGAAGTGATGCATGAAGAAAATTCAAGAATGAAAAATCCTGTGTGTATAATGATAAGAAAAGTGAGGAATATGATAACAAATAAAGTGCATACTACCTAATCTCAATACTTGTATACCCTAGCCAGGTATATGATTATTGTAGAAAAGGCAAGTATGAAACTTTTAGATTGTTATCTTTTTGATTACTTTGATCAAGTAGTCATTCTGAAACAATCTAGAGAGTATAATGAAATTAAATAGGAAGAGATAAATGATTTTTTTATATTTTTCCAAATAAACTTCTTAGTGAACATTCTCAGTAAACTTTCTCAGTGAATTTTTCCAAATAAACTACTTAGTGAACATCCTCAGTGAACTTTCTCAGTGAATTTTTCCAAATAAACTGCTTAGTGAACATTCTCAGTGAACTTTCTCAATGAATTTTTCCAAATAAACTACTCAGTGAACATTCTCAGTGAGATTTCTCAGTGAAGTTTTCCAAATAAACTGCTTAGTGAACATTCTCAGTGAACTTTCTCAGTGAATTTTTCCAAATAAACTGCTTGGCGAACATTCTCAGTGAACATCCTCAGTGAACTTTTTCAATGAATTTTTCCAAATAAATTGCTCAGTGAACTTTCTCATTGAACTTTCCCAATTAAAGTGCTAAGTGAACTTTCCCAAATAAATAAAGGATTACTGAGTGAATTACCTCTATTAGATGTATATGTTTGTCTTTTGGTAAATATTCTTGGGTGATGATAGAAGTATGTTCTTTTATGCTTCTTCCTTTCAATAATATGGACATCATATGTTAGGGGTTTATGCTCTGCATAAACATAAACATTGATAAGGTTGAATTAGTAAAAGAAAGTTTGTATATATTAAAGATCTATGGTATCTCCATGACATTAATATGTTATGTAGAGACTTGATGGTATGATAAATGATTAAAAAAAATTATCTCTCCTTTTCTTGGGATTTCAAGGACGAAATCCTTATTAGGGGTTTATAATTTGTAACGTCCCTGACCTGGGTTATGCTTAACCCTAGATGACTTACTTAATAAAGTTGATTATAAGTTTTCTCTTATCTTTTGAAAAGTAATTAAGGCTCAAAAGGAACTTATATTTCAATTTTAGTCCTTATTGAATAATGTTGAAATAATGTTTTACTTGATTTGGACTAAAGTGCAAATTACCCAAGTTGAGGGGTTAAATTGCAAATTGTGAATGATAATATGTTCCTCATGTGTTGAAGAATCATGATAATGAAGATGATGAAAAATTATGGCTTATGGAAGCCTGAGTACCAAGAAAGAGCTGATAAAGCAATGTATGTGCATTAAAACCCAGTTTTGGTGTAATGTGCAATTTACCCAAAACCTAGGGTTCAATAGGCAAATTACCACTTCAATAAGGTCCCTAATGTTTCTTGGCATCATTCAGAGCAAATAAAATAAGAGGGGCACCTCATTTGAATTAATGTGGAGGAGAGAGAATCTTGATATTAAAATAATCAAGATTAATGCATAATTGAAACCCTAATTCAATTTAATGCAAAAAGAAATTTATTAATTAATGAGCCCTTCCAGCAAAAGTTGAGGTATGAATTTGCAAAGAGTTTGTACGAGCTTTTTCCTTGCAAAGGCACGAAAATATCCAAGTAAGTGGATAACTCACTCACATTTTTATAAGAAAAAGAAATATCCACTCACTTATGGATATTATTATAAAATGATTTAAGGTGCTTAATTTCTTTTCCTTTAATTCTTGGATAATGAAGAAGTTTTGCAAGGAAAATAATATGGATTCGTTTCCAAGGAGTTGAGGGGGAAGAGGCGGTACTATTTTTGGGGTTAAATGAATTTTAATAAGGCATTTTCTCTCTCATTGAATTTCTTATAAAAAGACCTTTTACAAGCCCAAAGAAAGGCTTTTCCGTTTCCAATTCTTCTCCTTTCTTGTAAAACGACCAAAGGAGCTTGGGAGAATCAGGAGGACGACCCCCAACCTGTTGGTAAGCTTCTTGACCTCCTTTCACCTTGAAACCATGGTGAAAATCGAAAATCAATGCATGAATTCTTCCTATTTCGATCCCCTCTTCAATTCTAACCATTCTTTTTCACTAAAAGCTTGAGGACGACCCTTGGAATAGTGAAAGGAGTTGCATCGACCATTTTTGATGTGAGATTGAAGCTTTGGAGATCAATTGGAGGCGGGTTTTATAACTCAAACCCTAAACATTGATATTGCAATCCATTCTTCAATAATTGTTGAATATTTTCTTCTATTTGGTACTCTTTTGATTCATTGCTGAAATTTCCATGAAAAACGACTTCTGTTCTTGGTTACACGGAGGAATACGATGATGAAATCATGTTGAAACTTTTACCAAGAAAATTATTAGGCCAAACGGTTTCAATTAAGTTGCTCAAACAGTTTCCCAAACTGTTTGGGAGCAAATGGTTTCAAACCGTTTAAGGGGAAACGGTTTCATCAAACCGAATGAGAGCAAACAGTTTCAAACCGTTTGGAGGTGTTGACCAGGGTTGACCATTTGGAGATTTGTTTATAATGATGTTGGTTAATGACCCACTAATTATAATTGATTAGTTTCAATTGGTTCATGAGTTGAAGGACAATCAATCACCAAACCCTAATTGGGTTAAGTGCTGATTTCTAAATTGATTAATTTTGAACTTTGGGTTGATTGACCCAAACGGTTTCAAAACCATTTGGGAATCACTGAAATGGTCTCAAGACCGTTTGGAGGTCAACCAAGACCGTTTGGAGGTCTAGGGTTGAGTATAGTTGGGTATTTGAAGATCCAAAGATATGGTATAAACCCTAATCAGCTAAATGCTGATTTTGCAATTGAATAAGTTGATCTTTTGTGTTGATTGACCCAAATGGTTTCAAAACCATTTGGGAATCACCCAAACCATCTCAATACCATTTGGAGGTTAACCAAGACCATTTGGAGGTCTAGGGTTGGGCATGGTTGGGTATTTGATGATCCAAATGTACAAAATTGAAATGCAATCAATTACTGATTTGATGATCATTCCAATGATCCAAATCCTAATTGGATGACATGGATTTTTATGGTGGAATGGGAAAAAGGTCTCAAGACGATTTGGAGATCATCCAAATGACCTCAAGACCGTTTGGGGGTCATTCAAGTCCGTTTGAGGTCAAGTCATATCATGTAATGATGTTGGTTCACTGATTTCAATTGAATTGGTTCCGCAATGTTAATCATTGATGGATCCTCGATTTGAAAACCCTAAGTGATGGTTTCTTGATTATAAACCCTAGATCAATTGGGTTCAAAACCCTAATTGAAGGTATAATTGAATGGTGATTTAGTGGTTCAATTGAAGAATACATTAGTGGTCCAATTGATAGTTGGTTCATGGATTGGAACCTTGAATCGATTAAGTGTTGAAGACTCTTTTTGGTCCATTCGGTTTTGAGAAGGTTTGGACCAAACGGTCTTAAGACCGTTTGAGTACAAACGGTCTCAAGAACATTTGGGACCAAACGGTCTCAAACTTTTTGGAGCCTCAAGTATATTTGATTTCAAGATGTGTTGTCTAAACGGTTTCTAGAACTAACTTCGAGAAACAGTTTCAAACCGTTTGAACTTAATTGGTCAAGATCGTTTGAGGTCTAAGTGACCAAGACCATTTGTGGTCTAAGTGACTAAGATCTTTTGAAGTTCAAATTGGTTAAACCATTTGGACCATTAATATGATCAAAGGATCAATTAGATAATTGATTATTAATGATGTAGACCGATGGTGATTATGAAGGTTAACCCTAGCTATGTGTACTTAAGTGGAGAGTTGACCTAGATTAATCTTAGAATATTTAACACCCTAGAGAGTATGAGAGGGAGAGATAATGGGAG
Source organism: Alisma plantago-aquatica (assembly GCA_963693085.1). Classification (NCBI taxonomy): domain Eukaryota; kingdom Viridiplantae; phylum Streptophyta; class Magnoliopsida; order Alismatales; family Alismataceae; genus Alisma; species Alisma plantago-aquatica. The sequence continues at coordinate 1,774,335,292 of OY856409.1, forward strand.
AGATGATGGCTTATTTAATAAGTCCTAATTATCTCATTATGAACAAACATGTAATCAGGGTTTGATCCATAATATGAGATCATGAAATCTTCATTGAAAAGATTGATGTACCTTGATCCTAATTTAGGGCAAGGTTATGTGAAACCCTAATTTAAGGGCAAAGCTCAATGAAACCATAATTTAGGGTGATGATGTAACCCTAACTTAGTGCAACAATGCAAGAAGCCCTAATTTAATGGGAATTGTACATCCTAACCCTAATTTGGGTATGAGGTAAGAGAAACCCTACTTGGATGTGAATAGTAAACCTTAATCCCTAAAATGGGGTAAAGGTGCATGAAACCCTAATATAGGGTAGTGCTACTAATTATAGGTGAAGTACTATCATTGGGTGATGTGTTGTGAAATCCTAATTTCACATAATACTAGGTGAAACCCTGATATAGAAGGATGTTATGTGAAACTCTAATAAAGAGTGAGCCAGGTGAAATCCATATATATGTGAGATGCTAAGTGAGCCTCAAATTATAATTGTGGAAATCCTATTCCTATTAATGGAATAGTGATTCATGTATTGACAAATGGAACACCTAGAGGGGTTGATAATGGATATCCTTACATTAATAGTTCCTGACTCAAGGGTGAGTCCATATGATTGGCAATGGTTGTATTTTCTAAATAGATGAACTATGACCAATATATTGCATGACGAATGTGATGATCTAGTGCATAAAGTATTAGGATGGGAAATACCCTAATACAAGCTAAGTGGATGAGGTCAAGTAAGACGAAGGTGTTGAGGGAAGTGATACATCAAGATATGATAGATATCACATCCAACACCCTAATTCTGATATACCTTGATATGTTATAAGTCCATTATAATTGGAATGCATGACACATGAAATGTGTCATGTCAATTGTTACATTGAGATGTAATGCACCTTGATGAATGTAGGCTAACATACCTTATGAAAAGGTTAATCCAAATCAATAGACTATGATACAATCATATTTTGATAAAGATGAGAGAAAATCTTATACTTTGTGTTGAAAATACATTAAATGATGAATGATGAGAATAAATAAGTATATTTGAATACTTATGATATCAATATTGGCTTATATCTATGAGAAGTAATGAGATAGGGCTGATCATTAATAATATGATCTTAAGAACCCAAGTGGTTATTTCTGGAAAACCCTAATGGAGGGTTCTGATATGAAAGAGATACCATGAACCCTAAAGAGGGAATAGTGTTATTAATTAGTGTTTTATGATACTGATATGAAATCATTATAATTGTTATCATGAATACTAATCATGCAGGGATGATGAGATGAGGACTATAGCCAGGTATGGGCTATGATGTTCTGCATTTTGAGAATGTTTATAGGCTTTATAAGCCTTCATATGTTTTGATTGCTTAGTGAGAAATAATCTAAAAATTTATAAGCCCTGTGTGTCATATGATGTTTTAATTATTGAGCTTGTTTATGAGTTTTATAAGCCATAATATGCCTTATTGGTTTGAGGGGGCAATAAGAGGTGATATGAGCTTTGTATTCTATGTGCAATGCTTTGTGTAGTAAGAATCATAATGTCCTTGGTCATATGACCTGAAGATATTACGTTACTTAATAAGTGGTAACACATATCCTATGATAAGTTAAGGGTTCAAATACCATATTCTATAATCATGATGATGAACTTGTTAATAAGTGGAAATGTACTTGATGAGTTGAGGGATTAAGATCCCAATACTTTGCGAAAAGAGTATGGCTACAAGCCATGACTCCATAATGACAACGCGAGGCATTAGATATATGATCTAAGCCTGAAGAGAGTTAATGCTGTGGAAATGATTATATAGTGAATAAATGTTATACATGTTCTTCATATTCCTTAATGGATAAGTGACATATTGCTATATCAAGTTATAGCTGCAATGCTTTTAATAAGAATATTGTTCTAATCTATTAGACATTGAATTAACTACTTTCAAACAAATATAATTCCTCTGTTCATACTTATCTTCTTTAGCTACAATAACAATGTTTCTGGTGGAGAGTTATATCTCTCACTGGGGCAATTTACAATTGTCTCACCCCCGTGGGAACCACATTTTTAGGTGGACCCGGACAAGGAGACAAGAATCCCTCAGTAGGAGAAGGACAACAACAACAGCAGCAGGGACAATAGTGAAGTCTCAGGTGGAGACACTGGTTGTTATGCCTTGTATAGATGTATATAGAGTCCTATGTGTCGTCTCTGTACTCTCAGGTCCTCAGAGTAGTAGTTAGTGCTTTCGAGATTTTGGCTCAGTGCCTTGAGATTTTACACTACTTGTGTTTAGTTAACAAGAGCAGTTGATGCTTGTAATTTTCAGAAAGAGATGATGAAAGACATGTACCTTTAAAACAGAATGTAAATGTGTTACTTTTGTTCTATGTGATAAAGTTTTCATTTGATGTACCTCTTGGTAAAAAGGTTTTAATTTTTAGTGATTTTTTGGTAATCCACTGCTTAGTGCACACTTCCGCATTAGTTAATCATGTTTTTGTGAGTTGGATGCCACAATGGCGGACACAATGCCTCCACCCCATGAAAGAGAAACAACCCCCAATGTGGAATCTTCTAGATCGGAGAAGAACATTGAGAGGTTGAGATGTGTGGGGGCGGAGTATGTGGTTATTGTAAAACCCAACAGATACAGATCTATGGTTGAGTGAGCTGGATAAGGTATTCAAGATCCTCAACATCGCCGAAGAGGATAAGGTGAAGCATGTTCTGTACCTATTGAAGGGGAGTGTTGGCCACTGGTGGGCCAAGTAGGAAGATAAAAGGCCAGATTCTATGATTATTTGGGAAGAGTTCTGATGAGAGTTTGTGAGTCAGTACTTTCTGAAGACCTACCTTGATGAGAAGATTGACCAGTTCAAGAAGATGTGACAGGGTCTATGTCAGTCAATGAGTATGAAACTGAGTTTATGGAGATTCTAAGGTTTTGTCCGCATATGGAAGCGATGAACAAGGAGAGGAACAGATGGTTTGAGGAATTATGGGCATAGAGTTGATGACTCTAATGTCATATCTAGAGAATAGGGAGAAGTTTGCCAGGTTTGTGGAGTCGGTTAGAAGGGTGGAACGATCGATGGTGGAGAAATGTGAGACGAAGGTCAAGAAGAGCAATGCTCAGTATCAGGGAAAATCGTCAGGTGTCTTTAAGAATCCTAGGTGTTTTGCACTGCCATCACAATGGAGATTGACAAGTCAGTCATTGTTGTCACCTAGCAAAGGCCGAGATTGTAGCTTTTCGCCTATAGGAGCCCAAAGTGCAACATCAATATCTGTGACAGGATCGTTGAGACTGTAACATGACTCCATAACTTGCCATAAGTGTGGACATGTGGGACATATCAGATGAAACTAACATGTGAGAGATGAGGAAGTTAACCAATAGCCAAGACAAGAGCTAGCAAGGATCACAATTGTGACAATAGTTTAATAGTGGTAGTGGCAGAGGATGTAGACAGGTGTCGCAAGCTGGTTCTTCTGGATAGGCTAACAGAGGATGGGGGTGACAACAAGCAATGGTTTGATTCTACGCAATGAGTCATTCATAGGGAGTGGTCATCCCATGAGTTGTGATAGGTCAGATGGAGTTATTTTATTATGATTTGTCTTCTTCTTGCTTCATATCATTTTTGGTTGACCCGGGTGCTACACACTCTTTTATCACTAGAGAAGTGATTACTAGTTGTTCCTTACATGCTAGTCATAGGCGTGATAGTCTTAATTTAGAAACCCCATTTGTTGGTTCCTCCGATTTATGGGAGATGTGTCCTTCTTGTGTCCTTTCTTTTTCAGGACATAACATTCAAGTGGATCCCCTACCACTTGACATGAATGGATTTGATGTGATCCTTGGAATGGATACTTTGGAGAAGTATTGGGTGGTTTTAGACTGTAGTTCCAAAGTGGCGATGTTTGTCAATGGCGATGTGTTATGGGTCTTCCAAGGAGAAAGGAATATTCTTTCAACCTATTTGGTGTCAGCAATGGTGGCAAAGAAACTCATGAGGCAAGGTGTGATGCGTTCTTGGCGCATGTGATGGATACCAAGTGAAGGAGTCAGAGTATCTAGAAGGTGCCAGTTGTTTTCCAGTTCAAGGATGTGTTTCTAGAAGAGTTCATAGGTGTTCATCAAGTCAAAGAGATTAATTTTGAAATAATTATGGTTCCAGGCATGTAATTGACAACTCAGACACCGTATAGAATGACTCTAGCTGAGATGTCAGATTTGAAGAAACAGTTGTAAGAGTTGATTGAGAAAGGCTTTATCAGGACAAGTACAACACCATGGGGTAATTCGGTGCTGTTTGTCAAGAAGAAGGATGGACCCATGAGGTTGTGCATTGACTATATGTAGTTGAACAAAGTGATGATAAAGAACAAGTATCCCTTGCCACATATTGATGATTTTTCCACCAGTTGTGAGGTGCAATTTTGTTCTCGAAGATAGATCTGAGGTTGAGATACCACCAATTTTAGATCATGGTGTATGACATACCAAAGTCAGCCTTTAGGACAAGGTATGGTCATTACAAGTTCATGGTTATGCCGTTCGAGATAACCAATGCACCAACAACGTTCATGGACTTGATGAACATGGTATTTAGACCATATCTTAATCAGTTTATGACGATGTTCATTGATGACATTTTGATATATAGTAGGGATAGCCAACAACATGAGAAACATATACGTCAGGCGTTGACTTTGTTGATACATCATCAGTTGTATGTGAAGTTCAGAAAGCGTGGGTTTTGGCTGAAGGAGGTGTCTTTTCTTGGACACATGATATATATTGAAGATGTTCATGTGGTCCCCAAGAAGGTTGAATTTATTATAGAGTGGGAGAAACCAAAGACACCAAAAGAAATTTACAATTTCCTTGTCTTAGTAGGATACTACATGAGGTTCATTAAGAACTTCAGTGCCATAGAGTTACCCCTAATGAAGCTTACAAGGAAAGATGTGCATTTTGTCTAAAATGACAAATGTCAGTGTGCCTTCCATTTGATAAAGGAGAAGATGAAAAGTGCACTTGTGCTAGTGCTTCTAGAGCAGGGAAAAGGCTATATTGTCTTTTGTGATGCCTTGAGGAATGGTTTGGGTTGTGTGCTAATGCAAGATAAGAATGTTATCTCTTTCACATCACGACAATTGAAGAATCATGAAGAGATATACCCTACTCATGATCTGGAAGATGGCAGTAGTGGTACATGCCTTGAAGATATGGATACATTATCTTTATGGTGAGAAGTGTCAGATCTTCACAGACCATAAGAACTTGAAGTACATCTTTTCACAACAAGAGTTGAATATGTGGCAGCATTGCTGGATGGAGTTAATCAAAGACTATGATTGTACCATATATTACCATCTAAGGAAGGTGAACATGGTGGCATATGCTTTAAGAAGGAAGTTTTCTTCATCATCATTTGTTGAGAAGGCACAACTATGTTCCCTAGTGTGACATAAGAGGGACATGTTGGTCTCCTTGTGTCAGATGAATGTGAAGTTGGAGGTGTCCATGCTAGATGGCATGATGGCACAGTTGTAGGTAAATCCCACATCACAACAATAGATTAGACAAGCTCAATAAGATGATTGTGTGATACAATAGATCTGAGCAGAGTCTAGCAGCGAGAAGTGTGATGGCTTCCATGAGATAGAGGATGGGACAGTGTGTTACCGCAATAAAGTTGTGGTTCCTGATGATGAAAAATTTAGGAAGATGGTCTTAGAAGAGGCTCACTCTTCAATATATGCTATGAATCTTGGCATCACCAAGATGTATCACAAGTTGAAAGACTTATATTGGTGGCCTATTTTGAAGTGTGATGTGGTAGAGTTCGTAGCCAAGTGTTCTATGTGTCAATAGGTCAAATTCAAACATAAGAATTTGATAGAAGCTTTACAACTGTTCCCATACCATAGTGGAAGTGGGATCATATTACAATGGACTTTGTGGTTGGTTTGCCAAGGACATCCAAATGTCATAATTCCATATGGGTGATTGGTGTCAGGTTGACAAAGACAACACACTTTTTGCTAGTAAAGACTACATACACAACAGAGAAGCTTATACAGATATATGTTGATTTGATAGTGCTGTTGCATGATATCCCAACTACTATCATATCTGACAGAGGTCCCCAGTTCACCAGTCATTTTTGAGAACATTTTCACACAACGATGGGCATACATTTAAAGTTTAGTATGGCGTTTCACCCATAGACAAATGGATAGTCAGAAAGGATGATCCATATTCTAAAAGATCTGTTGAGAGCTTGTGTTCTCATTTTTTGGGTAGTTAGGATGTCCATCTCAGTTTGATATAGTTTGCCTACAATAAATGCTACCAAAGGAGCATTGATATGGAACCATATGAGGCATTGTATGAGAGACATTGCAAATTTCCTTTGTGTTGGTATGAAACTAGTGAGTATCAACTTCTAGGTCCTGAGCTTGTGTAGCAGACGACATAGAAGATCAGAATGATTCAACAACAGCTGAAGGCAACACAAGACAAGAAGAAATCATATGCAAATAACCAACATAGACCGTTGGAGTTCAAAGTGGGAGACAGAGTGTATCTTAAGGTCTCTTCTTGGAAAGGTTTTTTGAGGTTTGTGAAGAAGGGTAAGTTGGATCCTAGATATATGGAACCATACCTTGTGGTAGCACATGTTGGGAAGGTGGCTTACAAGTTGGAATTGCCACCTGAGCTGCACATGTTGCATCCGATGTTCCATGTGTCAATGTTGAGGAAGCCACATGAGCTCCATATGTTGCATCCAGTGTTCCATGTGTCAATGTTGAGGAAGTGCCACCTTGATACAGAGTTGGTTTTGCAACCAGTTTAGGTTGAGCATGATGATGACATATCCTATGTGGAAAGTGTTGTATTGATCCTGGATAAGAGGATCAAGAAGTTGAAGAATAAGGACATAGTGTTGGTGAAGGTTCTGTGGCATCATCATGGCGTAGATGAATCCATGTGGGATCTTGAGGAAGAGATGTGTAGGAAATACCCGTATCTTTTTGCATAGGATTTTAGGGGCCAAATCATTGTTAGGGGTTTATGGTGGTAAGACCCCTGACCTAGATTTTGGGCTAACATTATTTTCTTTTCTTAATAAGATTCTTACACCTTAATAGAACCCTTTGAGATGCTTTGTCAACATGTGATAAACTTATGTTTTTGGTTTGGTCCAGTTTGGATGATGTTTGAGATGTGTATCCTTGTTTTAGACCAAGTTCAATTTACCCATGTTGAGGGGTTATCTAGAAATTTGTCACATGTAGAGTGTGGCACTTGTGCTTTGGCATGATGAGAGATAATATGGTGTTGAGGGGTGCCTTGATTGGACCATGGTTCATGATGTGGCATCATATGGTGATGATAAGGTTTCTTGGTTTTTGGCTTTGGTGATGTGTTTCGACCTTAAGCTTGAGTTGGGAGTGTTGTGACCACAACACTTGCTTTAGTTGATGGTTGTTTTGACATCATGGCCTTGGTGAGGTTGGTCAATATGATTTGCCTTCTTGTGTTGTGTTTTGACCATGCTTGTTTGGTGATCTTTTGCAGTGCTCAATGCAGGGTTCCTTGGTGTTTGTTTTGACCCCTATGGTGCTGGTGACCCATGTGGTTGATGCCCACCTAGGTTGTATCACCATGTGTTTCATGCAAGTGTTTAGTGGTTGCATGGTTGTTTTCTTGGTGGAAAAGTGTCCCTTGGCTCTCTCATGTCTTGACACCTCATGTCTACCTTACCTCTCCCATCCCTTGAGTATATAACCTCACATCTCGCATCCCTTGAGTATATAACCTCTCTCTTCTTCATGCAAGCAATCATTTTTTCTCTCTTTCCTTCTCCTTCATTTCTTAGATGACCTTGGAGCTTGGTGGAGCTATAAGGTTCTGATCAAGGTACTTTGGTGGCCTATCAACCTTGCATGTGGTGCTTTTGAGCTTATTTACCTTCCTTGTGGTGATTCTTGGTGGTTTCTTTTCTTGGTAAGTGGTTTAAAACCCTTGACCTCATTTTAATTTGCACCTATCTTCTTCTTCCTTCCTTCTCATCCATGAGACTATGGTTCTACCATGGTGGCCTTTTTGAGAGAAACTTCTCCTCACTAGGATCGAAAACTATGTTTTGACATGGTGGTATCTAAGTTCTCCTTTTTTCTTTCTTTGGTTTGGCCTAGAGTTTTTCTCCTCTTTCTTGAGCTATCCTTTGACCATGATGTTCTTCTCTTTGGAGGTGATCTTTTTGCCAAAGTGTTGATCTTGGTTGGAGCTTCATCTTCTTCCTTAGAGCTCGTGATCTTGGAGCTTGATTCTCTACCTAATGAAGGTTATATAACTCTCTACCTTCTTCTATTATCGCACTTTATTTGTGATTGCATGCTACTGACTTCATATATAAAACATGATGTTAAGATGGTAGATGATGTTCTTACAATTTTAGGGTTTATGACTTTGTAGTACTCTCATGTAGATTGCTCTCTTTCTTAAACCCAAATTTCTTGTACCCAATTTTCTGTGAGATGGTTGAGGTGATTTTTATACACGCACCATGATCCTTGTTTTTATCATAGTGTTATGGTTTGGTTCTCATGTTTTCATGAGGTTGAATCTTGATCTTCTTTGTCCTAGTTTGATTAGTTGATGGTTTATGTTAGAGATCGGTTTTAAGGTTTCAATTCTCACCTTGTATGGAGTTTTTACCTTCTTGATGATGCTTAGTGTTTTTGACGTCCATCATCTATTTTGCTGATGGTTTATCTCTATTTTGAGGATGGTCATGTGTGGTTGTAGTAGTTGACCTTGGTGGTCATTACACCAACCCAATTATATTGGTCGATACTATTGGTTTGGCTCTGTTTTAGCCAACACTCATGTGAATATGTTGCGGTCATCACTCTTGTATTTCTATGCTATCTTGGGTCTCTACCCATTTTTGCTTTCATGTGTATCAGTCACAACCCTAACCTTAATGGTTGATGGTCGTAACACCTAAGGGTCATAACAAATGTATGTTGTTGTGGTCGCTACACTTGTTTGTGTTGTGGTTGCAACACTATCTTCAGAGATTTTGGTCAACACATACATATTTATGGTGTTGGTCACTACATTCATGTAGTGTGTTGGTTACTACATTCATATGGTGTGTTGGACGCTACATATGTATAACATAGTGAGATGTTTACACATGCACATGTAAATATATTATTACTTGGTGCTGTTGATATGATAGTCTACTCATGATTAAGTAATGATGCTCAACCCTAACATTTCCAAGAAAGTGGGAGATGACATAACTAGGGTTTGGTGGTTGAATCATGATATGAAACCCTAATCAGCTATGTATGTGAAATCCTAACCCTAATTATAGGGTGTTCTATGCTTGTTGAGCTTGTTTGCATAAATAACATATGATTGTACAGTCACGAAATCGGAATCCCAGTCCCATGAATCAAACGGATATCAAAGGCGACATGAGGAAGTGTAAAGCTTAGCACACATGAACATATAACAAGATAAAGGCACCAACATAATCTCAACAATACAAAAGATATATTAAGCAACATTATTATATTACACGATTTGAATTACATGTTCAAGAGTCACTTTGTACAAGTCTACTCATGTATACTATATCTAGATCTTACAAGAAGTACAACTAACATAGCTCACCAAGCCCATCTTCTTTCTAGCCATCTCTGAACCTAAAAACAACATACGAGAAAAGGGTCAACACACGAGGTGCTGAGTACGGGGCAGAAAGATACATATATGTATAATCTTTGCATAATTTGAAAAGATTTCAAGATGAAATGAACAAAAATAATCATGTTAACTGTTTAAAAAATTGTGAAACCATGTTTTATGTCATTTCACTCCATTATATCAACAATATCAAGCATGCTTAAGGCCTTTGACCATCTTCCCGTTGGAAGGGTCCGTAAGGGTTACAAAATTAGCTAACCCTTTTATACAAGATGGACCTCAAGGCCATAGCCATGAGATAACCCTTTATCAAAAATACTATAATGGAGTTTTGTATATGTGTTCAAGTTATAAAACTGACTAGGTAAACATCGAGTAAGACATAGAAATACTACATGGCAATATTGGGCAAGTAAGTAAACAAGCATACAATACATATCATTTCAAACAAGAAATCTAGTCATACAACTAGATAAGTCCCATACCTGATTCAGAGATTTCATAACCTAACATATCCTTCACCATCTAGCCACATGCCAAACCTGCTTAAGAACAAGATTACATATATGCATTAGATTCTCATCATTAACCCTAATTAGATGCATTTTACAGTTTTGGCCAAGGTGGGTTCCAAGTTGCTTATTTGTTGATTATATGATATTGTATTGATCTAGAGGTCATCATGATGGTGTGGTTCAAGTTTCATTCCATTATGACCTTCCATGCACTTTCTATAATCATAACAAGGTTTAAGGCATTGAAGTCCAACATTGGTATCAACATAGTCAAAGTATGTATCTTTAGAAAAAGAGGAGGACTATGAGGAGAATCAGGATCTGCAAACATAGCCATGTTGTATATCTTTTTGAAAGGAACAATTTGATATATTATTTTACTATATTTGGCCACAAAATGAGCAAGTTATGCATTTTTGAAATATTTGCATCAAAACTATAGTCAAGGGGGCATGTGTTACCGATTAAAACATGCAAGGGATCTGGGTCGTTGGCCCGAGATCCAGCAGATGCACTCCACACCCCCATCCATGTGCGCACTTGATCCCCCATCACTTTCTGTCACCAGTGGTGGTTGACTACGGTCACAGGCGGTGGGCGACCGACCGAGGGTTCGCAAGATTTGGCCCTCCGATGCTGATCCAACATAGACCCAAGGGGATCTAACAACATCTGTGGCTCACACGTAAGTTGCCGATGAGTCCACCTGCAAGTCCTCCACGATAGTTGAAGGCTGGAAGTCTATCGGACAAGACCCAATCTCGGGGAAGCAAGGGCCTGTGAAGCCAAGGAAGGGGCCACCCAAGCTCTGCTCCGCCGAGTCCAAGTTTGATCGACAACCCACATCAGAGCCCACTTCAGACGCTCGCCCCTCTCATGGAATTGCACTGTTCTGCCACTAGGAACAGAGTCGGAATAGGGGATCCATCCCCTTCATGTCCGATGAGCAAGGTGCCTCCAGAAGCCTGAGAGGGGAGAGATCAAGTCTGGTTGGGGTCGAGGGGGTCTAGGGAACGCTAGCGAGGACCCAACTATTTGGTGTTGTCATCCTCAACCTCACTCCTCCCCAAGGCGGCTGGGTAGGAGGGGTCTACTACTGGGTGCACCCACATGTTTCTGAGGGAGGCGAGGAAGAGGAGTGCGAAAGCTAGGGGCGGCTAGATTTAGAACTCAAGGATTATAAGAGGTCTCTGGGTTTAGGGTTTAGATGAGGGGGCGTAGAGGGCTAACAGCCGCATCTGTTACTTCGTTTGGAAGGGAAGAAGGAGGGAAATTACTACCCTTCACAGCTTTCTCGATCGGGAGAGGGGAGAGCCAAGCCATCCGGTTGGCTGTGCTTTATCTGGGCAGCTGGGCCCATGAGTGGGCCAGCCCAAGAGTAATATCAAACAAGAAGAAGAGAACAAAAGGCATAAGATCATGTCATCTTCCAAATGGCATAATTTTAGATTCATAACTCAGATTGGGATGATTTTTGTGTCATCAGAATCATAATTGTAATATCTAAAACTTGATATACATTTGAGATTAGTATGATCATAGTGATGCGGTCCATAATTAGATTCAAGAGGGTGGTGTATTAAACCATGATGGTTAGTTCAAATGAGCATACAAATGTCACACATAGTACAATTGATAGTTGATATCACCAAAATAGATCATCATCATATTCATACTATGGTATTTAACTCAATTGGAAGAATTTATGTCACATCTAGAAAGAGAAAGGATATAATTATTGAGATAGAGAAATTGGTGTTGTCACATCCTTCCCTCCTTATAGGCATCCAAGACCATGGTCAAAAGTAAAAAAAAACCATTGAGCTTAGGTATCCAATCATAGTTGTCCAATCATAGTTGTCAAGGCATTCCCCAAAAATGAGATGCTCACTAGGCTATCATTATAAAGGGTGCACTCATATCGATCATATATGTGTTACTTCATGTTTTATCACATAATGACATCATTATGGCATTAGAGTTTTCCATCACCTTATACCATACATTAGGGTTCATGGTCATATGGCTTCAAATGAGACTATCATCGAGTGTGTATCTCATCTGTACTCTAGATTTCATGCATGTTTTAGCTTTTCCCAATAATTCTACCAACTTTACCCAATCATGTTCATTATTTCTCATTTTTGGATCTAAAATAAGCTATTTGTTCATCTTATTTATTAGAAATATCACCCTGAGAGCAACATCATATCGACTTGATTTGTTCATTTGCATATGATATTAGGCATGATACCCCTGATTATTCAAGCTAAGATCTCTAGACATCATCGTATCAAGTTCATGACTTCAAGGCTACATATTTAATGTATATTATGATTTCATACTAGGTCTAGCTTATGAGAGTGACCATTGCACACTTATCAAAATTTTAACTTAAGTGAGATCCTTTCAGGTATCGAGCATCATTCAAGGAACAACATTATCATCAACGTCAAGGTTTTGAAACTTTCTTACTTGTATCAGAAAGAGCTCCACAATCTTAACCACTCAAGCTAAAACGTACATATGTCCAACAAGACCTGCTAGCCACAAACTTCTACCCATAACAAAAATTCTACCCATCTTTTGAGGAACAAGGGTAACCACTAGACTCCTTTATATACAATTACTAACCTGAGTATGAGGCTCATCATGGATATCACACATCATATACGTTATCTTAGGGTCTTAGGACATCCCCCTCATCTATATAGCAAGCATCGAATTTTTAATTGCCTCTTTCTCTAGGTTTAAAATTATTCATAGGACGTCTAGTGTTCAACACTTTCAAGGAAACCACACACTTGGTCACTCAATTCATATACTTGGAAGTATTCTAGTTAGGGACTCGTCATCAAATATTTCATCATTCATATTCTCAATATTTCAAATATTCTAGAGTTTAGGTACTCCGAACTTCTCCCGCACGAGTTGGCACATATCAAGAGGTCATAGTTTATGTATGTCCCATGCTAGAGGTCCTTCTTTGTTAAGAGTTTGAGGCCCATGTTGGTCTCAAACTATATGTTACATATCATATATCAACATGCATAAGACTAGGTACAAGCAAACATGCCAACCCACTAGCTATGTTTAGCACATCAACCAAGTCATATGTGTGACACACCGATTACAAAAATATAATTTACTTAAGCGGAAACTTTTGTTAACACCGGATTATTGAAAATTAATAAAAATTAAAACCGTTTTCAAAGTGATCCACAAAGGACAATTCTTCCGGAAAGAACCAAAGTAACTTTATTTCATTCTAGTTCACTAGTACATATCTTGCATCATTTCATCTCGAGGATTACAACATCAACTGTTCTATTAAACTGTATACACACAGGATAAGAACATTGAAGCACTAAGCCAAAATCTCAAATCGATTCATTAAAACCAACTAAAGACTCCGAGGACCTGAGAGTACAAAGACGACACATAGGACTCTATTTACACATATACAAAACTTGATAGACAGTATCTCCACCTAAGAATTCACTGCTATTCCTGATGCTGTTGTTGTTCTTCTCTGACTATAGGGATTCCTGTCTCCTTATCCGAGTCAACGTAAAAATGAGGATCCCACGGGGGTGAGACAATTGTAAATTTCCCCAGCGAGAGATATAACTCTCTACCAAGAACATTATTATCAAAGTTATTGGATTAACACTGAGCAGAGGAAATTTATATTTAACAACAGCTAGTTCAATCTCTAAACCAATTAGAACAATATTCTTATTCAAAGAATTTTAGCTATAATTTGATAAAGTGGTCTGTCATTTATACCATAAGAAGTTAAAACACATGTATAACACTGATCCCTCTAGGATCTCACTAAGCAGAGTATCATCAATCCTTTATCATGATTATTCAACCTTTAGTTTATCATAGAACACTGGTTACCACTTATTCGGTAACTAATACCTTCAAATCATCTGATCAAGGAAATTATGATTCCACATAGTGCACAAAGCTCATATCACCTCTTGTTACCCCTTAATAGGCAACAAGGAATATTATGGCTTATGAAGCCCATAATCAATTTCAATAATTAAAACATCAAATGGCACACAGAGCTCATTAATTTCAGATTTACCTCTCACTAAGCATCAAAGCATATGAAGGCTTATAAGGCCTATAAAACATTTTCAATATACAGAGCATCATAGCTCAAATCTGGCTATGCTCATCATCTCAACATACCTACATGATTAGTACTCATGTTAACAATCATATTTATTATATATCAGTACCATGCAATACAAGGGTTTTCTTATTACATTCATTGCTCACCACTCTGTAAATTGAGCTTCACCTAGGATCACTCTTGTGTTAGGATTTCACATAGCTTCACCCTGTATTAGGGTTTCACATAGCATTACTCAGTATTAGGGTTCCAGACATAGGATTACCCTGTATTAGGGTTTCACATAGCATTGCTCAGTATTAGGGTTTCACATATAAGATTACCCTGTATTAGGGTTTCACACAACAATTCCCAAATTAGGGTTTACTATTCACCCCTATTGGGGTTTTCATTAAAATACCCTGAATTAGGGTTTCTCATGTCATTATCCTATATTAGGATCACATCTTTCCCCTAGATTAGGATTTCACTCAGTATTGCCCTAAATTAGGGTTAAGACTTACTAAACTTCTGAATTAGGGTTTCATGATGTTATCATCATGGGTCAATCCCTAATTACATGATTTACTCATAATGAGGAAATTGAGGCTTGATAATTACATGCAAGCACTACTTTCTCTCTCATCCTCTCTTAGGATCTTGAGTACCTCAAAATTGACTTAATTAGGTCAATTCTTTATTCTATAAAATCCACTCAGGATTAGTGTAGGGTGTTGAGGTTTTTGCTTTCATAAAATCCAAGGATTAACCCTTCAAGGGTACTAATCACCCTATAACATTAAGGGTACAACTAATGTAATCACCCTTGATCCACATCATTAATAATCAAACACATACTTGACCTTTGATCAACTTCGGTCTTCAAACGGTTTAGGTTACGATTTTGGTCATCTAAACCCCAAACGGTCTTGACCAACTAGACCCCAAACGGTCTTGCATAGTTGACCCTCAAATGGTCTAAGACCGTTTAGACCTCCAAACGGTCTTGGACTAATGGTTTGAAACCATTTAGACAATTAGCTTTGAAACTGTTTAAGCAAAATAGCATTGAAACAGAATGACTGTTTTAATCTTGAATAACTTGGGTCTCCAAACGGTTTGAGACCGTTTGGGCCCAAACAGTCTTGAGTCCATTTGGATTCAAACGGTCTTGAGACCGTTTGGTCCAAACTACCTCAAAATTGAATGGACCAAAAATGGTCTCAACCATCAAATCGATTCTAGGGTTTCAATGGTTGATCCTCTCATCAATTGAACCATTGAACCACTCATCGTTTGATCATATGTATCATCCTTCAATTGCATCAATGAATCACCCATCAATTGATTCACCATTCAACTGAACATCACTTAGGGTTTTAAACCCAATTGGATTAGGGTTTGTAATCGATAGACCTTCAATTGATGATGTTATGAAACTAATTGCATTGAAATCATTGGACCATCATTCAATTTGAACATGACCTGACCTCAAACGGTCTTGAGGTCATTTGGATAACCTCCAAATGGTCTTGAGACCGTTTGACTCATCTCATAATTAAAATTGTGAAATGCAACTAAGATTTGCATCATTTAATCAATCATCAATTAGGTTATTGATTGTATATCAGCTTCCAATCATTTACTCTTCAATCACCAAATCATACTCCACCATAGACCCTCAAACAGTCTTGGTTGACCTCCAAACGGTCTTGAGACTATTTGGGTTTAGTCAACCCAAAGATTTAATTAATCAATCGAATTGAATTTCAGTACTTAACCCGATTAGGGTTTGCTAATTAATTAAACTTCAACTGATGAACCCTTGGGAATTAATCAATAAATTTGATGTGTCATTTACCATCAATATTAGCATCAAAATTTCCAAATGGTCAACCATGGTCAACTCCCACAAACAGTTTGAAACCGTTTAACTTCAAACAGTTTGATGAAACCGTTTGCTCTCAAACGGTTTTGTTGAAACCGAATGAGCAACTTTGTTGAAACCGAATGGAATAAAATTTATTTGGGAAATGTGTCCAAGATTATGTCATCATCATATACCTTCGTCCTTGTAGATCTTAGTACTTCTGATTTCATGTAATTACCAATTTCAACCAACAATTAATCAAGAAGATGAAGGAATCAATGAAATTGCAAGATTGATAGTTGAATAATAATGTAAAGGGGTTCAAGTTATATAACCCACCTACAATTGAGCTTCAAAGCCTCAACCTGCATGTATTTAATGGTGGAATCAACACCTTAAACTATCCCAAGCTCGTCCTTAAGCTTTGAGTGAAAAGAAATGGCTAGAATTGAAGATGGAATGAAGATAAGTAGAAATCGTGCATTGATTTTCGATTTCCACCATGGAATCATGGTTGAAAATGATCAAGAGGATTACCTACAGGTTGGAACTAGTCCCCATGTTTCTCCTTAGTCCCCTTGAGCTCGTCCAAGGCAAGGAAGAAAGAAATTTCTAAAAAGAATCCTTGGTTGAGTGGAAAATGGGATATATATAAAAGATTTTCAAGGAGAGAGAAAGTTTATAAAATTCCTTCAACTCCCCAACTTGATGCCACACACTCCCCTCAACTCCTTTCCTATGAAGACACATTATTTTCCTTTGCAATCCTATTCATTATCCATGAATTAAGGAAAAGAAAATTAAGCACCTTAAATCATATAATAATATCCATAAGTGAGTGGATATTTCTTTTTCTTTTCTTAATGTAAGTGAGTTATCCACTCACGTAGATATTTCCTTTGCCTTTGGAAGGCACAAGGACGTCCAAACATGTTTACTTTCAACCAAAAAAATTTTGGTTGAAAGGCAATCCAATTAATATAATTATCTTTGCATTAAATTGAATTAGGGTTTCAATTATGCTTAAATCTTGATTATTTTAATATCAAGATTATCTCTCCTCCAAAGTAGCACAAATGAGATGCCCTTATCATTTTATTGCCTGTACATGATTCCAATAAATATTAGGGACCTTATTGAAGTGATAATTTGCATATTGAACCCTAGGTTTTGGGTAAATTGCACATTCACCAAAACTAGGCTTTAAAACACATACATTGTGCAAAAGGCTCTTTCAGTGTATTCAGGCTTTCACAAGCCATACCTCTGCATCATTTTCATATTCATGATGCTTCAACACATGAGGAACATTTCACCATACACATTTTGCAATTTCACCCCTCAGCTTGGGTAAATTGCACTTTATTCCAAAACAAGTAAAACATTATTTCAACATTATTCAAAAAGGACTAAAATTGAAATATAAGTTCCTCTTAAGCCTTAATTACTTTTCAAGAGATAAGGTCAAGCTTATAATCAACTTTATTAAGCAAAACATCTAGGATTAAGCATAACCCAGGTCAGGGATGTTACAAATCATAAACCCCTAACAATAATTTCGTCCCCAAAATTCCAGGAAAAGGAGAGATAGATTTTATTCATTTATCATACCATCAAGTCTCCACATAACATCTTAATGTCATGGAGATACCACAGATATTTAATCCACACAAAGTTCTTCCACATAGGGTTATTCTAAGGAAACATTTTTTTTAGCTTGATAAACTTTCCCATCATAATTGCAATTGTTCCTTCCCTTAGTTCAACCTTATCAATGTTATGTTTATGCAGAGCTAAAACCCCTAACATTTGATGTCTGTATGATTTTATGTAACTAGATTGATTTGACAGTTGGCCAATATAGGTAACCAACGTAAATCATCTATTATTTCTCAAATACCACATTCCTTACTTTATTATTCATCATATGTGTTGAGAACACATTTCATCCTTAACATATTCATTTCCTTGGTGTTACCACCAAAGGTACACATGCATAGGGTATTTCTTTTATTGCTTGTTCCATATATATCATTATCTTGGAACCAAAGTCCAAAGCAAACTGATACTTTTCTAAGTATCCATCAACGGATTATTTCTAATCCATGTACATAAACTGTCATAATACTTACTTGATTACCATATTAATGATAGGAAGAAACATAAAGGAACATACCCATATCATTACCCAAGGTTTTTTTATCAAAGAGGAAACATTTATTTATTAGAGGTAATCCACTTAGCAATCCTTTATTTATTTGGGAAAGTTCACTTAGCAATCTTTATTTAGTTGGGAAAGTTCACTTAGCAATCCCTCATAAATTGGGAAAGTTGACTCAGAAATCCATATGTTATTGGGAAAGTTCACTTAGCAATTCCCTATGTAATTGGGAAAGTTCACTCAACAATCCCTATGTAATTGGAAAAGTTCACCTAGAAATTCCCTATTAATTGGGAAAGTTCACTCAGCAATCCCTATGTAATTGGGAAAGTTCACCTAGCAATTCCCTATTAATTGGGAAAGTTCACTCAGCAATCCCTATGTAATTGGGAAAGTTCACCTAGCAATTCCCTTTGTAATTGGGAAAGTTCACCTAGCAATTCCCTATGTAATTGGGAAAGTTCACCTAGCAATTCCCTATTAATTGGGAAAGTTCACTCAGAAATCCCTATGTAATTGGGAAAGTTCACTTCCCTTTGTAATTGGGAAAGTTCACCTAGAAATTACCTATGTAATTGGGAAAGTTCACCTAGCAATTCCCTATATAATTGGGAAAGTTCACCTAGCAATTCCCTTTGTAATTGGGAAAGTTCACCTACCAATTCCCTATGTAATTGGGAAAGTTCACCTAGAAATTCCCTATTAATTGGGAAAGTTCACTCAGCAATTCCCTTACTATATTTCCAGTTACATTGAGCTCACTAGATTGTCTCAAAATGACTACTTGATCAGAGTAATCAGAAAGATAACAATCTAAGAGTTCCATACTTACCCTATCCTCAATAATTATATACCTGGCCAGGGTATACAAGTACTGAGATTAGGTAGTATGCACTTTAGGTATCATTACGTTCTTTACTTTTCATGTCATTATCATCACATGATTTAACATTCCTGGACTTCCTCCAGGTATCTCACATATACCTCTTCCTCTTACACACAGATAAGAGAAATTATAACACATTTAAAATAATACTGAACAAATTATAAACCCTCATCCTTGTGTCCTTATAGGACTAATCAAAGGAATCTCAAAACAACTACTTTCTTAATTTTAACACATAGCATCATGAAATGGAATATCAGAATGAAATTATTTCATCTGACCTGTCTCATCTTGCGATTTATTTACTATTGATCCTGTGTTCAATGGTTGGGTGCCGATGAACCAGCTTGGGATGCCTGTCCACGTCCCCTAGTGTTACTAGAAAACTACCTCCTCTGAGGGCCTTACTGACTCTGCCTTGAGGGTAGAGTCACCATTAAATTCTCATCTTGACAATCCTTTGCTAGATGTCCTGGTCATCTACATTGATAACAAACCCTAGTTGCAAAATAAGGTCTGCGAGATCCAGTCATCCATGTTGATGCTATGTCAGGGGCTCTACTTGGAGCAACACTATAGTCCCTACCCCTCCTTGATGTCCATTACACCTGGGTGTTGAATCTTGATGATGCTGCCGGTGCAGAGGACCTCAGCTTCTTGAAACTTTCATACCTCTATCCTTGAGACTGAGTGGATTCCTTCTTATTACTGGTCTGTTGTTTCTCGATTACGGACTTTTCTATCCATCTCAGAGACTCTACAAAGGTAGCAAACCTCTCCCTATTCTCTAGAGCAGACACAGAAGTGGTTAATTCAGCATTCAACCCCTTCTTAAAATGTCAAATTCTTTCCTCATCGGTAGTTGCCATGTGCGGACAGAACTGCAATAGTTCCATGAACTTAGCCTCATACTCGCTAATGTTCAATGACCCTTGCCTTATCCACTCAAATAGAGATATTTTATCATCTAGGTAAGTCTTAGGGAAGTATCTATTGATGAATTCTTGTCAAAATTCTTCCCATCCGACCTCAACACCTGGCCTCTTATCTTCTTCTATAATCCACCAGTGACCAGCACTCCCTTTTAGGAGGTACACTACATGTCTTACCTTCTCGGATTCAGAAATATCAAGGATCCTGAAAGCTTTCTCCAGCTCTGTCAGCCACAAATTGGCATCAGCTGGATCAGATGTACCAGCATAATCTATGGCTCCAACCCGGTGAAGTCTCTCAAAAGTCTTGCCGGCCCCATATCCCTCATTTTAGGCTGATGGCCTAGGTACAAGTGATGGCATCCTGTCTGCCATATGCGTCATGGTTGCCATGAATTGCCCAAACATAGCATGATAGGCTAGGTTCCCCAATATGGCTGGGTCCAGCTGAGGTTGTTCAGGTACATGCCCTTCCTTAATATGGTCTCTTGCACCACCTCCTAGTACAGCAACACTGCTATCAGTAGCGTGTTCTTCGTGTGTTCCAGACATCTTCAAGTTTTTCTTCTCCTCCTATATGAGCAGAAGTCACTTATCAGATAATGGAAGACACTAGAATAGACTAAACCTCTTAGTCCTATGTCTGTCTAGACTCAATGAACCTAGAGCTCTGATACCACTAAATTGTGACACACCAATTACAAAAACATAATTTAATTAAGCAAAAACTTTTGTTAACACCGGATTACTGAAAATTACTAAAAATTAAAACCTTTTTCAAAGTGATCCACAAAGGACAATTCTTCCGAAAAGAACCAAAATAACTTGATTTCATTCTAGTTCACTAGTACATATCTTGCATCATCTCCTCTTGAAGATTACAACATCAACTGTTCTGTTAAACTGTTTACAGATAGTATAAGAACATTGAGGCACTAAGCCAGAATCTCAAATCGATTCATTAAAACCAACAACAGACTCCGAGGACCTGAGAGTACAGAGAGGATACATAAGACTCTATTTACACATATACAAAACTCGATAGCCATTATCTCCACCTGAGAATTCACAGCTATTCCTGATGCTATTGTTGTTCTTCTCTGACTATAGGGATTCCTATCTCCTTATCTGTGTCAACCAAAAAATGAGGATCCCACGGGGGTGCGACAATTGTAAATTTCCCCAGCGAGAGATATAACTCTCTTCCAAGAACATTATTATTGTAGTTATTGGATTAACACTGAGCAGAGGAAATTTATATTTAACAGCAGCTAGTTCAATCTCTAAACCAATTAGAGAAATATTCTTATTCAAAGAATTTCATCTATAATTTAATAAAGCAGTATGTCATTTATACCATAAGAAGTTAAAACACATGTATACCACTGATCCCTCTAGTATCTCACTAAGTAGAGTATCATCAATCCTTTATCATGGGTATTCAACCCTCAGTTTATCATAGAACACTGGTTACCACTTATTAGGTAAATAATACCTTCAAATCATCTGATCAAGGAAATTATGATTCCACATAGTGCACAAAGCTCATATCACCTCTTGTTACCCCTTAATAGGCAACAAGGCATATTATGGCTTATGAAGGCCATAATCAATTTCAATAATTAAAACATCATATGACACACAGAGCTCATTAATTTTAGATTTACCTCTCACTAAGCATCAAAGCATATTAAGGCTTATAAGGCTTATAAAACATTTTCAATATCAGAGAATCATAGCTCAAATCTGGCTATGCTCATCATCTCAACATACCTGCATGATTAGTACTCATGTTAACAATCATATTTATTATATATCAGTACCATGCAATACAAGGGTTTTCTTATTACATTCATTACTCATCACTCTGTAAATTGAGCTTCACCTAGGATTACTCTTGCGTTAGGATTTCACATAGCTTCACCCTGTAGCATTACTTAGTAGTAGGGTTCCACACATAGGATTACCCTGTATTAGGGTTTCACATAGCATTGCTCAGTATTAGGGTTTCACACATAAGATTACCTTGTATTAGAGTTTCACACAACAATTCCCAAATTAGGGTTTACTATTCACCCCAATTGGGGTTTTCATTAAAATACCCTGAATTAGGGTTTCTCATGTCATTATCCTATATTAGGATCACATCTTTCCCCTAGATTAGGATTTCACTTAGTATTGCCCTAAATTAGGGTTAAGACTTACTAAACTTCTCAATTAGGGTTTCATGATGTTATCATCATAGGTCAATCCCTAATTACATGATTTACTCATAATGAGGAAATTGAGGCTTGATAATTACATGCAAGCACTACTTTCTCTCTCATCCTCTCTTAGGATGTTGAGTACCTCAAAATTGACTTAATTAGGTCAATTCTTTATTCTATTACATCCACTCAGGATTAGTGTAGGGTGTTGAGGTTTTTTCTTTCATAACCTCCAAGGATTAACCCTTCAAGGGTACTAATCACCCTATCAAATTAAGGGTACAACTAATGTAATCACCCTTGATCCACATCATTAATAATCAAACACATACTTGACCTTTGATCAACTTAGGTCTTCAAACGGTTTAGGTTAATTACTCTCCAAACGGTTTTGGTCATCTAGACCCCAAACGGTCTTTGACCAACTAGACCCCAAACGGTCTTGCATAGTTGACCCTCAATCGGTCTAAGACAGTTTAGACCTCCAAAAGATCTTGGTCTAATGGTTTGAAATTGTTTAGACAATTAGCTTTGAAATTGTTTAAGAAAAATAGCATTGAAACCGAATGAATGTCTTACTCTTGAATCACTTGGGTCACCCAACGGTTTGAGACCGCTTGGACCCAAACGGTCTTGAGACCGTTTGGTCCCAAATGGTCTTGAGACTATTTGGACTCAAACGGTCTTAAGACAGTTTGGTCCAAACTACCTCAAAACCGAATGGACCAAAAATGGTCTCAACCATCAAATCGATTCTAGGGTTTCAATGGTTGATCCTCTCATCAATTGAACCATTGAACCACTCATAGTTTGATCCTATGTATCATCATTCAATTGCATCAATGAATCACCCATCAATTGATTCACCCTTCAATTGAACATCGCTTAGGGTTTTAAACCCAATTGGATTAGGGTTTGTAATCGATAGACCTTCAATTGATGATGTTATGAAACTAATTGCATTGAAATCATTGGACCATCATTCAATTTGAACATGACCTGACCTCAAACGGTCTTGAGGTCATTTGGATAACCTCCAAATGGTCTTGAGACCATTTGAATCATACCATAATTAAAATTGTGAAATGCAATTAAGATTTGCATAATTGAATCAATCATCAATTAGGTTATTGATTATATATAAGTTTCCAATCATTTACTCTTCAATCACCAAAGCATACTCCACCATAGACCCTCAAACGGTCTTGGTTGACCTCCAAACGGTCTTGAGACCGTTTGGGTTACCTCCAAATGGTCTTGAGACTGTTTGGGTTTAGTCAACCCAAAAATTGAATTAATCAATCAAATTGAATTTTAACACTTAACCCGATTAGGGTTTGCTAATTAATTAACCTTCAACAGATGAACTCTTAGGTATTAATCAATCAAATTTGATGGGTCATTAACCATAAATATTAGCATCAAAATTTCCAAATGGTCAACCATGGTCAACTCCCCCAAACGGTTTGAAACCATTTAACTTCAAACGGTTTGATGAAACCGTTTACTCTCAAACGGTTTTGTTGAAATCAAATGAGCAACTTTGTTGAAACTGAATGGAATACAATTTCTTTGGGAAATGTGTCCAAGATGATGTCATCATCATCTACCTTCATCCTTGTAGATCTTAGTACTTCTAATTTCATGTAATTACCAATTTCAACCAACAATTAATCAAGAAGATGAAGGAATCAAAGAAATTGCAAAATTGATAGTTGAATAATAATGTAAAGGGGTTAACGTTATATAACCCACCTTCAATTGAGCTTAAAAGCCTCAACCTCCATGTATTTAATGGTGGAAGCAACACCTTACACTATCCCAAGCTCGTCCTTAAGCTTTGAGTGAAAAGAAATGGCTAGAATTGAAGATGGAATGAAGATACGTAGAAATCATGCATTGATTTTCGATTTCCACCATGGAATCGTGGTTGAAAATGATCAAGAGGCTTACCTACAGGTTGTAACTCGTCCCCCTGTTTCTCCTTAGTCCCCTGGAGCTCGTGCAAGGCAAGGAAGAAAGAAATTTCGAAAAAGAATCCTTGGTTGAGTGGAAAATAGGATATATATAAAGGATTTTCAAGGAGAGAGAAAGTTTATAAAATCCCTTCAACTCCCCAACTTGATGCCACACACTCCCCTCAACTCCTTGCCCCACGAAGCCACCTTATTTTATTTTGCAATCCTCTTCATTATCCATGAATTAAGGAAAATCAAATTAAGCACCTTAAATCATATAATAATATCCATAAATGAGTGGATATTTTATTTTGTTTTCTTAATGTGAGTGAGTTATCCACTCACGTAGATATTTCCTTTGCCTTTTCAAGGCACAAGGAAGTCCACACATGTTTAATTTCAACCAACATTATTTTGGTTGAAAGGCAATCCAACTAATATAATTATCTTTGTATTAAATTGAATTAGGGTTTCAATTATGCTTAAATCTTGATTATTTTAATATCAAGATTCTCTCTCCTCCAAAGTAGCTCAAATGATATGTCCCTCTCATTTTCTTGCCTCTACATGATGCCAAGAAATATTAGGGACCTTATTGAAGTGATAATTTGCATATTGAATCCTAGGTTTTGGGTAAATTGCACATTACACCAAAACTAGGTTTTAATACACATATATTGTTTAGAAGGCTCTTTCAGGGTATTCAGGATTTCACAAGCCATACCTCTGTATCATTTTCATATTCATGATTCTTCAACACATGAGGAAAATTTCACCATACAAATTTTGCAATTTCACCACTCAACTTGGGTAAATTGCACTTTAGTCCAAAACAAGTAAAACATTATTTCAACATTATTCAAAAAGGACTAAAATTGAAATATAAGTTCCTCTTGAGCATTAATTACTTTTCAAGAGATATAATCAAGCTTATAATCAAATTTATTAAGCAAAACATCTAGGGTCAAGCATAACGCAGATCAGAGATGTTACAATATGTATCAACAAGGTGCTAGGTCTAGCTAGGGCTGCATGGTCAAACTCATTTCATATCATCAAACTACTTGGCCCTCTCAAGGACAAACTTGGGTCTTATCAACATCAACATCATCAACAATATCATCATCATCATTATAGGTTATCTAGGTTACTCACTGGCCTAACCTATATCATGGCTCTAGACAACTCTAGAGACTATCACTATAATCTAAACTCTCTCATCTAGACTTGATGTTACATCTCTTTCTCCTAGGTACCACGGAAACTCACTACCTTTCTGCGCGTGGTAACATTTTTCATATGTACATATAATAATACTTGAAATAAGTTTTCTCCAATGTTTAAATAGGCAATGAAAACCACCATACTCCATCTGAATAAAACCAAAACCAAAATGAGTTACCGAACTCATTAGGTAGTCTAGTATCATGACACCTAGAGAACTAGCAAGAACATGGTGCACACTTGTGTAGACATCCTAAGCACATGTCGTAAATCATGTCAAGGGAGGAAATTTACACAAGTCTACACCTAGTTCTAGAACATCTAGGTTCTAACCTAGAGGCCAAGTCATCCTAATCCACAAGGATATTTCATTAAGTTTCTAGGGTTGAGATGTACAGTGAGTTTAGTTTGTGTTTCATGTGAGAAATGTTTGGTGTAGTTATTGTTCATGCTCTGATACCATCTGTCACGAAACCAGAATCCCAATCCCATGAATCAAACAGATATCAAAGGCGACATGCGGAAGCGTAAAGCTTAGCACACATGAACAGATAACAAGATAAAGGCACCAACATAATCTCAACAATCAAAAAGATATATTAAGCAACATTATTGTATTACATGATTTGAATTACATGTTCAAGAGTCACTTTGTACAAGTCTGCTCATGTATACTATATCTGGATCTTACAATAAGTACACCTAACATAGCTCACCAAGCCCATCTTCTTTCTAGCCATCTCTGAACCTAAAAACAACATATGAGAAAAGGGTCAACACATGAGGTGCTGAGTACGAGGCAAAAAGATACATATATGTATAAGCTTTGCATAATTTGAAAATATTTCAAGATGAAACGAACAATAATGAACGTGTTAACTATTTAACAAAATGTGAAACCATGTTTTATGTCATTTCACTCCATTATATAAACAATATCAAGCATGTTTAAGGCCTTTGACCATCTTCAAGTCGGAAGGGTCCGTAAAGGTTACAAAATTAGCTAACCCTTTTATACAAGTGGGACCTCAAGGCTATAGCCATGAGCTAAGCATTTATCAACAATACTATAATGGAGTTTTGTATATGTGTTCAAGTTATAAAATCGACGAGGCAAACATCGAGTAATACATAGAAATACTACATGGAAATATTGGGCAAGTAAGCAAACAAGCATACAATACATATCATTTTAAACAAGAAAGCTCGTCATATGACTAGATAAGTCTTGTAGCTGATTCAAAGATTTCATAACCTAACATATCCTTCACCATCTAGCCACATGCCAAACCTGATTAACAACAAGATTACATATATGCATTAGATTCTCATCTTTAACCCTAGTTAGATGCATTTTAGGGTTTTGGCCAAGGTGGGTTCCAAGTTGCTTATTGGTTCATTATATGATATTGTACCGATGTAGAGGTCATCGTGATGGTGTGGTTCAAGTTTCATGCCATTATGACCTTCCATGCACTTTGTATAATCATAACAAGGTTTAAGGCATTAAAGTCCAACATTGCTATCAACATAGTCAAAGTATGTATCTTTAGAAAAAGAGGAGGACTATGAGGAGAATCAGGGTGTGCAAATATGCCCATGTTGTAGATCTTTTTGAAAGGAACTTGATATATTATTTCACTATATTTGGCCTTAAAATGAGCAAGTTATGCATTTTTGAAATATTTGCATCAAAACTATAGTCAAGGGGGCAGGTGTTACTAATTAAATCAAGCAAGGGATCAGATTGTTTAGTTCAAATGAGCATACAGATGTCACACATAGTACAATTGATAGTTGATATCACCAAAATAGATCATCATCATATTCATACTATGGTATTTAACTCAATTGAAAGAATTTATGTCACATCTAGAAAGAGAAAGGGTATAATCAATGAGAAAGAGAAATTGGGGTTGTCACATCCTTCCCTCCTTATAGGGAATTTCGTCCTCAAAATTCATCCAAGACCATGGTCAAAAGTAAAAAAAAACCATTGAGCTCAGGTATCCAATCATAGTTGTCAAGGCATTCCCCTAAAATGAGATGCTCACTAGGCTATCATAATCAAGGGTGCACTCATATCGATCATATATGTGTTACTTCATGTTTTATCACATAATGACATCATTATGGCATTAGAGTTTTCCATCGCCTAGTACCATACATTAGGGTTCATGGTCATATGGCTTCAAACGAGACTATCATCGAGTGTGTATCTCATATGTACTCTAAATTTCATGCATGTTTTTGTTTTTCCCCAAAATTCTACCAACTTTACCCAATCGTGTTCATTATTTCTCATTTTTGGATCTAAAATAAGCAATTTGTTCATCTTATTTATTAGAAATATCACTGTTAGAGCAACATCATATCGAGTTGATTTGTTTTCATTTGCATATGATATTAGGCATGATACCCCTGATTATTCAAGCTAAGATCTCTAGACATCATCGTCTCAAGTTCATGATTTCAAGGCTACATCTTTTATATGTAGTATGATTTCAAACTAGGTCTAGCTTATGAGAGTGATCATTACACACTCATCAAAATTTTAACTTAAGTGAGATCCTTTCCCATATCGAGCATCATTCGAGGAACATCATTATCATCAATGTAAAGGTTTTGAAACTTTCTCACTTGTATCAGAAAGAGCTCCACAAGCTCAAGCCACTCAAGCTAAGACATACATATGTCCGTCAAGACCTGCTAGCCACAAACTTCTACCCATAACAAAAATTCTACCCATTTTCAAGGAACAAGGGTAACTACTAGACTCCTTTATATACAATTACTAACCCGAGTATGAGGCTCATCATGGATATCACACATCATATACATTATCTTAGGGTCTTGGGACATCCCCCTCACATATATAGCAAGCATCAAATTTTCAATTGCCTCTTTCTCTAGGGTTAAAATTATTCATAGTACGTCTAGAGTTCAACACTTTCAAGGAAACCACACACTTGGTCACTTAATTCATATACTTAGAAGTATTCTAGTTAGGGACTCGTCATCAAGTATTTCATCATTCATATTCTCAATATTTCAAATATTCTGGAGTTTAGGTACTCCAAACTTCTCCCGTGACGAGTTGACTCATATCAAGAGGTCATAGTTTTTATGTATGTCCCATGCTAGAGGTCCTTCTTTGTGAAGAGATTGAGGACCATGTTTGTCTCAAACTATATGTCACATATAATATCTCAACATGCACAAGACTAGGTACAAGCAAACATGCCAACCCACTAGCTATGTTTAGCACATCAACCAAGTCATATGTATCAACAAGGTGCTAGGTCTAGCTAGGGCTCTATGGTCAAACTCATTTCATATCATCAAACTACTTGGCCCTCTCAAGGACAAACTTGGGTCTTATCAACATCAACATCATCAACAATATCATCATCCAATCCCAACATACCAAAAAGGTAAGAAGGAAAGGAGGAATTTCATTCATTTTCAAATGGTACATATTATAGTGCATGATAATGAATAAGCAGCGGAAAACAAAACTATTACACAGTTACTAAATTTTCTTTGTACAAATATTCCTCACCATATAAGGTGGAACAAAAGAAAAAAAAGTATACACCTAAGAACACATAAGGCCAGTTGCAGAGGGCAACCAACTATCCCAATCTATCCTCAATGTCCACGTACGTATATTTGATCCTTTAGCATCTTGTCTTCTAATGTACCTAAATCTGGGTGGAAGGGAACATCACCCAGAACATAAGAGACAAAGAGGTCAGCAAAGAGCTGAGTATGTACATATAATAAACAGTTTGGGCATTATATAGGGTTACAAGTGCAAAAAGAGATGTTCCCACAAAGAAGGGGGCTATTTGCAATTAGGTAAGTTCAAAAGGAATATAACAAAAGAAATGAGGCATATTAAAGTTTAGATTAGAAGCATCAGAATAAAATGTCTTGCCATGTCATTGAACCACAGTCACAATATAAAACATTAAACTTTTGCATGCATAACAATGTAGACTAAATATACCTAAAACATGGCCATAACACCATAGGATCATGGCCTAAAACAAAATAAGGGTGGAAACGCAAACCCCGGGCGGAAACGCACGCCCTATATAAGTATGGTTGTACATAAGTACAACTATTCTAGATAATCTAGTCAAACACACAACATGCTATAATAGAGTGGCAAGACTATCATTTTAGTCGATATCAAATCAAAAAGGCAACAAGGCAGGAGGGGCCTAAAGACCCATAATCATGGCAAATTAATAATCACAGTAGTAAAAGAGATTCCTATCAGGAAATATAAATGTCCAAGTATAATAGATTTTCAAGGGAAATAACAATTCAAGAGATGCCTCATTAAAATGTATATGGATTTAGTCAAATAATGCCCAAAATAAAATAGGGCATGTACATACCTAAGTATTCAATAACATTTCCTAGGATCGTGGTACGTGCTTTCACAACCTAATACAATATTTGTGCATTCAATTAATATAATATCCAATACTTTGAAAATGAGTCTACGGTAGACTAGAAGTCCAGTGTCGAAACATAGCTCATTACATTCGTAGTATTTTTCTGATTTCAAGAATATAAGTTTATGTATTATTTGTACAAACCTATAATTACTTATGAATTTTACAAGTTAAACACATTTCTGGATAAAATAGGGAAGAAAATACGAAATGATAAGATTGAATGAATTAGATGGCGGTTATTAAAATAAGAGTTACACAAACTATGAAAATCTCATGACTCGTGTATAGAAAAACAATAGTGGAAGACCAAACTACCCATTCCCACGAGACAATATCGAGGTGTCAGGTACATTCTGAAAACAAAATCACAAATTCGTTTCTATCATCCTGTGAGAAGCCAGTTTCTTCAGGACTCCGATTCCTTGGAATCATCAGTCACCCCACTAAGCAAATCTGACTCCCACCATTCCAGGGAGTGATCCTAGTAGGTTCATACGGGTTTTCCGGCCCTGAAGATCACAAATTTGGGTATAGTTATGGACAACTCGTGCAAGGTTAACCTGTAATTGCTGGTATCAGGTACCAAAATCACAAGGCGGCGGCTGTTTTGGAAGCAACCAGTGTTTGACACTGGGTTCATATTGTCAGGAAGGAGATGAAGTGTGCAAGGTCATAGTCAGATGGATCTATGAACTCGAGAAAACCAATGGACGTCTGGTCATGTGAACCCAGCAAAAACGGTAAACAACAGAACCTACACTATGAAGACATGCCAATACCTCTCGACAATTCAGATCAAGGAATACCAATACATGCATAGTTTTGGTGAGGTTCCCGCAATAAGAGGGATGCCTGGTACCCGACGTCGGTAGATTAGGAGGAAGATGATGGCGAGATTTGTTGTTGCGGTGAAACAACAAAACCACAAGAGGAAGAGGACATAAAACGAAATATGGGAGTCCTTTGATGCTTACCAGCCGGCGAAGGGAACCGTGATTGCTCATGTAGGTGCTACAGACCTCCAGTATCTGGAGATGAATAGATCTAAATTGATGGTGGGGAACTTTTGAGAAAGATATGGCATCACTAGAGGTGAATATTCCCGAGACCAATGACTTTCCCGGAGACCTGTAGCTTCACCGCCGACCCTTGGCAATCCATGGCAGTGCCAACTCGCCATCAGGGATGAAGATGGAGATTCCGAACACAGGGGACCGATATTTGAGGGGTGGTGAGGTGCGGGAGAACAAGGGAAGATGAAGGGGAGACATGGATTTATCTGGGGGAGAGAGAACGATGGCTCACAGTGTTGACCACCGTGGCCGGCTTCACCGGTGGAAACACGAAGATAGAGGCGAAGGGAGATGATCGGGTGTTTGTTAGACCCGGTCAAAGTGGATTAGGAGACACACCATATCATGAGAAAGAACATGGGTAATTAAATCAAAATAACGAGAGAATAGGAAAATTCATGACACATAGGAAAAGAAGGCGTGACATTGCGATAAATCATATATTCAAACTTAACTTACTTCTTTTGATATAACTTGCTATTATGGGTATATTTGATATCCGATTTAGCCCAAACTTGGTAGGGTACCTAATTTGGGTATGAGGAACATGATTTTGAACTTATATTTGCATTTTAAGATTAATTGTTTTTGTATTTCACCAATATATACTAATGGCTTAATTAGGGTATTAGGCTTACCACAATGATCAAATAAGGTGAATACTTTTGTGTTATTTCCAATTATCTGAAATCTAAGATTCTAGGCTCCTACTAGGGTATTCATTTATGATTAAGACTACAGTTTATTATTAATATTCACCAATATCCCATAGTATAACAAATAGGGTTATTGCATACTAATATTTCATGCCCATGGGATACTAATGAGTCAACTAGGGTTATAAGTTCTCAATAAGGTCTGAACTAGTCTAAAATATTGAAATATGGATATTAATGCCTAGTTAATGGGAAAAAGATGAAAAAGGAAGATTGAATATCTACATCATAGAATAGGGGCCTAGATGTAAGCATAGTTAAACTATATGCCTAGAATTGAGTATGTTACAATCATCATCTTAGGTTATATAGGTTACTCATTGGCATAACCTATATCATGGCTCTAGACAACTCTAGAGACTATCACTATAATATAATCTCTCTCATCTAGACTTGATGTTACATCTCTTTCTCCTAGGTAGCATGGAAACTCACTACCTTTCTGCGTGTGGTAACATTTTTCATATGTACATATAATAGTACTTGAAATATGTTTTCTCCAACATTTAAACAAGCGATGAAAACAACCATACTCCATCTAAATAAAGCCAAAACCAAAATGAGTTACCACACTCATTAGGTAGTCTAGTATCATGACACCTAGAGAACTAGCAAGAACATGGTGCACACTTGTGTAGACATCCTAAGAACATGTCACGAATCATGTCAAGGGAGGTAATTTACACAAGTATACACCTAGTTATTCTAACCTAGAGGCTAAGTCAACCTAATCCACAAGGATATTTCATTAAGTTTCTAGGGTTGAGATGTACGGTGAGTTTAGTTTGTGTTTCATGTGAGCAGTGTTTGGTGTAGTTATTGTTCATGCTCTGATACCATCTGTCACGGAACCGGAATCCCAGTCCCATGAATAAAACAGATATCAAAGGCGACATGCGGAAGCGTAAAGCTTAGCACACATGATCAGATAACAAGATAAAGGCACCAACATAATCTCAACAATCAACAGGATATATTAAGCAACATTATTATATTACACGATTTGAATTACATGTTCAAGAATCACTTTGTACAAGTCTGCTTGTGTATACTATCTTTGGATCTTAGAATAAGTACACCTAACATAGATCACCAAGCCCATCTTCTTTCTAGCCATCTCTGAACCTAAAAACAACATACCAGAAAAGGGTCAACAAACGAGGTGCTGAGTACGGGGCAGAAAGATACATATATGTATAAGCTTTGCATAATTTGAAAAGATTTCAAGATGAAATGAACAATAATAAACATGTTAAATGTTTAACAAAATGTGAAACCATGTTTTATGTCATTTCACTCCATTATATCAACAATATCAAGCATGTTTAAGGCCTTTGACCATCTTCCTGTCGGAAGGGTCCGTATGGGTTACAAAATAATCTAACCCTTTTATACAAGAGGGACATCAAGGCCATAGCCATGAGCTAACCCTTTATCAACAATACTATAATGGAGTTTTGTATATGTGTTCAAGTTATAAAACCGACAAGGCAAACATTAAGTAAGACATAGAAATACTATATGGCAATATTGGGCAAGTAAGCAAACAAGCATACAATACTTATCATTTCAAATAACAAAGTTAGTCATATAACTAGCTAAGTCCCATACCTGATTCATAGATTTCATAACCTAACATATCCTTCACCATTTAGCCACATGCCAAACCTGATTAACAACAAGATTACATATATGCATTAGATTCTCATCATTAACCCTAATTAGATGCATTTTAGGGTTTTGGTCAAGGTGGGTTCCAAGTTGCTTATTGGTTCATTATATGATATTGTACTGATATAAAGGTCATCATGATGGTGTGGTTCAAGTTTCATGCCATTATGACCTTCCATGCACTTTATATAATCATAACAAGATTTAAGGCATTGAAGTCCAACATTGGTATCAACATAGTCAAAGTATGTATCTTAAGAAAAAGAGGAGGACTATGTGGAGAATCAAGGTCTACAAATATTCCCATGTTGTAGATCTTTTTGAAAGGAACAATTTGATATATTATTTCACTATATTTGGCCTTAACATGAGCAAGTTATGCATTTTTGAAATATTTGCATCAAAACTATAGTCAAGGGGGTAGGTTTTACTGATTAAATCATGCAAGGGATCTGGGCCGTTGGCCCGAGATCCAGTGGATGCACTCCACGCCCCCATCCGTGTGCGCACATGATCCCCCATTGCTTGCTGTCACTGGTGGTGGTTGACTACGGTCACAGGCGGTGGGCGACCGACCGAGGGTCCACAAGATTTTGGCCCTCCGATGCTGATCCAATGTAGACCCAAGGGTATCTAACAACATCTGTGGCTCACGCGTAAGTCACCGATGAGTCCACCCACAAGTCCTACATGGTAGTGCAAGGCCAGAAGTCTATCGGAAAAGACTGGATCTCGGGGAAGCAAGGGACTGGGAAGCCAAGGAAGGGGCCACCCAAGCTCGTCCTGCTCCGTCGAGTCCAAGGATGATCGACAACCCACATCAGAGCCCACTTCTGACGCTCCCCCTCTCAAGGAATTGCTCTGTTCCACCACTAGGAATAGAGTCAGAATAAAGGATCCGCCCCGTTCATGTCCAATGAGCAAGGCGCCTCCAGAAGCCTGAGAGGGGAGCGATCGAGTCTGGTTGGGGTCGAGGGGGTCTACGGAACGCCGACGAAGACCCAACTGTTTGGTGTTGTCATCCTCAACCACGCTCCTCCCCAAGGCAGCTGGGTAGGAGGGGTCTACTACTAGGTGTGCCTACATGTTTCTGAGGGAGGCGTGGAAGAGGAGTGTGAAAGCTAGGGGCGGCTAGGTTTAGAACTCAAGGATTATAAGAGGTCTCTGGGTTTAGGGTTTAGATGAGGGGGCATGAGGGCTAACAGCCGCCTCCGTTACTTCATTTGGAAGGGAAGAAGGAGGGCAATTACTGCCCTTTCACTGCTTTCTCGATTGGGAGAGGGGAGAGCCAAGCCATCTAGTTGGTTGTGCTCTGTCTGGGCGGTTGTGCCCGTGAGTGGGCCAGCCCAAGAGTAATATCAAACAAGAAGAAGAGCACAAAAGGCATACGATCATGTCATCTTCCAAATGCCATAATTTTAGATTCATAACTCAGATTGGGATGATTTTTGTGTCATCAGAATCATAATTGTAATATCTACAACTTGATATACATTTGAGAGTAGTATGATCATAGTGATGAGGTCCATAATTATATTGAAGAGGGTGGTGTATTAAACCGTGATGGTTAGTTCAAACGAGCATACAAATGTCACAAATAGTACAATTGATAGTTGATATCACCAAAATAGATCATCATCATATTCATACTATGGTATTTAACTCAATTGAAAGAATTTGTCACATCTAGAAAGAGAAAGGGTATAATCAACGAGAGAGATAAATTGGGGTTGTCACATGTACTTTCTCTTTCCTATTAGTCTGAATATAACCATGCAGGTGAAATGAATAACATAGCTTGTAACCACTTTGGTGATGGTTATGAGCCTTTTGAGGCATGGTGAGGTAATGATGTGACATAGAGATATGTGTTTGCGTCTTATGACCTAGAAGAGGCTTTATGCCTAGTGTGAGGTGTTATCCTCCAGTGATGTGATAAGGGAGTGATATCCCATGACAGTGTGATTATGGTGACAACCTTGTGTGGTTGTGTGATGATAGTGGTATCATGTGATGATGAGACAAGTTTATTCTTCAAATGTTTTGTATCTTCTTAAGTTGTATTATGCTCTTATCATTGTAGATTTTTCTTAGGGTTTATACGTTGTAACTTGTTTGATGCTAAAAGATACCCAATTGGCTTAACCAATCGAGTTAAACCCTAATCATGTAGTTGCGCTGTGCCATAGAGCCATCTGCAATGTTAGTGTTAGTTGGATGGTGAAACGAGCAATTCATGGAGGAAGCTCAGAGCGCATTTTGTTGAATATACAGGGTGCAAGTATAGGTATCTTCTTGTATCCTTAATATACTGGGACGATTGAGGTCATACCCTAGCAAGAGAACGGTCAAGACCATATCTCAAATGATGTGATTCACTACATGTGATGTGATATGTTTAGTGGGATGACTGTGGTCATACCCTGGAAGGAGAATGACTGTGGTCATATCTTAGTTCACTAGCATTGTGACCTATATTCCAAGGCGGGTAGGCTATTTTGTAGTTGGATTTGACATGTCATCACGGAGGACTTGGAGTGATTGAGGGTGTGAAGAGATCATGGACTCAACTCTTCCATCAATCTTGTTGCATTGATTTCAACTTAGTAGTGGTCAGTTGGATCATGAGTGGTATACCTCATCTCCCCAGGTTATAATAAAAGATGTAATACAACCACATAGCATATTTTCTTATGATTATATATGTCTCACATGGAATGAATTTCTTGAATTATAATGTGGTAAGAGAAATCAACTATTATATATGTTCTTCATACTCCTTCTTAGAATGTCAATTGTTCTACTACTCAATGGTAATTGCCTTATTTGCTTAACCCGCATTACCTATTAAATACATATCACTTAGCTGAATCTTGTTAACCTGATAATAATGTTATATATCTTCTTTAATCTACTTATTCTTTTAATAGACATTGGCAGAGAGTTATATCTCTTACAGGTACATTTGGTCTCACCCTGTGGGTTTCCACATCTTTTAGGTGGTTGAGCACGAAGAGGTAGAGATCGTGCTATTGAGGTTGGGTAATAAGAGGAACAATAGATGACCAAAGGTTGGGCCAGCTGCTTGTGGTTTGTATTAGAGTCCTATGTGTCATCCCTACGCTCTTAGGTCCTTGGGGGAGTTTTGTGGATGTTGTATATCGAGATGACGTTTTGGCTATACGCATTTGTTGTACTGATATGGTATGCATGTATATGAACAAGTTACCTCTTGTAATAGGTTGTGGCCAATGAGCCAGTGAATGATGTATTTAATAATATTTTGGTAGGAAATATACATGTGGTTCTGTGGACTCAGGTGTGATATGTTTCCACTTGAGGCGGATCTAAGAATTGGTTTTAATTTCCTATGTTTTTAGGTAACCTGGATGTTAAGTTTTAATTCTGTAGTTTGTTTTTATTGATCTCACTTTCATGTGATGAGTGTGTCACACTCTCCCTTTTTCATATCCTACTCAACATCATACCAAGAAACACACTCCTGACGGCACAACACCGAATGGTCCCTTTGACTTCATCAAGTTTCAATAGTATTTGGGGGACATTGAGACTTCACAGACCTACATGAAGTGGGAACAACACTGCCAAGGTCATTAGCCCAACCACATGGATATTATGTAGAAGACTCATGAGAAATGACATGTAAACCAGGGTGACATGACCATCGATAGTCATGTACAATGACTACAAAAGCATTTAAACTTACCCCCTTGACACTTCTTAATATTGGGGGCGACATTTTTTTGAGTCACCACCACAACCAACACCACAATCATCATGGCATCAAGATTGGGTAGATCATCTTAGGTAGTGTTTTTATCACTTATAAATGTTCCTAGACTAGCCTCATTTGCAACAACCACAAGATCCACCACCAGGTCAACACGGTGGATGGTGGTGTTTCTTGTCTAATTTCTCCCCTCCATTCTAAATTTAGTGTTTGCTGAAGGACAAGTACATTTCTAAGTTGGGTGGAAGGTGGGTGGTATGCACCCACTCCACCCATGTTATCTTAATTTATTTTGATATTATTCTTGGATTGTAGTGTTTTTATGTATGCTTTTAAATTTTCATAAGTAATATTGCATGTACTCAGTCATTGTAGATTGACTTTCATGTCTGCACTAAATGCTTCAACATTCCTTCCATTATGTAAACCCCCTTGAATGGACCAAATCTCTCATGTAATCTTTATTTTGAAATGTTGTCATTGTTAAAATCCATTCTGTCACCAAGAAACTTGATCTTATTGTTCCATGATAATGACCATAAGCCATATGGGATTGATCGAAATCCAATGCAGTAAGCCTTTTATCAACTATCATTACTATCCATAGATATGAATCTTATCACCAAATGTTTGATGTGATGATTGTTCTAGTTCATTGAATTTCAAAAAGTGAGAGGCACTAGTTCAACCCCTCTTCTACACTTCTTCCATCATCTCTCACCCCATTCCCCCAAAAAAATCCAAAAATTTCTACAAACACTAAGCTTGGGGTGGCACATTCCTCCTCATTCTTTCTGCTTCTTCCATACCCTTTACATGTAATAGGGTCATACCACCAAATACCAAAAGATGTTGGTGCTCACAAAGAAGTGTGCAATACATGTATTTATACTAATAAAAATGCAATCTCAGATCAAATAGAGGAGAAATTCACAATACTTCTTCCATACCCCCATTCACTATTATTTTCACTTAGAAGTACTCTATAGGCCCCAAAAATACCATTTGCAACTAGCTACTCTTCTAGTGCAAATATAATAGGATATTGTGGGATAATCCTAACTTCAATAATTTCACATCTTATTTTTATTGTGGAATTTTGACGTGGTTGTAGGTATTATAGTGATAACTTGGTATTGATACTAGTGGAAGTTGCATTATGTGATTATAGGAAATTAGATTGCTTGGCCATGAATGGTGAGGAGTAAAAACAATAGTGAAAGAGAGGAAGATGAGCTAGTGGTATTAATCAGAATCTTATTTCTAATTTTGTGTTACTTGAGTAAGAGAATGTTCAATTTCAAGGTTACATGATGAATGCATACTCATCTCATTTTAATTATGCATTTTATAGTAGAATTTTCACATGCTTATATCCCCAATTTCACATATATTTGATAAAATTATTTGTTGTTCCTTATTTATATGTTTATGATATGAAATTTTCTCTCTTATTGTATGAACATATACTACAAACAATACAAGGTCATCCCCATGATGCCATGGACTCATTTCCATCATATTCAATGACCCAGAAGTGATTGAGGGCTAGATTGAATAATCATGCTACATAGGAAGACCCAGTCAGGTGCCTGGATTCACTTGTCAGTCGATTGGGCCGAGGCACAAAGATGGAAGCTCTATGATTAGACTAGTCACCTGACTCACCTCGGGAGTCATCCAACCAGTTATGGAAACAACGCCCACAAGAAGATCAGAAACAATGACCCTGTATGAGTTGTTTGACTCACCTATGAGTCACTTGAGTAGTCTACATGATTACTTCCCCAAGAAAAATCAGTCATTCAGTTGGTGAACTACTCGACCTACATGGGTTTCTTCAAAGAAGATTATTAGCAAACACATCGACAAACTCATCCTATGAGTCATATGACTAGAATTTTTTCACTCACACGCAAGGCATCAAAGCGCAACCTTGCCACCCGATCCATCAAGCCATCTGGTTGACTGAGGATCATTCATGCTAAAAGACAAGTTTTAGTGATATGATTGGTCACCCAATCATTTGACTAGCACAACCATAGGAGCTACAAAAGTGCAATGTTGGCAACTGATTGAGTGATTGTTTTGGGCCCATAGGCATACTTATAAAATGGATTTTGACCCGATTGACAAATACATGACCGTTGGGCTCTAGAACACAAATATTTGAATCAAAATAATGAAGTGGAAGCAATGAACAACACCCTCCTTTTGGAGCCTCATGGATTAATGTGTTGATGAAGGTGTTGGTCTTCTTTCCAGATATCATTGCTGCTATCCATCTACATCTATAGTGACATGACTTCTTCCTCACTATGAATGAGTAATTTCCCTCATTGGGGGACATAAATCTAGCCCTATCGCCTTTAATTTATACTTTACATTGTTAATTCCCATTGTGATGGTTATTTGGTTATTTGAATTCATTTATTATGTGCCTTGTGGATTGATCACCCTATATGCATGTCTATTATAATCCTAGACATAGAGACCATGAACTCTAGGATCACAATATCCACTTATAAAAATAGAATCCCTAGTTGTGATCAAGGAAAGGTGTAACGTAGGGAGATGGGTTAATGAACAGTTGGTACCAAGACCTTGAGACTACAAGAACAACTATCATATGAACTTCATACTTTGAAAAGATATAGAATTCATTTCCCCAATATAAAATAGTTGTAGTGATGAGGAATGAACATGTAGTATAGAGTACATAGTTGGCAGTGGTGGTAAAACCCACTATGCCCTAGTGCCTTTAATATTGATTTAATTACCTAGTTTATTCCTTTTTATTGTCAATCAATTTAGCTTAATACAATGATTCGACCAACTATTATTACATGATTTCAATTCATTGTATCTGTTCACAATTTATTGAAAATTTGTCTCTATGGTTTGATCCTAACATTATACAACAATAAGTTCCATCCTCTTGTGGGTGGTAACTATTTATGTAATGGGGACTTTTCATTAGGTGAATTTGCATGTGAAATAAATCACACATCAACCATCTTAGTGATTATGGATGTGGCAAGTATTAAGAGATATGTAGAGAGGGAATCACCATATCAAAGTTCATTTGAGATTTTTAAATATAAAAAATGTGGACTCGTCAGTGATTGTAGAAAATATGCATGAGCTAATACAACTTTTGAAACACCCACCATCATTAAGATAATAAGTGAACAATAAAACATGCTGAAGTAAACTAACAACGGATTACTGAAAATCACTAAAAATTAAAACCATTTATCAACATATCCTTTTAAAGGAAAACTCTTCCATTCAAAACCACAATATTACATTTACATCCCGGTTCTTATATACATATCATGTATTATCCTTTCTCGAGGAATGTCAACATCAACTACTTTATCTTAGCTGTACACAAGTAGTATAAAAACCTCGAGGCTTAAAGCCAAAACCTCAGATCAACATATTAAAAACACTAACTCCTAGGACCTGAGAGTACATAGACAACACATAGGACTATCTATACAAAACTTGTCATCCTGTAATTCCACTTGTAGTGTTACTGCTGTTCTTGTTGTTGCTGTGGCTCTTCCCTAGCTATGGGGATTCTGTCTCTACCTCGTCCGCATCCACCTAAAAATGTTGGATCCCACGGGGGTGAGACAATATGTAAATTGCCCCAGCGAGAGATATAACTCTCCACCAAAACAATGTTATTGCTGTTTAATAAAAGTAAACTGAGTAGAGGAATCATATATATATATATATATCGAGCAGCAGATACATCAATATCTAAATTGATTAAAGCAATATGCTTATTCAGAACAATTCATCTTTAACTTGATAAAGCAACATTTCATTATTTAGCAAGATATTGAAGAAACTGTTGGCTAAATTGACATTATTATAATCCCTTTGTTTTGATGATAACAAACATTTCATTCTTGTTTGATCTAACGTGCTACTTGAGTGTTGCAGGAATAAGGTGGATGACAAAGTACAAGGGAATCTATACACTTGAATGTTTGTAAATTTCATGAAATGTAATCAATTGTAAACTTGTACAAATATGTAATGTACAAGTACTTATACTTCATGTAAATCAAGTGTTAGATCTCCTCTAGCCAATCACTACACTTAGATAGGTCATACCCTCCAATAGTGTCACCTATGCACACTCATACACAAACTTAATGCCTTAAATTGAAATATTGAAACAGGGTCAATCTCGGTCGACAAACTCCTCGACTGAGACACTCTCGGTCGACAAACTTCTCGACCGAGAAAGACCCAGGTAGCCGTTAGACACAACTGACAAGGTAGTTGGCAGTTGGAGATGAACGTTGCAAAAACTTGATCCAGAGAGCCTGTCGGTTGACAAATCCTCGACCGAGTAGGTGTCTCGGTCGACAATTCCTCGACCGAGATGGACTTTGACAGCAACTGCAGAATTAATTAACTAGACATTACTAATGCAACCAACTTGTACCTAATGGCTAGTTAAGCACTTAGAACCCCCTAGAAAGTGTCTAGAACGTCCTTAAGCACTTGTAGGCCATTCCTATAAATAGGACATGCCTTAGGACACCTAAATTGACAAAGCTACACACTTGTGCTATACTTGATCTTACACTTGCATTGGCAATCTGTTTTGAGATTTTGAGCAACACTTGCTTTGTCTATTCTTCCATTGCTCAAATTTCGTGTCCTATAGGCTAGCATCTCCTATCCACAACACCTACACTTCTATATATATTGGTTAGGAGATCAAAATGCTTGATATAGGAAATCAAGCCTTGAGCTACAAGTGGTATTGTAATTTCCATTTTTCCTTCTTGTTCCTTTGTATCTTTTGTATTCTCCTTGCTACTCCTAGGGTTGGAGGCTGCGGATTGGAGAAGGTTCTTCTCGGTGGAGAAGGTGGACTTCGGACTACTTCAAGAAGGTTGTTGCAATGGGAAGCTACTTCAAGAGGAAGGCTACTTCAATGGGGAGCTTGAGGTTACTTCAAGAAGGCTGCTTCAAGGTTGGTGCAACTACTTCTAGGTGAAGGCTGTTCGAAGGGTTTGGTGAAAGAATTGTAATTTTATGTAAAGTCCTTGCGAGGTAATAAAATTTGATTCTTTCAAAATCCCGGTTGGGTAAGCAACCGGGTAGTGGATTGACTGCCTTATTATTTGCTAAGGTTGGAACCACTCTAAATCCTTGTCCCCTTGTCCAATATTTTTTTGGTTGATTGATTTGGTTGAATTATTGTTAAAATAATCATAAAACCCTATTCACCCCCCTCTAGTGGTTTTTCAATTGGTATCAGAGCAGGCTACAAGGAACTCTAACAAAGTCTTGAAGAATGAGTGACAGGGTACTCAACAACCTCAATCTTGAAGGGACACTTGTGGCTAGACCTCCGACATTCGATGGAACTAACTACACCTATTGGAAAAGAAGAATGCAATTTTATTTCCAAGGGATTAGTTGGGATCTATGGAGGATGGTGTCAACCCCCTATGAGCTTCCTCAAGTGGAATATGCAGCTTGGGACACCAATACGGTAAAGTTGGCTCAAATGAATGCAAAGGCTGTAAGTATTCTCTATTGTTCAATTTTAGTAGGAGAATTTAATAGGATATAAAATTGTGAAACAGCCTATGAAATTTGGCATAGACTTTCCATAACTTATGAAGGGACTGTTCAAGTTAAGAATTCTAAAATTGGAATGCTTAAACAAAAATTTGAACAGTTCCGTATGGATCCGAATGAATCTATTAGTGATATGTATGAAAAATTCTCTTCTATTGTAAATGGTTTGAATGCTTTAGGTAAAGTTATTAGTGAGGAAGATCAGGTGTCAAAGATTCTTAGATCTCTTCCTCCCAAGTACAAGCCCAAAGTGACTGCCATTGAAGAAGCAAATGACCTCACTCGACTAAGGATGGAGCAACTCATTGGCAACTTAGAAGCACATGAGGCAAATTTAGAAGAGGAAGAAAGAAGAGAACTTCAATTTCAACAAGGAAGAAAGAAGGACATTGCATTCAAAGAATCAACCAAGATTATATATGACACTAGTGAAGATGATAGTGGAGAAGAAACTCTCATTGTAAATGGTAAGCAGTATAAAAGTTATAAAACTCACAAAACTTCTAGTTTTTCATCTTCCAGGTGCTTTGAATGTGGCAAAAAGGGTACATGAAAGATGATTGTCCAAAACTCAAGAAAGGGAAGAAATCATCTCAAAAAAAGAAGGAAAGGGCATATAAAGCTGCATGGGATGATTCAAGCGATGATAGTGATGATGGAAAAGAAGAAGTAGAATGTCTTATTGCTACAACAAATGAAGAAGAAGAAGAGGTAAGCCTTTTTGATTTACCAAAACAGGATCTAATTGCTAGTCTTGAAGAAACACATAATAAGTATATTGAGTGCAAGAAGAAATTAAAGAAATCCAATAAAGCAAATGATGAATTACACGCCAATCTTCTTGCTCTCACATCTGAAAATGAAAATCTCAAAAGGGCTATTGATGATCATGATGCTAAGCTAAAATCTGTAGAAGCAAATTGCAATCTTCTTTCTCTAGAAAAGATAAATTTGCAAACTCAAGTGAATGATCTTCAAAGACAATCTATTTTATGCTCACATTTAGATTATGA
Source organism: Alisma plantago-aquatica (assembly GCA_963693085.1). Classification (NCBI taxonomy): domain Eukaryota; kingdom Viridiplantae; phylum Streptophyta; class Magnoliopsida; order Alismatales; family Alismataceae; genus Alisma; species Alisma plantago-aquatica. Next base: position 1,774,379,295 of record OY856409.1, read on the forward strand.
TGAGGTTGTAAAAGAAAGAAACTCTCTATTATCTGACTTAGATCAAGCAAAGAAAGATATAAACAAGAAGATGGACGATATTGCTAAGTTACAAAGAAAAATAAATGAGTTAAGAGGAAATGACATCCTTGAGAATATTCTAAAAATTTCCTCTAGTTATAATGGAAGAAGAGGATTAGGATATGATCCAAAGAGAGGTCAACCCAAAAGAGCTAAAGCATCCAAGACCAAGACTATGTTTGTACCTAAAAAGAGAAATGAAGTTGAATCCATTAGTTGTCATTATTTCTTGCGTCTTGGACACTACTCTTTTTCATGCCCATACAAGAAAAAGAACGATTATCTAGCTTGGGTTCCTAAAACTTAAAAATTTAAGTTTGACTAGTTGAGATTTGACCTAAACTAATTCTTGATATACAAATGTCATATCTCAACACAATCAGGCTCTAACTTGCATAATTTTGTTTTACTTGGAAGCAATTAATAGTTCAGAAAACAGTATAGAAACCTTGTCGGTCGAGAAACCGTCGACCGAGAGAATAGTCGGTCGAGAAATCGTCGACCGAGCAGGTTACTGATTTCCAGTCTGTAATAAATCTGTTGATTATGTTTTCAATCGATCAAATTGCTATCTATTTGTTATTAATAACTATTTTTTTGCAAAACAAAGAATAAATTCTGGAAACCATCCTTGAAAACTTATATGAGATTATTTTGGTTTTAATGGTTTGGGATTAAACTGGAAATTATGAACCATGTTGATTTAAGGAAAATTACTACTTTCATGGTCTATTTTAAGTATTCCTTGATCTATCTACATAGAAACCATGTGTTGAATTTCATGCTTCTGTTGTTCTATCATTACATCATGGATATGCTTTCACGTTTTCATGATTCAACTTTCTACATATAAACATGATGCTATGTTGCATAAAAATAAAACTCTAAAGATAATGATTATTGTGTGCATGGATTATATCATCTCATGTAATACATGAATGATCCTAAATAGGACTTGATATTCATGCACCCATAGCAAAGATTAGGGGACATCATTCATAATAGACATTACTCAAAGTGCTTCAAATTGCTATTTATTTTATCTATCTGCAGAAATTATACTTCACAAATGAATGTTCAAATATGAAATATGCAGAAATTGCCTCTTTGTTGAAATTAAATTTAACCAAGGGGCGCTATGGTCGTAGTCAAGGGCGACCTAAAATAAGATTGACAAAATGCTTATTTGTACATCTTTTTACTGCACTTAATCTTAGTATCTTGAATCAAAATGAGTTCATTGCAAAACATAAAGCTCCAATAAAAGGTCAAAATCAAATCTCATTTGCGACCTTAGAATCCTTAAATTGTCTTAATTATAAGATTAAGGGGGAGCTCACAAAAACTATTTTGATTATAAGATGAAGAAGCTTACAAAACTTTGTAAACATCATTTGAAACTTGTTATGACATTAGTATTTTTAATCTTGGTTATGAAAATAAAGGAATCTACAAATTTCATAAATGTGATATATATCTTGTTCTTAATGAAATTCTCTAAACAAATCTGGGCTTAACATCCCGTGCATTTGGTTAGAGACACTTTTCATGTACTCTAAGCTTAAAGGATTCCCATTTCATTTTTGGGGCTTAACTTCCCTTGTAAAATGGATGAGAAATCAATACACATATGCCATGAACTTAAAAGGAACTCATATCATTTCAAGGCTTAACATCCTTTGCAAATGATTGAGAAATAAATTGTGGCTAAATTTAACAATAATTGCTTTGCATTAATCCCTTGTTTTTAAATTGAATATCTCTGTAAGGGGGAGCACAACATAAAATTAAGGGGGAGCAATAAAAAGTCATACTAAATGATTATCGTGGATATCTTTTTGAAATGACAAAGAGGGAGAAATAATATAAAATAAAAAACATAAAATTAAAATGAGTTTCATAATATCTCAGCCAGCATTCACTTGCAAAACAAGAATGGCTACAAAAGGTAAAGTTTAGGTATGGAACTCACATGATTTATATTTCCTTATTTTATATTTAAGAAATGTTTGTCATCTTCAAAAAGGGGGAGATTGTTGGCTAAATTGACATTATTATAATCCCTTTGTTTTGATGATAACAAACATTTCATTCTTGTTTGATCTAACGTGCTACTTGAGTGTTGCAGGAATAAGGTGGATGACAAAGTACAAGGGAATCTATACGCTTGAATGTTTGTAAATTTCATGAAATGTAATCAATTGTAAACTTGTACAAATATATAATGTACAAGTACTTAGACTTCATGTAAATCAAGCGTTAGATCTCCTCTAGCCAATCACTACATTTAGATAGGTCATCCCCTCCAATAGTGTCACCTATGCACACTCATACACATACTTAATGCCTTAAATTGAAACATTGAAATAGGGTCAATCTCGGTCGACAAACTCCTCGACTGAGACACTCTCGGTCGACAAACTTCTCGACCGAGAAAGAGCCAAGTAGCCGTTAGACACAACTGACAAGGTAGTTGGCAGTTGGAGATGAACGTTGCAAACACTTGATCTAGAGAGCCTGTCGGTCAACAAATCCTCGACCTAGTAGGTGTCTCGGTTGACAATTCCTCGACCGAGATGGACTCTGACGGCAACTGTAGAATTAATTAACTAGTCGTTACTAATGCGACAAACTTGTACCTAACGGCTAGTTAAGCACTTAGAACCCCCTAGAAAGTGTCTAGAACGTCCTTAGGCACTTGTAGGCCATTCCTATAAATAGGACATGCCTTAGGACACCTAAATTGACAAAGCTACACACTTGTGCTATACTTGAGCTTACACTTGCATTGACAATCTATTTTGAGATTTTGAGCAACACTTGCTTTGGCTATTCTTACATTGCTCAAATTTCGTGTCCTATAGGCTGGCATCTCCTATCCACAACACCTACACTTCTAAATACATTGGTTAGGAGATCAAAATGCTTGATATAGGAAATCAAGCCTTGAGCTACAAGTTGTATTGTAATTTCCATTTTTCCTTCTTTTTCCTTTGTATCTTTTGTATTCTCCTTGCTACTCCTAGGATTGGAGGCTACGTATTGGAGAAGGTTCTTCTCAGTGGAGAAGGTGGACTTCAGACTACTTTAAGAAGGCTGTTGCAATGGGAAGCTACTTCAAGAGGAAGGCTACTTCAAGGGGGAGCTTGAGGTTACTTCAAGAAGGCTGCTTCAAGGTTGGTGCAACTACTTCTAGGTGAAGGCTGTTCGAAGGGTTTGGTGAAAGAATTGTAATTTTATGTAAAGTCCTTGCGAGGTAATAAAATTTGATTCTTTCAAAATCCCGGTTGGGTAAGCAACCGGGTAGTGGATTGACTGCCTTAGTATTTGCTAAGGTTGGAACCACTCTAAATCCTTGTCCCCTTGTCCAATATTTTTGTGGTTGATTAATTTGGTTGAATTATTGTTAAAATAATCATAAAACCCTATTCACCCCCCTCTAGTGGTTTTTTAGAAACATGTATATCATTTATTCTTCTATGATGTATTAAGTAATGTAACATCAACCAACGATTCTCGCATTTTGACCTTAGCAAATATGCTACACGGCTGATTACATTTTACAATCATACTTACACTTATGCCCCGAGGAGATGAGGTATATCGCTCATCCTCCAACCGACCACTACGAAGTCGAAATCGGTACCTTACAAGGTCAAAGGAAGAACCGGGTTCCAGGACCTCTCACATCTCGGTCAGTGCGAGACAACAAGCAGAACTTATGTTAACTGCTCAACATAGCATTCCAGGGTATACTGGAAACTTCGCTATAGAGTTACAGTGGCAACTGCACTCTCATCGGCAATCGAGAAATTTCATGTTTATCTCACGTCGATCCGACATTGAATATCATTGGGAGATTAGTGATACATCCATCCCAACCATCGAAAGATTTATGATGCATCCATCCCAACAAAACAATAAAGAAATGAGAGGTTTATTGCTTATTCACATCAATTCCTTCATCGGGGTGTAAGGTATTCACGCCCATTACCCCCACATATTCAAAAATATGTGTTCCTTAGGAATTCCCGAAAGAAAACTCGTTTCACCATCACCAGCTTCTGACGATGATGGATCTATGGTCAGGGCTCTACATGATAAGATTTTACTTGATTAATTAAGTACGTTACCATATACTTTTAGCATCAGTCATTTTTTCAAACATACATTAATATAGCAAATGCTACAAAGAATATGGAATACTTCCATCAAGTACTTTTCAAATCTTAATAGAACATTGGGATCTCAATCCCTTATCTCAGCTTTGGGAATTCTCATCCCTCACCATCTCATCATGATTATGAAATATGGTTATTCAAACTTTCAGTTCATCAAGGAATACTTGTTACCACTTATCAGGTAACTAACACCTTCAGGTCATTAGACCAAGGTAAACATGGCACTTGTTACACAAACATGCCACATGGCTTTTAAGCCCATCATGTCACCTCTCACTATGCAAAAATGCATATAATGGCTCACAAGGCTTATTGAACACTTTCAATGAATAAAGCATCATAGCTCATACCTGGCTATGTTCATCATTTCATGATACCTACATGATTAGCACTGATGATAACAATTACATTCAATTAAAAGTTAGCACTATGCACAATAAATATGACATAACTATTCAAGGGTAATATCACTATTCCCTTACTCAAATTAGGGTTTCTCATTTCTTTTCAATTAGGGATACTCATCCCTTCACCCAGATCTGGGTTATGGTTTATCACCATATTGTCCAAGATTAGGGTTTCATATATCATTTCATAGTATCACCCTGTGTTTGAGTTTCACATCACATCAACACATCAGGGTTTCACATTATATCACCCTAAATTAGGATTCCTCATGAAATCATCCAAGATTAGGGTTTTCATTCAATAACCCACAATTAGGGTTTACTATTCATCTCAATTAAGGATTCTACTCAATTTCCCATAATTAGGGTTCACTATTCATCCAAATTAGGTTATTTCTTTATATTACTCTGAATTAGAGTTATTCATGTCATCACCCTTGATTAGGGTTACACTTTTACCCTGGATTAGGGTTTCACTTAGAATTGCCCTGAATTAGGGTTATGGTTCATTAACCTTCTCGATTAGGGTTTCATGATCTCTTTGCTGAGGATCACACCCTTAATCACCACATGAATCATATTCATGTATGAATTCCTCTCTATCATCCTCTCAACTTGATTAGGTTATATCATCCCTTCAAATCAAGTACATACAACTATGATTGACATAATGTACTGATTTATTGCTTTTATAAGCAATTAGGGTTTATCTCTTAAAAGATATTGTTCACCTAGGTACTTTAGGGTTTCAACCTTTGTACCTAACATTGATTGACATTACTATCAATAATTAGATCAATGAAACAATCACCACCTTCAATTTCCAAGTAATTGAATCACAATTGATCACCATTCGATTTTGAGGTTTCAACACCAAACAGTTTTGAAAACCGATTGGTCTTCAAACGGTTTTGAAACCATTTGACCCCAAAAGATTTCAAGACCGTTTGGGCTCAAATGGTATCAAGACCATTTTCCCAATTTAGTCTCAAAACCACAAGGGTTCCTTAGATCAAATCATCCATTAATTGGTCATGAATTTGCAACATTGAAACCTTCAATCGATTGAATTGTTGAAGTTTAACATTGATTGACCCTTAGATCATTGATCCTTCAATACTAACCCTTGACCATCCAAACGGTCTTGAGATGCTCAACCTCAAACGGTCTTGAGGTGCCTGACCTCAAATGGTCTTGAGGTACTTGACCTCAAACGGTTTCAAGGTCCATTACCCATTCAATTTTGGACTTAAATACCCAATCCATCTTGAAGACAAAAACCCATTCGGTTTTGAAGCAATTACCCATTCAATCTTGGGTATAATTACCTATTCAATATTGGGTACAATTAACCATGCTTTATTGAGTAATTTACCCATTCGGTTTGGGGTTCAACTACCCATGCGGTCTTGAACTCAAATACTCATTCAGTTTTGAAACCAAATCAACCCAATCGGTTGCGAAACCGAATTGGTTCATGCGGTTTTGCAAACTGTTTGCCCATGCTTAGGTGTGTGCTTGTGATGATGTAATCATCATCTACCTTCAAACCCACGAAATCTACTGCCATTTCCATGGTAATTGCATCAACTAATCAAAGGTATTGCAAAAAGAACAATTGAATCAATTGAATTGAGAAATTGAGTTCAACAACAATAGTTAAGGGTTCAAGTTATATAACCCACCTTCAATTGGAGCTTCAAAGCTTGGAGCTTCATGTCAAAAATGGTGAAAGAAGCTTCCTCACTTCACAAGGTTCGTTCCTCAAGCTTTTGAGTGAAAAGGATTGGCTAGAAAGGAAGATTGTGTTGAGAAAACAAGAAATCAATGCTTGATTTGTGATTTCCACCATGAATTCAAGGTGAAAGATGATCAACAAGCTTACCAACAGGTTGGGGGTCATCCTCCTGGTCCTTCAAAGCTCCCTTGCTCGTTTTTCAAGCAAGAAGTGAAAGTGAATTCGAAATTCCCCTTTCACTCTATGGATAAATGAGCTTATATGCAATTTTTATTAAAAATTCAATTAGGAGAGAGAAAGTAGGAATTATCCTCTCAATTTCCATTCCACTTGCCCTCTTCCTTTCCTTAGGTACTATTATATCCTCTTTGCCTCTTATTCCTTTCAATTATCCATGTTTTAAAGAAAAGCAAATTAAGCACCTTAAATCATTTTATAATAATATCCATAAGTGAGTGGATATTTCTTTTCCTTTTAATAAAGTGAGTGGAGTCTTCACCTCCTTAGGATATTTTCGTGCCTTTGCAAGGTACAAGGACGTCCAAACATATAAAAACTCAACCATTATGGTTTTGGTTGAAGGCCCTTCAATTATTTTTATTTATTTTTGCATTAAATTGAATTAGGGTTTCAATTATGCTTAAATCTTGATTATTTTAATATGAAGATTCTATCTCCTTCAAAGTAGCTCAAATGAGATGCCCTTCTCATTTTATTGCCTCTAAAATATGCCAAGGCATGTTAGGGACCTTATTGAAGTGGAAATGTGCATGTTTAACCCTAGATTTTGGGTAAATTGCACATTACACCAAAACTATGTTTTAATGCACAAACATTACTTAATCAGCTCTTTCTTGGTATTCAGCCTATCCCAAGCCATACCTGTGCATTATCTTCATTCTCATGATGCTTAAACACATGAGGAACATATTATCATGTAAGATTTGCAATTTAACCCCTCAACTTGGGTAAATTGCACTTTAGTCCAAAACCAACAAAACATTATTTTCAACATTATTCAAAATGGACTAAAATTGAAATATGAGTTCCTCTTGAGCCTTAATTACTTTTCAAAAGATAAGAGAAAACATTTAATCATCTTTATTTAAGCAAAACACCTAGGGTTAAAGCATAACCCAGGTCAGGGATGTTACAAGTTATCCACCCCTTACAAAAATTTCGTCCCTAAAATCATTAACAAAAACATCAAGAGAAAAGAGAAGGGTACTTCCTCCTCGTATCTTCCTCTAGATCCCACGTGGCTTCTTCAATACCACGGTGATGCTAGAGAACTTTTACAAGGCATATGTCTTTCTTTTTCAACTTCTTGATTCTTCTATCAAGAATCAACACATGTCCTTCAACATATGATATATCATCATTTAATTCTATCTCTACAGGTTGTAGAACTAACTCAGTGTCAGGATGACACTTTTTCAACATAGATATATGGAACACTGGGTGCAATCTATGTAGCTCAGTGGTAACTCTAGCTTATAGGCTACCTTTCCCATCCTTTCAATGATTGGATAAGGCCCCATAAATCTAAGAGATAACTTTCCCTTCTTTCCAAATCTCAGGATGCCTTTCCAAGGTGAGACCTTGAGATACACTCTGTCTCCAACTTGGAATTCTAAAGGTCTACGACACTTATCAACATATGACTTCTGTCTGTCCTGGGAAACTTTCAACTGTTGTTGTATGACTTTAATTTTCTTAGTTGTTTGCTATACTAGCTTAGGACCCAAGAGTTGGTACTCTCCTGTTTCATACCAACATAAGGGATATCTACAACATCTACCGTATAATGCTTCATATGGTGCCATTTCAATACTGTGCCGATAGCTATTATTATAAGCAAATTCTATCAAGCTCAGGTGTAGATCCCAACTCCCTACAAACTGAAGGATACATGCCCTAAGCAAGTCCTCCAAAGTTTGTATGGTCCTTTCAGACTATCCATCTGTCTGTTTGTGAAAGGGTGTACTAAACCTGAATTGTGTACCCAAAGCTTTATGGAGTCGCTCCCAAAAATGACTTGTAAACTGGGGACCTCAATCAAATACAATAGTAGATGGAACCCCATGCAAACGCACTATCTCATCTATGTATACCTGTGCAAGCTTCTCAACAGTGTAGGTTGTTTTGACAGGAATGAAATGTGCTATCTTAGTCAACCTATCAACTATCACCCAAATGGAATCATGACTTTTGGCTGTTCTAGGCAAACCAACCACAAATTCCATGGTTACATGATCCAATTTCTACTGCAGTATAGGCAAAGGTTGCATTGTTCCTACGGGCTTCTGATGTTCAGCCTTAACCTACTGACACACCAGACACCGCATAACAAACTTAGCAACATCTTTTTTAATCCAGGCCACCAATACATATCTTTTAAGTTATGATACATCTTGGTGCTCCCTGGATGCATAACATACATCGAAGAATGAGCTTCTTCCAGAACTAACTTTCTTAAGTTATTAGTATCAGGTACTACCATCCTATTATGGTAACAGACCACCTAATCATCTGAATCATGGAAACCATCTCATTTCTCACTACCATACTCTGACCTGATATGTTGAATCACAGTATCAGCTTGCTGTGCTTCTTTAATGTGCTGTCTCAGAGTAGGTTTTACTTACATCTCAGCTAACAGCCCGGCTAACAACGATAACTTAAGTTGTATGATGTTTTGCCTCAAAGATATAAGCATATCTCTCTTAAAGCACACTAAAAAGTTTAAATGTGTTTTATCTAAGGCTGGTGATGCTGATTTTCTACTTAATGCATCAGCAACCACATTAGTCTTCCCTGGATGATAATCAATTGTACAATCATAGTCCTTGATTAATTCCATCCAACAATGTTGCCTCATGTTCAGCTCATGCTGAGAGAAGATATATTTGAGGTTCTTATGGTTTGTGAAAATCTAGAATGTCTCTCCATAGAGATAATGTCTCCAGATCTTCAAAGCATGGACCATAACAGCTAGCTCAAGATCATGTGTCGGATAATTCTCCTCGTGTTTCTTAAGCTGTCGAGAAGCAAAAGAAATCATATGCTTATCCTACATCAACACACATCCTATTCCATTCTTTGATGCATCACATAAGACTATGTACCCCTTTCCCGGCTCAGGTAGCACTAACACAGGTGCACTGGTTAACCTCTCCTTCAGCAACTGGAAAGAATGTTGACACTTGTCATTCCAGACAAAAGGAATCTCTTTCCTGGTCAACTTGGTTAGGGGTAAAGCTATAGAACTGAAGTTCTTAATGAATCTTCTGTAATAGCCTGCCAGTCCTAAGAAATTGCGTATCTCTATTGGTGTCTTTGGCCGTTCCCATTGTAGGACAGACTCTACCTTCCTAGGATCAACACGAATACCTGAGGCAGATATTACGTGACCAAGAAACGAAACTTCTGGTAACCAAAACTCACACTTGCTAAACTTAGCATATAGCTTATGCTCTCTTAACAAAGTCAAAGCCTGACGAAGATGCTACTCATGTTGTTGAGCATCTTTACTGTATATCAAGATATCATCGATGAAGATGACTACACATTGATTAAGATAACGTCGAAAGATTCTATTCATGAGTTCCATGAATGCAACTGGTGCATTAGTTAGTCCAAACAACATAACTATGAACTCATATTGACCATACCTTGTCCTAAAGGTAGACTTGGGTATGTCACTCTACTTAATACGCAACTGATGGTATCCTGACCTTAGATCTATCTTGGAAAAGCTAGTTGCACCACACAACTGATCAAACAAGTCATCAATCCTTGGCAGAGGATACTTGTTCTTTATGGTTACTTTATTCAACTGCCTATAGTCGATGCATAAACACATTGACCCATCTTTCTTCTTAATAAAGAGGACCAGATCACCACATGGTGAAGTACTCGATTGGATAAAACCCTTCTCAAGCAACTCTTGCAGCTGTTTCTTGAGCTCTGCCATTTCAGCAGGTGTCATTCTATATGACGTTTGTACTATTGGTGTGTGTCTGGGATTAGATTAATTTCAGAATCAATCTCTCGGGACAGCGGAACACCAGGAAGTTCTTCAGGAAATACATCTTCAAATTCCCTGATTATCGAAACTTTTGAAGGATGAGGGCTCTCCATTGTGGTGTCTACTACATGTGCTAAATATGCAAAGCATCCCTGTCTCATCAACTTCTCATCTACCATAGATGACACTATACAGGTTGGAAGAATCTTTATGTCTCCTTGAAAGATCCATGTGTCACCATCATTTGTGAACACAACCTGCTTGGAATCACAATCCAAGACAACCTTATACTTCTCTAAGGTGCCCATCCCAAGGATTATATCAAACCCGTGCATTTCAAGTGGTATAAGATCCACCTGAATGCGATAATCAGAAAAGGAAAACTCTTGAGTAACCCGTGAGTTAAAGAAAGATTGATAAAGTAAAGAAAAGGAAGCCAAGTGGTGATACTGTGATTGACATTGCTGAAGATGATTCTATAACACCTATAATTGAGCATTTAATACTAGGTGTTCTGATTTCTACTCCTTTTTATAGGTCCTACCATCTCTAGTGTTCCACTTCATGGCATTCCACAAGAGAATCATGTTGATGCAATGTAGGAAAAAGCAAGTGAGCTTCCATTACCAAAGCATTAGATGAGCCAACGGAAGTAAAAAGGAGGCAGAAGCACAGTGTTGACATTCTTGAGTATTTTGCCAAGTGAAGGTGAGCATTCCATTTTGGATTCTATCAAGTAGATCCCATCATATGCCAAGTTACTCAAGAATCTATGCACTATGAAGAGAAGGTCAACTGGAAGAATACACCAAAGAGAGTCAAGTTGACTGAACAAGTGATCTCTATCATCCAACACTCACTTCCCATGAAGAGGAAAGACCCAGGAGCCTCACTCATACCTAGATTAATAGGGGGAAATCACATTGACAAATCATTACTTGATTTGGGATCTAGTGTGAATTTGATGCCATAGAATGCCTATGTGGAGCTAGGATTGGGCAAGTTAAAATTGACACATTGCACTCTACAATTGGCAGACCGTTCCACAAAAGTGCCTAGAGGAAGAGTGGATGATGTTTTGTTGATTATTGACATGGAAAAGGGTGCAGTGTTCCCATCCAATTTCATTGTTCTTGATATGGAACATTAGGATAGGAAGATTCCCATCATCTTGGGAAGACCATTCTTATTTACAACTGATGCTGAGATACATGTGCGCAGTGGTACAATGACAATCTCTTTCATGGACATGAAGATAAAGATTAACATGTACAAGACCCCAACCTGGCAGACTCAGGATGAGGAAAGTGGATGTGGTCACTTCAAGAGTCCAATCAATCATTTGAGAGAAGGAGATCCAGATGATATAATTGATGATAGATTTTGTGATAAATGGGATTAGGAACATAGGTTGAATGCAAGTGAGAGAAGCATTTATTGCATGAGTGGACACCAGAGAATTCCAAATGGATATATGATGCAAGAATCTCCAAGACTCCCGACTAAAGGAATGAAACTCGGTGCTTATGGGAGAAAACCCACATAGGTTTGGGAAATTTTTGATACTTTTTGGTTATTTTTACACTTTTCCAAGAAACACACACACATTTTTAACAGTTCTTGTTTAATTTTAAGATGCGTAGGTGAAAAAAGAGTGAAATGAAGAAAATTAGATGTAGTTCAAACAAAGAATTTATGAAAAATCACTTTGGATCAAAGATTTACTATTTTGATGAAGTTATAGTTGAAATGATCTACTTCAGCACTCCCTACAGCTGTGGTACCATGGAAAAACCGTGATGGTACATTCAAATCAATAGGAAAATCAAAGTGAATCAAAGAAAATCAAAGAAGTGAAGAACAAAGACAGAACGACTGTGCAAGGCAACATAATTACGACACCCTTTGCCACACAAAGCAACACTACTCAAAACAAAGTGAGGAATTATCACTAATATTAATATTACAACAAAATAGGGTAAATTAAAATCGATCTCATAACATGATTTCCAATTGAGCAACTCACAATTGAAGCCATAAACTATTTCCATTTGTATATCATTCATATCAAAAGTATTACACAACATTGTTCACTGGTTATATATCCACCACCTGCTACATACAGTCATCTGCTCAAATATACAAAATATGTCTATACCACTATGGTGTACAACCAAAAACGCAAAATGATGTACAATAGTTGCAAAACACTCCCAAGGACCTGAGTGTACAGGGACAACACATAAAACTCTATTACTAGACACTAGCTACACATCTATGGTTTAATAGCTACAACTCCCCTTGCTATCAATCGCAACTACACAAACTTTATCTCATCATGCACGTCCACCTAAAAAGTTGTAGATCCCAAAAGGTGAGGCCAAATGTCCAGGGAGAGATATAACTTTCTACCAACATCTATTATAAGCACAAATAACTAGAACAAGAAGTTATACTATTCGTAGATAAGCAAATTCAACTTAACAATTTAAGTGGGGAAAATATCACAATTTAAGCAATTTCGGCATCTACATGAAATAATAGTTCATATTATGCTTTAAAAAGGAATATGATTTTTTTTTTACTGTTATAAAATAAATAACATAAGAAACACAACAAGGGGTGGTCATCCAATGTTATTTGTATATGACCCTAAGTAATAACACTACAAGACTATGTACATCTTTAAATATTATGCCCTGAGGATTTGAGGCGTACCATTCAAATCCAACTAACCACTGCTAGTCAAAATTAGTACCATACAAGATCAATGGAAGTGTCGGACTCCACGATCATCACCAACACTACCTAGTCAATATGAGTCTGCAACACAGTTACACATAGTCAACTACAAATACAACACCTTATAGACGAAGTTATAATCTTGAAAAGATAGTAACTCATAGTCAAAACTACGGTCCTGTAAAACAACTAGCCTACCATAATACATGGAACATCACTAGAGAATAGGCTCACACATGGATGCTCTATAATACACATCATATCACTATTTCAAAAATTTAAGGATGTAGGGAGATACCTCCACTTATACACCACATATTCAACAATATTCACTCTGATTTTTCCATAGGTGTTACTCATTTCACCATCTAGCTAGAAACTAACACTGAAGATGGATCTATGGCACATGGAAACTACATGATTAAGGTTTCACTTAATTAGTTATGCCAATTGGGTGAATTAAGGCTCCATCATATAAGCGGACATATTAAACCATAATTCAATCTAGCAAGCATAATTGTGAAACAAATTCAAAAAATATAAATTGTATATGGTATGAACTTGTCACAACATCTCAGAGCAACACTATCTCACTGTCTTAAACAAGGCCATCAACATCAACACCTATTAACACTGCCATATCAGTCTAATCACAACTATCACATCATTGGGAATAATAATTCCTTATCACATCACTAGAGGATAAACCTCACACTAGGCATCAAGCCTTTACTAGGTCATAGGACCAATCACATTATTCTTGTAACTCATTATTATCTCATCATACCTCACCAGGCATGTGGCATCACTTGTATCACATTACATATACACTATAGCAATCATTAGCTATGATAACCATCACATCATTCCTTGTGTGACATATAAGCATCATCGATATCACATCACGTATATACCATAGCAATCATACGCTATGGTAGTTATATCTTCTATAAAATCAATGTGACACATATAGGTACGGAATACTTATTGTTATCTCATCATATTAAACACTTTATGGAATGTAACCAATGCATCATGTATCCCTTCATTAAGGTTAGGGATTCATGATTAACCACATAGGGTTCCATGGAACTACTAAATTACCAATCTCTAGTTTCATTACCTCCCATAAGTTTGGATTGTATTAGGGTTAACACTATAATTTATAACTAAGTGTGCTCATTCACAAATTTACAATTATAGTGCACTTCATTAGGGCTCATGGATATCATCTAGTATCATTTAATCATCTTCATGGCATGCATTATCTATGGCACTCAATTTTCCTACAAGACAGAACCATACAGTTAGGGGAGAGAGAATAATTGCATGCTATTCATCCATGCACATTTAATAGATATATCATACCCTAGGATTTGGGTTAGGGTTCAGTCGCATAGACATCTAGAGTTTACATCATATTATTTCATTAAACCCTAATTGAGTCACATCCCACCTTCTTGAAGCATATTAGGTTTAAAGGGAATGATTAGGGTTGAACATCATTAGTTGCACATGAGTTGGTCATGATGTCTACAACACTATGTATCATCATAATTTACATATGTAATTGTACCATCTCATTATGTCATTCCTGTGTCACAACCATGCTTCATATAAATATATCAACCATGCACCAACATGGTATGGAGAACCACTATTAACAAGGTGTCTCATCATTACATAACATTTGTATTACTGCCTCTCTCAAGGTCATTAACAATATGACAAATGTGGGATGCCAATCTCTCAGCCACATCTCTAGAGGACTTCACTTCAAATTATTTGTATACGACACCTATTAGGTCATTAGACTCACTCATGTAATTCGTTCCCAGTGGTAACACATTATATCTTAGAAATACTCATCATCACAACCTCATTTTCACAAGGCTCACCATAGTACTTACATAGCTATGCCATTCGTCCCACTTGCAAGTTAGTGTTACACAAGTAGAAAACAATATCACATAGTAATCACTTTAACTATGATGAGTTCATATATATATTTTCACAATATCAAGGTTAGGGTTCATGTGTAACTAATTAGGGTTTAATAACATTATTACATCACTATTCCTTGATCCATCATCTACCATATTAACAAAGAGTAATTATGTTAAGAATTATTGTTAATTATTAACCATTCATAATCACAACATATTTAATAGGTCATTAGACCACATATTGATCATTTAAATACTCATGTATAGGTGTATTAACTATTAACAACACATAAGACTCAACCCCTCATAACACATATGTCTCGACCTCCCAACATTGGGTGTAGACCTGACCAACAATGGGGTGTCGTGACCGGGACACAACACATGTGTCTTGATGGAGACACATCCCATGGTCTTGACCACTCACATATGAGTGGCAAAATTGATACACTTTAACCTGGCCTTAACCATCATAACACATGGGCATATTGACCTATTCAACAGCGAGATGGCACGACCCCCCATCTGTAGGCCAATGTCTTGACCACCATCTATACCTGGTCACAAGTGAGACACCACCTAAGCACAATGTCATGACAACAACACAAGGAAACACCCAACATGGCATTGCAACCGAGCGTCATGGCCAAACTCAGTGTGAAGTATCGACTGTGATAGAGCAACGTCGTGACCACAAACCACAAGCAACGTTACGACCACAATTCCCAAGGTGTCGTCCCACATTCTCAAGGTGTGATGACCTTAACCTACCATGTTATGACCATAAAAAACCTAACTTTAGCCTATTACACTCATAACTTAACAAGGCCATATGTCTCAGCCATCCTACTTAGCCATCCTGGCAACAATATCAACTAGAAACCAAGTGACTATGCAAGAATTCTGCATCACAACCAGGCAAGAGTAACAACCATCCTCAGGGTTAAAGATGTGTTGCTACCGAAACCAACCCTTGGATTGGTGTCGACCATGAAGGAAACCAAGGGATGTCTTGACCATCATCTCTATTCCATCACATATCTAAGCCAAGGTCAAAATAGGAGGGCAACAATAGGAGAAACCAAGCGTCAACAGGGTGAATAACACCCTAGATGATGGTGTTCATCATACCCTAAACATAATCATAGAAGACCATAAAAAGAGATATATTTTGAGAGAGAAAACCATGGTTCTTGTGCATATATAATAGATCAAAACTTCATGATATTCAAATATAATTAACAATAGAGAAGTAGTATATGATCATGTTCAAGATGCACATAATAGAGGAAGGAAAAGTTATAAAACATGCCTGTTTTGAAGAGAAACAACTCGCAAGATCTCAAGTTCCAAGAGACTTCAACCAAGCTTCTAACTTTGAGCAGGAAATCAACTCAGAAGAGAAGTAAACCATGGTCACAAAGAATATTAAGAAAGAGGGAAAAATAGTTCTTGGTTGAACCAAGAAAGAAAGGGAAAAAGAAAGAATCATTCTTTCACTCGAGTTCACCATGATAAATATGGTCTCTGACCCCTTATGGGAAGGAGTTCCAATCAGACAGCCATCATGGATGATCTATATGCCAAGACCGAGGAAGAAGAAGATGATAGAGGTTACAAAAGAGAGAAATCATGATCATGAGTAAGGCCACTTACCAAGAGAAGAAATGTCCAAGAAACCTTCACCAAGGAGTTGTTCTAGAACCCAATCTTCAAAATGCAAGGTAGATCGGTCACCCAAACTTCTCTAACCTTCCTTTCTCTAGAAGCTCCAAGGACGATCTCAAAGTATAATAAGATGCGTATGGACAAAAAATATTACTTCCTTTAGAAGAGGATGAGTTATATACCCAAAGGTGGAGGAAAGTAAAAGATTTTGATGTGTCAACATAACATATCACCAAGGGACACATAGCTATCAAAGAGATAACCTTATTTCCACTTGCATGAAAAATATGAAATTTTTGAGTTTATTCAACAATAGTGTTGTGACCAACTTGTTTGGATTCCCTCATGTCTCGATCAAGACACTCCATCTATTTGTCTTGGTCGAGACACTTCAAGATCAAAACCCTAGGTCACATGTGCACAAGGCCGAGACACTAGAAGACAAAGTGGTTCCCACCTCTCACAAGGTTTTCTTGTTCATGACCATAGCATATAATGCATGAGTCTCAATCACAACCCTCACCACATGTAGTGTAGTGTCACAACATCAAACCCTATCATAGTCACCATATCAAGCAAACCCTAGAAACCCTAGCTTCACCACATTGTGCCACCTTATCAATTAAGGTCCCACTAGGCTCCCCATTGAACCATTCTCTCTCTTATGATTCTAAAGAACTAAGGGCACACTCAAAATGTGACAAATTGCAAGATATCCCCTCATCTTGGGTAATTTTCATTTTGGTCCAAAACAAGAAAACATATCTCAAACGACATTCAAACATGATCAAACTTGAAACATAAGCATGCCACTTGATAAAAAAACACATCAAAGGATTAAATTAAAGTTCTAAGCATCTTATTAACCAAGTTAAGAAAAATTTAACATTTAATCTAGGTCAGTGGTCTTACAACCATAAACCCCCAACAAGAATTTCGCCCCCAAAATCCCACACAAAAAGAGACAGATACCTCACAAGCATCATGTCCTCAAAATCACACATGATATCCTCTATGTCATAGTGATGACATGAAACTTTTAACCAATCATGATATCCTTTGCCCAAGATTAATATAGGATTTGTCACATAGGACACACCCTCAAATATCTCTACCACTACTGGCTATAAAGTCAACTCCATGTCAAGTAACACTTCCTCAACATAAAAGTACTATACATACCTTGTACAATTCTGATGACAACTTAAACTTGTACATCACCTTTCAACCTAGCAACATGATCGGGTAAGATCCACAAATCTGGGAGTTTGAACATATCTATCTGAGGGCAAAGGTAATACTACAAGTTTAAGGGTATTGCCAATTAAATTCTCTTTATTAAGACCAAAAATTTATACTATAGGCTTTGATATAAGCCATTGTGTGTTATTGAATTCATTCACAATTATTGGATTAGATTAAACATTTCAAAACTATCAGTTGATATGTAGGTTTAACCCTTGGATTATATAACAAAAGAAACCATTAGTTTAGGGATTAATTAAAGCATCTCATGATACCTAGTTACACCATCGTATGGTAACCGGATCCACCACCGGTTGTGAAGCATCATGTCACCATGGGTGATCGGACCAATACTAACGTCATTAAACACTCTTAGATGTTGAGATCAAATTTACCATTTGTTCATGTCATCTTTAGGGGACACTAAAGAATACAATTGTTCAGGCTCAGTTGATGATAACAAAGAAGACATCTTACTCAAGGTATCAGTAACCCAAACTATTCCTTGATGCTTCTTATAATATTATATAATTCTTTTCCCAAGCAGAATTTGCAACTATCTATTTAACTCTTGCCTCCTCACTGACATCATTCTATTCGATGCACAAACCCCTAACATATGACTATAGGTTGGGCAATGGTAACCATATTTATCTTAGAGTTAATCTTTGTAGGAAGCAAAAGACTTAGGGTCTCATCAGGAAACACACCCTTGATCTTACATACAACTGGAACCTTTTAGATACTAGGATTTCTCAACTTGGTATCCATCACATATGCCAAAACACATCACAATCCTATCCCATTAACTTTTCAACTATCAATATTTATTCTATACACATTGAAAGAATCTTCCTATCATCTTGGAAGATTCTTGAAACATTGTCATTCACAATCATTACTACCTTAGAGCTAAAGTCCAAGACCAACTGATACTTTCCTATGTATCCATCTCAAGGTCACATCAAAACCATGCACATCAGGTGATATAAGACTCACTTGAATATCACATCCCTAGAAACAAAGAATACAAAGGGAACATACTTCCCTTATCACTACAACACCACCCAGGGATTGCTAACAAGGAGAAGGAGATTGCCAACATTATTTTGTTATTACATAGGTCTATGACTGATCATGTGCCATTTGAATGTATTTCATCTTGGTTTCCTTGCCATCAACATAGGAATTATAAATATGAACACTTATCACTATTCCTTCTTTATTAATTGTTCATCATTTTCATGTATTTCCCCATGCGTTACCATCTTATACAATTCTATATCAAGAGATAGATCATTATTTTTTATATGTTCTATAGTGAACAAGGATTGCCTCCCTTGTTTTCTCTCTCACATCATAAAAATTGCACCTTTACTTTCTTATATACATAGGTTGGTTTGAGATTATCTCAGATTCCACTTTACTCATTCTTTATTTTTTCTTATTTATCTCCTACCTTCACACTTATCTCAGGAATTCTCTTCATCATTTATGAATTTTATACTTTTACTATTTCATTAGAACAAATTTATCTTTCTCTTGCTTCATAAATTTTTCCAAATTTACATATTCAAGAACCTCTCATAACTTACTTGTGTTCAGGTTTAAATCTCATTGTGTCATATCTCTCTCTTTTAATCAACAAACATTTAATGTTTATGTATATTATAATATAGTCCTCATCCTCTTTAGTGTGAGATGGAGGTATTAACACCATGATCCCCAACCTGTTATGATCTTTAGATTGTTCCAGAATGACTACTTGATCAGAGTAATCAGAGAGATATCAATCTAAGAGTTCCTTACATACCTTTCCTTCAACATTTGAATACCTGGCCAGGGTACTCAAGTAAGGTTAGCCAATATGCACCATATGTTATACCATGTTTTCAAATCAGACAACATACTAGTCCCAGTCCCAGTGTCATTGTAGACTAAGAAAACCTAAAGCTCTGATACCACCGAATGTGACACCCTTTGCCACACAAAGTGAGATTACTCAAACAAAGCACAAAATTATCACTAATATCAATATTGCCACAAAATATGGTAAATTAAAACCGATCTCATAACATGATTTCTAGTTGAACAACTCACAATTGAAGCAATAAACTATTTCCACTTGTATTTCATTCATATGAAAAGTATTAAACAACATTGTTCACTAGTTATCTAGCCACCACTTGTTACATACAATCATATTCTCACATATAAAAATATCTCTATTACAATGGCGTACAATCAAAATATAAAAATGATCTACAATATTCTCAAAACAATCCCAAGGACCTAAGTGTACATGGACGACACATAGAACTCTATTACTAGACACTAGCTGCACATCTACGATTCAACAACTAGAATTCCACTTGCTATCAGTCTCAGCCAAACAAAATTTATCTCATCATGCACGTACACCTAAAAAGTTGTGGAACCCACAGGGTGGGACCAAATGTCTCAATGATAGATATAACCCTCCACCAACATCTGTTATAATAATAGACAACTAGAACGAGAAGTTATACTATTCCCAAATAAGCAAATTTAGCTTAATGATATAAGCAGTGCAATTATAACAATTTAAGAAATTTAGGCATCTACACTAAACAATAGTTCATATTATGCTTTAAAAAGGAATATGAAGAAAATGTATAACTTTTATAAAATAAACAACATAAGAAACACATCAAGGGGAGGTCATCCAATGAT
The DNA here is from genome assembly GCA_963693085.1 of Alisma plantago-aquatica. Taxonomy (NCBI): domain Eukaryota; kingdom Viridiplantae; phylum Streptophyta; class Magnoliopsida; order Alismatales; family Alismataceae; genus Alisma; species Alisma plantago-aquatica. The sequence continues at coordinate 1,774,400,024 of OY856409.1, forward strand.
ATTCATAAATGACCCTAAGAGATAAACCTACACGACTATGTTACATCTTTAAATATTTTGCTCTGAGGATTTGAGGGGTACCACTCAAATCCAAGTGGCCATTGCTAAGTCACAATTAGTATCATACAAGATCAATGGAAGAGATGGACTCCATGATCATCACCAACACTACTCATTTATTATGAGTCTGCAACATAGTGACATACATTCAACTACAAAGACATCAACTTATAGCCGAAGCTACAGTCCTATAAAGACAACAACTCATAGTCAAAGCTATGGTCCTGTAAAACAACTAGCCAGCCTTGGTACATGGCACAATGCTAGATAATAGGTTCACGCATGGCCATTTTATAATAAACATCATATCACTATTTCTACAATTTAAGGATATAGGGAGATACCTCCACTAATACCCCACATATTCAACAGTATGCACTCTGAGTTTCCCATAGGAGTTACTTGTTTCACCATACAGCTAGATATTGATGCTGAAGATGGATCTATGGTATAAGGAAACTCCATGATTACGGTTTCACTTTATTAGTTATGCTAATTGGGTGAATTAAGGATCCATCATACAAGGGTACATACAAAACCCTAATTCAATATAGGAAGCATAAATGTGAAACAACTTTAGAAGATATAAAATGTGTAAGGTGTGAACTTGTCACATCATCTTAGAACAACACTATGTCACTACCTTAAATAAGGCCATCAACAACACTACTTGTTAACACCACCGTATTGGGCTGATCAAAATTATCACACTACTTGGAATAGTAATCCATTATCACATCATTGTAGGATATAACCTCGCACTAGGGATCAAGCCTTTACTAAGTCATAAGACCAATCACATTATTTTTGACTCATTGTTTCTCATCACACCTCGCAATGCATGTGGCATCATTTGTATCACGTCACATGTACACTATAGCAATCATTAGCTATGATAATCATCATATCATACCTTGTTAGACATATAAGAAGCATCTATATCACATCATGTATATACCATAACGATCATTAGCTATGGTAATTATCTTACCTAAAAAATCAATGATACACAAATATGGAGAGAGTACTGATTGTTATCTCATCATATTAAATGCTTTAGGCAATGTAAGAAACACATCATATGTCCCTTCAATTTAAGGTTAGGGATTCATGATTAACCACATAGGGTTCCATGACACTATTAAATTGCCAATCTTTAATTTCACTACCTCCCATAAGTTTGGAGTGTATTAGGGTTAAGCACTATAAATTATAACTAAGTGCACTCATTCACATATTTACAATTTTAGTGAACTTTATTAGGGATCATGGCCATCATCTAAAATCATTTAATCATCTTCGTAGAGTGCATTAGCTATGAAACTCAATTATCCTACAAGATAGAACCATACAAGTAGTGGAGATAGAATAATTTCATGCTATCATCCATGCATGTTTAACTAATATATCATACCCTAGGATTTGGGTTAGGGTTCACTCACATAGCCATATAGAGTTTACATCATGATTATAGGACCAACCACTAATTGAGTCACTTCCTACCTTGTTGAAGCATATTAGGGTTTATGATCATTAGTTGCACATGAGTTGCTCATGATGTCTACAACACTATGTATCATCATTATTTACATATGTAGTACCATATCATCATGTCATGCATGTGTCACAACCATGCACCAAAATGGTATTGATACCTACTATTCACAAGGTGTCTCATCATTACATAACACTGGTATTACCGCCTCCCTCAAGATCATTGGAAATATCACACCATTATGAGATGCCAATACCTCAGTCACATCTCTAGAGGATTTCACTTAAATTTATTTATGTACAACACCAATTAGGTCATTAGACTCACTCATATAATTTCTTCCCAATGGTGACACATTATATCTCAGAAATACTCATAATCACCACCTCATGTTTTATAAGGCTCACCATAGTACTTACATAGCTATGCCATTTGTCTCACCTACAAGTTAGTGTTACATAAGTAGGAGGGACAAAACACTGTCACATAACAATAACTTCAACTAGGATTAGTTCATACATCATGTTATCACAAGACATGGTTTAGGGTTCATGTGTAGCCAATCAGGATTTCATTACATTATTCCATTAATAAACCTTAATCCATCATCTCCCATGTCAATGGAGAATATTGGTGTTAAGTATTATTGTCAATGATTAACCATTTATAATCACAACATCTTTAATAAGTCATTACACCCCATATTGATCATGTACATACTAATGTATAGGTGTCATAACTATTCACAACACATACGACTCAACCACTCATAACACATGTGTCTCGACCTCCCAGCACATGGGTGTCGTCCTGACCATCAATTGAGTGTTGCGATCGAGACACAACATGTGTTTCGACTGAGACACATCCCATGGTATTGACCAATCACATATGAGCGTCTTGACCAATACACTTCAACCTGGTCCTAACCATCATAACACATGAGCGTCTTGACCTATTTAGTAACGAGATGTCATGACCTCCCGTCTGCAACCCAACATCTCGACCACCATCTATACCTGGTTACAACTGGGACACCACCTAAGAACAACGTCATGACTATGACACAAGGAAATGACCATCATGGCATTGTGACCAAGTATCCTGACCAAAATCAACATAACATTTCGACTGTGATAGAGCAAAGTTTCCCCCACAACCTACAATCAACATTGTGACCACAACCTTCAAGGTGTCATCCCACCATATCAAGGTGTTACAACCTTAACCTACCATGTTACAAATGTAACCAACCTAACATTAGCCTACTACACTCATGATTTAACAAGACCATACATCTTAACTATCCTACTTTGCCATCTTGGCCGCAACGTCTACCAACAACCAAGTGACCATACAGAACTGCTACATCACAATCGAACTAGAGTAACAACCATCCTTAGGTTCGGGTGTGTTGTGACCAAAACCAACCCTTCGATGGGTGTCGACCATGAAGGAAACCAAGGGATGTCTTGACCATCTTCTCTATTCCATCACATATATGAACCAAGGTCAAAATAGGAGGGTAACAGTAGGGAAAACCAAGCGTCAACAAGGTGAATAACACCCTAGATCATATTGTTCATCAAACCCTAAACATAATCGTAGAAGATCATCAAAAGAGATATATTTTAAGAGAGAAACTGATGTTCTTGTGCATATATAAAATATCAAAAATTCCTAATATTCAAGTATAACTAACCATATAGTAAGTAGTATAAGACTAGGTTTAAGATGCATATAATAGAGGTAGAAAAGTTTTAAAACAAGCATGTTTTGAAGAGAAACAACTCTTAAGATCTCAAGCTCCAAGATCCTTCAACCAAGATTCAAACTTCAACCAAGGAATCACCTCAAAAGAGAAGTAAACCATGGTCACAAAGAAGCTCAAGAAAGAGAGAAAAACAATTCTTGTTCCGAAACCTAAACCCTAAACCCAAGGGAAAAACCATGGTCGCAAAGAACCTCAATATTGGACTATGTAGCACAACCGTGTGACATGAAACACCACATGACCTTGTTGCACCTCGATTCCAATAGTTAACTAGCCCAACCCAAATACTTCATTTTATTTACTCATTTCATTTTGTGAATAGAACAATTGTGTTTCTCTTGACCCAAATGGCATAATGCCTCCTCCAGCCCTCGTCCACCTCCGATCCTCCACTAAATTTCCCCCAATCCACTTCAAATTATTTTGCTACCATTTTCCCTACATCAAACGACTAGTTCCATCTATTTCATCTACAAAATCCACCATTTCTCACCATTCTACCCAAACAACCTATTCTCTGGAGAAACTAAAAAATCCCTAATTTCTCTACCAAAATCCATCTAAGATGAAGAGAATCTCCAAGAAAATGGTTTCTAAGATGAAGGGGGATGATCTCCTACCAAAGATGACCCAAGAATGCATCATCTTTGACCCCAAAGTCATCTCAAGCTCCTCCACCACCACCAGCAACCTCTAGTTCACATGAAGAATCACCACATATGGCATTAGAAGTGGATCCTATGATGGAGGAATCTACAAAATTTCATTGTGGAGGTGGGATAGCAACCTAACAGTCTATTACAACACAACCACATTCACCGGCTAGGCTCTCTACTTCAGTGACTCGACCGTCGACTTCCACGCCACTACAATCACATCCCCAGTCATGAGCAAGAAGATAACTACTCTTGGATGGTGAGGATGAAGTGATGCCGGATGTACAACCAGAGGATTCATGCGAGGCATAACATGAGAAAACACTCAAGGTGAAGAGCAGTAAGGTGAAAAGTAGTAAGGTGAAGAAGACAAAGCACCCAAAGTGCTTGACGCGTAGGATGACAACTACCTACTACACGTGCCAGGCAACACTAGAGGCCCTAGGTTTCTTCAAATATTCTTAAGGTGTGATGGAAGCAATGGGATTATTTGAGGTCTTGACTACTATGAAGAAGACCTATGTCGATCTCATGTAACAGTTCTTTGCCACTTTGGAGAAGGTCTGTGAGGATGGCAAAGATGCCATTAGAGTCATGGTTGGGGATAAATGATGGGTCATCACTTCATCAATGTTGAACAGATTTTTTTCTCCAAGTGAGGAAATGGAAGCTCTCTTAGATAATGTCAAGATAGATAAGAGCTCCATTTTGAGTTACACTGCCATGTGGAGATAATTCACCAGCCATAGTAATTTTGTAGAGGGGAATTCGAAGACTAGTTTGCCCCATAACCCCTTCCTTTGCTATGTTCAGAAGGCTCTTACAAACACAATTTTTGGCTAATACGAGAATCAAGGGAGAACCACAAAGAAGGACTTGTGTGTCCTGGGATCGATGACAAAGGGAAAGCATGTGAGTCTAGCTGTACTAATGATTGATCATCTGAGGATAGTTCCTTCTAGGAGAGATAATCCATTAATTATGGGAGGAATTGTGACGTCCATTGCTATTTCCCTAGGTCATGATGTAACTGAGTATACCAAGGCGGGGGGAGCTGGTAGACCTACTTTATCTTGTTCATTTTTCTATGATCGCAGTTGTGGATTAGACGATCATATATCATGTCAACCCCCGTACAAAGACATCTCACTCGAGCTCTCATACCAAACTGCGCCTCTCCTAGAGGAGTATGGCCCCACTCTACAGTTCTTGGATATAGTTAGGAGATGGGAGGAGGGGCACCCTTGGGACACTTTTTAGCAACTAGAGATGATTCATGAGGGATTAGGAGAGTTTAGGCAGCCACTGAGAGGAGTAGGACATATAAGGAGAGAACGAAATGCATGTTTGGAAGACAGGTTGCAGAGGCGACATAACAACCAAAACATCCCTTAGTGAATGTATGTGACATGTCGACTATACATGCACAACCAGAGGGTATTCAAAGTACACATAATAACATTCTGAGGGAACCTGAGGGATTTCAGCAAACACATGATGTGTTGTTGTTGGATCATCAATAGATGCACCATTAGATCAACCAAACCTATCAGTTCCATCATGCTTAGGCCCAGAGGAACCCCCAGTGGGGGAAAGATTGGTGGGGTGCACTTTTAGTGTATCAGGATGCCTACCTACCTCCACAAATGGACTAATGGGAAATTACTATCAGTACCAGCCACCACAGGGAGGAGCACCACCAAACCCACCACAAAAGCCATGATCATTTACCCTATCATTCCTATGCTTTAGTGTCATGCTGAGGACATAATGATTTAAAAGTTTGGAGTGGTAGGGCGACATTCCCTCTTTCTCATTTTATTCTTTTTGCATTTCACCTACCATTTATTTTTATTTTGTTTCTTTTACTATCTGGGTTAGATTTTACCTACTTTGCATACTTGCATGCCATGTAGTTTACTTTCTTGCAATTTTTGTTTACTTATTAATTTTTTGCTATTTTTTCTGTGCATTGCATGTCATGTAGATTTTAATAATTTTTGAATGTTTTAGCTAGGATTTTCTTATTTCCTATTTTATGTTCCGTAATGTAGGCTTAGTTGTGATTGAAGGCAAGTTGGCACCATTTTGGCAAATTTTGCCCAAATTTTAGAAATTCTTGCCTTAAAGTGTGTTTTGACTCAATCTCTAATTATTGGATTGGAAATAATGACCTTTGAAAAATGCTAGTGAATCATCATGGTTTATTGCTAAATGGATCAATGTTTGACTTTTTACATGTGCATCACCTCTCTTAGGTTGGTGAATGTTTTTCTTGAATTGTGATTTGAGCAAACTATGAATGCTTAGGACCTATGGAATCCTTTGATAGAAGTATGAAGTTCATGATTTTCATTCATGTGGTGTGATATTATTTGATGATGAGTTGGAATAATTTTCATGCAGGAGATCTGATGTTGAGAACCACACTAGTGACCCCTCTTTGATGCGACTTTTCATTCGTCATCTTCTTACCCCTCCACCTCATGAAAAGATGCCAAAGTGCACATATTCATCCTTGGACACTTCTAAAAGTTTGGGGTGGCCATATCTATATCTCACTGCTTCATTTTCACCACCATATGCCATACCTACACCAAGGGAAAACAATAGGAAAGTAAATTAAAAAAGAAAAAAGAAAATAAAAGATGTTCCTATTTAAGAGCATCTAAATAAAGAAAAAAGATGAGTCTTATACCACTCCAATATCTTATGGTGAACTATTCTTCTATTTTCATATCCACTGAGGTAGGAAACATCAAACCTAGCTCACTTCACCCTAATTCACAGCCACATGGGTCATTTGGTATGGTATGAAGAATAAAATTGAATGCATGAAAATGGAACAACACACCTAGTCATCTTTGATTAACACAATCATGAAACAGTCCACCTGAAGCACATGAAAGCCATATGGACAACTTGTGTGTTTTATGCCCTATATTTGAAGTTTGTTTGCTCAATGCTCTTTTCATGATTGGTATATGAAAGAGGAGAGGAGAGAGGTGGAATGCATGTACTTAGTCACCATTGATTGTATTTAAAATATATTCATCTATTGCATTGCATTTATCATTTTTTGATCACGGAAAAATAGTAGAGAGATTGAGTTGGAGCATACTTGAGGGAAAGTATGTATTAAGTTTGGGGTGGTGATGCAACCCTATTTTAGGGATTCATCTTGTATCATATTGTGCTTCAATCACATACATACCAGTTAGATAACATGTTAGTTCCCCTAATATGCATACTTGTGTAAAATGCACTTATGGACATTATTGGCATGTTTTTAGGTACTTGAACCATGCTTAAGTGGAAGAGAAAGAAATAGAATGATCCTAGGGTTTCTCTACCCTTAGAGAAGGCTAAAGTGAATTCCAAGGCTCCCTAAACCTACCCCTGGTGGTCAAAGATCAAATGAAGCAAAAATGTCCAAGAATACACCAAGTAGTGCTGATATAGAGATCAACGTGGTCGTGGTACCACATAACGACCCTACTAGCTCACACAAGATCAACATAGTCAAGCTTGAAGAACCAACTACTAGAATGGCCGTGGAACATAGAATGGACATGCCATCGAGACCCAGAGCGGCCATGCCATGCATCACAACCATGTTGCAACTCAACCAGAATGGCCATTCCTTAGATAATGGGTAGCAAACTCCATAGCCAAAATGACTGTGGTGACCACTATGGCTGTGCTACCCTTGCCTCACCACGGCCGTGGTGACCACCACAACCATGCCACTCTTAGTTAAAAACCCCAATTGTTACTGTGATTTTTCACAGATTCTCACCTTTCCCTTTCCACTCCACCATGTCTGTGCTCACTCATACCCCATTGACTTTCTACCAAATAGAACTGTGCTACATACAATTTTTCCACTGCATTTTCCACTTTACCCCCCACTTGACCTAGTACTTCCCCACCACATATAAATACATAAGTGGAGGTTAGGTAATAAGGTTAGACACTAGTAGACCACTCTTAGCTCCCCATTTTCCCCGACTAATTCCTACTCCAATCCACCTCCATTTCATCATTTTTCACCTAAAAAATACCTATTTTAGGATTTTTGACCACTTTCCACCATACATCCATCTCATCCACTCACCCTGGAGGGAGGTGCTTGAGCTGTAGCTTCTTGTAGGTGGAGAAGGATGAGTCTTAACTAAGCTCATCATGGATTTCTACTCTTGTACTCATTCTTATTCCTTTCTTTTTGTATTTTCATGTTCTATGAGTAGCTAGGCTCCTTAGGTGGACTGTTTGGGGCTCAAAATGTTACTTTGATACAATGTTAGGCCAAAATGATATGTAAACATTATAATTACATTTGCTAATGATTATGTTCTATTTATATCTCATTATCCATAAATTTGTTTGTAGTTTGTGCTTGAAATCACCTGGAAACTTAGGGAAATTAGCTATATTTGTGAATTTAGGGATTTGCTCCTAAGTCTAATTCATGGATCTCTAGCTAGCTACCCATTATCCTACATGCTAATCAATTATACTAACCCTATGTGAGAGATCTAAGTAGCTAATTTAGATGGATTTAGTGTAATTAGCTTGGAGCTTTCTCAATGCTAGAATGTGTGTGGTGGGAGGCCGAAACTTCACTTCCACACCCATTACAACCCACAACCCCTAGTCACCCTAAGATCCTCTAACATAGAAGCCAAGGCATAATTAGACTCTAATTGAGTTCTACCTAAACACTAACCTAATTGATCCTCATAAGGGTATGTAGGAGGTGTTAGGGACTAGTTCCCCTATACACATCCTATTCTATCCATGGGCAGTTAGTAGTTTAGGGCAATTCATTAGCTCTAGGTAGTTATTTGGTTTGGTAATCTAAATGAAAGTAAAATGTTCACATGTCCTCACCCTCAACCAAATTGATAAGTGCATCCCCCAAATAGCCCACACTTCTCTTAATTGCATTAAAACCCAAATTGCCCCCTTGCTTAGCTAGTGTTAGCCTAATTAGCTATTTATGTGATTATTTAGTTCATTGCCATGTCATTGCCTTGATTTTGCCTTGTTCTTGATTTGCTCTTGATGGTATAGGTCTTTATTTTCTCTTACTTGTATATCTTAGTGTAATGTAGACCGCTTCTTTCGCTATTTAGTATATCTTGCTCTTATCCTTATCAAGCTTGTCATTCCTTGCTCATTAGAACTAATTGTCTAGCATTAGCTTAGGTTTTGATTTTTTGTATTCTTGTAATTGCTTGCTTGTTCACCATTAGTGTAATCAACAAATCAACTATCAAACCCTTAAACCCTAGAATCTACAGTAGGAACCTAGCCTAAAACTAACCTAGCTTTGTGCCCCCTTTTCTCCCTGTGGATCGACCATATACTTGCCACCTGCCTATATTACGACACGACCCTGTACGTGTGCAAATAAGTGTGTTAGTAAAAGTCTGTGTGTTAGTTTAGGTCTTTATAAAATTGGAAAGATCCCAAGTGTGTCCCAAGCTCATGGGGAACATCTAGTCAAGTCTAATTGATTAATATGTGCACCTCTATCGGGACACACTAGTAACACGATATTCTTTTAAGGAAAAGACATCTATGATATTAATGTAAAGATAGAATCTAATTTTGATTTCCAATCTCCCCATAACTATTTTAGAATTGCATATCACGAATTTATTACAATAATAAATTATAAGAGAAAACTGTGAATATATTCATCATATGTATAATATAGCATGTTTGTTAAATTTGTCTTAAATAAAAATAGTGATGATGAGATTAACAGATTGATGATTTTCCACTTTTAAAAAATTGAGGAGGGAAGTGGTAAGTTCTTTTGTAGAAAAGTGTACAAATAATATAGTCATAATTTTTTACTAAAATTCATTAATTTACTAGATGTGTTTTATGTTGTGACAATATTTTCAATAAAATGTATACTTCATTATGGGAGTCAAATTCCTTTATTGTAGGCTAGAGAGGATAATTCAACCTGCTTCTCATTTATATATAAGAGAGAGATTCCAAATTAGATTTTTTTTGAAATTCAGATGTTGTATTAAATGGGACAATGCCACTAAATTCCCCATAGAATCACCACATTTAGAAATTATAATTTTATTAGAATTCTTTTATGATTAACAATTCTACACATTTACTGTAAATGATGCACTAGTTTCTATAAAGCCATTTTTTTAAATCAAAGGCAAAATAAATTGTCCCGTTAATATTTAATTAGAATTATATGCATGTTTGTAACACTAATTCATATATATGTATATTATAATATACATTGCTACATGCCTTATAAGTATTATCAGGTTTTTTTACTGTATCATGAAATAATTGTATAAATACATCTTATATAATAGAAACTAAGTTTACCTATTTTGTTACATGTTACCACAAACCACAACAATTTTATATTTCTTTTCATTCAAATGTCTACTTGGACTTTTATTATAATTCTTATCAAAAATAACGACTTAAGTTTCCCAAAAAAATTAATATTCTCATCAATAATAAATCAACTTCTATGGCCAATAAAAAGGAGAAAATTACTTTCCTTACTATATTCCACTTTTGAAGTCCTTTATTGTATCATTTAATATGCTAGAGTTCAACTTACGTTTTTTTCCTTAATAAAATTAAGGCATCTAGTGTTGTTCAAATAATGTAAAACTTAGAAATCAAGTTAATTGGGACTCAAGTAACACAAAATTTCCATTACAATTCACTTTTTAAAATTTTCTTTTATGATTTGTGGCACCTTCAGATACTTGTCTCTTTACTATTTTATTTATTAAAATATTATATCTTTATTATCAATATTCATTGAATTAATGTTATTATCTTCATATTGTTGCTACAAGATATATATTATATTTTTTTACAAGAAATTCCACATTTAATATATTTAGTGTATTAATTCCATATTTATTTAAATAATAGAACAATATTACTATTTATGGAAATGGAATTACCAATTGTTACTCCAAAGCATATTATTCATTTTGATTTAGCCATTATGTTACTAAAGAAAAAATATGTAAAATCTTTCATGATTTTATTTACATTTGGGACATAATTAAGTCAATACATAAATGTGTTTTGATTGTTTATCCTTGTTTGGTCAAATCTAAGAAACCAATATCACAAGATTTCTAATCATAGAATAGGATAAGATTCTACATTTTGGTTCGTTACATGCATAGTCACCGAAGTCCACATGCTAGTACTCCTGAGAACTATATGAGATTGTAACGACCCCGTCTCTCGGTAACCCCCAATTAAGGGAGACCCAAAGATCAGAGCCGTTATTCAATTAATAGGATGGAAGGTTCAACAAATAATCAATAATAATTATGAAATTCTACTAACTAACTGGAATTTGGTATAAAATTAAAACTTTACTTACCTTTGAAAACTTTGGAAATCTATCTATCCAGAGCTTGCATTATTCTATCTAATCCTCCTCTTATACTTTATTTCTTATTTCCACACTGTGTCACTTTACTGTTTGTTCTTTCAGTTGTTGTTCCTAAAATGCCGACAAACAAAATGTCGGTCAGTATATCGAAATATAGTGGTATGTGGGAACAACCAAAATCTTCACAGATATGGCTAACAACTTAATAATCACAATCAAATTATTTATCAAGACAATTTACATTTTCGATGTGTCATTCTCCACTACTTTTGCCCTAACCCTGGCATACCCCTCTAGGGTTTTTCTTTTACCATTGACTTAAGGCCACCTTCTCAATCTCGAGATTGGTTCCTGGGAGTCACCTCTCATGGTGCTCCATAGTCATGCATCATAGACCACCTTCTCATTCCCGAGCTTGGCGTCTGGGGTCACCTCTCATGGTGCCCATGGGTCTACCCTCTTGGGCCTGACCTTTATGGCATCTTTCATCAGGGTAGCATGTAGGTGTGAGAATTCACATGTATATATAACTGTGATAGCCATAGTGACTTTATAATTGCAGTATGAACATCCAAACTGTTTAGATTGCATTTAATGCGAGGAAACATTCGGGAAACCCTCGGGAAACTAATGCAATTAATCATAATTAACCACATACCTGTTATGCAGATTTGAATGCAGAAATAACTCAATCAATCAGGAATCAAGCAAGAACACACACACAATTTGTACACAATTGGGCCCAATAGCCAATAAAGCCCACAAAGCAACATCAAGGCTGTTGTAATGAAATTCATGCATTCAATCAAAAGGCATCAATATTTGTTCATTTATCTTTAATATGAGAAATTATATTTCTCAACAAATGAACCCAAAATTGGGGTTGTAACATCCTTCCCCTCTAATAAGAATTTTTTCCTCAAAATTCCATCAAGCAAACAAACAATCAGGACAATCCTTTCTTATGTCCATCAGGGCTCCCATGTGGCTTCACCCTTTCCATGGTGATTCCCAAGAACCTTCATCAACTCATATTCTTCCATCTGAGTTCTTTCTTACCTTGGTATATCATACCCTCATAGGTGACTCAGGACATTTCAGCCTCTCAAAAGCTGATTTGGTTCAGGGCTCAGCACATGGCTTTAGTATCTCACATAGTGCTCTAGATCAGACTCATGTAACACATTATACATCATGTTATCCTGCGGGGCAAGGCTAAACACAACCATCTCCACCAATCCATCTCAAATGGACCCATATATCGGGGACTCATCTTTCTCAGTTGTGGCTCAAAGGGGTCGGATTTTCACATTCCATATTCTCCCATAGTGAACTGCATGTCAGTCTACTTTGCATCAGCTCATGACTCATGTCACCACTCATATCTCTCTCAGCCATTGCACGATCAAAGCGACTTCTTCTGCACACACTGTGGTTCTTTTCTGACCTTCACGAGGCCTCCTTCACCAACATCATCTAATGAAGTGGTGACTGACAGAACATCCTTATAGAACTTCTTGCATCCCGATAAAGGATTTGGTGGTTAACATCACATCTTAAGAACTGTCTCTATGTATCACCATGAATAAGCACATATGCTCTCATCAGACCCTCTAGTCTGGATCATACTATCCATTAGAATGGGGTGATAAACTGTACTGTCGTCGAGTTCATCATGCATCCACTTCTACCTCATGGAAGTGAACTTTTAGGTTATACTCAAGAACTTGCAAACTCGCATCCTAGTGTAGTTGAACCATCTCTCTCTCTTTTGTAGTTCAATAGAATCTATCCCTTGACAACATTCTTTCTTTCTTGTGTTATGTAGGTAAGGCGATCTACCATAACCCACATTGCATCTTGACCTTCCTTGGTCAAGGGGAGACTTACCACAACTTTCATAATGGTGAACTCCCACTCCCTTTAGGGGACTCTTTATCCTCTATGTCAAAGCATTTGGTTACTGGTGTTCATCCTTGACCTGCTATCATGCATGGCCACAAGCCACATGCATCTTCATCTTAAGCATCCAAAGTCTTACTATCTCTTACTATCTTTGTAGTACCATGGTGTTTGGTGATCTTAAAACCATGATCTCTGGTATGTCATGATTCCTCAAGATTGATACCTCAGAAACCCTAAACCACTCTCATTAGGTTTCATCACCTTCCTTTCCAAAGAAGCACATTTGAGGTTCTACAACCATCCTTTCATTACATCACAGACTAGGTTGGCTAACCAAACACTCATTAACTTGTTCAACATATTTCGTTACATCCGAGTTGTAGCATCCAACTAACAAAAACATAATTAACTAATGCGGAAGCGTTCACTAAGCAGCGGATTATAGAAAATCACTAAAAATTTAAAACCTTTTTCAAAGAGACCCAATCATAGGAAAACTCTTTCAACAAGAACCAATGTATTACATTTACATCATGGTTCATAAGTATATATCTTATACCATCTCTTTTCAAGGGTTACAACATCAACTGCCTTGTTAAAAGCTAAACACAGACAACATAATAACCTCGAGGCATCAAGCCAAAATCTCAAAACGATACATTAAAAGCACTAAGTACTAACTCCGAGGACCTGAGAGTACAGAGACGACACATAGGACTTCTATCTACCAAACACGATAGACAGCACACTCAACCTGAGTTGTCACTGCTGTCCTTGTAGCTGCTGATGTTCTTTATCCGAAAGATATTATCAGTCTCTTTCACACTCGTCCACCTAAAAATGTTGGTTCCCACGGGGGTGAGACAATTGAAAATTGCCCCAGCGAGAGATATAACTCTCCGCCAGAAACATCATTATTGTAGTTTAATTAATATAAAACTGAGCAGAGGATAAGCAGTTTAGATCATTCTCATCTTTTAAAGTATTACACATATCTATGATTGAACAGTAATTCATCTATTCTCTTTATAAGAAATAGAAAGAACATGTATAACATTCATCTACCATACATTTTCAACATCTCAAGCTTTGCTCATGTCATTCATTATTCTGATGTATCACCCATGATTCATTCTTGTTTCTATTTGTTGGCCTTAGCCAATCTGCTAAACAAGTATTCACTTATGCCAGACATGTGATTATATAAATCATCATGTATTATTCAAGCATTAAACTATATCAATCAGGTATAAATGTTTCAGGCATTGGACTATACCAATCCTGATTACACATCCAGGCATTGGACTTTAACCAAACCTAATTACAGGCATTAAGCCTCTGTCAGGTATTTCTAATTATAGAGGCATGGATAGCATGTGAAACATAACTATCAACATGAGATATCTAGCATCATGATTATAATCAACAGTAGCAGTAAGATATCAACATAAGCATGACCATTGTATGTACACAATTACAGTCTTATGCATATCCACAACATAAGTATAATTACTATCTCTTAGTTGCACTAAGCATCATCTTTATGTAAAGAGAACAAACATGGGTTTCCATTCAATGTGAAGCGTCATGTATAACCCTAAACAGATATGCTATACGGCTGTATTACATCTTTTATTATGCCCTGGGGAATTTGAATCGTACCATTCAAAGTCCAACCGACCCCTGCGAAGGGCTATTCGGTTCCGTACAAGATCTAGGAGTACCGGCATCCTAAGATCTCTTCCCCTCGGTCAGTACGAGTAAACTGCAGTGACATACCAGTCAAACTGCCAACAGTGACATATAGTCAACTGATAACAACTAGTCCGTACTTGGTACAAGTTACGACACTAGAAAACAGGGTATACAAAACCCTCTAATCCGAGGTACAACCGCAGCTGTCCTCAATCACATCAAATATTTGAGGCATGACCATAGCCATCCTCCATAACCTGCAATTGTGGATGACAAGTATATATCTCCTCAACCTGCCACCCCCGCATATTCAACAATATGCGCTCCGAGTTTCCCTTAGGAATACTCGTTTCACCATCCAGCAAGTTCTGACACTGAAGATGGTTCTACGGCACAGGGCACTACATGATTAGAGTTGCACTTGATTAATTATGCCAATTGGGTGAATTAAGGCTGCATCAAACAAGTGGACATACAAATCCTAATTCACTTCTAGCAAGCATATAAATATCAAAACCTGAAAAGATATAAAACATATGAAACATAATTTCTCATATCATCATCACATGGTAATATTCACTTGCCATTCATGAGACTACACCAATCATCATATTATCACAGGATATAAATCCTTTTCACAATATCACAGGGTATCAACCCTTATCAACATAAGAGGAATACACCTCATTCAGGGCTCAATCATGCCCATGAAACATCTTGTTACTTCTTACCAGGTAACATCTAACCATATGGCTCACAAGGCCATTAAACATCTTGTCACCTCTCACTAGGCAACAATAACATATTAACTCATGTAATATAATAGTAACACCACTATTTCCTCCACAGGGTTAGGGTTTACTATTCACATCAATTAGGGTTTCATGTTTATTTTATCAATACAACCCTAATATATTGTTCCATACATCTAGGAGCATCCATCGACATTCCAAGTATTTAATATTCTTATCATTTATCATTAAATGATCATCAACACAAGGTATGAGTTTATCTCTCATCATTATCATGGTATGATTACATCATACTCATTTTAGCTTACTTATCAAGTATGTTAAACTCATTACATTTCATTGTGACAATTTACATAACACTCTCCTTGTGTATCTTATCTAAAAATATTGGATTTGAGATGCATCAAGGTATATCAACCCTGAAATGCTAAATGTGATATCTATCATGTCTCAATGTATCACTTCCCTCATCACTTCTATCTTACATGAGTTTATTAACTTATCTTATAATAAGGAATTTCACATCTTAATACTTTCATCCACCAACCTATCACCTTTACCATGATGTGCATAGATCACACACAAGGATTGTCCAACTATCTTCAATGATATGGACTCATCTCAAATTAAGGCATTGCTTGTTATAAGGTTGCCTATAGTCAACCACTTAAGATATTTCATCATTATAGGGTATTACTCATTATTTCATCATTAAGGTTTACTCATATCATTACCCAGACATTAGGGTTATGATTTATCATCATATTGCCCATGATTAGAATTCCATGCACTATAGCCCAAATTTAGGGTTTTACATAGCTTTACTCTGTGTTAGGTTTAAGGTTTCATATGACATCGCCCTCAATTAGGGTTTCACATGGAATCATCCTCAATTATAGTTTCTCAGGGAATCACCCTCAATTAGGGTTTCACTAATCATCCCAATTAGGGTTTCATTCAATTACCCATAAATTAGGGATTCATTATTCCTCTAATTAGGGTTTGGTATTTCATTACCTTAAATTAGAGTTACCCAAGTCATTACCCTTAATTAGGGTTACACTATTACCCTTAATTAGGGTTACACTATTACCCTAGATTAGGGTTTTACTCAAAATTTCCCTAAATCAGGGTTAGGGTTCGTTAACCTTCTCAATTAGGGTTTCTTGATCTCTTTACTAAGGATCCTACCCTAAATCACCATATGAATCATACTCATGTATGAATTCATTTCTATCATTCTCTCCACTTGATTTGGTTACATCAACCATATGATCAAATACAAACAACTATGTTTGACATAGTATACTGAGTTATTGCTTCCATAAACAATTAGGGTTTGCTTAATTGAATAGCCTTCAACTCACGATTCCTTGGGAGTTAATCCCTCAAATTTGGTGAGTCATTAGACCACATCATTAGGAACAGTAATCCCAAACATTCAACCCTTGGTCAATGCATTCAAACGGTCTTGAGACCGTTTACTCAAAAAGGTCAATTAAATCAGATTGAAAATCAGCACTTAATTCAATTAGGTTTCCCTAATTGATTAGGCTTCAACTCACGATTCCTTGGGAGTTAATCCCTCAAATTTGGAGGGTCATTAACCAACATAATTATAAACAGGAATCCCAAACGGTCAATGCTTGGTCAACACACTCAAATGGTCTTGAAACCGTTTTCCCAAACAGGTCAAGTTGATCAGGTTGAAAATCAGCATTTAATTCAATTCGATTTATCTAATTGATTGGCCTTCAACTCACGATTCCTTTGGAGTTAACCCCTAAAATTTGGAGGGTCATTATCCTACATAATTAGGAACAAGATTCCCAAACGGTCAACGCTTGTTCAACCATATCAAACGGTCTTGAAACCGTTTTCCCTAAAACAGTTTTCTGAAACTGCATAGCCAATCAATTTAAAACGATTTGGAATAGATATCAAGACCATTTGGCTTGGTACTTTTCTTTGGATAAGCATATAGGATGATGTCATCATCCCCTTCCTTCGAAAAACCAAGAACAGCAACTGTTCTTGATGGAAATTGCAGCAAGGAAACAAGTATGTATCAAATTGAAGAAAACAATCAACAAAGCATAATTGATTGATGCAATAGCAATGATTAAGGGTTTGAGTTATAAAACCCGCCTCCAATTGAGCTCCAAAGCTTCAAGCTCACGCCATTAATGGTGGATGAAGCTCTAGCAACTCCCCCTAAGCTCGTCCTCAAGCTTTTGGATGAAAAAGTTGGCTAGGGTTGAAGAGGAGATCCAAATAAGAAGAAATCAATGATTTATTTTTTATTTCCACCATGGAATCAAGGAGAACGAAGGTCAAGGACCTTACCAACAGGTTGGGGTCATCCTCCTGCTCCTCCACAGCTCCTTAGTCGTTTTCCAAGCAAGGGTAAAGAAAAGAATCCGAAATAGCCTTTGTTTTGGCTTGGTAAAGGTACTTTTATAAGAAACTTGATGAGAGAGAAAATGCATTATTAAAATGCATTAAATTCCAAAAATATGGCCGCCTCTTCCCCCTCAAATTCCCCTCAAAATCCTTAAGGACGAGGCTATCTTCATTGCCTCTTATTCCTCTTCATTATCCATCAATTTAAAGAAAAGTAAATTAAGCACCTTAGATCATATTATAATAATATTCCAATTTGAGTGGATATTGCTTTTCTTTATAATAATGGTGAGTGGGTTATCCACTTGCTTGAGATATTTTCGTGGCCTAGCAAAGTCACAAATGTGTTCACACTTGAGCAAATTAAACCATCTCGTTTTTGGTTGAAGGCCCTTCAATTATTATATTTGTTTTTACACTAAATAGAATTAGGGTTTCAATTAGGATTAAATCTTGATTATTTTAATATCAAGATTCTCTCTCCTCCAACTTAATTCAAATGAGGCGCCCCTCTCATTTTATTTTCTCTACTTGATGCCAAGAAACATTAGGGACCTTATTGAAGTGGTAATTTACATATTATACCCTGGGTTTTGGGTAAATTGCACATTACACCAAAACTAGGTTTTCATGCACATACATTGCTTTATCAGCTCTTTCTTGGTATTTAGGCTTCCATAAGCCATACCTCAGCATCATCTTTACTCTCATGATGCTTCAACACATGAGGAACATATTATCATGCACAATTTGCACTTAAACCCCTCAACTTGGGTAATTTGCACTTTAGTCCAAAACAGGAAAAACATTGATTTCAACAATGTTCAAAAAGGATAAGAATTGTAATATAAGTTCCTCTTGAACCATAATTACCTTTCACAAGATGAGATTAAGAATTTAATCATCTTTCTTAATCAAAACACCTAGGGTTAAGGTATAACCCAGGTCAGGGGTGTTACAAATTATAAACCCCTAACAAGGATTTCGTCCTCGAAATCCAGATAAAGGAAGACAAATGTATATTATTCATCATACTATCTAGTCTTCACATATCATCTCCTTATTATAGATACACCATAAAACTTTGATCAGCACCAAGTGTTTCCATACAAAATTCTCATAGAATCAACACACAAGGCACATGCCCCACTGTCCCTCATCATTGACTATAGAGTCAACTTTGTGTCAAATAACACTTTTCTTATTCAGAGAAGCATCATACATTCTTTATTAGTATCATGTTTATGCAGAGCATAAACCCCTAACATATGATGTTCATATTATTATAATCAGACTAATTTCACAGTTGACCAATCCAGGTAGCCAACCTAACCCATCTGATATCTCTCAGATACCATAATCTTTCACCTTGATATCTATCACATGTGTTGGAAACACATCATATATATCTCTTCCTTTCATCTTGGAACATTATGTGTTTCATATGTCCTCATCTTGGGACCAAAGTCCAAGATAACTGATACTTTTCTAAGTATCCATCACATGAACACATTTATCTTATGCACATCAAGTGTCCTAAGACCCACTTGATGGTCATGTCCCTGAAAGGAAAGAAAACAAGGATTCATATTCCTCTTATTAATTTATGTATTTTCAACTATTCATGAATCATTTACTCTTTAGCTCTTCCTAGGTTCCTTGCCTTTAGCATAGGAATTATAAGGATGATTACATGACATTATCCATTTAGCATGTTTATGATCATCTCATGATCTCATCATATTTCCCATTTCTTCGTTAGGGAAAATACATTTATTATACTTACATCATTATTGAACAGGTTTCATTTCCCTTATTCTTATCCTTATCTTATGAGGAGTACACTTTTAGTTCCTCATACAACATGCTCATTTGAGATTATCTCAGACTTCTCTTTCTTATACTTAGTATATCACACATTTATTCATTCCATATTTCTGATTTCATGATACTCATTAGATTGTATCAGAATGACTGCTTGATCAGGGCAATCAGAGAGATTACAATCTAAGAGTTTCCATACTCACTTTATCATCAATAGTTGTATACCTGGCCAGGGTATATAAATACTGAGATTAGGTAGTATGCACTTTATTTGCGATCATATTCCTCACTTTTAATATCATTATACACACATGACTTTCCCATGTTCCAACATGACTAAGTCATTTAGGAACTCTTTTAAAGCTCAAACTTCTATATTAAGGACTGATAACCTAGATCGTAAAGCTAGTATCCAGTCCACTATATGCATTACTGTTGCTCTAATCTACCCAACAGTAATACTTAAAGAAAGATTTTCTAATCATAAATGGATCAACTAGGAGACTCTTAGGCAATTGTCTCTGTCTTGCCTGCTCCCATGCACCTCTTCTTGGTGCAATATTGCTGCTCTCAGCAGCAATCTCCTCATGTGACCCAGTCATCTTTAAGTTCTTCTTCTCTTATATGAGCAGAAGACATTATCAGATACACTAGATGATACCAGAACAAACTCTACTACCTTAGTCCTATGTCTCTGTAGACTCAGCGAACCTAGAGCTCTGATACCACTTAATTGTAGCATCCAACTAACAAAAACATAATTAACTAATGCGGAAGCGTTCACTAAGCAGCGGATTATAGAAAATCACTAAAAATTTAAAACCTTTTTCAAAGAGACCCAATCATAGGAAAACTCTTTCAACAAGAACCAATGTATTACATTTACATCATGGTTCATAAGTATATATCTTATACCATCTCTTTTCAAGGGTTACAACATCAACTGCCTTGTTAAAAGCTAAACACAGACAACATAATAACCTCGAGGCATCAAGCCAAAATCTCAAAACGATACATTAAAAGCACTAAGTACTAACTCCGAGGACCTGAGAGTACAGAGACGACACATAGGACTTCTATCTACCAAACACGATAGACAGCACACTCAACCTGAGTTGTCACTGCTGTCCTTGTAGCTGCTGATGTTCTTTATCCGAAAGATATTATCAGTCTCTTTCACACTCGTCCACCTAAAAATGTTGGTTCCCACGGGGGTGAGACAATTGAAAATTGCCCCAGCGAGAGATATAACTCTCCGCCAGAAACATCATTATTGTAGTTTAATTAATATAAAACTGAGCAGAGGATAAGCAGTTTAGATCATTCTCATCTTTTAAAGTATTACACATATCTATGATTGAACAGTAATTCATCTATTCTCTTTATAAGAAATAGAAAGAACATGTATAACATTCATCTACCATACATTTTCAACATCTCAAGCTTTGCTCATGTCATTCATTATTCTGATGTATCACCCATGATTCATTCTTGTTTCTATTTGTTGGCCTTAGCCAATCTGCTAAACAAGTATTCACTTATGCCAGACATGTGATTATATAAATCATCATGTATTATTCAAGCATTAAACTATATCAATCAGGTATAAATGTTTCAGGCATTGGACTATACCAATCCTGATTACACATCCAGGCATTGGACTTTAACCAAACCTAATTACAGGCATTAAGCCTCTGTCAGGTATTTCTAATTATAGAGGCATGGATAGCATGTGAAACATAACTATCAACATGAGATATCTAGCATCATGATTATAATCAACAGTAGCAGTAAGATATCAACATAAGCATGACCATTGTATGTACACAATTACAGTCTTATGCATATCCACAACATAAGTATAATTACTATCTCTTAGTTGCACTAAGCATCATCTTTATGTAAAGAGAACAAACATGGGTTTCCATTCAATGTGAAGCGTCATGTATAACCCTAAACAGATATGCTATACGGCTGTATTACATCTTTTATTATGCCCTGGGGAATTTGAATCGTACCATTCAAAGTCCAACCGACCCCTGCGAAGGGCTATTCGGTTCCGTACAAGATCTAGGAGTACCGGCATCCTAAGATCTCTTCCCCTCGGTCAGTACGAGTAAACTGCAGTGACATACCAGTCAAACTGCCAACAGTGACATATAGTCAACTGATAACAACTAGTCCGTACTTGGTACAAGTTACGACACTAGAAAACAGGGTATACAAAACCCTCTAATCCGAGGTACAACCGCAGCTGTCCTCAATCACATCAAATATTTGAGGCATGACCATAGCCATCCTCCATAACCTGCAATTGTGGATGACAAGTATATATCTCCTCAACCTGCCACCCCCGCATATTCAACAATATGCGCTCCGAGTTTCCCTTAGGAATACTCGTTTCACCATCCAGCAAGTTCTGACACTGAAGATGGTTCTACGGCACAGGGCACTACATGATTAGAGTTGCACTTGATTAATTATGCCAATTGGGTGAATTAAGGCTGCATCAAACAAGTGGACATACAAATCCTAATTCACTTCTAGCAAGCATATAAATATCAAAACCTGAAAAGATATAAAACATATGAAACATAATTTCTCATATCATCATCACATGGTAATATTCACTTGCCATTCATGAGACTACACCAATCATCATATTATCACAGGATATAAATCCTTTTCACAATATCACAGGGTATCAACCCTTATCAACATAAGAGGAATACACCTCATTCAGGGCTCAATCATGCCCATGAAACATCTTGTTACTTCTTACCAGGTAACATCTAACCATATGGCTCACAAGGCCATTAAACATCTTGTCACCTCTCACTAGGCAACAATAACATATTAACTCATGTAATATAATAGTAACACCACTATTTCCTCCACAGGGTTAGGGTTTACTATTCACATCAATTAGGGTTTCATGTTTATTTTATCAATACAACCCTAATATATTGTTCCATACATCTAGGAGCATCCATCGACATTCCAAGTATTTAATATTCTTATCATTTATCATTAAATGATCATCAACACAAGGTATGAGTTTATCTCTCATCATTATCATGGTATGATTACATCATACTCATTTTAGCTTACTTATCAAGTATGTTAAACTCATTACATTTCATTGTGACAATTTACATAACACTCTCCTTGTGTATCTTATCTAAAAATATTGGATTTGAGATGCATCAAGGTATATCAACCCTGAAATGCTAAATGTGATATCTATCATGTCTCAATGTATCACTTCCCTCATCACTTCTATCTTACATGAGTTTATTAACTTATCTTATAATAAGGAATTTCACATCTTAATACTTTCATCCACCAACCTATCACCTTTACCATGATGTGCATAGATCACACACAAGGATTGTCCAACTATCTTCAATGATATGGACTCATCTCAAATTAAGGCATTGCTTGTTATAAGGTTGCCTATAGTCAACCACTTAAGATATTTCATCATTATAGGGTATTACTCATTATTTCATCATTAAGGTTTACTCATATCATTACCCAGACATTAGGGTTATGATTTATCATCATATTGCCCATGATTAGAATTCCATGCACTATAGCCCAAATTTAGGGTTTTACATAGCTTTACTCTGTGTTAGGTTTAAGGTTTCATATGACATCGCCCTCAATTAGGGTTTCACATGGAATCATCCTCAATTATAGTTTCTCAGGGAATCACCCTCAATTAGGGTTTCACTAATCATCCCAATTAGGGTTTCATTCAATTACCCATAAATTAGGGATTCATTATTCCTCTAATTAGGGTTTGGTATTTCATTACCTTAAATTAGAGTTACCCAAGTCATTACCCTTAATTAGGGTTACACTATTACCCTTAATTAGGGTTACACTATTACCCTAGATTAGGGTTTTACTCAAAATTTCCCTAAATCAGGGTTAGGGTTCGTTAACCTTCTCAATTAGGGTTTCTTGATCTCTTTACTAAGGATCCTACCCTAAATCACCATATGAATCATACTCATGTATGAATTCATTTCTATCATTCTCTCCACTTGATTTGGTTACATCAACCATATGATCAAATACAAACAACTATGTTTGACATAGTATACTGAGTTATTGCTTCCATAAACAATTAGGGTTTGCTTAATTGAATAGCCTTCAACTCACGATTCCTTGGGAGTTAATCCCTCAAATTTGGTGAGTCATTAGACCACATCATTAGGAACAGTAATCCCAAACATTCAACCCTTGGTCAATGCATTCAAACGGTCTTGAGACCGTTTACTCAAAAAGGTCAATTAAATCAGATTGAAAATCAGCACTTAATTCAATTAGGTTTCCCTAATTGATTAGGCTTCAACTCACGATTCCTTGGGAGTTAATCCCTCAAATTTGGAGGGTCATTAACCAACATAATTATAAACAGGAATCCCAAACGGTCAATGCTTGGTCAACACACTCAAATGGTCTTGAAACCGTTTTCCCAAACAGGTCAAGTTGATCAGGTTGAAAATCAGCATTTAATTCAATTCGATTTATCTAATTGATTGGCCTTCAACTCACGATTCCTTTGGAGTTAACCCCTAAAATTTGGAGGGTCATTATCCTACATAATTAGGAACAAGATTCCCAAACGGTCAACGCTTGTTCAACCATATCAAACGGTCTTGAAACCGTTTTCCCTAAAACAGTTTTCTGAAACTGCATAGCCAATCAATTTAAAACGATTTGGAATAGATATCAAGACCATTTGGCTTGGTACTTTTCTTTGGATAAGCATATAGGATGATGTCATCATCCCCTTCCTTCGAAAAACCAAGAACAGCAACTGTTCTTGATGGAAATTGCAGCAAGGAAACAAGTATGTATCAAATTGAAGAAAACAATCAACAAAGCATAATTGATTGATGCAATAGCAATGATTAAGGGTTTGAGTTATAAAACCCGCCTCCAATTGAGCTCCAAAGCTTCAAGCTCACGCCATTAATGGTGGATGAAGCTCTAGCAACTCCCCCTAAGCTCGTCCTCAAGCTTTTGGATGAAAAAGTTGGCTAGGGTTGAAGAGGAGATCCAAATAAGAAGAAATCAATGATTTATTTTTTATTTCCACCATGGAATCAAGGAGAACGAAGGTCAAGGACCTTACCAACAGGTTGGGGTCATCCTCCTGCTCCTCCACAGCTCCTTAGTCGTTTTCCAAGCAAGGGTAAAGAAAAGAATCCGAAATAGCCTTTGTTTTGGCTTGGTAAAGGTACTTTTATAAGAAACTTGATGAGAGAGAAAATGCATTATTAAAATGCATTAAATTCCAAAAATATGGCCGCCTCTTCCCCCTCAAATTCCCCTCAAAATCCTTAAGGACGAGGCTATCTTCATTGCCTCTTATTCCTCTTCATTATCCATCAATTTAAAGAAAAGTAAATTAAGCACCTTAGATCATATTATAATAATATTCCAATTTGAGTGGATATTGCTTTTCTTTATAATAATGGTGAGTGGGTTATCCACTTGCTTGAGATATTTTCGTGGCCTAGCAAAGTCACAAATGTGTTCACACTTGAGCAAATTAAACCATCTCGTTTTTGGTTGAAGGCCCTTCAATTATTATATTTGTTTTTACACTAAATAGAATTAGGGTTTCAATTAGGATTAAATCTTGATTATTTTAATATCAAGATTCTCTCTCCTCCAACTTAATTCAAATGAGGCGCCCCTCTCATTTTATTTTCTCTACTTGATGCCAAGAAACATTAGGGACCTTATTGAAGTGGTAATTTACATATTATACCCTGGGTTTTGGGTAAATTGCACATTACACCAAAACTAGGTTTTCATGCACATACATTGCTTTATCAGCTCTTTCTTGGTATTTAGGCTTCCATAAGCCATACCTCAGCATCATCTTTACTCTCATGATGCTTCAACACATGAGGAACATATTATCATGCACAATTTGCACTTAAACCCCTCAACTTGGGTAATTTGCACTTTAGTCCAAAACAGGAAAAACATTGATTTCAACAATGTTCAAAAAGGATAAGAATTGTAATATAAGTTCCTCTTGAACCATAATTACCTTTCACAAGATGAGATTAAGAATTTAATCATCTTTCTTAATCAAAACACCTAGGGTTAAGGTATAACCCAGGTCAGGGGTGTTACACGAGTGTTAGCCAAACTTATCTCTTTTCCTCCTATTAAGGTTAGCCTAACAACCTCAACTTCTTCTAGCTTCCATTTAAACGAGGCAACTGTATCTCAACCAGAGCATTCATTACCACTTCTTATCCTTAGGTGTTAGGTAACATTGAAGACATACACCTCCATGTATTCCACTTATTATCTCATTACAACTCTAAGTTTCTCTTCATCGAGAAGTTCTGAGCTCATCCTCATTGTGATCGAACTCAACCTTGGTTAACTTGTACATTCCACATAGCTCCTGATAACACATCCTCATGAGCTGACTACACTACTTTCTCTTAGTGTTTGTAAACCATCCATGTATCATTCACTCCACCAAGGTATGTTATCGTCTCTCTCCTCATACCTTGTAGCAACATTACAACTTGCATCATCTTTATCCTTGGTGTAAGGCATACATACTGTCCTATCTCTCACTCCCATAACAAGAGGAAATAAGCATTTAGCTGTAGCCCAAATACAAAGTTCTTCCTGTTCCAAGAGTAGAGATGGTACATCCCACCTTGCCAGTACACCTTCAAAACTAAGTTGAAACGTGCAACTTATGCCTCTACATCACAAGCATCATGATATCAAAGTTACTTCTATGGGAAACTAGTCTCGAACCTACTTGGGTTTACACACAATCCTTGGATATCTCCTCTAGGTCTATAGGGTGCCGACACTTTTGGGGTCATCCCTCTTCCCCTATGCATCCAGAGAGTGCCCTACTCATCTGCCCTTTGGGTCCCATGAGATCATGAAGGTGATCAACATCCTTACCCATGGCCCTCAGACAATGATAGCTTTTACCTCCCGACCCTATCGTCATGTGCAACTAGGGAATTAGGAAACTCATTCTTCCATTGGTCTTATCGCTACCTGACCCTAGGACAGACTTAGGATTCTATTATAGTACATGTCCACTTAGAACCTTACCCAATCCTTCATCATATCTCTCTGCATTCACAACTAACTTTCATCCCTTCATAGGGGTCATGGCAACCTGCCTACCTTGGTCAGGCCCCTTACCGATTACTTCCATGGTAACACATCCATATGCACTTAGAGATGGTTAACTATGGGTTTATAGGTTCAATCTCATACCATGTACTTTTCACTTAGCTTCTCAAGATACTTTGAAACCTCTTTAGGTTACCTCAAAACCAACAAAACTGGTATACACCCTACCAAAGGGTCCCTCTCCCAGGATGGGAGGAACTACAACTCTTAACGATAAGGTCACAACCGTCGTTAGGGTTTACCTTTGTATGAGCATGTCTAACCCAACAACTACTAAAGCATAAGCTGATCACCTATTAAACCATCCTAGGTCGTACTTGTTCTCTTTCCTCAATACCGGCTTAACTTGGTTGTGAGGGCTTCATCAAACATACCCTCATATTAAGGGATTTCCTTTTCCTCTACACATGAGGAGTATCATGCTCAAAACTATAAAGGCTAAAATCTCATCATGCACATTGGATACACTACTTCCCCTCTTAGGCCTTGGAACCCTAGGTTCGCCTTCGGGTGTTCAACTACATGCCACGAATCAAGCATGTCCAAGATATGTCATGTACTCCCATGATCTTTCTACTCGAGCAACAATTCAGAGTTGATTCCTCTTCCAAGACAAATAACTAGGTATAAAGCCTCACAACTGGTGACTTAACCTCCTCAGGGTCTAAAGCACTCTTCATCTCATCCAGTAGGTAATCACTTATACCATAGGTACTAGAAGCATCATCCTCTCTCTAGGGTTTGGTTACTCCCAAGCTAACCAAGACATCATCAGCCTCCAGGGGTCAAGAATAAGGCAACCACTATCACCCACTTAGGTCACATCATCCTCAACTCCCCACTGTTCCTAATGTCTTGGAATTCTAAGTTTCCAACCTTTTGCTCGGGCCTTGCTTTCTCTCTCCAGAGCTAACTCCACATCCATCCTTACAACTAGAGGTCCTCTGTCCATGAAGTTGGATCAAGCTCATGAGCATATCCCTACCTGGTGAAGCATTTTCTCAACTCATGTTTTGCTCAAGATCATCCTTAGCTCTTTATGTTTTTCTCATAAGCTATCCAACATGATCCCTTTCTAGGGTTTCATCCAACTATCAACACTACTAACGCACTCTGGGTGCAAGGTATACCCTATTTGCAACAACACAATAGATTTCTATAGGTTCTTCTCTAACCTCATCCATGAAGGAGCTATTCTTCGCTCAAACATGCACGACCCTTCCTAGGGTTGGGTTGCCAAAGGTACTCAGTCATCAACTTCTCATGGTTCGTATGGCAATCCAAAGGCATGTCCATCCAAACACCGGGTCTACTAAGACATCTAACTCTTCGTGTCATCATTCTCTGTAACCTTCACTTAGGGTTAGGGTTAACATCATCCTCAAAGGATTTGCTAGGTCTCTATATTTAATGGAGATCTCTACCTCCATGACTAACTCTCTCTCTTCTCATCCTCCAGATAAGAAGGTCTAGTCTCAGGTCTCCCCTGAGGGTATTGACAACTCATGTCAAACGACCTAAGCATGTATCTATTCTTTAGTTTGCACTTAATCTATTAAGCTTATGTCCATGACATCTTATTTACATGCTTTTCATTAATTTGGTGGAGGATTCCTTAGACCTTATTAACCTTACCCATACCTCAAGAGGGTGAGGAGAAGAGAGGAAACCCTAATCCTGAAGGTCCTTAACAGAATTTGAGTTGAGAAGGGATGAACAAGATGAGAGAGTCCTAAAGGTATCTTATTTCGAGTCATATCCTAAGACATTGGCCAGGTAGTCACACAATCCGGGAGTCCTCGTATTCCGACTAGCGGTGCAGAGGAAAATATTGCCACCCCCGCAAGTGATCCTTTTCTAGACACCTCAGTCTTTCAGAAACTCCTCTAATAACTCCCTCAGTTCTATCGAATTTGTAAAATTTAATAATTATTAATGATTAGATGAGGAACCTACGCTCTGATACCAATTGTAATGACCCCGTCTCCCGGTAACCCCCAATTAAGGGAGACACGAAGATCAGAGCCGTTATTCAATTAACAGGATCCAAGGTTTGACAAATAATCAATAATAATTATGAAATTCTACTAACTAACTGGAATTTGGTATAAAATTAAAACTTTACTTACCTTTGAAAACTTTGGAAATATATCTATCTAGAGCTTGCATTATTCTATCTAATCCTCCTCTTATACTTTATTTCTTATTTCCACAATGTGTCACTTTACTATTTGTTCTTTCAATTGTTGTTCCTAAAACGTCGACAAAACAAACGTCGGTCAGTATATCAAAATATACTGGTATGTGGGAACAACCAAAATCTACACAGATATGGATAACAATTTAATAATCACAATCAAATTATTTATCAAGACAATTTACATTTTCTATGTGTCATTCTCTACCGCTTTTGCCCTAACCCTGGCATACCCCTCTAGGGTTTCTCTTTTTCCATTGACTTAAGGCCACCTTCTCAATCCCGAGCTTGGTGCCTGGGAGTCACCTCTCATGGTGCTCCATAGTCATGCATCATAGACCACCTTCTCATTCCCGAGCTTGGCGTCTGGGGTCACCTCTCATGGTGCCCATGGGTCTACCCTCTTGGGCCTGACCTTTATGGCATCTTCCATCAGGGTGGCATGTAGGTGCGAGAATTCACATGTATATATAACTGTGATAGCCATAGTGACTTTATAATTGCATTATGAACATCCAAACTGTTTAGATTGCATTCAATGCGAGGAAACATTCAGGAAACCCTCGGGAAACTAATGCGATTAATCATAATTAACCACATACCTGTTTTGCAGATTTGAATGCAGAAATAACTCAATCAATCAGGAATCAAGCAAGCACACACACAATTTGTTCCTGAAAAAGGCATTCAATTTCTCTATTATTAATCATGTCATCATGATTCATTAATTCTAATTGTTTCCTAGGTTATTTGCCCTTTTTAATTCTCTTTTTAAGGATTTCTCTTTATCTCTCTTGTATTTTCTTATTGGAATTCCTTTTAACATTAGGAATCCTTAGAATACGAAAATCCACCAAGGATAACTCAATTATACCTCTTTTCACATAATTTCCACATTTTATCATTATTTTCAATTTCTTTCTTAACAAGGAAATACTTAATTGGTCTTTTCTTTTCTTATTGCATTCTCTATGCAACTTTGGACTCCTTGGGACCCAAGGAACCCAAGAAGCATGCACACCAACTTTGGATTGCATTCTTTTGCCATTTGGAGGTTTCCACACCTTTCTTTTCTCAAAAACTTAATTATTCATTTACTAATTGAATTTCCTTGTTATTGGAGCCAATAGCCAATAAAGCCCACAAAGCAACATCAAGGCTATTGCAATGAAATTCATGCATTCAATCAAAAGGCATCATTATTTGTTCATTTATCTTTAATATGAGAAATTATATTTCTCTGCAAATGAACAAAAAATTGGGGTTGTAACAGAGATACATGTGATTCATGTGATGGCCCTGTCGCTGCTCCTGTTGAATCTCATCAAGCTGATTACAGACCTCATAAAACCCATGGGGTTCATTAGGACCCTCCTCATCTCCAGTATGTTACCTGGTGCGATGTTGAGACTATAGTAGGTGAGTGCCGGTCGCATTGCCATGTGCCTCCAAGGAGACACTCCTTCAGTGCGCAATGGGCTCGGGGAAGTCATACAGGTTAGGATGCTCCAGAAGAAAGCATTGAGTGCGAGCTAGTAGGTCAGTCAATTCGAAGACTAGGTTTGCAGCTGCAAACCTGACATGTCAAGGAAGCTCGAGTAGGACTCGAGTATCCTTGAACAATAGATAAGACTTCATCAACACCCAAATGGATGAACTTGCATTCCTTCATGTACAAAAGGTTGATCCGGTGATGCTTAAGATGTAATGACAGGAAGGTAATGTGGGTGTAGCCCAAAAAACTGATTATGTAGGTCACCATGTGGCTATGCAGAAGGAGGAAGTGGTAGTGTGGTGGGTTTGCATGGAAAGATGATTAATCAGAGTACAACCCTAGTTAAAAGGCTCATTGTTCATAAGGCACCACAAGGCATAAAGATCCAGAAGAGTGATTGCACCATGATTTCCTTCCCTGCTAAAGATTGTCCATGCCAAGATGCGGTGAATATATCATACTACTAGGTTTTGGATGCTAGGATCCTTGGGACCACTGGATAGCTTTGATGGTAGATTGGTAATGTTTACCCAGAATTTCTCCATTCTATAATTGTCAGGGCAGAGATCATGGCAGTGCTCCATGTAGTGAGAGAGCCAGTAGTCACCCCCTATCAAGTATAATGGATGTGAATGACCTTGCTGAGTCTCAAAATTCTCCCTAGAGTTCCAGGACTTGCAGTTGGAATTATCCCATAATTGTTGAATCGAAGATAGATGGTGATGAACTAGAGGGTGATCTCACTATACACCTATGTGACGTGGTAGGGAAAAAGAAGGATGCGATTCGTCTATAAGATATCATCGATGACTTCCCTAATGACAAGTGCGTCAAGGGTGGTACTGCAAGACCATCGAGGGAGTGAGACACCAATTACTGTTGTCTCTTAGAATCTATCACAGTGTTTGGTTATGACAATTTGAGCATAGCTTCCGGGAGTCAGGGTTATGCAAGATGGGCAAGGCAAGGTGGAATTTGGGTTAGGTCGAGATGCTAACTACCCTACCTCAATTCCCAGAGAAACATGTTGGTGACTTCATGGTCGTAGAGAATCTCCTCGGCCATCTCGTGTGCGGACCCACTCATAGGTTCCCATATCTAAATATCCGGTCTCGAGGTAGAGCGGTGAGGCAAATCACAGGAAGTGGAAGTGGGGGCCTTGCCTTTTCTCTTATGGAATCTTTGAAACATGGATGGATTAGAGGTGAAATAGGAAATTGGGAGCTGTGGTCAGTCATTTGGGAAGAAGATGGTGGTCCATATAGTCATTTGGACACTCCAGACAATTTTCTCACCTGGTGGAATCCTCGACTGGCAGAGGCTAGGATGACGAAGTGGAAGGTTGGGCACTGACCATTTGGTGATTACAGACAGACGATATGCTGGAAGATGGGGGAAGAAATGGTAGAAGGGAAAAGAAACACTAACACGGTGTCAACAAGCGACTTGGCTACCACACAACTGACTGGTGAAGCGAGGTGAGTGGTTGGGCATTCAGACACCCATAGGCTCATAAGAGCGGCGACTAGCAATGAGAATGGACGTGTATAGAGGAAGGGGGGATCAAGAAGGTGGGAGGAGGAGATTCCATGCCATAGAATGTCCAAGTTAGTGCCAAGATCTATGGTCCACTGTGAAAGGACTGGGTCGCATTGGAGCTGTGTCTAAGAATGAAAGGAAGGTGGATGGCACATCAATCAAACGATAGTTGAAGTGCCAAAGTGGTCAACTGGGGGGACAATAGGTGATCGAAGATTACTTCACTTAGGGATCAGGGTGATGGTGTGGAAAATATCTTTCAAATTAGCTTATTATATAAGAAATTTGGAGGAGGTGAGGTGACCATTTGGGTTAGACAACTGATCGACTGGCAGTTCCTGGGGAAGAAAGAGTGATTCATTTCTTTGACACAACTGTGCATTTGATTCGTGCAATTGAATGCGCCTCTTAGGAAATGAACCAATTGTTTCATTGTTTGAAATGACTAATTGGGCATCGTGGGAGGCATCAATATCATTTAAATTTTAAAAGAAGACGACAAAGAGTGGGAACAGAGCTGATCGGTTGGTATGCCAAATGAAAGTTTCATATGTTTTTGAAAGGTCACTTCTCACCATAAGTAGGGGTGTAAATGGTGTGGGTACGGTGCGGTTCTGGCCATACCCATACCCATACCCATACCCATCTAATTTAGCGGGTCTAGTTCTAGTTCTAGACCCGCATAATAAAAAATCTAGACCCGCATCATACCCGTACCCACATTAATAGCGGGTTTTCGGTGCGGGTATGTGGGTAAACGATTCTATATAGAACATCATGTTGTTATTGTAAGAAAATTATGACTATGTTGTTTTTATATTAATACTACAAGATATTGCTATCATATAGTACATTAACATGCAATAGTTATATTAAATAACTTTGTAGATTGAAGATTAGTTGAGATAGTTTGTATCATATTTGTAGTCATCGTCATAATGTTTTAATTATGTAGCATATATTGTAACTATTTTGATTTTAAGTTTACATATGTTTCTCATGATTGAAACTAGAATAGTTAATTATCTTTTTGATGACTGCTCTCAACCTTATTAAAATTAAAGTGGGACTTAATCAAAAGTATTATATTAGTTATACTAGGAAAGTATGATATAAATACAAAATTATCTAAGTGGTTATTTATGTATAGCGGGTCTGCGAGTCTACGTCTAAGCATACCCATCAGTGGACCCACTTATATGCGGGTCCAAGGGTATGCAGGTACAAGAATTTAGACCCGTGACGGGTCTTTAAAGGGTCCGAATTTGCGTGTCCATGAGTCTACCCGTACCCATTTACAGCCTTAACCATATGAGTCGGTAGCATTAGCAGTCCAACTGAACGTTCTATTTTTTTTGAAATAAAAGCTGAAATTAAAATAAAGTAGGGCTTAACTAAATTAAAAATAAGAAAATAACATAAAATAAAAAGTGGGGTTACCTCCCAACAAGAACCTAGTTTTATATCAAGGGCTCGACAAAAGGATTTCAAAGATCCATTTCAGACTCGGGGTCTGGAGGACGTGGAGGGTCTTTTACATCAAGATCTGTGAGTAATGACAGTTTATGTGCCTCAGATGATAAAAAATTTTCAACAGTAATGTACCATTTTAGTCTATGCCCATTGACCTTGAATTCACCCAACACCTTGTCCCAGACAAAAAATTGCTTGCGTGGATAGGAACGTTTAATAAGGTAGGGTCCATACCATCGATATTTGAGTTTCCCAGGAAAAAGTATTAACCTAGAATTATAAACTAGAACATGTTCATCCCTCTTGAATATTCTTCCACCTAATGTGGCCATCGTGCCATAATTTGGTGTTATCTTTGTATATTATGGAATTCTCATAGGAGGCCCTCCTGAGCTCTCTAGCTCTTGCATTTGAAGAAAATGGCTTTCCCCTACTATTGATAAGTCAAAATTTAGAGCTTTGATGGACCCATTATCCTTATGTTTGAGCTTTATGGGCATATGGCAAGATTTGCCATAAATTAAGTTGAAGGGAGTGGTTCCTATAGGAGTTTTGTTGGCAGTTCTATATGCCCACAAGACATCATTAAGTTTTAAAACCTAATTGTCCTAGTACGATTGACTGTTTTCTATAAGATGGACTTGATTTGTCTATTTCAAACCTCAACCTGACCACTAGTCTGAGGGCGGTAAGGGAAAGAAACCTTTTGGTGGGATTTGTATTGTTTTAACAATGATTCAAAACTCTTCTCTAACAAATGGGACCCCCATAAGAAACCACGGTACAAGGCACCCTAAACCTAGGGAAAATGATATCCTTGAAAAGTTTCTTTATAGGTTTGGAGTCACACGTTTCGGTGGGGATGGCTTTGATCCATTTTGAAACCTAATATACAACCACTAAGATATATTTTTACCCACAAGAAGAAGGGAATGGGTCCATCTATACCAACCCCAAATGTGAAAAATTTCTATCTCTTGCCAAGAAGTTATGGGGATTTGGTCTATCTTAGAAATGTTTCTGGTCCTTTGGCATTCATCACAAGTAATAATGAAATTGTAAGACTCTTTGAATAAGGTGGGCCCAAAGAATATGAACTGTAGCACTTTCCTAGCAGTTTTACGAGATCTCATGTGACCTCCAGTGGGGTCAGAATGACACTACTCTTGAATGTCATGAGCTTCATCTTCAGTTACAAAGCTACGATAAAGTCCATCTTAAGATAGCCTAAAAAGGTAGGGGTCATACCATAGTAGTTTTTTACACCATGCAAAAATTCATCCTTAGAATGTCCCTTATGTTTACGGTGTAATACACATGTAGCTAAATAATTAACATAATCAACAAAATAGGGGAATTGGGAGTCAACTTTAAGCAATTGGTCATCAGATAAGGACACATTTATGGGGACTCCACCATATTGACATAGGCTTAATCAACTGAGGTGGTCAGAACAACATTTTAGGACCCCTTTTTGTCTAGGATCTCTAAGTCAAACTTTTGTAATAAGAGAATCCATCTAATGAGTATGGGTTTGGCATCTTTTTGGTCATGAGGTAGAGGATGGTTGCATGGTAAGTATAACAATGACCTTGTATCCAACTAAGTATGAGAAAAATTTATTGAAAGTGTAGATAATAGCTAGCCTTTCTTTTTTAATGACAATGTAATTCCATTGGGCATCATGTAAAGTTTTGGATGAATAGTGAATCACATGATGCTTCTCGTCGACACATTGTCCACGAATGGCACCCACAACAAAATCACTAGAATCACACATGACTTTGAAGGGGAAGAACCATTCAGGGGTTCAAATGATGGGAGTGGAAGTGAGGGCATCCTTCAAGCATTGGAAACTAGTCATGCTAGATTTGTCAAAAACAAAGAGAACTTCATTCTAAGGGAGGTTGGTAAGAGCCTTGGTGATTTTTGAGAAATCATGGATGAATTGCCAATAAAATCCCACGTGCCCAAGGAAGGTATGTATATCCTTGACAGAAGAAGGATATGGAAGTTTGGAGATCACCTAAATCTTGGCTTTGTCTACCTCTATGCCATGATTACTCACTCAATGTCCAAATATAATCTCTTTTTTGACCATGAAGTGACAATTTTCCCAATTGAGAACTAAGTGTGGATCCTCTCATTTTTCTAAGACAAGGGCTAGATGCATAATGCATGAGTCAAAATATCTCCAAAGATATAGAATTCATCCACAAACACCTCCAAAATAGTTTTGGTTTGCCCTAGAAATATAGTAGATATGCACCGCTAGAATGTAGTTGGGGCATTACACAAACTGAAAGGCATCCTCCTAAAAGTGTAGGTGCCAAAAGGGTAAATGACTGCTATTTTCCCATGATCTTCAAAATGAAAGGGAACTTGATAGAAGCCTAAATAACCATCTAAATAGAAGAAATATTTTTGATGGAATAGGTGTTCTGATACTTGATCCAAAAAGGGAAGAGGGAAATGATCTTCCCTAGTAGACTTATTTAGTTTCTTATAGTCAATGCACTCCTCCACCCTGTGACTGTGCGGGTGGGGATGAGATTATTTTTATTATTCTTAACAATAATGGTTCCCCCTTTCCTGGGGATCACCTGGACATGACTGACCCAGGGTGAGTCAGAGATGGGATAGATAATTCTTGCAGTTAAGAATTTGATCACCTCTAATAGTACAACTTCCTTCATGTTTGGGTTAAGTTTCCTTTGACGGTTTCAGGAAGACTTATACTCTTATAATATAGGGATTTTGTGTATGCTAATGGATTGATCCATCCCTATCAAATAAGTCATTCTATACCCTAGGGTAGATTTCCTTTTCCTAAGTTCAGTCAAGAGCTTGAGTTCCTGTTCGTGAGTAAGGTCAGAGTTAATAATGATAGGGCATGTTTGTTGCTCGTTAAGGAAAACTTATTTCAATCCTTTTTGAAGGGGTTTGTTCTCTGATGCCTTAGGAGGTTCATGTTTCTCTTATATAAGAGAGACCGTCTTAAGATCTTCAAATTTAGAATCATCAAGTTCTTCATAGAAACCTAATTGGGTCCTACATTGGTCTAATTTTTCATCTTCAAAGCCACATTCAGAAGGGGCCATGGGGGTAGTATGGAGGGGCTCTTTATGTAATTCCCATTCCTACCTCAATTGGGATATTAGCTTGTCAACACAATCAAGGAAATAGACCTCTTGAAAACTAGTCCTCTCATGATTTTGAACACCCCAAATTTTAGGGTCTATCTTCCTAACATCAAAAGAATGGTTCTTACCTCAACATAAATCAAGGCATGAGAGGTGGCAAAGAAGGGAAATTCAAATATGAGGGGGTAGCATAAATCTTCTTTATCAACCCCAGAAGCACTATCTAGGTTTTGGAACATGAAATTTCCTCTAGATAAGGAATCAAGGATTGTTTTAGTGTTATTTTCGACATCACGGTAGAATATCTCAATAAGTTGAGCTTGGGTAATGTTGTGGTGAGGGCAATGTCGAAGAAGATCCCTAAATATCTCCCAACCTTCTCCTAGAGTTTCACCCAGGACCATAGATAAAAGAAGAATCTATCCCCTAATTTTTTAGGTGAGGTAAGGGGGGAAATATTTGTCCAAAAACTTGGCTTGTAGTGCCTCCCATGTGGTGACACACTCTTCACCCTCCATGCCATTATACCAATTGTTGGTTTGCCCCAAAAGAGAGTATTTGAACAACCTAAGTCTAATGGCATCTTCAGAAATACATGGGATCTTATGCAAGGAACAAAGGTCAAAAAAACATTAGAAGTGATTTTAGAAACTCTCACCTTTGTTCCCAAAAAGGGGTTGGATTGAAACATGGTGATCCATTGAGTGTAGATCTCAAATTGGGGAGATGTTATTTTAAGTGGAATGATAGGGTGTTATGCATATCCCATTTTGGGTGTTGAAAAACCTTTTAATTATTTTAATTGTTCAGTCTCCCTCTGGGCGACTTCTAAGGCCTCATGTTCAACCATGTAACTCACAAGTAAAGTGGCTTCTTGAGCTGCTCGTTTGGCTATCATGGCCTCCCTTTGAGGAATGAGTGCCTATTTGATCCTATGGATTACCTCCTCCTCATCCATCCTAAAGTGAATTTGTTGATTTAAATTATGGAACGTTCTTTCTATATCTGGATTGAGTTCTAGAGGCAAAGAATTAGTGAGTTGCGAGCGTCACATGCATAGTTATAATTGAGAAAACATATTTGATTATAGAAAAAACATATAGTTAGAATGAAAACTCAACAGAAAGAGGAGTACACTTCCACAATGGGACTCAAAAGTTTGAGGAAAAAAGGAAAAAATGTTTTGTCCATTTCTTTTTCGGGTTTTAAAGAAAAATGATCCGTTGACCCCACCAACGATGCCAACATTTATATGAATCATTAGCACACCAATTCACTAGGGATGTTTTAATCCTAGAGTTTTACATTTTTATGGAAAACCTACCAATTAAAGTTGTTTATTAGTATAGAAGGGTCGATCTCACATGAAAACTTCTTAAGATTATTTTCTTTTAGCCCAATTAACTTTGAATAATACATCTTTTTGGAAAGAGTTTTAGTATTTGAATAAGAAGGTGAATTTTATTGATTCTGGAGGGTGATTACACTAGAACAAGAAAGTAAATTGCAATGGAATAAAAGATAACTAAAATCAATGTAATAAAAGGATTTAAGGCAAGAAAAGGAAGAAGATGGTTAGCACAATAAAAGAAATTATCAAAGAACAAAATTAGAAATTACAAGTAAGGAAAAGAGATTTGGGGAAATAATTGATTGGGAAATGGGACTGAATCAAAGGCAAAGATATCGAGGTTATGAGTTTTACCACCACAACAATGTGAAACAAGATCGGTAATTCCATGCGATGAAAACAAGTCAAAAGTGGGTAGGAGAAACATTACAAAAATGCATCACAAAAGACAAAATCCCTACAAAACCCATTGGTCCTAGTGTTTGTAGATCCTAGGTTGCACATCCCAAGAAAGACCCTTTTGAAGTCTCATCTGGATCTTGATGCATATGCTTAGTTTTTGTATGTTTTGGATTCTTTGGTTAGATCCCTCGAAACTAATGGTCAAAGAAATGAGAGATTAAGTTGATTCAAACGAACTTTATCTAAGAAAAAATTCCATTTGATGAATAAACATGCATGGAAGAAAGAAAATCTAATCTAACATGGCTATGGGTCTACTAGGATGCCTTGATAATGCAACTACTCACTCAT
This sequence comes from Alisma plantago-aquatica, assembly GCA_963693085.1. Classification (NCBI taxonomy): domain Eukaryota; kingdom Viridiplantae; phylum Streptophyta; class Magnoliopsida; order Alismatales; family Alismataceae; genus Alisma; species Alisma plantago-aquatica. Next base: position 1,774,439,168 of record OY856409.1, read on the forward strand.
AGTAGTAAAAGAAGAGAGAATAAAGGAAGAAATGGAGTAATCCATAGCCAAGTAGATAAAGAAGAATCCCTTAGGAGGATCCATAACTAGAACAATTAAACAACTATCCCCCTTTTCTTGCTCCAAGAATGATAAAAAATAGAAAGAATAAGAAAAGGAAAACAATCTTGATCTTGAAATATACCTTTGCTTTATGAAAACCAAGGAAGGTTACAATGCAGGAAATGGAAGGACTTGTTTTCTAAGAATAAGAGTGCTAAAAATCAGAATACATTTACAAGTAGAGTCCTCCTACATATATAGGGGAATTAGGGGGGTCAGTTTTCGTAAAAACTAAGGCTAATGACTGTTGAAAATATGTTTTCGACGCACAATGAGCTGACCACTTGGCTCACTGAGTTGTTCGGTTCAGGATGAATGGTTGTGTGGCTGGTGCAAACCCTAAAGGAGGGGTTGCAGGTTTTGTTGAATGATTCTTGGTCTCAAAGAAATCTCTAGACCACCCAACTCGGAGGTGAGATGATCATTTGGGTGATGTGTCCATGTAACTGGGGGTTTAAACCCTAATATAAAATGACAGCTTCCTTCTTGTTGCTAAAGGGGTGAGCCAATCATCAGGGACATTAGAATGCTTGACTGGTGTGGCTTAAGACAAATGGTTGGGATTTCAGACCCACTCATTTTTCCACTAACTTCATGAATTTAAAAATGTTGAGATGAGCATTTGATTTGCAATTTTGGTCGACTTTCAATGGGTGAGACGATCGGATGAGACTAGCCAAATAATCTGTTTATTGTCAGATCTTGGTCCTTGAGTAGTATCTGCATTGTTGAATGAAATTTGATAAGAAATCTAATTAAACAAGTGTGAAGCAAGTAAATTTGCATTTTATTCAAAAATGGGAAAAAGAAGGAAAACTCCAAAGTAAGAAGGTCTAAATGATAATGTAAAAGTGATAAATAAACATGCATCAATATCCCAAGAAGAGATCTAGTTGAACTCAGAAGGGGTAAGGACTACATAAATGAAACTTATAGCTTTAACATTCAACTATGCCTTCTTCAATGTGGCTTCATTTCAAGTGGCTACATCTCCAACCAGCTCCTTGTATGGAAGGGTGGATACTTTCCACATGTCGTAGCTCATTACTTTCAAGTTGAACTGCATCCTTTGCTCACAATAGAGAAATATAGTGCTGTCAAAGATTGGATGTCTCATGCATAATCCTCCCTCCAAGTTAAGAGAACCTAGAAGGTTGTCACCAGTCTTCTTGTCTCATAGGATATCTTGTCGGAGAAGATTGTGGCACTGATACCATTTGTTGGATAAAAGGGCTCTAGTGAGGGGTGAATAGATCTACCCTTAGAGAAAGTGTCTTCAACCTCTACAAGGGCTTACCCAGTTTTGTAAGGATCTGGACACCTTGACATGGAGCTCCACTTCTTGCAACAAGTTTTCTGCCTTGAAGGAATTACCTCTTCTTCTCAAGGATCTTCAACCTTCTCCTTCTCCTTCACCAAGGAGAAGCTTTCACCAACTTTTCTTGAAGAAAGGGATCGGGGAAAGGGAAGATTGAGAGCTTCATAAGGATGACAATGGAGTAGCTCTCTTGCAATATCCTATCTCACTCATATGGACATTTTGATTAGTAATTAAGAGAGAGAAATGGGATCTATGAGGACAAAATCACTTAGCTATAGCTAGGAGCATGAGTAGCATTAAGGAGCAAACTTGGAATGAAGTCCAAGGGTCCCCATTTATAGTTGGGGCTGTCCACTAGCCATTAGAAGCACTTGGGAACAAATTTTATTCATTTGGGGTGTCGTAATGGATCTATTTTTGATTCTTGCAACACTCTAACAACTAAAAAAACTTTCTCTGCACATCTTGTATATTGCAATCACTTGAGTTTCCATAAAGGTAACCTGACCAATAGCACTATATGAAAAGTTAATTTTGAGTTGTTGACCAAGTTTATCCTAGATAAAACTTGATCAGTTGCTTAAAATGAGTTTGTCTATGCAAAGGGTTGGATGAGTTTATCCTGAGGTAAACTCGGCCAAACCTAGACATTTCCAAGACCCATTCTAGGCATCAATTGAGTTTATGAGAAGAAAATTTAGCCAATCTAACAACTTGTGATACATTTTGAAAAATGTCATTAAAGGGGTTTAATGTTTGAATTAAGTGCTCCTAATTTTTTCACAACTTAATTACAAGTCATAATGTCAATATAAATGATTACAAAATTGTCCTATGTTGTTTAGTGCATATTCCACAAAAGTGCATTTGCATTGATTGTGGCTTGTATTGGATCAAGTTGGAACTTGATTGAATGGATCCTTTTCTTGTACCTAATACCTAAAATCAATCTCAAATACACATATTAGATACATATGAATGGAATTATTGAGTCATCACTAAAATATGGACAATGTATAAATGTTCACCCCCTTTTCTCACACTTACGCTCTTGTGTTCTATTTTTAGATTTTTGAGTTGAGAGGAGGAAGAATTGGATTCAGTTGCTCAAGTTTGATTAGATCTCTTGAAATTTAGAGTTTGACCTACGTTTGTAAGGTACTTGTCACCTTAGGTGAGTGTTTATCTCCCTCATAATCTCTGTATTCATGTTGAAAGCCTATTTCTACCAGGCTAAAATAATTTGAAACCTTGTCTGTATTTGTTTGTGATTGAGTATTGATTTGGAAAGATATTAGGGAATTAAAATATACTAATATCAATTATTTCTGATTGAATTGAACTTGATTAGTTCAAGATATACTGATTGACATTCCATGGAAAATTCAATAGATAGAGGATTATGTTGCTGCATGTAAATATTGCCTAGAATTTAGCCCAATGCTCGATATGCTTGGTTATTGAATTGACATGTATATAATTATATTTCATTTGTATATGAATGAATTATACAAGTATATTGCTGAATCATACTAAAATTGAAAATGATATATACATAAAGGTCAAAATGAGGTGGCCATATTCCCTATTTAGGGTTTGTGTTGAGGGATTGAATCAAACGAGATAATGAGTCATTGGATACTTAGGATTGATGAATGAAATATTTGGAAATGGAAACTAGGGTTTCCATATGTATGAATAGCCCAAATGAATCACTATGAACCATGATGGATTACTGAATGATTTGATTCTTGTGATATGTTAAACTAAGCATAAATAATTAAAAACCCTAGAAGTTTAGTACTAAAACAAGTATGAGTAATAAAGCTAGAACTTGTATATAATGTTGTACATGTGATGAAATGTTGAATTGTTGGTATTAATGCTTCAATTGAAGATGATGAGTCTACTAAAATGATATAGGCCTAAGGCATATATTTTCGTATGAGCTGAGAAAACCCTCACATGAATGTGGGTCCTGTTATACAAGATACATAAAAACTGATTGGAAAGGATGAGTATAGATTATGATGTAAGAAGATGTAATCTAACCCATTCTTTTAAGCTAAAGTGAGTAGCACTATAAGAGACATAATGATCTTTGTTAATTACAAAAATGCTATTGGTAGTCAGTGACATGGTACACTGAACTATTTACAAGAAAGGAGATGGTCAAGAATGACCAAACAATGGTGACAAGTTAAAAATGAAATTAATGAAGTGTGTATGATGAATAGTATAGTCTCTGTATACTTTGATTACATGCGTGTTGAATTAAGTTGAATGAAATATATTAAAATAAGATTATATAGGATTTTTTTAGCAATGTAGAGATTAGTTTATATTTATCCCGCTCTCTACTGTAGGACAAATAGTTGAAAAATTAACATCTAGTTTGATGGAAAGCCATGGAGGCACAGTAGCTCGAAAAGTAAAAGTAGAAATAAAATGAACAAAAAAGAGAGCAATGCAGTCAGCTACACTATTGTGCATTCTAGGAATGTGCAGGATAGAAGGCTGACTGACGTCGTCATAAAGCTTCCGAAGTCACCGCCGATGAGGAAGGAACATGGTTGCTTGGGATGCATCCTTAGTGGTGATACCCACTGCTGAGGTAGAATCAGACAGAATGGTGGGAGCACGCCATCCTATGATTTTGCAAAGCTCCAGTGCACAAATGATGCCTTGGATCTCTGCTTCCAATGCCGAGCTGGCATGGCTGGGCGAACTGTGGCCCAGGAGAAACCTACCTTGGTCATCAACAACATGAATGTCAATCCTGGTAGGGGAGGATTTGGCCTTGTAGGATGCGTCAACAAACATTATGGTATTTCTTAGTACAGGAATGCTCCTGGTAGGAGTGTGCAGGCCGGGGGTCCTAGCGGGCTCCATAGGAAGTTCCAGGATGGCTCGGGCTCTTTCCTTGATTAAGGATACATGCATGGTGAGAGGTAGCTGCTTGCGATTGTGGATGAATTCATTCCTTTGTGACCAGAGTGCCTAGCACACGACCACGAGCAAGATGGACGCCATGTCAGTACATGTGGAGGACAAGATGATGTTTATCCAGTCGTTCTCAGAAAGGAGGAAGAAGGAAGGGTCCATGTGACATGCAACCCACACCTTCTTACTTGTAGTGTAGTCCTGAAGAGAGTGTAATAGCGTATCCCTCACATTAGTGCACACTGGGCAGGATTCATCTACAAGAATATGGCAGCGGGCCTTCTCAACATTGGTGAGCAGCGCTTTATTCTGAAGTAACCACAGGAACGTGCGTATCCTTTGAGGGATGGGTAGCTTCCAGATAGAAGTCCAGTTACCATGCATGGAGGGAGAAATGTCTTTGTGAAGCCATTGGTAGGCAGACTTAGCAGTGAGGTGGCCATGTGGAGACGAGTGCCATAGCTAGGTATCATGCCCGAACAAAGAGTCTGGAAGATAGATATGTTGGATATGCAGCCAAGAAGTGCTCAGTAGGTAGTTGTGGATAAAATTCCATTCCCAGCCATTATCTTCCATGCCCATGGATGATACTTTGAGATCTGTAAGGTCTGTAGGCGGTAGAAAACTAGGATCAAGATCCTTGATGGAAAGACCATGTAACCATCTACCAGTCCATACATTTGTGGATTCTCCATTGTTAATGGTGATTTTTGAGGCTTGTTGAATGGAGCCCATGTGTTTCCTAATAAAGGCCCACACCGAGGAGCATGGTTTCTTTATTAGTGTATCATTGTGCATGTATTTATCTCGCATGACCCAGACCCATAGAACTTGTTTGTTGTTCATAAAACACCAGACATTGTTTACCATGAGAGCTTGATTTTGTGATCGTGCATCTTTGATTCCCAAGCCACCATTTTCTATGGGCATGGTGACTATTTTCCATAAAACCAAGGAGATACTGTGGTGTGACTGGCTTCCAGACTAGAGAAAGTGATTTACATGTTTGTTAATGTCATCACATAAAGCAGGATAAAGTTGCACTGACTGCATCGCATAACTGGGAATAGCCTGAAGAGTGGATTTTATAAGAGTGATCCTCCCTGCAAGGGATAGAAGCCGGGTGGAGCAGCTCATCATACGATCCTTCATAGTGTCAATAATCACAGAATGAGTAGACATGTTAACCCGGTGATGGAGAATCGGGACACCCAGGTAGCGGCCTAAGTCCATGGTGTATTGGATGCCCAAGCGCCTAAGAAAGCGTTCCAGACCTAATGTGATGTGTTGGGCGAGAAGAAGCAGTGAGATTTCACTGTGGAAATCTATTGACCAGATGCACGTGCGAATGCTTGGAGGACGCTGTTAATAGTGCAAGCTTGTCCAACTGAGGCCTCATCCAAATGCAAAATGTCATTTGCAAAAAACACATGAGAGAGGGGAGGTCCATGCCGCGAGAGACGTATAGGTTTCCAGTCCCCTTGGTCTATGGAGAGTAGTATGGCCTGGATAAGGCGTTCCATGCATAGAATAAGGATGTAAGGGATGATGGGATCACCTTGCCGTACACCTTGTGAGGTTTTAAAGGACTCTAGGGGACAACCTTCCAAGAGGATGGAGGTTTGCCCCTTGGTAATAATTTGCATGATCAATGTAACCAGTATCTCTGGAATGCCAGTTCTTTGGATGGTGTCCAGGATAAATGCCCAACTCATCTTGTCGAAAGCCTTAGCAAGGTCCAATTTAATACAAGATAGTGCCTTGCCACTTCGCTTCATGCGCATGGTGTGAATGACTTCCTGTACAAGAATGATATTATCTGAGATGCACCTTCCCGGAAGGAAACTGGATTGTATTTTAGAAATCCAGCCATGCAAGAGAGGTTTGATGTGCTCCACAATGACCTTAGATATCAGCTTGAAGCACGTATTATTAAGGGAGATAGGACAAAGGTTGCTGCAGGTTTGAGGTTGCTTCGTCTTTAGAATTAAGCACATATAGGAATTAGCAATGCGCTCATCAATGACTCCGGATGAGAATGTGTCTTGAACACTGCGGATAAAGGAAGGGCCAACCATGACCCAATTCTTTTGGACAAAAGAGTTACATATCTCGTCAGGCCCCAGTGCTTTGTTGGGTGCCATCATGAACATGGTACACCTGACTTCTTCAGTAGAGGGGACCACATTGAGATCAGAAAGAATGTCATCGGTTGGGTGATTGAAAGTACCACTGAAACCAGTGATGGAAACTCCGGTACGTGCGCTGGGGCGCTGGCCAGACATCAGGTTGAAGAAGAAACTCCTTACTAGGTCCTTCAACAATATTGGGTCCTCCACCCAGATCTCGGCCTCATTCTTGAGGTGAGTGATCTTATTGAATAGACGATGAACTTTGACATAGGTATGAAAGAACTTTGTATTCGCGTCACCAAGGCTAAGCCAATTGATGTTAGCCCGCTGCCGCCAGTCAGCCTCTTCTTGTAGGAGAATTTTGTTATACTCATCTTGCAAACGTTCACAGGTGAGGTCAGAGTTAACATTAGGTGAATTACAAGTAGATACTTGAATATTGTTAATTTGATGCTAGATCTTGTTCTTTTGTCTGCTGTTGGATGTTTGGCAGTTGGAATCCCAGGTGATAGCGGTAGCGCGGAAGGTCAGAAGAGCATCCAGAAAGCTTTTCGATGAATCCCAGGAAGTAAGGATGTCTTCTTTGAAGGTTGTTGTCAGCGACCAGCTGTCCTTAGTACGGGAGGACTTGGTTCCACTGTGTTGATGTGAGGAATCATGGATAAGGATAGGGCTGTGGTCGCTATAGAGGTGAGGAAGCAAAGTGACTGAAGTACTGACCATATCAAGCCATCTATCATTAGCAATGACCCTGTCAAGCCTTTCCAGAAGTTGTAGCCATTTGAAAGTGAAGAAGGGACCATTAGCCTTATTGTCAACGAGTCCAGTTTGCATGAGAAGAGAGTTAAATTTTCTGCTAGATCTGCGATCAAAGGAGCGCCCATTATGCTTTTCTGAAATATCCAACATGGTGTTGAAATCCTTGATAACTGCCCATGGTCTAGAGATGGAAGTAGATATGTCTTGTTGGCGACTCCAAAGAAGGTCACGTTTACAAGAATTGGGAGCACCATAGACGAAGGTCAGGTGCCAAGTATCATCAATGCAGTAATGAATGAGTTGTCGGTGGTTTAGGACAATGTTAATGGAGTAGCGAGCATCATCCCACAACACCCAAATGCCTCCAGAAAAACCAATAGCCTCGATACGGTGGGATGACGGGAAACCCAGTTGTTTGATGACATTATTTTCCTTGGATCCACTGATACGTGGGTCAACAATGGCCATAATATGAAGCTTGTGTATTCTTTTGAGATCCTTGAGAAGGCGAATATTTTTCTTGAAATAGGAACCTTGTATGTTCCAACAGAGGATGTTCAACATTAAGACAAATATAAGGGGTAAGGGTGTGGGCAACTAGGAAATTGCCGCACATAGGCCGACGGTTTGATCATCTCCGACCATGGACTCATCTTGTGGTGTCACTGATTTGTTGCTAAAATCAATGGCCCATTTAGCATATGACCCTTGATTAAGGTTGCCAACGAGTTGAGCAAGCCTTCCTTTCTTCCGTTCTCTACCAGGGCTGACGGTTTGGTAGGCAACTCTCCTATTTCTGAGAAGGACACCACTGCCTCCTCCTTTCTCGCCCCATTAGAATAGGCATTGGGATTCGACATGGTTGGTCTCTATGGCTGCAAAGCGGAAAAAGGGTCAGCATCTATCTCCTTTGACCTGCCCGTGCAAGTGTCATCATTCAACAATGTGACACTTGTGTTGGTGGGGTTGGTGACGGTTCCATCCGCCGTGACTTGCTTGGGTGGCGCCGCATTCGTTGCACCAGTTTGTGATTGGGACTTGGCTTTAGCCATTCTCTTCTGCTTCCTCGATTGGATAGTCTGCCAATCTTCTTCAGGTGTTTCTTGAATGTCTTGTGTGGTCGGCGGTGGTTGTTTCTTAGTTGTGTTATCTTGCACATGAGAGGGTGCCTCCTCTCCAACCTTGGTATCCATCTGCGGTGTCATTCCCTTCTTCTTGGCAGGTACACGTTTCTCTAGCTTCTTTGCATGAATTTGAGATGTGTATTGGACCTCCTTCAGAAGAGAGGGGCCTGCCGATGATGAGGGATCGGTTGGAGAGAAGGGTGTGATGAAGGTTCACCCTTTGTCATCATGTCCAACTCTACCACACTTCAAACAGACAGACGGGAGATTCTCTTATTCCAGTCTGTAGTGTTCACCATTAAGGTAGATGGTTGGGAGAAGGGGTTTCAGGGTGTCGACTTCTACAACAATCCATGCAAACTTGCCATGATGCTCGGACAGTGTGGTGGTGTCAACCTTGATAGTTTTTCCCACAACATCACCAATACCGGATAGGAGTTGATACTGGTAGAGATAGACCGGCAACTCTGGGATTCGGAGACAAACCACCAATTTTCTGGGAATATGATCGACTGGTCGAAACTCCGCCGACCAGGATTGGACTGACATGTAGTTACCAAAGATCGTCCAGGGCCCTTCAGTCATGGCGCGCTCAAAGTCCTCCTTATTACTGAGTTGGATGATGAAGTAGCCCATCTCCAAGTTGATCACCCGGAATTACTCGTTAAGCTTCCACATGGAGACGATGCAGTTGACAAGCATGGTGAACCCGACGTTAAGGCCGTCGACCTTCACCACCACTGCAAGCCTCCACAGTTCTAGGAGCGGCGACAGTGCACTTGGATCGATGCGGAAGCTTGGAAGGGCTCCGTTGCGGTTGAGATGGATGTCTGACGCTTTAAGTGTGTCGGAGGATATGGATTTGATCTGGGTTGGCTTTCCCCCTGTGATGATGTCCCAGTAGGAGGCAGCAGCAAGTTGATCTTCAGGAATAGTGCAGCCTTCGTCCATGGCGTTGACGGTGTCCAGTTCTTCCGCACCATCCATCAGTGGCTGGTTATCGATCTCAGAGTCTGCCCATCCTTGGCTCGCACGTGGGTGAGGGCTGTTGAAGAAGTCACTACCTACTCTGTGGCCTCCACGGCCGCTGACGCCTCCTCCATGCATGCGCACGTCAATTTCCCGGAGCCCTAGTCCAGAGCGACCACATTAGGAATTCCTATTTTAACCATAAAGAAGCTACAAGATTATATATGATTTCAAAGAGAGAAACTTTATATATTAAGTAAATTTAGATTGATTTGTTCCAAGAGTACTAGTGAACATGAAATGAAAAGTTAAAACTAATGAATACGAAATGAAGGGAAAATGATGAAAATTAGTAGATGGGTCTAAAATCCTAACCCTAAACCTAAAATAATGTTCTATATGATGAAAATTAATAATGATCACAAATGAGGCATTAAGGAATGTATATGTGTATAGTTGAATTAAAAAGATGAGGTTAAAGGATATGAATTGATTTATTAGAATATGCTCTTTGATTGTAATTGTATGTTAGGATACCTGTACTATGAGGATGGCCTTTTTTGATAGATTTCAAATGATATCACTTAGTGTTGAATAGTAGCCCTAACTGAAGAGTGGTAAATATTAAGAGGAAAATATTAAATGTGTAATGCATGTGAATATTTGAGATTCATTCATATCTATAAAATTAAATAAAATAAGTATTTATTGCATGTTAAGCTTCTTTTGAGCAGGATGAATGACATGAGATGTCTATATGCTTATATTGTTGTTAATTATAGTATCTGTGTTGATACTTGATGAAAATTATGATATGAAATGAATGGATAAGAAATATGTTGAGATATAATTTACATTCTTTGATTCCTCTGAGAAAACCCGATCAGGGTAATTGCCAAACAATGAGATTATGTATCGGGCTAAAAGCCCATTCACGATGATAACACTCAGATTACTTGATAGACAACGAGATTATGTCTCGGGCTGGAAGCCCATTGATGATGATAAAACCCTAATGAGGGTAAGTGTTGGATAATACGATTATGTCTTGGGCTAAAAGCCCAAACATGATGACTACTGTGAGATGATGTAGAGATGTAAATACAAATTAGAAATTGTTGTGCTTCTTGTTTTGGTCATTGTGTTTGTTGATTAACGTAATATATTTCATGTTATTCTAGTTATGAGAAAATACACATACATGGTACATGATGTTTTGAATTCTTTTATGATGAGTAAAAGTATTAATAACTAGTGAAATGATGATACACCCAATTAGGTGCCCTGAACAATGTGAGTTTCCTCGAGGTCTACACAGGGGAAATAAAGCTGATCTCCTTGTAGTAAACAATGAATTATGAGAAGGATTTCCAGTTTAGATCGATACCTTAAAGGTTAGACCACTAGGATTTAGGAGTGAGTTATGTGGAGTGCCTCTAGCAATAAATCCTTGATGTGAAAGTCTATGTCCATGACGAATAGACTTTGATGAAATGAAATATATGAAATATGAAAATATGAGAAATATTGTGCTATGTGATATATTATTTTGCTAGTTCATATCTAGTGTACCTGAAATGAGGACGTGAGCCTCTTTAGCCAACCCTAAGGTTTCCATATTTTATTATTGATATTCTAGGGTGGCCGATTAAATCGTAAGATAATGATGGTGAGTCGTTGACATGAGAGTTAGGTGTTGTGACTTCTACTTGGTGAGGTAAAGGCTAAGTAGTTTCAGGGAAAATAAATAGCTAATGACAAGATATGTAAAATATGATTTGAATGTTTGTTACATTCCTTGTACTACTAGTTGATAATTTTCCATTGTTGATTATGTCACTTGTTGTGGAAAATAATCACAATGTAATAGAGATTATCTGTTCCATATTCTGATCTGTCTTGTTGACAAGTAATAAATATTGGGATTTATATCCACTCTGAATATGATTTGGATTGCTTGCTATTTGATATTACTATTTGGTAGGCAAGTCTTATGTGTACTTCAACTTCAGGGTTGCATGACGTGTTCCTAACCAAGCTGGTGGAGTGTCACAAAGATGATGTTATTCTTATGTATTGATTCAAAATGCTTAGATATTGAGTTGTTACTGGTGTGCTCCCGCCAATGGATTTACACACTACTCAATTGAGATTTTGATTAGATGCAACTATGTGGACAGGAGATCACGGTGTATTAAACTTTTGAAATTTATAATTACCTAAGCTCAAACAACCTACTTTTACTAAAAAACTAACTTGCAAGCACACAGGGTCATGTCGTAGTATAAGTAAGGCAACAAGTATAGAGTCGATCCACAGGATGAAAAGAGGTACTATAGATATGTTATTTTTGGGTGCTAGGTTCCTACTACAAAGACTAGGGTTGAAGGGTTTGATGGTTTTTTTGATTGTTAAACTAAGTTGAGAAAAAAAGAAAGCTAACATGATTAAAACCTAAATTAACCATAGAAAATTAATTCCACTAAGCAGGAAAAGACAAGGCAAGTAGAAAAGACACGAAGAGAACAATCTACATTAAGATAAGCAAGAAAAAGAAAAATAGCAATTGAAGACCTAAGCTAGCAAGAACAAAACATGAACAAGGCAAGGAGCTAACTAAGCAAGAAAAGAGCTAATTAATCTAACACTAGCAAAGCAAGATGAAAACTAGGGTTTTAAAGCAATTAAGGGAGACATGGGCTATTTAGGGAATGCAATTACCAATTAATTTGAGGGGTGACAAAAGAGCATTATGATTCCACTTAGATTATCAAACCAAACAACAAGCTAGAGTCTAGTGAATTAGCCTAAGATACTAATTTTCCATGAATATGCTAGGTTGTGTATAGGGGAACTAGTCCCTAACACTCCCTACTACCCTTCTGAGGATCAATTTGCTTAGGTCTTAGGTGTAATTCAATTAGAGTCTAAGCAAGCTTAGGTTTCTAGGTTAGATGATTTTAGGATGATCAGGGTTTGAGACTAGTAATGGTAGTGGAAGTGAGGTTTTGGGCTTCCCATCACTCACATTCTAGCCTTGAGAAAGCTCCATGCTAAACACAACAAATTCATCTAAACTAGCTACTTAGATCTCTCAACTAGGATTAAGAGAGTTTATTAGGATGTAGGAGGATGGGCACCTAGCTAGGGATCCAAGAATCATACCTAGGAGCAAATCCCAAAATTCACGCATATAATCAATTTCCCTAAATTCCAAGGTGATTTCAAGCACAAACCAACAAGTAATTTCTAAAGAGTGAGATATAAATAGAATAGAATCATTAGCAAATGGAATTACAAAGATTACATGTCATTTTCCCCCAACATGGTATCAAAGTAATAATTTATACCCCCAAACAGCCTACTCAAGGGGCCTATCTAATCATAACATTGTAAAATACAAAAAGAAAGGAGAAAGAGGTAGAAGAAGCCATGGAGCTCAGTGTAGATGAACAAATCCTCCACTTTAGCTGCTTCATGGCATCCTACACTCTCCTCCAAGGTGAAATGACATGGGGTGATGATGGAAATGGGTGGAAACAAGAAGAAACTAGGGTTTGGTGGTGGAAATGGTGAAATGAAGTGAAATTGAGGTGCAAATGGAATGGAATGTGTACAGGGTTAAAATGGGGAGCTTAGAAGTGGTAGAAGGTAGCTAACCTCATGCTGGAGTAGCCACCTAGGTATATATAGGTGTGGGGGAAGTACTACGTCAAGTAGGGGTAGTATGGAAAAAATAGTGAAAAAGTAGCTACATTTTGTAGGTGACACGGCCGTGGTGGTTACCACGGCCGTGGTGGAGGGGTGAGAACGGCCGTGGTGGATGGGAACGATTGTGGAGAGAAATAGGGAAAAATCATAGAGAATAGGTCAATTTTGTACTAAAGGTGACACGACCATGGTGGTCACCATGGCCGTGGTGGGGCTAGGGTAGCACGATCATGGTGGCTCAAAATGCATAGCCCGTTCTCTACTCCATGACCGTTCTACCTCTACTGCTACACAGTCATGCAAGGGTCACAACTATTTTGGGTCAGTGCACCATGATCATTCTGTGTGGCATGACCGTGGTGATTCTAGTTTTGCTTGGAGATGACTCTGTTGATTTGCGAGTGTTCTAGCACGGTCGTTTTGTGGTACCACATCTGTATTAGTCTCTAGATCATCACTTTGACTAGATTCTTTAGATTTTCTTGGACATCTTTTCTTTAATGGATCTTTGGACACTAGGGGTAGGTTGAGGGAGCATCAGACTTCACTTTAGGTCTCTCCAAGGATAGAGAAACCCTATGATAACTCCTTCTCTCTTTTCCATCAAGCGTTGTCTAAATGCCTGAAAACATACAAATAATGTCCATAATTGCATTTTATACAAATATGCATATTGAGGGAAATAACATGCAATCTAATAGGTATAGATGTGATTGAAATGCAATATGACACAAGATGAAGCCTTAAAATAGATCTGAATCACCACCTCAAACTTAAAACAAACTTGTCCTCAAGTATGCTCCAACTCAATATCTCTGCAATTTTTCCACAATCAAGAAATGAAAAATACAATGCAAAGGATGATTATTTCTAAATGGGATAAATAATTACTAAGTGCATGCATTACTCCTCTCTCCTCTCTTGCTTTCACAAACCAATCTTGAAAAGTGCACAAAGCATATGAACTTCAAATATAGTTCATGAAACATAAAAACTATCCATATTTCTTTCATGTAGTTTCAGGTAGACCATTTCATAATGGTGTTAATCAAGGATGACTAGGAGTGTTATTTCATCTTCATTCTTTCAAATTTATGTTTCAAATCACACCAAATGACCCACATGGCCATGGAAAGGGCAAAATGAGCTAGGTTTGATGTTTACTAGCTCAATGGGTATGAAAATAGAAGAAAGGATTGTTGTAAGATTTAGGAGTGCTATTACATGGATATCTCATGTTATCTTTATTTATATGCTCTTAAATAGGATCATATTTTATTTTCTTTATTTTATTCTTTTTATTTTCCCTTGGAGTAGATAGGGCATATGGTGATGAGAGTCAAGTGGCGAGATGTAGGTGTGGCCACCCCAAAGTTTTGGAGGTGGCCATAGCTGATATGTGCACTTTGGCATCCTTTCATGAGGTGGAGGGGTAAGAAGATGGTGAGTGAAGAGTCAAGTCAAAGAGGGGTCACTGGCATGATTCTCAACATACGGTCCCCTGCATGAAAATTAATCCAACACTTCATCCAACAATTTCACACCATATGAATGAACAACCTGAAATTGATACTTCTATCAAGTGATTTCATAGGCACTAAGTGCTTTTAGCTTGCTCAAGTCACAATTCAACCAAAATATTCTCAAACACAAGAGAGGTGGTGTGCATGTAATAAGTCAAGACTTGATACCATTTAGCAATAAACAATGATAATTCACTTGCATTTGTCAAAGGTCATCATCTTTAATCCAAAAAATAGAGATTGGGTTGATACACACTTTTAGGCAAGAAATCTCAAATTTGGTCAAAATTGGCCAAAGTGGTGCCAAGTTACCTTCAATCACATCTAAGCATATATTATTGAACTTAAATTAGTAAAAAAGAAAACCCTATCTAAAACATGTAAAAATAGCAAAACTCTACATGATATGCAATGCATGGCAAAAATGCATTTTTTTTTTGAAAATTATGCAAAAATGTAAGAAAGTGAAGTACATGACATGCAAATATGCAAAGCAGGTAAAATCTAACTAAAGCAAACAAAATCAAACAAACAAAAGTAAATGGCAAGTGAAATGCAAAATGAGAGTGAAAATGAGATTAGGCATATCACCCTACCACCGCAAACTTTTTAATCATGTTATCCTCAGCTTGACACTAAATTCTAGGAATGATAGGGTGGATGATCAGTGTGGTGGTGGTGGTCCTCCCTGTGGTGGTGGGTGCTGGTAGTAGGATCCATAGTAGTCTGATTGTAGAGGAGGGTAGTTGTCCTGATAAGCTGACAATGAACTCCACTAATCTTCCCCTCACTGGGGTTCCTCTATGATTGGGCATGCTAGAACTGATATAAATGATTGAACTAATAATGCATCTGCTGATGGTCTAACCACATGGCATCCTTGGTGCACTAAAAACCCTCATGTGCCCACGAAATACCCTCTTGGTTGCTCAAAATGTGATCTTGAGTGATCTGGATGCCCTCCAACTGTGCATGAATGGTGGACATGTCATATGCATTTGCAGTGGGCTACTTCTTCTATCGTGATGTCTTTGCCTCACAATGCCTCACCCTATGGTTCTTTCACTCCTCTGTTGTCCTCCTCCTCTTGGCGGCTTCCTGTGACTCTCCAAGACCTTCAGGTAGATCTCTAGTATGCTACTGCCATGTATCTCTAGGATGCTCCTCTTCCCACCTCCTCAAGATGTCTAGAAAATCGGAAGATGGGCCGCATCCCTAGAGGAGAGGTGTGGCATGGTAGGGGATCTCAAGTGAAACCCCAACATAAGGAAGGTTGACCTGGTAGAAAATCTTCTGATCAACCACTGATTTCATCAATGAGTGAGTCATGTAATGTAGGCCAACTAGCTTTCCTCCTTCTACCTTTGTGCAACTAGATACATCATGTCCTAGGTCCAAAGAAATGGAAGTAATAATCCCTCCAATGATAAAAAGATTCTTGATATTGGACGAGATTGTCTTAATATGATCAATAACAAGTAGCCCCAAGTTTACAATCTTTCCCTACACCATCCATCCCTACACAAAAAGGTCTTTCCTTGTGTAACTACCTTAATTTTTATATTGAGTAGAGATGGTGTTCACCAAGACCTTTTGAATGTACCATAGGACGGGGTTGTGAATTAGGCTAGTCTTTGATTTTCCTGTCACAAAATTTCTTTACCCTATGAGTTTCTTCCACATTACAACGTAGTTTGCATCTGTTTCTCTATCAGTGCTTCCTTCATCAAGTGACATTGCTACCTTGTGAGTCGGAGTAAAGATGCATTCAAAAAGGATGAAGTGAGGAATAGGTGCTACTCCCCAAGGTGACACTGATGGCGTCCTATGAGACTTTCTCTAATGTAGCAAAGAATTACTATGTAAGCTCCACATAGGTCTCTTGCACTGTTGTCAACACCTCCATTAGTCCAACAAGCTCCATGATATCCTCAAAAGAATCAAAGATGCCCAAAGTCTTCATCGTCTCCTGGCACACATAGCAAGTGGCAATCACTCGACGTGTCAAGCAATCTAGGTGCTCTGACTTATTCCCTCTCTTGCTCTGACTGTCAGGTGTTGCCACATGACGCACTTTAGGTGCATCCTTTGGCTATGCATCTCACACTGCCTCATCTATATCATCTACTAATAGTCACCGTCGTGCTCTTGACTGCTGTTGTGACTACGGTGCCGTAGTTGTTGAAGGGCGTGCAATTGAAAATGACGGACGAGCCATCGAAATCGATGGACGGGCTTTTGATACTTTTGGTAAGGGATGCTGCCCTACCTCCTCTAGGTAGTCAGGATGACTCCTCCATCATAGGATCCACTGCTGCAGCCGCATGGGGTCATTCTCCTAGTGAACCAGAGGCTGTCAAAGGTGCCAGGAGGGTAAGAGGGGTTGTCGAAGTTGAAGAGGATACGTTCTTGGCAAGAGTCCATATAATATGACCCCCTTGGTCTTTGACACAACCTTCTTAGTGGTTTACTTCATTTTGGCTTGAAATCGGTGGAGAAAAATGGGATTTTAGTTTTTCTCTGGAGATCAGGGTTGTTGGGGAGGATTTGAGAGAAATGGAGTGTTTTGCAGATGGAAAAGGGTGGAATCTAGAGATTAAGGTAGTAGAAATGGTGGGAATTGATTGGAGATGGATTGGGGTGATTTGGTGGAGTTTCAAGGGTGGTGGAGTGGCTAGGAGGCATTGCATGGTCGCCATTCAGGGAGAATGATCATGGTGCTCACGAAATTGTAAATAGAACTATTTTGTAGTTTCGTAAATTGTCTAACTTAAGTGCTCATTCGGGTTGCAACACGGTCATGATTCATGACATGACTGTGGTGGCTCACCTACTACATGGACGTGGTACCCCACATGGGTGTTCTGAGTAGGTGGCTACACGGTCGTGCTACCTTTGACAACCATATTGGGTTTGTTCTTCAATTCAACTTGTTTGATTTTTTTTCTCGATTCCCCTATTGATTTTGAATGTGCCACCATGACCGTTCCATGTCACCAGGGCTATGGTGAGTACTATGTCTCTTTATTTCAACTCAAATCTCATCAAACATCAAATATTTGGCCCAAAATGATTTTTCATTGATGACTTGTCAAAACTTCATTTAATGTTCCTCATTTCACAGTAATTTCACTTGCACATCTTAAAACTAAACAAAAAATATTAAAAACAAGTGTGTGTATTTTCTTGGAAAAGTGTAAAAATAAAAATAAAAATAAAAAATGGAAGGTTGGGTGAAAAATTCCCAGCACTAGGTGGATTGCCTCACACAAGCGCAAAGTTTCATGCCTTCAATTAGGCTTCTTGGAGATTCTTCAATCATTCATCCATTTGGCATCTTCATGTGCCCATTCTTACAATAGATACATATCTCATTTGTATTCAACTTATGTTCCTCATCCCTTTGATCACCAAAGTTGTCATCAAATCCTTCACCTTGATCTCCTCTTCTTGAATGATCAATATGACTCTTGAAGTGACCATATCCAATATCCTCATTTTGAACTCGCCGGTTTGAGCTTCATGTCCATGAAAGAGACTATCATTATGCCACTACAAACATGTATCTCAGCATCAGCTATGGATACGAATGGCCACCCCAAGATGATGGGAATCTTCCTATCATCTAACTCCATGTCAAGAATAATGAAATCATCCAGGAACATGGTATGGTCTGGCATGTTTTGAGAAAACGCATCATATGGAATCAAGTTCACGCTCAAACCCAAGTCTAGAAGGGCTTGATCTCTAGGTGTGCTCTAATGTAACATGAAATGATGGGAGGATCATGTCTTTCCTCTTTCTCAGCATGGTGTGGTGTAGAATTGAGCTCACTTTCTCGATGAGCTTGACTTTCTTGGGCATTCTCCACATTGTTTTGCATTTATATGTGCACAGATCTTTCAGAAACTTGGCATAGGAAGGGATTTTCTTGACTGCATCAAGCAAAGGAATGTTTATCTTCACTTGTTTTAAAGTTTTCGTGATATATCTAGTATGTTTCTTCTTTCTTCTATCAATAGAAGGCTCCTTAAGAGCATCATGAAATGGGGGTGTTGGGCTCCCAAATGGCTTAGATCAACAGAATCATCAATTGGAATCACAAGAATCACAGTATCGCTACTCAGTGTCATGGCATCAACTCTAGTTCCTATCAGAGTATCATATTCTGGATCTCAGTATCAACCTATCTGATCACAGTATCACCTCTAATCCTCAATGGTTGTACTATCACCAGCAATATCATGGGGCTGCACCAAAGTTCGACCACTCCTCAGCACCGTCACAAAACCTTCATATTCTCATGGGTAGAGGAAGAAGAAGCTTGTGGATTTGACAATGGCTATTGAGGCGATGGTGGTCTTTGGTGGGGTGAGTTGGAATTTTGAAGGATGAACTGTAGCTGTGGTTGTTGTTGTGGTTGCGACTGTTGTAGATGGGGGTGATATTGTGGAGGGGGCTGTTTGTATGATTGAGGTGGAGGTGAAGCATATTGATAGTTGAGAGGAGCTTGACGAGGTAGTGGAGAATAGGAATTTGGTGGTGCTTGATACGAAGGTGGATCATATGAACCTTGAGCATTTCCCATGAAAGTGCCATCATTATTCGGGTTTGACATTGGTTGGGATGGGAGTCTTCCTTCCTCCCACCTAGAATGTGAAAGTGATATTTAATCCAATCTTTTCTCAAGATGGTTAATAGACTGCCCATGAGAGGATACGTCTTTCTTTACCTCATCCAAACTTCTCAATCAACCTAGCACTTCATCTTAAAATTTTGAGCTATACCTTGGCCTCGGCTGCCCTTGTCCTTGACCATCTTCGTTTTGTTGTTTTCATGAAAAGTTAGGATGGTTTATCCACTCGGGAGTGTAATTGTTGGACATAGTTCCTTGGTTGTTTTAGTTGCCAAAAGAGTGCAAAACATGAACTTCCTCTTCTTCAGCTTCAACGACCATGGTGGATTGACTAGAAGAACCACCAGCTTGGTTCTTCATCATATTCATCATGTCCACAACCATCTTCATCATGTCAGGATTGGTAGTAGTTCAAGATAGAGCTATGGGAGGAGGTGGAGGGATGTATCTCTTACTAGATTGTTCCACCTTATTAGAAACACGATGGAAAGATTTTTTAGCAAGGTGTTCAAACAATGGCCATGACTCCTCAGGTAGTTTTTCTATGAATGTGCCTCCACATGATGAGTCAACATTATTCTGGCTTAACTCTTCAAGCCTGGTATAGAAAGCTTTGACCAGCTTCTGCAAGGGTGCCTCTTGATGAGGGCAGTCACACAGGAGCTTCTGGAACCTTTACCATGCATCATGGAAAGGTTCATTTTCATTTTGGGAGAAAGCGGTGATACAACTTTTAATTTGGGTCATCTTGGCAATTGGAAAGAACTTTTTGACAAACTCATTTTGGACTGCATTCCAAGTCACCAACTCTGACTTTAAAATTTACCATTCTTTGGCCTTTTCCTTTAGAGAGAAAGGGAAGAGTGTCCTCCAGATGGAGTCATTGGTGGCAGCGGGGGTGCGGAAGGTGGAACAAGTCTCAAGGAAGGTGTCAATATGATGGGAGGGATTTTCATTCTGCATCCCATAGTAGGTAGGGAGGAGTCTAAGAAGTGTGGAAATTTTAGTTCCCCGAGGTGAAATACTCGTGGAGGGGTCGGTCGGACTGCAGTTGAGCATTTCTATGAGGTTTATTTTCTGCCATGTCGACTTCTTGGTGTTTCTTGTGGCATCTTTGGTGTCTCCTCCTACTAATCTTAGGGTGCAACACCAAGTCAGTACAAGTAGAATGCATATGGTGCATGCACAACTGTCACCTACATAATACACAAAAGCAACAAGAAACCATGTTAGAATGACAATATGCAAAAGTGAACAAAGAATAAAGAATAGAAATGATAAGGGCAATAGGAAAGGCTAAGCTACACCAACTAGCTAGGCTGAGTGCCTCTATCCCCGACAACAGTGCCAAACTAGATTGATCATACCATGTGTGTTAGGCAAAAAGCTTGGTGCGATGTTTCATGCACGTATGGTCTTTCCATATTTATAGGTTCCCCAAACTAGGTTCACTCACAACACTAAAATATGCTCCCACAGGCAGACGGGGTCATGTTATAGCATAGATGAGAGGAAAGAAATTGGGGTTGAACCAAAGGGATAGAGGGGTAACTAGACCTTAGTTGGTGTTGGATACATTCCTAAGACAAGATTAGGGTTGAAGGTTTAAATGGGGTTTGGTTTGATTATACTAAGCATGCATGCAAGTAAAGGCAATATGAAAACTAGGTTACCAAAAACTAGATTATCCTAGGCAAGTTAGGTCTAAGAAACTAAATTACAAAATCAACTAAACAAGAGCAAAATGTTCTACACTACTCTAGAAAGGCAATTAACAACTAAGAACTAAGCTAAACTGCAAATCCCATGACTAGAAACTTGGATAAATTGCAATGGTCTCTGTCTAGTACCAAGCAATTCACCGTCAACTCTGATGCTGCAATAGGAAAAAGCAATTCTTCTGTTGCCTGCGTGGCTAGAAACCAACATGGTTATTGGATGGGGGGTTATGATGATAAAGTCACTACTACTAAAGTCCTCTACACAGAACTCACTGGAATCCTCAAAGCCATGGAATATGCTAGCATAAATCTCTCAGGAACTATCGAGCTTCAGGCTGATAGCCTTATTGTGACAAGAATGATCCAAGAGGATGGTATGAACTGCCCATCTTTTGCTAATATTATTGCCTGAATAAATAAACTGATGGAGGAGAAGGACTACTGTGTCAAATATGTAAAAAGAACCTGTAATGCTGCTTCTGATCTCCTTGCTAAACATCATCTCAAAAACAATGAAGGTACCCACACCTACTGTATTCCTCCTACTACCCTTAGTAGTTTAATAACTAATGAGGCCAACTCATGTAATGGTAGTAGTACTACCAGGTTTAGTTCTGTTATTAGTGCTTGTACTCCTATCTCAAAGTTGCTTGCAGGGGGAAGGCAAGATGAATAAATAGCTTCCCGACTTCCATAAAAAAGGGAATCTAAGTTAAACCTAACTAGAAAGACTAAGCAATTAACTATAGGCAAAGATGACAATTAAGCTAAACTAGCATTAACGAGCAAGGACAACAAGTTAGGTTTTAAGTAATGGATTGGATAGGTGGGCCATTTGGGAATGTGATTTGATATTAGTTGGGGGAGGGTCAACATGGCATGCAATTATCACAATTCAATCTAGATTATCAAACCAAACAAGACAAGTGCTACTAGAATGTACCCTATACTACTAGTTGGAGAACTAAGGTTAGGTGTAATTCTAGTAGGACTTGTCAAGTCTAGGTTTCTAGGGTAAGTGGTATTAGGGAAATTGGGAACCAAGGGTAGGAATAGGAGTAGAGATGAGGGTTTTTCACCTCATGTGACTTGTTATCTACCCTTTGGGAAGGCTCTAGGAAATTGCACTAATCACACTTGCACTTGCTTGTAGAAGGAGAAATATGTATGTAGGAACAAAGGGGGCTATCTAGGGATCCACTAATTGGACCTAGGAGCCATTCCTAAGATTGATACACACATTCCAATTCCTCCTAGAGGCTAAGTGTCATCATGCATCACAAAGAAAGCAATTATGTTTAAGAGAAAAAACACATGCATGACATTGGGAAATGAAA
Source organism: Alisma plantago-aquatica (assembly GCA_963693085.1). NCBI lineage: Eukaryota > Viridiplantae > Streptophyta > Magnoliopsida > Alismatales > Alismataceae > Alisma > Alisma plantago-aquatica. Next base: position 1,774,461,446 of record OY856409.1, read on the forward strand.
TAGAAGTAAAAGAAATCATCATAGAATGAAATTATGTTCATTACAAACTATTTTCCCAACATGGTATCAAAGTCACATTTTAACCCCAAACAACCCACCACTAGGGGCTTAACTAGACATAATAAAAGAAAAGATAAAAGAAAGGGGAAGAAGGGGATAAGACTTCATGGAGATCGAAGTAGATCCTCCTTCTTCACCTACTAGCTACTGTAGGGTGACCTCCTTCCTCTAAGATGGATGATGGGCATGCAAAATGAAGGGGGTTATGGTAGAAAACCTAGAAAACTAGGTTTCTATCATGGAAATGAGGCAGAAATGGTGGGTGGAGAGAATAAATGCAAATGGATTGCAATGAATGCTCAAGAGTGGGTGGAGAAGAGTAATGGCAGCTAACCTAGTGTTGTGGCTGCCACCCTCATATATATAGGTGGTGGTGGAAGAACTAGGTTAAGTAGGGGCATTGTTGGAAAAACAATGCAGAATGGTAGGGATTAAGTGGTAGCACGACCGTGTTGGGCAGCACGGCTGGGGTGGTTAGAGGTGGGAATGGCTGTAGTGATATGGAATGGTCGTTCTAAGAAATTTGAAAAATCACAGGTTGAAGTGGTGAAATGGAGGCTGGTAGCACCTCTTTCCTCATCAACGACGCCAAAAAGCTTGGTGCACTCCCGCCAATGGCTTTACACACTACTCAATTGAGATTTTGAATAGGTGCAACTCCACAGACAAGAGCACACAATGGATGAAACTTTCAAAATTTATAATTTCCTAAGCTCAAACAACCTACTTTTACTAAAACATTAACCCGCAAGCACATGGGGTCTTGTCGTAGTATTGGTCAGGCAACAATTATAGGGTCGATCCATAAGGAGAAAAGGGGGCTACTAGAGCTAGGTTAGTTTTTGGTGCTAGGTTCCTATTGCGGAGACTAGGGTTGAAGGGTTTGATGGTTGTTTTGATTGTTAAACTAAGTTGAGCAAGAAAGCAAGGAAAGGAAAGAAAACAATATTAAAATCTAAGTTAACCCTAGACAATTAATCCTACTAAGCAAGAAAAGACAAGGAAAGTAGAAAAGATAAGAAGAGAACATTCTACACTCATATAAGAAAGACAAGGCAAAAGAGCAATTAAAGACCTAAAATCTGAACAAGGCAAGGAGCTAACTAAGCCAGAAAAGAGATAATTAAGCTAGCACTAGCTAAGCAAGATGGAAACTAGGGTTTTAAAGCAATTAAGGGAAACATGGGTTGTTTAGGGGATGTACTTTTCAATTAAGTTCGGGGGTGACATATGAACATTATGATTCCACTTAGATTATCAAACCAAGCAACAAGCTAGAGTCTAGTGAATTAGCCTAAGCTACTAACTAGCCATTGATATGCTAGGTTGTGTATTGGGGAACTAGTCCCTAACACTCCCTACTACACTTGAGAGGCTCAATTGGGTTAGGTCTTCAGTGTAATTCAATTAGAGTTTAAAAAAGCCTAGGTTTCTAGGTTAGATGATTTTAGGATGATTAGGGATTGTGACTAGTACTGGGAGTGGAAGTGAGGTTTTGGGCCTCCCATCACTCACATTCTAGCCTTGAGAAAGTTCAATGCCAAACATACCAAATTCACCTAAACTAACTACTTAGATCTCTAAATTAGGGTTAGGAGAATTGATTAGGATGTAGGACGATGGGTATCTAGCTTGGGATCCAAGAATTGGATCTAGGAGAAAATCCTAAAATTCACACATATGATTAATTTCCCTAACTTCCTAGGTTATTTCAAGCACAAACCAAAAAGCAAATTCTGAAGAGTGAGATGGAAATAGAACATAATCATTAGCAAATAGAATTACAAAGTTTAGATGTAATTTTCACCCAACATGGTATCAATAATATTTTATACCCTAAATAGCCCACCCAAGGGACCTAGCTACTCATAATAATGAAAAATACAAAAAGAAAGGAGAAAGAGGTAGAACAAGCCATGGAGCTTGGTATAGATGAAGAAGTCCCCATTTAAGATATTATAGGGTATCCTCCACTCTCCTCTAATGTGCAATGACATCAGGTGATGATGGAAATGGGTGGAAACAAGAAGAAACTAGGGATTTGGTGGTGGAAATGCTGAAATGGAGGTGGAAATGGAGTGGAATGTCTAATGGGAGAAAATGGATATCTAAGAGGTGGTGGAATGTAGCTAACCTTATGTTGGAGCAGCTACCTTGGTATATATAGGTATGGAGGAAGCACTAGGTCAAGTAGGGGTAGTATGGGAAAACAATAAAAAAGTAGATAGGTTTTTGTTGGTAGAATGACAACACAACCATGGTTGGGAGGAGTGAGAATAGTTGGAGGAAAACTCATAGGGAATAGATCAATTTTGATCTAAAGGTGGCATGGCCGTGGTGGTCACCACGGCCGTGATGGGTCTTGGGTAGCACGACCGTGATGGCTTGAAATGCATAGCATGTTCTCGACTCCACGACCATTCTGCCTCTGCTACTACACGACTGTGAAAGGGGGCACAGTCGTTCTGGGTCAGTGCACCATGACCATGCTATGTGTCATGGCCATGGTGGTTCTAGCTTTACATGGAGATGTCTCTATTGATTTGCAAGTGTCTTAGCATGACCGTTCTAAGTTACCACGGCCGTGCTAGTCTCTAGATCAACACTTTGATTTGATTCTTTGGATTTTCTTAGACAACTCTGCTTCAATGGATCTTTCATCACTAGGGGTAGGTTGAGGGAGCATCAGACTTCACTTTAGGTCTCTCCAAGGATAGAGAAACCCTAGGATCACTCCATCTCTCTCTCTCTTCCATGAAGCGTGCCCTAAATGCCTAAAAAATGCAAATAATGTCCATTAGTGCATTTTTTACAAAAATGCATATTAAGGGAAATAACATGTAATCTAACAGGTATAGATGTGATTGAAATGTAATATGATACAAGATGAAGCCCTAAAATATGAGTTACTCACACTGAAGGATTGTTAATCTGAACTATGAAGTATCCACTGATTTGTTCATAGACATACTTGTAAAGATGTTTTAAAGTTATATCTGGTTTAAGTGATTACCTTATGTGTTTCATTAGATTACCATTGTAAACTAGATTTGACTTATGCTACAATTATCTACCTAAACTTTCAATATCTACAAGTTTCTTTTGAGTTTGTTAAACTTAATCTGATGCTAATGAATGTACCTAACTTGAGTGGGATGTATCCACTCTCTAGGGCTCTATATGAGTCTTATGAGATTGTGTCAAATGTTTTTAGGTATAATGCTATCCAACAAAAAGGTTGAAATAAAAAATATGTAAATAGGAGGATAATATAGACAAAATACAATAGTTGTTGTGCTTCATAATCTGGGTTTAGATTTTGCATCTAATGGTTGGCATTAATGCTGATCAAAAGAGAGGTCCTGACATATATCATGTGGTGTAGCTTTGTACATGATTTTTTAATTAGATGTTCAGGTAGATTTTTTAAGAGAAATTATTATTATATTGTGAGAGAAGTACAAAGAGTCATATATGTAGACTTTTCTCGAGGTATGGTGTATCTAAGATACAACATATCATAAAATAGATTGATCCTAATGGGATTAAGTACAGTTAGCCCATTTATTTACTATATAGATAATAACTATCATAAATAAAATCAAATCTCCCCCTTAGCTTGAAGACTACACATCATATTCCCATCTTGTGACACATATAGGAGAAGGATGAATATGGAAATGGATTGGTGAAGATATTAGTAGTTTGTTCTCCCATCTTTATATATGGTTTAATGATATTTTTGGAATGAATTATATTTCTCCCTAAGTGGCACTCAAACTCATTGTGATTTGTATGTTCATAAATATTGGATTATTATCTATATAAATATCTGCCTAATTATCACATTTGAGAATTGTTGGAGATGAAAGAGGGAAACCTAGTTCTTGAGGAACACATGTCACCCATTAAATTTCACAACAAGCATGTGCCATGGTGCAATATTTTGCCTCAATGCTGGAATGATCAACAACAATTAGTTTTTATAATGCCAACTCATGGGATAGCCTCCCAATAGAACACTAAATCCATATATGGATCTCCTATCACTCACATTTTTAGTCCACCAACATCAGGATAGCAAGTCAAATAGATTCCTAGAGAAGGAATTTTCTTTAACAAGGAAACCAGACAATGTACACTTTTCTTATATCATAGAATGATTCGTACCTTACTCCACTGGCATACATGAGGTTTGGCCATGTTTTGACTGACAACACTAACAATAAAGGCCATGTCTAGTGAAATAATCATAAGAAAAAAGAGTTTCCAAACTGTCCATCTATATTGCTCATGACTGAAAAGGGACCCCACTTATATCTACCTTTGGTTTGATAGTCCATGTGAGATGAAATAGGTTTACAATTAATCACACCAGAATCTCCCAAGGGGTCTAGGGCATACTTTCACTAATATAAATAAGTTCCACGAAAAGAGGTTAGCACTTCAAGTCTCATGAAGTAGTGAAGTTGCACGAGTCCTGAGTATGAAAGATAGTTGGAGTGCCTAATTCATTGTTGAAATCCAAGGAGCATCACTTCTAGTGATAACAATATCAACATACTTGACAATGATAATGGTTCCACATTGTGATGTAGAAAAGAAGAGATTGTGACCATTTAAAGATCTGTAAAACCCAATCTAGAAAGAAAATCATTGATTTTTATAAACCAAACCCTACGTGATTTCTTGAGGCCATGCAAACATTATTTGAGACGGTAGACTCACAAAAACTCCATTTGATCATAAAATCTTGAGGGCTACTGCATATAACTTCCTCTTTCAAATCACCATGACAGAAGGAAATTTTTGTATCAAGCTAGAACATGGTCCAGGCCATGTGAGTGGCGAGAGATATAACAATCATGATAGAATAAATATGAGTGATTGATGAGAAGGTATTAAAATTTCCTTGACAACAAGGAAGGCTTTAAGTCATTCCACTAAACTATAGGACTTGAAATTGTTAAAGACGCCCCATATGATGTCAATAATATTTTTGTCTAAGGGTTGGAATGAGATCAAAAATCTCATTCTCATTCAATACTATCATTTCGTTGAACATCACTAATTTCCACCCTAGGTGTTCAAGGGCCTCACAATTGTGTTTAAATCTAGTAGGAATCCAAGTTGTTGGGAAATAATTCTAGCGGTACGAGAACGTTTGGATAGACTATTGGTATGAGAAATTGGACAAGGAGAGTGTAGGAAATATACCTTTATGGAGAGCCATTTGCATGATATATCCTTAGAAGTGGACGACTTTGTTGGGTCATGTTGAAGTGGTGAAGGAATATTATTCATAGGAAGATGCATTATGGGTGCATAATTGATGCAATCCTATTTTAGGGCTTCATCTTGTCTCATATTGCATTTAAATCACATTTATACCTGTTACATTACATGATATTTACCCAAATATGTATATTTGTGTAAAATGCACTTCTGGACATTATTTGCACGTTTTCAAGCATTTGGACCATTCTTAGATGGAAGAGAGAGAGAGGATTGATCCTAGGTTTTCTCTACCCTTGGAGAGGTCTAAAGTGAGGTCTGAGGCTCCCTCAACCTACCCCTAGTGGCCAAAGCTCTATTGAAGCAAATATGTCCTAGAAATTCTAAGGAATTAAGTCAAAGTGTTGCAATAGAGACCGCCATGTTCGTGGTACATTAGAACGGTCGTGATGGTTCTTCCAAAATCAACAAAGTCAACTTCAAGCAACGCAAGACTCATTACAGCCATGCCACTCAGAATGGCCATGGTAAATAGACCACGGTCATGTGGTAGCTGATATAGAACGGTCGTGGATCCAAGAATAGATAGAGTATTTCAAGCCACCACGACCGTGCTACCCTTGCCCCACCACAGCCATGGTGACCACCATAACCATGCTACTTCATGTACAAAATTGACCAAGTTACTATGATTTTTTCCCATTTTCACCATGGCCATTCCACTCCATCATGACCATTCTCACCCCTTCCCACCATAGTTGTGGTACCCACCACGACCCTGGTACTCACTAAAACCTAGCTACTTTTCTACTACATTTCCCACTGTACCCCTACTTGACCAATTGCTTCCTCCCCACCTATATATATGTGGATCATGGCTAGAGGCTGAGGTTGACCACCCCTAGCTACCTTCTGTCATCCCTTTTATCCCCCTTAGCCATTCCACTCCATTTCCACCTCTATTTCACTCTATTTCCCCATTTGCACCACAAAAACATTCATTTCCAAACCTTCCATCCATATACTACCATAATTCCACGTCATTCCACCCAAGAAGAAGGAGGATGTCTTGTAGCAACTAAAGAGGAGGATTGCTCCATTTATACCAAGCTCCATGGCTTCTTCTACCTCTTTGTCCTTTCTTTTTATATTTTCCATTTCCATGAGTACCTAGGCCCCTTGGGTGGGCTCTTTGGCATCAAAAAATTAACTTTGATACCATGTTGGGGGAAAATGATATGTAAACATTATAATTCAGTTTGCTAATGATTATGTTCCTTTTTTATCTCATCCTCCATGGATTTTTTATTGGTTTGTGCTTGAAATCACCTAGGAATTTAGGTAAATTTCTTATATGTGTGAATTTTGGGATTTGCTCCTAGGTCCAATTGATGTGTCCCTAGCTAGCCACCCATATTCCTACATGCTAATTATTTCTCCTAACATTAGTTGAGAGATCTAAGTAGCTAGTTTTGTTGTATTTAGTGTGATCAGCTTAGAGCTTTTTCTAGGATATAATGTGGGTGATGTGAGGCCTAAAACCTCATTTCCACTCCCATTACTACCCTCAACACTTGATCACCCTAAGATCATCTAACCTAGAAACCTAGGCTTGTTTGGACTCTAATTGAATCGCACCTAGATCCTAACCCAATTGAGCCTCATAAGGGTAGTAGGAGAAGTTAGGGACTAGTTCCCCTATACACAACCTATCCTATCCATGGTCAGTTAGTAATCTAGGGCAATTCATTAGACTCTAGCTTGTTGTTTGGTTTGGTAATCTAAATAAAAGTATAATGTTCACATGTCACACCCTAACCTAATTGATAAATGCATCCCCCAAACAACCCACAAAACTCGTTATTGCTTTAAAACCCTAATTACCTTCTTTCTTAACAAGTGTTACCTTAGTTAGCTCTTTACTTTCTTAGTTAGATTCTTGGCTTGTCCTTACTTTTTTCATGATAGTTTAGGTCTTTAATTACTATTGTTCTTTGTTTGCTAGCTTAATGTAGTGTAGAAGTCTTGCCTGCATTAGCATAACTTGTTCTCTTTCCTTTCCCTATTGTGTCTTTTCTTGCTCAATGGAATTAACTGTCTAGGGTTAACTTAGGTTTTTAATCTTGTTTGCTTTCCTTTAATTGGTTTCTCACTCAACTTAGTGTAATCAATCAAAACAACCTTCAAACCCTTAAGCCATATACTCCATAATAGGAACCTAGCCCCAAAACTAACCTAGCTCTAGTGCTCCCTTTCTCCTTATGGATCAACCCTATACTTAAAGCCTTACCTATACTATGATATGACCCCGTGCGCTTGTGGGGTAGTGTTTTAGTAGAAGTTGGTAGTCCATGTAAGTTCGTATAAATTTTGAAAGTGTAATCCACCTGTGTGTTATTTGCTCATGAAGTTGCATCTATTCAAATTCTAATTTAGTAGTGTGTAACACCATTAGCAAAATTGCAACAAGATTTTTCATGCCATTGTCAGGGAGGAAGGCGCTCAACCTAGCTAGTTAGTTTTGCTTTGATCTTTTCCTACTGCCCTCATCATTGCTATTATTTACTCTTTATGCTTTGCATTCTTTGTGCATATTGGTTTGCTAACTTGTTCTCTTTTGTTTGGTTGTTCCTTGTGCATGTGACAAGATACTCGGGGAAGATAAGATGGAAGGCTAAAATGCACCTCACAAGCCACTTCAAGATGACTTCATGCCTAGCAACTACAAATCACCATTTTCTAGCAGTGTTGATCAAATGCTAGGGGAGTAATTCTCCATCCCTCTAGGTCTTCTTGGGATCCTTCCCACCTTATACAGTTTGGAGAGTGAGACCCCATACAAGCACTTGGACTCTTTCTTGAAGTATGGTCCATCTTCAGGATGCTGATGGCTAGTGGTGACACAATCATATTGACCTTGTTCTCCTTCTCCCTTAAAGCAAAGCTAAAGATTGGTATGATTTGAGGACAGACATCATGAGTTGGGAAGAGATGAACAATGCCTTCCTAAGGAAATTCTACTCTATTTCAAGGTTCAAACAAATGCGGTGTGCCATAGTGAGTTTTAGTCAGATGGGCAACGAGTAGTTTCACAATGCTTCAGAGAGATTTAAGAAGATGTTGAGAGAGTGCCCACACCATGAGATTCCTTTATGAAGTTGTTTTAGTCCTTTTATTCCAGTTTATCTCCAAAGGATCAAGCCATAGTAGATTCTTCTTGTGTAGGAGTTTAAATAGCTAGGCCCCCGAGGAGATATGGCCCTTGTTTTAGAAGTTGGAAAAAAGTTCAAGAATTCGAGCCGCTAGCATGGTGGATGACGGTGGCCTTGCCTTTGGTGTGACATCTCCGACTGATAGTGACTTAAGCCCACAAGTGATGAAGATTTTTGGTGACATGGTGAGCTTCATGAAGAACCAAATGACAAATGTTCCTTACCACTCAATCAATTCTATTGAGTTCTATGGTGAAGAAAAGAAGACACCTCACTCCTATAGCTATCAAGACCCACAAAGTCCAAGATATAGCTCAAGGTTTGAGGAAGAGGTTATCTATAGGTTGAAAATATTTGATGATGTGCAAGAGAATGTTACAAGTCTTTCAAAGAGGATAGAGAAGCTATCTTTGAGGAATGTATATTCATCATGAAATTCAATTATCACTTTGGGACCAATTCAACTCCATATATATTATTTCACTCAATATGAATCATAATGTGCAAAACTACTTAGTTGATTCAATTATCAAGGTTTTAACTAAATATTGTTGATTTAATGTAGGTCTTGAAAATACTGAACAAGTAGTTGGGGTCAACCTTCATCTCTGGCTCTGATAAAGAAATCTAACCAAGTAATTCCACCCATTCGGTCTCAAGACCGTTTTAGCCCATTCGGTTTCAAGACTGTTTGAGCCCATTCCGTCTCAAGACCATTTGAGCCCATTTGATCTCAAGACCATTTGACCAGCAGAGACTGATTGGAGGCACTACTCAGCCACAAGGAATCGAGCAATGCATGAATTCAAGATCTCGAAGCAGAGCCTTGACCACGGTCGTGGTGGCTCAAAACGACTGTTGTCCTCTTTCATCACCACGACCGTGTGATGAGGCCACAGCCGTGGTAGATCATCCCCAACCACCTAAGCTCTCACTCCCCACGACTTTGGTCGCTGAGCCACGACCATGGCACCCTACCTGCATCGACTCTCTCTCACCTGCCATGCCCGTGCGAGGCAACACGGTCGTGTGACGTCTACCTCACCACGACCGTGGCATCACACCACGGTCGTGGCAGAACACCATCAGAGGAAAATTACACACCCACCACGCCCGTGCAAGGTAGCACGATCGTGGAGCAGTAGTATCACCATGACCGTGGTGCCTCGCCACGGCCGTGGTGCGTCGTATTCATCCTCCGACCAGCACTCTTTGCAGCCCCCACCGCAAGACCGAATGGTGGTGGTTTACATGACAAATGAGGTCGCCCCTAGGCCATTGCACTTGAAGATGAAGGCCGAAGACCGTTTGGTTTACAAATAGATCAGAGAGCTACTAGATCGTTCGACCCTACAAACCGTCTGCTGCTGCCCAAACGAACTGGAGACTGTTTGAACAAATTGAAGAAAAGCAAACGGTTTGTCCCAGACCATTTGCCTTTGTTTCGCAAGATCATTTGCCCCCTTTCGATTTTCAGATCGCTTGATCAGCAAGTGCCAAGACCATTTGGGTTTGGCTAGAGCATTGACCGAAGCAACGACCGTTTTCTTACAAACAGTTTCCAAACCGTTTGATATCAAACAGTTTACAAACCGAATGAGCCTACTGCGAAGACCGTTTTCCCAAGTGCAAGAATGTTTGATACTCCTGCCTGAAGACCATTTGCACAAGATCGTTTGGAGAAGAGCAAGTGGTCTGTGAGACCGTTTGGTCTCATGCGGTTTCCAAACCATTTTCTGCGCAAGACCCTTTGATCTTATATGGTTTATAAATCGTTTGCCCAAAGTGCAAGACCGTTTGGGCACAAATATCTGCCAAACCGCTTGGACTGGAAATGGACCCAAAACATGAAAACCTGCCCCGTGCCTATAAATAGGACCAATAGGGTCCCTTTTTGACACATCGGTTCTGGGACACCGACAGGCTTCCTGTACACAGGTCCGATCCAAATCGAGTGCCGTCCGTGCCGGTTTCATTCCACCTACTGCCCGTATTGCAACCAAGGAGGCTGAGGGGAGAAGGAAGACGGAGCGAGTGAGACTATCCGGTCTGGCTTGGCATCTCCCGTTCACGTCTAGATCTACTCCGACATGATGTATAAGGTTGTATCTTCTTCACCGAGCTGCGACTACCTTCTGCACCGAGTTCATGGTGGATTTCTCTCTCTTTCTCATTCTTCTTGTCTCTCGCATCATGAGCGAGTAGTACCTTTTCGCTGGGGTGCAGGGACTAGCCCCGCTGCCCATGCAAATCATGTTCTTTTGCTAAACACTCCATGGCAATGTATGTAACTTTCCATTTCGTTGTTAATTGGTATGTTCATAGTTGATTATCTACTTTCTTTCATCTTATTCTCTCATATATTGCCAAAGCTTCTATATGTGGAATAGAATGGCAGTTTACAAAGTTCGACTCTTTGATGAGAACTTCTGATAAGATTCCTTGTGGTCGTAAGTGTATGATCTGTGAGGGGACAAAACATCTAGCCTACGGTGATGCTTCTGTGGTCTAAACATCCCTCAAGGAGGACCACAACCTTAGTTGGATTTGTATCATCTTTGTTTATCGTTGATGTTAGTTTGTAGATTTATCACCTGCTTGCTTATCGATTAATGCGGTGGACTCCCAAACTAGAAATAGAATGGGATTTCTTTGATGTTGTAAGTGTATGATCTGTGACGGGACGAGCCATCTAGCCTTCGGTGATGCATCTGTGTGCCTAACGCGTGTATAGGGAGTTCACAACCTTTGTTGGATTTCTATATCTTTGGAGCTGTAAGTAAGTGATCCAGTTGGTGAAGAGACATCTGATGCCTAAGGTGATGCTTACGTTAACCTAACGCTCGTATGGGGGGTTCTGCACCAGCTCTATTTGGATTGATATATCTTGCCTGGTTTGTTTGCGATTGAATGTGTTTGCGTGTGTAGTGAAACCCGATACCATCCCGGCGATTCCATATCATTGATCTAAACCCAATTTTAATTCAGCTTTTACTTTCTTGTATATTAGTTTAATTAACCTCAAATCAACCAATCATTTTAAATATTAATCTTAACTTAAACTAGACTAGACTGACAAGATTCTTAAAAATGTTATCCTTTGGGTTCGATCCTAAGCTATACTGCAATTGACCCATCCGCTTGCGGGTGGTGATATTGGACATTAATTTTGGTTAAAGCTCGGGGATTTCAACCCCGAGTGAGTTTGTTAGTGCTATTTTTGCCACGTCAAATTTTGGCGCCGTTGCCGGGGACAAAGGAATCAGTTAGTTAAATCTAGTTCTTTTGAGACTAATTTAGGACTTTGCCTTTTCTTTTGACACAATCGATCATCTACTTGAAATTTGACTCTACTCTGTGGATCTCACTTTTGAGATCTTTCTATTTTCAGGTACAATCCAAGGCATAGTGCATGCACCGTTTGAACAACTCTGGACTAACAACAAGCTTTGATCCCGAGATAGATAGAACTTTTCATCGAGAGATCTGAGAAAATCAAGCGAGGATGGCTCAAGAAGAAGTAGTAGCAAGAAGGGTGGCTCAAGCCATCAATGCGCAGAGAGAGAGGCTCATGCAAGAACCCAGAGCTACAGTACAAGAGGAAATTCTAGCAGCGTAAGCAGCAGCACAAGCAACTGAACTACAAAATGATCTTAGATAGTTCTCAATCCCGAAAGCTACAAATGTTCATCATCCAGTACAACCTCCTACCATCCACGCTCCTAATTTTGAGATAAGAGCGCATTGGATCACCCTACTTCAGAACAGCCCATTCTATGGAAAACAAGGTGAAGATAGTCAAGAACATCTTCTAAGATTTATTGATCTATGTGCCATGACAAAACAAAATGGAGTCACAAATGATGCCATTAGACTCCGCCTCTTCAAGTATTCCCTTGTTGATAGAGGCATAAGTTGGTACAATTCATTGCAAAGTGAAGTACCCATCACCACCTGGGAACAACTACAAAATGTGTTTCTAGAAAAATTCTACCCTCCATCTCTTACTTATGAAATTAGAGGGCGGATAACAAAATTCACTCAAGTTCCTGGAGAAACCCTTGTTGAAGTTTGGAATAGATACAAAGAGCTTCTTCACAAGTGTCCACACCACAAAATTCCCAAGAACCAACTCATTGAGATTTTCTATAGGGTGTGGATGATGATGTTAAGAGATTCCTAGATTCCTCGTCAGGAGGAAACTTCATGCGTCAGAGTTATGACAGCGCATGGAGGGTCATCACCCTGGGAGAAGAAAATTAAGCCAATTGGGGAAGATCTGTACGTAAAGGAATTTTGAAAGTAGTTGTGGCCGAAGCTACTCCCGAGTACAAATCCATCGCTGAAACCTTGAAACTCTTAGTTGCCAAGCAAGACCATATTGAATCATCCCTTGCTTCTATTGGAAGAGGACGTTCGCCTGCTCAACAACCAGAATAGGTCAAGTCCGCTTCCCTATTCTGTGAATCATGTAAGAGCACAAAAAATTAGACTTTATCATGCAATGTTCTCTATGATGTTGTTTTGAGCAATGTATGTGGCCAAGGTGATAATAGTCAGATGGAAAATCTTAATGCTATCAACACCATTCCTAGTCAAAGTTATTAAATCCGAATCAGAATAGGAATCATCCAGGTTTTCAATATGGAAACCCCTTTGGAGCAGTAAACTCGCATCAATTTAGTTCAAACAATCAACCAAGAGGCCCACCATGATTCTAGTATAATCAACAATAAAATTTTGGGAATCAAGGAAATTTCAAGGGAAACTTTCAGAATAGGAACTAAAACAATTACCAAAACAACTCTCAGTACCAGAATCTTAATCAACAGCAAGGTCAGCAAGCAAGTCCAGTTTCTCCTAATGACAAGCTATTGATCATTGAAAAGATGTTCCAAACTCAACAAACTATGATAGCCAACAAACAAGCTCAACAGAAGGCTATTGAATCTCAATTAGCTCAACTTGCAGCTCGCATAAAGCCACCTGCTGGAGTCTTCGCTGGTCAACCCGAGTACAATCCTAAGCATCCTGAACAGTTGAAGGCAGTCACCACTAGGTCAGGGAAAGACTATTCAGATCCCCTTGTAAAGACACCTGTGGCTATTACAGACGAGGATGAACCTGTGATTGCTCAAGACTCAAAAACACATGAGTCTCGATTAAAAGTTGATAAGACAGATAAGGGAAATCCTGAGAAACCCACTGATGAAGAAACTGAAACACCAGAACCTGATATTCCTATATATAAGCTTTGTATACCTTTCCCAGCTCGTCTAAGTCAAACCAAGCTTGATACTCATTTCAATAAGTTCAATGAAGCTATGAAAAAGCTTCATGTCGATATCCCCTTTCTCGATGCTCTAGCTAAGATACCAGTCTGGACTAAGTACTTAAAGTCACTTCTCACAAGGAAGTATATAACTGAAGAGTATGAGACAGTAAAATTGGCGACAACTACATCTGATATCATTTTGAGTAAGATGCCCAAGAAACAAAAAGACCTAGGATCCTTTGGAATTTCATGTCACATTGGCTACTCATCATGCAAGAAAGGATTGGCGGATCTCGGTGCAAGCATCTCTATTATGCCACTTAGCTTGTGCAAAAGGCTTGGGTTTGCAGAATTGCTTCCGACTAGCATGACCATACAACTTGTGGACAATTCGGTAACTCTTCCCATGGGGATCATCGAAGATGTCCCAGTCAAAGTGGGCAAGGACTCTTATGTCCCGTGTGATTTTATCATCATGGACATTAAAGAAGATGTCAGATATACTCTTATCTTTGGTCGTCCATTCCTTGCCACTGCAAGAGCCCTAATTGATGTTGAAGCTGGTACTTTACTGCTCAGACTAGGCAAGGAAACTCTCGAATTTAAAGTTTTTGAAAGTATGAGAAGACCAAGTATGCAAGAAGAAGTCTACCTGATTGACTGCATTAAGCAAATGTCACTTCTGACTCAAGAGCATCATGAATCAGAGGATCCTTTAGAAGTTGCTCTGACAAACCCATCAGTTGATGAACCTATTGACGAACAAGTAAAGGATTGCATCAATTCCCTCGACTCTGCTAAAGAAGATATTGAAGCCACTAGTGAAGAACTCAAAGCTATGGAAGCTATAGAAGAAACGTGTGAAAAACAAGAGGCTTCCAAAATGAATCTCCTGCCCGAGGGACTGAAAGTACGTGTTTTTAGACGATCTCAAAGTTTTCCCAATTATTATAAATTCCGAACTAACAGCTGAACAAGAAGATAAACTCCTGAAGGAACTAAAGGAAAGAAAGAAAGCCATCGGTTATAAAATGAGTGACCTCAATGGGGTTAGTCAAGCATTGTGTATGCACAAGATCCCTATGATGGAAGATCACAAGCCTACTATTGAGCATCAACAAAAATTGAAATTAAATATGAAGGAAGTGGTCCGTTGTGAGGTCATGAAACTTCTCACAGTTGGAATAATCTATCCAATATCAGATTCTCCATGGGTGAGACCAATGCATGTAGTCCCAAAGAAAGGTGGAACAACTGTTATACGGAATGAAAACAATGAACTCATCCCCACTCGAAAAGTCACAGGGTGGAGGATGTGCATAGATTATAGAAAATTGAACAAGGCAACTCGAAAAGACCATTTTCCAATGCCTTTCCTGGATCAAGTCTTCGAAAGGTTGTCTCACCAAGAGTATTTGTGTTATCTTGACGATTACTCTGGATTCTATCAAATACCCATACATCCATATGACTAAGAGAAAACAACTTTTACCTACCCATTTGGAACATACACATTTAAAAGAATGTCGTTTGGTCTCTGTAATGCACCCACAACTTTCCAACGTTGCATGGCTGCCATATTCGCTGGTCTTACTGAAACAATTATGGAGTTTTTCATGGATGATTTTTATGTATATGGATATTCATTCGATTCATGTCAAAAACACCTCTCCTTGGTCCTCAAATGTTGTGAAGAAGCACATCTTGTGATAAATTGGGAAAAATGCCATTTTATAGTAAGAGAAGGCATTGTCCTCGGTCATAGGGTCAGCAATAGAGGAATTGAAGTAGATAAAGCCAAGATTGAAGTGATTTTTAAACTGGCTATTCCAACAAATGTAAAAGAAGTTCATGCCTTCTAGGTCACATAGGATTTTACATAAGATTCATAAAAGACTTTTCCAAGATAACGAAGCCAATGACGAATCTATTACTTAAGGATACTGATTTCAATTTCAATGAAGAATATTTCAAAAGCTTCAACACACTAAAGCAAGCTCTTACAACCACCCCCATCATTATAGCTCTTGACTGGGACCAACCTTTTGAAATTATGTGTGACGCCAGTGACTATGCTGTGGGTGATGTCTTAGGGCAATATATAGAAAAGAAACATTATGTGATCTATTATGCATCGAAAACTCTCGATGAAGCCCAGAGGAATTATGCAAGTACTGAGAAAGAACTTCTAGCAGTCGTGTATGCCTTTGACAAGTTTAGATCCTACCTAATTGATTCGAAGGTCATTGTTTACACAGACCACGCTGCCATTCGTTACCTTTTGGCAAAGAAATATGCAAAACCGAGGTTGATTAGATGGATCCTCCTTTTATAAGAAAATTTTTTAGAGATAAGAGATAAAAAGGGTACAAAGAATGTTGTAGCAGACCACCTCAGTTGCCTCCACACTCTGGGTACTGAGAAGATTCTGATCAATGATTCCCTGCCAGATGATCAACTAATGAAGGTCTCAGAAGTTGTACCGTTGTACTCAAATTTTGTGAACTACCTTGCTGCTGGGGTGATCCACCCTCAATGCACCGGAAATGCACTGAAGAAATTTATGGATGATGTGAAACAATATCACTGGGATGAGCCATATCTTTTTAAGCTATGTGCTAATGGTCTTTACACACGATGTATTATTGAGGAAGAAACCAAACTCATTCTAGAGCACTCCCACTTGGGCCCAGTTGGACGCCACATGAGTTCTAAGAAGATTGTGATAAAAGTTTTGCAATGTGGATTCTTTTGGCCAACTATATCTAAGGATTCCTACAACTTTGTTCTATGATGTGATAAATGTCAAAGAATAGGTAACATTATGAAGAGAGATGAGATGCCACTTAAGTTGTGGTAAGAAATTGAGATATTTGATGTTTGGGGTGTGGACTACATGTGGCCATATTCATCTTCCTACGGATTCTCTTACATCCTAGTCACGGTTGACTACGTCTCAAAATGGGTTGAAGCTATACCAACCGTCACTAGTGATTCAAAACCCGTCATCAAATGATTCAAAGATATTATTTTCCCCATTTTGGAGTACCACGAACTGTGATATCTGACGGAGGGTCTCATTTCCTTGAAAGAAGCTATGAATCTTTGTCAAGAAAATATGGTCTAACAAATAAAGTACCCACGCCTTACCATCCAAAAATGAGTGGACAAGTAGAGGTTTCTAATCGTCAACTAAAGGCTATTCAGGAAAAAACTGTAGTCCGCAATCGAAAGGATTGGTCAGTGAAAATCAACGACGCATTATGGGCCTATCAAACTGCTTATAAAACTCCCCTCGGGACTACAACCTTTCGATTAATATATGGAAAAGCTTGCCACCTTCCAGTCAAATTGGAACACAAGGCATGGTGGGAAATTAAACAACTAAATTTCGACATGAAGAAAGCTGGTCAGGCCAGGATTCTGCAACTTCAAGAGCTGGATGAACTCAAGATGACAGCTTACGAGAATGCACAAATCTACAAAGAACACACCAAACTTTGGCATGATGGTCATTTGAAAAGAAAAGACATACAAGTGGGAGACCAAGTGCTACTGTTCAACTCAATATTGAAGTTATTCCCAGGAAAATTCTGCTCCCGCTGGTCTGGACCGTACACTGTCAAAAGCATCTCCCCACATGGTGCTTTCTCCTTATGGAGCAAAAAATCAAGAGAATTTGTGGAAAACGGCCAACACTTGAAAAGATATTTCACCAGAGCAGATATGAGCACCAAAGAAATAATAGATCTCTCCAATCCAAATCTAAAGGAACCACCGTGAAGTCAAAGATATCAAGTCAAGTCAAGCCATCGACATAAAACAAAGGTGCTTGTCGGGAGGCAACCCGATAAATAAATTCATCTTTAGTTTTCAATTTTTAGTTAGAAATGTTTCCTTAATTTTATTTTCACCTTTTAGATAATTTTTCACCATATAAAATTTGCATCGCAAGATGCTATCTTGAGTTATGATTAATCTTTCTTTAGATTTTCAGATAAGAGGAAGCGCACTGACTGGAACGCAACCACATCTGGTGGTCGATCTGGCATGAATTTTCCCATCCATCTTGGATTTAGGGTTTGCTTGGGATGAGCAAATTCCTAAGTTTAGGGTGGAGGGTGGGTGGTACGTACTTCACTTTCCACCAACACCCATCCTTTTCATACTCAAATTTTCACTATCACATTCTTGATAAAATTTTCAAAATTTTCAAAATTTTTAATGTTTTTCAAAAAACTGAACAGATACTTGATGAATTTTTGACACTTCCTATTTCATTAAAAATCACTTACTAAACTACTTTGAATTTTGAATCATTATATCCTCCTTATTCGAAGTAAATCCTCAAAAGGAGCATTTTTTGAAACAAGCCTTTTGATTGAAATCATCTTGTGAAGCTTATGACTCCTAACATCATGATACTTTTGCAAAATTGATAAGTGTCTATCAAACTGATAGGGATCAAACACGTCATGCTTCCTAACTGACTAGTGGAACAATAACATGGAATCTCCACCGAATCCTCATCAAGTCATTATTTGAGCAGAGTATGATAAAGAGAACGACCCGATGCGCGAAATTGTAAATCAAGTTGCATTCTGAAATAAACTCTCTTCTACACTTCTTCTATCATCTCCGTACCCCTCCATCCATAAAAAAGAAACAAAATAGCCAAAATAGTGCCAAACCCTAAGCCAGAGGTGGCATGCCACTTCCCTCTATAACTGCTTCTTCCATACCCCTAACAAATAAATAGGGGTGTAGCACCAAAAATGCAATCTTGAGTCGAATAGAGGAGAGATTTACAAATAAAAAGATGCCTAAGCGCACACAAAAAGAAATGCAATCTCGAATCGAATAGAGGAGAGATTCGCACAAAAAATGCAATAAATGAAATTGCAACACAAAAAGAAAATCTCGAGCCAAATAGAGGAGATATTTATTTCTTCCTTCCATACCACCATTCACTCAATTTTCTACCTAATGGCGCAATGAATGCCCACCCTATCCTGAAAAACACCAGTGTCAGATCAGATGCACACTTGTTGTTTTACGGGTATCTCCGGACTCTTACAAAACTCTATAACATGCTTGTTGTTGGAAAAAGTGAGGAGGAAGTGATATTGGGAATCGAAATAAGGAACGAAGATATGGTAACATGTATTTAGTGGTCTCAGGAGGTTGAGATACTGAGTCATACTATACAGAAACAAAACAACCGTGATGTGAAGATGAGGCAATCAAACGAATTGAAAGAAATCATTTGGCGACTATTCCAGATTCTGTGTTACTCGAGGACGAGAAACATTTAATTTCGGGGTATTTTGATGAATGTATATTCATCATGAAAGTCAATTATCACTTTGGGACCAATTCAACTCTATATATACTATTTCACTCAATATGAATCATAATGTGCAAAACTACTTAGTTGATTCGATTATCAAGGTTTTAACTAAATATTGTTGATTTAATGTAGGTCTTGACAAAGATGAACAAGTAGTTGGGGTCCTCCTTCATCTCTGGCTCTGATCAAGAAATCTAACCAAGCAATTCCACCCATTCGGTCTCAAGACCGTTTGAGCCCATTCGGTCTCAAGACCGCTTGAGCCCATGCGGTCTCAAGACCATTTGAGCCCATTCGGTCTTAAAACCGTTTGACCAACAAAGACCGATTGGTGGCACCACTCAGCCGTAAGGAATCGAGCAATGCATGAATTCAAGATCTCGAAGCAGAGCCTTGACCACGGTCGTGGTGGTCCAAAATGATCGTGGTTAACTGTCATCACCACGACCGTGTGATGAGGCCACGACCGGGGTAGATCATCCCCAACCACCTAAGCTCTCACTCACCACAGCCGTGGTCGCCGAGCCATGACCGTGGCACCCTACCTGCATCGACTCTCTCTCACCCCCACACCCATGCGAGGCAACACGGTTGTGTGACAACTACGTCACCACGACTATGGTGTCACGCCACAGCCGTGGCACAACACATCAGAGGCAAATTACACACCCACCATGCCTGTGCAAGGCAGCACGGCCGTGGAGCAGCAGCATCACCATGACCGTGGTTCCTCGCCACGGCCATGGTGCGTCGTCTTCAACCTCTGACGAGCTCTCTTTGCAGCCCTCACTGCAAGAACGAATGGAGGTGGTTTACATGACAAATGAGGTCACCCTGAGGCTGTTGCACTTGCAGATGTAGGCTGACAACCGTTTGGTTTACAAATAGATCAGAGAGCTACTAGATCGTTCGAACCTACAAACCATCTGCTGCCGCCCAAATGTACTGGAGACCGTTTGAACAAATTGAAGAAAAGAAAACGGTCTGTCCGAGACCGTTTGCCCTTGTTTTGCAAGATCGTTTGCCCCCTTTCGGTTTTTAGATCTCTTAATCAGAAAGTGCAAAGACCGTTTGGGTTTGGATGGAGCGTTGACCGAAGCAACGACCATTTGCTTACAAATGGTTTCCAAATCGTTTGATATCAGACGATTTACATACCGAATGAGCCTACTGCGAAGACCGTTTGCCCAAAGTACAAGACCGTTTGATACTCTTGCCCAAAGAGCGTGTGCACAAGATCATTTAGAGAAGAGAAAGCGATCTATGAGACCATTTGGTCTCGTGCGGTTTCCAAACCATTTGCTTCTCAATACCGTTTAGTCTTATACAGTTTAGAGACCATTTGCCCAAAGTGCAAGACCGTTTGGGCACAAATATCTGCCAAACTGCTTGGACTGGAAATGGACCCACAACATGAAAACCTACCCTGTGCCTATAAATAGGACCAGTAGGGTCCCTTTTTGACACATCAGTTCCGGCTAGCTGACAGGCTGCCTATACACAGGTTTGATCCAAATCCAGTGCTGTCTGTGCTAGTTTCATTCCACCTACTGCCCGTGTTGCAACCAAGGATGCTAAGGAGAGAAGGAAGACAGAGCAAGGGAGACTATCCGGTCTGTCTTGGCATCTCTCGTTTGCGTCCAGATATGCTCCGACACGACATAGAAGGCCGTATCTTCTTCACCGAGCTACGACTACCTTCTACACCGAGTTCATGGCAGATTTCTCTCTCTTTATCATTCTTCTAGTCTCTCGCTTCATGAGCGAGTAGTACCTTTTCACTGGGGTGCGGGGACTAGCCCCGCTGCCCATGTAAATCATGTTCTTTTGTTAAACACTCCATGGCAATGTATGTAACTTTCCATTTCATTGTTAATTGGTATGTTCGTAGTTGTTTATCTAATTGCTTTCATCTTGTTCTCTCCTATATTGTGAAACCTTATATATGTGGGATAGAATGGCGGTTTACAAAGTTCGTCTCTTTGACGAGAACTTATGATAAGATTCCTTGAGGTCGTAAGCATATGATCTGTGAGGGGACAAAACATCTAGCCTACGGTGTCACTTCTGTGGTCTAAACATCCCTCAGGGAGGACCACAACCTTAGTTGGATTTTGTATCGTCTTTGTTTATCATCGATGTTAGTTTGTAGATTTATCACCTGCTTGCTTATCGATTAATGCGGTTGACTCCTAAACTAGAAAAAAAATGGGATTTCTATGAGGTCGTATGTGTATGGTCCATGAGGGGACGATCCATCTAGCCTTCGGTGATGCTTCTGTGTGCCTAACGCCTGTATAGGGGGTTCACAACCTTTGTTGGATTTCTGTATCTTCAGAGCTGTAAGTAAGTGACCCGGTTGGTGACGAGACATCTGATGCCTAAGGTGATGCTTATGCGAACCTAACACCCGCATGAGGGGTTATGCAGCAGCTCTATTTGGATTGATATATCTTGCCTGGTTTGTTTGCGATTGAATGTGTTTGTGTGTGTAGCGGAGGTGAAACCCGATACCATCCCGGCGATTCCATATCATTGATCTAAACCAAATTTTAATTCAGCTTTTAATTTCTTACATATTATTTTAATTAACCTCAAATCAACCAATCATTTTAAATATTACTCTTAAATCGAACTAGACTAGACTGACAAGATTCTTAAAATGTTGTCCTTTGGGTTCGATCCTAAGCTATACTGCAATTGACCCGTCCACTTGCGGGTGGTGATATTGCACATTAGTTTTGGTAAAAGATCGGAGATTTCAACCCATCGAGTGAGTTTGTTAGTGCAATTTTTTCCACGTCAATCTTTCATACTTTCTCTCCTAGAAGAAAAACTATCTTCAAAACCCATATTAAGTTTCAGTGAAGAAAGTGGAGCCATGCCTTCCTCACAAGTTTTCTTTAGTCCACCTACCATGAAAGTGCAACCCATATACCACTTCCAAGGCCATCCAAAGCCTTACACTGCTCCACCCCCTCCATCATCAAAACTTTCCAATCAATTCACCTTCCAAACTAAATTACCCCCTCCACCTCGATTTCAATACCAAGTGCCACCTCCACCTCATCCACAACCACAACTAGCTCCCCTTCTCCATTGTGAAAAAGGAAGTGATGTTATAGTTCTCAAGAGTGGGAAATATATTGAGCAGTATGTAAGTCAAAGAAATGTCTAAAAAGCAAAGCAAAGGTAGCCAACTGGTGATACTATGATTGAGATTGCCAAAGATGATAATTTGATACCACACGGGTATTATGTGACACCACATGTTGAGTTTGGGATACCATGTGCTCCACCTCGCACTCCATTTGCAAGTCCTACTATCCCTAGTGTTCTACCTCATGTTGATGCAAGTAAGGCCAAGCAAGTGAGACACTATTCATTGATGTATTAGATGAACCACCAAAAGTGAAAAGGAGACAAAAGCATAATATTAACATTCTTGAGGTGTTTTGATAAGTGAGGTTCAACATTCAACTGTTGGATGCTATCAAGAAAATCCCATCATATGCCATGTTCTTTAAGAGCTTATGTCCTTTGAAGAGAATGTCAATGGGGAGAATACCAAAGATAGTCAAGTTTGAAGAACAAGTGATCTCAATCCTGTAACACCAACTTCTCGTGAAGAGGAAAGACCCAGGAGCCCCACTCATACCTAGCTACATTGGGGGACATTACCTAGACTAATCCCTACTTGGTTTGGGATCTATGTGAATTTGATTCCATACAGTGTCTATTTTGAGAGGGGCTTGGGCAAGTTGAAACTGGCTCATTGCACTCTCCAATTGTCAGATCATTCCATCAAAGTTCCAAGAGGAAGAGTGGATGATGTTTTGGTGATGATAGAAAAGGAAAGAGGTGTAGTTTTATCGACATATTTCATTATTCTTGACATGGAGCCAGAGGATAGGAGGATTCCCATTATCTTGGAAAGGCCATTCTTATTTATAGATGATGTTGAAATACATGTTTTTGTGGCACAATGACATTCTCTTTCATGGACATGAAATAAAGATGAACATATACAAGTCCTCAACCCGATGAGTTTGAGACGAGGATATTGGACATGGTCAATTCAAGAGTTTGAATGATCATTTAAGAGAAGGAGATCCAGATGAGATACTTCAGGATAGGTTTGGTGATCAAAGGGATCAGGAACATAGGTTAAGTTCAAATAAGAGATGCATTTATTGCAAAAATGGACACATGGGGATGTTGAATGGTTGAGATGTTGAAGAATCTCCTAGAAATTCAGTTGAAGGCTGGAAACGAATGCTTGTGGGAGGAAACCCACCTAGGTTTGGGGAATTTTTCGCCCAACCTCTCAATTTTAATACTTTTTGGTTGTTTTTACACTTTTCCAAGAAAAAACACACACACTTTATACTTGATGGCTTTTGTTGTTTGTAAACTATGTTAGGACAAGTACATTGAACGGAGGATGATGCATGGATGATATCACCAAGGAGAAGATCAAAATTGAACTAAAACTTGCAAATGTGTAGAAATGTTACATGAAGGAGATCAGCACGGCCGTTCCACACAACAAGGCCGTGGTGGAGGCAATACATAACGGCCGTTGTGTATATCCCCTGCTCACTGGATAGCTTGATATATCTCTCTCCCATCTTGGTATTTGTCTATAATGACACCATGCCCTCTGCCATATCATCCTAGACTTCTATTTCATGCCAAGGACATCATGGTTTAAAAGTTTGGGGGTGGTAGGGAGGTAAGCCCTTGCTTTACCCCATTTTCCTCTATGTTCCCTCTTCTGAATTTTTGCTCAAGATGACCAAACAATATAACCATCTATGATATTAGTGTATCCATACTTTTTGTGCTTGCTTTACATACATGCATATCATATAGTTTTCTTTCTGGATTGCGTAGTTTTCATTTTTTTTCTCTTTTTGCCATGCATTGTGTATCATGTAGATTGTTGTAATTTGGCATGTATTAGATAGGGTTTACTTGTTTCCTGCTTCATGTTCCATAATGTAGGCCTAGATGTAATTGAAGGCGATTTGGCCCCATTTTGGCCAATTTTTCCCAGGTTTAGAACTTCTTGCCAAAAAGTGTGTTTTGACCTAATCTCTTCTTTTTGGATTGAAAATGATGAACTTTGACAAATGCAAGTGAATTATCATGGTTTATTACTAAATGGTCTCAATCTTGACCTTTTACATGTGAACCACCTCTCTCATGCTTGTGAATTGTTTGGTTGAATTGTGATTGAAGCAAGCCACAAATGCTTTGAGTTTTGTAGAATCTCATGTTAGGCATGTGGATTTCATATTGATCACATATGGTATGTTATTTCTTGATGAACTTATAGGAGTAACTTTCATGCAGAGGATCTCATGTTGTTGTCCACACTAGTAACCCTCTTTGAGTCACTTGTCTTCTACCATCTTATTACCTCTCTGCCTCATGAAAAGATGCCAAAGTGCACATAATTAACCTTGACCACCTCCACATGTTTTGGGTGGCCATATCTATACCCCCCGCTTACTCTCATCACCACGTTCCCTATCCACACTAAGGGCAAAGGAAAAAAAATACAAAAAGAAAATAAAAGATGATCCTATTAATGGACATCTAAATAAAGAAAATTTGAGTGTGTAAAAGCACTCCAAAATCTTATCACTGCCCTTTCTTCCTTTTACAAGCTCATAGAGCTAGGAACATCAAACCTAGCTCATTTTGCCCTTTTTTGTAGACACGTGGCTAACTTAGTGTGGATGGACATATGAGATTGTATGCATGAATGTAGAATTGCAAAATTAGTCATTTTTGACATTCACCACCATGATATGGTTTACCTAAAAGGATAGGACAACCATATGGTTTGATTGTAATTTCTATGCTCTATATTTGAAGTTTGCCAGCTTAATGTTCTAATCATGATTGGTTTGTAAAAGAGGATATGAGAGAGGTGGAATGAATGTACCTAGTCAACTTAGAGCCCATCTAGTAAACATTCATTTTTGCATTGCATTGCCATTTCTTGTTTGTGGAAAAATTGTAGAGAGATTGAGTTGGAGCAAACTTGAGGACAAGTATGTTTTAAGTTTGGGGTGGTGATGTAGCCCTTTTTTAGGGATTCATCTTGTGTCATATTGCATTTCAATAACATCTCTACCTATTCTATTACATGTAATTTCACCTAATATACATATTTGTGTAAAATGCACTTATGGACATTATTTGCATGTTTTTCAGGAATATGGACCTCATTTGGATGGAAGAGAGAGAGAAGGAGTGACCCTAGGGTTTCTCTACCCTTGGATAGGCCTAAAATGAAGTCAGAGGCTCCCTCAACCTACCCCTAGTGGCTAAAGATCCATTGAATCAAAGACGTCTAAGCAAATCTAAGGAATCAAGTCAAAGTTTTGCAATAGAGACCACCACGACTGTGGTACATCAAAACAGTCATGCCGACACTTCCAAAATTAACAGAGTCAACTTCACGCAAGGCAAGAATCACCATAGTCGTGTCACTCAAAATGGCCATTGTATATGGACCTAGAACGGCTGTGCCACCTTGCATGGCTGTGTGGAAGTTGATGCAAAATAGTCGTGGGGCCAAGAACAGATAGAGTGTTCCAAAACACCTCAGTCGTGGTGATGACCACAGTCGTGCTACCCTTGCCCCACCACATACTTTATACTTCATGTACAAAAATGACCAAGTTACTGTGATTTTCCCCATTTTTCTCCATGGCCATTCCACTCCACCATGATTCTCACCCCTTCCCATCATAGCCATGGAATCCACCATGACCACGCTACTCACAAAAACCTATCTACTTTTCCAGTACATTTCCCGCATTACCCCTACTTGACCTATTGCTTCCTCTGCACCTACAGATATGTGGGTGGCAATTGGAGGTGAAGGTTGGCCACCCTAGCTACCTTCTATCATCCCTTTTTCCCCTTAGCCATTCCACTCCATTTCCACCTCCATTTCACTCCATTCCTACATTTCCACCACAAAAACCTTCATTTCCAAGCCTTCCATCCACTTCCCACCATCATTCCACATCATTCCAACCAAGAAGAAGGAGGAGGACATCTTGCAAAAATTGATGAGGAGGATTTCTCCATCTATACCGAGCTTCATAGCTTCTTCTACCTCTTTCTCCTTTCTTGTTATATTTTCCATTTCCATGAGTAGCTAGGCCCCTTGGGTGGGCTGTTAGGTGTCGAAAATGTTAATTTGATACCATGTTAGGGGAAATGATAAGTAAATATTGTAATTTCATTTGATAATGATTATTTTTTTTTTTATTTCATTCTCCATGCATTTCTTGTTGGTTTGTGTGCTTGAAATCACCTAGGAATATAGGGTAATTGCTTATATGTGAATTTTGTGATTTACCCCTAGGTCCAATTCATCGATACATAGCTAGCCACCCATCTTCCTACATGCTAATCAATTCTCCTAAACCTAGTTGAGAGATCTAAGTATCTAGTTTAGATGAATTTAGTGTGATTACCTCAGATCTTTCTCAAGGATAATGTGGGTGATGTGAGGCCTAAAACCTCATTTCCACTCCCATTACTACCCTCAACCCCTAATCACCCTAAGACCCTCTAACCTAGAAACCTAGGCTTGTTCGAACTCTAATTGATTCGCACCTAGATCCTAACCCGATTGAGCCTTGTAAGGGTAGCAGGAGATGTTCGAGACTAGATCCCCTATACACAACCTATCCTATCCATGGCCAGTTAATTCATTAGAATTAGCTTTTTGTTTGGTTTGGTAATCTAAATGAAAGCATAATGTTCACATGTCACCCCTAAACTAATTGATAAGTGCATCCCCCAAACAACCCCCACACCTCTCAATTTCTTTAAAACCCTAATTGCCTTCTTGCTTAGCTAGTGTTATCTTAGTTAGCTCTTTACTTAGTCAGATTCTTACCTTATTCTTGCTTTGTTCTTGCATGTTTTGGTCTTTAATTGCTCTTGTGATTAGTTTACTAGCTTAATGTAGTGTATACTTCTTATTTTCTGCCATATGATAACTTGTTCTCTTTCCTTGCCTTGCCTTATCTTTTCTTACTCAATAAAATTAACTGTCTATGGTTGACTTAGGTTTTAATATTGTTTGCTTTCCTTTAATTGCTTTCTTTCTCAACTTTAATCAATCAAAACGACCTTCAAACCCTTAAACCCTAAACTCCATAGTAGGAACCTAGCCCTAAAACTAACCTAGCTCTACTGCTCCCTTTCAACCTGTGGATCGACCCTATGCTTACCGCCTTATCTATACTATGTCATGACCCCATACATTACGGGTTAGTGTTTTGGTAGAATTAGGTAGTCCTTGTAGGTCCTTATATATTTCGAAAGTGTAATCCACTCATGTGTTGTTTTCTCACGGAGTTGCATTTATTCAAATTCTAATTGTATGGTGTGTAACACCATTAGTAGAAACACACCAACAATCCATTTGGTAAGAATGATCCAACTAAAAAAAACTCATGCAAGGAGAATAAAAAGCCATTCAATTTATGAAACATAACATCCATAGTGACAACTATCTGGAAGTTTCTTGGGCTATAAAGGAAAAAAACTTTTTTAAAGTTATAATAGCCAAGGAAAGCCATTTTGATGAAGTGGAGATCTATATATTTTACTTTGCATCAAAATTATGAACAAATAAAGTGCAGCCAAAAACAAGAAGAGGAAGGTGAAAAGCCTTCACAGTGGGGAAAACAACAAAAAAGGTGTTTTTATTTATAGAATAGAGAAGCTTTTTGATTGGTATGGTATGAGGAACAAAGTATAGATTGAGATCAATAGGACTTAGGTAATTCATCTTGAGAGACAAAGAGTACGAGAAATGCCACATAAATGATGACTTTTATGTTTAGCAACCCTATTTTACATTAAAGTGTGAGTACAAGAACATTGATGAATTGCTCCATTTATAGCACAATGTGTGGACACATACCCTGATATATATTCTTAAGTATTATTGATTCAAAAGATTTTAAATGGATTTATCAAATCATGTTGAGATCATTTTATGAATGGGCTGAAAAATACCAAGCATCTCGTCACAATATTTTAGTAAGTATAATCAAGTCATTTGATAATAGTCCAAAAAGGTAATGAAGTATTGAAAAGGACCAAAAATGTCACTATGAATCACATCAAAAATATCTTTAGAACAAATCCAATTTTATGAGGAAGAACTCATATGATGCATCCCAAATTGACAATAGTCACATGGAAGACATTGTAAACTAGATAAATTGGGCTCCAAGTGCTTCAAATTTTCATGATAGGGGTGACTGGAGCGCTGATGTAGTTGAGGAGGTGTGCAAATAAGAAGAACATGAAAGGGCACCATCACCAAAGTAGTAAAAATCATCAACTCTAGAACCTGAACTAGTATCATCAATGTCTGAGAATCCTGCATCATGAAACCATGGCTATCGAAGGTGACGTTACAAGTAAAGGCATCAACTAGTTTAGCAACAAACAAAAAAGCAATAAAAATTTGGGTATAAAGTGGATAGGATTAATTTTAAGATTAAGTGAGATGTTAACACTCCCGCATTGTCGAATAGTTTAATGGATCCATATGCAGGAGTGATAACTGAAGTTGGAATACAGAACTAAGTGAGGAAATAAGGTGTCTCATACTTGACATGTGTTGACCAGCCTCAAAATTGTCAGTTTAAGGAAAACTAGATGTTAGCATGGAGGCCAACATTACCTTAGCTGGAGGCCAATGCACTGCAGATGATTTAGCAGGTTGTATGGTCACAAAATACCCATATTGTATGGGTCATTGAGGAGCCTATTGAGAGGCTTGTAGAAGTAGCTCATATTTTTCTAATGAGATAGTGATAGATGAGATTTTGTCCTTTTATTACCAGTATCATTTCTCCTCAAGGGATGGCCCTTCTTCTAGTAGCATTTCTCCTCAAGGTGCCCCAACTTATTACAAAATGTTTTAGGCCTCAGAGTACATCCATAGACAGATCCACATGAAATTTTTGCAATCACTAGTTGTAAATCTGGTGCAGTGCATGAAATGAGCCAAAGGTCATATTGTTGTAGGCGATAGAAAATGTCTTGTAGAGTGGGGAAGTTGTCACCTTACTAGAGGATCCCATGACTTGGAGCATAGGCCTGATTGAGGATGTTGATAAGTTTGATGGTTATGAGATTGACACACTCTTCAGTTAGATCCTCAGATGAGACAATCTAAATATAATCAATTTGTTGGGATATGATGACAATATAGTCACAAAATTTGGTAAGGTTCATATCCCCCTAATTTTCACCAAATCATTTATCCCAAATTTTTAGAGTCACATTGCATTCTTTTCCTATATGTGTTCATGTCGAGCATTGTCCCATTAGTCTTTTGGAAATATATTTGTTGGCAATAGATGGATTCATGCTATTCTAAAGCCATCTTATGACTTGGATTTTTTTCCAATTTCCATGTAGAGGTATCTTCATCATGCTTATCTATGAACTTCTCCTTGTCTCTTGTTTTAGGACCAATTTGAATAGAATTCATCCCAAACAAGTAGTTCTCTCCATTTAATTTGATAAAGGAGACAGGATCATTGTTGTTATAGACAATGGTCTGAGGTGAATCCTTGCCTTCATACATGTTGCAGAATCATTTCCACCGATAGAACAAAGGTGGGATCGTCAATAACTAATAAGATGCATAGTAATGGGAAGGAGATAGGTGGAATGAAGAGAAAATGAAGAAATATCACAGGAAGAAGGAATTATAATAGGGAAAGATAAATGATCCGTAGCCGTTAAGAATTGTCACCCATGTACATGGGGATAACACATGGGGAGAATAAGAAAAGAGAAGAAGTCTTTATTATGTTACAAACTTTTATAAAGGGATCTCTATCATGTGTAAATCAATGAGATTCTATCATATTTAGTGGCTGATTGAAAAGGGTAAGGGTATAGTTGGATTCCTATGGAGGTTTCTATGTCGGTAGGTACTTTGTCAAGGATAAAGGAGTGAAACTTCTAAGGGGACAATGAACCATGACTCTCCTTTGAAAAATTCGAGCGGGGTATGACATGGAGTAGAAAGACTCAAGGAATGAAGTAGAGGAGGAGAGCATGGTGAATTAGTACCCAACCATAGCCAAGGTAACAACAACCCTCCTGGTCGGTGGCTTGGCCTTCCATGACACCTAACTAGTGGTTGGTAGTAGACCCACAATGTGTTGCTAGAGGCCACTTCTAATACCACTCAATGAACCGAATAGGGGTGGGAGTCAAGCTTGTGTAAT
Organism: Alisma plantago-aquatica; assembly: GCA_963693085.1. Taxonomy (NCBI): domain Eukaryota; kingdom Viridiplantae; phylum Streptophyta; class Magnoliopsida; order Alismatales; family Alismataceae; genus Alisma; species Alisma plantago-aquatica. Next base: position 1,774,491,881 of record OY856409.1, read on the forward strand.
AGAGGAGAGGATAGGAAGAGGAAGAGAAAGAAGAAGAAGAAGAAGAAGAAGAAGAGAGAGAGAGAGAGAGAGAGAGAGGAGGGTGCAGCAAAACAAGAGACGGAGGGGATAGGTTGCTGCTTCTCCTCCTAAACCCTTACAGTTAAGATAATTCACTTAATACCATGTAGAGAAAAGTTCTTATTATGTTATGAGATAATTACAAAGAGTCCTATATATAGACTCATCTCAAGGTACATTGTACGGAAGACACAATATAACATAAACTATATCTATGCTAATGAGCTTAAGTAGAGTCAGCACATTTAGTGTGTACAGGGATAATAAATAACATAAAATAACACCAATGAGAGCATGTTCCTCTTGTTATAGGCATGATATGGAATATATTTAAAATTGATAGAGGGAATTTTGTATTCTTGTGTAAGGAAGCCTTTCCTAGTGGAATGTTGCGATGGACTGGATTTTTGGCTTAATTTTGAGGAAAAAAATTCTTTTGAGGTGTGTAAGATGTTATGGAGTGGACTTTTGGGGTTCTGGATACATAGGTAAATAAGTGAATTCATATGTTTGAGATCAAATTTCATTTAAATTTATATGCACATAAATGAATTTGATGTAATTGGAAGCCAATTGATATTGAACGTATGTTTGTTGTCCCTTAATATTTGCCTCTTTGAAGTACTTAATTGATTGATCAAGAAGTGACACCTCTGAACCCAAATGTATGGTAAGTTAGATCTAGTCGTGAGGTACCTATGATTAGAATTGCATGAATTTTTGAAGTTCCAAGAATAATATTTTGGGGTTTGAATATGATGATATCTTTGATTGTTGATGCATTAATGACCAAGGGAAATAAATCCAAAATCTAGGTTTAACTAGCAAGATGTCACGTCATCCCAACATTGTAGAAGTTGCAAACTTGATGAGTTGCAGATTCTACTGGTGGCAACATTCTGACCCTTAGATGGCCTGATTCAACGACTGATATATTTTTCCTTCCACTCATTTTGGATACGTAGTCATGGGCAAAGTTGGAGGCAATGACTCTGGTCACCCACCACGTCGAGGTCGTGGCCCTATAGAAGAAATTAAATGGGTAGTTTCCTTGACTATTCTGAGAACTACAGTTCTAACCCTCTTTTGAGGTGTGAGGGTGAGGGACAAGGAGAAAGAGATCTTCACTTCTTCAACCTCTTCATCAACAAGGTAGATGAGGGAGAAGGAACCAGGTGAAGAAGAGAACCTGAAGAGGGATATGATGGATCTTGGAAGTATAGACATTTCTAAGCATCCATGTTCCTTCCATGGAGGTTTCAAGAGTCTATGAACCTCAGTTTACTAAAGAAAAAGGAAGAGATTGCAGGAAGAACACAACTACTCTCCATCGCACTTTGGCATCACATTCAGATGTACATATGTTGGGTGCAACTTTTAGAAGAGACTGGGATAGGGCCTTACTGTGGCGATTGCACACACAGACAAGCTCATGCATACGCATCGAGCAGATCCTTTTAAAACCCCATGGTGATCAAGAGAAACAATTTGGAAGGGAGGCACTGGGTTGGTAGCGCACAACAAGGATGTAGGTGATGACATGCAAAACAAGGCAGCCGAGGGATGGCTCTGGCGTCGAGGCACCAGGTTGGCAGCGTAGAGAGATGGAGCTCAAATCTTTTTACTACTCTAGAAGCTATAGAGGAGAAGTAAGGTCTTTATACGCCCTTATCAGAGTAGAGTCCCTCAGCTATGATAGTTCATAGTCAAAGAAAAGTGATGCCTTTGCATGAACTGAGAATGAGAAATGCGAGGAAAGAGGGACATATAGTCCCAGACTGAAAAGGAGGAGTGTGAACCAGCCAAACCAAACCCTGAACTAGGTTCCCTTAGTTGAGCACCAACCGGCTCAGCACAAGTCAGGAGATGAAGGTCGTACCCTAGTTGCCACGTGGCGACGTTCCACTAGCCACAAAAGGTAAATGATTCAATAAATACACAATTCTTAGAAAATAGCACAATTATCAGAAAAACACAAATAAGGTATCAAAATGTTTAGAAAAATGATTAGAACAACTTTGAACCATAATATCAATAGTTTGATGCCTAACTCTTAGTGATATTATGTAAGATGTGTAATACTTGTTTAATAGATAATAAATATCAAATGAAGACCTAAAATTATGAGAATGCATCATTAACTCTAAAATATGATGTATAATCCATTTGATGTCAGTTATGATGATGCTGGAACATGAAATCATGTAATTTGCTTAATGTTGCTATCTAGGTCTAATAACCCTAAATAAAATGTAAAAAATACATTTATGATCTATAAATGATGGAATACTCAATACGAGATCGTATCGGTATATGGAACCTTAGATTTAATTATGAGATCACAGTGATGTAAGAAATTCATGTTATATGAAGATGACTCTCAATACATAATATGTAACCCTAATTTGACTAATGAATGTGACATAATGTTAATATGTTCACCTAATGATGGAAAACATGATTATTAGTAAATGAGGCAATAATATGGAATACGACATTAGTAACATCAATCCCAGATAACAAGACGACAAGACAAGTAATGATGGGAATATCATAAGGCTAAGTGAAACGCTAATGAATCACAAATAGGGTTAAGATGATGAGAACCTGATGATAGTACATGATCTTGTCTTAATAAGGTTTAAGAAGAATATATTTGATATCAAGAATATGTGGTTTAGATTATCTCTTGATAAAGCTACACCATTACCTCTTACTTGGCTTATTACATAGTATGTTTGTATTATATGTGTAGGAAAATACTTGGAATATGATATTGGATGAAATGTTTGTTCTTGAATGATATCTTTCTTAATTTTCCATACTTATGGCTATGAACACATCAAACATAATATATCTATTCCATTATGTGAAAGCACTAAACTCTTTGGTAGTACAATGCTTGGAAGTGACTTAACTCTTTGGTAGTCAGTTACATTGTACATATGATCTAACTCTTTGGTATTCGATCATTAAGGCCTTTATCTTGAGCTCCTTGAGAGTCTAGAGAATGCATCAAAACCTTCAGCAGTCAATGCATGGATATATAATGGAAAATGTGCTTAAAATATATGTTCTCTTTTGTAAATAAACATTCTTATACAACTATATGACTTTTGTTATATTTGTTTATTGTTGTCAAGTATAAGTCTTATATTTTTTCCAAGCTTTGTAATGAGAAATATATATGAAGACACATAGGCGTACTCAGTACAATATTCTTGAATATTGTACTGATGTGTACCACATGTAATCTTTTATTTACGTGATGTGGACATATGATCTTGACGATCCATGATAGTTGAGAGTTTTGTGGTGAACTGATGTATAGGTGGACCTATTTTCTTAAGATCTTATTGCTTAGTGGTACTACATGTATATGTATAAGTTTGTTATCCAATATGTAACATGAAATGTTGTAAAAATTCATATTGTAATTGTATGTTAAATGATGAACATGTGTTGTATGGTTTTATTATTGTTCATGTGCATGTGCTATTATTGTTGTCCTTTTGACTTCCTCTGATTTTCTTCTTCTTAGCCTAGTGTGGGGTGTTTAAATTGGGATTCTCATTGAGGCACGATTTCAATTTGGATGTCACACAATGGATTAAGTTTAGAAAATCCAAGGACATTACAGGTGGTATCAGAGCATGTACAATAGCAAAGCCTGACATTTTTTCATTATGCAACTTAAACTAAAGAAAACCTTGAACTTCAAAATCTTTAGGGTTAGATAGTCATTTTTAGAGACTAGAACTGACCTAGACTCTAGGTTATAACCTAGATGTCTGATAACTAGGTCTAGATTGGTGCCTGTTGTATAGTAGGTTCCTAGATGTCATTTTTTCCTTGTAGTGTAGCTTTATGGGAAGTTGCATTATTTGGAAATGACGTACATCATGGGAAGAGATACATTTGACATATGATGCATCTATGTTTTGGGTAGACACACTGGTCTACACTATGTTCTCACCCTTTTCACTTCTTTTTATGGAATCGTACTCTCTACTATGTGTGGGCACTCATTTTCTAGATTTGGTTTTTGATTCCAATTGGATCGAGACTCAATAGTTTTCTCTAAAGTTTTTTTTATGGTAGAAAAACACCATAATATAATATTATATATATATACATATATATATATATATATTATAAAAATGTGTTCCCACACATGTACGAGTAGGAGGTGGTCATGCAACCTAAGTGAAAGTGAACGGCATCAGTCTAGAAGAGAGTAATTATAGATTAGATGTCTAGAGCCATGATAGAATATATGTGATAGATGGAATAGAGGAAATATGTATAGATGATAAGATCTAAGTCCTATATAGATGATATATGATGAATTGTGATGATATATGTTTGTCTTGAGGACCTAAGTTCAGATTTGAGGTTTTGTAAGATAATATAAGATAAAATGTGAATCCACATGAACCTCAATCTCTTTACAAAGGAGGACCTCTAGTGTAAGGACCAATTTTAGGGTTAACTCTAGAGAGAGTGAGACCCATTGGGAGAAGGTCAGAGAGCCTAAACTCCAAGATATGAGAATGATAAGAAATATGTGATGATATGCCCTAAACTAGACTACTCTGAGTGATTGAGTTGAGTCACTTTATGCATCATTTATATAGTCTTGTTGAACCCTAGATGTCCATGGGAGGACTGAGCCCTAGAGTTAGTGAAAAGATTCTTTGTACATGTGAATAAGAATATGAGAACCTACCAGCTGGGTGAGGGAGAGAGAGTGACAAGACCCTAGAGGAGGTAAACTATGTTAGTTTCTATGAAGCCTCATGCTCAGGTCGGTGGTTCCTTGTAGGAATATAGTGGTTGTGTTGATAAGAGAGTTTTAAGTAAGCATATCTTTTAGGTAGAGAACCTATAAAGAGAATGCCATAGCATGTTTTGGTTTGTTCTTATGTGGCTAGAGCTTGGAAAGCTATCACTAGTGCCAACCAGGTAATCTAAGAACCCTAGACTAAGAGAGGAAGGATAAAGTATATGCATATGAGATACTCATAGAGTTGAGTTATCTCAAAGAGGCTGAGTGTGATGCTAACCTCATAATATGGGTCAGGAGAACCTCAATTGGACTAGATGAAGTTTTGATATATGTTTGAGGAGACACTCATATAAGTTGGTTTAGTACAACCATGATATAACATAGATTCGAATGTGATATAATCTTGAGACATGATATATAGACATGATATGATGGAAACCTAGCGATGGTTTAATAGATATCAATGCATAAATGATTAACCATATACATGAATATTGATGATAATGTGATATTGTAGGTTAATCTTGTGATGAAATCACTAGTAAATGTTGCAATTTATTATGAGCAATGAAATAAGATCATATGAATGAAACATATTACATGTGGAGTTAATCTTAGTGCTTAATAAAGATGAAAATATAGATCAAAAGTTAGCAAAACATAATTATTATGACACCTTGATGTGATCTAGATAGAACAAGTGGGTTAGTTATAGTTAACTCCCTCCTAAAAGGCATATGTTAATGTTGAACATGTTGTAATAATTAGCTCAATAAAATGTTGATGACACCTTGACATAATGGGCTAACTTTAGTTAACTCCTTTACATCATGGTAATATGATGTGGTAACCCTAATGCATGGGTAAAGATATAAATGCAACCCTAACATATGAGATATGGCATGACATAGCTAGAATTTCTAAGCTATTTTCATTCAATCTTTTATGAAGAGTTGATTCACCTTAGATGTTTTAAAACCTCCTGATAGTGGTTGGATATAATCATGGAGATTTGTTTGTATATATGTTACACCTAGAGAGGTTCCTTACCTGTGGATGAAGACCTTTTGTTTTTCCTTGAAGTAAGAGGATGGCTTAATTTCAAGGAAAAAAATTCTTTTAAGATGTATATGATGTGATGGACTGGATTTTTGTCTTAATTTCAAGGATGAAATTTCTTTTAAGGTGTTTAGGATGTTATGGTGTGGACTTTGGGGTTCTGGATACGTAGTTAAATAAATGAATTCATATGTTTGAGATCAAATTTCTTTTAAATTTATATGCACATAGATGAATTTGATGTAATTTGGAAGCCTATTGATATTGAATGTATGTTTGTGGTCCCTTAATATTTTTCTCTTTGAAGTACTTAATTTAATGACCAAGAAGTGACACCTCTAAACCAAGATTTATGGTAAGTTAGATCTGGTCGTGAGGTACCTATGATTAGAATTGCATGGATGTTTGAGATTTCTAGAATAAGATTTTGGGTTTGAATATGATGATATCTATGATTTAATGACCAAGGGAAATAAATCCAATATCTAGGTTTGGCGAGTTGCAAATTCTAGTCATGGCAACATTCTAACCCTTACATGGCCTGATTCAATGACTGATATATTTCCCCTTCCTCCAATTTTTGATGCGTAGTTATGGGAAAAGTTGGAGGCAATGACTATGGCCACCCACCACGTTGAGGTCATTGCCCTATAGAAGAAAGTACATGGGTAGTTTCCTTGACTATTTCGAGAACTACAGTTCCAACCCACTTTTGAGGTGTGAGGGTGAGGGAATAAGGAGAAGGTGATCTTTACTTCCTTGACCTGTTCATCAATAGGGTAGACAAGGGAGAAGGAATAGGGTGAAGAAGAGGACCCAAAGAGGTATACGATGGATCCTTGAAGTCCAGATATTTCTGAGCATCTGTGTTCCTTTGATGGAGGTTTAAATAGTCTACAAACCTTGGTTTTCCTGAGAAAAAGTAAGAGATTGTAGGAAGAACATGGCTACTCCCCACCACACTTTGGCGTCACACTAAGATGTACATATGTTGGGTGAAGCTTTTAGAAGAGACTGGGGCAGGGCCTTACAGTGGCTGTAGTGCACACACAGATAGACTCACACAGATGTGTCAAGTAGATCCTCTTACGACCTCACAGTGATCAAGAGAAGCAACCCAAAAGGGAGGCACTGGGCTGGCGGCACACAATAAGGATGCATGCGACGACATGCTAACCAGGGAAGGCTCTAGCGTTGAGGCACCAGGACGGCAACATAGAGAGATGGAGCTCTAAGCTATTTTTGACATCCGAAGCTGAAGAGGAGGAGCAAGGTTTTTCCAAGCCCTCACTGGAGTAGAGTACCCCAGTGACAGCAGTTCACAGTCAGAGAAAAGCACCTTCACTTGCGTTGAGAATGAGAAACACAAGGAAAGAGGGAGACAAAGTTCCAAATCGAAAAGGAGGAGCGTGAATCGGTCAAACAAAACCCTAAACTGGGTTCCCTCAAATGAGAACCTGTCGACTCAGCATAAATCAGAAGATGAAGGCCGTACCCAAGTTACCACGTGACGGTGTTCCATTGGGCACAAAAGGTAAATAATTCACTAAATACCCAGTTCTTAGATAATTAATAGAAAATAGCACAATTATCAGAAAAATACAAATAAAGTATCAAAATGTTTTGAAAAATGAGGATAACAATGTTGAACCAAAATATCAATAGTTTGATGCCTAAATCTTAGTGATATCATGTAAGATGTGTAATACTTGTTTAATGGATAATAAATATCAAATGAAGACCTAAACTTATGAGAATGCATCACTAACTCTAAAATATGATGTATAATCCATTTGATGTCAGATATGATGACGTTGGAACATGAAATCATGTAATTTTCTTAATATAGCTATCTATGACTAATAACCATAAACAAAATGTTGAAAATACATTTATGATCAATAAATGATGGAAAATTTAGTATAAGATCATATCATTATATGAAACCTCAGATTTAGTTGTGAGATCACAATGATGCATTGAATTCCAATTATATGAAGATGACTCTTAATTCATAAGATGTAGCCCTAATTTGACTAATGAATGTGACATAATGTTAATATGTTCACCTAATGATGGAAAACATGATTATCAATTAATGAGGCAATAATGTGGAATATGACATCTATAACATCAATCCTAGATAACAACATGACAAGACAAGTAATGATGGGAATATCATAAGACTAAGTGAAACCCAAATGAATCATAATTAGGGTTAAGATGATGAGAATCTGATGATAGTACATGATCTTCTCTTAATCAGGTTTAACAAGGACATAGTTGATATTAGGAATATATGGTTTAGATTATCTCTTGATCAAGATACGCCTTTACCTCTTACTTGGATCATTACATAGCATGCTTGAATTATATGTGTAGCAAATATCTTGGTATTTGATATTGAATGAAATGTTTGTTTTTTGATTATATCTTGCTTGATTTTCCATACTTATGGCTATGAACACGTCAAACATAATATATCTATTTCATTATATGAAAGAATTGAACTCTTTGGTAGTACAATGCTTGGAAGTTACTTAACTCTTTGGTAGTCGGTAGCACTGTACATATGATCTAACTCTTTGGTAGTCCATCATAAAGGCCTTAATCTTGAGCTCCTTGAGAGTCAAGAGAATGCATAAAAAAGTCAAAGATATGATCATATGCAAACCCAAAATCTCATTCTAGGAACCTTAAACATTCATGCAATTCTAATCATAGGTACATCATGACCAGATCTAACATGCCATTTGGTTTAGAGGTGTCACTTCTTGATCAATCAATTAAGTACTTCAAAGAGGTAAATATTAAGGGACAACAAACATAAATTCAATATCAATTGGTTTTAAATTACATCAAATTTATCTATGTGCATATCAATTTTAAAGAAATTTGATCTCGAACATATGAATTCACTTATTTAGCTCCGTATCCAGAACCCCAAAAGTTCACTACATAACATCCTACACACCTTAAAAGAATTTTTTTCCTCAAAATTAAGCCAAATATCCAGTCCATCACAAATGTGAAAGGCTATAGAGGAGTAATCCTCCCTTTCTTATATTGTGAATAGTGGAAGTGTGGGTTGGAGAAATGGAGAATTTACAGTGTAAATATTAAAAACAACATGGTCAATTTGTGCAAATGAATATAAAAGTCTAAAGCATATGGGTAGATGCCTGGAGGGAGTATCCAACTAGGGACATAACAAGAATGATTTTTCAAAGTATACATATGATCTTATGTTCATGTCCTCAACCCAAACCATATGTTATTAATTCAATGAATTATTTGGACAATATTATGTCTTATCATTGTCTCAATCCAAAGAAAACATAACAAATGGATTGGCCTTTTATTAGTAATAAAAATGGACTTGTATTCATAATCAAATCATGTACCAAGCATCCCATTACAATCATCATATGACTAGATATGAGGGAATACACATAGAAACCTAACCTTGATCAAAACCCACTTTATGTCAATATATTGCCAAAATTTTGGCAACAATCTATTTTTCAAAACCCAAATAGGTTTGAGACCCTAGAAAAAAACAAGGTTATGGTGCAATGCTTTGTTTACAATATGAATTACATCAGACCCACATCAGGTATAAATTTCATTATGTCCAAATGTTAAAACACAAAAATGATATAAAAATTTTGTTAAAATTTCAACTTTGTGATAATAATTTCCAATCCCCCGGCTAAAGTAAAATCACAACATTTTCAATCCCTTGGTTTATACACTTACAATATCCATGACTGTTGAGAAGAAAAAACCTACCTTAAAAATGTGTGAAACTAGTTAAACTAAACTGCAAATTTCAAATAGCATTTGATTACAACCTAGAATATGTCATAAGCCTTCACTTTACTTAAATAATAAAAGATTAAACTTTGCTTGAATGTTATCACATCAACATAATTTACCTTCCTTTTCTCTATACATATCAAGATAGATTCTTTATTTTAAGTTTGACCCTTAGATCAATATTGAAATGAGGCCGGAGAAAAAAGAAGGATTTGTTCTTTCAACTTAGCAACATTGGATGGAAGTAGTGTGGACCCAATTCCTTTAAAGGGAACCTCACCCACATGATGAAATTTAATTGGATAGAAAATTTCTAATAAGGATAAAAATCCCTAAATTTTAACAAAACCAAGTTTGTGACAATCCCACCCACAAGAATATGAATGTTACCATAGTATAGTTTAGGATCAAACCCATAGGATAACATATTTAAGATTTATCTCAACAACATAACCAAGAAAAAACTAGTAGCTATCATAAAAGTTGAATTTGTTCTTTTATTTGGAAGTCAGGAGGTGCTTTTATTCATCTCGTCCTCCTCTTAGGAGAAAATCCAAAGCAAAATTACAAAGTACATCACTACTAATTGTATTAAATGTTGTCATACTACTGTAGTTAAAATTTTAAAGGATGTTAATCATCTCCTCAGTGGGGCTACAATAGACATGGAGATCATGAAAGGTTTGTTGGTGATACTTGTCCAGGTAGTTGGCTTCATGGTTTCTTTACCTATTGCCATTGGTGATGTGCCTGTTCCTCCATAATTTCTTCATTGCCCATGTTGCTTGTCTAGAAAAGTATTGATTTCTCTTGGCATCCAATGTAAGGATCCTTATATCTAGTTTGTTATCATTCTCAATGAGAACCTTATAAAGATTCGTATCATAGACATTTAGATAAAAAGTATAATAATTGAGATCTCAGCTTCCAACAAATCCCCTACAACTTTGGTATTGCTTGACTAGTCATCAAGCAACCATTATTATCTCGAGTTACTGCCTGTATTCCTTCCTTTTTCCCCTTTATAGGTACATTGGTATTGATATTTAGCCACTTAAGTTCAAGTTGTTTCCATCGATCCGACCTAGATTTTCATGCACTTCAGATCAAAGTATTCCTTGTAAATGAATAATTCATCACCTCTTTTAGAATATAACTTGCATGGTGACAAGAATACATATCCTTCCCATCAAACACAAATAGATTCCTACATCACCATATGTACATGAACCCCTACATATATGTCATTGAACTCATTCCATTTCTAAGCTTTAATCTGATACAATCCTTAAAATTGGAGATACTGAAGAAATTCAGGGGGCAAGAGTCATTGGACATATTTTCTAGACCTTGGTCACAGTTGTATAGTCTTGCAGTGTGTGTAGGGCATCTTCCTTAGCATGATTAAATCTTTTGCAACCTTTATCTGTGGAAATCTGGTAATCTACTCGCTTCTTATGATGAGGATTGTAAATTTAGACTCAGTTTTCACATAAACATCTTGAGAAGAGTAGCCATTTGGCTTTCCAAAAAAATTCTTATTCCTCATATCTTCAGTTCTCCTTGTTCATTCTCGAGGTCTTGTTTACTGATTTGGTAGATAAAGTACCATTTACACTATGATTCTAAACCCTAATATCACTCTCATCCCTCTCTTTAGTGGGGATGAACATCATAATAGTTTTCACCAGGCCCTTAGGCAACTAGGATTAGAGAAAACACGTGTTCCAATCTCTATTTTTTAGATGTAGCCTATTCACCACTAGGTCATTTATGATGTTTAGTATAGTGTTAAAAGAATTATCACGTAGAATGACCCCATTTATCGACCAGATGTCATCCTGAAATCTTGTGTTAGTGTCACTCACATGAAGTGAAAAGGAACTATTGCTAATAAATTATTTCCCTTTGATGGTAGATTTATCAAGCCATAACAAATTGTTGTTTTTCTAAGACATCTAATTTGCAAACCTTTGTCTCATAAGTTTACACCATACTGTCTCTTCGTTGCTACTTACTTCCCAATAGTTTTGTAGAAGTAGGGCTCAATTTAATTTATTACTCATCACCTACATCCCCAAACCACTATTATTTCTATTACTGGTGACCTTGTACCATGCAACTAGAGGTACATGGTGTTTCTTGTGTCCTTCAACCCAAGAAAACTTCATGATCATGCCATTAATAGGGTAAAACTCCTCATAGACTAGGACAAGATCCTTGAAGACACCATAGTTAGTACCTCTACATAGGTTTTCTTACTAATGCATTTGTGGAGTAGAGGCCCTTTGGGATACTTCCCAAGGTTCTTAGTTTCCATGAATCTTCTTAATCTTCATGTCACATTTAGTCTGCTTCATGACACTCTTAGAGAATAAAATTTGTGTTTATTGAATGTGTACAACTTGTATTGAAGCTTGTTTAAACTCTCTAAAATGGTTATTGATCACTAACATATACCACTTGCTAGCATGATAAAATAAAATCAGTTTTTTTACAACATATGTGCGAAATGAGGTCCCCTTGCTACGAGTTTGATGAGTTTCCAATGATCCAACTTAACTTTATCTTGAATAATTTGACTTGAACATTTGATGAATAAAACATATAGGTAAGAGGACAAGGGATATCCTTGTGTTAAGCCTCTATTTTTTTCGAATGTAGGAGAAGCTTTACCATCATAAAGAATAGATGTGATCCCTATTGTAATCAAGTACATAATAAAATTCTGTATATTTTTAGGAAGACTGGTTCTTTCAAGAGTTTTAGCTGAAAAGTACAATGATATCATATCATAGGCCTTGGAAAGGTCTACTTTGACAGCTATGATCTTAGCTAAATTCTTCCATTTCATATTGTGTATCACCTCCTAGACTACCATAATGTTGTTTGTGATCCTTCACCCTAAAACAAAGCTACTTTGTTCAGAGGACACCCATAGACAGATGATAACTTTGAGCCTGTCCACTACTAACTTTGAACATAGATCCATACCCAAATTATTGAGAGAAACTTTACCGAGTTGATTATAGTGTTCAGGCTTAGAAAATTTTGTATCAGTACTATAAAAGAATTGGAAAATTCACTGGTGAAGTGATTTCCTCTAATCACATGTTTTACGGTCTTAAACACAGATGATTTAATAACCTCCTAGTACTTTAGCATGAAGAGAGAAGTAATCCCATATGGTCCTGACACTTTATATGGATCCATGGATTTGAGGGTTGCATATATTTATTCCATAGTAGGTTCAACAACAATCCTAATCTTCTAATCATCTGACTTCATGGAAAACCTTGTTGGAATACTATCAAAGTTCCTCTCTATTTGACACACACATGATATGAATATGCATTTGAAATGATTAATTACAAGGTCTTGTAGTGCCCTTTCTTCATTACCCATTCACCATCATGATTCATCAAATTATCAATGGAGTACCTCTCTTCCTCTTGTTAACATATGGCTGGTAAATTTAGTGTCTTGTCATTCTTTTTGGAAATTTTACATTTCTCTTCAATTTTTTAGTCCTCCTCCTCCTATAGTGGGACCCATGATAGATTCATATGCATATTATTACACGTATCATCTATTATAGAATCATAACAAACAACAAGGCTATTTTGAAGAATTTGAATATTTTGAATTTGTCTATCTTTATTTCTTCGTTGTTTCTTTGTATATTCGATGCCCCCACTTAATGATATGCTTCTATGCTAGAGTCAAGTGTATTGTTCCTGTGGGATTGGACCATATTAAGGAAATCCTTATTACCAACACAACTAGCCTTTGTAATTTATTTACTATTGGGTGTATATTGGTTTTTGATTTCACAAACAATGATAATGATCCGAGTAAAACCATGGTAGATGAACCACAAAATAGTAAGCACATTTCTTGATGATAGGTGAATTGGCTAATGCTCTATCTTTGCGGGCTTGTAACATATCATTCTTGTATGTATACATCATGCCTTAAAACCCAATTCTAAAAGTCTAGCATCGAGTAGAGAATTATAAAAAATATTACCTTCTGCAAAGTTATACTTTTTTCTACCACTTTTCTCCTTTGAGTTAAGGGTAGTCCTAAAATAACCTATTACATGACAAGGATAAATAAAGTTGTTTCCCATCACCACTTGATGCTTCCAAAAGGTGTTCTTGAGAGTTATATGGTACCTATCATAGACCATTATTATCAAAGTCTTCTTATTTACTCTATATGTAATGAATTATTTGTGGATATAATCTCAACTAAGCATTTAACATGATTCCAACATAACCATATCTCTCTAGAGAAGCCTCTAGATTCCACCCTATTTGAACTAGAAAAAACCCAAAACTATATAGTGTCTAGGGAATTATCTCTAATTATTTGTGTTCTACAATAGAAACAAGTTTGGAATGGTGTGGTCATACAATCTTTCAGTACTTGACAAGTACCATCATTGCCTATTCCTCTAATGTTTCTGAAAAGAATCCAACATAAACACAATATAGTAAAGGTGTAATATCCTAGGTCTTGAGGCCTCAAATAAAACAATATTGAAAGGAATGATTAGGCTACCCGTATCACCAAGGTGAACCTCCTTTTCAGGGAGCCCAATAGTAAAGAACTTTGTGGTTATGCGTGCTCAATCCAAAGTAGTACTATGATGGATGACCATTCAAGAAGCTTATCTTGGCTTGAATGTGAGTGAAGACAAAGAGCACAGTTAAGGCTAGTTGTGGTATGTGGGGTAATTGTCATTTTTTAAACTCTAAAAGAGCCTTGGTAAGTGGTCCCATGTGTTACAAATGGTATCAAATCTATAACCCCTATAGTAGGTGGGGCCCACATGGGTAGGTGGCATGCTAGTCTTGAGCCGTGTGGTCCAGACATATTGGAAAGAGATATCCATATAGATGTATCCACCCTTGCAATGGTAGATTTGATTGATAGTTGGGTGTCCATGGGCCATTCTGGGTCCACGAAAATGGGGAAGTATTATGAGGCCTTTGATTTGAGCCTTGACAAGGACATCAAGAGTCTAACTGGGGAAGACTGTAATGCCCAAGATCTTGAGACCTCAGATAAAATGATCTTAAAATGGATGATAGGGATAGGTGAACCTCCTTTTTAGGGAGTCCATCTCTAAAGAACTTTGTGGTTAAGCGTCCACAACCTAGAGTATACTAGGATGTGAGACCAGTCCAAAAATTTATCCTATCTTGTGTGTGAGTGAGGATAAAGTGTGCAGTTAAGGAAAGTGGTGGTTTGTAGGGCTATTCGTCATTCTTAAAACTCTAGAAAGTCTTGGGAAGTGGGACCATGTGTTACAAAAGGGGAAGGGAGACAGTCTTCAACAAGATAGGGACCTTAAGGAAGCTAGTTTTGGGTTTATTTGTAACTTCAGGTTTCACTATCAACTTCAATGATTACTTCATAAACTTCTGGATAAACCATCATGTGTGCCTCTACCATTCAATCATATTTGGCAGTAGCATTGTTGGCAAGATTGTTTGTGAATTTTCTATCATTTGTCTTACTTCTTTCTTTATCATGACAAGCATCATTGTCTACATTCAAAATGTCCATCAAGACCTTACTTTTTTCATCTAGCATCTATATTTTATTTTGAGTGATCTTATTATTTTTCCATACCTTTCATTGTTTTGTGTTATCTTCTTACATTCCATAGTATCTTCGTTCTCAACAAATTTTTGTGGCTCTTCTTAGTAGTTTTCGACACAGACATGTTTGCAAATTGATTTCCATCCCTTTTTTCGTCAGGTGATTGTTAATGTTTGGGGGGGGGGGGTTCAGAGCATTTTGTATTATTGTTCTTGCTTTTTTCCTATGAGGTTCATAATGGGGTTTTAGTACCTAAATATTATTGTTATTTCCTTTGTTAGTTGAATTTTTTTTATAAAGGTAAGACTGCAAGTAAAAAAATGGTAGGTTAAGATTTTAAGTATCAAATGTTGGAGACACTAGGGTTTTTGCATTTTTTCCACCACTACCAATCATCCACTCTCTCGGTGTATCATAACTAGTCCTATACGTATAATTCACATTCTCAATACATAATCATAAGAGGGAACATTTATATGTTGAGGCTGGGTAAAACCTCCCTTTAAGTATTATGAATAAAATTAGACATATATCACTCTGAGCTCTCTATTTTATCACTTAGATAACATACATAAATCACCTTAGAAAACACTTTTCTAAATTTATCATCAAGGGTTTAACATGAAACAAAGGATATCCTAGATCTTAGGTTCAAAGTTCTCTACATCCCAGATCTAATAAACATGCAAAATAGTTAGTCAAAAAAATTTTAACATTTGATTCAAAACAATTGCGGTTCATACAATAATAGATGTAGTAATACAAATGAAAATAGGTAGAAAGACCACTACCTAGACCCTAGATAGATGACTAATTGCTCACAAATTCTGTAATAGAAATTATAGGAAAAGAAAGAAAAGGAGTCATCATCATAGTAAAAGAAAAAGTAAAAGTTGTGGTGCACAGAAGACTATCTTCATGCTAGAAACTGATGATGGACATGTAGTTGCAAGTTTTCCACTTAATGTTCATTAAAAGTATACATGGTTAAATATTTCTTCTTAATGAATTGGATCTATCATTTTAAGGAAGAGGGTTGATGAAGGTGGATTTCACTAATCGATGGAAAGTGGTGGTAGATGCTCAAAATTAATTTTGGTAGCCATATAATATCTAGAGTGGATCCTTCTTTTTGAGGCTATGGACTTGCATTTTGTAGGCGGAGGATAGGGCTTGAAACTCTCCCTTTCCATGTGTAGTTGGGGTTTCAGCTTCCATGAAAGATAGGATGGATGCTAGTGGAAGACAACAAAACTTTTGAATCCCAAAATTTTCGTATTGTGTAAGCTTCATTGATTGAGGAACACATAGTTATTCCATCATTTGGCATTGTCAGTTGGAGAAGTCACATTCTCATCGGTATATGAAAGGGTAGGAATGCATCAATATGTGTATGTAGAGTCTTAGTCGTTTGGATTATTCAGATCTCACTGGTAGGTAAAGTATATTATTTCATTGGTAGAGACACACTTTGTCGGTTGAAGCATGCATACTTCTTGTTAGTAGAGGAAGTGTATTTTTTTTAGTTTAGGCATGTCCACATTTCATGGGTGCATGAAGCTAGAATCTCATTGGTTAATAGAATATAACTTCACCAATAGGTGGATAGGGTGATGGATCTAAGGATTTATGTGGAAATAAAATAGGAATTAATGAAGGAATTAAGTGAATTTAAGAATCAATGGAGGGATTGACTTCTATCTATTCACAATGACTATGGATATCAATGATGGAGGGGATGCATGAGATGAACTGATGGGAATTTAGATAGATGTGAACCCACTTGAGGGAGGTATTGACATGTGTACAAGGGACTTCACCGATGAGATGACTCGAATCAATGAATAGGAAGATCAGTGGAAATATTATATGGTATTTAAATAATCTTTGGTCCATTGGTCGTTCAGCGGGACCATCATTGCTACACCAGTGTGTATGGGATGAAGCTCATACCTTCCATGAAAATCAAAGAATTGGATAAAAACTTCACTATTTGACATAAGACTAAGGAAAACTAAATGGAAGTATATTTTAAAACAAAATGTGGAATATGAAAGAAAAACTAAGCTAGAAATGGAGCTAAAAATAGGATGAGTATACATTCATCCCCCCACATTCAAGTCGTCTGAAAATTCATTTATTGAAATGAGTCTACTTTTAGGCCATGATAGGATGTCTAGACCCTGTTGCATGTGCACAAGGACAAGTAGTTGAATGTTAAAGAACTCTCATGGGGGTGACATGTAATGAAAATCATTTTGTTCAGTCATTATGCATCCTCTTCACTCACAAACAAATTAGGACCATTTTATTAAACCTCTCTACATATACAAGGGGGGGAATCTTTTTCTTTTTAGTTCATCAAAATTTATGGGAACATCCTGTAGTGAAATATAGGCACAGAGTATAGTAGTAGAAGCAAAAAATTTATCTATCTGTATTCCCCAATATAGAAATATCACATCAACTACTATGAAATAGGAAGGATGATTTTAGCAAGTTATACCTGGTCTTTGAACAAGTCCAATGACAAAACTTGCTTCTTTGCAATTGTTGATAAGTTGCTCTTGGATGGTGGCTGTGTAACTCCAGGTCTTCACCATGAACAACATTTGTGCAACCTCTACATCGACTGTTGTCATCTGGCCATAGATTATAGGTTGTAGTTTCTCTTTGAGCAACAGCCAAATGACTCCTATCTCTATAGTAGTCCACATGGACCAACTAGAACTCTTGTCGTTCACCAAGAATAGATAGGAAGGAGTTGTCCTCCCTATTGGTGTACTAGTCACCAACATGCTCTCCTGCAATGACAACTTCTCAGTTGTTCTCTCCCGTTGTCTATCCCTCCTTTTTAGTTAGGACTTACACAGGCTCTCCTGGTTTCCACAACTAGAGAGGACAACACTTGTTAGAGCAACTAATTCTTTGTTGTCTGTGTAGTTGTTGAGTCTTGGGAAGCCCCCAGTTCCCCTCTATATATAAGATGGGTTAGGGTCAGGGTTCCCAGTCCCCAATCAATGCGGGACTAATACTGAGAGTGGAATGGACTAAGAGATCTTGAGTTTTCACCACAATTTGTAATATGTAACAGCCGAGATGGCTATTTCACATAACCAGACAGTCATCTGGTGCATGAGATGGTCATCTCGCAGTGCCAAACGGCTATTTGGTAGTTTCAATCTGAAATGAATTTTGCTATTTTGAATCCAATTAATATCTCATATTAATTTCCTTGTTCATCAAGTAAAGAACAACTGAAACTATTCGGGAAACATCCTGAACCTTCATTCGACCCAACTGGGCTATCTCACACAAGTGATATGCCTGCCTCACTCACTCATATGGTTGTCTGGTGAGTTGAGAAGAGCTAATCAGTTCAAGGGAAGAACTTAGAAAAATCGATCTCTGATCAACCTGACCCCCAAACGGACGTCTCACCTACTTGAGACACCCGTATGGCTACTCAAATGTCTATCTTACATAGTGATATGGTCATTTGGCAGTCCTGGTCATCCAATCAAGCAATCAATTGTGTGAATTGAATACCTAAACAGTTTAGGAATCAATTCAATTTTCATTCAAGATCAAACATTTCTTCTAGATGAGTTCCTATGTGTGTGAACTTATAGGTCCCATATCACATTGGTAGTGAATGTCCATAACTATCTTATGACATCACAAGCAAAGAGTGGTGTCTAGTCAACATTAGTTCTACCCAAGTGAAATGGAAACTTAGAGAACAAATTCAACCTACAATCTGTGTAAGGTGTTGCAGTGATTGTATAATTCCTTTGTCTTTCATATCCAGGATGAACACGAGGCATGGTTGGTCAACTTCTCAACATTCAATCCATGTTTCTTGAACTAAGAGCAGACTGTCTGAGATAATGTGACCTCAATATCATATATTGATTCACATGTGTATGCACATACATTTCTCAGTATTGCTAATCAGGTGAACATGATATCAAACTCCTGTAGGAGGGAAAAATCCCATATCTATCACACGTAGTCTATCCCCATGAGTCAAAGTCACCCAATCATCACCGTTATAACAACCCATATTTTAGGACTACATTTAATGATGTCAAAGGATACCCAACGATATGTGATGAGTGCAGTGATTTTAGGCCTATGAATCACAATCACCACCTTCACTATGAGAGATGACTGTGACCACAAAACCATGTGTCACTCTCAAGGTGGGTCTATTTGATTCACTATTCTCTAACATGTATCTACGTGCTTGGTTTGATATTATCATATCATGACTAATGAGATTTAAGCATCAACCAACTTGCACGTTGATCTTATGTGTTATTATTGTCTATCAACCTTCCACAATAACAACCGATCATGGACATAATGAGAATATGTATATGTACTCTTAACGTTCATATAATCTCATCACAAGGGTAGAAACTTAACAACATATGTAATTGAGTAATATACTTCTGTAGACATTCACTTTGTATCCTCATTATCTCATAACTGAGTGAAACAGATGAATTGGAAGCTTGCCTTCATATATGTTATTATTAATCAAATCCTTTTAGGTAATTATGCCATGTTAATCACCATATGATTGGCTCTATGGGCATACCTTACTAACAAAATGCCACTTTCACTTAGAGCCAATCACCAACGGATCTCATCCTTTGTGATCTAAACATGTCCAACATGAATTTGCTGTGCTAGTGCAAAATAGCGGGTTAGAAACACTTTTCTTATAGTCGTTATATTACATGTTTCTTATCTATTTTCTTTCAGATGAAACCATCATAATATGGTATCTGATATTTCTTTCCTAACAATTAGCTCCATTGTTTTCACAGTATTTCTACTGGGTTATCAATGTTTGGAACATCTATAAATTCATCATATGAACTTTTAGATCCATATAGTATAACTCTATGTTCACAACACAAGCATACTCGAATTCTATTATAGATTAGCATTAATGGATATTAGTTTGGAACCTTTCAAAGTAATCATTACTTATTCTTTTAAATCAGAAAATATTTTAATTTTACAATCACTATATCATTTATGGAAGCTTGCATCGATGTAACTCTTTATATCCAACTCTTCCTTTTATTGATATCATCATTGACTAGCAATCTATCCTTAGTCACTTCTGAAGTACTAATGGATATCTTTAATGACTTTCCAATAACCCTTATTGGAATTTATATCATCTTGTCATGTCCAATACATACTATATCATATGGGATTAGCTTGTTAATAGCTTACATGATAGATCCAGTATTGGGATGGCCCATGGAATCTTATTTATGATATTTCCATTCTTTACAAGAATTGGAATATAGGGTGGGTTCATGAGAGACCAATCCATATTCTCTCTCATGGAATCCTTTTGTGTTGAACTATTTCAACATATTTCTATTGTACGTAAACTTCCATTGTGAAACATTTAAAAACTATCCAATAGGTTTTGGTCCTTATCTTATAAGACATTTCACCTTATCATTCATTACTGAAGGAGGCTTTCATGCCAATTCTCAATATTCACAATATTGAGATGTTATTCCTCATCATATGTGGAATATTCATATATGCCCCCACTAAAACTTTTGTATACACATATTTCTTCATTTGTCTTGATTCAAGTCAAACTCTTTGACTATCTTGTCAAGTTAAAAGATCCCACTCATGAGTTGCTGGTTTCAATCCCGGATTGAACTTTATAAGTTATGGACATAATTTGCATTCATGAAGTTATGGAACCTTTTAGGTTATGTCACATATACATCCTCTAATGAATTCCCTTAAGGAATCCAATTTCCATTTTCATATGCAAAATATCATAGTCCATTCTAACTACAACAACAAGCATGACTATTGGTAAAGGAATTTCTATCATGTTGAACATTTTGAACTTGATTTATTTAAGCAATTTGTCCTTTTATGTTATTCATATAGGTCTTGATCATAATACCCTATTGCACCCTTTATGTGTTACCTCTTTAGGTGGCTCTATCATGTCCTATCTTGTTAGCTTACATGGATTCCATATAGATTAGAAAAAGGCTTCTAATTGATTACTTGGCTCATCCTGTATGACCAACCCATCTGAATTGTTGGATTCACAATCTTCTAGTCTTATATGTGTTTGACTAGAATATTTTGTTCAGTATTATGTGATGAGCTTGAGATTCCACAACAATTTATGATTCTCATTATTCTCATTGTACCCTTATTGTTGACCTCAAACACTTTTAGTATTACTCCCATTGAATCTTTAAGAATTCAGTTATCCTATTAACAAAACAATTTTGTTATTGGAAAGGGATTAGTAATGTTCAACTATCATGGTTTATGGATAAACCTTCTCAAGAAAGTAATTTCTCAAGGTGACTTTCAATCCTTTAGACCTATTGGGACATTCCCAAATCATATCATATATGATGTCCTTTTAAACCATTCAGATGGTACATTATTTAGTGATAGGTGTATATATTTATGAGGAAGTAAGAAAATTATATTAATTGATAATTATATCATGACTCATCATGGTAGAAATCCTTCATTCTGACACATCATCATATTCAAACAAATTGTCATGTGATACATTATAAGAGTTCATTCCCGAAGGTACCTAAGGTATTGATATAAAGTATTTCAACATTTGATCATATCAAAGTATCTTAATACTTTCACCAACGGTATACTTCATTTACAATCTCATTGAA
Source organism: Alisma plantago-aquatica (assembly GCA_963693085.1). Taxonomy (NCBI): domain Eukaryota; kingdom Viridiplantae; phylum Streptophyta; class Magnoliopsida; order Alismatales; family Alismataceae; genus Alisma; species Alisma plantago-aquatica. The sequence goes on from OY856409.1 coordinate 1,774,513,937, forward strand.
CATATTCAAGAGATTAATGCTTTCATTTCATTTGGTACATATCATCATATTACCAGTAAATCAAAACGAAGTATTAATTATTTATCTATAGCATTCATTTCGTAAGATCGTGATGCATCATGTGCATGAGGTCTAATGAAAGACTTATCCTCCCACTACATCTAGTGAAGAACTTCATGTCATATTTTGTGTAAGTAAAACTTTGCATGTTTCCTTAGTTTCAATAACCTAGGGAATCTAGATCAATATCAATATGTATTCTAGACATTCATTTCTCATCATCATACATGATGACTAATGATAATGATATTCTTGAGTTATCAATTATAATCTTATGGTATAAACATCATAAACATTCATTTTGGATCATTTCACATAAATATTGCAAGATGTTTTAGGTCCAATGCCATGTAAGATCATATCTTTAAAATAGAAGCACTAATAATTCTTTATTGATAATCATCCTTGTCCATACAAGATGCATAAAGAAAATATTTTTATTAAAATGACATTAATGAAATAGTAGTTCTAATAACTATATTACTTGCCCATTGGGCTAAGATAAATACAAATGTAGACTATGTCTTCCACAACACTTGCTCTGCCTTGTCCATGTTTGTCCTTCTATGAAGGCTTTTACTTATTGTTAGATCGTGCACATCAGTATGTCATATCTCTATTTGGTGTCACATACCAAAATGAAGAAGTAATCAAATTTATCTTATATGGTTTATACTTGAAGTGAAGGACTCGGTGGCATCCTTCTTCTTCTTTAGTTCCTCAAACCAGAGTGGGTAATTTCTCTTCCGATGTCCATGCTGGTGACAATGGTGACAATTGCCTCTTTGTTTCTTTACTCCACCTTTTCCCTTGAGAAATGAAGACTCGTGCTTCTGGCTAGCTTTAGATCTCTTCTTAGCTTTGCCTTTTCCTTTAGACTTCCCCTTTGTCTAGTTGATTATCATCAAAGACTTGGGCTTGTCCTTCTTCATTTGTGTATTAGATATCCTCAACATGCCCAACAACTCGGTCAATGGCTTGTCAAAGTCATTCATATTTTAGTTTATGAAAAATGACTATATAACTCTAGCAGAGACAACATAATAACGTCAGTGGCCAACTCTTAACCCAAGGGGAATCTTAATCTAGCCAGGTTCTCCACATACCCAATAAGCTTGAGTACATGAGGACCTTCTGGATCTCCTTCTATCATGGTACACTTGAACAATGCCTTAGAGACATCATATCTCTCATGTGTTGCTTGATCTTGGTAGATGTTCTTAAGATGTGTGACCACCTCAATCACCCCCGTGTTCTCATGCTGCCTTTACATCTCATGGTACATGGAACATAGCATCAAACATTTGGCATCCACAATGTCCTCAGTATGCTTCTGTAAGCATCCTTGTCATCCCTTGGAGCATTATGAGGTGGTTCCTCTGGATCATGCGTTTCTAGGACATAGAGCTTGCGCTCCTATGTGAGAACAATTCTTAGCATCCTAAACCAATCATGGAAGTTGTTCCAAACAAGCTTTTCCTTCTCAAGGACCGATCATAGAGAACAATGATTGTTTGGTGTGGCCATTTGATTCTATAAAAGCATTTGCAATGTTGTGAAAAACTCATTTTTGATTTGATTAAAATTTGAGCGATAACAGTTAGGTCTTTAATTAATTATCATTCTCATTATTTTGTTCAAATTGGCAACCCTCACGTATCAATTAAAAAAATTGTAGCTAACTATTTTCTAATGAGCCAAGATCCATATTTCATCAAGTCATGAGTCAGCTTTTGCCAATCGCCCACAACTTGACTATTTATGTAGACCAACTTGCCAATTGCATCATATGTAATTCTTGGAAAGATGATATGTGCAACACCTTGCCATGATCATCTGTATGACTCTGGGCCTAGCCTCTCTAGGTCAGCAGTTAAGCCTGACCCAATAGCCAGTACGATAGATACACACCATGCTTTGTGAAAATCTACATACCTACCATCACACTTCCACGAGATAGATGGTGCACCATGCTTTTTTCATATCTATATTTGGTCGATCAAATTTTTCATGTGTATTTCTATTGGAAAGCATCTTAGATTTCATATGTTTGATTGAGTGGTTTTATATATATTTCATATATATATATATATATATATATATATATATATATATATATATACTATACCACATATATAGTACATATCATAAAATGCTATATCCCACAACGTAAACATGCAATATAAAACAAAAAGTGATGGTTATGGCCGTGTCTACTTGTAATTCCTTAGAGCCCCAAGGAATTACTACCACCTAGGTGAACCATCATCTCACATGTATGAACCTGTGGTTGATATAGATCTGTGCTTGTCAATCAACCTTTGAATTGATCATCTCACCTCTTGGCCGGTTGGTTGGTTCTCCTATCCAACTAATGTTTGGACTCCTAAATGGTCAGTTGGGTCTCCAAGGACGATCATTTGGCTTCCTATCCAGATGATTTAGGGACTCCTTCTAGACGGTCAGTTGGGCCCACCAGGTGGTCATTTGGTTCCATCATCATCTTTCCATGATCCTCAAGACTGTTGGCTTGTCTCACAAATTGGTCGTCTCAACCGGCAATGAAAAGCTTCAGCGTCGATGCATGAAAAGAAACTATCCTATTGCTACTTTATTACATTGAATAAGAGAATCCTCGAGTTACATTCAAGGAGAGAAAAGGTAGGAAATCATTAAATTCACAGTGGGAAGAGGATGTAGAGGCTCAATACATAGACTGAGATAAACAAGAACCAAACCATCCAACCACACATAGATTTAGGGTTTAGGCCATAACCACACTACACATCCGCCATCAAAACTACTTTTAGGGTGACACATGTAAATTGCATATATATATTAGTTTAGCATTATGTGGTCTTTGATCAGATATACATATGAGAGCAGTTTAAATATTCACATCGTATGCAATAGATAAATGATAAAACCAAAAATCTAGCCATATCGATTATCCTAAAACACAGTAAATTGATGTGACTTTGATACCACTATAGGGAAATACAGGCACAGGGTATAGCAACAGAAATCAAAACTTTATCTATCTGTATTCCCCAATATAGTAAAATCGTGTAAACTACTATGAAATAGGAAGGATGGTTTTAGCAAGTTATACCTAGTCTTGGAGCAAGTGCAGTGACAAAACTTGCTTCTTTGCAACTATTGATAAGTTGCTCTTGGACGGTGGTTGTACAGCTCCTAGTCTTCACCATGAACAACGTCTGCACAACCTTTGTAGTGACTCCTGTGGTCTGGCCGCAGATTGCAGGTTGCATTTGCTCTCTGAGCAACAACCAAAGGACTCCTACCTCTAGAGTAATCTACATGGATCAACTAGAACTCCTATCATTCACCAAGAACAGACAGGAAGGATTTGTCCTTCCCGTTGGTGTACTAGTCGCCAACATACTTTCCTACAAATACAACTTCTCAGTTGTTCTCCCCCATTGGCTATCCCTCCTATTCAGGTAGGACTTACCCAGGCTCTCCTAGTTTCCACTACCAGAGAGGACAACACTTGTCAGAGCTACTGATTCTCTATTGTATGTGTAGTTGTTGTGTCTTGGGAAGCCCCCAGTACCCCTCTATATATAGGAGGAGTTAGGGCCACGGATCCCAGTCCCCAGCCAATGCGGGACTGGAAAGGACTAAGAGATATTGATTTTTAACAACAATTTACAATATGCAACAGACAAGATGGTCGTTTTGCACACCCAGACAGTCATCTTGCATTGTCAAACGACCATTTGGTAGTATCCAGTCTGAAATGAATTTGGCTATTTTGAATCCAATTAATATCTCATATTAATTTCCTTATTCCTCAAGTAAAGAACAACTAAAACTATTTGAGAAACATCCCAAACCTTCATTCGACCCAACAAAGCTCTCTCACTCAAGAAAGACTCCCATCTCACTCACCTAGATAGCTGTCTAGTGAGTTGAGATGAGTCAATCTGTTCAATCATATTGAATCGGTCAGTTCAATGGAAAAACTTAGACAAATCGATATCTGATCAACCTGACCCCCAAGCGGCTATCTCACCTACTTAAGCTGCTCGTCTGGCTTCCCAAATGGCCATCTCACATAGTGAGATGGTCATTTGGCAGTCCTGGTCAGTTAATCAAGCAATCATTTGCATGAATTGAATACCTAAACACTTTAGTAATCAATTCTATTATTGCTTAAGATCCTATTTATGACCCTATAGGTCCCATGTCACATTGGTAGTGAATGTCGATAACTAGCTTATGACATTACCAACAAAGAGTGGTGCCTAGTCACACATCAGTGCTACCCAAGTGAAATGGAAAGTTAGTGAAAAACTTCAACCTACAATTTGTGTATGGTGTTGTTGTGATTGTATAATTCCTTTATCTCTGATATCCAGGATGAACTCGAGGCATGGTTGGTCGTCCTCTTAACATTCAATCCATGTTTCTTAAACCAATAGTAGACTGTCAGAGGTGATGTGATGTCAATATCATATATTGAATAACATGTGTTTGTGCATGCCTTTCTCAATCTCACTAATTAAGTGGTGAGGATATCATACTCCCATAGGAGGGACAAATACCATATATATTAATCACAGTCTATCCCCATGCGTCAAAGTCACCCAATCATCACCATTATATAAAACCATTCTTCAAGAATGTGTTTGATGATGTAAAAGCATACCCAATGACACGTGACGAGTGTAGTGATTTCAGGTCTAAGAATCACAATCACCAACTCACACTAACATGTATCTTCGTGCTTAGTCTGATAGTGCCATATCATGACTATTGAGATTTAGTCATCAACCAACTCACACTCTGATCTTATGTGTTATTGTTGTCTACCGACCTTCCATAATAACAATCGATCATGGACATAATGAGAATATGTATATGTACTCTTATCATTCCTATGATCTCATCACAAGGGTAGGAACTTGACAACATACGTCATTGAGTAATATAATTCTCTAAACATTTTCTCTGTATCCTCATTATATCATAACTAAGTGAAATAGATGAATTGGAAGCTTGCCTTCATATATATTATTATTAATCAAATCCTTTTAGATAATTATGCCATGTAAATCATCATATGATTGGCTCTATGGACATGCCTTACCAACACATTCAAGGATGTTTATATTAGTCCTCACTAAGAAAGGGCAAAATTTATATATTTGCCTCCCTTTTTTGACAATGTTAATATCCCCTTGACAAAAAAGGGAAGTTTATGTTTTGATAAAAATTGGGACTTAGTTTTAAAGCTCTCTTTTCGTGTAAGGGGAAATTCATTACATACAAAGTAATATTCATATCACTTGTTAGTCTTCCTTATTTATTGAATTTCTAAACCCTTATACTTACACATGGAGTGTTACAAGTACTTTCACCACCAGGTATGCATTTAGCTTTAACCACATCCAACAAAGCCTTATATTATTCATTCATATATACATCGAGCATCAACGCACCAAACAATGGAAGGAAAAGTTCCCTAATGATCAATCAAGATCTCTATAAACAATCATATGGTATGTTTGTCATAAATTCCAAATAAAAGAGGACATGGGTCAACATGTTAGCCATGGACCCGCTATAGTTATTAAATTCTTCATGTTAAGAATCAACCTCCTATACCAATCCATAGGTCCTATAGACCTGGACAATCATGAAATTCATGCCACACTGGAACAAATCACATATCAACTAATTGAAAAACTCATGATCTATAAATCCACTAATATTATGCTAGAGAACACTTTTTATGCACAATTAGAATGCAAGATCAATTTGAAACTCTCTAGTTTTCAAAATCTAGATCACATCAAAACACTAGCTCAATTTCCACCTTATAAAAATATCTTTCAATTAGAACCCGAGTCGTATAAGTTGTTTATAACCAGAACCGTGTCACAACTATGTCCATAGTTTCAGTTGGTGGAAATACTTATTTTACAAACATCAAATAGCTTATACTTTCATTTAACCTCACATGTATAAATATGTTAAACAGCTAAAGTTGACTCAACATTCTTAGAATGTATCATTGAGATGTTTGTATCCTACAATTCACACCAATATTCCTTTTCCACATCCTCTGGGCATGACTATGATCTTTGTCCCTCAACACATACTCTCCATTTACTATTTCTGTATCCTAGAATAAAATAAATGATATACAATTTCACACTACATACATTGTAGGGAAGTAGAGAGGACTAGTTTACTTGAATGTGATCCTCAATCTACCTTAAGAAATATCATAAACAAGGCATCATATCCCATATACAATATTCGACAAATGGAAAATACCCTTCTACGATGCATCCACATATAGTTGGATATGAACTTCTCTTTGGGGTAATATATGAGGTTGAGAGGTAGAGGACCTTACATGATGTCAAGTTTTCCCACTATTCAACTGAAATTGGGAACACAACAAAACCTCCATGACTAGGCTTCATTTTATTCATACCCCTCCATTATCCCCTTGATAAAAAGTGGCATACTTTCCTCATTTTAATTTACATTGCAAAGGTGTTTTGGAACACATCTGGATAGATGCCTCACAGTCCTTTTACATAAGAAAAGAAATAATTGTTCTTTTCACGACTCAGGCATGATCATTACAAAAGCCCTCTTTCCACACAATAGGCACACATGTTCCCCTCTTATCAATTTTTTTTATCATTTAACACTCATTTCCATGCAAGGGACACTTCTATTCTACTACCATCTACAAACTTTCTATTGGTCCATGCTTTAAACATTCAATCATTAAATCTTACAAAAAGTTGTTTTTGGTCTTTTTATCATGGGCATGTAACATACTTGAATCTGGGTATGCACCTCAACCTTCCCTCTCCATAAGCCTATTTATAGTTATGCTGGTCTCAACACTTTTCCCTTAAAGTAGATTAATAAAAGTAATTGGATACAAGAAAACAAAATGTTTCAGCAAATTAACTTGTATATAAGCTTAATAATGAAAATATAAACTAGTCCTTAAGGTTAATTTTAAAATGTAAATAAATAATATATTTTGAACCAAATTTGACAGTCTAGAATATTCCTAAGCTTGGGAAAGAAAACATACAAATATGATTTATTATATCAAATGGATTAAAAAAGTAAATATATACATTAAATTCAAACCTAGAACCCTCATAGAGAAACAAAATACCTATCATTCTCAAAATACTATATTGACTTTGAAATCTAATATTGCATATATTATTTAGCCAACACGCCAAATTTTGGTCAATCAGATACAATTCACTTCTACATTAAACTACTTGAATATAAAAGCATTATTACATATAAAATATCATACAATATGTCATTTAATGAAAAAATGTGCACAAAAATTGTCCAAAGCATTTTCCATCTTCCCTCATGACTACTATTCATCTTCTCCCTGATGTTGATGTTGTTTCATGATAATCACCACTGGTTTTGCCCCCACTTTCCCTCCTCCTCTTTGCCCTACTATTCTTTATCACTCATTCTTCTCTCTATACTCATCTTTCTCTAACCCTAGATGTACCTTTTTCTCCTCCCTATTTGTGTTAGGCTTCCTTGGCCTAAAGCTATACCATGTAAAGATCCATGACCATTCCAGCTGCCACCCTAAAGATGATGGATAGAGATAACAGATTTCTCCACGCATATGTGCCTCCTCTTATTCTTCAACCAACAAATCCCTAGCCTCGGTTCCTTCTTCTCCTTATACCAGTCACTAGGGCCATAGAGAATCACCTACGGTTCGTGTTTCCATCAAACTCCACTAAACCTTTTCCTCCTTTACGATGAGAACCATTGAGACTTCCATTTACCACATCTGACCTTGAATGTTCTCGTCTAGAGGTGATGTGAGGCTGATCCTCAAAAATCCTAGAGCAAAAACATGATTAGATGTCTACAATCTAATAGATTTGACCATCATGGTTCTTGATTGGATATACTAGGAGTACTTATTCGACCCCAAATCCACTGTCACCTTCACAACCTATATCCCTAGAGGTCAAATGATTGAATACAAACCTCCCTCTTCCTACCAAAAACAACCACTATTGCAATTTGAATGCAGTCTGAACCTCACCATGGTGACGTACAAATAGAAAATTTAGACGTTTTCCAAGTGTCACTACTATATGGGGTCATAAATGTCATCTTTGACTCCGGTTCGTACTTCATCACTAAGTGTCCATGAACACAAACAAGGATGTTCTTTTTCTGTCTTATTTTTCTAAATCATGAAAGTTCAGAGTAATGGAACCAATACCATAACCTAGTTATGAATGCATTTGAAGAGGCCTCAATTAGAGCTAATGATATCCAGCCAAATGAAACCACTAATATGATCCTAGGTAGTCATCGACACATTTATGTGATCCATCAGACCCAATAGAGACCTGTGGCTCTCCACAATCACAGATAAACATACAATCTTCTATGCATTGGACTTTAGAAACTAATATTGAAAATAAAATAAATGATATATGTCATGATTATGATGATTAAAGTACCCTTTATGATAATGCATAGAAATAGTAACTTACTCAAATATGCATGTTATCCTTATACAATAAGATTAAAAGATATGCTTAAAATAATGTAAGAGCATAAAGGAATTATAGAAGTTATAAATCTACATACTAGATTAATGTCTATCTTATAAATCCTAACAAAGTTAATACGTGGAAGCATCAAATCTACAAACATGCATCATAAATATTTTTTAACACTAATTAAATAATAAAAAAAGTAAGGGAAATCCATCACTACTATTTAAAATGGATTCGTAAACATTTCATTTTTCCATTTCACAACAGGTGTCAATGATTGTATTAGATCAGGCGGTCTTATAGGGGACACTTTATACAACATGTGATGCATATGTTGTAATACATGTATTTTATACCATAGTTGAAACATGTTGTATTTAACTAAACACACCCATTGTATTAGGAGTTTTTTTACAACATGTGTTGTGCCTATTATAAAATATATGTCTATAGAATAGTTGAAGCATTTCTCTAAACACGCATGTTGTAATAGTGGCAAATTTTACAACATGTGGAGTGCTTCTTGTAATATATACCTTTATACAATAGTTGAAGCATGTTGTATTTATTGAAACAAACCTGTTGTAATATCATTTTACTACATGTGGTGCACAAGTTGTAATACACACACACACACACAGAGATATATATACAATAGTTGAAGCATGTTGTATTTATTGAAAGAAACCTGTTGAAATATGATTTTACTACATGTGGTGCACAAGTTGTATTACACACACACACACACACACACACACATATATATATATATATATATATATATATATATATATATATATAGATACATGCATACATATATATATATATATAGATACATGCATATATATATATATATATATATATATATATATATATATATATATATATATATATATATATACACACACACACACACACATACATACATACATACATACATACATATGCATATATAGCCGACAAGGAGTGGTTCAAGTGGTCAACATGGTGTCCCCAAACAAAGGGACCCGGGTTCGAATCTCAGTTTCCGCCTTGATTTACCACCCTCCCCGGCGTTCGGCCTCCGCCACGAGCGTGGGAGAGGTGGGGAGAAATCTTTCTCTCTTAATCCCATACATATGTATATACATATATATGTATATGTATGGGATTAAGAGAGAAAGATTTCTCAGTATATGTATATGTATGTATGTATGTATATATATATATATATATATATATATATATACATATATATATATATATATATATATATATAAATATAAATATATATATACATATATATGTATGTATATATATATGTATATATATATATATGTATATATATACATATATATATATGTATGTGTATATATATGTATACATATATATATATATATATATATATATATACATATATATATATATATATATATCTATGTGTGTGTATGTATATATATATGTGTGTGTATATATATATATATCATATATATATATATATATATATATATATATATATATATATATATATATATATATATATATTACATGCATATATACATGTTTACATACATGTGTATATATATGTATGTATGTACATACACACACACACACACAGATATATATATATATATATATGTATGTATATATATATATGTACATATATACATATACATATATATGTATATACTAGTAAACACACACGTGCCCATGCACGTGACAATAAAAACTAACACATTTTAGAGTGATAGTTTTTTAAAATATATAGCGTAATTTGTGTATTTTTTTAGTTATTTATGCTAAACAATTCTCTTACTGTAAATAGCATTGATAGCTAAAAGTTCATTTGGTGTGATTATTTGAGTGGGAAAGAAATTATAAAATGTGAAGATGAAGTATTGTGATGGAAAGTATGGTAGAGTATTGGGACCATTTAGATATCATTTATCAACTTGTTGCATTCGTACTATGAAAGTAATATAATTGGTTAGATTGTATAGAGAGAACATGGTTAGAGCTCAGATCATTTGGGTGAGATTGGTAATTAGAATATCAAGTAAAAAAGTTTGGGTAGAATTGTAGTCTAGACTAAATGGGGAACAATATGTTAACTCATCGAGAACATATATGTACCAGGTTGAGAAGGGTCACTTTGAGAGAAATTTGAGGGTAGGAAGTTCTAAAATAAATTTGTTATCAGTTGAAGGATATGGAAGAGGTGAGGTAATTGTGGATCACTGGATAATTACTTCTAAAATATATTAGTGAACACTCACATGCTTGTGCTAACCGAATAATTTATGGGTTCAGTTTAAGTTAACAAATTCATTATGAAATAATATTTGGAATACTAACATGTTAAATATGAAGTGCATCATTTCAGAATTAAAAGTAATAAATATATCCCTAGATACTGAATACAATCAATATTCTTCCATAAGTTAAAGTAGGCTAAATGGAAGTTGAGACAGATTATACTAACAGTAACCATATAAAGAATTTATTTTATAAGTAGATATAATTAATTTGAAAGGTTGTAATTAGAATCATCTTATTTTTCAAGTGAGTGATAATCACAATGGAAAGGTATTTGCGGGTCCAAATTTAATGGATAAAAAAATCATAAAACATTTTGGAGAGAGTTGATACAAGGCATGAATGTGTTTAAAAATGTGTTTCTTATTGTGTTAAGGACATTTGACGGAGAGAGGTAGCTAAGGGTCATTGGGAATGCACTTTGTATTTTACAATAGTGAATAATCACATATAAGTGCACAATGAGTATTTTATCTAATAAATTTATAGTTAACTAATTCATAATTAAACAATTTTTGGAATAATATCATTTTAAATATACTTCAGTCAATATAAAAATAATAAACATTGTAAAACACAATTGAACTTCTCTAGTAAGTACAGATGCATCAAATGAAATTTGAGAGGTTTTAAAAGTGTAGTATATGATCCAAATTTTATTTTAAATGTATGTGTATATAAATGATCATAAAGTTTATATTTATTTCTTATATTCCTTATCCTCATCATTATGTTTGTAGTACATGACTAAGTATGAAAATATGTTTGTACATTCTCCATAAACTTCAATAACATGTTAAAAATTTATATCGTGAAATTACCGTAACACAAGTGCCAAGCATGCATTAGTCACGTACTTCTTCAAATTTTCCTAGACCTATTAATGCACTTCTCGACCAATTATAAAGTTATTTTGCAAATTTATTTTTAGTGTATATCGCATGCTTTACACATCTGGTGTTGATGTTCCAAATTTAATGTTCTAAAATTTAATGTTATGAAAGGGAAAAGGAAAAGACACTGTGAGATTTGGGAATGCAAACTTTTCTTTTCTATAGACGTATATATCTATATATAAATATGCATATTGAAAAAAGTTATACTCCTTTGTTATGAAGAATATACTGATACTATTATGTGGTTAATATACTTTTACTTGGGGAGAGAGATTTGAAGAAGTGAAAAGGAGTTGGAGGTGCGTGATTGTAATTAATGTCATTTTCATAGGGGAGAGTAAGGAAGGTTGTTTAATACGAACATGCTTTAAGGAAAGGGAGAAAATTCCAAGTAACTAAGGAAAAAATAGAGATAAATGTGGAAGGGACTAAAGTTAAAGACATTGTAAGGATTTTGAAATTGTAAAATCCAATTGGCTATAGGTTTTTTGGAAGCTTAAATGTCAGATGTTGTATTGACATTGTAATCAGTTCAAATATTCTTGTTGTCTTTTTAATCTTCTTTATTTGTGTTGAAAAGAATATGATGACATACTTAAATTTTCATCGTAACCATCATAAATGTATGTAGTAAATTTTCACTTCTACAAAACACCAATTGTGATGGGTACATCTATTCATAGATAATATTTTTGCGTAAAATCAATGTGATAAAATTTGTTGAAATTTAATGTTAATTTTTTAACATGAATACTTTCTTTCAAAAAAAGTTCTTCAACATATTTAAAACATTCAATAGTAGTGAATATGGGATAAATAATTCCTTCAACATTTTCTAGGTAGGTTATGTAATAAAAAATATGAAAATAAAAAAATAACTTCAAATTTCTATGATAATTTGTATTCCATCTCAATGTAAGTCCCTTTGAGGCATTCATAAACTGATAAACCCAAATTATAATGGAAACAAAATTGAAATGTCTAACTAAAATTCAGAATTGAATGTGCAGTAAATATATTAGAACCGGAAACATATTGTTAAAAGCATGAACTACCAGCAAAAGTCTAGTATAAGTGTAGTTACGGTGCAACGCTAGATAGAAAACTCTTCCTTTCAATCCTTTTTAAATTCAAGACAAGATGGAACATTAAGTTGTTTCACAAACACAACTAAATAGTTTCCCTGAATAGACTTTTCCGAACAACTTAGTTTGACCCCATGCTACAATAAAAATGAAGAAGCTACATCACATATACCATCACTAATAACTTAAAAAGCAATACTATTTTTTTTTCTGTACCCTTCATCTAGAAAAGAAGGAAACTTCCCATGAAACGGTAAACTTTAACCGTTTCAAAATTGATATATTTCTCATATTTATATGAAATCTTACTGATTGTGTGAACATACTCTCCAAATTAACTTCTTTCAGCATGGGAAGTGGTCACGTCAATGGTTCTATCAACTTATTTAACATTAATTTTAATTAAAAACCTTTACTACAAGAATAGCATGGTCTTGGACCTGATTATAGAGATTTTAGTTTATTTACAAAAAAAATGCAGAATTAACAAATAATGCCGAGGTAAAATTGCACATATCTAGTTTCAAATATTATCATTGAACAAGGGAAAATAATACACGCCAAGTTATTGTACGTCAAGGAAACAACAGAAACAACTGTATACATATTTCCTTAGGGATTGTGGAAGTACCCACAGGTCATAGCATGTATGAGAAGGAAAGTTGTTCTCACTCAAAGACAGATACACGATGAGCGATATACAAAGAAAAAAGAATAGTAACATGGCAATGACGATACCTCCTTTACTTTGAAATCCATCGCCGACTTGACAGAATCAATGTCCCCTCATAGATTGTCTTAGTACATTGTACTTGAATTGAGGTTTGTAGGTCTTCGGATTGCTATGAACTTTGACCATTGATCTATTTTTTAATACCAAGTTGCATCGAGAAGTGGTTTGAAAATGGACAAGACGGTATGGATTTAGAAGAAGCAGCATGCATACTCGGTGAACATCCACTCTGTCCGACATAAAGTTTGTTGGTCATAACTCCAAGTTGAGGCAGACAATGATGATTGTTGAGGCCTTATTTTCCACATTGATTGTTGTTGATGAATTGCCTTCTTGCCCTCTTAGGTAGAGGTATAGATCGGCAGTGGAGTACCTTGAATCTAACAACCACCACCGGTTACTGCTTTTATAAACTTCAGAATGAAGGATACCTTCTATAGCATGTAGACTGCAGCTTATCTACACAAACCTGAATATTTCACCTTGGTCACTTGTAAAATGTTAACTGATGTGAAGATTTACCATGATGTTGCATGCCTCTACCACCATCACAACTTCTACTCGATGCTTCTTTGGTGATAGGTTAGGTAGGGGTTGGCGAGGCGGCTGCTGGGTAATACGCTCGGCCAGGACACAATCAAGCGGATGGTCCAGTAGATAACAAAAGAAAATAAAAAGGATATGGAGTTTAGGAGCAATTTAACATAATCTAAATAAGAAAAGAAAGAAAAAAGTTAAGATTATTACATAGTAGGTGAAGAGAAAAGTTGTGAGCATTACATACTATATATACGGATTTATATGAACTCATTAGTAAAAACTTTGTACATTCAGTATCGCCACTATGCTGCTTGACGGGTGTTGGTGTTTCCACTGTTATTCGAGCAAGGTGTTGGTTGTGATGGGGTGCGCTGATGAATTGAAAAGGAATTTTGGCTGTAAAGAGTCATCAACGATGAGCCTGCTGCTATTGTTGCACGACAGCTGGAGATATGTTAATAATAATGAGGACAATGGGGATAAACAAATGAGACTAAAAGGACGGTTTCACTGCAGAATGTAGAGTGGTATATAACAACGAAGAAGCGGTTTTTGAAGCCTGAAATGAAACAGCCAGTCCCACGATCAACACGTTGAACGTGCTCTGGAGATAATGAATTTCTGTTATTTGTTGACAACGTGGGATAATGATGATTTCTTTTTGAAGGAGCGTGGGGAGTTAATTGGAGGTTGTTAGAGAGATATCTGCCATTAAATGAGGCGAGAAAAATATACGCAAATACCAAAAAACACTTTCCATAACTCAGCGCCAATAAGAAACATGAGAATTTTGGGAGTTATAGGAAAGAGTGGATTATGGAGGTTACAAGTGAGATCGAGAGAACTGGACGAACAGGTGTGCTGGATCAGTTATTTTTTGCGGAAACAAGAAAAGGTTAACGTAAAAGCCTGGAAAAAAGGAGAGAAGAGAGAGGGTTAATGAGGGTACAGGATTTTGAAAATGCTGAATTCTAATTGGTTGATGGCAGTATTGTAATTTATGAAAACTATTCACTCTTTTTATAGTAGTGTATATATATATATATATATATATATATATATATATATATATATATATATATATATATATACACATGTATATATATGTATGTATATATATACATGTATATATATGTATATATATATATACATGTATATATATATATATATATATATATATATATATATATATATATATGTATGTATACATATACATATACATATATATGTATATATATACATATATATGTGTATATATATGTATATATATATGTATATATATATATATATGTGTGTGTATATACATATATATGCATATATATATATATATATATATATATATATGTATTTATATATATACATATATATATACATATGTATATATATACATATACATATATATATATATGTATATATATACATATATATGTATATCTGTATATATATATGTATATATATACATATACATATATATATATATATGTGTGTGTATATATGTATATATATGTGTGTGTGTGTGTGTGCATATATATAGTTGAATCCTGTTGTCTTATATGAAATACCACTATTGTAATATGGGTGGTTTACACAATATGCGTTGTTTGTGGTAATGCCATACCTTTTTACATATTATCATTAACTATTTTATTTGTTTTAAAGTTCTATGCACTAATTTCATTTATATATTAATTGTATTTCAAACATTCTATTATAAATATGAAGTTATATTGTAATCTCATAAAAAAGTACATAATTGGAAAATATCTACATCGAACGTTGCAAAAAGCTTGCAATGAATTTTATAAATAATAAATCATCCACACAAAGATTCATTCATACAAACAATTTCTCCATATCTAAAAAAACTAGTGAGCATACACTTAGGGTTGAACTAAAACAATAGCTGCAAACATTCACACATTTGTCATATGCTGAAGAACAAGCATCATCTGATAATGTCATATGATTTTCTGTATGATCAAGAACAAACATCACACACTCATTTTGGACCTAATCGATGTCTTCCTAGTTGAAGCAAAGATAAAAATACTTCGAATAATATGACAATCATATGTCAAATATATATACATGTTGTAAATTATTCAATGTATTTAGAAGTTTATACAAACTAATAGAAACAATAACTACATTACATTTTGGGGAATATTTCTATTTCTTATCTAAACAATGTATCTCATGTACTATGTCATATAATACATGCAATCTGTATTGTTTGGATGTTTTGGACACTATATAAAATGAATATAAGATAAAAGAAAACAAAATTAGTAAAAATTGGTTGTATGTACACTCTATATTACAAAAGAAGGCAACCAAAAAGACTCACCGACTATGTGCATACATGACAACAACCAAATACAATTAATAAGAACCTACAATAGACTTATATCATTAATTATATGTGCATTACACTGGGGGAAGAATCACAAAGATATTGAGTAGGGCTTATTGTATACAAGAGAAATAAGAAGGGTAGAACCCCCGTAAGTTAATAGGGAAGGCAAAAGTAGTAGACCCCCTAGGGGCAAGAGACAACAATAGATCCTTGCAACTAGAGGCAACAATAGACCCTAGTAAAAAATGTTTCTTGATTGACTAAAAGCTAATTGGTTGATTACCAGGCTTCCAAATTTTTGGGCCTCAACAAGCTTTTCATGCTCTAGCCATTTTATAAAGTGATCGAACAATTGGCACACAAAGTTACATTGAAGCAGTAGATGAAACTTTGAGTTGGTTTTCTGAACCATGTAAAAAAGCTGCTATGAGGAACTTTGTGTCAACTAGATTTACCAAAATGCATATAAGGCTAGAACATATATCGATATAGAAAGGCTGGTTAGGAAGGCCAACATCTAGGTGGTTTCCTCTCTATGATGAGTTGAAATAAATCACAAAAGGAAAGGTCCAAGATATTATAGTGATCACATCAATAATGTAGGAAGCATGTGAGGTAGTTGATTATTGATATGGTCTTCTCTACAACTAGAATTTTTGGCCACAATCTATAGCTAACATAGGATGCACATGAAGAGCAGTCTAATCATGGTTAGAAATGCTGCAACCAATTAAAAGATAGAGGAACTTCTAGGTATGACTACATCTTGGTGTTGGATCTAATATGTAACAATGGAACTAAATGCTATTAGAGTCTGATCAACAACATCTTACTGGACATGACAACTATGAGAGTATTAACTATCCCCTTTAGGTGTGGGATTGTAGTTGACCAGCTAGACTGATTGCTCGACAACAAGGGGCAATTTACTCTGAGGTCTGCCTATAAACTTGTTGTGTTTGACAGAGAGAGAAAAGAAATGAGAACAAGAAGGGTAGACATGAACTCTAATAATGTATAGAAAGCTATTAAGATAGGACATGCCAAAAATGAATCACTTAATGTAGAGAGTCTTCTTAATATGTTGTGAAATTACTGTCTATTACAACAAGTTAACATATGTGACTATTACAAAGGGTTAGATCATGGTGTGTAATCAGGGTCTTCTACAATGAGTTTGAGTATGTTTTGATATTACAATCTACTAAAATAATTTAGCATATGATGTAGTATCACATATATTCGAGAGAGTTTGACACATTGTATATAATTTTTATTGTATAAAATATGCAATATAAACACACATATAGACTTGTTGTAGTAAATATGTTAACTACAACACAACTGGAAGAAGCGTTGTGTTTTTCATGTTGTAAAAAGCATTTTCTGTAGTAATGCATACCCATAGATATTAAATAACAATGTAATATTAGTTTATTTATATCCTTCAAGAATAAAAAATCCTAGGAACATATAATATAGATGTCTTGTAAATATGATTCGGATTTAGTATATTAATTTCAATATTTCTAACTTGAATAAGAATTGGTAATGGTCAATATATTAAATACTAAACATGTAGTTATAATGATGATTTAAGATAGTAAATTCCACTATATTAATACTCTCATAGGAATTAGAAGCATATATATTTACAAACATGAAAACATATATATATATATATATCATAGTATAATAAATATATTTATAAAGTATGTCTATATGTATCAACCTATGTTCAACATATCACAGTGGATTATACCCACTCCCATATACCACACAGTAGATACTTGTATTTAATATACATTTAATAATTTAGTAACAAAGTGCACACCGACTAATAGGCATGCTAAACATGATGTTAGGAATAATATGGAATCACATGGTATAAGGGAGATAATAACATTTAAAAGAGATATTAGACTAATACATATTATCACCCACACATATATGTAACCTATACATAATCTCATGTAGAGACATGTAGAAACAAAATAGTCAGGAATTTGACCAAAGATGTATATTATAAATAAATTAGATATGCAATAGATCAGGTGTTGCACTATTAAGATTAAAAACCCAAATGTGCCCATTGCTTATCATAATTAGGATAAGACTTATATATATATATATATATATATATATATATATATATATATATATATATATATATATATGTATGTATACATATGTAGATATTATTACATATATATATACATACATATATATACATATGTATATATATATATATATATATATATATATATATATATATATATATATATATATATATATGGAATGTATTTAATACCCACGCGGGTAGCTACCCACCCCCTATTTCAATTAATTTTTTGGAGTTTCTTACTTTTTATGTGAAGAGGAATACATTACCTTTCAAGCAGTTACTTTTCATGAATATATAGTTACATTTGCAACAACTAAAACAAAAGTACAATTATATATCTATTTGTTGTGTATTCGCTCCATATTTTCTATTTCAGTCATATAGTTACCTTTTTATCATGATAGTTACTTTTTTGTCTAGCGAGTTACTTTTCTGACAATATAGTTACTTTTTGGGCTGATAGGTGGTGAAATCCAGGATACCTGTATGGGTATTGAATGAACACCCATAATATATATATATATATATATATATATATATATAGCAAGAGAGAGAGAATCAAGTTAGAATACACTCAAGTGTATTTGGAGTAGAATACACTCAAGTAGTTTTTCATGATGCAATATTTAAAAAAAAACTATTATGTTGAGTTTCTTAAACATCAAGTGAATAGCTCATATACAAAATTTCAATTCATTTGGACACTCATAGGTCATGTTATGAAGACCAAAAAAATTACTCATTTTAAAATAGTTTCGTGCGTCGATTTTGTTGCCCTCGAATGAGTGACTTATACTCATCCAAATGAGCTCAAAATTTGTATGCAGCCTAATTATAGTATGACAATGAAGATCATTGGTTTACATTTTGCTAAAAATAATCTTCTTATGCAAAAACCACTTGAGTATAGCATGCAATCAGCACACTCGAGTGTATTCTATCCTGAATCTCTCTCTCTTTATATATATATATATATATATATATATATATATATATATATATATATATATATATATGTATGTATATATATGTGTATATATATATGTAACGACAAACGTCATCATTAAGATAACAAGTGTCATTAACAATAATAAAACATGCGGAAGTGATCATTAGTTGCAGCGGATTACCAAAAATCACTAAAAATTAAAACTTTTTCAAAGAGATCCATTCACAGGAAAACTCTTTAACCAAGAACCAAAGTATTTCGAATTGATCCTGGTTCACAAGTACACAATATGTATCATTCCTTTTCAAGGATGCATACCTAAAAATGTTTTCCACGGGGGTGAGACAATTGAAAATTGCCCCAACGAGAGATATAACTCTCTGCCAAAACATTGTTATTGTAGTTTATTAAATTAAAACTGAGCAGGGATTACTTTTACCTTATCGGGCAGAATTATTCATCACAGAACATAATAAGATAATCTCCTATTCCCGAGGGGAACATTGCATCTACCCATGGTAGATAAGTAATTCATCTGTCTACTTTGCAGAGAATATAAAGAGACATAAATAACATTTATCCGCTAAGGAATGCAGAAAGAAATGCAACATCAGCCAATGAATCTCCATATTCAATCCTTAAGCAAACATGCTATACGGCTGATTACATTTTACAATCATATTTAAGCTATGAGGAGATGAGGTATACCGCTCATACTCCAACCGGCCATTGCAAAGTTGAAACCGGTACCATACATAGGTCTAGGTAAGAGTCGGCTTCCAAGACCTCCCACGTCTCGATCAGTGCGAGACAAAACATAGGACATCTCATGTCTCTGCTAACGTAGCTTTCCAGGGTATACTGGCAACTTCACTATAGAGTTACAATGTCAACTGCACTCTCGTCGACAATCGAGAGATTTCATGTTTATCTCCTTCGACCTGACAAAAACATTGGGAGATGGGTACAACATCTGGCCCAATCATCGGGAGATTAGTGATACATACATCCCGACCTATTCATGAAGGATTTGAGAGGTTTCTTGTTTACCTCCTCACAATCACTTCAAGAGGACGTAAGGATATTTTCGCCCATTGACCCCCGTATATTCAAAAATATACGAAATCCAGGATATGTCGTGGAGCAACCTGTTTCACCATCACCTATTCCTGACGATGATGGATCTATGGTCAGAGTACTACATGAATAGATTTCACTTGATTAATTAAGTACATTATCATATTCTTTTAGCATCAGTCAAGTTCTCAAACATATTTTATTCAGACAAATGCTATAAAGAGACATGTACCACTTTCATCAGATACTTATTCACATGGCTCAGAAGCCATCCACATCTTGTCACCTCTCACTAGGAAACAACTTTATTCACATGGCTCACAAGGCCATTCACATCTTGTCACCTCTCACTAGGCAACAACTTTATTCACATGGCTCACAAGGCCATTCACATCTTGTCACCTCTCACTAGGCAACAACATTATTCACATGGCTCACAAGGCCATTAACATCTTGTCACCTCTCACTAGGTAACAACTTAAAACAAAGGCTTACAAGCCCATACTAATCTTGTTACTTCTTTCTAAGTAACACAAACATAATGGCACATATGGTCAATCAACTCTTATCAAATAAACATCATAGCTCATACCTGGCTATGATCAACACCTCATAAGACCTCCATGATTATCACACATGATAATAGACTTATCAAGTTCACAACACATCATGCAATACAGGGTAACACCACTATTCCCTTACCAAGGTTAGGGTTTACCATCAATTAGGGTTTTTCATCCTTTTACCCAAAGCTAGGGTTAGGATTTTCCTTTCTTATCAATTAGGGTTTCATATTTATATTATCACTCCAACCCTAATTCATTGCTACCCTCCTCTGGGAGCATTCATTGATATCATAAGTATTCATTCATACTTATTACTCTCATCATGTATTATTAAATGATTATCATCACAAGGTATTAGTTTATCTCTCATCCTTAAGTTCAGAATTAACAAAATGACCATGTTAGGTCACTTTTAAATCAACTCTAAGTCAAGAATATAGCACCACGACCGTGTAACCAAGAACGGACGTGTGAGGGGAAGCCACCACGGCCGTGCCACCTTGCACGATCGTGCAAAGTAAAGCTACCACGGTCGTGCAACCTTGCACGGTCGTGCTGAGTAAAGTCGCCACAACCATGCTATAGAGGATCACCACATGAATCATATTTATATATATGAGTTCTATTTTTTGATCCTTTAAATTTGATTAGGTCACATCAACCCTTCAATCAAAAGCATACAACTAGGTACTATTAGGGATTCCTCCCTTAATTGGCACTTAATCACTTAGGTACTATTAGGGTTTCAACCTTTGTACCTTCCTTGATTATCATTACTAATCATAATTGGATCAATACAACATTCATCATCTTAATTCTCAAGAGATTCAATCACATTGAACCTCCATTACATAAGGAATCCAATTGAATTAGGGTTTCCAATGTTGATTCCTTCAATCATTGAATTCATGAAACCAATCATCAATTGGACCTATACTCATACTTCAATTGAGTTTAATAGGTCAACCTTCAACTGATTTGACCCTCAATTGACCCTCAATTGGTCATCAATTAGGGGTTGATTCAATTGAATTATGGTTTGGAATCGATGATTCAACAACACTAATCAATGTAAGACTAGTTGCTTTGAAACCATTGAAACATCATCCAAATTGGGTATGACCTGAGCCCAAACAGTCTTGAGGTCAATAGGATGAGCTCCAAATGGTCTTGATACCGTTTGCCCATGTACACATCATAATCCAAGTCAATCAATCAAAGTTTGAATCATTGGATTGATCACCAAATCAGCATTGAATTGTATATCAGCTTGGTACCTTTAGACCCTCAATCACCTAACCATACTCAACCCTACACTCCAAACGGTCTTGGGTGACCACCAAGAGGTTTTGAAACTGTTTGGATGAGCTCCAAACAGTTTTGAAACCGTTTGGCTCAGCCAACCTTTGGATTCTAGTGGAAATCCATCAAGGATTGGTCTATCGAGTTGATCAACAATTCAACACTTAATTGCAATATGATTTGGTACCTTTGGACCTTCAATTGGTCAACTGTACTCAACCCCAGAACTCCATACGGTCTTGGGGTGACCCCCAAATGATCTTGAAACCGTTTGGGTAATCCCCAAATGGTTTTGAAACCGTTTGGGTCAATTAACCCAAAACATCAACTTGTTCAATTACAAAATCAACACTTAGCCGATTAGGGTTCATACCCATCTTTGGATCTTCAAACACTTAACCATAGTAACCCCTATTGGTATATGTATGCCCGTAGAGCCATACCAAGTGATTGCATGGAGTCGGATATTAATTAATCAATTAATGCAATTATTTAGTTAATCAATGAATTCTAGAATATTCTAATTAATCCACGAGCGTTTTAATTAACGCAACGTTTCTATTTACCAATGGGTTTAGGAAACCCTACTTCCCTTCGTATCCTATTTAAAGGAGGATAGACAGCCGATATCTATATAAGATATAGAAAGACGCTTTTAGTTTATGCTCACGCACGTAAACCCTAGCCATCACCGTCCTTAGGAGAGGAAGGAGAGCAACGCGCCGCTAGCACGCCGCCGCAGAGACACACTCCTTTCCACCGACTTAGGAAGCATGACGTGGAGTTTC
The DNA here is from genome assembly GCA_963693085.1 of Alisma plantago-aquatica. Lineage (NCBI taxonomy): Eukaryota > Viridiplantae > Streptophyta > Magnoliopsida > Alismatales > Alismataceae > Alisma > Alisma plantago-aquatica. Next base: position 1,774,537,273 of record OY856409.1, read on the forward strand.
GTCCATCGGCGTGGATGAAATAGAGACATAGATGCCTAGACGCCTGCATTCAGTGGACACGACGACCATCCGTGCGCGTTACGAGCGGCGCACATCATCGCATAGGAGCACTACTGGATCAACCTGCGACAGCGAATGGGAGAGAAGTTTTGTCCGTGTAGGTCAGCAGTGTTGCACCGTCGTGCAACGGGACATCGCCGGAATTGCTCCACGATAAGGTATATCTCACAAATCCTAATTCCGAATGTGTTGTTGTCGACGAGATCCTATCGGGTTGTGTGGATTTTATTGCTTCCACCGCGCATGTTTTCTCCACAAAACCCAACAGTGGTATCAGAGCAACGTCGATCTACGACGTATTTGGATTAGTTTCGATATGATCAAATCACTGTATATTGTTTTCTATATTGCATACGATGCGAATTATACCTGCTAATGTGAAAATCTAAACCTAATTCCACATACGCCGCAGGCTACTGTGTACCCTGCATAGTCTGCGTGGGAGTCAAAAAAATTATTTAATGGGGAATGTCCCACATTAAAAGGACTGCTTTTTAATATGTATATACGTATATGTAGATATACCTATGATAGAATACACGTCGCCTTTAAAATATGTTTTATGTGGTGAGTGCATGCACGGTTATGGCCTAATATCCCCTTTTGTGAATGTTGTGAATGGATGTGGATGTTGATCATGTGGATATGTTTGTTTGTGAATGTTATGGATGTATAATTGTTGCATATGGATCCTTTGTATAATGTATTCAGCTTGCATGCCGAGCCTCATCTCTTATTTCAAAGTGTAATTAATTCTTTCTCTTTATATTTGTAATCATATGATGTAATAAAGATAGGATTAGTTTTAGTCTTTTAAATCTTGTTGTAAGGAGGCCACTTGAAGATCCAACTCCAAAGAGTGTCCGTGGAGAAGTACCATGAAGATCTAATTCCAAGAAGCAACCTGAAGATCCCACTCCAAGAAGCGTCCATGGAGAAGTAACAAGAAGATCCCATTCCAAGAAGCAACTTGAAATTCCAACCTCACGAAGCATCCATGAAGTTGTTCATTGTAATGTTGATCATTACAGGCTTACAGGTTGTTTCACAGGTGTCGCATGAGATGCATAAGACCATAGGTGGACCGTAATCCTTTTTTGCTCCAAAGGATTACAATAGTATGGCCATAGCCGATGTATTTGTGTTTATGATTGCATGTCTATCATTTGTGGTTTTGGATATAGTAATATATGATACGTACTATAAGTATGTGGCATTTGAATATGTATATGTATTATAAAACCCCTCAATTAATAATATTAATTTTTAGTTGCCTTCCATAAAGAAACACACATGAAAATCTTGATCGACTATATGTGGGCACGCCTCCACGTGGTACACTGTCTATCTCGTAGAAGTGTGATGGTGGGTGTGTGGGTCTGCCTCCGCAGGGTGCACACTCATCATGTTGGCTTATGGGTTGGACTTAACTAGGGAACCTTGATAGGATCAAGTACCCAGAGGGACACAAATGCATCATGGTAAGGAGTCGTGCATGATCATCTATCCAAGAGTTGAATATGATGTAATTCAAAAAAGTTGCCTACCTTAGCATTTGGTCTTTGACGTCGGTGTTGGCTGGGCATTGATCCAATTATTTTGGATCTTGGCTCACTAGAAGGTTGTGTGTTGCAATCTTCCGTGTTGATAGTGAGGGCTATCAATTTGAATAAAATAGTGGGAGCGTAATTAATTAAAGGCCTAATTAATCTCGTTTATCAAATCTTTACAAGTCAAAATATTTTGGACTAAATGCAAATTTTTCTTTTGTAGCAATCAAATGGGAAATAACACTCACACGTTCTCATTGCGATCGGTCCTTGAGAAGGACAAACTTACCGGAACCAACTTTCAAAATTGGTTTAGGACGCTGAGAATTGTTCTCACACATGAGCGTAAGCTCTATGTCCTTGAAACACCAGAGCCAGAGGAGCCCGCCGTAAATGCGCCCAAGGCTGAAAAGATGCTTACAAGAAGCACCTTGATGATGTCGTGGATGTCAAGTGCCTGATGTTGTGCTCAATGAACTATGAGTTGCAAGAGCAACATGAGAACATGAATGTCATGGAGATGGTAACACATCTCAAGAACATGTATCAACATCAAGCAAGACAGGAGATATATGATGTCTCAAAGGCTTTTTTCAAAAGTAAGATGAAAGAGGGAGACTCAGTTGGCACCCATATACTCACCTTGATTGGGTACTTGGAAAGCCTATCCAAGCTGGGATTTCCCCTAGGTCAAGAGTTGGCCATTGATGTGATTCTACAATCGTTGCCTGAATCATATAATCATTTTCTCATGAACTACAACATGAATAATTTTGACAAACCGTTGTCAAAATTGTTGGGCATGTTGAGGTCAGCTGAAGCACAGATGAAGAAAGACAAGCCCAAGTCTGTGATGATGATCAACAAGACAAAGGGAAAGTCAAAATGCAAAGGTAAGGCTAAGAAAAGTTCTAAAGCCGGGAAGAAGCCAAAGTCATCCGCGCTCAAAGCTAAAGGTGGGATCTCCAAAGAAGGCAGTTGTCACCATTGTCACCAGCCTGGACATTGGAAAAGAAACTGTCCTCTCTACCTGGAGCAATTGAGGAAGAAGAAGCAGGGGATAGAGATCTCCACTTCAGGTATATATGTTATTGAGATAAACTTAAATACTTCTTCATCATGGGTACTAGATACCGGATGTGGATCTCACATATGTTCTAATATGCATGATCTGATAAGAAGTAAGCCTTTACGAAAGGGCCAAGTCGAGCTGCGGGTCGCTAATGGAGCAAGAGTTGTTGCCACCACAGTTGGAGTTATTAGTTTATCTTTACCTACGGGACTTGTAATAGAATTAGAGAATTTCTATTATGTACCTGCCATTAATAGAAATATTATTTCTGTATGTTGTATGGACAAGAGTGGATTTGAATTTCACATTAAGAATGGAATTATTTCTATTTCTAAAGATGAGATCTTTTATGGCAATGCCCCTATGTCTTATGGCATGTACTTGTTAGAACTTGAGACTAGAATATATAACGTAAATACTAAAAGGCTAAAACTTGACAACTCAAACAAAACATTCTTATGGCATTATCTTCTTCGGCACATAAACGAGAAGCGCATATCTAGACTCCATAAGGATGGTTATCTAGACTCTTTTGATTTTGAATCATTAGAGACATGCGAGGCATGTTTATTAGGGAAGATGACCAAGACTCCTTTCACTGGACATAGTGAGAGAGCGAGTGATCTGCTAGGGCTCATACATACTGATGTATGTGGATCTTTTAGATCAAATGCTAGAGGAGGCTATCAATACTTCATTACCTTCACTGATGACCTCAGTAGGTATGGCTATGTATATCTTATGAAACACAAGTCAGAAACTCTTGAAATGTTCAATACTTTCATGAATGAAGTGGAGAAGCAACTTGGTAAGTGTATTAAAGCATTATGTTCAGATCAAGGTGGCGAATACTTAAGCCAAGAGTTTGAGGACTTTCTGAGAGACCGTGGTATTGTATCACAATGGACTCCACCTGGTACACCACAACATAATGGTGTGTCAGAAAGAAGGAATCATACATTATTAGACATGGTACGATCAATGATGAGTTCAGCCGAACTTCCAATATCGTTTTGGGATATGCTCTTGAAACTGCAGTGTTTACACTTAACCGTGTACCTTCCAAATCGGTTCAAAAGACACCGTATGAGATATGGAATGGGAATCGTCCCAATTTGTCTATGTTAAAGATGTGGGGATGTGAAGCTTATGTTAGGAAACAATTTCCTAAAAAGCTTGGACCCAAATCAGAAAAATGCTATTTTGTTGGATACCCCAAGGAAACTCGGGGATACTACTTCTACACACCAACTAACAACAAAGTGTTTGTTTCTAGGACTGCTATATTTCTTGAAAAGGAATTTATTTCCAAAGGAATTAGTGGGAGGAATGTAGAGCTCGAAGAAGTTTGAGACCAACAAGAAAGCAGAGAACTTGAGGAGGTACATAAGGAACATGAAGACTCACAAGTTGTTGTGGAATTTCAAGTTCCAAATGTAACACAGGAACTTCGTTGGTCTAGTAGGACACAAATTGAGCCTGAGAGATTTGGATTTCTCATTACTCAAGACAGTGACGAATTGGGCATAGAAGATGAGCCAACTTCCTATCTAGAAGCTACTAAGGGACCATAATCTGAGAAATGGCTCAAAGCCATGAGATCTGAGATGGAATCCATGTACACCAACAAGGTATGAACCTTGGTGGATCCACCCAAAGGGGTAAGACCCATAGGGTGCAAGTGGGTCTTCAAGAAGAAGACTGACATGGATGGAAATGTTCAAACCTATAAAGGTATATTGGTTGCGAAAGGATTCTGTTAAATTCAAGGTGTTGATTATGACGAGGCCTTCTCACCAGTTGCCATGGTTAAATCTATCAGGATCATGCTTGCCATTGCAGCTTATCATGACTATGAGATTTGGCAGATGTATGTTAAAACAACATTCCTTAATGGGAATTTACTCGAGGATGTGTACATGACACAACCCAAGGGTTTTATCGATCTAAAGGAAGCCAATAAAGTTTGTAAGCTACAAAGGTCAATCTATGGTTTGAAGCAAGCATCTCGGAGCTGGAATCTACGTTTTGATGAAGTAGTCAAAAAGTTTGGCTTTAGTCAAAATGAAGATGAACCTTGTGTTTACAAAAGGGTTAGTGGGAGCACAGTCGTATTTCTCATATTGTATGTGGATGGCATACTATTGATGGGAAATGACATCCCTACTCTTCAGATAGTAAATGGTTGGCTAGGGAAGACCTTCTCTATGAAGGATTTAGGAAAAGCATCCTATATACTAGGGATCAAGATCTACAGAGATAGATCTAGAAGGCTTCTAGGTCTAAGCCAGAGCACATACATTGACAAGGTGCTAAAGAGGTTTAGCATGGAGGGTTCTAAGAGAGGTAACTTGCCCATGTCCCATGGGGTTACGATATCTGAATCCCAATGTCCTAGTTCATGTGATGAACGGGCACGCATGAGTAAGATTCCATATGCATCAGCAATTGGGTCTATCATGTACGCGATGTTATGTACTCCTCCTGATGTATCGTATGCTTTGAGCATGATGAGCCGGTATCAGTCAGATCCAAGTGAATGTCACTGGACAGCCGTAAAGAACATCCTAAAGTGCTTGAGAAGGACTAAGGATAAATTCTTGGTATACGGTGGTGAGGAAGAGCTCGTGGTAAAGGGTTATACTGATGCTAGCTTCCAAACTGACAAAGATGACTACAGATCACAATCTGGATTTTTGTTTTGCCTGAATAACAGAGCTGTGAGCTGGAAGAGTTCCAAGCAAGAGACGGTTGCAGATTCTATAATAGAGGCCGAATATATTGCCGCATCTAATGCTGCAAAGGAATCTGTGTGGATCAAGAAGTTCATTTCTGAACTTGGAGTGGTTCCAAGCGCTGGTGATGCAATTGAGTTGTTTTGTGAAAACAACGGAGCAATTGCATAAGGGTAAAGAACCAAGATCACACCAACATTCCAAACATATTCTACGGCGGTTCCATCTCATACGAGAGATCGTACAACGAGGAGATGTGAAGATTTGCAGAGTACCTACAGAAAGCAATGTGGTTGACCCGCTCACAAAAGCACTTTCATAGCAGAAACATGACGGGCATGTTCGATCACTTGGATTGAGATTCATGGGTGATTGGGTATAAGTGCAAGTGGGAATATGTTGCTATGTATGCCTATAGAGACTATCATTTGATGATTGTAATGGGATACTATGCAAACGATTTGTAATACTACATTGATCATATCAATAAAGGCAAGTTTCCAATCTATATGTTTGTATTTTATATTGTGAGTTGACCATAAAACTAATAGATGTCTTTAGAATGATATACTCAATGACATATGTCTTCGGGTTGATGACCTGAACAGTGAGATCATATGTATGCTAAGAGTATGTATTCTTGTTTTGTCCCTAATCGGTTGTTATTGTGGAAATATCCATAGACATCAATAACACATAAGATTAGAATGTATGTTGGTTGATGGAAGAATCTCATTATCCATGATATGGAGATATCAAACCAAATACATAGATACTTGTTAGAGAACAGTGTATTGGATAGACCCACCTTGAGAGTGACACATGGATACCATGATTGGTAGTTAGAGTCACATCTCATAATGATGGTGGTGATTGTGGTTCTTAGACCTGAAGTCACTACACTTATCACATGTCATTCGGTGTACTTTGACATCATCCACCGTGGTCCTGAATAAGGATTTCCATAAATATGGTGCTTGGGTGCACTATGACACATGGGGATGACTATGAGTGATGTAGATGGAATTTGTCCTTCCTATGGGAGTTTGATATTCCAGCCACTTGATAAGAGAGACTGAGAAATGCATGGCCATGCTAATGTGAGTCAATATGTGATATTGAGATTACATATATCTCAGACAGTCTACTCTAGTTCAAGGAACATGGATTGAACATTGAAGAGGATAACAATTCCATTACTCGAGTTCAATCCAGATATCAGCGACAAAGGAACTATACAATCACTGTAACACCAGTCATCAATGATAGGTTAAGTTGTTCTCCAACTTCTCCAATTACTTGGGTGGCAATGAAGTCTTGCTAGGTACCAATCATTGCTTGTGAAATCATAATATGATTATGGATATCACTGCCAACGTAATTTGGAGCCTACCAGGTCACACACGTAGGATGTGTTGGAATAGGAGTATAATTGTAGATTTGATTGGAATTGCTCCAAATGACATTGATTACTAAAATGTGTATGTAATGGATTAGAATAATATTGGAGTGACTGGCTGTAAGTGCAAGTGGGAGTCTGTTGGTATATGTATGCCCGTACAGCCATCCCAAGCGATTGCATGGAGTCGGATATTAATTAATCAATTAATGTGATTATTTGGTTAATTAATGAATTCCGGAATATTCTAATTAATCCAGGAGCATTTAAATTAACACAATGTTTCTGTTTACCGATGGGTTTAGAAAACCCTACTTCCCTTCGTATCCTATTTAAAGGAGGATAGACAGCCGATGTCTATATAAGATATAGAAAGACGCTTTTAGTTTATACTCACGCACGTAAACCCTAGCCGTCACCGTCCTTAGGAGAGGAAGGAGAGCAACGCGCCGCTAGCACGCTGCCGTAGAGACACACTCCTTCCCTCCAGTTTAGGAAGCACGATGTGGAGTTCCATCCATCCGCGTGGACGAAGTAGAGACGCAGACGCCTAGACGCCTGCGTTCGGTGGACACGACGACCATCCGTGCGCGTTACGAGCGGCGCACATCATCGCACAGGAGTACCGACGGATCAACCTGTGACAGTGAACATGAGAGAAGTTCCGTGCGTGTAGGTCAGCAATGTTGCACCGTCGTGCAACGGGACATCGCCGGACTTGCTCCGCGATAAGGTATATCCCGCAAACCCTAATTTTGAATACGTTGTTGTCGACGAGATCTTGTCGGGTTGCGTGGATTTTATTGCTTCCGCCGCACATATTTTATCCACAAAACCCAACAACCCCTAGACCTAGAAACAGTCTTGGGTGACCCCCAAATGGTTTTGAAACCATTTGGATAATCCCCAAACGGTTTTGAAACCGTTTGGGTCATTTAACCCAAAATTTCAAAATAACTCATTGGAATTTCAGCACTGTTTTCAATTAGGATTTCCCCAATTGAATAGCCTTCAACTCACGATTCTTTAGGAGTTACCACCTAAAATTTGGTGGGTTATTAGCCCACATCATTAGGAACAGGAATCCCAAATTTTCAACGCTTGGTAAACTCACTCAAATGGTTTTGAAACCGTTTTCCCAAAAAGTCAAGTTAAATCAAATTGAAAATCAGCACGTAATCCAATTAGGTTTCCCTAATTGATTAGCCTTCAACTCACGATTCCTTGGGAGTTAACCCATAAAATTTGGCGAATCATTAACCAACATCATTAGGAACAATAATCCCAAACGGTCAACCCTTTGTCAACTCCACCAAACGGTTTTGAAACCGTTTTCCCAAATAGGTCAAGTTAATCAGGTTGAAAATCAGCACTTAATCCAATTAGATTTCCCCAATTGATTAGACTTCAACTCACGATTCGTTTGGTGTTAATACCTAAAATATGGAGGGTTATCAATTAACATAATTATGAACAGGAATCACAAACTGTCAACCCTTGGTCATGTTGACCTAGGTGTTGCACATTGCCCATATTTTGATAATGACTTAACCATTCCATTCATATGTATCTAACAAATCTATTTGAGATCATTGCAGATATTAGATACAAGAAAAGAATCACTTTTATCTCCATAGCTTCTCTTCCGGCACATGCAAAACATGTGATTTTTAACCGCTTTGTAATATAGCCCTTAGAGGCTTAGAACAATTTATGTAATCACTCATAATCATGTTTTGCATTGTATCTAAGATGGATAAAATGATTGGGACTCAAAAATCCATCGTTTGTACAGTTTATGAAAATTCCAAAATACCCTTAACAGGGATTTTGTCGGCCGAATTACAAACTCGGCCGATCCATGTATTGTGGAATTTTCTGGGCTGTCGGCCGAGTTTCCAACTCAGCCGATCCCTGTTCGGTCGAGTTTCAATGATAGGAAACTCGGCCGATCCACTGGTCAGTCAAGACTGAAGGTCGACTGATCGGTCGAGATTCCTCTTGGAAACTCGGCCGAAAGTCTGCCTCTCAGACTTGTCGTCTAGTGTGTCGGCCGAGTTGCCTTTAATGAAACTCGGCCGATCGAACTGTACTGGAATGCAGAAAAAGCAATTCCAACCGTTGGAGGAGTTGGTGGGACTCAAAATAGATCCGTTGCAAGTTGTAAAACGGCTAGTTTGTGCCACTTAACTCACCCAACCTCAAAGGGACACCCTCAACTATAAATAGGACCTCTTGGACTTCATTCCAAGGTTGCTCATTCACATATGCTTGGTCCTAGCCTTAGTTGAGTGGTTTCTAATCCTTTGAGCCCCTTTCTCTCTCTACCTTCAAAGCAAATTCGTGAGTATGAGTGAGTTAGGATCCCATGTATGAGATCTATCATTTGTAATCTTGTAAAGCTCTCCTTTCCACTTCTCCCATCTCCATTCTCTATGAAGATTGATTGAAGTTTCTTCTCCGAGTGAAAGAGAAGAAGGTTGCTGTTCTTCCCCAAGTGAAGGAGAAGAAGGCTAGCTGCTCCAGGCCTCCGAGTGAAGGAGGAAGGTGCTAAAGCTCTCCAAGTGAAGGAGAGGTGCAAGGCAAAGCTCAAGCAAGATGGGTAATTCCTGCAAGGCCGAAGACTAGAGCAAGAGTAGGTAAGTCCTTTGAAGAAGGCTGAAGACTACTTGCTTGGTGGGTAAGTCCTTGGTGAGGTTGAAGATCTTGGCTTGATATATAAGTCCTTGGATGGTTGGTAGTTGTAGCTTGTAATCTTATTGTGTGATATATATATAAGAGAACCAAGTTACAAATCCTAGAGCCTAACCAACTCTAGGTAGTGGACTGACATTGCTCCTAAGTTTAGGACATGGAACCACTCTAAACCACCTGTCCAAGTGCATGCTTTCCTTGTCTCTTATCCTTGCTTTGTATGCTAGTTTAGGACATCAAATTGCTGTTTTGAATTAAGTTCTGCACTTAATATAATTTGGTGGTCTAATCACTTTTGTGAAGTTTGTGAAGCTCTATTCAACCCCCCCTTCTAGAGCCCATTGATCCAACAAGTGGTATCAGAGCAGGTCTTCTCCAAGCTACTTCAACAAGTAGGAGAAGATGGGCGATTCAGCTCTTGGGTCACTCAATCTTGAAGGAAGCTTCTCCATGAGACCCCCGGTCTTCGACGGCACAAACTTCCTATATTGGAAGAGAAGGATGCAATTCTACATCCAAGGTGTGAGCTACGAGATGTGGAAGATAGTCCATCTCAAGTATGAAGAGCCAAAGGGGGACATCACCACGTGGACGGAAGACGAGATGAAGCGTGCTCAACTCAATGCTAAAGCCATTAGCATCATCTACGCCGCCCTCTCTCCATCGGAGTTCAACCGCATCTCTTCATGGGACACGGCTCATGAGATTTGGCACAAGCTATGTGTCACATATGAAGGGACGGAGCAAGTCAAGGAGGCCAAAATCTACATGCTTGGTGGCCTACTTGAGAATTTCAAGATGGGGAAGAATGAAAGAGTTGCGGACATGTACACAAGGCTAAACGTCATCCTCAACAGTCTTGCAGCCCTTGGGAGTGTCATGGATAGAGGTACCATCAATGCAAAGATCTTGAGATCTCTTCCAAAGAGATGGGAGCCGAAGGTCACTTCAATTGAAGAAGTCTACAAGCTGAGCGAGTTGTCAACCGAGGAGCTGGTTGGTAATCTCCAAGCACATGAACCAAGGCTCGACAAGCAAGAGGAAGAGGAGAAAAGAGAAGAGAAGGAGTCCAAGAAGATGAAGGACACAGCCTTCAAAGCTCAAGTTGAAGAAATGATGCGGCAACAACAACTTGCCATGAAGTCTCCCTGCCCTTCCTCAAGCGAAGATGAAGGTGCAAATGATCATGAAGCCAACTATTCAAAAGGAAGACACTTCAAGGGCAAGCCATCATCCTCCACTCCTAGATGCTACGAGTGTGGTCAAAAGGGCCACTACAAGAATGACTGCCCAAAAGCCAAGAAGGGCTATCATAAGAGCAGCCACAAGAAGGATGACAAATACAAAAGAGAAGCCAAGTACAAGAAGAAGAACAAGAAGGAGAGAAGACCCAAAGATGCAGCTCATGCGGCATGGGAGGAGTCCTCTACTTCAAGTTCCTCAAGCTCCGAGGATGGTGAATGTCACCTTGCACTCATGGCTTCTACTAGTGAAGAAGTAATTGAGGTAAGTGAGGTAAGCAAGGTAAGTGATGAAAGTTTACTTGATTTATCTAAGGAAACCCTCATTGAAATGCTTAATGATTGTCAATCATCTTTTGCTAAATGTAAAGCTAAAAGAAAAAGATTAGGAAAGATAGTTGATGATCTCTATGCCAAGATTGATATTCTAGATCAAAATGAGAAATTACATCTTGATAGCATAGATTCTTTACAAGGGCAATTTCTAGACCTTGAACTTCAATACAATGGAGTAGAGGTTGAGAATGGTACTTATCTTAAAACTATTGAAAATCTTAAGATAGAGAACCAAAATTGCCTAGATGAGCTAGATGTTCTAAAAACTGAAAATGTTGAACTTAAGCTTATTGATGATGCTAGAAGAAATGAAGTGTATGCTTATCAAAGAGAAATTGTTGTTCTTAAATCTGAAAATGCTAAACTTCTTGCACAAACAAATGATTTATCTTCTAGACCTATCTTGCCTAGAAATGAAGTTGCTAACTTAACTCTTGAAAAAGACTCTCTTCTTACTAAAGCCCTCTGTCTTGAGGCCGACCTGTTGCATGCTAGAGAAGATCTTGCTAGTTTATCTACTACCATTACAAATCTTAGTGATGATAATGCTAAATTAAGATCTACTTTGCAAAGGTTTCTTTCGGGTAAGAAGTCTCTAAATGATGTTCTAGAGCACTCTACCAAACAAGTTGGTACTAGTGGTCTAGGATACAATGCGACTACTCCAAAAGGTAAGAAGAAGAAAAAGGGTAAGAAAAAGAGTGTGGAAACTCCAATTTTCAATGGAGAGTCTTCCGGCTCTAAAAATCCCATGGTATGTATGCATTGCAAATGTGATGATCATTATTCTACCTATTGTCCTTACAAGCCTAAGGGGACCAACCCAAATATGAAATGGGTCCCCAAGCTAACCCCGGACCCCAAAGTTTGAGTTGGGTTCCGACATCCTCTTTTCTTGCAGGTCACAAAGAAATGGATTGTTGATAGTGGCTGCTCTAAGCACATGACTGGAGAAATCAGCCATTTCAACAAATTTGTGAAGAAGAAAGGAGGATCGGTAACCTTTGGGGACAACAAAAAGGGTAAGGTTATAGGTGAGGGTGATGTAGGTAATGATTTGTGCATTAAAAATGTTTTGCTTGTTGATGGCCTACATCACAACTTGATTAGTGTGAGCCAATTATGTGATAATGGTTATCTTGTGCTCTTTACTTCCTTAGAATGCTTGCTTCTAGATTCCCTGTCCTATAATGTCATATATAAGGGAACTAGAAATGGTAATCTATATGTGATAGTTCTTGATGCTTTAAAGCCCATACTAAATAGATGCTTAGTCGTGGATAAAAACGATCTTTCGCTTTGGCATCGACGTTTGGGTCATGTGAACTTGCATCAAATGAAGAAACTAGACAAAAAGGACTTGGTTCGAGGACTTCCCAAATTGGATTTTGAAAAGGATGAGGAATGTCAACCTTGTACCCAAGGGAAACAAACCAAATCCTCTTTCAAGTCCAAAGGGGTCATGAGTACCAAGAGAGTTCTAGAGCTTCTTCATATTGATCTCTTCGGACCTATGAGAACACAAACGCTTCGCGGCTCCAAGTATTGTCTTGTTATCGTCGATGATTTTTCTAGATATACTTGGACTTTCTTTCTTGTTTCCAAAAGCGACACCCTTGACGTTTTCTCGAGCTTTTGCAAACGAGTCGAAAACGAAGCTTCTTGTCATGTTGTTTCCATCCGTAGTGATCATGGGGGAGAGTTTGAAAATGATCTTTTTGAACGTTTTTGTGAAATATCGGGTTATTCGCACAATTTCTCTTCTCCTCGCACACCCCAACAAAATGGAGTTGTTGAGAGGAAGAATAGATCGCTACAGGAAATGGCTAGGACCATGCTTCTTGAGTATGACACTCCTAAGAAGTTTTGGGCTGAAGCCGTTAGCACCTCATGTTTTGTGCAAAACCGAGTTTTCACCCATCCGACTTTTAAGAAAACCCCCTATGAACTATGGCGTGGTAGGAAGCCGTCGATTGATTTCTTTCATGTGTTTGGATGTTCATGTTTTGTTTTGAACACCAAGGACTCTCTCGACAAGTTTGATCCGAAATCCTACAAGGCTTTCTTCCTAGGCTATAGCACTACTAGTAGGGCTTTTAGAGTGTTTAACATTGAACTATCTAAAATAGAAGAATCTATAAATGTTAAATTTATTGAAACTAACCCTGGTATTGGCAAGCATTTGGGTGATGATGATGTTGCAGATGAAATCATTCCTATCTTAAAAGAGCTCAACATCAAAGACAAAGGCAAGCAGGTTGAAGAAGAAGAAAAGGAAGAAGAAAGGAAGGATCCCACTCCCCGCTTTGCAAAGAATCACCCCAAGGAGTTGATCATTGGCAACCCGTTTGAAAGAGTGAGGACACGAGCTGCACACAACAAAGAACAAGCAGACAGTGCCTTCATCTCTCAACTGGAGCCAAAGAACATCAAAGAGGCCCTTGGCGATGATGAGTGGATCCTTGCCATGCAAGAAGAGCTTGAGCAGTTCGAGAAGAACCGTGTGTGGACCTTAGTGCCAAGACCAAATGATAGAAAGATCATTGGTACCAAATGGGTCTACCGCAACAAGCTTGATGAGCAAGGAAAAGTGGTAAGGAACAAAGCAAGGTTAGTAGCACAAGGTTACAATCAACAAGAAGGTATTGATTTTGATGAAACCTATGCTCCTGTTGCTAGATTAGAATCTATTCGTATGCTACTTGCCTTTGCTTGTCATAAAAATTTCTTGCTTTATCAAATGGATGTTAAAAGTGCGTTTTTGAATGGTACAATCGAGGAGGAAGTATATGTTGCTCAACCTCCGGGCTTTGAAAATGATAAGTTACCCAATCATGTGTATTTCTTGCAAAAAGCTCTCTACGGACTCAAACAAGCACCTCGAGCTTGGTATGAGAAACTAAAGAACTTTTTGTTAGATAACGGGTATATCATGGGAAAAGTTGATTGTACTTTGTTTCTAAAACACACTTCTACCCATTTTCTCATAATTCAAATATATGTGGATGATATTATTTTTGGCGGAACTGACCTTGATCTTTGCAAAGAGTTTGGCTCTCTTATGCAGAGTGAATTCGAGATGAGTATGATGGGTGAGCTGACCTTCTTCCTAGGCTTCCAAATCAAACAGACCAAGGAGGGTAACTTCATCAACCAAGGCAAATATACACTTGAACTTCTTAAACGCTTTGGGATGGAGAACATGAAGCCAATGGATACACCCATGTCAAACACTGCCAAACTTGACAAGGATGAAGAAGGTGAGAAGGTAGATAAGAAGCTCTATAGAGGTATGATCGGAAGTTTACTTTACTTAACTGCCTCTAGACCTGATATAATGTTTAGTGTTGGCTTGTGTGCTCGCTTTCAATCAAGCCCTAGGAAATCACATCTTATTGCTGTCAAGAGGATTTTGAGGTACTTAGCCAAAACTCCAAATTTTGGACTATGGTACCCTAAGTCAAGGGACTTTACTCTTGTAGCATATAGTGATGCTGACTATGCAGGTTGCTTGATTGATAGAAAGTGCACAAGTGGCACTTGCTTCCTCTTGGGACCATGCTTGGTGTCTTGGTTCTCCAAGAAACAGAGCACAGTGGCATTATCAACTACCGAAGCTGAATACATTGCAGCCGGAAGTTGTTGTGCCCAGGTCCTATGGATGAAGCAAATGCTCCAAGACTTTAACTTTCACTTTGATGCTTCTCCTATTTACTGTGATAATACTAGTGCAATAAATCTTTCTTATAATCCAATATTGCATAGTAGAGCTAAACACATAGAAGTTCGCCATCATTTTCTCCGTGATCACATTGTCAAAAAGGATATTTATATCACACATGTGGATACGGAAAATCAGTTGGCGGACATTTTCACTAAACCGCTTGCTAGAGAACAATTTAATTTTATTAGATCAAAATTGCTTATAACCTCTCTTGATGATGTTGAATTGCTCTCTAATTAGTTGGTTACATCTTATGTGTGTTGCTCTTGCTTATAAATGCTTTGATTGCTCAAAATGTTTTTTTTTAAATTTTATCTTGTTTCTATCTCTTCTTCGGGCTTTTCTCGCAAATCGGGTTTTAATCGACAAATAGTACCCTATGATGATGGGAATGTGCCTAAATATGCTTAATATACAATCTAGTCCAATCAGAAAAATTGCTTTAGGTCGTTTGAGGCTAGGGCTAGAATCTAGGTTTTTCCCACATCAGGGATTCTGTCGGCCGAGTTGGAAACTCGGCCGATCGGTCGGGACAGGGCACCTGTGTGTTCTGTCGGCCGAGTTTCCTCTACCTGGAACTCGGCCGATCGACGGCAGACGGGTTTAATATATATAGGAATCGGCCGACTTGCTCCCTCTCAACTAGAGCAAACTCGACTGAACCCTAGCCGCCCAGCTCGACCCTTCCTCCCCTGGTGCTCTCCTCTCTCTCTCCGGCCGTTTTTGCCCCCAAATCGGTTCGTTCGTGTGCCCTTGCTGCTCTTGAGGTGCCGCCTGTTCTCTCTCTCCGCGTGGATCGGCTCCGTTGCCTCGTTCTCCTCTCCCATGAGGTCCCAACGCCGAAAACGTGCTGTTCCTCTCCCTTCCCCTGCGGTTCCTCTAGCGCCGAGGTATATCTCGTTTGATAATCTATCTTTTGTCGACATTGCTGCGGTTGCTCGCTACAAAGAGCTCCTTCCTCGCTCTCCCTTTCCTTTTCGAGCTCTTTATCAGCAGCATACCTACCATGCCGACCTTTTCGACGCTTGTAAAATCCTTCGCACACATCATCTTGACGCCTTTTGTATTGAGGATGCCAGTTTTCATAATCTCAAGTATAGCACCAAAGCCGTCCGTCAATTCTACGCTAACTTGCGGTGGAATTACGACTCTTTGGTTCCCCCTTCGGACACCTCAATCGTTTTGACGTCTATGATCGCTGGCCAACCTTTCCATATCACCGAACGATCTTTCAATCTTTATCTCAACGGAGATGTTGGCTCGGCGTCGTGGATTTCCGATTACCCAAATTATTTTGATCTTCTGCACCCCGAGGACATCTATAAGGCACTCGAGGTTGACTTGACTGACATTCATAAGTTTCTCAAGCTCCCCGATTTTCCCTATAGAAAGAAGGGCACTTTGCCATCGTCCGCCCTGTCCTCCTCTCGCCGTGTTTTGGCGTTCGTTCTCAGCTGTAATGTCCACCCCAAGAAAAACCAAACGGACATCGCTGAGAACACAGCTATGATGTTGTATCTGCTTTTGAACAACCATGGAGTCAAATGGGCCCGGTATATCCTTCACCACATGACCTGTTTTGACTCCGGAAAGAACACAAAGGGCACCCATCTTCCTTATCCTGCCCTAATTTGTGGTCTTTTCCAATCTGCTACTGGTAAATCTCTTTTCACCGACTTTCTCTACCGTCCTGATCGGAAAGGAGTTTATATCAGTGAGACCACTCTTCAGAAGAGTGTCCCTACCTCTGGTGCATCATCCTCTTCTGCTCCACCTCCACCTCCACCATCATCTGATGCTCCACCACCTCCACCCTCCACAGCTGCACCACCTCCTCCTGAGCCATCTTTCCGACCTCCTCCGCAGCCGGCTTATGCTACCTTCCATGTCTCCAATGAGGCCCTCATGGGGTACCTCATGCATCAGCAAGCCTACAACATGCAGGTCCAGCAACATCACCATCAGGATCTGTGCCACATCATGTCGTCCATGTCTTTGTCCTGCCCTCAGCCTTACCCCTCCTACGAGCCCTACCCAGGTGGCGACTACGCATCTTATGCGTATAGTCAGTTTTACCCACCTCCACCACCCTCTGCTTCCGCTGATCACTCTGCAGGTGGATACACTCACTCTTCACCGGTTCTGGCGCTTCCAGGTGGCCGTTTGTCTGAGCTTCTGGCTCAGTACTCTTCTTCTGCTCCCCCCATTGAGGTTGCTTATGAGCTACATGCTCTTGGCATGACTTGGGCTGAGCAGAGTGCGCGGTGGCCTGGACGTGCTTTTGGTCCTCCCGACGAGGATATGGCTGATCAGGATGATGCTGACACTGACGCTGATGAGGCTACTGCGACGGATGCCGAAGACGATGACGATGACGATGCCGATGCTGAAGACGAGGCTACACCAGCTGCTGCTCCTCCTTCCGATGATGGCGATGAGGACTACCAGCCCGACGAGGACATGGAGGCTGTTGTTGATGATGTTGACATAGATTAGTATAGCTTAGAGTTGATGTGTCTAGATTAGTCTCGGATGACCATGTTTTATCTTTTTGGACTATGATTGTATTATTTACATTAGGCACATCATCTGAGTTGTACTATTGATACTCCATTCGTTCGTGTAGTTTTTATCTTATGCTTTCGTTTGGAAACACTTTGTATGGTTTATCTTATAGTGTGTTCCATATTTTGATGAATGATAGGTTTCTGATTTCATGCTTTATCTTGATATTTTATCTGTTTCTCTATGTTTTGGTTGATTGAGTGTTTGGAGAAGACCTTGCTTTTATGCTCTTCTACACCCCCCTGCCTTTTTGAGATGACAAAGGGGGAGAAAGACCTCAATCATATTGTTTTTATTGCTTGTATGGTTCTTTTCTTGTCTATAAACTGAAATGCATCTAGACTTGTTTAGAATCATATAGTATCTATATATGCTATGCTTGTGTGTTAACTAACTATGCAGGAACGAGTAAGCATGAATTGAGGGGGAGCATTACAAATTGATCATATTTGCATCCCCTTGCAATTCCCTAAAGAAAAGGTATAATTTTCACATTCTTTTCAATATGTTGAGGAATGGTTTGTCATTGTCAAAAAGGGGGAGAATGTTGACCTAGGTGTTGCACATTGCCCATATTTTGATAATGACTTAACCATTCCATTCATATGTATCTAACAAATCTATTTGAGATCATTGCAGATATTAGATACAAGAAAAGAATCACTTTTATCTCCATAGCTTCTCTTCCGGCACATGCAAAACATGTGATTTTTAACCGCTTTGTAATATAGCCCTTAGAGGCTTAGAACAATTTATGTAATCACTCATAATCATGTTTTGCATTGTATCTAAGATGGATAAAATGATTGGGACTCAAAAATCCATCGTTTGTACAGTTTATGAAAATTCCAAAATACCCTTAACAGGGATTTTGTCGGCCGAATTACAAACTCGGCCGATCCATGTATTGTGGAATTTTCTGGGCTGTCGGCCGAGTTTCCAACTCAGCCGATCCCTGTTCGGTCGAGTTTCAATGATAGGAAACTCGGCCGATCCACTGGTCAGTCAAGACTGAAGGTCGACTGATCGGTCGAGATTCCTCTTGGAAACTCGGCCGACAGTCTGCCTCTCAGACTTGTCGTCTAGTGTGTCGGCCGAGTTGCCTTTAATGAAACTCGGCCGATCGAACTGTACTGGAATGCAGAAAAAGCAATTCCAACCATTGGAGGAGTTGGTGGGACTCAAAATAGATCCGTTGCAAGTTGTAAAACGGCTAGTTTGTGCCACTTAACTCACCCAACCTCAAAGGGACACCCTCAACTATAAATAGGACCTCTTGGACTTCATTCCAAGGTTGCTCATTCACATATGCTTGGTCCTAGCCTTAGTTGAGTGGTTTCTAATCCTTTGAGCCCCTTTCTCTCTCTACCTTCAAAGCAAATTCGTGAGTATGAGTGAGTTAGGATCCCATGTATGAGAGCTATCATTTGTAATCTTGTAAAGCTCTCCTTTCCACTTCTCCCATCTCCATTCTCTATGAAGATTGATTGAAGTTTCTTCTCCGAGTGAAAGAGAAGAAGGTTGCTGTTCTTCCCCAAGTGAAGGAGAAGAAGGCTAGCTGCTCCAGGCCTCCGAGTGAAGGAGGAAGGTGCTAAAGCTCTCCAAGTGAAGGAGAGGTGCAAGGCAAAGCTCAAGCAAGATGGGTAATTCCTGCAAGGCCGAAGACTAGAGCAAGAGTAGGTAAGTCCTTTGAAGAAGGCTGAAGACTACTTGCTTGGTGGGTAAGTCCTTGGTGAGGTTGAAGATCTTGGCTTGATATATAAGTCCTTGGATGGTTGGTAGTTGTAGCTTGTAATCTTATTGTGTGATATATATATAAGAGAACCAAGTTACAAATCCTAGAGCCTAACCAACTCTAGGTAGTGGACTGACATTGCTCCTAAGTTTAGGACATGGAACCACTCTAAACCACCTGTCCAAGTGCATGCTTTCCTTGTCTCTTATCCTTGCTTTGTATGCTAGTTTAGGACATCAAATTGCTGTTTTGAATTAAGTTCTGCACTTAATATAATTTGGTGGTCTAATCACTTTTGTGAAGTTTGTGAAGCTCTATTCAACCCCCCCTTCTAGAGCCCATTGATCCAACAGGTCAACCATCTCAAATGGTTTTGAAACCATTTGCGGTTTGCAAACCGTTTGGTCACCAAATGGTTTGGTGAAACCGTTTGGGCCAAACTCAGATGAAACCGTTTGGATTTGATTTTTGGTGAGGTGCTTGCTTATGATGATGTCATCATCATCAAGCTCTAAACCCACGAAATCTCCTGTGATTTCCATGGAAATTGCATCAATCAACCAAACTTAATTTCGGAAATGTAGAAATGATCACCAATTGATAAGGAGTTGATTGCAATAATAAAATTAAGGGTTCAAGTTATAAAACCCACCTCCAATTGATCTCCAAAGCTCCATGTCCACGGCAACAATGGTGGATTAAACTCCTTTCACCATTCTAAGGCGCGTCCTCATGGTTTGAGCAAAAAGGAATGGTTAGAATTGAAGAGGGGATCGAAATAGGAAGGAATCCATAATTTATTTTTGATTTCCACCATGGAATCATGAAGAACAAGTGTCAAGAAGCTTACCAACAGGTTGGGGCTCGTACTCCTGTTGCTCCTAAGTTCCCTTGAGCTCATCCAAAGCAAAGGAAGAAGAAAGGGCCGAAAAGCCTTTCAATTGATTTGGAAATGGCACTTTTATAAGGAAATTGATGAGAGAGAAAATGCATTATTAAAATGCATTTAATTCCAAAAACATGGCCGCCTCTTCCCCCTTAACTCCATAGATACGAGCAATATTCCTTTTCCTTTAATTCTTATTCATTATCCTCAATTTAAAGAAAAGCAAATTAAGCACCTTAATCATATTATATTAATATCCATAATTTGAGTGGATATTACTTTTCTTTATAATAAGGTGAGTGGTCACCTCCTTAAGATATTTTCGTTCCTTATCTTGGTAAAAGAACGTCCATACTTATTCAAAATCAACCAATAACATTTTGGTTGAAGGCCCTTTAATTAATACATTCATTTTTGCCCTAAATTGAATTAGGGTTTCAATTAGGATTAAATCTTGATTATTTTAATATCAAGATTCTCTCTCCTCCAACTTAATTCAAATGAGGCACACCTCTCATTTTATTTGCTCTACATGATGCCAAGAAACATTAAGGACCTTATTGAAGTGGTATTATGCATATTGAACCCTAGATTTTGGGTAAATTGCACATTACACCAAAACTAGGTTTTAATGCACAAGGATTGCTTTACAAGCTTAATCTTGGTGTCCAAGCTTGTGGAAACCATACTACTACATCATATTGATCCTTATGATGTCTCAACATTAGAGGAACATCTCATCATGTGCAATTTGCAAGTTAACCCCTCAACTTGGGTAATTTGCACTTTAATCCAAAACAAGCAATCATTGCTTTAACATTGTTCAAACAGGACCAAAATTGAAGCATAAGTTTCTCATGAGCCCTAATTACTTTTCACAAGATAAGATTTAGCATATAATCATCTTTCTTAATCAAAACACCTAGGGTTAAAGCATAACCCAGGTCAGGGATGTTACAAATTATAAACCCCTAACAAGGATTTCATCCCCGAAATCCAGATAAAGGGAACATATATTATTCATTCATCATATCATCATGTCTCTTCATAACACCTCATTATTATGGAGACATCATAGAACTTTGATAAGCACAAAGTTCCTTCACACAATATTCTCATAGAGTCAATTGAGATCTTATCTTAAAGACATATTTAGTTGTTATGTTTATACAAAGCATAAACCCCTAACATATGACGTTCATATCATTTTATATAATCAGACTGATTTCATAGTTGTCCATTCCAGGTAGCTAACTTAAACCATCTGATAATTCTCAGATACCAGAATCTCTTACCTTGGTATCGGTCACATGTGTTGAAAACACATCATTTTCTCATCTTTATTTTATCATATTTACAACTTTATTGAATAGGGATCACCTCCCTTGTTCTCTTTCTCATCATATAAGGGTCATACTTTTACTTCCTCATATACACATACTGATCTAAATTCATATCAGATCCCTCTTTCTTGTACCTAAGGTATGATACATTTATTCATACCATATTTCCAATTTCATGATACTCATTAGATTGTCTCAGAATGATTGCTTGATCAGGGCAATCATAAAGATATCAATCTAAGAGTTTCCATACTCACTTTATCATCAGTAGTTGTATACTTGATTAGGGTTTACAAGTACTGAGATCAAGTAGTATGCACTTTACATGCTATAATATTCCTTGCTTTTCATATTATCATAAAATAAGATTTAATATCCCTGGATTTTATCTAGGCATCTATTCTATACCTCTTCCTCTTTCATAGAGGTAAGATCAATATAGAGCATTTAAAAGAATACTTAAACAGAATTCAAATTCTAGTTCTCATCATTCCTTCCCTATATAGCAACCAATAGGGAAAACAAAATCAACAGTCCTCCTTTTTATAACAAAAGGGGTTTAGTTTACTCAGCATGTACACATTTATAACATACCTTGTACTCACATCATGGTCTTATTACTGAAGTAAAAACTAAGCCATGGGAACTTATAGGTGAAGGGTTAAGACCTTTTCACTAACTTAGTGGCTACTGCCCTAGTACACTAGGCATTTATTGCACTATTAGTACCAAAAACCTTGGCTTTTTAGAACCATTTGGCAAATCTCTCTAAAATTATAGAGATCATCACCTACCTTTCATCTTATTGCCCCTTCTTGGGCACTACCATTACAGATTTATTATCTATCTAAACTCATGGCAGAGTCTACTTTCTTGCCATAAGTTAATCTTTTCCACATTTTCCCTTGTTCCAACATGACTAAGTCATTTAGGAACTCTTTTAAAGATCAAACTTTTTGCATTAAGGACTGATAACCCAGATCGTAAGGCTAGTATCCAATCCACTATATGCATTACTGTTGCCCTGATCTACCCAACAAGAACATGATCATAGGATTCTCTATCCAGATCAGGTCTTAATGGGGATTCTCAAGCACTCATTCTATTCTTGTCGGATCCCTTGCACCTCTTCTTGGTGTAATAACATTGCCCTTAGCAATATGCTCCTTGTGCTCTCCAGTCATTTTAAAACTTCACCCTTTCTCTGCACAAGTAGAAATCATTATAGGGTATACTGAAGGACACTAACACAGACTCAACAATTTAGTCCTATGTCTCTGTAGACTCAGCAAACCTAGAGCTCTGATACCACTAAACTGTAACGACAAACGTCATCATTAAGATAACAAGTGTCATTAACAATAATAAAACATGCGGAAGCGATCATTAGTTGCAGCGGATTACCAAAAATCACTAAAAATTAAAATTTTTTCAAAGAGATCCATTCACAGGAAAACTCTTTAACTAAGAACCAAAGTATTTCAAATTCATCCTGGTTCACAAGTACACAATCTGTATCATTCCTTTTCAAGGATTACAACATTGATTGCCCTGTTAACAAATATACACAGGCAATATAAATCTTTGAGGCACTAAGCCAAAACTCAGATTGATACATTTAAAACTCTGAGGACCTGAGAGTATAGAGACGACACATAGGACTACTATCTATATGACTTGACAGACAATATCTCCACCTGATATCTCATTGCTGTCCTTGTTGTTGATGTTGCTTCTACTCATCTCTGTTCCTAGGGATTTCCTGCCTTGCCTCCCATGCATACCTAAAAATGTTTCCCACGGGTGTGAGACAATTGAAAATTGCCCCAGCGAGAGATATAACTCTCCGCCAAAACATTGTTATTATAGTTTATTAAATTAAAACTGAGCAGGGGTTACTTTTACCTTATCAGGCAGAATTATTCATCATAGAATAGAATAAGATAATCTCCTATTCCCAAGGGGAACATTGCATCTACCCATTGTAGATAAGTAATTCATCTGTCTACTTTGCAGAGAATATAAAGAAACATAAATAACATTTATCCGCTAAGGAATACAGAAAGAAATGCAACATCAGTCAATGAATCTCTATATTCAATCCTTAATCAAACATGCTATACGGACGATTACATTTTACAATCATATTTAAGTTCTGAGGAGATGAGGTATACCGCTCATACTCCAACCGGCCATTGTGAAGTCGAAATTGGTACCATACATAGGTCTAGGGAAGAGCCGACTTCCAAAGACCTCCCACGTCTCGGTCAGTGCGAGACAAAATGCATGACATCTCGTGTCTCTTCTAACGTAGCTTTCCGGGGTATACTGGCAACTTCGCTACAGAGTTACAGCGTCAACTTCACTCTCTTCGGCAATCGAGAGATTTCATGTTTATCTACGTCGACCTGACAAAAACATTGGGAGATGGGTACAACATCTGGCCCAATCATCGGGAGATTAGTGATACATCCATCCCAACCTATTCATGAAGGATTTGAGAGGTTTCTTGTTTACCTCCTCACAATCACTTCAAGAGGACGTAAGGATATTTTTACCCATTGACCCCCGTATATTAAAAAATATATGAAATCGAGGATATGCCGCGGAGCAACCTATTTCACCATCACCTATTCCTAACGATGATGGATCTATGGTCAAAGCACTACATGAATAGATTTCACTTGATTAATTAAGTACATTACCATATTCTTTTAGCATCAGCCAAGTTCTCAAACATATTTTATTCAAACAAATGCTATAAAGAGACATGTACCACTTTCATCAGATACTTATTCACATGGCTCAGAAGCCATCCACATCTTGTCACCTCTCACTAGGCAACAACTTTATTCACATGGCTCACAAGGCCAGTGACATCTTATCACCTCTCACTAGGCAACAACTTTATTCACATGGATCACAAGGCCATTCACATCTTGTCGCCTCTCACTAGGCAACAACTTTATTCACATGGCTCACAAGGACATTGACATCTTGTCACCTCTCACTAGGTAACAACTTAAAACAAAGGCTTACAAGCCGATACTAATCTTGTTACTTCTTTCTAAGTAACACAAACATAATGGCACATATGGCCAATCAACTCTTATCAAATAAACATCATAGCTCATACCTGGCTATGGTCATCACCTCATAAGACCTGCATGATTGTCACACATGATAATAGACTTATCAAGTTCACAACACATCATGCAATACATGGTAACACCACTATTCTCGTACCAAGGTTAGGGTTTACCATCAATTAGGGCTTTTCATCCTTTTACCCAAAGCTAGGGTTAGGATTTTCCTTTCTTATTAATTAGGGTTTCATATTTGTATTATCACTCCAACCCTAATTCATTGCTACCCTCCTCTGGGAGCATTCATTGATATCATAAGTATTCATTCATACTTATTACTCTCATCATGTATTATTAAATGATTATCATCACAAGGTATGAGTTTATCTCTCATCCTTAAGTTGGGAATTAACAAAACGACCATGTTAGGTCACTTTCAAATCAACTTGAAGTCAATCATATAGCACCACGGCCGTGTAACAAAGAACGGCCATGAAATGGGAAGCCACCACGGCCGTGCTACCTTGCTAGGTCGTGCAAAGTAAAGCTACCACGGCCGTGCAACCTTGGACGGTCATGCTGAGTAAAGTCGCCACGGCCGTTCCACCTTGCACGGTCGTGCTACATAGGATCACCACATGAATCATATTTATATATATGAGTTATATTCTTTGATCCTTTCATTTTGATTAGGTCACATCAACCCTTCAATCAAAAGCATACAACTATGATTAACATAGTGTATCAAGTCATTGATCCTATAAGCAATTAGGGATTCCTCCCTTAATTGGCACTTAATCACTTAGGTACTATTAGGGTTTCAACCTTTTTACCTTCCTTGATTATCATTAGTAATCATCATTGGATCAATACAACATTCATCATCTTAATTCTCAAGAGATTCAATCACATTGAACCTCCATTACATAAGGAATCCAATTGAATTAGGGTTTCCAATGTTGATTCCTTCAATCATTGAATTCATGAAACCAATCATCAATTGGACCTATACTCATACTTCAATTGAGTTTAATAGGTCAACCTTCAACTAATTTGACCTTCAATTGACCCTCAATTGGTCATCAATTAGGGTTTGATTCAATTGAATTAGGGTTTGGAATCGATGATTCAACAACACTAATCAATGTAAGACTAGTTGCTTTGAAACCATTGAACCATCATCCAAATTGGGTATGACCTGACACCAAACGGTCTTGAGGTCAATAGGATGACCTCCAAACAGTCTTGAGACCGTTTGCCCATGTCCACATCATAATCCAAGTCAATCAATCAAAGTTTGAATCATTGGATTGATCACCAAATCAGCATTGAATTGTATATCAGCTTGGTACCTTTAGACCTTCAAACACCTAACCATACTCAACCCTACACCTCCAAACGGTCTCAAGACTGTCTGAAGGGGAAAGAAGAGGAGAACATAACATTGGCAGAGGATCGGTGCGGGTCTCTAAGGGAAGAGAGGGTTCGGGAAGGGGTGAACGGGGAACAGGGAGGACGACTGTCGATGACGGGGGGGTCGAGGATGCTTGGCTGCACCGACAGCAGGAAGGTGGAAAACCCAAAGAGCTTTATCACCAAGGCGGGGCGACGTGCCGATACAATAGAGAAGAACTGCTGGACCTGCAGGGAAGATACTATGTGTCCGAGGATGCACCGGAAACGGAGGGTGGGGAAACGGAGGATGAAACGATCGGGATTGAAGAAGAAGCCGTTGAGGCTGGACAGCTAGGTGGAAGGTTACGTGAGGCAATGCAGGTTACTGAACAAAGCATGAAGACGGTAGAGAGGACCGAGGATGGCTGCAATGACAGACGACTAACCAAACCTGATTGCAAAGAGGGGTCAGCGATACAAGAGGGAGTGAACGAACATAGAAACCTACATGGAGACAACCAGCATGTTGGCTCATCCATCCCAACAAAAAGAATCATCACCAGGGCACAGAGAAAGAAAGAAATCGGCTCTAAAGGGAAAAGAGGAAGCAAACAGCACAAAGGGAAAAAGCGGCACCAACCATGGGTTTACAAAATGAGCAGAGGAGCACGGTTGGGAATTCCGGAAGAGGAAGTGGTATGGGAACATGCTACAGGGAAGAGGGGAAGGAATGAGGAGGTCTGTGACATGGAACTTGATTCGATTCCTATGAAGGACTACGGGGGAAAAAGGCACAGATTGAGCAGCGAGGACACACATGACAAAGTTGGGGTCACCATGAATCAAGTAGCGGAGATTGGCAGAGTCCAATCCCGCGAAGGACAATGAAAATCTTCAGCTGGAACTGTCAGGGGATGGGCGACCCTGACAAGTGCAAAGCTCTCCATGCTTGGGTATGGAGAGAGCGCCCAAATATAGTTTTCGTAATGGAAACTATGATCGCCGATAGGAAGTTGGAGGATGTCAAGCGCAACAATGGTTTCACAGATGGTTTGTTTATTTCCAGTAGGGGGCGGGCGGGAGGTATGGGTTTTTGGTGGAAAGACGTGGACGTGGAGGTGGTAAATTATTCTCACAGGCATGTCACAACAACAGTCAAAGACAACTTCACCGGTAGTACATGGAGAGCGGTGGGCATATATGGGTGGGCGCAACAGGCAAAAAAGCACAAGACTTGGGAGTTGATGAGGAGGATAAAGAGTGAGTCATACGAGCCGGTTATCTTCTTCGGGGATTTCAACGAGATTGTGACAAATGCAGAGAAGCAAGGAGGACCGCCAAAAGAAGAGAGATTCATGCAGAACTTATGCGACACTATAGATGATTGTGAGCTGGTGGACATGGGTTTTGAAGGTAATGTTTTCACGTGGAAAAAAGGACTTACGGAGAGAACACTGGTGAAGGAGAGACTAGACAGATTCCTCCCTGATCTGGGGTGGAGGAATCTCTTCCTACATTGCAAGATCATCCACCTACCTATACATGAGTTGGACCACGCACCTATTATTCTAAAGGCGGATAGGAGGAACAAAAATAAAAGGAGGAAGGGACACTTCATGTTTGAGCCAATGTGGGTGGGGGAGGAAGAGTGTGCTTCCATTATTCGGGATGCATGGGAAGGGGATGAAGGGAGGGAGTTGGGAACCAAACTGAGGCATTCCAAGGAGAGCCTGCGAGCTTGGGCAGCGGAGAAGTTCGGGGAAAGGAGAAGGAAGGTGAAGGAACTGGAGAATGAGCTAAAGGAGCTACAAGCTCTCACACCGGACCAAAGGAACCTTGACAGGGCGGAGGAAAAATCAAAAGAGCTGCAATACTGGCTTCAGAAGAATGAGGATTACTGGGCTGCACGGGCAAGAGTCAAAGAAATGAAGGAGGGGGACCGCAATACAACATACTTCCACCAAAAAGCATCTAACAGGAGGAGGAGAAATTACATTGAAGGTCTAGAGGATGAGCATGGGGTTATGAAGACAAAAGAGTGGGACATATCTGAAATCATCATGAAACACTTTGCTACGTTGTTCCAAACCAGTAACCCTTCCGGGTTTGAGGTGGCGATGAAGGGGATGAGGGAGATGGTGACAGAGTTGCAAAGAGAGGAGCTAGAGAAGGATATTGAAGATGAGGAAGTGTGGGTAGCACTCAAGCAGATGTATCCAAATAAAGCACCCGGACCGGATGGCATGAAGGCGATGTTCTATCAAAAGTACTGGGGAATTGTAGGGAAAGATGTGGCCAGCTATATCAAGGGGTGGTGGAAAGGGGAGGAATGCATTGGAGAGGTGAACGATACTCTAGTGGTGCTCATCCCAAAAACAGAAAAGCCAAAGAACATAGGGGAATTTAGACCGATCATCCTCTGCAATGTGGTGTACAAGATAGCATCCAAAGTCCTGACGAACCGGCTGAAACCAATTATGAATTCCATAGTGTCAGAGAACCAAAGTGCCTTTGTACAAGGAAGATTGATAACGGATAACACTCTCATTGCATATGAAGTGTTCCACTCTATGAAGCGAGATAAGGGAGGTAAAAAAGGAAGCCTTGCTATGAAGCTGGATATGTCCAAAGCATATGATAGGGTGGAGTGGAGGTTTCTTGACGCCATCATGGAGAGGATGGGATTCGGGCAGAAGTGGAGGTCAAAAGTCCAACAATGCATTACTTCCGTCCAGCATGCTTTCGCCATTAATGGAGACAGAACCCAAAGCTCAAAGCCAGCATGAGGACTTCGACAGGGTGACCCTCTTTCCCCTTTTCTCTTTATTTTATGTGCGGAAGCTTTCTCAACCTTGTTAACTGCAGCCACCCAAGATGGCCTCATACATGGCATCAAGCCATGTAGAGGCGCACCCTGTATCTCACATCTCTTCTTTGCAGACGATAGTATCCTGTTCGCTAGAGTAACCACCGCTGGATGTCTGAAGATAGCTGAAATAATCAGCCAATATGAACAGGCATCGGGTCAAATGATTAATTTCTCGAAGACGGAGGTTGTTTTCAGCAAAGGGGTGCAGGCGGACAAGAAGGAGGAGTTGAGGCAGCTTCTAGGTGTGAGAGTGGTGGACAGGCACGCAAGTTATTTGGGTCTACCAACATCCATGGGCAGATCCAAGAAGCAGGTGTTCAGTTTCATTAGAGACAGGGTATGGAGGAAGATCCAAGGGTGGTCAGAAAAGTTGTTGTCTAAGGCAGGCCGCGAAGTGCTAATCAAAGCTGTTGCCCAGGCAATACCCACATATATTATGAGTATTTTTCAGCTACCTGTGGGTACCATAGAGGAGCTGCAGAGAATGGTAGCCAGATTCTGGTGGGGAGCAAAAGATAAAAAAAAGGAAAATGTCATGGCTGAGCTGGGAGAAAATGTGCAAACCTAAGAGACAAGGAGGGATGGGGTTCAGAGATTTCCAAACTTTTAATCAAGCTCTTTTGGCTAGACAACTGTGGCGCATAGCAAACAACCCAGATGCATTAGTGACAAAAATTCTGAAGGCTAGATATTACCCAAAGTCATCCATATGGGAAGCGAGAAGGGGATACAATCCCAGCTTTACTTGGTGGAGCTTATGGGGTGCAAAGGCAATTCTTAAGGAAGGCATACAATGGAGAGTTGGTGATGCGAGAACAGTGGATATATGGGAAGATAAATGGCTGCCAGGTGAAGACGACACTTTGGTACGGTTCAAAAGAGCGGAGGGGGCAACTTATAGCAAAGTAAAGGAGCCGATGACTGAAGATGGCACACAATGGGAGGTAGAGAGAGTCAAAGAATGTTTTCCCGAGCCTTATGCAACATGTATATGTGCGATCCAAATCAGTTGGAGACGACCACAAGATAGTCTTATGTGGTGGCCTTCAAAGGATGGAGATTTCACGGTCCGTTCCGCGTATTGGTTGGGACTCATAGGGAAAGAGGAAGCGAGGAGGTTTGTGCAGCGTCAAGGGGAGGATATGTGGAAGAGGATCTGGCACACGGGATGGAGCCCGAAAACATCACACTTTCTTTGGAGGACGTGCACGGGAAGCTTAGCTACAAGGGGGAGGCTCTATGATCGTCACTGTATAGAGGATGGCACTTGCATCTTGTGTGGATCTGAGAAAGAGACATTACCGCACATGTTCTTTCGCTGCCCCAATGCTGTGAAGATTTGGGAGCAATCGACACCGGAAGTGCAGGCATGGGTGGAAGGATGCCGGGACGTGGAAATATCAATGGATGTGAGTGAAGCATTGGACAGGAGTTCAACGGAAGAGAAGGTGCACATGGTGGCGGGGTTGTGGACGGCGTGGAGGGCTCGCTGCATAAGTACGTTCCATAGTGAGGATGTTAAAGTTGGCTACATGTTCAGGGGGGCATTGACAATGATACGTGGAGGCAGGAAACATGCGAGGAAGGAAGGGGGGGAGAACGATCATGAATTGCTGGGAAAACATCACGATGGAACCACGAATACCACAACGGCTCGGGAGGGGTGGGAGGAAGCGGGGTTGCATGGGAGGAGCGGGGAAGGCAAGGGTGGGCGGGCGCATGAAGGATAGGTTGGCGGGGGAGTCTGTCAAGACCGATCGGCAGGAGCAGGGCGGAGGGCAACGGGAGACGAGGGAGGCGCGGGAAGGAATGGGGCACGTCAGGGGGTGGGTCGTGAGGGGGAAACAGCAGAATACGGGCAGAGGCGCGAGGGAGGAGGGGGCGCGGGAAGAGTCGACGGGAGGTGTGGTGGCTGGAGAAAACCCATGCAAGGCAGGCGGAAAATGAATGTGGATGGCTCGGTAGGGGAGGATGGAGGAGTAGGAGTGGGTTGGGCGGTCAGGGACGATATGGGGAGCCTGGTCGCCATTGGGGGGGAGAAAGCCAACGTCGGGACAGACGTCCTTACATCGGAAATGCTCACCATTAGAGGCGCGCTGCAGTGGGCAAAGACGAAGGGCTACGATGCCATTGAGGTCAAGGCAGACTCCTTGGAGGCTATCCATGCATCCACGAGCAAGAAAGAAAGGCGGGACTACATTGGGTCGCTTGCGAAGGATATCAAAGCTCTAGTTAACCAGTTTTCTTTTTGTAGTATTCTTCATGTTAGTCGTAGGTACAATAAAGTTGCCCACGAGGTGGCCAATATGGTCCGTCGGGGGAGTGCAGCTAGATTTTCTTTATTGAGTCATTTTCCTTTCAGTTTACAACACTTTGTAGACAATGATTTGATTTCGCAGTAATAGAAACGGGGAACCCCAATCATAGGGTTCTCCGTCCCCCTCTCAAAAAAAAAAACCTAACCATACTCAACCCTTGACCTCCAAATGGTCTTTGGTGACCACCAAACGGTTTTTAAACCATTTGGATGAGCTAGAAATAGTTTTCAAACCGTTTGGCTCATCCAACCTTTGAATTCTAGTGGAAATCCATCAAGGATTGATCTATCGAGTTGATCAACAATTCAGCACTTAATTACAATATGATTTGGTACCTTTGGACCTTCAATTGTTCAACTATACTTAACCCCAGACCTCCAAACAGTCTTGGGGTGACCCCCAAATGATCTTGAAACCGTTTGGGTAATCCCCAAATGGTTTTGAAACCGTTTGGGTCAATGAACCCAAAACATCAACTTGTTCAATTACAAAATCAGCACTTAGCCGATTAGGGTTCATACCCCATCTTTGGATCTTCAAACACTTAACCATAGTCAGCCCTAGACCTCCAAACGGTCTTGGGTGACCCCCAAATGGTTTTGAAACCGTTTCGGTCATTTAACCCAAAATTTCAAAATAACTCATTGGAATTTCAGCACTGTTTTCAATTAGGGTTTGCCCAATTGAATAGCCTTCAACTCACGATTATTTGGGAGTTAACCCCTCAAATTTGGTGGGTTATTAGCCCACATCATTAGGAACAGGAATCCCAAACTGTCAACGCTTGGTCAACTCACTCAAACGGTTTTGAAATCGTTTTCCCAAAAAGTCAAGTTAAATCAAATTGAAAATCAGCACTTAATCCAATTAGGTTTCCCTAATTGATTAGCCTTCACTCACGATTCCTTGGGATTTAACCCATAAAATTTGGTGAGTCATTAACCAACATCATCAGGAACAATAATCCCAAACAATAAACCCTTTTTCAACTCCACAAAACGGTTTTGAAACCGTTTGCCCAAACAGGTCAAGTTAATCAGGTTGAAAATCAGCACTTAATCCAATTAGATTTTCCTAATTGATTAGCCTTCAAATCACGATTCCTTTGGAGTTGATCCCTCAACTTTGGAGGGTTATCAACTAACATAATTTTTAACAGGAATCTTAAATGTTCAACCCTTGTTCAACCATATCAAATGGTTTTTAAACCGTTTGCCCCCAAACGGTTTGCAAACCGTTTGGTCACCAAACGGTTTGGTGAAACCGTTTGGGCCAAACTCAAATGAAACCGTTTGGCTTTGATATTAGGTGAGGTGATTGCTTATCATGATGTCATCATCATCAAGCTCTAAACCCACGAAATCTCCAGTGATTTCCATGGAAATTGCATCAATCAACCAAACTTAATTTCGGAAATGTAGAAATGATCACCAATTGATAAGGAGTTGATTGCAATAATAAAATTAACGGTTCAAGTTATAAAACCCGCCTCCAATTGAGATCCAAAGCTCCATCTCCACGGAAAAAATGGTGGATTCAACTCTTTTCACCATTCCAAGGCTCGTCCTCATGGTTTGAGCAAAAAGGAATGGTTAGAATTGAAGAGGGGATCGGAATAGGAAGGAATCCATAATTGATTTTCGATTTCCACCATGGAATCATGAAGAACAAGGGACAAGAAGCTTACCAACAGGTTGGGGCTCGTCCTCCTGTTTCTACTATGTTCCCTTGATCTCATCCACAGCAAAGGAAGAAGAAAGGGCTGAAAAATCCTTTCAATTGATTTGGAAATGGCACTTTTATAAGGAAATTGATGAGAGAGAAAATGCATTATTAAAATGCATTTAATTCCAAAAACATGGCCGCCTCTCCCCCCTTAACTCCATAGATACAAGGAATATTCCTTTGCCTTTAATTATCCTTCATTATCCTCAATTTAAAGAAAAGAAAATTAAGCACCTTAATTATATTATATTAATATCCATAATTTGAGTGGATATTACTTTTCTTTATAATAAGGTGAGTGGAATTTCACCTCCTTAAGATATTTTTGTTCCTTATCTTGGTAAAAGAACGTCCATACTTATTCAAAATCAACCAATAACATTTTGGTTGAAAGCCCTTTAATTAATACATTCATTTTTGCCCTAAATTGAATTAGGGTTTCAATTAGGATTAAATCTTGATTATTTTAATATCAAGATTCTCTCTCCTCCAACTTAATTAAAATGAGACACCCCTCTCATTTTATTTGTTCCACATGATGCCAAGAAACATTATGGACCTTATTGAAGTGGTAATTTGCATATTGAACCCTAGATTTTGGGTAAATTGCACATTACACCAAAACTAGGTTTTAATGCACAAGGATTGCTTTACAAGCTTAATCTTGGTGTCCAAGCTTGTGGAAACCATACTACTACATCATATTCATCCTTATGATGTCTCAACATCAGAGAAACATCTTATCATGTGTAATTTTCAAGTTAACCCCTCAACTTTGGTAATTTGCACTTTAGTCCAAAACAACCAATCATTGCTTTAACATTGTTCAAACAAGACCAAAATTGAAACATAAGTTTCTCATGAGTCCTAATTACTTTTCATAAGATAAGATTTAGCATATAATCATCTTTCTTAATCAAAACACCTAGGGTTAAAGCATAACCCAGGTCAGGGATGTTACAATATATATATATATACATATATATACATATATATATATATGTATATATATAGATATATATATATATATATACAACTATACTAGGAATGTATACGCATGTTTGCATTGGTTTGAATAACATATCTAATGTGTTTCTAGGATGAAAATGTGACTTCATTGATAAAAGTATATAATTTGATTTAATTATTAGTTGTGAAAAACTAGTATATGCAACTTATATTTTATTCAGACCATCATCCCTATATTTGTTTCTTCTTATTTCATTTGAAAATTATTGATTCCTATATTTTAGTTCTCTGATATCATTTAATATTTTGAATGCAGGGTTTAAAATTCCACTTTATTTGCTATCTAGAAATTGAAAGTGACTTAACTTCTGGTCTTGCTACTCAATTATGCATTCTGGTTGTTAGACCACTTATTTAGATTAGTGGTGACTACGCACCACCATTTATCTATTAGGGTGCATCTTTCCACCCAGGGTGCATTTCCACCCAAACTCTTTAGGTCATGATCCAATGGTGTTATGGTCCTATTTTAGATGATTTGGTCTATCTCATAAATACAAGAAAGTGGTTTATTTTTTGTATTATGAATTTTTTAATGGCAAGGAACTATTGGATTGTTTATGAATCTGACTTAAAAATGCCTCATTGTCTTTTTTTAACTTTCATGGAACTTACCTATGTGATGATAGCTTCGTCTTGCATGTAACCCCCAACTTTAACTTTGAATTTTCTAATATGAAAAAATTAGTTCATTAAGCACATACTCATTAGTTTCTGATGCATACTTTTGTTTCCTTTCTTTGGCGTTGTTCCCAAGCCACCTAGATATAGGTGATGTACAAAATGGTGAAATAGGAGGATATTGTGATATGAATTTGAACTCTAAAGGATAGCATGAAATGGCCATGATTCCCTATGTACTTGTTAATTGTGTACACCCTTTATATTTTGTAATAATATTTTTAAAGTAACGAATAATTTTTAGGGAAATCGGGGCGACATATAAGGCAGGGGAAATGAAAATTTAAATCCCAATTCCCTTGGACATCAAGATCACATCAACAACAATGTATCTAGCGGGGAAAGGTTGCTAGGTTATTCCTGGTCGTGGAGCAAGTCTGGTGACATTACCTTTGCATGTGTAGATATGCAACTATCTACTAGTTTCTCTTGGATGGTGTTTATGTATCTCCTGGTCTTCACCACGACTAGATCATGGAGCCAGTCATCTCATGACCACAAACTTTCCATCTCACTCACATGAGTTGTCATCTCTCAACAATGAACCATACATATCACTCATGCGAGATGGTCATCGCATGCCTGTCACATGAAACTATTGTATTGTGCCCAAGTTTTGGTATAACTCAACCAATTAAATTTGTAATCAACCTAACAGTCCAAACAGTCAGTCTAACATTGAACTTGATGATTTTGAGTCTAGTCAGTTGATCTATTGCTTAATTTAATACCTAAACACCTTTAGCATTCAATCTAAACATCATTAATGAATACACTCCTTTAGTACAAGTGTTTCCTATGCGTGTGACCCTATAGGTCCAAATTAAATTGGCAGTGAGTGTTCATAATTAACCTATGACATCACAAGCAAAGAGAGGTGCCTATTCACACAAGATTTCTACCGAAGTAATTTGAAAAGTTGGAGAACAACTTCAACCTACAATCTATGATCAATTATACCATGATTGTATAGTTCCTTTGTCTTTAATATCTAGATTGAACTTGAGGCATGGAATCTTCATACTCTTAGTGTTCAATCCATGTTTCTTGAACTGGAGCAGACTATCTGAGATGCATATGAGTTCACATATTGAACCACATCAATACTGTCGTACATTTTTCAGTCTCGCTTATCAAGAGGCCTTGGATATCAAACTCATGTAGGAGGGACAAATCCCATGTATATCACTCACACTCAATCCCCATGTGTCAAAGATACCCACTCATCACATTTATGGCAACCTGTATTTCCAGATTACGTTTGATGATGTCAAAGTATACACAACGACATGTGATGAGTGTAGTAACTTTAGGTCTAAGAACCACAATCACCACTATCACTATGAGTTCTATTTCTGACTACCAATCCATGGTCTCCATGGATCACTCTCATGGCGGATTACTCCGATACATTGTTCTCTAACATGTACCCATGTGGTTGACTTGATATCACATATCATCACTAATGAGACTTTGTGATCAGTCAACACACACTCTAGTTTTATATATTACTATTGTCTATTTTTCCTGCACAATAATATCTGACTAGGATCATAACAAGAATGTATGTATTCTTATCATACATATGATCTCATTGTTCATGTCCTCACCCTGAAGACATATGTCATCAAGTAACATCATTCTTTAGACATCTACTTATGTCTACGTCATCATCTCATGACTGAGACAAACATAGTAGATGGAATTACCTTTATTATTATCAAATAAGGCATCTCATTCCAAATTTTGGTTATCATATGATTGGCTCTATGGACATACATACCAATAGAATTATCATTTATGTGATATCTGGTAACTTTGTAAATAGTTATGTTTCCATTGATTGATCATTTTTCTTCTATATGATACATACCATTTAAGAAACAAATGAAATACATCCTTTCCTTCACCATTATAGTATGTTTGGAGTTGTATGTCTTGTTTGCTCAATTTATTAACGAGTGGATCACCTCTAGGTCCCACACCTTAAATATGGTATTAGACTTAAGCAAATAGTGACTTGATTATTTAATTTTGTCCCAAGATGTTCCTTAATTGGGTAGTTAATACTATAGGTTGTTACTGTGCCTATATCTAAGATGTGGAATACCAACTAGGACCTATATACCTGAATAATTTGGTCACTTCCACTTTCCAGACTACCTATTTGGTCGAGTCTTATTCTTTAATAACCGTTATCATCCCTACTCTCTTTATGGTGATGAATTTTTTTATTTGAAAGTTTGATCCTAGTGATTACATTCCGTGTCCTACTTTTAGTGGGTTGTTATCCCAACCACTATATAATTTTTTCTCTAATGTGAACATTCTTAGAAAAGCTTAACCATAATTCTTGTATGAAACCCTTTTCCTTGTAATCATTCAAGTGTGCATCGACTTCTTTGACCCTGAGGACTGAGCATGCATGCATAACACACTCTGAACCCTAACCT
The DNA here is from genome assembly GCA_963693085.1 of Alisma plantago-aquatica. Lineage (NCBI taxonomy): Eukaryota > Viridiplantae > Streptophyta > Magnoliopsida > Alismatales > Alismataceae > Alisma > Alisma plantago-aquatica. The sequence goes on from OY856409.1 coordinate 1,774,574,169, forward strand.
AATTTTTTGATTTTGATGTTCTAAGTGATAATCCAAAGTATCTCCATTATGACTTGGCATGCCTTCCACACTATAAGTTAATGTTCTTAATTGTACCCTTCTTGATGCTTGGAGGTATAGATTCTCTTGTAGAGTGAGAAATGATCAAAAGTGGTTGAGTTGGTTCATATATTTATTTTGGTGACATTTTGAACTCATATCTGAAAGATCTCATTACTAAACTAATTTTCAGTATTATATTACATGTAAAAATGTTTTAAGCATTTTTATAATTGGTTTTGAAGAAAGTCACTGATAACACCCATTTTATGGCTATTTATGGCTCATATTTTGTTGTCAAACCTACCGTATGAACTGTTTTCCTCTCCATTTTATCCTATTTTTGCATAAGAATAACCCACACTATGTTCCTAACTCTTTTCCCATATTTTGTAGAGTTTTCCCTTGTTTTTTCACCCAAAGTCAGCAAAAAGGCCCATCCCGGCCCACTTACAACGGGCACCTAAACTGGCCCTTTACTGGTCACACGACACGCCCACATACCCATCACGGTCACTGCCAGTCATGGCAGTAACCCGACACGGGCGTGTCGCGTGAGGGGCCCAGACGAGCGATACGTCATCTACCCGACAGGGAGCTTTTCCCACCACGACTCACCCCGATAGAGTCTATCATGCAATGAAGTCACTCATCAGAGCACCTACCCGCCAGGGTCATTACCCGACACAGTCAAGCAATTTGCTCGCAACCTGACACGCGCTGCAAGACATGCCAGGCGACAGACGCGTCGGTCCTCCCCTAAAGCCACATGAATGGAGCTAATAAAGGACACATGGCCCCACGAGAACCGCAACCTCTACCACCTACAACCTATAAATAGCATCTATAGAACTTCGATGGGAGGGGTTGGAACCATGCAAAATCTAACTTTGGAAAGCATCTGGAGCTAGTACGTCGAGTTCCAAGGTGTGTCAGGCAACACTTGGTGAGCACACCTCCAACCCAAGACGGGCATGAGTGGTTTAGTTAGAACCCGTCCCGGTAGCCACAGCAGCCCAATACGACCAAGAAGGCCACCTAGTGTGTCGGGTTCCTAGATGGGCTTCAACCCGAGATAGCCTGCCCCCTACATCCGATACAAGGAACCCGAGAACCTAAGTCATTCCTAACTTGACATGATACTGACCTGATACGGACCAACCATCACGACATGTTGCCTGATAGGGCTGGCTGCCTCACACGATCATATCGGGTAGGGAGTCCTATCTCGATATGCTTGACCATCACAACATGTCGCCCGATAGGGCTAGCAGCCCGACACGAGCGTATCGGGCAGAGGTCCCGCCTGGTACCGGGTTAGCAGTGACTTAGGGGTCTGTTGCTGTATATATTGACCTCCTACATCATGGAGGTCGATACTTATCTTTCATTTTCAGCATTTTTACTTTCGTTTATTATGCATTGTAACTAAACCCTTTTTACATATCTATGCTTATGGAATCAGTGGAGTTTAATACTTGTTGTTGTATGCTTGGATCATGTTTTGACTAGTTATCGAATCATGTTTCCCATTTCGACTCCTTCGAGAGAGGGATGTTGTACCTCTAGAGTTTGGTCTGACCTGGGAGTATGAGAGTAACCAGGATCGGGGTTGCTTCGGTCTGTCTTTCCACTCCAACCCATGTCCATTACTCTTGAGAAAGGGTGTTTGTGAATAGTTGGAGGCACTCTCTTTGAGAGAAGAGGGTGTTGTATGTCTTCTGCTGCCGCTTGTTATGACCAAGTTTTCATCCTTCGTGCCTTGCCACAACAATAGTTTATCTCCTAGGATTCTATTACACAAAACCCCTATAAAAATTGCTAAACCCTAAAATCACAATCTTTCTAGTAACTCCATTTGGAGATAGTCTTTTAGTTCACTTTCTTTACAATGTTTTCTTGTTCAACCATACCTATCCTTTTTACCTAATTGATGTGCTTGGACAAATGAACCTAAAGTTCTAAAGCATCGTTCTTCCTATCCCTGCGTTCATCCCCGAACTACTTTGACCCTGTGCTAGTTGCATGTGTCTTAAACATGTAGGTTTTATAAATTTCTAAAAGTCTGATAAACTAGACATGATTCCATACATGAACCCGCATTTAAGCCTCATCAACTTTTTGGCGTCGCTGCCGGGGATAGGCAAAGAAAACTATTCTACGAACTTGAGTTTTGTTTTCACTTTACCAAAAACTTATATAGATGTTTATAATACTGCAAATATTTACTATACATAGCATATACTGCACATATTTTACATAACATTTTGATACCTCTTTCAACTTTCTTTCTTTTCAGGTGCCTTTCCTCTCTCTTTCAGGTCATCCTTGCCTTAGCAAGATATGGCCAACCAACCTCTTGTGGCTCCCTCTCTGTGATCGTTCATCCAAGTTCAGGCGAATGAATAAAGAAATCCGGTTGTCACGTAATCTCTCAATGTCACCAACTTCGAGCTGAATCCTGCTTTCCTTCAGCTTCTTCAACACAACAGGTTCGGCGGGAAATCCTCGGAGGAGAACCCGTACAACCATCTAATGACATTCAAGAGGATGTGTAACACTTTCAAGATCAACCGAGTCCCATTGACACATATCTACATCCAGTGCTTCCCGTTCTCTTTGAGGGATAAGGAGCTAGAATGGTACACCAGCCTATATGATGGGAGCCTTCCTGACTGGGATCATCTTGCCAATGCCTTTATCTCTAAGTTCTTCCCCATTGAGAGAACCATCAAATGTCAAAACAAGATCATGAGGTATTCTCAGAATCCCTCAGAGAATCTTCACGAGACTTGGGAAAGATTCTTGAGCTACCAGTGTGAATGCCCACACCATGGTTTCTCAGAACTAAAGTTGATCACCACATTTTACAACGGGGTGTGTCCTGTTGAGAGAAAGTCTTTGAATGCTGCAGCCGAAAGTGACTTCTTGGGGTTGAGTGCTCAGAGAGCCTGAGAGATTTTTGAGAACATGGCTACAAACCAACAGGATGACAAATATGATTGAGAGTCAATGAGCCATACCACTCCAGGAGAGTCTAAGGCAATGAAAAATCTTGTAGCAAAGCTTGACAAGATAGTGACAAGTGTCTAGTCATCAATGAGAAAGGTTACAAGGGAAAAGTTCGACAAGAGGCCGTAAGAAGCTATGTAACTTGTGGAGAACCTGACCACATGTCAGATTTCTGTCTGCACACAACACCCCAAGAAGATCTTGAAGAGAACAGTAATGAGAATGTGAGTTTTGTCCAATATCGAAGACCCGATCATCCTGGTTTTTCTTACGGGAATACTAGTGCCGTTGAAAATTCTCACCAGCTGGTAAAGGGGAATCCCTCAGGAGGACCATCAAACCAGCAACAATAGACAGGGTTTCAACAGTAGAGGACCTTCAATAGAACCAGCAACAGAGGCCATCCATGATGACGAAGATTATGTCCTTTGCTAAGAAACAAAATACATCAATGAAAAGATGCACAAGAGTTTGGTAGATAGCACAACTCTGCTCAAACTGATGAAGCAACAGATGGGTAGCTTTTCTACCCAGATAGGGGAGCTCCGACCGCATAACAAATAGATTGATCTGTAGCTGGAGAGTCTCGCCCAAACCCTCAACCACCATGTGGGGTGCTTCGCATATAATATCGAAACCTACCCACGAGGTCACGAGACAGCGAAGATGGCCGTTCTGAGGTCAGGGACAGTTGTATCACCAGTCATTGAGAAGATAGTAACGTCAACAACAACACCCGCCATAGAAGTTAGCACATGGGTGGTTAAGGAAGAAGTTCCGCAGAAGTAAAAGAAGGTAACCAAGGACAAGGTTAATGACGTCTCTACTGAAGAGCGTCCCGATAAGTATGCACCCCACATACCGTTCCCACATAAGCTGGTAAAAGCCCAACTGAAGAAGAGGTATGAAAAGTTTCTACCCACTATCAAGAAGTTGCATGTGGATGTCCCGTTCCTAGATGCCATTGAGGAAATGCCCACCTATGCTAAGTTTCTAAAAGATCTGATAATAAGGAAAAAGAGGGGAGAAGATATAGAGACTGTGAAGCTTGCCAAAATGTCTAGTTCTTTTGTCATGGCTAGTATGCCATTGAAGAAGAAGGTTCCTGGGGCTTTTGTAATCCCCTTCCAAGTTGGAGATAGTGTCACCGAGAAAGGTCTGGAAGACCTAGGGGCGAGCATCAGTTTGGTCCCTTTGTCGCTCGCCAAGAGAATTGGGTTCACGGACGTGGTGAGCACCAATATGAGGATACAACTGGCTGACCACACCTTCACCAGGCCAGTTGGAGTTGTTGAAGCCATCCGAGTGGGGCATTTCTTTATCCCTTGCGACATCATTTTGATCGATACAGTTGAAGATCCCAGTTTCCCCATCATTTTAGGTGACCTTTCCTTTCAATCGGACAGGCTCTTATCGATGTCGAGGCATGAATGATTACAATCTGGGTTGGAAGAGATCACATTGATTTCAACATCAATGATTGTATGAGGGCCCCCTCATTTTTTGAGTCCTCCTACTTTGTTGAAAGCTATTAGCAGATTTGCGACAAAGTACATGAAGAGAAGGCCATGGTAGATCCTTTAATGTGTGACCTAACTGGCAAGGTACGAGAGGCCGATGATCCTGAGGTCAAGGAATTGCTGGCCTATTTGGATGTTGAAGACATGACCAAGGAGGAAGAACCTATCGAGACAGTCATGTATGCTGCTCTCCGCAAAGACCCTACTGAAGAATAGAGAAAGGAAGTCCCGTCAGAGTTAAAAGTTTTTCCAAAAAGTCTTGAGCACCATTTTCTAGATCAAGAGAATATGCACCCAATAATCATGAACTCAGGTTTAACTGATTGCCTGAAGGATCAGCTACTGGAAGAGTTAAGGCTACAGAGGAAAGCCTTGAGTTACTCAATTAGAGACATGAAGGGGATAAGCCCCTCAGTGTGCATGCACAAAATTCATCTGGAGGAGGACTCTAGGCCATACGCCCAGCCTCAGAGAAAGCTAAATGAGAAACTTTGAGAAGTTGTGAGCAAAGAAGTGGTTAAGCTCTGAGATGTTGGCATTATCTATGCCATTAGCGATAGCACGTGGGGGTGTCCGATCTAGGTGGTGCCAAAGAAGGGTGGCATGACATTAGTCAAGGGTTATGACGGAGTTGAGGTGGCTACCAAAATGGTCACAGGATGGCGGATGTGCATAGATTATCGCAAGCTAAACGCCGCCACCCACAAAGACCATTTCCCCCTTCCTTTCATTGACCAGATGCCAAAACGTCTGGCCCGCCACTCCTATTTTTGTTGGCTGGATGGGTATTCAAGTTTTTATCAGATCCCCATCCACCCCGATGACCAAGAGAAGATGACTTTCACCTGCATCTATGGAACTTTCGCCTTTAGAAGAATGCCCTTCGGGCTCTGTAAGCTCCTGTGACCTTCTAGAGGTGAATGAATGCTATTTTTGTTGATCTGTTCGAGGACAAGATGGAAGTTTTATGGATGATTTCAGTGTGTACGGTAGCTCATTTGATTATTGCTTAAACAACTTGTCTCTAGTGATGAGACGGTGTGAGGAACAAAGTCTTACTCTAAACTGGGAGAAATGCCATTTTATGGTTCAAGAAGGTATAGTTCTAGGGCACAAGGTGTCCAACAGAGGAATAGAGGGTAACCCCTCCAAGATCAAGGCTATTTCTAAGCTCCCTCCACCCACCTCAGTTACCAGGATCAGGAGTTTCCTGGGCTATGCCGGCTATTACCGACGGTTTATAAAAGACTTTTCTAAGATAGGAAAGCCCCTTTCTAACCTGTTGATAAAAGATGTGAAGTTTGAATTCACATATGAGTGTATGAAGGCTTTCTCAAAATCTAAAAGACATGTTAGTATCTGCACCCATTCTCCAATCCCCTGATTGGAATCTTTCATTCGAACTAATGTGCAATGCCAGCGAATTCTCTATCAGGGCGGTCCTAGGGCAAAAGAAAGATAAGAAACATCATGTCATCTTCTATCTGAGCAAGACCCTAGATGAGGCACAGATGAATTACACGATGATAGAAAAAGAAATGCTAGCCATCATGTATTCCTTCGACAAGTTCAGATCCTACCTCATGGGCTCCAAGCTAATAGTCAATACCGACCACGGGGCGATAAAATATCTGATGCAAAAAAAGGATGCAAAGCCCAGGCAGTTACGATGGATGCTGCTGTTATAGGAATTTGACCATGAGATAAAGGACAAGAAAGGATCAGAGAATGTGGTCACAGACCATCTCTCCTGAATTAGGGTGGAAGATGATCACCAGCTACCTGTCAATGATAGCTATCCCGACAAGTCCATCTACATAGCCCAGTCAACTGACCCTGAGGGGCCATGGTATGCACATTTCTGCAACTACTTGGCCTGCAAAAAGCTTCCCCTAGATATGTTTTACAATTAGAAGAAGAAATTCTTCACTGATTTGAATAACTATTATTGGGATGACCCTTTGCTATTCAGGCATTGCACTGATGGATTGCATAGGAGATGTATACCAGAAGAAGAAGCCCCCAAAATCCTTTTTGAATGTCACTCCTCCCCTAATGGAGGACACTTAGATGGTGAAAGGACTGCTATTACGGTCCTCCAGTCAGGCTTTTACTGTACGGCCTTGTTCAAGGATGCTCGCGCTTTTGTTAGATCTTGGAATGAATGTCAGCGATCTGAGAATATTTCCCACCGCAATGAAATGCCTCTCTCTGAATGGATCAAGGTAAAGATTTTTGATGTGTGGGGTATTGACTATATGGGACCATTCCCCTCATCCTACGGTTTTAAGTACATTCTCATCGCAGTCGACTATGTCTCAAAGTGGGTAGAAGCTATACCCACTAAAACATGTAATGCAAGGGCAGTAATCAAGCTCTTTACCAAGATTATCTTTCCAAGGTTTGGATTTTCAAGGACCGTCATTAGTGATAGCGGCTCTCAATTTGCAGAAAGATAGTTCGAATCATTTCTACGCAAGTACAACGTCCGCCACAAGGTTGCAACTCCATATCATCCACAGACATCAGGATAGGTGGAGGTCTCTAATCGGCATATAAGGTAGATGTTAGAAAAGATAGTTGAAAGTCCCACAAGGGCTGGTTAGCTAAGCTAGATGATGCTTTCTGGGCATATCGAATCGCTTTTAAAATGTCGTTGGGTACCACACCTTATCACTTGATCTATGGAAAGGCATGCCACTTTCCTTTTACGTTGGAGAACAAAGCGTTCTGGGCGATCAAGTGCCTCAACATGGACCGGACGTTGCCCGGAAAGAAAAGATTTCTTCAGCTCCAGGAGCTTGAAGAATTGAGACTCCATGCATATGAAAATGCTAGGATTTACAAGCAAAGAATCAGGATCTGGCATGACGCCCATCTGAAGAAAAAGGACGTCAACGAAGGTGATAAAGTTCAGTTATTTAAATCCACTATCTGCCTTTTTCTAGGGAAGTTGCAGAGCAGATGGTCTGGACCCTTCATCGTGGCAAAGATATATCCATCAGGGATGATGGAGTTGTATGAAAAAGATGATCCGGCAAAGGTCTTTCCAGTGAACAGGCATAGAGTCAAGAGGTTTTACAAAGATGAAGCATTTGTGAGAAGGTCGGAGATAACCCTGCAGGACGCTGAAGCCACACCTACCGGAGCATAATAGAAGGACTTGATGTTGTTGAGATGATGACAGAAACCACATCACTCTTTGGGAGGCAGCCCAAATTTTACTTTTCCTAGCATAGGACGTTATTTCCTTTCATGTAGAAAAATATTACGAACATTATTATTGTAATATGGCCCGAGTCAGTGCATGCACCACATGCACATACTTTCTTGTTTTATGAGCCACCGACTTAGTTCTATAGCCTTGATGGGTAACACTATCTGAGGTTGGAAGTCTTTCCTTTTAAGTAATTGATGTTTTACCCATCAATGCTTTTTCTTTTCTTTAGTTTTAGTTTTTCTACACTTGCTTTGCTTTGTTTTTAGATTTTCCCTTTTTGTTCTGTGTATCGAGCATGCATAGTTGATCGCCTCTTTAATTTTGGCTCTGTCCGATACCCTTTTGTCTAGCCGTATCGGCCATCCTCCTTTTGTTTCTCCATATCAGCTTACCAAATCGGGCTGGCGGGTATAGTGGCTCGAAGCGCGCTTCCCTATGTCAGGCAGAAGGGCGTAACAAGAAAGCATATCGCCCGACATGCTTGCATTTTGTGCGGCACCAAGCATGCTTAGGAAGGAAAATTTCTTCCCACCGCGGTGGATTTGACTGATTTTATAGTGTTACGGAAATCGATTCACTTTATCGTGTGACACATGTCCAATTTTACCCGATTTACCCCCGCTCGCGTTGGCTATATATAGTAACTTTAGTTTAACCGTGTCAGGCACTTGCATCTACTTTTCACCTATTCCCATATCGTGCATTTTGCTCTCACTTTACCCCCATGCCGGCCAGCCTTCCTGACTTTTCTTGTCACTCACGACAACTCCCAATGATACAGGTGTAACCCGATACTTCCTATTGTGTCACGCAGCCCGTGTCGGAAATGTCGTATCGCGTAGCTTTTCTTTTAGCGATTCCCATGTCACACACGAGGCTTTAGTTTTGTGTATTTCCCAAAGCGTATCACATAAGGCGTGTGTCGCATGACACACTTTGCACGATGACCATGTCGGACAAAGCCCTCTGCTCTATGTCGAGTTTCGCCTATCAGGGTTTTCAATGTTTTTCTGACTGTATCGCGCGATACACCTGTCGCGTGATGCACCAGTCACCCGAACAATACCTAGTATCGGGCAAGACCCATATCGCCTAGTTTTGTTTACAAAGAAGATTTGACTCATATCGCATGATACTCTATCATACTGGGAGACACCTTTCTCGTGAGTCTGTATCAGGCATGGTTTGTTCTGATGAGGTGACCCGATATCAGCCTACCCTGTTGGCCAGACCTTATGTCAGGTGACAAGCATGTTTACCTATACACCTGATACCGACTTGTTCGTACTGGGTAAATCGTATCGCGCGACAACACTTTGATATAAACTCCAAAGCGGTATTGGTTTTTTGAGTGTTGCCTATCTGGTATTGGGCGACATGACCCTCTTTGTCTATCACCTGATATTGAGCTAGGTGACCGATTTGGTAAACTCATTACATACCTATTATTGTGTAAACATTGCAGACATGGTCCGCATCAAGCAGACATTCGTCCAAGTCGACGAACACGACCGAAGGATAAATCCTGAGGCCGCAACTGAAGCAACCACAATCAGGCAGAAGCACCCAAACCCCGACACAACAGGGCCGTCTGAGGCCGAGAAGTGGCCCAGAGTAGCAGAAGCACCAACAACGACCTCAGCTGCGGCGGCCGAACCAACACATCTGGATAACTCACCAGGCCGGTTCATGCCCAGAGACAAGGAGTACAACCAGAGGCATGCAGAGTTGGTAGCCAAAGTCTACAGGCCAACCTGTTTCTGCCACCAGTCGTCATTCTACCAGATAGGCATTTTTGACCGACTGGAAAATGTCTTAGAGGCAGCCGGGCTGAGAAAGATATGCTTCAGCCACACCGCCTCTTACACAGAACTCACAAAGGAGTTCATATCGTTCCTCTTCCGGATGAAGAACATAGTAGAAGAAGTTGAAAGATTTGGTGAGGCAGACAGACTGCAAGGGCGGCTATACAACGTTGAGCATGAGATATCTGAAAAGCTGCTCAATGAGATCTTCTCCTCCAGTGAAGCTGAGAAAGACCTACTCAACAACAATGTCAGAATCACCGAAGGAGACGAGTTCAACCCGGTCACACTCTAGAGGAGGCTCACCAGTGAGTCAACGTTCAAGTCGGGGAGCAAAGTGGTGGCGGTGCACTACTTATTCTAGAGGATAGTGCACAAGATTGTCACGTGTCTGCTCTTTAGCAAATACGAATCGAGCAACTTGTACACTGAAGAGCTCCACCTCATGTGGCACATGATGGAGGGACGCACGATCAACTTGGAGCAGTTCCTGCTCAATTGACTTCATCCAGTGAAGGACGTCACCAAGGACTACAACATGGGAGGTTTGGTGAACCTAATCACGGTAGGGTTAGGTTACACCAAGGAACCACGTAGCCTATCAAGGATGAGAGGTGACGACAAGATCGACCTCAAATCCTAACGAGGGCGAGTATCATCAAAAAGAGGGCCATCACTACTTCTATGAGTTCGCAAGAATGAACACCCTCCTTCCGCTCCCACGTTGTGCCAACTATGACGTAGAGAAGATGGTATTCACCATAGTGGAAATAGAAGTTGTGCTGGTTGAATCCTCTTACGCTGCCACCACGAGAATACAAGAGAGGGTGGCCGTAATAGGAAGGCATGTCCCCCCTAGACGCTCGACAAGACAAAGCAGCGACTGTCGTCGCCCCCGCCGAGCCGTCTACCGCCACCATGTAACCCACATCAGCCGCTCCTGAAGCTACAGTTGCCACCACCAAACCAGCAGTAGCCACTCCCGAAGTCGATGTTGTTGCTCCTAAGCTGGCCATGGGCACCACAGCAACAAGCGCCACAACCACTGATGAAACAACAAAGATTGTTGAAGTTGTCGACACCACCAGGGCAGATGCTATGATGACCACCCCCAAGGACACTATCACGACAGAAACAGTCGTTGGTCCTGAAGAAGTGGTATAGCCAAATGCTAGCGATGACGCGATCGCTGAGCTCCTAGAGGCGGAGCTCAGGGCTGTGCAGCCAACGCCGACCCCATTGCCAACGACGTCGATAGTCGTTGTGGAGGAGGACATTGAGAGTCAGATGGAAGATTAGCATCCACCAACTCCGCACCCTTCTCCACCACCCCAAGATGACGAGGCGGAGGTAGCCACGAATGCACCAACACCATGCCCTGAAGCGACGCCCACGCGGACAGTCCTGGTGGACTTGGCCCCAGTCGAAGACGCACATTCTTCAGGCCAAGTCTCGTGCACGAGGAACAACTCAAGGTTGAGGAGCCGATCAACGGCAGCCCCCTATAACTAGGGTAGGTCCTCGACCAGGAATTCGACAACTTGCGGGAGGTAACAAGTAGTCACTCAGCTACTTTTGCTTCCCTAACCCACAAGCTTAGCATTTTCCAGAAGAGGCTGAGTGAGTAAGAGTGCCAACTGCTAACCCTGGTTGGCCTGCTCGGCCAACTAGAGGCACTGAGCACCATGCTGTAGATGGTACTCCAATGCCTCGACGCCGTCAAAGAGAGGCTGAATCGGATGGACGACCACCCTCACCCAAGTCATCCAAAGAGACCCCCTTTGCCATCAGGATGGACTCCCAACCATCATCTCCGGCGTCTTCTTCCGGAACGTCGTCTTCTTCCTCCTCCAGCGGACCCTCCACAATGCCCGAGGAAGAAGCGATGAAGAAAATCGTCGATGGGGCTCCAGCAGGACAGGAGAGCACCCTCGACGCTGATACAGCTGCTCCCTCACCCTCTCTAGAAGAAGCTAAAGATACAGACATATCCATCAGCTTAGCGGAGGGCTATTCTGATGAATCTGAGGGAGAAGGGGGAGACATATATTTTGCCAATGACAGGTACCCCCCTAGAATAAGGAGTTCGACGGTAGATGCATTTTCTGTGCCGTCAGAGACTCACTCCTTCGAGATGGCTGATTTTGATCGACGGGCCATCGTCTACTTGACGATCAGAGACCAGAAGCTTCTTAATGTGGTCTTGAGGTCACATGAAGATGAAGAGGACATCGTCTGGAGTGACGGTATTTCTCCGTATGATGGGGAGCGCTGAGGAGCATGTTCCACTCACCAGCCGTCATGGGGAAGGTCCTCTTCTGAGTCCTGGAGGTGCCATGATAGAGAATGTCAGCACTAGGATAGGTCAACATCCAATTTACAATGCCACCCTGGCCTTGGAAAGAAGATTGATGATGGGGGCGTTCGACTCTATCCAGGTGGCCAACATGCTGCAAGTCATTGAAGAACACAACCCGAGCCTGGTGTTGGCCCCCTACAAGCATAGAGGAAACTGGCTATTTTGCACGGCAAACCTCCGCAACCACGACGTCCAACTACTCAACTACTGCAACAAGGAGGTTCCATACTTAGGACATATCTTCCTACACCTAGAAGACAAGCATCTCCAGATTCTCGCATTGTGTCTTCTCTGTGATATCAAGCAAGGAGTCCAACGCCACATCGGCGTTTGGAACTTCTTCTCCCTCGATGACTTCCCTATCCAAGAAGAACTGGGAAGTGGAAACAGTGCCTTTGTCATCTTGTGTAACATACTCGATTCCAAACATATAGGCTAATCCTTCATTCTTCTAAGCCCCTATTTGATTATGTGGATAGCCAATCTCCTTTCCCCTTTTTCCTTTGACTACCTTCGAATATTTATGTGTCACTTTGTTAGAATAGATGAAACCATATTTAGATATTCAAACCCTAGATTGACTCATTTTATGATCCATAGAAATGAAGTCATATGATATTGCTACCTTAATACCTCAATTAGCTAACTTATAAGCAATAATGATGATCTAGATTACTTTACCCTAGATTTGTGAACTAGGATAGGCTTGGGTATCATATAGGATCATAATTGAGTTTTGGGTGGAAGATTTGACGACCTATGACCATTAGGTCTAAGTCATTTCATTAATTGAATGAATTATGCATAATGGTTGAATAATAGTTAAGGAAGTCTCAAAACCCAAATCTAAACCCATAATTGAGTTCCCCATAGCTTAATTAGTCAACCCTCAAAATTTGGGGTCTTTTGGATGTTAGATGCACCCTTAATTGGACCCTAGGGGATAATGTGTTATTAAACATAAGGTTTTGGAACAAATTTTGTCACACCTTGAACCCAGGGTCACGGCCGGTTTATTTTTCTTTTGGGCCGGGTTATCGAGTGGAAGACTCCGTCTTCCACCTCCAAAGTCCCCGCTTGCGCAGGACTAGCTCAAGCGAGCGATGATTCTTCTCGCCATTCCCTTACCTCAATCGACCGTTTCTCGCGGTTACCCCGCCTTCCTCTTCAGCTTACTCTTCCAAACACAATGACCCATGATTCATTTCTTCTCATGACCTAGGGACAAAACACCTAAAATCAGTCTACCTACCCATCCGACGACCACTGCTCTCACCTCCACTCTATGACAAATCTCATGGGCTCATACCTATCCAGAGACCATCATCTCGTCCTCCTTCACCGTTCACCTCGGTCAATTGGCACGAACTGCCTCGGACGCACCCCACTGGATCGAGCTGTTCTCTCCGCCAATCTCGTCACCGTCCCAGCAACTCGGGACATCTCAGGCAAATACACCATGAGGTAACCGTCTAGGACTCACCTCCTTTCTTTCCATGCTTTTAGTTTCTCACCAGATGCTCCAGATCGTCAGGTCGACTAGCACCTCCGGTTTTCCCCTATTTTGCCGCACAGTCGAGAAGGACTCCGCAAGTCCTTGGTTCCTGTATCTCTGCCAATACCATCTCGGCACTTTTACCCCCTTCTCTAAGTTGCCTGGAGGCATTAATTGTATCCACCATTTTGCTTCCCCCTGTCACAGTTTCATAGGAATCTCTCAACCCGACAGCTCCACCAATCTTCCCACGGTATTGGCTTATCGCACTCTGCCTCTGCCCGTCTCAAGTTCCGTACAATGCCACAACTCCATAGCAACACAGGAATCCATCTGACTCTTGCCCCTCTCGTATCATGAGATCTCTGGTGCTCTGCCATGGTGCGGGCCATCCGCAAGTTGAGCTCTCTCTATCCCCAGTCGGCCTCTACGGTTTATCCTATCCATCCAACCAACCTACCTTCATCGTCACAGCCCGCTCTAGTGTGGGCTCATCCTTCCTCTTCTCTTCACACTTGGTAGCAGATGATGGCTTTCACAAACGCCTCTTTCATAATGGCTAAAGGCGCCGTCTTACTTCCGGCCTTCGACGGGCTCCGACTGACGGCTGTGTCCGTCTCGCCTTCCCTTGGTGCTTCCGGACTGGGCGCTGACCGGAGGTGCTTCTACGGGCTCATTGTCAGAGCTGCCACCACCCTCGCTCCCAAGGTCCTTTGCTTTTAAATTAATTTCTATCGACTCTGCTTAAATTATGCCTATTGTATCAGTGGCAGTGGTAGGAATATTCTTCGCCAAAATCTTGGTTTTAGCCTTATCCAAAAGCTCTTGACCACTACTCTACATCTATATGCTCAAATTTCAGCAACAGAAAGATATTATCACCTGGTTTAGTCTTTTATCAATGTTAGGGGTTGTTGGGTAGTAGTAGATGCAGTTTTAGCTGATGTAGAAGTATAGCAGAGTTCCTTTTCCGCATCATGCTGGTATTTTTATATTCGCATACATTCAGGGATACTTTTGGTCTTTTCAGAGTTATTTTTTCCATTTTGTTCATAAATGAATTTAACTTGTAAGATTTATAAGTAATTATTGGTTTGTCGGAATAATATATATAATAATAAATATACATTTTTAAAATCAGAAAAATGTGACTGATATAATGGATTAAGTTTCACGATTAGATTTCCAACCTACAGTAGGGTCGTTTTCTAAGAAAGGAATTTAATGCACATTATATTAACTAAATGCACATACATTGTGACTAGGTTGAGACAACCCAGACCTTGAACCTAGGAGGAGTTATTGAATATATAGGCCTGATCATAAGGTATGTACACTCTCTATTTTTATTTTGGGCATTAAATGACCGAAATCCATATATCTTTTAATGAGGCATCTCTTGAATTGTAAATCCGTTTTAAAATCCAAATATTTGGACATTTATTGCTCCTGATATGAATTCCTTTTGTTTCTGTGATATTTAAATTGTTGTTTTCCTATGGGTCTTTGGGCCCCTCCTGCCTTGTTGTCTTTTATTTAAAATTGACTAAAATGATAGTCTTGCCACTATTTTATGCATGCTACATGTTTGACTAGAATATCTAGAATAGCGGTACTTATGTACAACCATATTTATATAGGGTGTGCGTATTCCGCCCGGGGTGTGTGTTTCCACCCTTGTTTATTTTTAGGCTATGATCCTATGGTGTTATGGCCCTATTTTAGGTATATTTAGTCTACATTGTTATGCATGCAAATATTTATTGTTTTAATGTGAATCTGTGGATGATTGTTATGGCAAGACACTCTTTTATTATCATGCTTGTAATCTAAATTTAATATGCCTCATTTCTTTTGCTTCATTTCTTTTGTTACTTTTCTCTTGAACATACCGAATTGCAAACAGACCCCTTTTCTTGCGGGAACATCTCTTTTTGTACTTGTAACCTATATAATGCCCAGAATGTTTTATATATGTACATACTCAGCCTTTGCTGACCTCTATGTTGTTTCCCTTGTTCTGGGTGATGTTCCTTTCCACCCAGGTTTAGGTACATTGGAAGACATGAGCTTAAGGATAGCTTGGAATGGCTGGGTTACCCTCTGCTACTGGCTTAGTTGTGCTTAGTTCAAATTTTTGTAAAATCACCTATTATGGTGAGGAACAATTGTATAAATGAATCATGAAGTGACTTTGTAATAGTTTTGTTTCCGCTGCTTTATTATTACATGGCCCTTGTATTATATCATTTGAGTGGACCCCCTTTCGGGTCCCACTCTTTACAAGATGGTATCATAGCCTAAGCAGTCGGTAGCTTGACTATTTCAAGTTATCTTAGGTTGACCCTTAATTAAATAGGTGACTCTTAGAGATTGTTGATACACCTAATTGCTAGTGGTGGAATGCTAATTAGGGATTAACCCATGACTAAATTGGTCACTTTTGCTCCCAAAACCACTAATGGTTGAGACTTTGATTTTTTTTAGAACCGTAGTTCACCCAACACCCCATATGGATAAATAAATTTCCCTAAATAGGGGTCGACTCTTTTGGTTATTAAACTTAATTTTTCCATCGTATGGAAATATAGTTTAGTGTTAATATATAGGTGGTCTCGAACACTAGTATACAAGCTTAACCCTAATTCCCTTATGAGCCCGATTCTAGTTGTTTGTCTAGCATGTCTCAGATATGCCCACTAGGAGAACTTGGTATGTATGGAAGCATGTATCGATGACACATATATAACCATGTCATGGGTGGAAACATGTTGATTATTACATGGATAGTAGGCGATTGAACTAAATAGCTATATTATACTTAGGAATGTCTTGACTTCAATATGGAGTATGTCACACACAGATCTACCTAAATCCATGTAAGAATTGGATACCATTATCATTGAGCTTGTCATGCCTCATATTTATAGATTACTAAGAAAGCTACAAGTTTTAGTAGATACCCATGAGTAATCATCTCTCTCATATCACATAGTGTGATTTGTTTATTTAATGATTGAAGATGAATAGCTTGGCTGCGTAGGGTTACATTATCTTCAGAAGGCACTATAAATGTAAACCAACTAGTATTGGGAAAATCTCAATTTTCTTCCTATAATGGTTGGATGACCTTATGACTCCCTTAGGTCCTGTGATGAGGTTGTGTCAGTTATGCTTAAGAATAACATGGGAATGGTGGAATGTCATGCTTTCATAGATTTTGTTGGGGTTGATTGTGAGTAATTAGAAACCCTTCTCTCTCATGCTTACGTATTAGAGAATAGTCGTATGATCTTTTTGGAGATAGGAGGATCAGACCCTTTTAGAGGAGGAAATGATGATAGGATAGTAGTGTTTGTGTCAGGTTGTGATAGGTGGTTGACTTGGTTCCCCGATTGTTTTTGGCGCCAATTTTGGATTTTTCACCGCAAGTTTTGCATCGTCAAACTTATTTTCATTATCAATTTATATGTACAAAAGAAAAGTTTTCAGATTTTATCGATGGTTTTTGGAACCAAGTCGCCATCCCAAGGAAGTTGAGATAGAGGATCTCTTTAGTGAAGTACCCTTGGTTGGTATGTTCAACCCTAATACCCTAGGCCTAAGACTGACATAGTTAGTTCATATGTATATATCAGACATAGTGGATCCACCCTTTTGCCGCTCTAGATTATGTACCAAGTTATAGTTTGAGTCTTTTAAGGGGTGGAGTCCTCGTATGATCTAGTCAATAGGTATAATCGGGATTAATAATAGCTACAATTAGTAAAACTTGGATAACTCCTAGTAATAATGTCAAACATATGTAGAGGCTACCAACTGGGTTTTTCATAGGAGCCTTGTGGATCATACCGTCCTACATGTTATTTTGATGATTAAAATGGATCTTAAAATTTTATCTTGAGTTATCCTTAAGGGGTGTATTTAAGACAGACAGAGGTAGAAGTAAAATTTCACTAAGGCTCACATTAATATCCTATACCCCAAATCGCTAATAATTAAGTGGTGAGGATGACTATACAATATAGGCTTGGGTGAACATGCTAAGTATGATTGAATTTTTGAACATTTCCTTTTGACCATGGTAAATAGAAGTGATAGGGGATTGACTGCATAGTAATCAAAACATGTCTAATGTAATGTGTAAGGTAATCTCATGAATGGGAAATCCAATAAGTTGCATGCAACACACTATAGTGCTCGACTATGAATTAGAAAGGCTATTGGAAATGAAACCCTAAACTCACACCTCAACCCTGACATGCCTACAAAAGTATAGTGTTGTATTCGTCATGTAAAAAAAATTCATAATTTGACCCCCTTGATAATATATTTATACAATTTGTTTTCAGATATAACCCTAATACAGTAGGAAAACAAGACATATATGCGAGCCATACATAAAGTATCTATTATGAATAATTCTGTTAATGATGTTTATGATGATGATGAGTGGGTGAGGATCATGTTGTTGTTGATGATGATGTCAGTGATGTTGATGATGATGGTGAGAAGATGATGAGGATGATGGTACTGACGATGACGATGACAATAATTTTGATAAGGAAATTTTCCTTGGTGATAATAATTTTTGGAATTATGGTGCATGAGGATTGATGTTCATACCTGAGAGTAAGTTCACCAATATAGAGGTCATAATCTGAATGGTTCTATTGAGTAATTTGAATATGAAGATTGGTTTTCATGCTTAAGTGATGGGAGATGAGGATCTGTAGAACAACCTAGCACTTCTTTCTAGCGGTGGATGGATTTCGAGGACGAAATCCTCTTTAAGGGGTGGAGTGTTGTAACATACTCGATTCCAGACATATAGGCTAATCCTTCATTCTTCTAAGCCCCTATTTGATTATGTGGATAGCCAATCTCCTTTCCCCTTTTTCCTTTGACTACCTTCGAATATCTATGTTTCACTTTGTTAGAATATATGAAACCATATTTAGATATTCAAACCCTAGATTGACTCATTTTATGATCCATAGAAATGAAGTCATATGATATTGCTACCTTAATACCTCAATTAGCTAACTTGTAAGAAATAATGATGATCTAGATTACTTTACCCTAGATTTGTGAACTAGGATAGGCTTGGGTATCATATAGGATCATAATTGAGTTTTGGG
Organism: Alisma plantago-aquatica; assembly: GCA_963693085.1. NCBI lineage: Eukaryota > Viridiplantae > Streptophyta > Magnoliopsida > Alismatales > Alismataceae > Alisma > Alisma plantago-aquatica. The sequence continues at coordinate 1,774,592,760 of OY856409.1, forward strand.
TGGAAAATTTGACGACCTATGACCATTAGGTCTAAGTCATTTCATTAATTGAATGAATTATGCATAATGGTTGAATAATAGTTAAGGAAGTCTCAAAACCCAAATCTAAACCCATAATCGAGTTCCCCATATCTTAATTAGTCAACCCTCAAAATTTGGGGTCTTTTGGATGTTAGATGCACCCTTAATTGGACCCTAGGGGATAATGTGTTATTAAACATAAGGTTTTGGAACAAATTTTGTCACACCTTGAACCCAGGGTCACGGCCGGTTTATTTTTCTTTTGGGTCGGGTTATCGAGTGGAAGACTCCGTCTTCCACCTCCGAAGTCCCCGCTTGCGCAGGACTAGATCAAGCCAGCGATGATTCTTCTCGCCATTCCCTCACCTCAATCGACTGTTTCTCGCGGTTACCCCGCCTTCCTCTTCGGCTTACTCTTCCAAACACAATGACCCATGATTCATTTCTTCTCGTGACCTAGGGACAAAACGCCCAAAATCAGTCTACCTACCCATCCGACGACCACTGCTCTCACCCCCCCTCTATGACAAATCTCATGCGCTCATACCTATCCAGAGACCATCGTCTCGTCCTCCTTCACCGTTCACCTCGGTCGATTGGCACGAACTGCCTCGGACGCACCCCACTGGATCGAGCTGTTCTCTCCGGAAATCTCCTCGCCGTCCAAGCAACTCGGGACATCTCAGGCAAATCCACCATGAGGTAACCGTCTAGGACTCACCTCCTTTCTTTCCGTGCTTTTAGTTTCTCGCCAGATGCTCCAGATCGTCGGGTCGACTAGCACCGCCGATTTTCCCCTGTTTTGCCGCACCGTCGAGAAGGACTCCGCAAGTCCTTGGTTCCTGTATCTCTGCCAATACCATCTCGGCACTTTTACCCCCTTCTCTGAGTTGCCTGGAGGCATTAATTGTATCCACCATTTTGCTTCCGCCTGTCACAGTTTCACAGGAATCCCTCAACCCGACAGCTCCACCGATCTTCTCACGGTATTGGCTTATCGCACTCTGCCTCTGCCCGTCTCGAGTTCCGTACAATGCCACAACTCCATAGCAACACAGGAATCCATCTGACTCTTGCCCCTCTCGTATCATGAGATCTCTGGTGCTCTACCATGGTGCGGGCCATGTGCAAGTTGAGCTCTCTCCGTCCGCGGTCGACCTCTACGGTTTATCCTATCCATCCAACCAACCTTTCTTCATCGTCGCAGCCCGCTCCAGTGTGTGCTCGTCCTTGCACTTCTCTTCACGCTTGGTAGCAGATGATGGCTTTCACAAATGCCTCTTGCATAATGGCTAAAGGCGCCGTCTTGCTTCCGGCCTTCGACGGGCTCCGACCGACGGCTGTGTCCGTCTCGCCTTCCCTTGGTGCTTCCGGACTGGGTGCCGACCGGAGGTGCTTCTGCGGGCTCGTTGTCAGAGCTGCCACCACCCTCGCTCCCAAGGTCCTTTGCTTTTAAATTAATTTCTATCGACTCTGCTTAAATTATGCCTATTGTATCAGTGGCAGTGGCAGGAATATTCTTCGCCAAAATCTTGGTTTTAGCCTTATCCAAAAGCTCTTGACCACTACTCTACATCTATATGCTCAAATTTCAGCAACAGAAAGATATTATCACCTGGTTTAGTCTTTTATCAAAGTTAGGGGTTGTTGGGTAGTAGTAGATGCAGTTTTAGCTGATGTAGAAGTATAGCAGAGTTCCTTTTCCGCGTCATGCTGGTATTTTTATATTCGCATACATTCAGGGATACTTTTGGTCTTTTCGGAGTTATTTTTTCCATTTTGTTCATAAATGAATTTAACTTGTAAGATTTATAAGTAATTATTGGTTTGTCGAAATAATACATATAATAATAAATATACATTTTTAAAATCAGAAAAATGCGACTGATATAATGGATTAAGTTTCATGATTAGATTTCCAACCTACAGTAGGGTCGTTTTCTAAGAAAGGAATTTAATGCACATTATATTAACTAAATGCACATACATTGTGACTAGGTTGAGACAACCCAGACCTTGAACCTAGGAGGAGTTATTGAATATATAGGCCTGATCATAAGGTATGTACACTCTCTATTTTTATTTTTGGCATTAAATGACTGAAATCCATATATCTTTTAATGAGGCATCTCTTGAATTGTAAATCCTTTTTAAAATCCAAATATTTGGACATTTATTGCTCCTGATATGAATTCCTTTTGTTTCTGTGATATTTAAATTGCTATTTTCCTATGGGTCTTTGGGCCCCTCCTGCCTTGTTGTCTTTTATTTAAAATTGACTAAAATGATAGTCTTGCCACTATTTTATGCATGCTACATGTTTGACTAGAATATCTAGAATAGCGGTACTTATGTACAACCATATTTATATAGGGTGTGCGTATTCCGCCCGGAGTGTGCGTTTCCACCCTTGTTTATTTTTAGGCCATGATCCTATGGTGTTATGGCCCTATTTTAGGTATATTTAGTCTACATTGTTATGCATGAAAATATTTATTGTTTTAATGTGAATATGTGGATGATTGTTATGGCAAGACACTCTTTTATTATCATGCTTGTAATCTGAATTTAATATGCCTCATTTCTTTTGCTTCATTTCTTTTGTTACTTTTCTCTTGAACATACCTAATTGCAAATAGTCCCCTTTTCTTGCGGGAACATCTCTTTTTGTACTTGTAACCTATATAATGCCCAGAATGTTTTATATATGTACATACTCAGCCTTTGTTGACCTCTATGTTGTTTCCCTTGTTCTGGGTGATGTTCCTTTCAACCCAGGTTTAGATACATTGGAAGACATGAGCTTAAGGATAGCTTGGAATGGCTGGGTTACCCTTTGCTACTGGCTTAGTTGTGCTTAGTTCAAATTTTTGTAAAATCACCTATTATGGTGAGGAACAATTGTATAAATGAATCATGAAGTGACTTTGTAATAGTTTTGTTTCCGCTGCTTTATTATTACATGGCTCTTGTATTATATCATTTGAGTGGACCCCCTTTTGGGTCCCACTCTTTACAAAATGGTATCAGAGCCTAAGCAGTCGGTAGCTTGACTATTTCAAGTTATCGTAGGTTGACCCTTAATTAAATAGGTGACTCTTAGTGATTGTTGATACACCTAATTGGTAGTGGTGGAATGCTAATTAGGGATTAACCCATGACTAAATTGGTCACTTTCGTTCCCAAAACCACTAATGGTTGAGACTTTGATTTTTTTAGAACCGTAGTTCACCCAACACCCCATATGGATAAATAAATTTCCCTAAACAGGGGTCGACTCTTTTGGTTATTAAACTTAATTTTTCCATCGTATGGAAATATAGTTTAGTGTTAAGATATAGGTGGTCTCGAACACTAGTATACAGGCTTAACCCTAATTCCCTTATGAGCCCGATTCTAGTTGTTTGTCTAGCATGTCTCAGATATGCCCACTAGGAGAACTTGGTATGTATGGAAGCATGTATCGATGACACATATATAACCATGTCATGGGTGGAAAAATGTTGATGATTACATGGATAGTAGGCGATTGAACTAATTAGCTATATTATACTTAGGAATATCTTGACTTCAATATGGAGTATGTCACACACAGATCTACCTAAATCCATGTAAGAATTGGATACCATTTTCATTGAGCTTGTCATGCCTCATATTTATAGTTTACTAAGAAAGCTACAAGTTTTAGTAGATACCCATGAGTAATCATCTCTCTCATATCACATAGTGTGATTTGTTTATTTAATGATTGAAGATGAATAGCTTGGCTGCGTAGGGTTACATTATCTTCAGAAGGCACTATAAATGTAAACCAACTAGTATTGGGAAAATCTCAATTTTCTTCCTATAATGGTTGGATGACCTTATGACTCCCTTAGGTCCTGTGATGAGGTTGTGTCAGTTATGCTTAAGAATAACATGTGAATGGTAGAATGTCATGCTTTCATAGATTTTGTTGGGGTTGACTATGAGTAATTAGCAACCCTTCTCTCTCTCATGCTTACGTATTAGAGAATAGTCGTATGATCTTTTTGGAGATAGGAGGATCAGACCCTTTTAGAGGAGGAAATGATGATAGGATAGTAGTGTTTGTGTCAGGTTGTGATAGGTGGTTGACTTGGTTCCCCGATTGTTTTTGGCGCCAATTTTGGATTTTTCACCGCAAGTTTTGCATCGTCAAACTTATTTTCATTATCAATTTATATGTACAAAAGAAAAGTTTTCAGATTTTATCGATGGTTTTTGGAACCAAGTCGCCATCCCAAGGAAGTTGAGATAGATGATATCTTTAGTGAAGTACCCTTGGTTGGTATGTTCAACCCTAATACCCTAGGCCTAAGACTGACATAGTTAGTTCATATGTATATATCAGACATAGTGGATCCACCCTTTTGCCGCTCTAGATTATGTACCAAGTTATAGTTTGAGTCTTTTAAGGGGTGGAGTCCTCGTATGATCTAGTCAATAGGTATAATCGGGATTAATAATAGCTACAATTAGTAAAACTTGGATAACTCCTAGTAATAATGTCAAACATATGTAGAGGCTACCAACTGGGTTTTTCATAGGAGCCTTGCGGATCATACCGTCCTACATGTTATTTTGATGATTAAAATGGATCTTAAAATTTTATCTTGAGTTATCCTTAAGGGGTGTATTTAAGACAAATAGGGGTAGAAGTAAAATTTCACTAAGGCTCACATTAATATCCTATACCCCAAATCGCTAATAATTAAGTGGTGAGGATGACTATACAATATAGGCTTGGGTGAACATGCTAAGTATGATTGAATTTTTGAACATTTCCTTTTGACCATGGTAAATAGAAGTGATAGGGGATTGACTGCATAGTAATCAAAACATGTCTAATGTAATGTGTAAGGTTAGCTCATGAATGGGAAATCCAATAAGTTGCATGCAACACACTATAGTGCTCGACTATGAATTAGAAAGGCTATTGGAAATGAAACCCTAAACTCACACCTCAACCCTGACATGCCTACAAAAGTATAGGGTCATATTCGTCATGTAAAAAAAAAATTCATAATTTGACCCCCTTGATAATATATTTATACAATTCGATTTCAGATATAACCCTAATACAGTAGGAAAACAAGACATATATGCGAGCCATACATAAAGTATCTATTATGAATAATTCTATTAATGATGTTTATGATGATGATGAGTGGGTGAGGATCATGTTGTTGTTGATGATGATGTCAGTGATGTTGATGATGATGATGATGGTGAGCAGATGATGAGGATGATGGTACTGACGATGACGATGACAATAATTTTGATAAGGAAATTTTCCTTGGTGATAATAATTTTAGGAATTATGGTGCATGAGGATTGATGTTCATACGTGAGAGTAAGTTCACCAATATAGAGGTCACAATCTGAATGGTTCTATTGAGGAATTTGAATATGAAGATTGGTTTTCATGCTTAAGTGATGGGAGATGAGGATCTGTAGAACAACCTAGCACTTCTTTCTAGCGGTGGATGGATTTCAGGGACGAAATCCTCTTTAAGGGGTGGAGTGTTGTAACATACTCGATTCCAGACATATATGCTAATCCTTCATTCTTCTAAGCCCCTATTTGATTATGTGGATAGCCAATCTCCTTTCCCCTTTTTCCTTTGACTACCTTCAAATATCTATGTTTCACTATGTTAGAATAGATGAAATTATATATAGATATTCAAACCCTAGATTGACTCATTTTATGATCCATAGAAATGAAGTCATATGATATTGCTACCTTAATACCTCAATTAGCTAACTTATAAGCAATAATGATGATCTAGATTACTTTACCCTAGATTTGTGAACTAGGATAGGCTTGGGTATCATATAGGATCATAATTGAGTTTTGGGTGGAAGATTTGACGACCTATGACCATTAGGTCTAAGTCATTTCATTAATTGAATGAATTATGCATAATGGTTGAATAATAGTTAAGGAAGTCTCAAAACCCAAATCTAAACCCATAATCGAGTTCCCCATAGCTTAATTAGTCAACCCTCAAAATTTGGGGTCTTTTGGATGTTAGATGCACCCTTAATTGGACCCTAGGGGATAATGTGTTATTAAATATAAGGTTTTGGAACAAATTTTGTCACACCTTGAACCCAGGGTCACAACCGGTTTATTTTTCTTTTGGGTCGGGTTATCGAGTGGAAGACTCCGTCTTCCACCTCCGAAGTCCCCGCTTGCACAGGACTAGCTCAAGCCAGCGATGATTCTTCTCGCCATTCCCTCACCTCAATCGACCGTTTCTCGCGGTTACCCCGCCTTCCTCTTCGGCTTACTCTTCCAAACACAATGACCCGTGATTCATTTCTTCTCGTGACCTAGGGACAAAACGCCCAAAATCAGTCTACCTACCCATCCGAAGACCACTTCTCTCACCCCCCTCTATGACAAATCTCATGGGCTCATACCTATCCAGAGACCATCATCTCGTCCTCCTTCACCGTTCACCTCGGTCAATTGGCACGAACTGTCTCGGACGCACCCCACTGGATCGAGCTGTTCTCTCCGGCAATCTCCTCGATGTCCCAGCAACTCGGGACATCTCAGGCAAATCCACCATGAGGTAACCGTCTAGGACTCACCTCCTTTCTTTCCGTGCTTTTAGTTTCTCGCCAGATGCTCCATATCGTCGGGTCGACTAGCACCGCCGGTTTTCCCCTGTTTTGCCACACCTTCGAGAAGGACTCCGCAAGTCCTTGGTTCCTGTATCTCTGCCAATACCATCTCGGCACTGTTACCCCCTTCTCTGAGTTTCCTGGAGACATTAATTGTATCCACCATTTTGCTTCCGCCTGTCGTAGTTTCACAGAAATCCCTCAACCCGACAGCTCCACCGATCTTCTCACGGTATTGGCTTATCGCACTCTGCCTCTGCCCTTCTCGAGTTCCGTACAATCCATAGCAACACAGGAATCCATCTGACTCTTGCCCCTCTCGTATCATGAGATCTCTGGTGCTCTTCCATGGTGCGGGCCATGTGCAAGTTGAGCTCTCTCCGTCCGCGGTCGGCCTCTACGGTTTATCCTATCCATCCAACCAACCTACCTTCATCGTCGCAGCCCGCTCCAGTGTGTGCTCGTCCTTGCTCTTCTCTTCAGGCTTGGTAGCAGATGATGGCTTTCACAAATGCCTCTTGCATAATGGCTAAAGGCGTCGTCTTGCTTATGACCTTCGACGGGCTCCGACTGACGGCTGTGTCCGTCTCGCCTTCCCTTGGTGCTTCCGGACTGGGCGCCGACCGGAGGTGCTTCTGCGGGCTCGTTGTCAGAGCTGCCACCACCCTCGCTCCCAAGGTCCTTTGCTTTTAAATTAATTTCTATCGACTCTGCTTAAATTATGCCTATTGTATCAGTGGCAGTGGCAGGAATATTTGTCGCCAAAATCTTGGTTTTATCCTTATCCAAAACCTCTTGACCACTACTCTACATCTATATGCTCAAATTTCAGCAACAGAAAGATATTATCACCTGGTTTAGTCTTTTATCAATGTTAGGGGTTGTTGGATAGTAGTAGATGCAGTTTTAGCTGATGTAGAAGTATAGCAGAGTTCCTTTTCCGCGTCATGCTAGTATTTTTATATTCGCATACATTCAGGGATACTTTTGGTCTTTTCGGAGTTATTTTTTCCATTTTGTTCATAAATGAATTTAACTTGTAAGATTTATAAGTAATTATTGGTTTGTCGGAAAAATACATATAATAATAAATATACATTTTTAAAATCAGAAAAATGCGACTGATATAATGGATTAAGTTTCACGATTAGATTTCCAACCTACAGTAGGGTCGTTTTCTTAGAAAGGAATTGAATGCACATTATATTAACTAAATGCACATACATTGTGACTAGGTTGAGACAACCCAGGACCTTGAACCTAGGAGTTATTGAATATATAGGCCTGATCATAAGGTATGTACCTCTCTATTTTTATTTTGGGCATTAAATGACTGAAATCCATATATCTTTTAATGAGGCATCTCTTGAATTGTAAATCCTTTTTAAAATCCAAATATTTGGACATTTATTGCTCCTGATATGAATTCCTTTTGTTTCTGTGATATTTAAATTGCTATTTTCCTATGGGTCTTTGGGCCCCTCCTGCCTTGTTGTCTTTTATTTAAAATTGACTTAAATGATAGTCTTGCCACTCTATTTTATGCATGCTACATGTTTGACTAGAATATCTAGAATAGCAGTACTTATGTACAACCATATTTATATAGGGCGTGCGTATTCCTCCCGGGGTGTGCGTTTTCACCCTTGTTTATTTTTAGGCCATGATCCTATGGTGTTATGGCCCTGTTTTAGGTATATTTAGTCTACATTGTTATGCATGCAAATATTTATTGTTTTAATGTGAATCTGTGGATGATTTTTATGGCAAGACACTCTTTTATTATCATGCTTGTAATCTGAATTTAATATGCCTCATTTCTTTTGCTTCATTTCTTTTGTTACTTTTCTCTTGAACATGCCTAATTGCAAATAGTCCCCTTTTCTTGCGGGAACATCTCTTTTTGTACTTGTAACCTATATAATGCCCATAATGTTTTATATATGTACATACTCAGCCTTTGCTGACCTCTATGTTGTTTCCCTTGTTCTGGGTGATGTTCCTTTCAACCCAGGTTTAGGTACATTGGAAGACATGAGCTTAAGGATAGCTTGGAATGGCTGGGTTACCCTCTGCTACTGGCTTACTTGTGCTTAGTTCAAATTTTTGTAAAATCACATATTATGGTGAGGAACAATTGTATAAATGAATCATGAAGTGACTTTGTAATAGTTTTGTTTCCGCTGCTTTATTATTACATGGCTCTTTTATTATATCATTTGAGTGGACCCCCTTTCGGGTCCCAGTCTTTACATCTTGCGCGTCATGGAGCTGCTCAACATCTTTGGATACATAAGAAATCTCCAGGGCCAAGACTACTTCCATCTCATAAGCACGTATGCGTTGATGCTGATCAAGGGCATGCACTATTTCCAAGACGTAGGGGTAGTAGAGAAGCTGCTGGATAGTGACCTAGAAGATGAATCCTCCCAACCTAGCAGCCCTCCAGAAGGAGAAGCTGAGATGACCACCGACGTCTATAGGGCAGGCAAGCAGATCGACGTTCTGCGAGAAATCCCAACGAGGGTGCCGCTTGGATTGTAGTTTCAGAAACGATGATCAGCAACGTAGACCGTACTGCGTGTGCTTCATTGACACAGGAGCAGGTCAACAAAATCCTCCTCAAGCTAGCTGATTCTATACCTACATACGTCATATACGAGGCAGACAACGTCATAGTCCCCATTGACGACCTTCAGGACTTGGTAAAGGAAGGAGGATATTTAGCGTTGTCGGTTGTGTTGGCCTACATTCAGATTCTACAAAAGAAGTTAGAACACATCTACATTGCCCATCCGATGGTGTTCAACGATATCTGCCTAGTTGATGAATCAGGAGCAAAGCAACTATTTCTTGCTGAGATATAAAGCAGCATGCCGCGTATCATCTTCTTTCCAATGTTGTACTACAACCATTGGACACTACTGGTGGTGTACACTCGCCCGCGAGCAACAATCTTCTACAATAGCTCGAACAACAACAAAGATCACCCGGTGTAGTGTACAACAACCGCATTGGCATCCCTCGAGTGCTTAGCGAGGAAATACTACATTGAGGTGGCAACGTTGATCCAGCCATTCCTAGAGAACACGGAGAACAAATGGGACAAGCTTCAATTCTGTCACAACAGTCCACAACAAACTCCACAATCAAACGACTGTGGCATCTACGTGCTGGAACAGATCTCTAGCTCAGTGACACTACAACAAACACCTAACAATCTCCACCACATTGACTACCACAGTAAACACAAAGAATATGTGTTGGAGCTTCTATCTGACGGAGACGTGCTCACCAGCTAAACCCTCACTGACTTATCACTACCCTACCTTATCTATCTCACAACTCTAGGATAGAGTGTGGGGTAAGTTTGACAGGGAACTATATATCACTGAGGGAGGTACTAAAAATTCTCCCATTTTACCTTTCTTCTTTTCCCGTGTACATATATATACATGTCTGATACAAATTAGTGCATATACAACTCCTTGCCTCTCTACAATTGTACAAAGACACTTTATAGTAAAAACCTGACACATCTTCTCCCAGCTTGTTTTCTTTGTGTCTAAGGCAGCGCAAGTTTTTGTTATGTTCTTTTTGAAAATGTAGTCTCAAACGACAAAGATTATAACTTTTCTATCCCAATTTCAAAAAATAATCTCGCAACAGCTAAGAGATGCGTATGTGAAGGAGAAAGGTGCCCAAAAAGCAAACTCTCTTTTGTTTCCCTATCCATCAAAAATCCCAAAAAGAGAGAAAATCCTTATGAGAGTGAATAAAAGCATGAGAGTTGTGCCAAATAAAAAAAAACACTTGTCCTTCCAAAAGTACCCATCTTTAGGCATGGTAGATCTGGGGCAGTGGTACGTAGGATGTGAAGTCACTACTCTAAAGCCAACTGGCTTGGACTATAGGGACCACTTACCCGTTAATGAACTCATACCAGGATGGATTGATGGGAAACAAGAAAAACCCAAAAAAAGCCTAAAGCCTACCCAAAAACCCAACTTCTTACCCCCAAAGCTATTTGGTGTGAAAGCTAACTTCGAAATCATGCACCAAAGTCTCGCCGAAGCTGAAGAGAAATTTTTTTCTTAATTAAGGCAGAAAAAAATAAATTTTGTTGTTCGTAGTCAGACGTATTTCTCCTCAAGGACGTCTCAAAAACTCACTCAAACACCTTTTCTAAAGACTATGTCGGGTTACGAAGAAGTATCACAAAACAATGTTTTAAAATAAGTACAGATTGATTGAGGACAATCAAAATGCTAAGTTTTGGGGAGTTGATAACACCCATTTTATGGCTATTTATGGCTCATATTTCGTTGTAAAACCTTCCTTCTAAACTATATTTTTCTCTCGATTTTATCCTATTTTTGCACAAGAATAATCCACACTATGCTCCTAACTCTTTTCCAATCTTTTGTAGAGTTTTCCCTCATTTTTCCACCCAAAGTCAGTAAAAAGACCTGTCCCAACCCACTTACGACGAGCACCTGAACCGACCCTTTACTGGCCGCACGACACACCCACTTACCTGTCACAGTTGCTGCCCGTCACAGCAGCAACCTGATACGGGCGTGTCGCACGAGGGACCCTGACGAGTGATACACCATCTACCCGACAGGGAGCTTTGCCTGGCACAAATCATCCCGATAGAGTCTATCACATGATGAAGCCACTCATCAGAGCAGCTGCCCGCCAGCGTCATTACCCGACATGGTCAAGTGATTTGCTCACGACCCGATACGTGCCGCAAGCCGTGTCGGGTGACAGACGCGTCAGTCCTCCCTTGAAGCCACGCTAACAGAGTCGATAAAGGACACATGACCCCACGAGAACCGCAACGTCTACCACCTTCTACCTATAAATAGTAGCTACAAAACTTAGATGGGAGGGGTCGGAACCTGGAGAAAGTTAACTTTGGAAAGCATCTGGAGCTAGCGCGTCGAGTCCCAAGGCGTGTCGGGCGACACTAGGTGAGCACATCCCCAACCTGAGAGGGGCAGGAGTAGTTTACTTAGATCCCATCCCGATAGCCGCAACAGCCCGATACGACCAAGAAGGCCACCCAGTGTGCCAGGTTCCTAGATGGGCTTCAACCCAAGACAGCTCACCCCCTACACCTGATACAAGGAACCTGAGAACCTAAGTCATCCCTAACCTGACACGATACCGAACCGGATATGGACCAACCGTCACGGCATGTCACCTGATAGGGCTAGCTTCCCGACATGGGCGTATCGGCAGAGGTCCCACCCAGTATCGGGTTAGAGGTGTCTTAGGGGTCCGTTGCTATATATATCGACCTCCTACATCAAGAAGGTTGATACCTATCTTCACTTTTCAGCATTTTTACTTTCGTTCATTATGCATTGTAACTAAACGGTTTTTACATATCATGCTGATGGAATCAGTGGAGTTTAATACCTGTTGTTCTGTGTATGGTTCCTTTTTATTGGATGATTTCTTTATAGCATTTGAACTCTAGCATGCATGCTTGGATCATGTTTTGACTAGCTATCGAATCATGTTTCCGTTTCAACTCCTTCGAGAGAGGGATGTTGTACTCTAGAGTTTGGTCGAACCCGGGAGTATGAGAGTACCTAGGATCGGGGTTGCTCTGGTCTATCTTTCCACTCCAACCCATGTCCATTACTCTTGAGAGAGGGTGTTTGTGCATAGTTGGAGGCACTCACTTTGAGATAAGAGGGTGTTGGATGTCTTCCGCTGCCGCTTGTTATGACCAAGTTTTCATCCTTCGTGCCTTGCCACAACAATAGTTTTATCTCCTCAGATTTTGTTGCACAAAACCCCTATAAAAATTGCTAAACCCTAAAATCAAAATCTTTCTAGTAACCCCATTTGAAGATAGTCTTTTAGTTCACTTTCTTTACGATGTTTTCTTGTTCAACCATACCTATCCTTTTTACCTGATTGATGTGCTTAGACAAACAAACCTCAAATTCTAAAGCACCGTTCTTCCTATCCCTGCGTTCGACCTCGAACTACTTGGACCCTGTGCTAGTTGCAGGTGTCTTAAACATTTGGGTTCTATAAATTTCTAAAAGTCTGATAACCTAGACATGAGTTCATACCTAGACCCACGTTTAAGGCTCATCAGTCACCACAATATAAAGTTTCTAGTAGTAGGGAACTCGTTAGTGAAGCACTGCTTGAGTAGTTTGGTCAACCATAAAATCCTAGATGAAAGTATGGATCAATGGGTATTGAACACACTCCCTAAGTACACACATGCACGTAGTGTAAGAAACACCAAGTTATTCATAACTTGTACACTTAAGGGGGAATTACATATAACTGGTTTCATAACAACAATATAATTAGCCACAAAACTTTAAATAACAAAAATTCTTAGCATTTTACTTAAAAAGGAAACATAAAGGCTATCACATGAAACAATTTTAACATCTTGATATAAAGTCTCTACTCGAAAGTCGTAAACATGGAAACATATACCTGGATCTATAAACTTGGGTATCATCTTATAGTTGACACCCCACCAGATCTTATAGTGCTATATGATTATGCTCCAACTCTCTAGGTGTTACTTCTTCTCCATCTCCTCACCTGTGAACATCTCATTCCCTGCCATGCATTGAAAATATAGTTGTTAGAGTAAGTGGTATGAGTATTCTAACATATAAATATGAATATATTACTAAAATGGAGAATTTATTCCTTGAAGTTGTGCATTATAAAATTAATGTATCTTTTAATAAGGAAATCTATTGGGTTTATGTCCACCATTATATAATTATTCCTCCTCTATGACACCAAAGTATCCTCTATGGTTTGACACACCCTCTGTTGGGATTATGTTCCCTTAGTTGACACCAAGGTTTCGTCTATGGTGCAACACACCCTATGTTGGCACTATATGCCCTCTATTGACATTGAAGCATCCTTTACGGTGCAACACACCCTCTATTATCACTATGTTCCATTTGTTATAAAGAAAGTGTCCTCTATGGTGCAACACACCCTCTGTTGGCACTATGTGCCTTCTATGACACACACAATGTCTCATGATTTGTCTTAAGACTCTCTAATAATGACTTATCCTATAATGTATATAGTTAATGTTCTGATGAATTTTCCTATCTTTGTTCTTAATTTCATATCTCTAAATATAAATCTATTATATCTGAATCTATATCTCTACTATTTAACAATGAATTGTATCTAAATCTCAATATGATATATGATATTCTTATTGTCTAGATAAATATAAATATGGATCTCTTTGAATAGAATGACTTAATTTAATTCTGATATCAAATATATGATATTTGAGTCTAAAGTCTTGAGAAAATAAATTGAGCTGAATAAAGAAAAACAAAGTATCTAGAACTAGTCTAAGTATCAGATATCTAAAACATAAATATCTCTTATTTCATTTACTTAATTCTTGTCTTTTTACTTATCTTTCTCTATAGACCTTGTACTCTGGCACCTGGGTCTCATGACCTACACTTCAATGCCTTGTTCATATATCTAATTCAGCTTGCACTAAGGGCCTAGCTCTCATGACTTACACAAAGGACCTGGGTCATATCTCTTAAGTTGAATGTACACTAGAGGCATGGGTCTAACTCCATAATATCATTTCATATTATTAAATCTGAACTTAACATGAATCTTATTACTTTCTGATCTCATGGCCCTAACATGAGCCTAAATCTTAAATCTGAGAACATGAATATTATAAATCTTATGTTGCGAACTTCATTATAATTTAGTGCACTCTTATGATCTTATCATGTAATTAATCTTTAGATCTTAATCATTCTAAGAATCCAAATAACACTTAGTTATTAGATCTAAGTGTATCGAAGAAATCTAAATAGCAATTTCAACTTGAAATCTTAAGTACATGGTTATATCACATTAAAAATTAAGTCTGACTATCTTGCTTGCATATCTCATTTTGTACTCTTATTAATTAATGTGAATCATTACTAAGAAATCTTATAGGAACATGATACTTCAATATTTCTCATGAACTCAGTTTATCTCAAACATTTTAATAAATTTTAGTAAAAATCTCTACTAGAGATATTTGAGTATATGTGAGAACACAATCCTGATGGTACGAAAATCTTAATTGCATATCTTAAATTCAAATCTTAGAACATTATAACACATAAATAACTATGTCTTTTCTAAGAAGCATGTATATTTATTGAGGTTAATAAGTATGAATATTCATGGGCATGAACCACTTACCTTTCTCTCAGAGAAGATTCTAGTTTCTCTTCCTTGGTTAATGTAACCTTAATCACATTCTTGGGGTTGTTTGAACCCTAATTACCATGTATATTCAATTATTTTTAATAAAATTTAATCTTCACTTTAGTTCCTTGGTTTCATGTTTCTTGTTTGAAAAGGGAAAACTTTTGTCAAAACAACCTTTAAAAGTTATTCCATTATTCTGGATCTAAAAAATCGATCAAAATCCATATAAACATGACCCCATTGGACATGCTAATTAATTTCTATGATTATTCAGAAACAAGTCTCCATTCATCCAATCAAAAACTCTGATAAATCCATGTCGGAATCAACTTGTCCACTAGCACCTATGGGCCCTACCTAGATGATCCAATCAGGACCATCCACAAGGCCTAGCTCACCTGAAACCAAATGGATGTGAAACATCCAAAAACCCTTACAACACTAATTAAACAACTATCTATCAAGGACAAAAGGGCAAAATCAGCCCCTGGCATCTTCCTTGTGG
The DNA here is from genome assembly GCA_963693085.1 of Alisma plantago-aquatica. Lineage (NCBI taxonomy): Eukaryota > Viridiplantae > Streptophyta > Magnoliopsida > Alismatales > Alismataceae > Alisma > Alisma plantago-aquatica. The sequence goes on from OY856409.1 coordinate 1,774,608,202, forward strand.
AAATGGTGTTGAGGTTCTCTCTTGGAACAAGAAGCTCAGAGTAGGACTGAGATCGAGGCCACGACTATTGAAACCAGTTTGACCATGTGATTCCCAGACTCAATCAAACCAGAAAACCCTTGTTGGAATTCCATGGAGCATTGGAGATCCAACCCCAAGTTGTTCTTATGCTGAAAATAATTGGGAATGAAGCTCGTGATATGGAAATGATTATGTCGATTCTAAAACTCAAAACCAAATACAAAGAAATCTCCACAGAGATGAGTTAGTCAGAGGCAATCAGATTTTATAGCATGAGATCAATTAAGAATTGATTATCATTGTGAAGAGCCATTATTGACCAAATAGACTTTTGTAGAATTACCTCCCATCTCACAAGATTGAGGGAGTAAGGAGATTCACACTAAGACCGTGAGGGTCGCTCATTCTTTCATGTGGTGTGAAATTATGTGCTCCTAATTATCAACAAAGCCCATGAGGATTTAGGTGTCGACACTTGTGGGTGGAGAGATCCACCAAATCACACTACCAAGCTATTCATGGGAAAGGTCTATTATGGTTCCAAGAACTTGCCTTACCATTTAGTTTGGTTGGGACGTTGCCTATAAGAAGAGAGATCCGATGAGCTCCAGGGAAGATGATGACTGGGTTGAGGGATGGAGGGGATATAGAAGTGAAATTTGACTATGTGTAGGGGAGTAGGGGATATTACAAAAGGAAACATAAAGGCTATCACATGGAAAACTCTTTTAACATATTGAGACAATGTCTCGAATTACTAAGTTCTTTAAATCTGAGGATCATCTTATAGTTGGCACCCCATTAGATCTTATACTACTCTATCATTGTTTCCAAGTCTCTAGGTGTTACTTCTACTTTGAATCCTCACCCATAGACATTTCATCCCCAACCATGCATTAGAAAGATAGTTGTTAGAGAAAATGGAATGATAATTCTAATATGTTAATAAAAATATACTATACTAGACAATTCAAAACTAAAATATAAAAGGGAGAATTGAAATTTATAATTTATACAATATTAAATTAATGTATCTTTTAGTTATGACTTTTATTTGGTTTGTGGACACTATTACATGATAAGTTCTCCTCTGAGACACTAAAGAATCATATATGGTACAACACATAGTACGTGGCACTACATATCCTTTGTTGACACCAAACTATCCTCCATGGTGAAACTCATCATCTGTTGGCACTATGTGCCCTTTATTGACAATGAAGTGTCCCCTATAGTAAGACACACCCATTGTTGGTAGTACGTGCCCTCTATTGCCATCAAACTATCTATATGGTGAAATACACCCTCTGTTGGCACTACATGCCCTATATGGCACCTGCATTGTCTTATGATTTGTCTAGAGACTCTCTGGTGAGGACTTATCCTATAATGCATATAGTTATATTCTGATGTTCCTTTCTCTCCGTGTTATTAATCTCTTATCTCTAAATTAATCTATTATCTCTCAATCTATGTTCCCGCTCTTTAATTATGAACTGAATCAAAATCTAGATGTGAGATATCTTATTATTTAGATAAATCTTAAATTAAATCTCTTTTAACATGATGACTTAATTTATTTTACATATCATCTATATGACATTTGAGTCTAAATGCATGAGAAAACAATTTGAACTAAGTATAGAAATATGAAGTATCTGGAAATAGAGTAAATATCAAATATCTAAGATAAAATCTCTTATTTATTTAACTTAATTCTTGTTTTTTTAATTGTCTTTCTCTGGAAACTTGTACTCTGATAGCTAGGTCTCATGACCTACACTCTGGTGCTCGGGTCATATATCTAATTCAGTCTACACTAAGGGCTTGGGCCTCAGGACTTGCACAAAGTTCCTGAGTCATGTCTCTTGATTTGACACGCACTAAAAGCCCGAGTATAACTCCATATTCTCATTTCATCTGATTAGATGTGACTTTAACATGATTCTCAATGCATTCTAATCTCATGGTCCTAACATGAGATTAAATTATAAATCTTAAACCATTACTCTCATAAATCTTATATCCAAACTTAATCATAACTTAGTACTCTACTCTTATATTCTTATCGAGTACTTAATTCTTAGATATTAAATTTTGTAATAAATCTAAATAATACTCAGTTCTTAGATCTCAATATCTCTGAGAAATTTTAATATCAATTTCTACATGAAATTTAATTACAAGGTTATATCACATTATCAGATAAGTACAACTATCTTGCTGGCACAACTTATCTTTTAGTATTGTTAATTAAAAGGAATCATTTTTTTGGTCAGTAAGCGTGTTTTTCATTCCTTCATCAAAAAAATTGTACAAAGGGGAGCTTTAGCTTAGAGGTCTATCTATAACGATAAACAAAACCAACCTATCTATGTAGGCTTCTATAGTCACTTTCTATGCATCCCCACACTTTAAGTGGGCTTACATCAATTTAATCAAAAATGATCTGGTTCCTATGAATCCAGATATGGTAAATAGAAAGGATGGCTAATAAAGCCTCATTCCTATTATTCAAAAGGTGTACCTCTTCCTTCCTAACAGAAGCAAGAGGTATCAGCTGAGTGACTCTTCCCCATATCACAACTACGTCCTCACAATCCCAAAGGATATGGTTCATAGATTCTACATTTATTTTGCATAGGCTGCACATGGATGCAAGGTTGAATCCCCGTCTTTGTAGGAGATCTTCAGTTAGCAGTCTTCCATGAATGACCTTCCAATAGGTAATAATTGCATGCCTGGGAGCACTAGATTTCCACAGCCAAGAAGCCCATAGAGGCACTTCGTGTTTTTGTCTATAGAAATTCCATGCTTCCTTAAGAGTGACAGTCTTTAGGTTACCTAACAAGCAGGTGTCTTCCTCTTCTCCCACCTGAATGTTGTGGTACACCTTTATAATGCTTTCCATTCCTCTTTTCATCGGGATCTCCCATTTCATGTCACTGATAAGTTTGCTCAGGTAGTTGTTAGGACCCATATTCATTTTTAGTTGGAGGTACCCTGGCTCTTTAACGCACTGCTCAAGAAAACAACTATCAACCAAGGGGTCTTTCCAGATCTTCACAGTGGAACCACAACCGATTTTGAATCTTACATGAGGTACACACCTATCCCTGGCTTTAAGGATGTTCCTCCACATCGAGTTGGTAGTTTGTTTAGCCTTACATGACCAAACTGATTCCTCTTTGATATATTTACTATGGATCCAACGAATCTACAAGGTTGATTTGTTCTTTGCAATATCCCACTAGTTCCTGACAAGGCCCGCATCACTCCAATCTTCGACTTTCCTTATGCCCAAACCGCCTTCGACTTTGGGTCTATAGATCGTATCCCAGGAGACGACATGGATGTGCTTTCTATCCTCTTTATCCCCCAAAGGAATTTACAATAGATAGCTTTGATTTTAGTTTTTGTAGCTTTAGGGAAAGGAAACACCCCTGTCCAACACATGTGATAGGCTGTGAGGGTAGAGATAACCAGTTCCAACCTTCCTGCCATTGAAAGGAGTTTGGTTTTCCAACACTCCAGCTTTGTCTTGAACTTATCAACAAGTGGGTAAGACATCCTTTTCGTGAGCCTACCTGCAAAGATAGGTACTCCCAAGTATCTAACCGAGAAGTTAGATCATTCTACTCCCATCATCAAAATAATGTCAGGATGTACATTCCAACTTAGAAACGGTTGGCTTTTGTAGGATTGAGCTCCAGTCCAAAAGCTTCCTTGAAGCATTGTAAACAACCCTTGATGCCTACAATGGTCTTCGACATAGATTTGGAAAAGACCAATAGGTCATCAGCAACCATTAGGTGGGAAATGGAAATATCTCCACTTTTAAGAGGTTCAACTTCTTTCCTTCTTACTGCTTCATCAAACATAGTAGTGAGTCCTTGCTTCCCAAGGACGAAGAGGTATGGAGTAAGGAGATCACCCTGCCTTATACCACTAGTAGTTTGAATAATCTCAGTAGGGGCGCCATTAATCAGAGTCTGACAAGACGCGATATCCATGCATTCTTTAATCCATCGCACCCAACAATCAAGAAACTCCATAGCTTGGAGAACTTTGATCGGGTATCCTCGGTCTATAGAGTCATAAACTTTGCTCAAGTCAGCCTTTAAGAAAAGCTTACTACCGACATTCGCCTTTCTGAAATCATGGACCAGTTAATTTGTGAGGAGTATTGCATCTGCTATCCTCCTCCCTTTGACAAAAGCGCACTGGTTTAGGCTAACTAGGCTAGGCAAGATCTCTCTCAGCCTATTAGCCAAAATTTTAGAAATAACCCTGGTGATGAAGTTGTAGAGCGAGATCAGTCTCCACTCACCAACTTTGGTTGGCTGTTTGACTTTGGGTATAAGAGCCACATAGGACTTATTCATCTCCTTCAACATTCTCCCTTTAAGGAAGAAGTCCTTCACTGCACAACAGATATCCGCAACAACAGTGTCCCATGTTGATTAAAAGAAGTGTGCATTCATCCCATATGGACCTGCAGACTTATCATCATCCACTTTCTTAATGATATCTAATATCTCCTCATCAGTAACTAAAGCACACATGGCTTGTTTTTGGGATTTGTTCATCTTAGGCAGGTCTTCTCCTCCAAAGTGCTTGTTACTACCCTGAGCATTGAAAATTTGGTTGTAGTGGCTAATGAAGGCATCCCCAACAACTTTCTTGTCACTAATTTGTTCACCATTCACTTCGAGCACTCAAATCTGGTTCCTCTGCCTTCTAATTTTCAGGGAAGCGTAGAATAACTTGGTGTTTGAGTCTCCATTTTAAGCCAGAAAATCTGGGATTTCTGCCTCACCATGGAGTCCTCTATATCTTTTGCAGCAAGCGCTTCCTCCTTCAAGGTTTTAGCAATATCCCATAATAGCTCATTGTATGGGTCCTTATCAGCTTCATCTTGGGCTTTCAGATCTTCCCTTTCTTTGTTCTTAGAAGAATCACTTAGGTCCCCGCTTCTCTCACAGTTCCAATTTTGAAGCTTTCTTTTCGTGATCTTGATTTTTTGGCAAAGCCTGTTCATAGGATTACCTTCAAACTTAGTTCTCCAAGCATCTTGGACCACTTCTTGAAAACCAGGTATGCTAGCCCATGCATTGAAATACCGAACATGATATTTAGTTTTTTGCCCTTCTTCATCCAAGTGGATTAGTTGAGCATGGTGGTCACTATAGATTGACGAGAAGATCTCAACCCAAAGGTTAGGATATCCTCCAATGCTTTGACTATTCAACAAAGTTCTGTCGATTTTACTCCTTGTATTGTTCATGCCACTTTATTGGTTATTCCAAGTGAAGAAGGTTCCTTTAGCTTCAACTTCAATCAGATTGAGGTTTTCCACTAACTCATTGAAATCCCTCATCAATCTAGCTGAAGGTGATGCTCTCCCTTTCCTTTCTTCAGCTTTTCTAATAGCATTGAAGTCCCCGGTTATAACCCAGTGTCCTCTAACTGAGTTACTGATGGTTGTCAGGTCCTCCTAGAGAAGCACCTTTTGGCGTCATCATTATAGTCATACACCGCAGTGATGTTTAGGTTTTTATCCTCGTAGCTCAGACAGAAGTGAAGGAATTGTCTGGATTGGGCAATAGTTCTGATGTTGATATCATCACTTTCCCAGATGACAAGGATCCTAACCTTCTTGCTTGAGTTCGAGTTGTCAATCCACTTTGCTCCTGGCCAGGTTTTCTGAATAGCCTTGGCAAGTTTCTTCCTTTTTAATTTTACTTCTGTTAGAAGAGTCACATCAACCTTGGCTCTTCTCATTTCTGCTCGGATCGCGTCCTGTTTCTCCCAGTAGGAGATATCGCGGACGTTCCAAGCCATCACTGTGGGCGTGCTACCCATTTGACCTCTGGACTGGCACGCCACCAGTCGAGGCCATGGTTTTAGTGTTGTTCTCAGAGTCACCAAGTGACTGAAACCTATTGTTGTCCTTCTCCTTCCCCGTGGGAGTCTTTTATCTCCTTGTCCTTCTTGCACTGATCATTTTTCTCAGCTTCTCAAAGTCGTCCTTTTCATTAGTAGTGCTTGTCTTTCTCAGGTTGGGGTTGCTACGTTCCGAGGAGGTGTTTGGTACTTGTTGATTCTACTCTACGGCCACGACGACCGGAGCAGTAGGCGCCATCTCAACATTGTTCAATGAGGAATTATGTCAAATGGCCTGGCTGCTGTCATTACTCTGCTGTGGTTGGTTTGCTTGTTGATCATCGACCTTCGCAGGGACTTTTCACAATCTCTTCTCATGACCAAAGCTTTCGCAATGTGGGCATTTGATGGGGATCCACTCGTACTCAATGTTGACGGCGTAGTCACTGCCTTTATCCGTCCATAGTTTAAATACCTTCGAGAAGGTGCAATTAGCGCAAATCAGAACATTCACACGAGCTTATTCGACCCTCGATTTGGCCTTCGTTTTGTGATCCAAGCATTGAGGTTTTCCCAGGAATGACACAATGCGAGCAATCATCACCTCGCTCCACAGCTCGAGCGGGAGGCTGTGAATCTTTAGCCATACCGGAATGGATAACTTCTCCTGTTCCAGAGGTTCTCCTTTCTCCCATTTCTTCAAGACCGTTGACTTCCCTTTCACGTACCATGGGCCACCTTCAAGGGCATTGGCGAGGTCTGAATCCTCTACTGCTTCCTCTACCCATCACCTCCAAGGGACCAATCAGCTTCCATAGCTTGATTAGGTAATCCTATAGGGTAGGTATGTGTGGCTTAAAGCCAATGATGTAGCCCACAAGTGTATTCCTCCATAGCACTGCGTTCTCATCCACCTCTGTCTGAGGTATTATGATGGTGTCACCTTCGAGGGTCATAGGTGTTTTTGGTAGTCTGGTATCCACATCCCCCACCGAGTTCTTGAATACGACAGACCAATCCTTTGATGCACTGGCTACTATGACCTCCTCTAGAGCATAGCTCCGACGTTGAGGTCTCCTTCCTCCTTGATTCGAGGTATGTCCCTGGTCCTCGCCTGTGGCACCGCCAGTGCCCCCAGAGCGCGACCCCATAGTTTGATTAAAAATGAATCATTACTAAGATCTTATATGAATGTGATTCTTTATTTTTTCTCATGAACTCATTTTATGAATCTCAATCATTGTGATAAATCTTAATAACAATCTCCTTGAGATATTTGAGTATATGTGAGAACAAAATCTTGAAGGTATTAAATATCAATTCCATATCTTAACTTGAAACCTTTGAACATTATAACACATAAATCATTATGTGTAATCTATAAAATTTGTATATATACTAACCTGGATAAGTATGAATACTCATCAGCATGAACCACTTACCTCTCTCAAAGATAATATTATTGTTTATTTTTCATGCTTAATGAGACCTGAATCACATTTTTTGGGGTTGTTTGGACCCTAATCATCCTATATATTCAATTGACATTGATTAATAATTAATCTTCACATTAGTCCTAGGGTTTCATAGTTCTTATATAAAAAGGGAAACTCTGAGAAAAACATCGTTTGAAACTCAACCCATCATTTAGATCTCAAAAAATCAATCAAAATCCATATATAAGTTGACCCCATTGGATATACCAATTAATTCTAGGATTTTCAAATATAAACTCCATTTATCCAATAAAAAACTCAGACAAATCCACTTTGGCATAAACTTATCCTCTAGCTCGCTCGGGCCTTACCTAGCTGGTCCAATCAAGGCCATCCATGAGGTCAATCTCACCTACAAACAAATGGATATGAAAGATCTATAAAAGCCATTACAACACAAATAATGTAATTAATCCATCAGGGAAAAAAGAGTAAAATCGATGTCTGACATTTTCCTTGCAGCAATGACATTGACATCTGCTTCTTGGAGCAAGAAGCTCTGACCAAGATTCAAGATCAAGGCCTTGACTATAGAAACTAGTTCAACTATGGGATTCCAAGGCTGAATCAAACCTGACAACCCCTAGGTGGGTTTTCATGGAGCTTTGGAACTCCAACCATGAACCGCTGTTATGCTGACAAAATTGAGAATGAAGCCCATGACATTGAAATGATGATGTGGATGTTGAAACTTAGAGCCAAATATAAAGAAATCTCCATCAAGATTTGGCCAGAGGAAATCAGATTTCATAGTGTGAAATCAACTAAGAGCTGACAATCTTTGTGAAAATCCATTAGCGACCAAATAGAGTCTTGTAGGATTACTTCCCCTCTTACAAGATTGAGGGAGTAAGGAGATTCACACTGATCTCATTAGTATCTCTTATGCCTTCACGTAGTTTAATATTATTTGCTCCTTGCTGACAAGAAATATCTAGAGGCTATAGGTGTAAGGAGTGGGACCCGAGAAGGGATCCACTCCCTACTTAACATGAGGAATGAATCCATCTATTCCAAACATACCAACAAGCATGATGGAATATGTGTGTAATTTTTTTTATTCATTTCTCAAATGATGGTACAAAAGAATAATCAGAGTGTAGTGGCAGAACAATATTTCATGACTATATACAATTTGAGTATCAGTACATCATCATCTCAAAAATGGGTTTACATGAAACTTACAACATAAGGATCTAACTAGAGGGATGACTAGCTATCTCGATTATGTCTCCCACAAAGTGTCTTCTCCATAAGCTAGGTCCAAGAATGCATGTAATGCCCTCTACGTTCTACACATGTGGTAGTACTAACTTTGAGTGAGTTTGAAAACAACAACCAGGAGGAGAAAAACAAAGGGAAGGACGTTAACAAAAACTAAGTATGTGCAATAACTAACAACTAGGTAATACTTAAGATAAAGGAAAGTCAACTTATAACATTTAATAATGGAAAGGTTCACAAGAAGAAGTTTCAATAGAATTTAGATGGAAAAAAGATGAGTGATTATAATAAAAGAGATCATTAACTGAAAGAAAATCTTGCCATATAACAACAATAACAAATTAATAAACAATGCATGTAAACAATTAGACCACTTTTGTTTATGCCGGGACGAGACGCATACTATCAAGCCTAAGTTGGTTGGAAAGGCCGAATGACACACCTAATATATATAATATGAGTGGAAAGTCATAGTCACTATGGAAAGGTGCATCCAAATATTATCATAAGTAAAAATGTACATGCTACTATAAATAAACCTAGTCTATTTGTGTAGACACATGATATATAAGAAAGATATAATTTCAATCATCATCAACATGATTTGAATAAGTGAAAGTGATTATATAAATAAATAGGCTAGATGACCCTCAATAGTAGAATAACATGGTATCAATAATAAACCAGGAAGTAGCAAGAGAATACGAAGGTATATTTAAAGGTGAACAAGATTTAAAAAAGAATGCCACATATGGGAAACTTGTTGGTGAACATAGTATTGCCTTGATAATCGATAAAGATTCACATACCTCATTAGAGTTGACATAAGTCCAAAGACAACCCTAGGTCCAAGACTATGTCTCGAAGACACCTATTAAACATATATATTGAATTAGGGTTGGACTTACATTAATCATATAAACCCTAAAATCACCTTTTATCATTTTTTTTAATTATGTTATCACAGACATTCTATCTTGTATTATATTTATCAATTCATAACATATTTTACTTTTTTCAGACATACAAAATTAATTATGAAATTTGAAATATTAAACAATTAGATAAATATATAAAATGATATATTTATTTATTGGATTTGGATAATGAAAATAGTATCATTAGACATGTTGTACTTTGGTGAATTCAAAAAATATTTTATTTTGTTTTTATGACTTACGGATGGTTTATAGCAAATTGTGGAAACTTTAACCAATTAGAAAATCATATAAATCCACATGTGCACCTTACCAATTTATATATAAAACATAGTGACATGGCCCAACTAGAGTCTACTGATTGGACCATACCTACACCTAGGCAAGTGCACTGTTCATCATGATTGAACATAATGAACAAGGGAAAAGATAGAAATGCCCTTGTAGGAAAAATAAATAAGCAAACAAAGGAGAGAGGGTAAATCCAAAAACTCACAAAGGGCCATCTTCCTCATTGTGTGGCTTGCAAAGAACACAACAATAATTGTTCATAAACCCAACAAAATACTCCCATTGTAGCGAGAATCAGAGGAAAGCAATCACCTCTTCATCTTAGTTGGATCATGATGGAATCAATGAACCCAAAAAGGACCCTGAGGTAGCCAGATGTGAGCGGAAGACCTTTCACCGTGATTTTTTGAGAGGGAGGAACTCAAAAACCTATATAGCCAAAGTTACATCAAGGAACAAACAAAACAATTAGTCAACGTTGGTCTAAGGAGAGAAATATGAAGAACATTAATGATACTAAGAAGTTAAAATATTGATTGGGTCAGTCGATCCAATAATAGGTGAAATAGAGTAAAACTTAGAATACCTCAAAATAAGCCAAGTCAAGGTGGCAGAGGCTTCTACGGGAATCATCTGAAGCTATTACATGTCCTATCTAAATCTCAAGATGAGTCAAGTTGTCTTGAGGACTCCCAGGTTATATGCAAGGACAAGAACAATGGTCACTAGAGTAGACATTATGGATTGGATCAGGGAGCTTGAGATCAACCAAACAAGAAAAGCCCAACAACAACGATTATGGAGGTGAGGAGGCAGTAAGGGGCTAGTTATATGGGGGCTCAAAGCAATTGGGTTGTGAGAAGGAGGAAAAGAAGGGAAAACATGGCAAAGGTGGTGGCACTCACAATTACCGAATTTGGGGAAATAAACCCTAGAAAAACTAGGGTTTAATCATGCAGAGCTTTATAAGGAGATAATAGGCAAATAAGTTGCAGAAAAATACTAAGAAAAGATCAAGAAATCACAAAGAAGATTCAATCTAGGAACTGGTAGAAATAGCCTGTCTTTCCAAATTTGGATCGGGGGAGAAGAAGATTCCCCAAACACATGGTTTAGTGGGTGCATTCTTACTTATAATCTTGGCCGTTCATCTATCACTCCCACATGTAGATAAAGGAAACAAGGGGTGCGCCAAATCACGTACAAAAACTTTAGACAAAATAAAAGGAATTCAACTAAATGGTTACCATCTTTCTTTCTTAATTAATTTGGGGGCTCAAACAAGGTTTGAATAAAGTGAAAATTGACATTCAAGCAAATTTAGACATATAATTACTTTTAAGCATCATTTTATACTTTTGGGGTAGTTTACTATTTATTTTATATTTTTGACCTTAAGATATATTCTCTATCCTAAATAAATTTAGGAGAGATATGATTATTCAATTAATGTGTAAACTCACTCATAGACTAATTTTTATATGTAGATTTTAAATTTGTGGTTTGTTTACACATTTCAAGATAATGAATAATTTATTTAACACTTTTGGCCCTTTCTCGTATTTTCTTTTCTAAATAAAATTAGGATAATATTATTATCCAAATAATATGAAACTTGGCACCCAAGATAATTGGGATCCAAGGAATACATTTTACCATTATATCTAACATCTAAGATTTACTTTTATGAGTTATGGAACCATCAAATTTTTTTAACTCATTATTATTATATTTATCAAAATGTTTTACCTTTATTACCAAAATTCACTTAATTAAGTGCTATTATCTTCAATCTGTTGTTAAAAGAGTTCTAATTATTATTATGAAAAAAATTTGATATTTTGCCCATTTACAATATTTAGTTCACTAATTCCTCTTTTAGTTAGATGCTTGCACATGAAACTTCCAAATATTATCATAATATATGTTTTATGTACATTATACCTCTTATTTAGCCATTATAAGAATGCTAGCACATAATTATATTGCTATATTGATTTAGTATATTTATGTGATGTGATGTCAAATATAGTACCTATTGCCATGTTAAGTTATAAGCTTATCCTTATTTGGTCAAATATTGGGGACCAAGCTTACTAACCATCTAATCATGGAATAGGGTGAGATCCTAGATTTTGATTCATTACAACACTCCACCCCTTAAAGAGGATTTGGTCCCCAAAATCCAAACATTCAAAACCAAGGATAAAGAGTCACCAATAACCAAGATCTAACTATGTTAGTCCAGGTATCATCATTCCACGATGTTTTCTAATTAGAATCTAAACTTAAAGAGTTAAGTCAAGACCAAGGGTTTTGTCAACACTATTACACATATTAGAGTTTCATACTTTGTGATGGTATTTTCATCATCATTGTTTTAATATACATAAAGCATCAAGCTTCATGTCCTCAATGGTAAATGAAGCTCTCTCAACTTTCCAAGGTCCATTCTCAAGTCTTTGAGTGAAATGAATGGCTAAGGTTGAAGATTGAATGAAGAAAAGAAGAAATTAAGCATTGAATTTCGATTTCCACCATGAAATTAAGGTTGAAGATGACTATGGAGCTTACCTACAGGTTGGGGCACGTCCTCCTGTTTCTCCTAAGCTCCCTTGTGATCAACCGATACAAGGAAAGAAAAAGGAATCGAAAAATCCTTTCATGTGGGATGAAAATGGGATGTATATAAGGGAATGAGAGAGAAAGTGATAAATAATTTCTTCAACTCCCAAAATTGGTGCCACATACTCCCCTCCATCCCTTTCATACGAATCCATCTCCCCCACCTTGTAATTCCTCTTCATTATCCATGAATTAAAAGAAAACAAATTAAGCACCTTAATCAATATAATAATAATATCCAAAATTGAGTGGATGTTACTTTTTCTTTAACTAATGTGAGTGGGCTCCCCACTCACTTTAGATATTTCGTTGCCTTTGCAAGGCACAAGTACGTCCATACTTATGGAAATTCAACCATCCATTTTTGGTTGAAGGGCACTTCCATTAATATATTTATTTTTGCATTAAATTGAATTAGGGTTTCAATTATGCTTAAATCTTGATTATTTTAATATCAAGATTCTCTCTCCTCCAAAGTGATTCAAATGAGACGCCCCTCTGATTTTCTTGTCTCTAATTAATATAAAGAAACATTGGGGACTCTCTAGTAGTGGTATTTTGCATATTGAACCCTAGGTTTTGGGTAAATTGCACATTACACCAAAACTAGGTTTTAATGCACAAACATTGCTTAATAAGTTCTTTCTTGGTGTTTAGGCTACCACAAGCCATACCTCTGCAACATTTTCATTCTTATGATGCTTCAACACTTGAGGAACATTTTATATATGTAATATTTGCAAGTTAACCCCTCAACTTGGGTAATTTGCACTTTGGTCCAAAACAAGTCAAACATTGTTTCAACATTATTCAAAAAGGACTAAAATTGAAAAATAAGTTCCTCTTGAGCCTTAATTACTTTTCAAAAGATAAAGACAATAATATATATGACTTACTTGAGAAAACAACTAGGGTGAAGTCTTAACCCAGGTCAGGGATGTTATAATTATAAACCCCTAACAAGGATTTCATCCCCAAAATCCCAGGTAAAGGAAAACACATATTATTTATTCATCATATCATCAAGGCTCCAACTGATATCTTAATGTCATGGAGAGGCCACAAAACTTTGATCATCACAATGTCCTTCCATACTGGGTTATCATAGAAACTGTCACACAGGACACATACTCCACTGTCCTTTTCATTATTAACTATAGAGTCAACTCTATGTCAGGTAACACTACCTTATTTAACTCAAGTGTAAAACCTCACTAATTTGTCACCCACTTGGTACTGCAAATCTTATCATACACTTTTAGCTTTAATAAGCTTTTCCCACAAAGATTCTACAATTGTTCCTTTAATTAGTACGTCCTTATTGAAGTTATGTTTATGCAGAGCATAAACCCCCAACATATGATGTCCATAGTATTTGATATAACTAAACTAATTTCACAGTTGGCCATTCCAGGTAACCAACATAAATCATCTTTCTCTCATCTTAGGACCTTACTCGTTACACATATCTTTATCTTGGAACCAAAGTCTAGGACATTTTAAACTTATGCACATCAAGTGTCATAAGACTCACTTGATTGCCATGTCCTTGAAGGGAAAGATCACAAAGAAACATATTCTTTTTATCACCCCATCATTACTCAGGGTTGTTTATCAAAGAGAAGAGATTATCATCTCCTTAGATTATTGCATGAACTTTCAATTGTTCATGTGTCATTCAATCTTATTTCCTATTAATTTCCTTGCCTTCATCATAGAAATTATAGAGATGATTACATATCACCACCTATCAGTATTATCATCATCATGCTTACTAATTATGGGTATTCCAACCCTTAGTTCATCACTGAACATTGTTACTTCTAGGTCTAAGGACCAGGGTATACATTATACTAAACATCCTCTTTTGTTTATAAGTCGATCTATGATTAACTCAGATCTCTCCATATCAATTAATATGTGGTAGAATTATCCATGCCACATCTCAGACTTCATTATGCTCTTTAGATTGTCTCAAAATGACTACTTGATCAGGGTAATAAAAAAGATAGCAATCTGAGTGTGTCATACTTACCTTACCTTCAATAAATGAATACATGGCCAGGGTATTCAAGAACTGAAATTAGGTAGTATGCATTTGTTTCATATTATGTTTCATATTTTTAACATCTCTTTAAATTTACTATTTAATATCTTAGATTTTCTTTGGGTGTTTCTTTTACTTCTCTTCTACATGAAAAGAGAAATTTCAAAACATATAAGAGAATATTATTCTGAATATAGGTTCTCATCCGTTTTATCTCTTCCTTATGTCCTCATAGGATTAATTAAAGGACGCTCAACAATAACTACCTTTCTAATAATCAGTAGGAAGAGTGAGGAAAAAGGAAAGATAATTCAGAATGAAAAGTTTTATCTAACATGCTACCTTTACGGGTTATCTAGTGTCTTCTCTGACCCAATACATGGAGTCAGTTGTCATCTTCTATCGCCTTTGTCTTCAACTACCAGAGGTAGATGGACCAAACTGTGACACATGTCTTCATCCTCGGCCTTCTTCTTCACTAACCTGGGGTCCTTGTGGGTTATGCAGATTATGCCTTGACTGTTGGGTCACCACATTATGTCTTCTTGGACACTGCCACTACTACAGAACCTACCTTTTGTGTCGGTTATTTAAAGCCTTTAGTGTCGGTTTATAAGCGAGACCTATGTGGGTGACACTAAAAGTCCAACCATTGGTCGTCAGTCTTCACGCGCCACCGAAAATGCGCCATCATGGGACTATAGGTGTCAGTTATTAGGTAAGAACCCGACAACCAAACCCTTCGTGCCACAGAAAGGGCACCATGTTGGGCACCATGAGTGTCGGTTATCTACAAATAACCGACAACCAAGCCCTTCGCACCACACGAAATAGATGTCGGTTATTTGTAAAAACCCGACACTATAACATTATGTGTCGGTTATTTACAAATAACCGACGACTATTGGTTTTTTTTTTGCTGTCAGTCTGCAGACCTGCTGTGGCTGGTCGCAGGATGAGAAACCTGTTCAGTTCAGTTATGAACTGTAGGTTTTACGACATCCATTGATATCAGCCGACAACAAGCCGCAAACCTGCAAAATTAACAATAAAAAAGTAGCACATGCATATAGCAATGCAACCTGCAGTTCCATTTTATTTTCACACATTTATAAACATTCACACATGCTAGCAATCTGTAGTTACATTGTTTCACATTCACACATGTAGACTTCATATAGCAACCAACACTTTCATTCATTTTCATTCAAACACATGTAGAAACATCCAGACATGTAGAAACATTCACACATATATTATAATTCATAAATTCATTTACAAAGTATCATTGTTTAGTCATTATTCGCTATCAGGATCCCAATTATATTTTAAAGCCCCACTAATTGTATGGCTGTTGCCCATTCTTCTACTACTTCATTTAATTCTCCCATCGTATAGGGCTCATGTACATCTGGTAAGTCCTTTCCTGTACTGGGGTCCATTTTAAACACCTGTAAAGAGAATGATGTATATATATAATTAATGAGCTATAAATAAGATTGATATATTTCATATTATCTCTTGTCGGCTATATAATACCTCAGCAATACAATCGATGTCCATTGCGGCATTTTTGACAAGTATGTGCATATATCGCATGACATAGTATCCACATGCCCATCTGTTGTCTTGTGTAGCACACTATAAATTCAAACATACAAAATATTAAAAAATACAACTAATTAAGCATTGTTCACATAAATAATATATACATATATTGCAGTAGGGAACTTACTTTCACGTTCTTCCAATTTATTTGCTGGTTCTTTTTCGTGGGGACCTTTCCTCCAGACTTTTTGTACTCCTCAAAACCCCTACATGTTAATGTAACACAGAACATTGCAATTAAATAGTAATGTAATAACATATGTTAACGGATATGAAAAACGAAATATTTCTCACTGAAATATTGCCATTTTCATTTTGTGTCCAAATCTTGTATTCAATTTACACCCCCTAGGATCTAGATAATACACAGTGAACGTCTCGGGGGTAATAACCAATAACTCCCAATGCTTACCACTAGAGGAAAAAAGTTAAAAATTAATAACTCAAAATCCACAATAAAATGTAATTTTCTTAAGTCCAAATTATTATAAGCAAAGTAAACTTACTCTACATTGAATGGAGCCATTATCACCATCTTCTTATTTACAACAAAAATTGAAAAAGCCTCACAGTAGTATTGTTGAACTGATGTAGGGTCTTTAGCTACTAGACTAATCAAGGATGGAATCAAAAACCCTACATGTTCGAATCCAAAATCTGCACATATGTTGTCTAAGTAGGTGCAAAATATGTATTAATTACGCATGCATTAATAAATAAGAAACCAGATCACCAGATCATACACAAGGTATATGGATGTATAAAGAATATCTCACCTTATCCATAGCTCTATCACAAATGTATTTAGCCAATCATATCGAAACATCTCCAAAATATCTTGTATAAATATTTTTGTTTCGTATGACTGACCTGTAGAATGTGAATTAGAAGAAACAGTTATAGGGGAGTTTATATCATGTTTCCCTAACCATACTGCCATACCCCTACAGTTAGGACCTAACAGGACAGGTAGGTCATGTGGAACCCAACTAGGTAATGCAGGAGGTGGAAGTGGAGGCCTAGATGTTGTGGGTGTCTTCTTTTTAACCTGTATATATATATATATATATATATATATATATATATATATATATATATATATATATATATATATATATATATATATATATATATATATATATATAATAATTTCAGATCAACGGCCAGCATATACACACACTAACAATTGAACATAATGTAAATTTACCACACCTTTTCAATAAAGAAGACATACGCTTTTTCCCACAATATCACTCTGCCAACTGCATCACCAAGTGTTTCACAATCTGGGTGGGCATATGGAAATGGAAGATCCATCCACTGGGGGATTATATGTATCAGGCTCACCCGAATCCAACCAGCTGGTACTGGAGACCCATGACACGTTTCCCCTGGTACGGATGGGTAAGCCGACGCCTCTGCCACGACATATTCTTTACTTTTTAGACGCATGGCTTCAACCCCTACAAATTTTTGTGTAAAGAATGTTATATACATATATACATATCATCTTTTTTGAAATGACTACAATTTCATATATACATATCATCTTGAATTAAAAAACTAGTTACTATGTCATAAAAATACTTACAGTGGATGTGCTAGGTGGTGGGTCTACAGGATTACGCCCAACCTCTACAGTAGGAGTAGGAGTAGAGGCTGCAGTAGGTATTGTTTGGTAAGTGGCAGTCTGAGATGCCTGCCACTTTTGCATTGCTTCTTCGAGTTTCCTGTGAAATAGCTTATCCACCTATACATGGATAAAAGAAACGTCAAATTCTAATTTTTGAATTCTCTTTTACAGTAACATCTACAAGGAAAAAATATGTTACCGCTTCTTGTGAAAGTCCCTCTTTTGGGACATGTTTGCGCTGGGATGGCCCAAAAAAAGTGATAACCTCCTATTTTAGTCGATTATCTTAGTCTTTTTCTTTAGTTTTCCATACTCTTTTCACGATTAAACTATACATAATCCTAATTTTACCCCTTTTTGTAAATACACCATCAGACTAACTTTTTCCTTTTATACATGCATAATAAGCACAAAAAAATCATAAAAGAATAACTCAGCCTCAAGACCGAGTGGATTCAAACGGTCCCAAGACCGCATGAAGCCAAATGGTCCTGAGACCGCGTGGAGTTCAAATGGTCCCTAGACCGCATGAAGCCAACCGGTCCCGAGACCACATGGGGTTCAAACGGTCCCAAGACCGCATGAAGCCAACCGGTCCCGGGACCGCATGGAGTTCAAACGGTCCCAAGACCGCATGAAGCCAACCGGTCCCGAGACCGCATGGAGTTCAAACGGTCTCAAGACCGCATGAAGCCAACCGGTCCTGAGACCACATGGAGTCAAACGGTCCCAAGACTGCATGAAGCCAACCGGTCCCGAGACCGCATGGAGTTCAAACAGTCTCAAGACCGCATGAAGCCAACTAGTTCTGAGACCGCATGGAGTTCAAACGGTCTCAAGACGGCATGAAGCCAACCGGTCCCGAGACCGCATGGAGTTCATACGGTCTCAAGACCGCATGAAGCCAAACGGTCCCGAGACCGCATGGAGTTCATACGGTCTCAAGACCGTTTGAAGCCAAACGATCTCACAGTCCAAACGGTCTTGAGGCCCCGAACGGTCTTGAGGTCCAAATGGTCTCCAAACCGTTTGGACTTCACTCAAGGCCTATAAATAAGACCCCAAGGGTCCTCTGGAAAAAAGAACACTCAGACGTCCAAAGGCTGCCCCAATCGTTCCAGAGCTCCTGCCACTTCCATCCTCCACCCTGGGGCTGTCGGTCTGAGATCCATACTCCATCCTGAAGCTTCTTTCTCCTTTTTCGTCAAGAAGGTGGGAAGGGGAGGCCTCCTCATCATGCAACCTGTGATGACGGGTGGATCGTTGCTCTCTCTCTCTAAGGGGTTGACCTTCTTCCATCCTTTGTGGGGATGATGCTCTCTCTCTCCCTTCTCGCCTCCTTCTTAGTCTTAGTCATGAGGGAGTAGTCTTCTTCACTAGGGTGCGGGGAGTAGCCCCGCTACCCATACTTTCATATCATGTAAAATGTAATCCTTAGGTTGTAATGTAGAGTTCTTATCTTTGTCAGTTTGACATCAAACAATTAATGAATACTTGTTGCTTGATCTCCAACTTGTGTAATCTTTTATCTTTTAGTATGAATTGTCTACGTTTGTACTATTAGATTTGAAACTCGTTTGCATGTTAGTTCTTGATGCATGTATACACCATGTGTCTGTTTCGGTATCTAGAAGTGTATCTCAAGAAGTGGAGTAAACTCACTATCATCTGTTGCACTTTCATACTATGAAATGGAATCAGTTGACGTATGGAAGTGCAACCTTGGTAAGTCGAGGAACACACTTTGTGAGGGGAATGATGTAAAGTAATGTGACCATTTGATCGGGAATGGCTGGCGTTGCAGCATTCCCGCACTTCTCGTAGCTAGGTTATCCGAAAGGAGACTAGGTCTACAGGATACTAACTGACCAAACTCTTTTTGCAGGTTAAGTTTTGCTTTACATGTGTTGATCGATGTGTAGTGGCAGTGAAAACCTGATCACACCCTAGTGATCTTTATCATAGTTTAACTCTTAGATTTACTTGCTTTCTTTACTTTTCATGTTCTTAGTTTAAAACCATCAAAATCCAACTTTCGATATAAGTGCCAACTAGTGAGTAGATAAGTGAAGTTCTATACATTTTTCATCTTGTTGCTTGCAACAAGACCGTTGTCTTTTGGGTTCGATCCTAAATCTATACTATGATAAGGCTTCCATACTCTTATGGGGTTGGAGTGTTTATCTAAGCACCAGTTGTAGGTAAACCTAGAGAGAACATCAACTCCCTAGGGTTTTTGGTGTATCCTCTGGGACTCCCATTGGAATAGTAAAATCTTTTGGTGTAAGTCCCAACTCCATCAAAAAATGGCGTCGTTGCCGGGTACAACGGAACGTTGTTATTTCACTTAGTGCCTTTCTAGTTGGTTAGGATTTTACACTTTCTTTTTGAATCATAACTCTATAACTTCTTGAAACTTTCATATTTTTTTCACTATTATCTAAAGGTGTTCTCATTTCTCTACTCAGGTAGAACACGTGCATGCAATCACCGCATAGTCGTGGATTCTCCCCTGATCCGAAGTTCGACTCCGAGGTAGAGAGAAGTTTCCACCGCCGAATCCGTCTCAATCGCCAACGCGCTAGACAAATGGCTAACGAACAACATCAAGCTGCTTTGGTGATGGAGAGAGTGAATGCTTCCATCGCCGCACAATGGGCACAACTTATCGTAGACACCCGTGCCCAAATACAAGCGGAGATACGAGCAGAAGAGCAAGCCCTCATAAGAGCGGAGTCCGAGGCAGCAACCCAAGCTGCTCAGCTCGAGTTACAAAACAAGCAACTAAGGGACTATGCTGTCCCGAAGAACTATGAGGACAACCACCCGGTCCGGCCTCCGATCATCAATATCCCAAACTTTGAGATCCGGACCCATTGGATCCAGATTATGCAAGGAATCTCCTTCTCTGGAGGTTCATGAGATGATTGCATGGACCATTTGAAAAGGTTCAAGGCATTATGCCACCTGGTCCCGCAAGCTTGGTGGGTTCAAGAAGAATGCATCCCGACCTTGTGGTGACGGCATTCAGCTATTCATGTTTGTTTTGTCCATACTTAGAATTTGGTTCAGGCTGCCCGGCAAAAGTGCCTGCCGAAGGCTTCAACTGTGCAACAATCTGGGCAAGCTGGGTTTCAACTGCCTTCTGTTGGGCTTGTTGGTTAGCCATCATGGTTTGCTGAGATTGTAGCATTTGTCTTATCAAAGATAGCTCGTCTTCCAGCTGTGCAGTAACATTTTTCTGAAGACTTTGTTGTTGAGGCTGCTGAGTATGCAGCTGCGGATGAAGCGGGGGATGAGTGTACTGATAATAGGCTGATTGGTTTCTAGGGTAGTTAGCCCTAGGGAAATTGTTCCTTGGGTTCCCTTGATTTTGGTTAAAATTGTTTGAGAGCCCAGGCGGTGACCTACTATCAGATCATCCCTGTGTCTGATGTTGCGGATTCGCAGTTCCAGAAGGATTCCCATACTGGAACCCAGGATGATTCCTTGGTTGACTAGGGTTGTAGTAAACTTGTCCGGGAATAGTGTGGATGGAGTTGACTTGTTCCGGAATCTGATCTTCGACTTGATTAGTGATGGGATCATATGGTTGTGGTGGTGGATGCAGATCCATCATCACATTATACAACATTCCGCAGGAGAGGGTCGGATGGTCCGAAGCATGACAAGCCTCACATGATCCTGTGACGGCCTTAACTTGTTGTATAAAAGGGGCTTTCTTTTTTTCAATCTCTCCAAGAGAAGCTTCGAGGGCTTGTTGTTTATGAACAATAGTTTGCAAGGCTTCAGCTATAGCCTTCATCTCTACGGATTCTTCAGCTTTGAAAACTTTAAGGACACTTTTTCCAGCTGACCGTCCCCAGTTGGACTAGTTTTCAGCTCCTAAAATAACAATCTTCCAAGCATCCTCATAGTTCTTCCTCATGAAATTTCCTCCAGACGAGGAATCTAGGAACTGTTTAATATCATCACTTACTCCCCAGTAAAATGTTTTTATCAGTTGATTTTATGAAATTCCATGATGGGGGCATTTGCACAGAAGTTCTTTAAATCTCTCCCATGCCTCAGCGACGGTTTCTCCAGGTAGCTGGGAGAAATGATTGATCTGCCCTCTGATTTCATAGGTCAGCGAGGGTGGAATGAACTTCTCCAAGAATTTTTCCTCTAGAGGGGCCCAAGTGTTTATTATGGGTTCTCTGTCCAATGAGTTGTACCAACTCAAGGCCCTTCCAGATAAGGTAAAATGGAACAGGTGGAGCATTATCGCATCGAAGGCGAGTGCCCACTTTTATGACAAAAGAGATTTCACAACAAGGGATTGAGAAATCCCCTGAAGGCACAAAGGACAAAAACAAAGAATAGGTGCCCGCAGAACCCCAGCTCCCGCAATTCAAACCAAGGATTCCGTATCCAGGCAGACTGCAAGAAACAAAAATGGACGCCAGGTTTTAGAAGTTCAAGGAAGCAATGAAGAAACTGTATATTGACATCCCACTCCTTGACGCTCTGTCCGAAGTACCAGCATGGGTGAAGTATCTCAAAACTTTAATATCACAGAAGTATATCACCAAAGAGCAGGAGACCGTAAAGCTTGCTCAAACCACTTCTGACATCATCTTGAACAAACTACCCCAAAAGAAGAAGGACCCAGGTTCCTTCGGAATCCAATGTTGCATTGGAAACACATCTACAAAGAAAGGATTGGCTGACCTCAGGGCCAACATATCCATTATGCCCTACTCAATGTGCCAACGTCTTGGTTTCACTGACTTGCTGCCTACAACATTGACTATTCAACTATCCGACTCCACCATAACCGCACCGTTGGGAATCATTGAAGATATCCCAGTAAGGATAGGAAGGGATGCCTACGTTCCATGTGATTTTGTTATCATGGATATTAAAGAAGACTTGAGGTATCCGATCATTTTTGGCAGGCCTTTCCTAGCTACTGCCAGAGCACTAATCGACGTTGAAGCTAGAACCATCATTCTTAGGCTCGGAAAAGAAGCAATTCAATTCCGCGTCCTTGATAGTATGAAAGGTCCCAACATCCAAGAAGAAGTCTTTCTTTTGGACGCATTCAACAAATGTCGCAATTAGAAATCTCCGAGCCAATTGACGAACTTGAGAATGCTCTTATCAATCCGGAAGTTGAATTTTCTGCAAATGAACTAGTCCAGCAATGCCTCCAATACCTAGAAAAGATAGAAGAAGTTCCAAAGGCTGCTTTTGAAGAGCTTAAAGCCATCACTACCATTGAAGCAGCAGAACCACCAAAAACCCCTGAATTGAAGACTTTACCCACATGGCTTAAATATGTTTTCCTAGATGAGGAAGAGCTATGCCCGTTTATTATCAGCTCCACCCTTACCGAAGACCAAGAAGTCAGACTTCTGGATAAACTGAGGAAGCATAAAAAGATCATTGGATATAAAATAACCGACCTCACAGGCATAAACCCGACTCTATGTATGCACAAGCTTCCTATGGTTGAAGAATTTAAACCCTCTCGTGAACATCAAAGAAAACTAAACCCAAACTTGAAAGAGGTAGTTCGTCTGGAAGTCCTCAAACTACTCAAAGCTGGCATGATCTATCCTATCTCCGACTCTCAGTGGGTCAGTCCAGTTCAGGTTGTTCCAAAGAAAGGGGGCACTACTGTAGTAATCAACGATAAAAATGAGCTAGTGCCTACTAGGACTGTAACGGGGTGGCGAATGTGCATTGATTATAGGAAGTTGAATAAAGCTACAAGGAAAGACCACTACCCTCTGCCTTTCCTTGAAGAAGTCCTAGAACGCCTGGCCCACCAAAAGTATTTCTGTTATCTCGATGGTTACTCTGGGTTTTACCAAATACCCATACACCCGGAGGACCAAGAAAAAACCACCTTCACTTGTCCCTTTGGGACATATGCTTTCAGAAGAATGCCATTCAGGCTATGTAACGCTCCTGCCACTTTCCAATGTTGCATGTCTGCTATCTTTGCTGAGTTAACTAAATCTGTTATGGAAGTCTTTATGGATGATTTCTCTGTCTACGGAGACTCCTTCGACAACTGTCTAAACAATCTTGAACGAGTTCTGCAACGTTGCGAGGAAACGAACCTTATCTTGAACTGGGAAAAATTCCATTTCATGGTAACAGAAGGTGTCGTCCTCGGACATAGGGTAAGTGATAGGGGAATCGAGGTTGACAAAGCAAAGATCAATGTTATCTCAAACCTATCACCTCCGAAGGACATAAGGGGAGTTTGAGCTTTCTTGGGTCATGTAGGGTTTTACAGAAGATTTATCAAAGACTTCTCGAAAATAGCTAAACCCATGACCCAACTCCTAACCAAAGATGCCGAGTTCATTTTCGACCAAGAATGTATGTGAAGCTTCTCCACCCTCAAAGAGGCATTAATCTCTGCACCTATTCTAAGGGCTCCAGACTGGTCGCAACCCTTCGAAATCATGTGCGACGCAAGTGATTATGCCATATGGGCTGTTTTAGGACATCAGATCGATAAGAAACCCTATGTCATCTACTACGCATCCAAAACGCTAGACGAAGCACATAAAAACTACACCACCAGGGAAAAAGAGTTTCTGGCTATCATCTACGCGTTCGAAAAATTCTGTTCCTACCTGATTGGCTCTAAAGTCATCGTCTACACTGACCATTCTGCTATCTGATACCTGATTCAGAAACAGGACACCAAACCCAGGCTTATTCGCTGAGTATTGATGCTCCAAGAATTCGACCTGGAGATCAAAGATAAAAGTGGCGTGGAGAATGTTGTGGCCGATCATCTCAGCAGGATCGAAGTTGAAGAAAAAGATAAAATCCCTATCAGGGATTCTCTCCCTGATGATCAACTTATGAAGGCCACTCATAGTTTTCCTTGGTATGTTGATATCGTTAATTATCTGGCCACATGAATCATCCACCCGTCTGCTTCATATCAGGATAAAAGGAAGTTCCTTCATGACATAAAACGTTATCATTGGGACGAACCCTACTTATTCCACCTCTGTGCCGATGAACTTTTTCATCGGTGCCTGCCAGAAGAAGAAATAACCCCGGTCTTAGAACACTGCCATTCCAGACCCACGGGGGCCATATGGGCGCCAAGAAAACCGCCATAAAAGTTTTACAATCTGGTTTCTTCTGGCCCACCATATCAAAAGACTCGTATGATTTCGTGAAAGCCTGCGACAAATGCCAATTTTCGGGCAACATATCAAAAAGGGATGAAATGCCCCTCACTATGTGGCAGGAAATTGAGTTGTTTTATGTGTGGGGGGGTAGACTACATGGGACTTTTCCCTTCATCATATGGCTTCTCTTACATTCTGTTCGCAGTAGATTACGTCTTAAAGTGGGTTGAAGATGTACCCACCGTATCCAGCGACTCCAAACCTGTTATCAAATTGTTCAAAGATACTATTTTTCCGAGATTTGGAGTTCCAAGAACGGTCATATCGGATGGCAGAACCCATTTCCTGGAACGAAGTTTTGAAGCGTTATTGAGAAAATACGGAGTCCATCATAAAGTCACCACGCCTTACCACCCACAAACTAGTGGCCAAGTAGAAGTATCCAATAGACAGTTAAAGGCGATTCTTGAAAAAACTGTGAATAAAAACCGCACTGATTGGTCCACCAAACTTCCTGATGCCCTCTGGGCATACCGAACTGCTTACAAAACACCAATCGGAACAACTCCGTTCCATTTCGTGTACGGGAAGTCATGTCACCTTCCAGTCGAGCTGGAACATAAAGCCTGGTGGGCCATCAAACAACTAAACTTCGACCTTAAAAGTGTAGGGGAGAACAGACAACTCCAGCTACAGGAGTTAGGAGAGCTCCGAATGACAACATATCACAATGCCAGAATCTATAAAGAGCAAACAAAAATGTGGCACGATGGACATCTTAAGAGAAAAGATATCTCCGTGGGTGACAAAGTGCTCCTATTCAACTCCAAGCTCAAATTATTCCCCGAAAAACTTAGAACAAAATGGTCCGGACCCTTCACTATAAAACATATCTACCCAACTGGAGCTGCCATTATTATCGACAACAACGGAGGAGAATGGACGGTCAATGGCCACCGTTTAAAAAGATACTACACTCAGGAAGACAAAATGCATCGACAAACTATCGACATCAGAGATGCTACGCCAACAACATAACTACCTTACAGCTTCGTCGAGCCAGCGACGTTAAACCAAGGCACTACTTGGGAGGCAACCCATGACTCCACGAATTAGTTTAGCTGCAGCCCTTATCCTAATTACCTCTCACTCTATCACCTTGACACTCTGAGGACAGAGCGAGTGATAAGTTAGGGGGGGTACATTAGACAAGGGCAAGGTATCCTCTTTTTCAAAAAAAAAAACCTCCTTCTCCTTTTTCTTCCCTTTTTGGATAAAGTCACCTCAATTAACTCTAGAATCATGTTAGTCCCTACAAGTAAATAGCACTTAGACATCGAATGGCGATTTATGAATTTCCATCCACTATTGATTCCATGTTTTTGCTTCAATTCTTTATCTGACTCTCCACAGGTCAAAATCAAGGTAGAAATAAGCCAAGATCTCGAGGATGAGATGGAAATCAGGCAACTTCCAAATCAAGAAGTTCCGCAAGAGGACCACAAACCAAATAAGTGCACGTTGAAAAACTCTAAGAACAACTTTCCTCTCTTCAAAATAAAAGAGGCTTGGCCGCCCAAAATAAATTCTCAAAAATCCCAAAACCCAAGCCTGTGAGTTATTGAATAAAAGCCAGAGAGACGAATAAAATTATGAGAGTTGTGCCACGCATAAGGATCTATATGAAGAATTGATGAAGGTCTCACCCGGCCGGCACATTCCGCTACCCTCACAAAGGCAGATGTGTCGTGCCCGATAGTGAAACCCTAAAGTTTCCAAGTATATGAAAGGCTCATAAAGGACTCGCCCGGCCGGTACATTCAGCTGCCCTCATAAAGGCAGATGTGTCATGCCCGGTAGTGAGATTCTAAGAAGCATAGACATCCCCTCCCCCACTTGAAGGGGGAGCTACACTTCAAAGCCTTTAGCCAACCCTCATACCCTCTCTAGCTTCCAATAGGTTTTTCAGAGAGGTATAAAGCTGATTAGAGTCAACAACATGCACAAAATAAAGGTGGTCCGAATGCAAACTTTGAGAGGCAGAAAGGAACCTGAGATCTAAGAAACTCTCAAAATCCGAAAGATTCAAAGCATGCAATAAGACTTGATATGACCCCAGGGGAACTCAGGTCAAGAATTGAAGCAAGAGTATGGAAATCCTAAATAAGATCGCCTCGCCATTACATGTCTCAGCTCTATCTAACTTGAGGACATGCTAGACTCTAAGTTAGTGGGGGTGATAACCTCCTATTTTAGTTGATTATCTTAGTCTTTTTCTTTAGTTTTCCATACTCTTTTCACGATTAAACTATACATAATCCTAATTTTACCCCTTTTTTGTAAATACACCATCAGACTAACTTTTTCCTTTTATACATGCAGAAAAAGAACAACAAAATCATAAAAGAATAACTCAGCCTCAAGACCGAGTGGTTTCAAACGGTCCCAAGACTGCATGAAGCCAAACGGTCCCGAGACCGCGTGGAGTTCAAACAGTCCCTAGACCGCATGAAGCCAACCGGTCCAGAGACCGCATGGAGTTCAAACAGTCCCAAGACCGCATGAAGCCAACCGGTCCCGGGACCGCATGGAGTTCAAACGGTCGCAAGAACGCATGAAGCCAACCGGTCCCGAGACCGCATGGAGTTCAAACGGTCTCAAGACCGCATGAAGCCAACCGGTCCTGAGACCACATGGAGTCAAACGGTCCCAAGACTGCATGAAGCCAACCGGTCCCGAGACCGCATGGAGTTCAAACAGTCTCAAGACCGCATGAAGCCAACTAGTTCTGAGACCGCATGGAGTTCAAACGGTCTCAAGACGGCATGAAGCCAACCGGTCCCGAGACCGCATGGAGTTCATACGGTCTCAAGACCGCATGAAGCCAAACGGTCCCGAGACCGCATGGAGTTCATACGGTCTCAAGACCGTTTGAAGCCAAACGATCTCACAGTCCAAACGGTCTTGAGGCCCCGAATGGTCTTGAGGTCCAAACGGTCTCCAAACCGTTTGGACTTCACTCAAGGCCTATAAATAAGACCCCAAGGGTCCTCTGGAAAAAAGAACACTCAGACGTCCAAAGGCTGCCCCAATCGTTCCAGAGCTCCTGCCACTTCCATCCTCCGCCCTGGGGCTGTCGGTATGAGATCCATACTCCATCCGGAAGCTGCTTTCTCCTTTTTCGTCAAGAAGGTGGGAAGGGGAGGCCTCCTCATCGTGCAACCTACGAAGACTGGTGGATCGTTGCTCTCTCTCTCTAAGGGGTTGACCTTCTTCCATCCTTTGTGGGGATGATGCTCTATCTCTCCCTTCTTGCCTCCTTCTTGGTCTTAGTCATGAGGGAGTAGTCTTCTCTACTAGGGTGCGGGGAGTAGCCCCGCTACCCATACTTTCATATCATGTAAAATGTAATCCTTAGGTTGTAATGTAGAGTTCTTATCTTTGTTAGTTTGACATCAAACGATTAATGAATACTTGTTGCTTGATCTCCAACTTGTGTTATCTTTTATCTTTTAGTATGAATTGTCTACGTTTGTACTATTAGATTCGAAACTCGTTTGCATGTTAGTTCTTGATGCATGTATCCACCATGTGTCTGTTTCGGTATCTAGAAGTGTATCTCAAGAAGTGGAGTAAACTCACTATCATCCGTTGCATTTTCATACTATGAAATGGAATCAGTTGACGTATGGAAGTGCAACCTTGGTAAGTCGAGGAAACACTTTGCGAGGGGAATGATGTAAAGTGATGTGACCATTTGATCGGGAATGGCTGGCGTTGCAACATTCCCGCACTTCTCGTAGCTAGGTTATCCGAAAGTAGACTAGGTCTACAGGATACTAACTGACTGAACTCTTTTTGCAGGTTAAGTTTTGATTTACATGTGTTGATCGATGTGTAGTGGCGGTGAAAACCCGATCACACCCTAGTGATCTTTATCATAGTTTAACTCTTAGATTTACTTGCTTTCTTTACTTTTCATGTTCTTAGTTTAAAACCATCAAAATCCAACTTTCGATATAAGTGCCAACTAGTGAGTAGCTAAGTGAAGTTCTATATGTTTTTCATCTTGTTGCTTGCAAGACCGTTGTCTTTTGTGTTCGATCCAAAATATGTACTATGATAAGGCTTCCATACTCTTATGGGGTTGGAGTGTTTATCTAAGCACCAGTTGTAGGTAAACCTAGAGAGAACATCAACTCCCTAGGGTTTTTGGTGTATCCTCTGGGACTCCCATTGGAAGAGTAAAATCTTTTGGTGTAAGTCCCAGCTCCATCAAAAAGCTTTGATGCCCACACCAACGCCTGCAGCCCTAACACATCCAGGATGCTCTGGGTTACCCAGAGAAACTGTCAATTCATCCCTTGTGCCCTCAGGGATGAACTTTCCTTGTTTCCTCAGCTCGTGCAGCTCCCGCTAATCGCCAAAACAAAAAATTGTACTTAAGTAAACAACACAAATAATCAATATTCGAATGATTGATGTAAGAGTTGTATTTTACCATTTTTGCAGCCACCTCAGCAGTTGCGGCCTTAGTTAATTCTCCCTTCTTATTTTGCCTCCCAGCTATCCAGACATCATGGCGAGGCAGAGGTGTGCTACCTATGGTAGAGGACTCCTGAGTAGCAGCAGAATGAGCAGCAGCAGCCTCAGCCTGTAGTCTTTGGCGAACGCCTGCATATCCTCTTGGACCCATTGTGTGGTCGTGCACATTCATCGAACGCCTTGATCTTTGTGCATCACTGAGGGCCTAGTTAGTATGCACATTATTGATTTTTTTAGTAACACTAAATGTTAATCTTGAATAAGTGAATACAACATATATTAATTAATGAGATTGAGACTGACGCCTAATACCTTGAATTCATCAGTTTGTCTTGAAGCGACAAATGTGTCTCATTCTTCTTTGTCCAGGAAGTTCCACTATTCAGTAGCTGTCTTCTTCCTCTTATCGGCTTCTTTTATGTATTCTCTAGTGAGATTTGTCCTATAGTTCTTTAGGACTCTCCCACAACGTTGCATTACACATTTACTATGCAGATTTTCATCCAATTCAAATTTACTCTGCAAAATAGAATTGTTATTAACTAGTATCCAAAAATTTAGTCATCTACAAAATAGAATTGCAAATTAATAATAACCCACACATAAATCCCTCCATATTAAATCTTTCTTCTCATTAGAAACGTTATGCCAAGAATCTAAGCGACAACCGCAATGGCTATGAGTAACATATCTGAGATATGAAATAAATGAATTGCGATTCAAACCACATGCATTTCCTGCATTATCAAAATCCACAACAAGTTTGGGTCCATTGCCCTTTTGCGCAATTAACTTCTTCATCATAGTGATGCCCCTTCTCTTGTCAACTTTTTAGTGTTGTTGATCAAGTGCCTCAAGTGCTGCACATGGTACCTGTGCATCATCAACCTAAAATTTATTCATCTACTATTTGTATTCATTTATGTACTGATTTGAGAATTGATTAATCATCACTGATTTATAATTTTATATTAGTTAATCAACTGATTTCTATTTATTCATCTACTTATTTGTATTTATTCATGTACTTTTTTTTATTTAGCTATTTACTCATTTGAATTTATTTATACTGCTTCTGAAATTATGTAAGAATCTACCGATGTAACTTTATTTATCAACTGATTCATATTTACTTTTCCACATATGTATTTATTCATCTACTTATTTGTTTTTATTTATTACTATTTTTATTTAGTTATCTATTGATTTGTGTTTATTTTTGTACTAATTTTGATATCATTTAATCATCTACTGATTTAACTCTATTACTGTATTTATTGTATTTTATTCATCTACTATTTTTATTTATTTATGTGCTGATTTAGGAATTATGTAATCATCTACTGATTTATATTAGTTTACCAATTGATTTGTATTTAATGTATTTATTCATCTACTAGTAATGAAAATGGCTGTCTTTCTTTCTAGTGATATAAGAATATCAAACACATATACACAAAAACGCTACTATAGTTTCATCTGTTGTGTAGCCTACAACAAGGGATTAAACTTTAACATTGGATAACCATTATAGTTTCATTGACATTTTAAAGAACAATGGCAATGAATAATGCAAATGTAAAGATAGAAAAACTTGAGTTGAGTCTATTAGACAGGCAGTATTAAGCTAGGGATGAGGAAGAAGGAAGAAGCCGTCGTACCTTGAGGGAAACAAGGTGAAGCTGACAGCGTCGGAGCAGAGGAGAGCAGCTGGAGGTGACGGCAGCGAGAAGAGGAGGACCAGCAACTGGCGACGACTCGGCGGAGCGGTGGCGAGGGCGTCGAGGAGACCAACAACCGGCGGCGCAGCAACCGGCGACGGCTCGGCGGAGCGGCGGCGAAGGCGTCGAAGAGAACAGCAACCGGCGGTGCAGCAACCGACGGCGAAGGCGACGCCGATGAAGGCGGCGAGCGGCGTGCGACAGACGAACGGCGGCGCGGGGAGGCAACCGGCAACAACGACGGGGGAAATTGCCAGACCCTAGCGCACGACAATGAAACAGAGACAATGGGGAAAAGTTCTGTTCGCACGGCTATTAAGTTGATAATATGTGTCGGTTATTTAACAAAACCGACACCTAAACCAACAGTGTCGGCTCTTTGAAGAAAACTGACAACTATACTACTTAATATTCATCAGTTTATAAATAAAAGAAAACCGACAACTATTCCTGTCTTGCGCATACCCTTTAGTCATCGGTTATTTATTAAAGAACCGACAACATATGTCAAATTTTGGAGCTAATTTTTTCGCTGGAATATTGGATTTGGCGGTTGAGTTTAGGTGTCGGTTGTTTATTTAATAACTGACAATTATTGAAAGCGGTACTCGTGTCTGGTCGACCTTCACATATTGGATGTCGGTTTATGTTAAAAACCGACACAGTATGGTTTATGTGTCGGTTTTTTTATACAACCGACACCTTGAAAACCGACTTTATAAACCATTTCTGTAGTAGTGTGCTGGCTAAAATGTCCTATCTGTCCACATTTATCGCAAGTTCGGCCCTCACTTGATGACCACTGCATTGGTGTACTATGTTGTGGTTGAACCGGTGGTACCGAAAACTTTGATTGTTTAGTACCACCAATCCACTGTTCCTGTGACTATGTATATTTCCTTTTGAGGTTTGCCTCATGTTTCTTTGTCACAAACCTTTCTATCCTCTGAACTGACTCCACAAATGTGGCAAATTTCTCTCTACTTTCTAACGCAGCTGCCGAGATAGACACATCAACATTTAGACCTTTCTCAAAACGTAGAATCTTCTCCTTCTCAGTAGCAGCCATTTGAGGACAAAACCGTAAAAGTTCCATAAAACTAACCTCATATTCATTTATTGACATGGTTCCTTGCCGAACCTTCTCAAATTGTGAGATCTTTTCGTCTATGTTCTTGGAAAATAGTTATTGATGAATTCTTGACAAAATTCCTCCCAACCAACCTCTTCATCATTCCTTTTTTACTTCTTCTATGGCCCACCAATGGCCAACACTACCCTTCAAAAGGTATACATAATGTTTGACTTTGTCAACATCTCAAATACTAAGGATCTTAAAATCCTTTTCTAACTCAGTGAGCCATTGATCATCATCTGATGGGTCAGTTGTCCCAGCATATTCTATAGCTCCTATGCGATGTAGTCATCCAAAAGTCTTACCAGACCCATGTCCCTCATTGGGAGTTGGTGCCCTAGGTGCTGGTGCGGGCATTCGGTCTACCATATTCCTCATTGTAGTCATGAATTCCCTAAATAGAGTATAAAAGTCTGGTTTCCTATCATGACTTTATCAACATGGGGATTCTCAGGCACTGATTCCTCTCTTACCTGATCCCTTGCACCTCCTACTGGTGCAGCAACATTGCTTTCAGCGACGTGATCCTCATGTTCTCTACATATCTTTAAGCTATCTCCCTTCTTATGCATAAGCAGAAGTCACTATAAGATATACTGGAGGACATTAGAACAGACTCAACACTTTAGTCCTATGTCTCTATAGACTCAGCAAACCTAGAGCTCTAATACCACTAATTGTGGCATACCATTCGAACAAAATGTCATTAACTAAGCGGAAACGATCATTAA
The DNA here is from genome assembly GCA_963693085.1 of Alisma plantago-aquatica. NCBI lineage: Eukaryota > Viridiplantae > Streptophyta > Magnoliopsida > Alismatales > Alismataceae > Alisma > Alisma plantago-aquatica. The sequence continues at coordinate 1,774,641,254 of OY856409.1, forward strand.
TAGCGGATTAACAAAAATCACAAAAAATTAAAACCTTTTTCAAAGAGATCCATTTCTAGGAAACTCTTAACAACAAGAACCAAAGTATTACATATACAATCTAGTCCATAAGTACATACCATGTACCATCTCTTCTCGAGGATTATATACATCAATTGCTCTGTTAAGTCTACACATGATCAACGCAAAACCTCGAGGCATTCAAGCCAAAATCTCAGATTGATTCATTAAAAGTACTAACTACTAATTCCGAGGACCTGAGAGTCGACACATAGGACTCTCTATACAAAATATGACATCCAGAGCTTCCACCTGGAATATTACAGCTGTCCCTGTTGCTGCGACTGCTCTTCCTCTGCTACAAGGTTTCTTCCTCTTCTTCTGTGTCTACCTAAAAAGTTGGATCCCACGGGGGTGAGACAATTGAAATTGTCCCAGCGAGAGATATAACTCTCTACCAGAAACATTATTATTGCAGATAAACATTATAAAACTAAGCAGAGGATAATAAGTTCAGAACATTCTCTTCTTTTAAAGCATTGCAACTATCTATGATAGAGCAGTAAATCATCTATTCACTTTATAAGGAATATGAAGAACATGTATATCATTTATCCATGTTACTATATCAACATATCAAGCTTATCCTGAGATACTCATTATCATGGTATGTCATCCATGAATCATTCACAATTCTGTCTGTTGACCTTAGCTAATCTGTTAGCCAGATATTGAATTGTACCAGTCATATGAGTATACATCATCATTTTTTGTCCAGGCATTGGACTATGCCAATTCTATGAAAACATTCCAGGCATTGGATTATTACCAATCTTGTGCAACCATTCTAGGCATTGGATTATTACCAATCATGTGCAATTATTCTAGGTATTGGGTTATGACCAATCCTGTGAAATTATTCTAGATATTGGGTTATGACCAATCCTTTGCAATTATTCCAGGTATTGGGTTATGACCAATCCTGTGACATTATTCTAGGTATTGGGTTATGACCAATCCTGTGACATTATTCCATGTATTGAACTGTGTCGATCTTGTGCATCTATTCCAGGTATTGGACTATGCCAATCATGTGCATCATCGCTGAATATCACATCACCTTTACTAGGTATTAAACCTTGGCCAAGTCATCATACTTATTCACATCCTTTATGTAATTCAAGTATTGCTCTTATCTCGTTTAAGCTTATTCAAAACACTATAACCCTTATTTGTCTATAAGCATAAAACATGCCTAATTAAGATTTCATTATTATTATTGTATCCATTTATTATTATTATTATTATTATTATTATTATTATGTTACTACATTTCCATTTCCTAGTTTATTTGAACATTATCATTGCTTTCATGAAACTTTTATAAACATCATGTTTCCTCTTACTAGGCAACAACTATTCACATGGCTCATAAGGCCCATTAAACATCTTGTCACCTTTCACTAGGCAACAACTATTCACATGGCTCACAAGGCTCATTAAACATCTTGTCACATTTCACCAGGAAACAACTATTCACATGGCTCACAAGGCCCATTAAACATCTTGTCACCTTTCACTAGGAAACAACTATTAGGGTTAGGGTTTCCCTCTATAGCCGAATAGGGTTTCAAGTTCATATTATTAATTCAAACCCTAATTCATTGGCCCCCACATCTAGGAGCATACATTGATATCATATGTATTCAATTATACTTATTTATTCTTATCTTTATCATTAAATGATAATCATCACAAAGTGAGTGTTTGTTTCTCATCTTCTCTAGGACATTGATTACATCATACTTTGTTATCTTGGCTTAACCCTTTCTCAAGGTATGTTAGCCTACACATATCAAAGTGCATTACATATTAATGTAATAATTGTCATGACACACTTCATGTGTTACTCATACAAGTATTTTGGGTTTAGGGTACATCAAGGTGTATCAACCTTGAGGTACTGAATGTGATATCTATCACGTCCTGATGTTTCACTTCCCTCATCACCTTTATCTTACTTAAGTTCATCAACTTATCTTGTAATAGGGAATTTCCCATCCTAATACTTTATGCACCAGTTCTTCACATTTATTATGTAATGTATTGGTCATAAGTCACTAATTTTATTTATTCAATCATTATCAATAATGTAGACTCATCTCGGGTTTAGACATTATTGATATAAGGGTATCCATTATCAACCACTTTAGGTGTTTCACCTACCAATATATTATTCGTCACTCCATTGTTAGGAATAGAGTCCCCCTCTTTATCAATTAGGGTTTTGCATAACATCAGCCTATGTTGGGGTTTCACATGACATCAGCCTATATTAGGGTTTAATATAACATCATCTTGAATTAAGGTTTCTTATATCTTTTCCCCAAAATAGGGTTTCATGAAACTTTACCCAAAATTAGGGTTTCATGAAGCATCCTATTAAATTAGGGTTTTTCATTATATTACCCTGAATTGGGATTTCTCATATCATCACCACAAATTAGGGTTACACCATTACCCTAGATTAGGGTTTCACCTAACATTGCCCTAAATTAGGGTTAGGGCTCATCAACCATCTCGATTAGAGTTTCATGATCTCTTTATTAAGGATCATACCCTAAATAAATATTTTATTCATGTTGAAAGTATTGAGGCTTAACCAGTACATAATTATCATTCATTTATGAATTCCTCTCTAGGATGTTGATTACTTCAAGCTTGGTTAGATTAGGTCAAACCTTCATTCAAGTACATACATCTATGGTTATCATAGTGTATTGAGTTACTTCTTTCATAAGCATCAAAGGTTAACCACTCAAAAGGTACTAATCACTTAAATACCTTAAAGGTACAACCATTGTAATTATCTTTGATATACCTCATTATCAATCATGGGGTTAATTGTACTTACATGGTTTTAATAAAATAGACCTTCAAACGGTCTTTAGGTATTTGACCCTTAAACAGTCTTGAAGTACTTTGACCTTCAAACGGTCTTGAAGTACTTTGACCTTCAAACGGTCTTGATCTCAAAAACTCTAAACAATTTGAGACCATTTGAATTAAATATTAGTTAACCCCAAACTGTTTGAAACCGAATGGCCCTCAAACGGTCTGAGATTGATTGGTCCTCAAATGGTCTAAGACCGTTTGGTCTCAATCATCTTGAAACTGTTTAACCCTAAATTAGGGTTTCTACAATCAATCGATTTAAGGTTTGCTTCATTGAATTATTCATCAATTCGACCATTGAAAAAACATCAAATTGTATCCCTTGGATCTCCATCCACCCATGACTCCTTTTGACCTCCAAACGGTCTTGAGACCGTTTACCCTCAAACGATCTGGAGACCGTTTGAGCCATTCAACTTAGAAATTGACTCAATCTATTTAGGGTTTCAACCATTCAATCCAATTAGGGTTAGTAATCAATGGATCATCCATCCTTGAATCCATTAAATTTAAATTAACTTGAGCCGTTAGACCTTCATCATCACATCAGCAATTAAGCCTAAATGGTTTTGAAGTTCAATTTACCCAATCGATCTGGAGATCCATTACCCATTCAGTTTTGAACGCGATTACCCATTCAATCTTGAAGTCAATTACCCATTCGGTCTTGAACTCAATTACCCATTTTGTTTTGAAGTAAATTACCCATTCAGTCTCGGGTTCAATTACCCATTTGGTATTGGGTTCAAATACCCATTCGGTTTTGAAACCGAATCAACTCAATCGGTTTTGAAACCAAATTAACCCGATTGATTTTGAAACCGAATTAGCTCAATCAGTTTTGAAAACCATTTTCCCATTCCTTTGTTGAGGTGTGTGCTTAAGATGACATCATCATCTTCAAACTTCACACCTTCGAAATAAATTGTGATTCTTATTGTGATTTCAACAACTAATAAAAAGGAATTTGAGAAAGAAGAAATGTTCAACACATGATGGATAAATTGCAAGCAATAATGACATTTAAGGGTTCAAGTTATATAACCCACCTTAAAAGCCGAATCCAAGCTTCAAGCTTCAAGATTCACGTCCTAAATGGTGAATGAAGCTCTCTCAACTATCCAAGGCCCGTTATCAAGTCTTTTAGTGAATTGAATGGCTAAGGTTGAAGATTGAATGAAGAAAAGAAGAAATTAAGCATTGAATTTCGATTTCCACCATGAAATTAAGGTTGAAGATTGAATGAAGAAAAGAAGAAATTAAGCATTGAATTTCGATTTCCACCATGAAATTAAGGTTGAAGATGACTATAGAGCTTACCTATAGGTTGGAGAACGTCCTCCTGTTGCTCCTAAGCTCCCTTTTGTTCAACCAAAACAAGGAAAGAAAAAGGAATCGAAAAAAGCCTTTCATGTGAGTTGAAAATGAGATGTATATAAGGGAATTTCAATGAGAGAGAAAGGGATAAATAATTCCTTCAACTCCCAAAATTGGTTCCACATACTCCCCTACATCCCTTGCATACGAAGCCATCTCCCCCACCTTGTATATCCTCTTCATTATCCACGAGTTAAAAGAAAACAAATTAAGCACCTTAATCAATATAATAATAATATCCAAAATTGAGTGGATATTACTTTTTCTTTAACTAATGTGAGTGAGCTCTCCACTCACTTTAGATATTTCGTTGCCTTTTCAAGACACAAGGACGTCCATACTTATGGAAATTCAACCATCCATATTTGGTTGAAGGACACTTCCATTAATATATTTATTTTTGCATTAAATTGAATTAGGGTTTCAATTATGCTTAAATCTTGATTATTTTAATATCAAGATTCTCTCTCCTCCGAAGACATTCAAATGAGACACCCCTCTGATTTTCTTGTCTCTAATTAATACCACGAAACATTTGGGACTCTCTAGAAGTGGTATTTTGCATATTGAACCCTAGGTTTTGGGTAAATTGCACATTACGCCAAAACTAGGTTTTATTGCACAAACATTGCTTAATAAGTTCTTTCTTGGTGCTCAGGCTACCACAAGCCATACCTCTACAACATTTTCATTCTTATGATGCTTCAACACTTGAGGAACATTTTATCATGTAATATTTGCAAGTTCACCCCTCAACTTGGGTAATTTGCACTTTGGTCCAAAACAAGTGAAACATTGTTTCAACATTATTCAAAAAGGACTAAAATTGAAACATAAGTTCCTCTTGAGCCTTAATTATTTTTCAAAAGATAAAGACAAGAATATAAATGACTTAATTGAGCAAAACCTCTAGGGTTAAGTCTTAACCCAGGTCAGGGATGTTACATTATATGTGTTCCAAAGAATCATGAAAGTCCTTGATAAACATATTATATCTTTTTTTGTAGCATTTGATATGATTCTTTCTTGCAGCTTGATTGATGCTAAAAGATATTGTAATACACTTAATTAATCAAGTTAAATGTTATCATGTAGTTTCCCAGACCATAGATCCATTCAGTGTCAGGATTTTCAGAATGGTAAAATGAGTTTAACTCGATATATATATTTTTGAATATGTAATTATTATATCGGGGTGCTCAGTGGACTCTCCAACTAAATAGGGGTTGCTCAGTGGACTCCCCAACTAAACCAGGATCGCTCAGTGGTCTTCCTGATGAAAATAAACTAGGATCGCTCTGTGGACTTTGTGATGAAAAATAATATGGGAAAGCTCAGTGGTCTTCTCCCGAAGAGAGTACATGTTGCGGCTGGAACTCTATAGCGAAGATACCAATATACCTTGGTAAGCTAATTACAGTTGACACAAGATGCCCTTCTAGTTATCTCATACTAACTGAGATAGGTGAGGTCTTGACATCCGACTCTGCCAATGACCTTGTATGGTACTGATGCTTAACCTAGCCATGGTCAGTTGGAGCATGAGCGGTATACCTCATCTCCTCTGGGCATAAGTATGAATGTGAACATGTAATCAGTCGTGTAGCATATTTACTTAAGGATCAAATACAAAAAACATTGTTTGATGCCTCATTACTTTTTTACATCTTAGTAGATAAATGTTATACATGTTCTTCATATTACTTATAAAACAAATAGATGACTTATAACTCTATTATCAATGTTAATGTTTTATACTAAAAATACACCTATTTACTTGCATAAAGTATCCTCTGCTCAGTTGTATACTATTTCCTATGATAATAATATTGTTGACAGAGAGTTATATCTCTCATTGGGACAATAGTATCACCCCGTGGGATCCAAAATTTTTAGGTGGATGCAGACGAGGAAGTAGAAACCGGAATGCAGAAGAAGGACCACATCAGTAGGGACAACAATAGTATCTCAGTTTGAGTGTACTATCTATAATTTCTTGTAGATAGAAGTCCTATGTGTCGTCTTTGTAATCTCAAGTCCTTTGGAGATAGCTCTTAGTGGTTTTTATGAACGACTTGAGATTTTGGTTTGATTACCTCGAGGTTCTATCTTGTTGTTGTATATATATAAGTAAAGCAACTAGTACTCATTATCCTTGAGCTAAGATGGTACAATGTATGTACAATATGAACGATGATGAATTTAAATTTTGTTTCTTTGAGTAAGAGTTTCTGGAACAAGATCTATGTGCAAAATGGTTTTAATTCTTAGTGATCTTTGTTAATTCCACTGCTTATGGTTATTCTACGATTATTTCTGGTGATGTCTTGATTTGTTATCGGGGCATCACAAGAAAAGTACAAGGTTGTCTTGGATTATGGTTCCAAGCAAGTTATGTTCACAAACAGTGATAAGACATGGGTCTTTTAAGGGGATAGAAAGATTCTTCCGACCTGTCTAGTGTTAGCAATTGTAGATGAGAGGTTGATGTAACAAGGATGCTTCACATTCTTGGCACATGTGGTAGATACCAGAGTAGAGAGTCCTAGCCTTTTTGAAGTTCCTATTGTCAGGGAATTCGAGGATGTGTTTCTTGAAGAATTTCCAAACATTCCACCACTCCAAGAGATTTATTTTGAGATTAATGTAATTTTGAGTACGCAATGCATATCCCAAACACCATATAGGATGGCACCACCTGAGATGGAAGAACTCAAGAGACAGTTACAGGAGTTTCTTGAGAAAGGTTTCATTCGACCGAGTACTTTGAAATGGGGTGCTCTAGTTCTTTTTGTTAAAAAGAAAGATGGGTCAATGAGACTAGGCATAGACTATAGATAGCTTAATAATGTGATCATAAAGAAAAAATATCCTCTGCCAAGGATAGATGATATGTTTGACCAGTTGTGTGGTGCAATAGTGTTGTCTAAGATAGATATAAGGCCAGGATATCATCAGTTACATATCAAGGAGAGTGACATACCTAAGTCAGCCTTTTGGACGAGGCATGGTCATTATGAGTTTGCAGTTATGTTGTTTGGACTAACTAATGCACCAAGTGCATTCATGGAGCTGATGAATAGAATCTTATGGCCATTCCTTGATCAGTTTGTGGTGGTTTCTATAGACGACATCTTGATTTACAGTAGAGACATTCACCAACATGAACAACACTTTTGTCAAGCCTTGACTTTGTTGAGACAATACAAGTTATATGCTATGTCTAGCAAGTGCGAATTCTAGTTGTCAGAAGTGTCTTTCCTTGAAGACGTTATATCTACTTCAGGTATTGATGTTGATCCTAAGAAAGTGGAATTTCTTGTGGAGTGGGAACAGTCCAAGGCACCAACTGAGATTCACAGTTTCCTAAGTTTGGCAGGTTACTACAAAAGGTTTATCAAAGACTTCAGTTCTGTAGCATTACCCCTAACCAGGTTAACTAGGGAGGAAGTTCCTTTTGTCTAGAATGAAAAGTGTCAATATTCTTTCCAGTTGTTGAAAGAAAGGTTGACTAGTGCACCTGTGTTGGTTCGGCCTGAGTAGGAAAAGGGATACATTGTTTTATGTGAAGCTTCTAAGAATGGTCTAGGTTGTGTGCTGATTTCAGAGTGATCATGTAGTTTCTTTTGCTTCCCAACAGCGAAACACGAAGAAAATTATCTGACACATAATCTAGAATTAGCAGTAGTGGTACATGTGTTGAAGATCTGGAGGCATTATCTCTATGGAGAAACTTGTCAGATTTTCACAGACCATAAAAAATTAAAATACATTTTCTCACAACATGAGTTGAACATGAGATAACTTAACTGGATGGAATTAATCAAGGACTACAATTGTACAATTGATTATCATCCAGGGAAAGCCAATGTAGTGGCAAATACACTTAGTAGAAAATCCTCATCTTCACCCACAAATAAAGCACAATTGAAATCTTTAGTATGATGTAAACGGGACATGCTTGTCTCTTTGAGACAAATGAATGTGTAGTTCGAAGTATCTTTGTTAGGCAAATTGTTAGCTAAGATGCATATGAAACCTACTCTAAAAGAACAAATCAAAGAGGCACAACATGCTGATATTGTGATTCAACAGATCAAGCCAAAGTATGGTAGTGAGAAATGGGATGGTTTCCATGAGTTAGAGGACGGGATAGTCTGTTACTATGGTAGGATGCCAGTCCCTGATGTTAATAACTTAAGAAAGTTAGTTATGGAGGAAGACCACTCATCTATGTATACAATGCATCCAGGAAGTACCAAAATATATCATAAATTAAAAGATATGTATTGGTGGTCTGGTTTGAAGAAAGATGTAGCTAAATTTGTTATGCAATGTCTGGTGTGACAAAAAGTTAAAGAAGAACACCAGAAGCCTACAGAAGCATTGCAACCCCTACCTATACCTCAATGGAAATGGGATCACATGACGATGGACTTTGTGGTTGGTTAACCTTGCACAGCCAAAAGCCATGAATCCATTTGGCTAATAGTTGATAGGTTGACTAAGACATCACATTTTCTTCTGTTCAAAACAACCTATACCGCTGAGAGACTTCCACAAATCTAGATAGATGAAATAGTGCGGTTGCACGGAGTTCCAGCTACAATTGTGTCTGATAGAGGTCCCCAGTTTACAAGTCATTTTTGGAAACGACTACATAAAGCCTTGGGTACGTAGTTAATGTTTAGTACATGTTTTCACCCTCAGACAGATGGAAAGTCTGAAAGGACTATACAAACCCTGGAAGTCTTTCTTAGATCATGTGTTCTTCAGTTTGTAGGAAGTTGGGACTTACACTTGAGCTTAATAGAGTTTTCCTACAACAATAGTTATCAGGCTAGTATTGATATGGCACCATATGAATCATTATATGGTAGATGTTGTAGATCTTCATTACACTAATTTGAGACTGGAGAATACCAACTTCTAGGTCCTAAATTAGTGCAACAAACAACTGAAAAGATTAAAGTGATACAACAACAGTTGAAAGCTACACAAGATAGACAGAAGTCTTATGTTGATAAACATCGTAGACTTTTAGAGTTCCAAGTTGGAGACAAAATGTATCTCAAAAGTCTATCCTTGGAAAGGTGTTCTCAAATTTGGGAAGAAGGGTATGTTAGCTTCTAGATTTATGGGACCCTACCTAGTGAAAACACATATTGGAAAGTTAGCTTATAGGTTGAAATTGCCACCTGAGCTACATAGACTACATCTAGTATTTCATGTGTCTATACTGAGAAAGTGTCATCCTGATTCAAAGATGGTGTTGCAACCTGTAGAGGTTGAATTGAATGAGGATATATCCTATGTGGAAGGTCCTATGATTATTCTTGACAAAAGAGTCAAGAAGTTGAAGAAGAAAGACATAGTTATTGTGAAAGTTCTCTGGCATCACCGTGGCATTGAAGAAGCCACATGGGAGCTAGAGGAAGAGATGAGGAGGAAGTACCCTTCTCTTTTCTCTTGAGATTTTGGGGATGAAATCCTTTTTAGGAGTTGATAATTGTAACATCCCTTACCTGGGTTTTGTCTTAACCCTAAAAGTTTTTCTTAAGTAAGTTATTTACAAATTTGTTCTAATCTTTTGAAAAGTAATTAAGACTCTTTATGAAGTTTATTTTCAAGTTTGAGCTTATTTGCAAACTAATTATGCATTATATGATAGTCTGACTGTAAAGTGCAATTTACCCAAGACGAGGGGTAATATTGCAATACGTCACATATTGAATGTACCTTAAGTGTTTTAACATCACAAGAGAAATAATGATTCTAAGTGGTGGCTTGTGGAAAGCCTAAAATTCCAAGTTATAACTTGTTGAAATAATGCTAAGTACTTTGTGCACCAATTTTGGTACAAATGGTAAATTATCTAAAATGAAGGGTTGATGTGCATATTAACACTTCTAAGAGTGTCCCTACTCCTTCCTAGTATTATCTAAAGGATAGAGAAAGAAGGAGACAATATGTTTGAAACATCTTGGAATGGTAGCATTCTTGGTGAAAGAAAGACCAAGGAAAGTGTATAGTAGATCTTTGCATGAGTTATATCAAGTTGAAAACTTGATATAGGAGTCCCTATCATCCAAGGATCCATAGATAAAGTCTCTTATCAGTTTGTTGATTCTTGGCAAAGGCCAAGATGGGCTAAACACTTCAAGAAAGTTATATGAATCATTTTGCAACTTTTCTTTGGAAAAGGTTGTATTGAATTATGAATATAATAATAATGTGAGCAGAAGTAGTTTGCACTAGAAGATAACTAAAGGGGACAACCCTTATCCTTCGCATTATCCTCAAGTTTTTATTTTGGCATGGCAAGATAAATATGGAATGCATGCAAGAATATGTGTCAATCTATGCATGGCCATGTGGCACTTAGTAGCTTAAAGAAGATGACACCTCTTACACTCTTTTTTCATAAACCACTACTATAAATACCATTCCCTTCACCTATTGGTAAAATTTTCAGATCTCACTATCATATTTCCCTTATGTATCATGCACAACACCTTGGTATTGGGCATATGTGAAGGATTGTCGAGTTTAAAGCCTTGGTATCGGCCATAGAGAAGGGATATTGACCTAGCAAGGTGATATCAGCCTAGCAAGGTGATATCAGACACAAGTGGTGAAGATATCATGCAAAGTGATATGCAACTCAAGCCTTGGACTTTGATAAGCTCATATCAAACCTTGAGAACGTGAAGACTTGGAGCTTGGAAGTTGTTCAAGAGGTGGGTTATATAACTTGAACCCAACCATGTTATTATTCACCTTCAATATTGTTGAACTTGTTGATCTATTTTCAATTTAGAGTTCATATGATTCATTGATGTTCCTTTGAGTTCCAAACGTATGTAGGAATGTTGTCCATGATATAGGGTAGTAATAATAATGGTCTATAGGTTTATGATGGTGACATCATGGTACAACCCGATATAGGGTTGAAGTACCTTAAACTCGATATGGAACCCAAGATGATGGGTAACTCGATATAGTGATGAGTGATACCATATGAACGATATGGGTGATATATAATGAACGATATGGGAGGTACCTACGTATACCTTACAGACGATATGAGGTTAAGATCATACCTCATGCACGATATAGTGTTAATTGAACACTCTAACCGATATTGAGTTGAAACCCTAGATGATAGAATGCAAACTGACACACCCTTATCATTTTGTGTAAAAGATTGTTTGTGAAAGATCTCAACCTGATATCCAACTTGTCGTTAAAACATATGATGGAACTGATTCTTGAAGGCATGAAAGGATATGATCATAATGGTCTACCCAATATGCTAACCCGATATGTCAACCGACATGGTAACCCGATATGATAACCCATCATAGAAACCTGATATGGTATTGGGTATATACTACTAAAATGATACCATGACGAAGAATATACCCTATGCCCGACATGGTGCACTCTTTGTGCATGGTATGGTATCAAATATGCCATATACCCAGTATGAGTTCAAGCTTTTAGTTCATACACGATATGAGGATAAGAGTCTCTAACTTGAGATGATAAAATCTAAGTGATAGCCAACCTGATATGGGTATACGTTATGGTATTAGGGGATACACCCTAAACACGATATCGTGATGTGGTTACACCATATGCCTGATACAAATGCACAACATGGTAGCCTATATATACCTTGATACCTGATATGATGGGAATACCTAAAACCATGGTACTAGATTGAGTGATACATGCTATGTGTTGTGTCAAATGCAGAATTAAGACGTAATGAGTTTAATGCAATTTCATAATTATGAGTTAATGAAACTCAAGTGGATAATTGAGCAAAATGAAAGAAAGATGTAATCAACATCCTAGTGAGGATGAGAGAGAAACTAATATTTGAATGTTAACCATGTAATAAGTATATGTTAAATACTCCTATTATGAGTGGAGTATGAATTAGGGCTTAATCTCTTATGATGTGATCTTGAAACCCTAATTGGTTAATAAGGGTAAATCTTAACCCTAATAGTGGGTGATGTGATGATCTGAAACCCTAAATGGTTAATGAAGGGGAAATCCTTACCCTAAATAATAGGGAGGATGTATCTCTTTTGCATTGCATGGTTATGACATGTATTTGATATTGTTGTTAGCATGATATACTAACGATGCATGTATCATGAGGTGATGAGCATAGCTAAGTAAGAGCTATGATGTTTATATGATACAAATTTGATGGGCTTTGTGAACTATGTGAATTATTTGTGCAACAAGTATAATGTATACCTTGGTCTGATGACCTAGAGATAATGGTTACCTGATAAGTGGTAACAATGCGCAATGATGAATTAAGGGTTGAATACCCAAGATTGATGATGAAAAGAGATTGAGATCCTAAGTGTCTATGTGTTCCAAAGATCATGAAAGTACTTGATAAACATGTTATACTTTTCTTTGTAGTATCTGATATAATTCTTGTTTGCAACTTGATTGATGCTAAAAGATATTATAATACACTTAATTAATCAAGACAAATGTTATCATGTAGTTGCCCAGACCATAGATCCATTCAGTGTCAGGATTTGCTGATGGTCAAACGAGTTTAACTCTGTATTCATATTATTGAATATGTAAAATATATCGGGGTTGCTCAGTGGACTCCCAACTACATCAAGGGTTGCTCAGTGGACTCCCCAGCTACACCAAGTTGCTCAATGGACTTCCTAATGAAACTAAACCAGGATCGCTTAGTGGACTTCCTGATGAAAAATAATCTAGGAAAGCTCAGTGGTCTTCTCCTGAAGAGAGTACATGTTGTAATTATAACTCTATAGTGAAGATACCAATATACCCTGGTAAGCTAATTGCAGTAGATACAAGATGACCTGCTAGTTATCTCGTACTGACTGAGACAGGTGAGGTCTTGATAGCCGGTTTTGCCACTGATCTTGTATGGTATCGATTTTGACTTAGTAGTGTTCGGTTGGAGCATGAGTGGTATACCTCATCTCTTCTGGGCATAAGTGTGATTGTGAACATGTAATTAGCTGTGTAGCGTATTTTCTTAAGGATCGATTACGGAAAACATTACTTTAAGCTTTATTACTTTTATACATCTTAGTTGATAGATGTTATACATGTTCTTCATATTCCTTATAAAGAAAATAGATGATTTATAACTCTGTTAGGAACAATTGAATTATCTTATCAATGTTATTGCTTTACACTGAAAATAAACCTACTTATTGCATAAATCATCCTCTGCTTAGTTTTATTCTATTTCCTATGATAATAATATTGTTGGAAGAGAGTTATATCTCTTGTTGGGATAGTAGTCTCACCCAGTGGCATCCACAATTTTTAGGTGGACGCAGACGAGGAAGTAGAAACCGGACTATAGAGGAAGGACCATATCAGTAGGGACATCATTAATAAAGCAGGTTGAGTGTATTGTATGTCATCTCTTGTAGATAGAAGTCCTATGTGTCATCTTTGTATTCTCAGGTCCTTGGGAGATAGTTCTTTGTGTTTTTTTACAAAAGACTTGAGATTTTGGCTTGAATGCCTAGAGGTTTTATGTTGCTTATGTATATGTTAAAGTAAAGCAACTGTTACTTGTTATCATCAAGATGAGATGGTACAATGTATGTACTATATGAACCATGCTGTATGTAATGTTTTGGTTCATTTTGTAAGAGTTTCCTGGAAGAGGATCTCTTTGCAAAATAGTTTTAATTCTTAGTGATTATGTTAATTCCGCAGCTTATGGTTATTCTGCAATTTACTGGTGATGGCTTGATTTGTTATTGGGTCATCACAATTAGCCTTTCCTAGATGATAATCAATTGTACAATCATAGTCCTTGATTAATTCCATCCAGCGGCATTGTCTCATGTTCAGTTCATGCTGTGAGAAGATGTACTTTAAGTTTTTATGGTCTATGAAAATCTGACATGTTTCTCCATAAAGATAATGTCTCCAGATCTTCAACGCATGATCCACGATAGCTAATTCTAGATCATGTGTCGAATAATTCCCTCGTGTTTCTTAAGCTACTGGGAAGCAAAAGAAACTACATGATCGCTCTGCATCAGCACACATCCTAGACGATTCTTAGAGGCGTCATAGAAAACAATGTATCCCTTTCCCTACTCAAGTAAAGTTAACACAGGTGCACTGGTCAACCTTTGTTTCAACAACTGAAAAGAACACTAACACTTGTCATTCCAGGCAAAATGAACTTCCTTCCTGGTCAACCAAGTTAGGGGTAATGCTACAGAACTAAAGTCTTTAATAAACCTTCTATAGTAACATGCCAAACCTAGGAAACTACAAATCTCAATTGGTGTCTTGGGCTATTCCCACTCTATAACAATCTCCACTTTCTTAGGATCTACACGAATACCTGAAGCAGATATAATGTGTCCTAGAAAAGACAATTCTGACAACCAGAACTCGCACTTGATAAACTTAGCATATTACTTATGTTGTCTCAACAGAGTCAAGGCTTGACGAATGTGTTGTTAATGTTGTTGACCATCTCTACTGTATATCATAATTTCATCTATGAAGATCACTATGAGCTGATCAAGGTATGGCTGGAAGATTCTATTCTTCAGCTCCATGAATGCATATGGTGCATTAGTTAGTCCAAATGACATAACTACAAACTCATAATGACCATACCTTGTCCTAAAGGCTGACTTAGGTATGTCATCCTCCTTGATACGTAGATGATGATATCCTGACCTTAGATCTATCTTAGAGAACACTGTTGCACCATGCAACAATGTCAAACAGATTATCTATCCTTGGTAGAGGATGCTTGTTCTTTATAGTCACCTTGTTAAGCTGTCTAGAGTCTATGCATAATGCCATAGACCCATCCTTCTTTTTAACAAAAAGAACTGGAGCACCCCATGCCATACTACTTGGTCAAATGTAACCTTTCTCAAGAAACTCATGTAACTATTTATTGGGTTATTCCATCTCAGTAGGGGCCATCCTATAAGGTGTTTGGTCTATGGGTTGTGTATCCAGAATTTGATTAATCTTGAAATCAATCTCTAGAGATGGAGGAATATCTAGAAATTCTTTAGGAAACACAGCCTTGAATTCTTTGACAATAGGAACTTCAAAAAGACTAGGATTCTCTAATTTGGTGTCTACCACATGTGCCAAGAATGCTTCACATCCTTATCGCATCAATCTCTCAGCTACCATTGCTGACACTAGACAAGTTGGAAGAATCTTTCTGTCCCCCTGAAAGACCCACGTCTCATCACTATCTACGAACATAGCTTGCTTGGAACTACAATCTAAGACAACCTTATAATTTTCTAGGGTATCCATCCCAAGAATTGCATCAAAATCGTGCATCTCAAGTGCTATAAGATCCACCTGAATGTTGTATTCTAAAAAAGAAAGAACACAGGGAGAACATACCTCCCCCAACACTACAGATCTGACAAACTGGGTCTCTAATAATAGATTATCTCCTCTACGACTGACATTCATATTGCAGTCATGAATCACTTCTCGAGTGATAAAGGAATGTGTAGCACCGAGATCTATCAAAACATATATGAAACATGATGAAGACATATCATAATAAAACAATTCCATCTGACCTATCATGACTCGCGAATTGACTACTGCCTCCAGGTGATTCATAGCATTGAATCTTGACGTTGCCTATTGTCAACTATGTGCTTTGTTGTTTGTTGTAGATGAACTTGCTTGAGATGCTTTTCGACGTCCTCATATGCCACTACTAAACTGTTGCCTCTGAAAGTCTTTTTGACTCTGCCTTGATGGTTGGGTTACCTCCCTATCTCTAATTGGACAATCCTTTATTAGATGTCTTATCTTCCCACACTTGAAGCAGTCTCTGTTCTCCTATTACGGCCTAGATGGTCCTATCACTGAAATTGATGTCGTGTAATGGGCTCCACTGGGATGAAAACTACGACCTCTACCCTTGCTTGAAGTCCACTACATATGAGCACTGCACCTCTGTGGTGCTATTGGTGTAGAAAATCTTAGTTTTTTGAAACTTCCAGACCTCTATCCCTAGAACTGGGTAGGTACTTTCCTACTATTAGCCTCACATTTCTCAATCACAGACCTCTCTATCTGACTAACTGATTCAATAAAGGTGGCAAAGCTCTCTCTATTATCTACAGCAGATACAAGTGTGTTTAATTCAACATTTAGACCCTTCTCAAAATGTCGAATCATCTCCTCATCCGTAGTAGACATGTGTGGAAAAAACTACAGAAGCTCCATAAACTTTGCTTCGTACTCACTAATTTTCATCGGTCCTTGTCTAATCCACTCAAACTACGAGATTTTCTCATATTGATAAGTCTTGGGAAAGTATCTACTGCCAAACTCATGTCAGAATTCATGCCATCGAACCTCAAAACCAGGTCTTTTCTCTTCTTCAATGGCCCACCAATGGCCAGTGCTTCCTTTTAAAAGGTACACATCATGCCTAAATTTATTAGTTTTTGGGATGCTAAGGATTCTAAAGGATTTTTCCAGCTCAGCAAGCCATGAATCTACGTATGATGGGTCAGTTGTACCGACATATTCAGTGGCTCTTATCCGACATAACCGCTCAAAGGTCTTACCAAATCCATGTCCCTCATTGGGAACTGGTGCCTGAGGTCCTGCTGCTGGCATCCGATCTGCCATATGTATCGTTGCGGTCATGAACTGCCCAAAAATGGCATGAAAGGATGGGTTTTGTAGGATGGCATGATCAAGCCAGAAATTCTCAGGCACTGATTCCTCTCTAGCATGATCCCTTGCACCTCCTCCTGGTGTAGCAACATTGCTCCCAGTAGCATGTTCTTCATGTGCTCCAACTATCTTTCAGCTTTACTTCTTCATCTATATGAGAAGAAGTCACTATAAGATAAATTATAGGACACTAGAACAAACTCAACAACCTTAATTTTATGTCTCTATAGACTCAGCAAATCTTAGGCTCTGATACCAAAAAATTTTGTGACAACCCGCCATCAAAGTGACAGCCAAATTGCCACAAGTAATTACACGACATAACCATTAGTAGTGGATTAACAAAATCACTAAAAATTAAAACCGTTTTGCAAAGAGATCCATTTCTAGGAGACAAAGAACCAAAACAATATATTCATCATGGTTCACATTGTGCATACATTGTATTATCTCATCTCGATGATATCATATACCAGTTGCTTTGCCCAAACATATACATAAGCAACATAAAACCTTGAGGCAAACAAGCTAAAATCTTAGATCATTCATAAAATCATTACGTACTAACTCCCAAGGACTTGAGAGTACATAGACGACACATATGACTTCTATCTACACGACACGAAAGACAACACTTTCAATGTGAGTTGTTACTACTGTCCCTGATGTTGTTGTCCTTCCTCTACAGTACGGTCTCTACCTCCTTGTCCAGATCCACCTAAAAATTGTGGAACCCACGGGGTGAGACAATTGTTTCAGTGAGAGATTTAACTCTCTGCCAACAATATTATTATCATAGGTAAACAGTATAAAACTGAGTAGAGGATCTTTTATGTAAATAAGCATGTTTAATCATTATTTAGTTGTAGTGCAAAGTAATAGCATTATCTAAGAAATTCAACTATCTATGACAGAGCTATAGATCATATATTTACTTTATAAGGAATATGAAGAACATGTATAATATCTACCAATCTAAGATGTATAAAAATAATGGACCATCAACCAATGTTTCTGTATTCAATTCTTAAGCAAATACGCTACACGACAGACTACATGTTCACATTCACACTTATGCCTAGAGGATATGATGTATACCGCTCATGCTCCAAATGACCACAGCTACATAAAGCATTGGTACCATACAAGGTCAATGGAAGAGCCAACTTCCATGACCTCACCCGTCTCAGTCAGTACGAGACCAGTGGTAGTGACCACATGTTCAACTCCAACTAAAGAGCTACAACTGAATCATGCACTCTCTTTGAGGAGATATCACATCAATCGTCGGTACATTTTCATTAGGATGATCACACAACAACCCTGACAATCCTTTGGAAATCACACAAAGATCCCTATGTGGATGTAAGGATATGTTCGTCCATCACCCTCACACATTAAAAAATATGCTCTCCGAGTTAAAATTGTTTCACTATTCAGCAAATCTTGACACCAAATGGATCTATGGCATGGGCAACTACATGATAAGATTCCACTTGATTAATTAGGTGTATTACAATATCTTTTAGCATCCATCAAGTTACAAGCAAGAATTATATCAGATGCTAAAAGAAAGGTGTAATACATTTATCAAGTACTTTTATAATCTTTGGAATACATTGAATGCATAATACTCAGGATCTCAGTCCTTTATCACATTATTGGGAATTCTCATCCCTTAACATTATCATCATCATGATTTCTAGATCTGGGTATTCAAACCCTTAATTCATCACTGAACATTATCACCTTTTATCAGGTAACTATTACCTCGAGGTCCTCAGACCCAAGTATATATTATACTTGTTGCGCAAGTATTTCACATGACTCATATGAAAAATCATAGCTCATACCTGGCTATGTTCATCATCTCATGATACCTGCATGGTTAGTCTTTCATGATAGAAATAATTATCAAATATATATCATTAGCATGCAACATATGAGAAATACAACAGTTCCATAATTAGGGTTAGGGTTTCCCTTTTCACCAATTAGGGTTAGGGTATCCCTCTTTAACAGATTAGGGTTTCAATTTCATCAAGAATCATAACCCTAATTCATAGCTCTACACATATAGGGGTATCAATGTATGCTCATTGAATGATTAACACACAAAGTATGAGTTTCTCTCTCATCCTCACCACGATAACGATTACATCATACTTTATTAAGCTGGATCAATCCTTCCCTCAAGGTACATTGGACTATAGTTATCAAAATACATTGAACTTTATACATCTGGATGTATCATATCACATAACACACTTCATGTGTTACTCAATCAAGTATATTGGATTGACGTGCTTCCACCATATCGGGCAAAGAGTTGTGTGTGTGCTTCACACCATATCGGGAAAAGAGGTGTGTGTGTGATTCACACCATATTGGGCAAAGAGGTGTGTGTGTGCTTCACACCATATCCTGCAAAGAGGTGTGTATGTGATTCACACCATATCAGACAAAGAGGTGTGTGTGTGCTTCACACCATATTAGGCAAAGAGGTGTGTATATTCTTCACACCATATCAGAGAAAGAGGTGTGTGTATGCTTCAGACCATATCAAGAAAAGAGGTGTGTGTATGATTCACACCATATCGGGCAAAGAGGTGTGTGTATGATTCATACCATATCAGGAAAAGAGGTGTGTGTGCTTCACACCATATTAGGTTGCTCAAAATTAGGGTTTGCATATCGGGTTAAACCCTTATGCTCATACCTCTTCAAACCTTCATGGTATTGGCCTACCCTTCACCATGGGTTAAGTGACAACCTAGAAAACAGGTTAGTCTAAACCAAACCGAGTGTATAAACCAATATGGGTGTGGGGTTCCAAGGTATTTTGGGTTTCATATTACCATGTTTGGTTTCAACACCATATCGGGTTAGAGGTACTTCAACCTGATATCGGGTTAAGTTATGATGATGTCATCATAATCAAGCACTATAATTCATTCCTTACTGTTCTAGTTCATGGACAACAGTCCTATGTCACTAACAGAACTCATGGATTCGTCAGTTATACAAGAAAACTTGAAATTGAAAGTAGATCATCAAGTATAGCAAGATTGATGGTGAATAATAACATGATTGTGTTCAAGTTATACAACCCGCCTGAAGAACAACTTCAATGCTCCAAGATCCTAAGCTTCACGTTCCCAAGGTTGATGATAAGCTTATCACAGTTCCAAGACTCGTTCACAACTCCTCTACATGCAAGGAATCACCATATATAAGAACATGGTGAAGAAGAAAAGAAAGGAAAAATCACAACCCGAGATCGTGCTTTATCCAAGGTTGAAGGTGACCATGGATTCACCTTAGGCTTAAATTCTCAAGATACTCCTTGCTCCTCAACTCTTTGCATGATATATAAAAGAAATGGAGTGATAGGGTTTGAAAAGATTCACTAGTAGGTGAAAGGAGTGGTATATATAATTGAGGTTCATGAGAGAGGGTGTATAATAGGTGTCATCATTTTACACTACTAGGTGTCACGTGTCCATGCATGGTTGACACGCGTCCATGCACACATATTTATCGTAACATGAAAAACTATTGAGGATAATCTATGTATAAGATTTTGACCATTGGTTATCTTGTTGAGCAAGATATTTCAACTCAACATCACTTTATTCACAAATTGATACACTTTTTCTATGGAAAGTTGCAAACCGATATCCATCACCTCCTTGAGGTGATTAACCAGTTATGGTAAAGGCCAAGAGTTGATAAAACGATATGCGACCTCCTCTATGGCTCCTTGGATGATAGGCATCTCCATATAAGCTCTACAACTCGATACAACTCAATACAACTTAAATTAGGGTTTCAATTATACAACTCTTCTTGGCTTTTCATCACCAAGAATGCTACCACTCAAAGATGATTCAAATATGGTGACTATTTATTTCTCTCTCCTTTAGATGACTCGAAGAGATAGTAGGGAAACTTTAGAGGTGGTATTTTGCATATCAACCCTACATTTTGGGTAAATTGCAAATTGCACCAAAACTGATACACAAGGAGTAAGCGTTATTCAAACAAGTTCCAACTTGGATATTTAGGCTTTATAAAAGACACCCCTTAGAATAATTCTCTCTCTTATGATGCTAAAGCACTTGAACCAATTCAAAATGTGACATATTGCAATATAACCCCTCATCTTGGATAAATTGCTATTTACACTGAAACTATCACATAATGCACAAACAACTTGCAAATAATATCAAACTTGAAAATTAAACTCAAGGAGAGTCTTAATTAATTTTCATAAGATTAAAACAAGTCTATAAATAACTTACTTAATAAAAACATCCATGTTATGGCATAATCCAGGTCAGGGATGTTATAGTATAAACCTGAAGGACTTGTATTGGTGGTCAGGTCTTAAGTGTGATGTGGTAGAGTTTGTGTTAGATGTCCAATCTATCGATAAGTCAAGGCTGAACACTCAAAGCATGCATGGATGTGACGACCCCAAATTTTCAAAAACTTAATCTGATGTCGGACGTTCAAATTGAAACCCTCACCTCTGTGAGAATCCCAATTTGAACACCACACACTAAGCTAAGAAGAAGAAAATCAAGGGAGTCAGAAGGAAACACAGTAGCACATGTACATGAACAATAATAAAACCATACACACATGTTCACCATTCAACATATAATTACAGCATGAATTGTTACAACATTTTATATTACATATTGAACAGAAAACTTATACATATACATGTACTACCACTAAACTACATGATCTTAAGACAACAACTCCACATGTACATCAGGTCGCCACACAACACTCAACTATCCTGGATATTCAAGAGCATAACCACAACCTAAACAAAAGATTACATGTGGTACACGTCAGCACAATATTCAAGAATATTGTACTAGTATGCCTACGTGTCTTTTATATACCTCTCATCATATATTGGCAATAAGATAAAACTAATAATTGGCGACATTAAAAAATATAAAGAAAAACATATACTGGCAAAAAGATATTCATTAATAAGAAAGAGAACATATATATTTTAAGCACATTTCCATCATATATCTCGTACATCTGTCCCCAAGGGATTTGATGTTTTTTGGCTTTATGATCTACTACCAAAGAGTTTGAGATCATTTAATGTGTGATCTACTACCATAGAGTTTGAGATCTAACACATGTGATCTACTACCAAAGAGTTTGAGATCACTTCAATGCACTATACTACCAAAGAGTTTAGTGATATCATATGATGGATCTGATATCTTATGTTTCATGTTTTCATAGCCATAAGTATGGAAAAATCAAGCAAGATATCATACAAGAACAATCATTTCATCCAATACCATATGCCAAGTATTTTACTACACATATAACACAAGCATATTGTATAATAAGCCAAGTAAGAGGTAATGGCATACATTGGTCAAGAACATACCGAATCACATATTCCTGATGTCATCTATAACTTTGTAAAACCTGATCAAGACAACATCATATACTATCATTAGGTTCTCATTGTCTTACATCTCATCTTAACCTTAATTACGTCCATATCAGGGTTTAGCTTAGTTCATTAGGATGTGTACATCATTACTTGTATTCTTGTCTTAGAATTATCATATTGATGTCATTTTCCAGATTATGGTCCAGAATTAGGCTTAGATAACTGATAATTATCATTCCCATAATTATGTGCACATATTAACCCTAAGTTATATGTATTATTCAAAATAGGGTTTCATCCCATGTATTAAGGGTCATCTTCATATAACATTGATTCTATGCATAAAACTGATCTCATATTTACATATTATCTTCCAATTACTGAAATGAGGGTTTTCCATAAATTCCATCATTTATTGAGTATGTACATATTTATTACATTATATTTAGGGTAATTAGCCCTAAATAGCCAAATTAAGCAAATTACATGATTTTGTGCATCAACATCATTATTACCGACCTTATATGGACTAAAAACATGATTTATAATTTATGAACAAGTTTTCATAATTTTAGGCCATCAATTACTATTTATAACAAACAGTATAAGCATTATACAACTTACACGATATTCCTAACATTAGTGCATCAAAACACTGATATTATCATTCTATCTTATTCTATGCATTTTTATGACAATTTTGGTATATTATATGTAGTTTTCCGATAAGTGTGCTAATTATTGTAAATTTTACAAGATCTAGACATTTACTGAATTATTACCTTTATTAGCAAATCGGAGGCTACCACGTGGCCACTAAGAGGCGTTTCTCTTCGTTGGTTTAGCCGGATGGTTCTTTACTAATCTGCCTAGGTTGGTCTGGGATATGATTGTCTGGTCCACAAGGAATCTGACTTGGGCCGGTCCGCATCTCCCTTTCTTCCTCACACAATCCCTGTGTGCATCCGTTCTCAGCGCCGCACGACACCCGCAACCCAGTGTGTGTTGCCTCTTGGAAAACGGCCACCGCCAAGGTGCCCTCCTCCACTGACAGCAA
This sequence comes from Alisma plantago-aquatica, assembly GCA_963693085.1. Classification (NCBI taxonomy): domain Eukaryota; kingdom Viridiplantae; phylum Streptophyta; class Magnoliopsida; order Alismatales; family Alismataceae; genus Alisma; species Alisma plantago-aquatica. Next base: position 1,774,664,821 of record OY856409.1, read on the forward strand.
GGGTGCTCGATGAGTCTATCCATGTGAGTCTGTTCTGACAGGCATCCGTGGTGCCGCCGTCACTGGCCTCTTCTCCAGCGAAGAAAAACGACTGCCCACCTCTTCTAAGGCGACGAGATCTCCTGCCATCTGCACTCAAAGCGTCTCCCAGACTCCCAACTTCTCCAAGTGATCTACTTCTGCCTCTAATATCCAACGCCTCCATGACACCTTGAAACCAAGACCATGAATCCACCTTGCACGCTTGAGAAGATCACCACTGCCGGCTCCCGCAAGTCTTTATTATTGCAGGTTCTTCTTAGGGATTGGGAAGATATCCGTCGACATATCCTCTCCTCCTCTTATTCTCTGGTTCCATGCAGACTGAATCCGCTCACATTGTCCATTCTGGTGTGCGTGGGTGCCGCCTCCGTTGGGAATCTTTGGCAAGAGATGCCTCACGATGGAGCCTCCCTCTCCTGCTCCTTCGGTGTCGGCATGTGGCTGCAAGTCTTCCTCCTTGCCACTAGAGATCCTCCAACATACAACTCTGCCTCTAGAAGAAACTGTTGTGCATATTAGAAAGGTGTCAAGCCTTTCCATCATGGTTCTCTGATCTCAGGTTTTAGGAAGTGTCGCATGCGTGGTCTTCATCGGCTGCACTAGGACGTTGTTGGGGCTTCTGCAAGTGTCATCTTCCCCACCGTTCTGCGAGGTGGGGGTCTCTTACTCTCTCTCGAGTCCTACATATGCCCGAAAGATAGTTCTACTTGTTGGTCTCCCCATGTCCAAGAAAACCATCCACGGTTCCTACTAACTCAGGCCACGTTCACAACTTGGGGATCAACGGACGTTGGTATTGTTTCTCATGGTAACACCTACAATGAAGACGAGACCCGCAACTGTTTGATATCTCATCTGCGGTTGAGATGAAGAATATCCAACCTTGAATATGTGGCACTTGAGTCCCTCATGTCTAAAATAGTCACATAAAGCAATTGGATAAAAGGCTAGAAAAGGGTCACGCACCCCACTTAAACCAATTATCCGTGTGGCATATTAATCTCTGGTCTGGTTTAATATATCCAAAATTATACTCCTCAGCTAAATACCTAACATTAATTCCTCAATCTTCAAGCATATACATCTTCACATAAACCTCATATGAACTTGAAAATTCAAAGATAGGTCCACAATATCTTAAAGTACATTCTCGCCAACTTTGAGGTCTAAACTCAAATTTGACACATATCTAGGTACATGAAACATGGTATCTACAAAAACATAAAAGCCTAAAGACTAAAAAGTCATCCAAATTCTTAAATCAATGTTTCACTTAACCAACTGGATGTCCAGAACCCTAAAAGTTGACTCCATCACATCCTTCATACCTTAAAAATAATTTAGTCCTTGAAATTAAGCCAAAAATCCAGTCCTTCACGTCATATATATCTTAAAAGAAATTTCATCATCGAAATTAAGCCATCGTCATACTTCAAGGAACAATCAAACGATCTTCATCCATATGCAGGGCACCATTCTAGGTGCAACGTTCTCATTAACATCATGTCTACGACATATATGTACCACTCCTATGAAGGTTTCTAAAGCATCTAGGGTGAAACATCACCTCACAAGATTGAAACAAGGTTTTAGAAGCTTAAGTTATGTCATTACATATCTCATATATTAGGGTTTCTTCCTTGCCCTTAACCATGCATTAGGGTTCCAACATCGAATTACCATGTTCTAAAGGAGTTAACTAAAGTTAGCCCATCATAAAGGTCTCATCAACATTTTATTGAGCTAATTTGTTAGAACATATTCAACATTAACATATGCCTTTTACGAGGGAGTTAACTAAAATTAACCCATTTTATTCATCTAGATCAAATCAAGGTGATATAATCATTATGTTGAGATAACTGTCAAACTATATTCTCCATCTTTATTAAGCACTAGGATTAACACCTCATATAACATGTTTCATTCAAATGAACTTATTTCATTTCTCATAATAAATTGCACATTTACTAGTGATTCATCCCAAGATTAGCCAACAATATCACATTATCATCATTATTCATATACATGGTTAACCATTTATTCATTGATATCTATTAAACCATCTCTAAGTTTCCATCATATCATGTCCATATGTCAAATCTCAAGATTATATCACATATTATGATCAACTGATTTACATATATTATATCATGGTTGTGCTACACAAACTTATGTGAGTGGCTTATTAAACATATATCAAAACTTCATCTAGTCCAATTGAGGTTCTCCCAACCCTTATCATGAGGGTAGTGCCATGCTCACTCTCTCTGAGCTAACTCAACTCTGTGAGTACCTCATATGCACATACTTTATCTTTCTTCTCTGAGTCTAGGGTTCTCGAATTACCTCATTGGTACTAGCAATAGCTTTACAAGCTCTATCCACATAAGCACAAACCAAAACATGCTATGGCATACTCTTCATAGATCTCTAACCATGAAACCTCTTACCCAAAGCTCTCTTATATACACCACTAGACTCCTATGTGGGAAACCACCAACCCAAGCATGAGGTTTCATAGAAACTAACATAGCTACCTCCTCCAGGGTCTCGGGCTCTCTCCCTCACACAGATGGCAGACACTCATACTGATGTTCATATATGCACATATGTAACTAGCCTCTCTCTGTCTCTAGGGTTTGGTCCTCCCAACGACATCTAGGGTTCAGCAAGACTATAGGAATCATGCATAAAGTGACTCAACTCAATCACTCAGGAGAAATCTAATTTAGGACATATCATATCACATATCTCATATTTCTCATATCGTGAAGTCTAGGTTCTCTGACCTTCTCCATGTGGGTCTCTCTCTCTCTTGAGCTTACCCCAAAACTAGTCCTAATAATAGAGGTCCTCCTTTGTAAAAGAGCTTGAGGCTCATGCTGACTCACAACCTTGTCTTAACGTAACTTATCTCATCTCATAAAAGAAGTCATACTTGCATCACCAAAACTTATCTCAAATCCTCAAAACTGAACCTTAATCCTTAAAGGAAAACATATATCATCATAAGCATCTTATATCATCTATATAAGACTTACATCATATCATCAAAATTTATATCATCTATTCTATCTATCACACACATATATATATATATCCAACAAGGCTCTAGACATCTAATCTAGAACTACTCTCTCTTTAAGACTGATGTCATTCACTTTCACTTAGGTTACATGATCACCTCCTACTCATACATGTGTGGGGACACATTTTTGTAATACATATACATAATAAAATATTATATAGTTTTTCTCCGATAAAACATGTGTTAGAGAAAACTATCAAGGTTCGATCTGATTGGAATAAAAAACCAAATCCTGAAAATGAGTGCCCCACACAAGTGAAAACTAGTGAAAAGGGTGAGAACAAGGGGTAGAATAGTGTAGCTACTATAGACAACGTGCGCAATATGTCTAGGGTTTCTCTTACCTTGATGCACGCCATTTCTAAATAGTGCAACGTCCCATACCTCTGCACTACAAGGAAAGAACGACATCTAAGGACTTTCTACTCAACAAGCACTAGGGTAGACCTAGTTCTTGGATATCTAGGTTCTAACCTAGAGGCTAGGTCAGATCTAGTCTATAAAAGACAACTAATCTAACCCTAAAGATTATTAAGTTTAAGGTTCTTTAGTTTTTAATTGCCTAATGAGCAAATGTTAGGCTTTGCTATTGTTCATGCTCTGATACCACCTGTGATGAACCCAAAATTTCTAAAACTTAATCTGATGTGGGACGTTCAAATTGAAACCCTCACCTCAGTGAGTATCCCAATTTGAACACCACAAACTAAGCTAAGAAGAAGAAATTCAAGGGAGTCAGAAGGAAACACAGTAGCACATGTACATGAACAATAATAAAACCATACACACATGTTCACCATTCAACATATAATTACAACACGAATTGTTACAACATTTGATATTACATTTTGAACAGAAAACTTATACATATACATGTACTACAACTAAACTACATTATCTTAAGACAACATGTCCACCTATACATCAGCTCACCACACAACTCTCAACTATACTTGATCTTCAAGAGCATAACCACAACCTAAACAAAAGATTACATGTGGTACATGTCAACACAATATTCAAGAATATTGTACTGAGTACGCCTACGTGTCTTTTATATACCTCTCATTATATCTTGGCACTAAGATAAAACCAATACTCGGCAGCATTAAACAAATATAAAGAAAAACATATTCTGGAAAAAAGATATTCATTAACAAGAAAGAGAACACATATATTTTAAGCACATTTCTGTTATATATCTCGTACATCTGTCCCCAAGGGCTTTGATGTTTTAGGCCTTATGATCTACTACCAAAGAGTTTGAGATCATTTAACGTGTGATCTACTACCAAAGAGTTTGAGATCTAACACATGTGATCTACTATCAAAGAGTTTGAGACCACTTCAATGCACTGTACTACCAAAGAGTTTAGTGCTATCATATGATGGATCTGAAATCTTATGTTTCATGTGTTCATAGCCATAACTATGGAAAATCAAGCAAGATATCATACAAGAACAATCATTTCATCCAATACCATATGCCAAGTATTTTACTACACATATAACACAAGCATATTGTATAATAAGCCAAGTAATAGGTAATGGTGTACCTTGGTCAAGAACAAACCTAATCACATATTCCTGATGTAATCTATAACTTTGTTAAACCTGATCAAGACAAGATCATATACTATCATTAGGTTATCATCGTCTTACATCTCATCTTAACCCTAATTACGTCCATATTAGGGTTTGGCTTAGTTCATTAGGATGTTTACATCATTACTTGCATTCTTGTCTTAGAATTATCATACTGATGTCATTTTCTAGATTATGGTCTAGAATTAGGCTTCATTAACTGATAATTATAATCCCCATAAGGATATGCACATATTAACCCTAAGTTACATGTATTATTCAAAATAGGGTTTCATCCCATGTATTAAGGGTCATCTTCATATAACATTGATTATATGCATAAAACTGATCTCATATTTACATATTATCTTCCAATTACTAAAATGAGGGTTTTCCATAAATTTCATCATTTATTGAGCATGTATGTATTTATTACATTATATTTAGGGTAATTAGCCCTAAATAGCCACATTAAGAAAATTACATGATTTCGTGAATCAACATCATTATTACCGACCTTATATGGACTAAAAACATGATTTATGATTTATCAGCAAGTTCTCATAATTTTAGGCCATCAATTACTATTTATAAAAAATGGTATAAGAATTTTACAACTTACACAATATTACTAACATTAGTGCATCAAAACACTGATATTATCATTCTATCTTGTTCTATGCATTTTTCTGAGAATTTTGGTATATTATATGTATTTTTCTGATAAGCGTGCTAATTATTGTAAATTATACAAGATCTAGACATTTACTGAATTATTACCTTTATTAGTGAATCAGAGGCTGCCATGTGGCCACGAAGAGGCACTGCTCTTCTTTGGTTGAGCCGGCTGGTTCTTTACTGATCTGCCTAGTTTGGTCTGGGATGTGATTGTCCGGTTCACAAGGAATCTTTCTTGGGTCGGTCTGCATCTCTCTTTCTTCCTCGCACGATGCCTGTGTGCATCCGTTCTCGGCGCCGCACGACACCCGCAGCCCAAGTTGTTCCACCTCCTGGAAAATGGCCGCCACCGAGGCACCCTCCTCCACCGACTACATGGGAGCTCGACGAGTCTATCCATGTGAGTCTGCAGTGACAGGGATCCATGGTGCCGCCGTCGCTGGCCTCTTCTCCAGCGAGGAAAAATGGCTGCCCACCTCTTCTAAGGTGACGAGATCTCCTGCCATATGCACTCGAAGTGTCTCCTAGACTCCCAACTTCTCCAAGTGATCTACTTCTTGCCCTAATCTTCAACACCACCACGGAACCTCGAAACCACGACCATGAATCCTCCTCGCATGCTTGAGAAGATCACCACTGCCGGCTCCCGCAGGTCTTTATTATTGCATGTTCTTCTTAGGGATTGGGAAGACATCCATCAACAGATCCTCTCCTCCTCTTCTTCTCTAGTTCCATGTGGATTGATGCTGCTCAAGTTGTCCGTTCTGGCATGTGTGGGCGCCGCCTCCGTTGGGGATCTTTGGCAAGAGTTGCCTCACGATGGAGCCTCCCCCTCCTGCTCCTTCGGTGTCGGCATGTGGCTGCAGGTCTTCCTCCTCGCCACTAGAGCTCCTCCAACATACAACTCTGCCTCTAGAAGCAACTGTTGTGCAGATTAGAAAGGTGTCAAGCCTTTCCATCATGGTTCTATGATCTCAGGTTTTAGGAAGAATCACACGTGTGGTCTGCTACAACTGCACTAGGACGCTGTTGCGGCTCTATCTGCAAGTGTCATCTTGACACTATTCAGCAAATCTTGACACCAAATGGATCTATGGCATGGGAAACTACATGATAAGATTCCACTTGATTAATTAGGTGTATTACAATATCTTTTAGCATCCATGAAGTTACAAGCAAGAATTATAACAGATGCTAAAAGAAAGGTGTAATACATTTATCAAGTACTTTTATAATCTTTGGAATACATTGAATGCATAATACTCAGGATCTCAGTCCTTTATCACATTATTGGGAATTCTCATCCCTTAACATTATCATCCATTTAATATATATCATATGAAAAATCATAGCTCATACCTGGCTATGTTCATCATCTCATGATACCTGCATGGTTAGTCTTTCATGATAGAAATAATTATCAAATACATATCATTAGCATGCATCATAAGAGAAATACAACAGTTCCACAATTAGGGTTAGGGTTTCCCTTTTCACCAATTAGGGTTAGGGTATCCCTCTTTAACATATTAGGGTTTCAATTTCATATTATCAAGAATCAAAACCCTAATTCATAGCTATACACATATAGGGGTATCAATGTATGCTCATTGAATGATTAACACACAAAGTATGAGTTTCTCTCTCATCCTCACCACGGTAACGATTACATCATACTTTATTAAGCTGGCTCAATCCTTCACTCAAGGTAAATTGGACTATAGTTATCAAAATACCTTGAACTTTATACATCTGGATGTATCATATCACATAACACACTTCATGTGTTACTCAATCAAGTATATTGGATTGAGGTGCTTCCACCATATCGGGCAAAGAGGTGTGTGTGTGCTTCACACCATATCGGGAAAAGAGGTGTGTGTGTGATTCACACCATATTGGGCAAAGAGGTGTGTGCGTGCTTCACACCATATCGTGCAAAGAGGTGTGTATGTGATTCACACCATATCAGACAAAGAGGTGTGTGTGTGCTTCACACCATATTGGGAAAAGAGGTGTGTCTATGCTTCACACCATATCAGAGAAAGAGGTGTGTGTATGCTTCACACCATATCAAGAAAAGAGGTGTGTGTATGATTCACACCATATCGGGCAAAGAGGTGTGTGTATGATTCATACCATATCAGGAAAAGAGGTGTGTGTGCTTCACACCATATCAGGTTGCTCAAAATTAGGGTTTGCATATCGGGTTAAACCCTTATGCTCATACCTCTTCAAACCTTCATGGTATTGGCCTACCCTTCACCATGGGTAAAGTGACAACCTAGAAAACAGGTTAGTCTAAATGAAACCGAGTGTATAAACCAATATGGGTGTGGGGTTCCAAGGTATTTTGGGTTTCATATTACCATGTTTGGTTTCAACACCATATTGGGTTAGAGGTACTTCAACCTGATATCGGGTTGAGTTATGATGATGTCATCATAATCAAGCACTAGACTTCATTCCTTACTGTTCTAGTTCATGGACAACAGTCCTATGTCACTAACAGAACTCATGGATTCGTCAATTATACAAGAAAACTTGAAATTGAAAGTAGATCATCAAGTATAGCAAGATTGATGGTGAATAATAACATGATTGTGTTCAAGCTATACAACCCGCCTGAAGAAAAACTTCAATGCTCCAAGCTCCAAATATTCACGTTCCCAAGGTTGATGATAAGCTTATCACAGTTCCAAGACTCGTTCACAACTCCTCTACATGCAAGGAATCACCATATATAAGAACATGGTGAAGAAGAAAAGAAACGAAAAATCACAACCCGAGATCGTGCTTTATCCAAGGTTGAAGGTGACCATGGATTCACCTTAAGCTTAAATTCTCAAGATACTCCTTGAACCTCAACTCTTTGCATGATATATAAAAGAAATGGAGTGATAGGGTTTGAAAAGATTCACTAGTAGGTGAAAGGAGTGGTATATATAATTGAGGTTCATGAGAGAGGGTGTATAATAGGTGTCATCATTTTACACTACTAGGTGCCACGTGTCCATGCATGGTTGACACGCGTCCATGCACACATATTTATCTTAACATGAAAAACTATTTAGGATAATCTATGGATAAGATTTTGACAATTGGTTATCTTACTGAGCAAGATATTTCAACTCAACATCACTTTATTCACAAACTGATACACTTTTTCTATGGAAAGTTGCAAATCGATATCCATCACCTCCTTGAGGTGATTAACCAGTTATGGTAAAGGCCAAGAGTTGATAAAACGATATGTGACCTCCTCTATGGCTCCTTGGATGATAGGCATCCCCATATAAGCTCTACAACTCGATACAACTCAATATAACTTAAATTAGGGTTTCAATTATACAACTCTTCTTGGTCTTTTCATCACCAAGAATGCTACCACTCAAAGATGATTCAAATATGGTGACTATTTATTTCTCTCTCCTTTAGATGACTCCAAGAGATAGTAGGGAAACTTTAGAGGTGGTATTTTGCATATCAACCCTACATTTTGGGTAAATTGCAAATTGCACCAAAACTGATACACAAGGCGCAAGCGTTATTCAAACAAGTTCCAAATTGGAGCTTTAGGCTTTATAAAAGACACCCCTTAGCATAATTCTCTCTCTTATGATGCTAAAGCACTTGAACCAATTCAAAATGTGACATATTGCAATATAACCCCTCATCTTGGATAAATTGCAATTTACACTGAAACTATCATATAATGCACAAACATCTTGCAAATAATATCAAACTTGAAAATTAAACTCAAGGAGAGTCTTAATTAATTTTCATAAGATTAAAACAAGTTTATAAATAACTTACTTAATAAAAACTTCCATGTTATGGCATAATCCAGGTCAGGGATGTTATAGTATAAACCTAAAGGACTTGTATTGGTGGTCAGGTCTTAAGTATGATGTGGTAGAGTTTGTGTTAGATGTCCAATCTATCGACAAGTCAAGGCTGAACACTAGAAGCATGCATGGATGTGACGACCCCGAATTTTCTAAAACTTAATCTGATGTCGGACGTTCAAATTGAAACACTCACCTCAGTGAGAATCCCAATTTGAACACCACACACTAAGCTAATAAGAAGAAAATCAAGGGAGTCAGAAGGAAACACAGTAGCACATGTACATGAACAATAATAAAACCATACACACATGTTCACCATTCAACATATAATTACAACATGAATTGTTACAACATTTGATATTACATATTGAAAAGAAAACTTATACATATACATGGACTACCACTAAACTACATGATCTTAAGACAACAACTCCACCTGTACATCAGGTCGCCACACAACACTCAACTATCCTGGATCTTCAAGAGCATAACCACAACCTAAACAAAAGATTACATGTGGTACACGTCAACACAATATTCAAGAATATTGTACTAGTATGCCTATGTGTCTTTTATATACCTCTCATCATATATTGGAAATAAGATAAAACTAATAATTGGCGACATTAAAAAATATAAAGAAAAACATATACTGGCAAAAAGATATTCATTAATAAGAAAGAGAACATATATATTTTAAGCACATTTCCATCATATATCTCGTACATTTGTCCCCAAGGGCTTTGATGTTTTTCGGCCTTATGATCTACAACCAAAGAGTTTGAGATCATTTAATGTGTGATCTACTACCATAGAGTTTGAGATCTAACACATGTGATCTACTACCAAAGAGTTTGAGATCACTTTAATGCACTGTACTACCAAAGAGTTTAGTGCTATCATATGATGGATCTGATATCTTATGTTTCATGTGTTCATAGCCATAAGTATGGAAAAATCAAGCAAGATATCATACAAGAACAATCATTTCATCCAATACCATATGCCAAGTATTTTACTACACATATAACACAAGCATATTGTATAATAAGCCAAGTAAGAGGTAATGGCATACCTTGGTCAAGAACATACCGAATCACATATTCCTGATGTCATCTATAACTTTGTAAAACCTGATCAAGACAACATCATATACTATCATTAGGTTCTCATTGTCTTACATCTCATCTTAACCCTAATTACATCCATATAAGGGTTTAGCTTAGTTCATAAGGATGTGTACATCATTACTTGTATTCTTGTCTTAGAATTATCATACTGATGTCATTTTCCAGATTATGGTCCAGAATTAGGCTTAGATAACTGATAATTATCATTCCCATAATGATGTGCACATATTAACCCTAAGTTACATGTATTATTCAAAATAGGGTTTCATCCCATGTATTAAGGGTCATCTTCATATAACATTGATTCTATGCATAAAACTAATCTCATATTCACATATTATCTTCCAATTACTGAAATGAGGGTTTTCCATAAATTCCATCATTTATTGAGTATGTACATATTTATTACATTATATTTAGGGTAATTAGCCCTAAATAGCCACATTAAGCAAATTACATGATTTTGTGCATCAACATCATTATTACCGACCTTATATGGACTAAAAACATGATTTATAATTTATGAACAAGTTTTCATAATTTTAGGCCATCAATTACTATTTATAACAAACAGTATAAGCATTATACAACTTACACGATATTCCTAACATTAGTGCATCAAAACACTGATATTATCATTCTATCTTATTCTATGCATTTTTATGACAATTTTGGTATATTATATGTAGTTTTCCGATAAGTGTGCTAATTATTGTAAATTGTACTAGATCTAGACATTTACTGAATTATTACCTTTATTAGCGAATCGGAGGCTGCCACGTGGCCACTAAGAGGCGTTTCTCTTCTTTGGTTTAGCTGGCTGGTTCTCTACTAATCTACCTAGGTTGGTCTGGTATATGATTGTCCGGTCCACAAGGAATCTGACTTGGGTCGGTCTGCATCTCCCTTTCTTCCTCACACAATCCATGTGTGTATCCGTTCTCAGCGCCGTACGACACCCACAACCCAGTGTGTGTCGCCTCTTGGAAAACGGCCGCCGCCAAGGTGCCCTCCTCCACTGACTGCAAGGGAGCTCGATGAGTCTATCCATGTGAGTCTGTGGTGACAGGGTTCCGTGGTGCCGCCGTCACTAGCCTCTTCTCCAGCGAAGAAAAATGACTGCCCACCTCTTCCAAGGCGACGAGATCTCCTGACATCTGCACTCAAAGCGTCTCCCAGACTCCCAACTTCTCCAAGTAATCTACTTCTGCCTCTAATATCCAACGCCGCCATGACACCTTGAAACCAAGACCATGAATCCACCTTGCACGCTTGATAAGATCACCATTGCCGGCTCCCGCAAGTCTTTATTATTGCAGGTTCTTGTTAGGGATTGGGAAGATATCCATCAACAGATCCTCTCCTCCTCTTATTCTTTGGTCCCATGCAGACTGAATCCGGTCACATTGTCCATTCTAGTGTGCGTGGGTGCCACCTCCGTTGGGAATCTTTAGCAAGAGATGCCTCACGATGGAGCCTCCCTCTTCTGCTCCTTCGGTGTCGGCATGTGGCTACAAGTCTGCCTCTAGAAGCAACTGTTGTGAAGATTAGAAAGGAGTCAAACCTTTTCATCATGGTTCTCTGCTCTTAGGTTTTAGGAAGCGTCACACGCGTGGTCTTCATCGGCTGCACTAGGACGGTGTTGGGGCTTCTGCAAGTGTCATCTTCCCCACCGTTCTGCGAGGTGGGGGTCTCTTACTCTCTCTCGAGTCCTACATATGCCCGAAAGATAGTTCTACTTGTTGGTCTCCCCATGTCCAAGAAAACCATCCACGGTTCCTACTAACTCAGGCCACGTTCACAACATGGGGATCAACGAACGTTGGTATTGTTTCTCATGCTAACACCTACAATGAAGACGAGACCCGCAACTGTTTGATATCTCATCTGCGGTTGAGATGAAGAATATCCAACCTTGAATACGTGGCTCTTGAGTCCCTCATGTCTAAACTAGTCACATAAAGCAATTGGATAAAAGGCTAGAAAAGGGTCACGCGCCCCACTTAAACCAATTATCCGTGTGGCATATTAATCTCTGGTCTGGTTTAATATATCCAAAATTATACTCCTCAGCTAAATACCTAACACTAATTCCTCAATCTTCAAGCATATACATCTTCACATAAACCTCATATGAACTTGAAAATTCAAAGATAGGTCCACAATATCTTAAAGTACATTCTCGCCAACTTTGAGGTCTAAACTCAAATTTGACACATATCTAGGTACATGAAACATGGTATCTACAAAAACATAAAAGCCTAAAGACTGAAAAGTCATCCAAATTCTTAAATCCATGTTTCACTTAACCAACTGGATGTCCAGAACCCTAAAAAGTTGACTCCATCACATCCTTCATACCTTAACAATAATTTTGTCCTTGAAATTAAGCCAAAAATCCAGTCCTTCACGTCATATACATCTTAAAAGAAATTTCATCCTCGAAATTAAGCCATCGTCATACTTCAAGGAACAATCAAACGATCTTCATCCATATGCAGGGCACCATTCTAGGTGCAACGTTCTCATTAACATCATGTCTACGACATATATGTACCACTCCTATGAAGGTTTCTAAAGCATCTAGGGTGAAACATCACCTCACAAGATTGAAACAAGGTTTTAGAAGCTTATGTTATGTCATTACATATCTCATATATTAGGGTTGCTTCCTTGCCCTTACCCATGCATTAGGGTTCCAACATCGAATTACCATGTTCTAAAGGAGTTAACTAAAGTTAGCCCATCATAAAGGTCTCATCAACATTTTATTGATCTAATTTGTTAGAACATATTCAACATTAACATATGCCTTTTAGGAGGGAGTTAACTAAAATTAACCCATTTTGTTCATCTAGATCAAATCAAGGAGATATAATCATTATGTTGAGGTAACTGTCAAACTATATTCTCCATCTTTATTAAGCACTAGGATTAACACCTCATATAACATGTTTCATTCAAATGAACTTATTTCATTTCTCATTATAAATTGCACATTTACTAGTGATTCATCCCAAGATTAGCCAACAATATCACATTATCATCATTATTCATATACATGGTTAACCATTTATTCATTGATATCTATTAAACCATCTCTAAGTTTCCATCATATCATGTCCATATGTCAAATCTCAAGATTAGATCACATATTATGATCAACTGATTTACATATATTATATCATGGTTGTGCTACACAAACTTATGTGAGTGGCTTATTAAACATATATCAAAACTTCATCTAGTCCAATTGAGGTTATCCCAACCCTTATCATGAGGGTAGTGCCATGCTCAGTCTCTCTGAGCTAACTCAACTCTATGAGTACCTCATATGCACATACTTTATCTTTCTTCTCTGAGTCTAGGGTTCTCGAATTACCTCATTGGTACTAGCAATAGCTTTACAAGCTCTAGCCACATAAGCACAAACCAAAACATGCTATGGCATACTCTTCATAGATCAATAACCATGAAACCTCTTACCCAAAGCTCTCTTATATACACCACTAGACTCCTATGTGGGAAACCACCAACCCAAGCATGAGGTTTCATAGAAACTAACATAGCTACCTCCTCCAGGGTCTCGGGCTCTCTCCCTCACACAGATGGCAGACACTCATACTGATGTTCATATATGCACATATGTAACCAGCCTCTCTCTGTCTCTAGGGTTTGGTCCTCCCAACACATCTAGGGTTCAGCAAGACGATAGGAATCATGCATAAATTAACTCAACTCAATCACTCAGGAGTAGTCTAATTTAGGACATATCATATCACATATCTCATATTTCTCATATCGTGATGTCTAGGTTCTCTGACCTTCTCCATGTGGGTCTCTCTCTCTCTCTTGAGATAACCCAAAAACTAGTCCTAATAATAGAGGTCCTCCTTTGTAAAAGAGCTTGACGCTCATGCTGACTCACAACCTTGTCTTAACGTAACTTATCTCATCTCATAAAAGAACTCATACGTGAATCACCAAAACTTATCTCAAATCCTCAAAATTGAACCTTAATCCTTAAAGGAAAACATATATCATCATAAGCATCTTATACCATCTATATAAGCCTCACATCATATCATCAAAATTTATATCATCTATTCTATCTATCATATATATATATATAAATATATATATATATATATATATATATATATATATATCCAACAAGGCTCTAGACATCTAATCTAGAACTACTCTCTCTTCGAGACTGATGTCATTCACATTCACTTAGGTTACATGATCACCTCCTACTCGTACTTGTGTGGGGACACATTTGTGTAATACATATACATAATAAAATATTATATAGTTTTTCTCCGATAAAACATGTGTTAGAGAAAACTATCAAGGTTCGATCTGATTGGAATAAAAAACCAAATCCTGAAAATGAGTGCCCCACACATAGCAGAGAGTACAATGTCATGAAAACTAGTGAAAAGGGTGAGAACAAGGGGTAGACTAGTGTAGCTACTCTAGACAACGTGCGCAATATGTCTAGGGTTTCTCTTCCCTTGATGCACGTCATTTTCAAATAGTGCAACGTCCCATACCGCTGCACTACAAGGAAAGAACGACATCTAAGGACTTGCTACTCAACAAGAACTAGGCTAGACCTAGTTCTCGGATATCTAGGTTCTAACCTAGAGGCTAGGTCAGATCTAGTCTCTAAAAGACAACTAATCTAACCCTAAAGATTATTAAGTTTAAGGTTCTTTAGTTTTTAATTGCATAATGAGCAAATGTTAGGCTTTGCTATTGTTCATGCTCTGATACCACCTGTGATGAACCCAAATTCTCAAAAACTTAATCTGATGTGGGACGTTCAAATTGAAACCCTCACCTCAGTGAGTATCCCAATTTGAACACCACAAACTAAGCTAAGAAGAAGAAATTCAAGGGAGTCAGAAGGAAACACAGTAGCACATGTACATGAACAATAATAAAACCATACACACATGTTCACCATTCAACATATAATTACAACATGAATTGTTACAACATTTGATATTACATTTTGAACAGAAAACTTATACATATACATGTACTACAACTAAACTACATGATCTTAAGACAACATGTCCACCTATACATCAGCTCACCACACAACTCTCAACTATACTTGATCTTCAAGAGCATAACCACAACCTAAACAAAAGAGTGCATGTGGTACATGTCAACACAATATTCAAGAATATTGTGCTGAGTACGCCTACGTGTCTTTTATATACCTCTCATCATATCTTGGCACTAAGATAAAACCAATACTTGGAAGCATTAAACAAATATAAAGAAAAACATATACTGGAAAAAAGATATTCATTAACAAGAAAGAGAACACATATATTTTAAGCACATTTCTGTTATATATCTCGTACATCTATCCCCAAGGGCTTTGATGTTTTAGGCCTTATGATCTACTACCAAAGAGTTTGAGATCATTTAACGTGTGATCTACTACCAAAGAGTTTGAGATCTAACACATGTGATCTACTATCAAAGAGTTTGAGACCACTTCAATGCACTGTACTACCAAAGAGTTTAGTGCTATCATATGATGGATATGAAATCTTATGTTTCATGTGTTCATAGCCATAACTATGGAAAATCAAGAAAGATATCATACAAGAACAATCATTTCATCCAATACCATATGCCAAGTATTTTACTACACATATAACACAAGCATATTGTATAATAAGCCAAGTAATAGGTAATGGCGTACCTTGGTCAAGAACAAACCTAATCACATATTCCTGATGTCATCTATAACTTTCTTAAACCTGATCAAGACAAGATCATTTACTATCATTAGGTTCTCATTGTCTTACATCTCATCTTAACCCTAATTACGTCCATATTAGGGTTTAGCTTAGTTCATTAGGATGTTTACATCATTACTTGCATTCTTGTCTTAGAATTATCATATTGATGTCATTTTCTAGATTATGGTCTAGAATTAGGCTTCATTAACTGATAATTATAATTCCCATAAGGATGTGCACATTTTGTTTTAGTTAAGTCAGGAGGTCATCTATTCATCTCACCCTCCTCGTGTGAGCAAATAAAAGATTCAAATACAGCTCTTGCTTATAAAATGCAGGTCGAACCCCCACTTGACCTTCCCACATCACAAAAACCACAGCAAAAAACCCCGATCAAACAAGACGACCACAAGACAGACTCAAAACAACAATCCAACCAAGGTATTATGGATGCTTAATCTTCAAAACCACGTAAGGTGTGTGGTTTCTCTCAAGAAAAGCCATACCTCGAACTCTAGCCGGAAATCTGCTAGGATCGGAAATCACGATCAAATCCTGACTGAGGACACCCCATTTACCAATATCTCTGGGAATGGAATTTATGGCCCTGTGAACAAGCGATCCTACAATACCTTCATCCTCCATGTAGATCTTTAACTCCCTGATGATACGAGATATCCTCCAAGGAATACAAGCAGTGCCCCATAACATGTGATAAGTATTCTCATCATCTAACTCCACCACAGCAATCCGCAAGGATTGATTCTCTACCAACTTCAACCCTACTGCACAAGCTTGAAGGGACGCAGATAGATGATCATTTGTTGTTAACCATGCTCTAGCAATCTGACAAATAGCAGCCCGGTGATTCCTGATGATACTAGCCATCCACCACCTGTTATGACCAGAAGAATCTTTGCTTCTACCAATCGTGACGTTCATCTTCAAAGAATTGAGGTCGGGGGTCGTCCATCTCATAAGGTGAACTTCTCTAAGAGCATAGTTTGGGTCATCAATGCCGTAGTGATTAAGGCGCCTATGATCCTCCGGCTGAGCAAGGACGCGGAACCACCTCTTTTTCAACATAAAGTTGAGCTGTGTGATCATGCAGTTCATATCACAGGAAATAGGGGACTTACAGCCGTCATATCTGACACGACATCTCCATCTCCAGATATAGAAAGGATGTGCACATATTAACCCTAAGTTACATGTATTATTCAAAATAGGGTTTCATCCCATGTATTAAGGGTCATCTTCATCTAACATTGATTCTATGCATAAAACTGATCTCATATTTACATATTATCTTCCAATTACTAAAATGAGGGTTTTCCATAAATTTCATCATTTATTGAGCATGTATGTATTTATTACATTATATTTAGGGTAATTACCCCTAAATAGCCACATTAAGAAAATTACATGATTTCGTGCATCAACATCATTATTACTGACCTTATATGGACTAAAAACAGGATTTATGATTTATGAGCAAGTTCTCATAATTTTAGGCCATCAATTACTATTTATAAAAAATGGTATAAGAATTTTACAACTTACACAATATTACTAACATTAGTGCATCAAAACACTGATATTATCATTCTATCTTGTTCTATGCATTTTTCTGAGAATTTTGGTATATTATATGTATTTTTCTGATAAGCGTGCTAATTATTGTAAATTATACAAGATCTAGACATTTACTGACTTATTACCTTTATTAGCGAATCAGAGGCTGCCATGTGGCCACGAAGAGGCATTGCTCTTCATTGGTTGAGCCGGCTGGTTCTTTACTGATCTTCCTAGTTTGGTCTGGGATGTGATTGTCCGGTTCACAAGGAATCTTTCTTGGGTCGGTTTGCATCTCTCTTTCTTCCTCGCACGATGCCTGTGTGCATCCGTTCTCGGCGCCGCATGACACCCGCAGCCCAAGGTGTTTCACCTCCTGGAAAATGGCCGCCACTGAGGCACCCTCCTCCACCGACTGCATGGGAGGTCGACGAGTCTATCCATGTGAGTTTGCAGTGACAGGGATCCATGGTGCCGCCGTCGCTGGCCTTTTCTCCAGTGAGGAAAAACGGTTGCCCACCTCTTCTAAGGTGACGAGATCTCCTGCCATATGCACTCGAAGTGTCTCCTAGACTCCCAACTTCTCCAAGTGATCTACTTCTTCCCCTAATCTTCAACACCACCACGGAACCTCGAAACCACGACCATGAATCCTCCTCGCACGCTTGAGAAGATCACCACTGTCGGCTCCCGCATGTCTTTATTATTGCATGTTCTTCTTAGGGATTACGAAGATATCCATCAACAGATCCTCTCCTCCTCTTCTTCTCTAGTTCCATGCGGATTGACGCTGCTCAAGTTGTCTGTTCTGGCATGTGTGGTCGCCGCCTCCGTTGGGGATCTTTGGCAAGAGTTGCCTCACGATGGAGCCTCCCCCTCCTGCTCCTTCGGTGTCGGCATGTGGCTGCAGGTCTTCCTCCTCGCCACTAGAGCTCCTCCAAAATACAACTATGCCTCCAGAAGCAACTGTTGTGCAGATTAGAAAGGTGTCAAGCCTTTCCATCATGGTTCTATGATCTCAGGTTTTAGGAAGAATCACACGTGTGGTCTGCTACAACTGCACTAGGACGCTGCTGGGGCTCTATCTGCAAGTGTCATCTTCCCCGCCGTTCTGTGAGGTGGGGGTCTCTTTCTCTCTCTCGAGTCCTATATATGCCCAGAAGATAGTTCTACCTGTTGGTCTCCCCATGTCCAAGAAAACCGTCCATGGTTCCTACTAACTCAGGCCACGTTCACGACGTGGGGATCAACGGACGTTGGTATTGTTTCTCATGGTAAACCGACAATGAAGATGAGACCCACAACTGTTTGATATCTCATCTACAGTTGAGATGAAGAATATCCAACCCTAAATCCGTGGCACTTGAGTCCCTCACGTCTGAACTAGTCACATAAAACAATCGGGTCAAAGGCTAGAAAAGGGTCACACATCCCACTTAAACCAATTAGCCGTGTGACATATTAATCTCTGGTCTGGTTTAATATATCCAAGATTATACTCCTCAACTAAATACCTAACATTAATTCCTCAATCTTCAAGCATATACGTCTTCACATAAACCTCATATGAACCTGAAACTTCAAAGATTATCCACAATATCTTAAAGTACATTCTCGCCAACTTTGAGGTCTAAACTCCAATTTGACACATATCTAGGTACATGAAACATGATATCTACAATAACATAAAAGCCTATAGACTGAACATTCATCCAAATTCTTAAATCCATGTTTCACTTAACCAATTGGATGTCCATAACCCTAACAGTTGAATCCATCACAATGGACGTTACAATCATTTCCAATACCGCAGTGGAAATGGGATCATATTACTATGGACTTCGTGGTCAGTCTTCCAAGGAAATCCAAGGGTCGTGATTCCATATGGGTGATAGTAGACAGGTTGACCAAGTCAGCTTACTTCCTTCAAGTTAAGATTATGTACACAATAGGGAAGCTTGCACAAATATATTTTGATGAGATAGTTTATCTGTATGGTATTCTAGTTACTATCATATCCGACAGAGGTCCAAAATTTACAAATCATTTTTGAGAACATTTGTATACATTCGTAGGGACACAAATGAGGTTCACCACAACTTTCCTCCCAGAGATGGACGGTCAGTAAGAGAGGACCATTCAGACACTATAAGTTCTTTTGATGGCATGTGTTTATAGTATCTCGGTAGTTGTGATGTACACCTTAGATTGATAGAATTTGCCTACAATAACAATTACTAGAGGAGTATAGATATGGAAACATACGAGGCTTTGTATGGAGACGTTGCCGGTCACCACTTTTTCGGTATGATACATGTGAGTATCTTTGGGGTCCTGAGCTTATACATCCGACTATAGAGAAAAGCAAAGTGATACAACAGTAGTTGAAGGCATCCCACGATAGATAAAAGTCTTATGAAGATAACCTTCATGGATCGTTAGAGTTCTAAGTAGGATACAAATTGTATCTTAAGGTTTCCCCTTAGAAATGTGTTCTGAGGTTCAATAAGAAGGGTAAGTTGCCTCATAGGTTTATGGGACCATACCCTATCTTAGCATGTATTGGAAGGGTGTCACACAAGTTAGAGCTACCTCCAGAGTTTCATAGGTTGCACAATCTCCTTCATATTTCCATGCTGAGGAAGTGTCATCTTGATATAGAGCAGACTATCCAGCCAGTGGAGGTTGCATTAGATGAGGATGTTTCCTATGTTGAAGGTCCTATGTTGACCCTGGATAGAAGGGTTGTGTTAGTAAAGGTTTAGTGATAACACCATGGCGTGGAGGAAGCCACATGGGAGATAAAAGATGAGATGTGTAGGAAGTACCCATCTCTCTTTACCTAGGATTGTGTGGGAGAAATCCTTGTTAGGGGTTTATGGTTGTAAGACCCATGCCCTTTTTTAAAAGGTTGAACATGCTTTATAAACCAAATTAAATTCTTAAATGTAACCACCTGAAAACAAATCAAGCCATCACCAGTAATAATCATAGAATAACCATAAGCAACAGAATTAACAAAAATCACTAAGAATTAAAACCATTTTGCACATAGATCATATTCTAGGAAACTCATAAAGAAAGAACCAAACTTTATATTCCATGGTTCATTTAGTACATACACTGTACCGTCTCAGCTCAAGCATAACATGTACCTATTGCTTTACTCTGATATATACAACATCAACATAAAACCTCAAGGTAAGCAAACCAAAATCTCAAGTCATTCGTAAAACCCACTAAGAACTATATCCCAAGGACCTAAGAGTACAGAGAAGACGCATAGGACTTCTATCTATAAGACACAATAGACAATACACTCAACCTGAGCTACTACTGTTGTCCCTGCTAATGTAGTCCTTCCTCTACAATCTGATTTCTACATCCTCGTCTGCGCCCACCTAAAAATTGTGGATCCCATGGGGTGAGACTATTGTTCCAGTGAGAGATATAACTCTCAGCTAACAATATTATTATCACAGGAAATAGTATAAAATTGAGCAGAGGATACTCATGCAAATAAGCAGGTTTATTTTCAGTATAAAGCATTAACATTGATAACATAGTTATAAGTCATCTATTTTATTTATAAATAATATGAAGAACATGTATAACATCGATCTACTAAGATGTATAAAAGTAATGAGTAATCAAACAATGCCCTTCGTATTTAATCCTTAAGCAAATACGCTACATGGATGATTCCATATTCACATTCATACTTATGCCAAGAGGAGATGAGGTATACCGCTCATACTCCAACCGAATACGTCTACTGTAACGATCGCCACCAAACCGACAACCAAATTGTTCCTAATTATGCAGAATAATCATAAATAACGGATTAACAAAATCACAAAAAATTAAAACCATTTTGCAAAGAGATCCATTTCCTGGATACTCTTTAAAGAAAGAACCAAACTTTATATACATCATGGTTCACATTGTACATACTTTGTACCATCTCATCTCGAGGATAACATATAACAGTTGTTTTGCTAAAACCTATACATAAGCAACATGAAACCCTCAAGGCATTCAAGCCAAAATCCTAGATCGTTCATAAAACCATCACATACTAAATTCGAGGACCTGAGAGTACAGAGACGACACATAGGACTTCTATCTACAAGGCACGACAGATAGTACACTCAACCAGAGTTGTTACCGTTGTCCCTCTTGTTGTTGTCGTTCCTCTACAGATTGGTCTCCACCTCCTCGTGCTCGTCCACCTAAAAATTGTGGATCCCATGGGATGAGACAATTGTCCCAGCGAGAGATATAACTCTCCGCCAACAATGTTATTATCAATGGTAAAAAGTATAAAACTGAGCAGAGGTTCTTCTATATTAATAATAAAGGTTAATCACTGTGGGTAAGAAGATTAGAACATTCTCAACTTTTTAAAGCATTGCAACTGTCTATGATAGAGCAGTAAATCATGTATTCACTTTATAAGGAATATGCAGAACATGTCTATCATTTACCCATCATATTATAATAACATCTCAACCTTAACCTATGATAATATTATCATGGTATGATATCCATTAATCATTCTCATTTCTAGTTGTTGACCACAACCAATCTTCTAGCCAAATGTTGATTTCTACCAATATGGTGAATATACATCATCATGTTCTAGCTTTATACCAATCTTGTAGGAGTACACCAGGTATTGGATTGTACCAATCCTGTGATATTACAGCCAGGTATTGGATTTTACAATCCTGTGATATTACAGCCAGGTATTCAATTGTACCAATCCCGTGAGATTACAAAAACGTATTGGATTGTACCAATCCTGTGAGATTACAGCTAGGTATTGGATTGTACCAATCCTGTGAAATTACAACCAGGTATTGGATTGTACCAATCCTGTGAGATTAAACCAGGTATTGGATTTTACCAATCCTGGGAGATTACAACCAGGTATTGGATTGTACCAATCCTATGATATTACAACCAGGTATTGGATTGTACCAACCCTATGAGATTACAACCAGGTATTGGATTGTACCAATCCTGTGAGATTATAGTTAGGTATTGAACTATACCAATCCTGTGAGATTACAACCATGTATTGGATTATACCTATCCTATGAGATTATAACCAGGTATTGGACTATGCCAATCCTGTGAGATTACAACCAGGTATTGGACCATGCCAATCTTGTGAGATCATTTTGAGAGTACAACTAGGTATTTGATTATACCAATCCTGTGAGATCATTTTGAGAGTATAACTAGGTATTAGATTATACCAATGTTGTGCGATCAGGGCCATATTGCTATGATTTCAATAGGAGTTGGAATACCTTTATGTTTCCCTTTCACTTTCATTATGGGATATCAATCCCTTAAACTCATCACTGAATACCACATCACCTTTACTAGGCATTATACCTTAGTCGAACCATCATACACATTCACATCCTTTATGTGATACAAGTATTCCTCATATCTTATTTTAGCATATTAAAAACACTATAGCCCTTATTTGGCTATAACCATAATGCATGTATGAACAAGATTTCATTATTATCGTTGTAACCATTTATTATTATTATTATGTTATGGGTTTCCTAGTTCCCTGGTTTATTTTGAACATTACCATCTCTTACATTAATCTCTAGATCATGAGACTTTTATAAATATCTTGTCACCTCTCACTAGGAAACAACTATTCACATGGCTATCAAGGTCCATTAAACATCTTGTCACCTCTCACTAGGTAGAGTTAGCATAGTGGGCTATGTGAGTGTCGGCCCTAGGGAAACTCCCCTCTTCTGTGCCTCGCCGACTTGGGGGAGGGGTGCCTGTCGCCTCTCAGCACCAGCCTTATCCCCTGACCCTCTCGTCGGAGCTGGTGGTTCTCACAGGGTGGTAAGCTTTGAATCCCTTTTTTCTGTTTCTCAGTGTGGCAGCTGGTCTATTCGATCAGTTCCTCTGTGATGATTTGTGGGGCTGGTGCATCGGTGGTTGTGTGGTGGCGGCGGCTACTTCCATCGGCATGGTCCTATCGGTGCTTCATCTTTGGATGGATCTAGCTTGTCTTTCCCTTTTGGGTTCCTTCGGGTCTGGTTTTCTTTCTTCCTTTCTTTTCATCTTGTTGTTTCTGTTTTGTGTCATTCGTAGGTCTAGGTTGTTGGGGTCTTCCTTTTTATGTGTCTTGTCTATGTTTGTTCTGCCGTCTGAGGTTTGTGGGTGTGCCCTCGGTTTCTCTGTTGGCTTGTTGGGGTAGAGGATAATCAGGGGTCTTGGGTTTGGAGGTGTTGCTTTTGGCTTGCTGGGGTAGGGGATAATCAGGGGTCTTAGGTTTGGAGGTGTTGCTTTTGTTCCTCTCTCGATTGTGATCAAGTTATGATTCTTGGTGAGTGGTGGTGGGGTTCTGCTGTGTTTTCTATCCCCCATCCTTGTTCTTCCTCCAACCTTTTCTGCTCCTTTACTTGTCCTTGAAAGGGATCCATAGTGGATTTTTCTACGGGTTCCATAGTGTGGCATGTTATCTGTTTTATTTCTCTCTATTTATAGTTTTCTTTATTGAGTTATAGGTTCTATGTTGTCGTGTGGTTTATGTCCTCCTTTCATGTTAGGTTTTTTTTGTTTCTTTGTTATATGACAGCAAGTACGAAGGTGATCCCTTCTTCGGTCACTGGTTTGGAGCATATACTTTATATCAGATATAATCTCAGGTTGAAGGAATCTCTCATAAAAAGTTGTTTTGGCAGTGATATAGAAGAGAGATCAATACATCTTTGTACTTATCACGTTCTAATATGAGTTTCTGGTTTTTGTATCTGCTCTTTACTTTTTTTTGTTCGGTTGGTGTATCTCCCTTTACATGTAGGTGCCATATGGATTTAATGCAATGAATGCGGTGTCTTTAAAAAAAACCTATTCACATGGCTTGCAACACCATTAAACATCTTGTCACCTCTTACTAGGAAACAATTATTCACATGGCTCACAAGGCCATTAAACATCTAGTCACCTCTCACTAGGCAACAACTATTCACATGGCTTGCGAGACAATTAAACATCTTGTCACCTCTCACTGGGCAACAATTATTCACATGGCTCATAAGGCCATTAAACATCTTGTCACCTCTCACTAGGCAACAACTATTCACATGGCTTACAAGGTCATTAAACATCTTGTCACCTCTCACTAGGCAACAAATAGTGACATAGCTCACAAGCCCATTAAACATCTTGTCACCTCTCACTAGGCAACAACTATTCATATGACTTACAAGGCCATTAAACATCTTGTCACCTCTCACCAGGCAACAACCATCTCTAGGTCATAAGACCTATATAAACATTATACTTGTTGTACAAGTTTTTCACATATCTCACAAGGCTTATGCAATAAGAGAAATAAAACCTTCCCATTATTAGGGTTAGGGTTTCCCTTTATATCCGAATAGGGTTTCAAGTTCATATTATCAATCCAAACCTAGATTCATTGCTTCACACATCTAGGACCATACATTGATATCATAAGTATTCATTCATACTTATTTATTCACATCACTTATCACTAAATGATTATCAACGCAATGTATGAGTTTCTCTCTCATCCTAACTAGGATATTGATTACATCATATGTTATTAACTTGGCTTAACCCTTTCTCAAAGGTATGTTAGCCTACACTTATCAAAGATCATTAAACTCTTTATGTCTTAATGTATCATTTGACATAACACACTACATGTGTCACTCAATCAAGTATATTGAATTGAGGTGCTTCCACCCTATCGCCAAAGAGGTGTGTTCTTGCTTCCATATCGAGCAAAGAGGTGTGTGTGTGCTCCACACCATATCAGGAAAAGAGTTGTGTGCACTACGAAAAAACTAAGAATTAACTATATTTTATTTGGCTATAATTGATATATATGTAGCTAAATATGATCTTTATTTACAATATGTAAGGGGGTGTAACTAAAAGAAATGTAGCCACTTATATTACTACTCCCTACACGCGTAACTAAAATTTTCATCTAACCCGCCTTTCCATGGCGCCATTGGGATTTGAATATTGGGCGTATTTTCCTCCCTTGCCACATCCTTGCTAACTAATTGGTCTTTCCTGCTAAACCGACACACAAACTACTTCTTATCATAGGAGTCTGCGGAAATCATGAATTCTAGGTCTTGAGAGGAGACGACCTTTGTCATAGAAGCAACGACTGATGCATAGTAGTGTGCGGAAGAGCGTAAGTCATCCACGAGATAATATCATTATCAAAAGTCTAGTAATTTTTTGGTTTGCAAGGAGAAGCACAATATTTCTCCCGCATGCCTAATCGAAAAGTTTCCATTTTTTTCATAGATGGGGACCAACGTGGGCTTAGAAGGATATGGGAGCAGCGTCAGGATACAAGTGAGCGAAAAGCATGTACAGATGATGTTGAATCTGGTCACAGACAGATCAATGATTGTGGTGGCGGAGATCTCTATCTGTTCCTGATTGTGCAAGGTTTGTATTCCAACCTGGAAGCGATGATAGGTATATATCTCGTCTTTCCTATTGTTCATGATCCTACTTTTCCGAAATGAAGTGTATCATTTGTGTTTTTGGGCAAAATAGGTTATGATCAAACAAAAACATCTGCTTAATTATTATCATTTTGGATGTACACCAGGCTTGTCTGTCAGCCTCGTCACACCAACCTCGCCATAGGTCCATGCTCAGATATGCAATTCTAACCGAAGGCAATCATTTGTTCCATCTCGTTTGCTTTCTCAATTCTGTTCTTCGCAGACATTCACCGGTATTACCTCCATGTATTATGCCGCCACAAGGCAGTAATATGTTTTGCACAGTGATACATTCATTAAGAATATGGAGGAATAAGTCTACACTCAATGAAGAAAAAAGGACATATGTTTGTATGTCTTGCTTTTGGTTCTCTCTTAATGATTACACATGTACTTCACAATAATCAGTCTAATATAACACGCTTGTAAACATTTGTTCCACTCTATAGGTATTGCTTCATGTTTGACTTGTTGAATCTAATGTCGATTCACTTCATTGGGGGTGGGGGGGGGCTGCATAATTGGTTATATATTTTTTAAACACATCCGTGTTTTTACACATATAGCTATTTGTCTTGATCATTTCATGCATCCATCTGTAGATGATGTAACTGATTAAATGATTAAGTAATACACAATATTTTTATAATCACCAACTGGATGCTTTATATTGCACCACCGATCAGCAACGTATGGTTAGTTTCCCATTAATTACTAGATGATCTTTTTTCTCTTACCAGGATGCTGCGTATGTATAAATATTAAAACTAGTTCTCTGTTTCGGTAGATATATGGACACATATCTAATAGTGGATAGTTCGATGGGTTGATATTTTCTGAATTCGTAGAGTAAACCAGCTCCGCAGCTCATTTCATTATGATATATTAGATCATTCATTACAGAATACATAATAGAGTTGTCAAGACCTCCAAGACAACCTGACGGACACATTATTAAAGATGAATTAGAGAAAACAGAGAGACCATAACAATAGAAGACGCACTAGGTGAGTGCAGTCTACAGATGAAACTAGGTCCCTTATCATCTTTAATAACCAGTCAATATGCAATTCAAGCAAGTATACAAAACAAAATACAAGATAAATGTGTTGTGGTACTTAGTACAAAAATTATTAACTGCATCGCAACCCTTTGGAATTTGTATTAGTTTATAACAGTGATTTGGTTAAAATAAATTTCCTAAAAGAGATAATTGTTTCACAATCTATGCATTTAGCTAAGATTCCATGGAATCAACAATGACTTACTCCTGCATAACTAGGCATCAAGACACATCGTTGAACTCATTAGGAGTTCTTATTCATCAGGTTTAGCTTGCAGCCAACCAATAAGAGTATATAAGTCAGAGTGAGTGGGTTCACACATAAGCTTCAAATAACCAATGACTAGACAAGGCCAACTTCCTGAACAAATGTCAGTATAAGAAAGGAATCATATCTTGAAAGTTATATCTTTAATGAACTAGAATCCACTTTTCTTTTATGATATGCTTCATATCTTTGCAGCTTCTGAAGCTTTCATTCACAATTATCGGTGACATGAGCTCCAAACATTTTCTACTATTGTTCTGAAGGACCCATACATCAAAGATACACTAACTGATGTAACTGGTGTAGTGTCTCCTTTCTTCATTTATCATACATGAAAGTGGTGTCAGTAATTTAGTCCTAGGATATTCTCATTGTGAAATTTTTGTTGCAGCCAGCTGGATAGAAAATTGTTGTATACAATGTCTCCTCAAACTAGTTGCTCATTTCCCTGATTATGAAATCAAGGTAATCATCTCATTGTGATGGACATCATATTTCCAATAGCTTAACTTGTATAGATTTGATGTTAGATTTCATTGGTAGCAAGTTCATGAATCTACTGTCTTGTTTTTCTTATTTTAAATTTCTAGTTTGGTTTGTTCTAATCTAGTATTTCGAATTTGGGAATGTCCTTAAATGGGGAACTTGTTCACCTTACATATAAATAGGGTGTAATTTTATCTGTCATGCATGACTTTCTATTATGATACTACAAGTTGAAAAAATAATCTCTGTCTACAAATGAACAAGGTAATCTGCATCACCAGTAGGTGGCGTCTCCATTTCTGCAAGCATATTTTGTATTTTTTGGGTGTTGTGCTTCATATCTGGGAATGATTTCACTAGTTCATCAACAAATATTTAAGAACATCGATCTTTATCTAACATATTTTCAGTTGTCAAACTGTTGTTATTCATTGAAGTGGGACTAAAAAGTATTTGTTGGTTTATGCATCTTTACACACATGAAGAATCAAACCAGCACTCAGGGGTGTTTATTTTCCTACTGGGTCATCTGCTAGCCACCATACCTTTCCTCTTTTTGATATCAATATGTTCCAGCTTGATATTCTGTTTTCTAATTGAACTAAGGGATGAGTTTAGCCTGTTGATGTACTTTGTGCTAAATTTCTTCATGTTCCTGCTAGCAAATGAGGCATTGATGATGATCATTGCCTACAAATGGCAAGAACCAGTTGGCAACATTTTGTCATTAGTTTTCATACATGTAAGTCACACATTCTTTTCCCTATTCATCATACACAACATTTGCAGTGCTCTTTGTTTGTCTTCCATTATCCATTTGTTATTTGAATTTCATATTGGTGAAAATGTAAAACAAATCAGCAGATGTAGAGACATGCATTATTGAGACTACACTTTGATCCTCTAATATATATAAGGATGTTGCATATGTCATCGTGTATGTTTTATTGTTATTTTCAGGTGATAATGATGCTCGTTGACGGATATGTTAGGATGAGAAACAGTTTGCCTGAAGCTGTGTGGAGTTATCCACAGTCATATATTTCAGTCCATACTTATTCGATACATGTTTATAGGTTTGCAGGTTCTATATTTATAGATATATGACTGAAAAAGATATTGGTATACCTTTTCTGATCGCTCTGATTTTTTTTTCCGTTTGCAGGGTCTCCTTGAGAACGAGTATGTTGGAACATCCTATGTAGTTGGACAGGTGAGAGCCCTTTCTGGTGTCCAGGCGTGTGTGGTTCTTATAGCATCTCCTCATCTACGAGTGCAAAGTGGACAAATCTACTAGTTTTGTTTCTGATGGCTATGGGTTATCACATCATCTTCTACTTTGTTCTTATACTAAATGTAAGAGAAAGTATAGTCACTTGTACATCTTATTGTCGACCAATCATGCACACAACAAAAGCAAGGTAGGCAATGTCTCTGAGCTCTGGAGTAGTAGGATTGTAGTGTTGTAAAATGTAAATGTTAATGTTTAGAATTAGCGTGTTTCAAAATGCAATGTGCAATATTATAGGAATTTCTTCCTCGGCTGTAACGATGGGAAAAAGGTCCCCTACGTTTCTTGCTATGCTGTTAAAGGTGACTATTGTTAAAAAAATAGTGGATATTTAAATTGTATATAAAAATGTCGCTGCTATTTTGTGATCTTGCACTCCAAATTTATTTGACTTGGCAATTGCTGGTGGCAGTTGCATCCGACTCTGAGGCGTCGTCTTAGCAATATCAAGTGATCTATGATTATAGGAGATTCTTCCGTGTAGCTCAATAGTTAGAAGGGGTAAGCATCTAGTTCTCACTGCTGTCACCTTTTAAATATAGTTCAGGTTTTTAAATATTTATCCATTTTTTGTTGCAGGTTCCTTCTCTGCAACTTGAATTCTTAGCTAGTTATATAGAAGAGTTGACACTCTTGGAGTACAGTTTTCTTTCTTATGCTCCTTCGTTAATAGCTTCCTAATGGTCTTCCTTACAAAATTTATACTACAGTCAATGAGGAAACCTTGGGTAAACAGTGAAAACAGGTCTAGCCGTCAGCTTGGTAGCATTCTGCAGATCAATGAGAATGACAAAATGTAATATCGAGGTCATCATGTATAGGTAGGAGCTAATTCTTAAATGCAATGGGAGAAGAAAGCTTATGGAATAGGTAAGTTATGAGTAGGAGAAACTATGTTTTCGTGTTTCTTTCGGGAGCTATATTTCAAAACTTGAATGTTTCTTTGTAGGTATCCATGGTGGTTTGCATAAAGTGGATGCTACCATCAACTTGATGGCGCTTGATCCACAAATACAAAAGTACATAACGTATAGATTATGAGAAGAAATTCCAATATGTTCTAATCTAGGGGATTCTCCAACCAAAACTAACCATACATGAACCTCTACATGAGTTCCCAACAGGAAAGGCTGCAACTCGAGCTTTGGGAGTTGATGAGGACATGGCACATACCCCTATCATGTTTGGGATTGGAAGATTCACCTCTAAAGCAAAGATTCATAGGGTTTTTAAACTCACTATGAATTAGGTGGAGGAACTAAGGGATATGAGCCCTCTTTATATTGTGCTTTGTAGTCTGTAGTGGATAGATGTAGTCAGAAGAAGATATTGTATACATTTGTCTTTTTTCCATGCATATTGTAAAACAGGGGCCAGGTTAATGTCCTCCCCATGTGTACTCATTGTTCAATAAATAAAAGTATCATTGGTGACATTGTAAGCACAACTTGATCTTGAATAACATTCATCTATTTTCTTATTGAAAGCCACTCTATATAGGCAAGCGACTGACTGGATACATAATGTCTCTCACTGCATATGTATGTATAGTACATGGTGTCTTTCACTACATACTAGCTATAATTACATGTGTAGCAAGTGCTAATTTTTGCTATACATAAACTAAAAATACAAATTGTAACCAATGCCATCTCTCCCTACATATCACAGGTACAAATTGAATTGTAGTCATACATTTGGCTACAATTGAAACTACATGTTTATGTGTAAGGACATTTTTACCTACAATTAGGGTTACATATGAATTTGTAGCGAGAGGAATAACTAACTACAACTTTAAAAAATGTAGCCTAAACAATTAGCTACACGGGTATTAGCTATATATTATAAATGTAAGGATAAATGTAGCCAAAGCTTTTAGCTACAAATTTTAGAGTTTTCGCTACAATTTTTTTTTGTAGTTAAAGACCATATTTTTCGTAGTGGTGTGTGTGCTTCACACCATATCGGGCAAAGAGGTGTGTGTATGCTTCACACCATATTGGGCAAAGAGGTGTGTGTATGCTTCACACCATATCAGGCAAGGAGGTGTGTGTATGCTTCACAACATATCGGGCAAAGAAGTGTGTGTATGCTTCACACCATATCGGACAAAGAGGCGTGTGTATGCTTCACACCATATCGAGCAAAGCGGTATGTGTGTGCTTCACACCATATCGGGTTACTCATCATCTAGGGTTTGTCATATGGGGTTTGAGCATATACTTGATTCCATGTCATGCATAAGTTGTATGCTTGACCTCATATCGTGCAAAAGGTGTATGGTTGACACCATATCGTGCAAGGAAGTATAAACTCATATCCATATTATTTTAGTGGTGTACGTGCATCACCATATTGGGTTAGAGGTGTTTTCTTGTGTGCTTGAACCTGATATAACTTTGTAAGGTGGTACCATCATCTTCAAGCTCTAGACCTTCGTTCTACTTGTTCTAGTTCATGGACAACTGTCCTAGGTCACTAATAGATCTCATGGATTCATCCATTATATGGCATTGCATGGATTAGCACAGTAGTAGGCAGATATCACCATCTTTTTTTTCTCTTTCTCAGTCATTTGTTTTCATATTGAAAGTAAATCATTTAACTAAGGCAAGATTGATCGTAAATAATAACATAATTGAGTTCAAGTTATATAACCCACCTCATGAGCAACTTCAAAGCTCCAAGCTCCAAAGCTTCTCGTTCCCAAGGTTGAAGATGATATTATCAAAGGTCCAAGACTTGAGCTTCTCATCTCTATGCATGATACCCCACCACTTGTTGCCGATATCCCTCTCTTATGGCCGATGTCCTTCACCTGGCCTATATCACTTGGCTATGGGTGATATCTCTTTGTTATGGCTGATAATAGGGACCTATGCATGATACTCCTTCACCGATGCACGATAACAAGATTCTATGCATGATATCTAAGAGCAGGGGGTGGTAAGATTTGAAAATTTGCACTTATAGGTGAAAGGAAGGGTATATATACTTGAGGTTCATGAAAAAGTGTGTAAATGAGGTGTCATCATTTTACGCTACTAGGTACCATGTGTCCATGCATGGTTGACACTTTTCCTTGAATGCACTCCTATTTATCTTGACATGCAAAACACTTGAGGATAATCTAGAAATGATATTTCGGCCATCACTTATCTTGTTGGATAAGATATCTTAACTCAATAACCTCTTTATTCACAACCCAATACAACTTTTCCAAGGAAGTTGAAAACCGATACACTTCACCTCCATGAGGTTCTTAGCTCTTCATGGACAAAGCCAAGAGTTAAAAAAACTTATATGAGACTTTCCCTATGGCTCCTTGGCCTATATGCACTCTCATATGAACTCTACAACCTGATACAAGCTCAAATTAGGGTTTCACATTCAACCCTTTTTGGGTCTTTCTATCACCGAGAATTCTATCAAATATACATGGTTCAAATGTGGTGTATCCTTCTTTATCTCTCTTCTAAAAGATACTAGGAAGAAGTAGGGACAATCTAGAGGTGGTAATTTTCATATCAACCCTTCATTTTGGGTAAATTACAATTTGTACCAAAATTGATACACAAGGTACTATCATTATTGAAACAAGTTTAAATTTGGAATTTAGGCTTTCTACAAGCCACAACCTAGCATCATTATCTCTCTTATGATTCTAAAACACATGAGGTATGTTCTACATATGACATATTGCAATAGAACCCCTTATTTTGGGTAAATTACTTTTTGGTCCGAAACAAGAAAACATTGCTCAAACATTATTCAAACAGGACCAAACTCGAAACATAAGTTTGTCACCTGATAAAAAAACACTTTATAAGATTATATTAAAGTTCTAAGCAACTTATATAGGCTAAAAAAATAGGGTTAGCCCTAAACCCAGATCAGGGATGTTACAAGTTATAAAACCCTAACAAGGATTTCATCCCCGAAATCCCAGATGAAGGGAGACAATTGTTACTCATGCATCTTACCATCAAGCCTCCACATAACATCTTGATGTCATGGAGATGCCATAAAACTTTGACCAGCATAAAGTTCCTCCATTAAGGGTTATCATAGAATCTATCATACATGACACATATTCCACTGTCCTTCTCATTAATGATTGCATTGTCAATCCTATGTCAGGTAACACTTTCTAAATTAGAGAAGTACTATACATACTTTGTATAAATTGGGAGTCAAACCTCATTTCTTTGTCACATTTCTCAACTCATATCTTTTATGTAATAATATTCTTAATCTTGAAAGTTTTTCATACCCCTCACTCAGTTTAGCATTTCTCCTCCAAGGAAACACTAGAGTTACATTCCATCACCCATTTGGGACTACAAGTCTTATAATACTTTTATTGTGTCAATATAATTTTTTGACACACACTAAACTTTCTTACGACTTATACCAACTATCCCATTAGCTATTTATTTTTATTATCATAAGGAGAGGCTATTTGTCAAAGAAGAACTTATCTCGGAGGTATCTCTGGATGTTATGTATAAACTACCTCAACAGATCTAGATAAGGATATTGTAAGGAATTATTTTTAGCTTGATAAGCTTTTTCCCAAAATGATTCTACAATTGTTCCTTCAACTCATACACCCTTGCTGATGTCATGTTTATGCAGAGAATAAACCCCTAACATATGGTATCCATGCTACAATATGTAACTAGACTAATCTTAAAGTTGACCCTTTTAGGTAACCAAACATTATTCATCTTATCAGGAGTCATGTTCTCATTTTATCATATCATTGAAAGTTCTTGGATACTAGGATTCTTTACCATGGTATCCATTTTATGTGCCAAAAACACATCACATCTTCATCATTTCCATCGTCTGTTGTTAATACCAAAACTAAACATATAATAGGACCTTTCTTATCACATATAGCTTTGCCTTGGAACCAAAATCCCTAACTAACTGATTACTTTTCAAAGTATCATGTTATAGATTACTTCTAATATATGCATATCAAGTGTCATAATACTTACTTGATTATCATGTCCTTGAAAAGAAAGAACACAAGGAAACATATTGACGTGTATTTTACTACGCGCTAAAAATGCAAGTGTACGCGTCGAGTAATATAGGCCTTTGTGAGGCCCGAGTCGAACACAGGGATACGTAGAACTATTGGAGACTCCTACTAACTATTTGCGATCAGCTAAGCCGAATAACAAAGTAGGGTTTGTTATCAAAATTAAAAGAAAAAAAAAACAAAGCAAACAATCGATTAAAGGTTAATTTAATCAATTCAAAAGGATATCTTTAGGATTGCGGTTTCATCGTGGGTCAACATTGCATTAGGTTTCATATAACTCCTCAATCTTCACTCTCTATCCGGGTAGTGGCCTGAAAACAGAATTACCCACAGTCGTGGTGCAATTCACTACTTAGGTTTAGGTTGATTCCACCGTCGTAGTAATCTATTCCCTAAACTAAGTGCATTACGAACGATCTCTCAGTTTCCACAATTAATTTTACACCTCCTTTGTCAAGGGATTTACGATTAATGTAGGTTTCGTCTCTTTTCAACCGTTAATCCTTCTGTCGAAGTGATTAAAGGCATTAGGTTATTATTATGGTGATCAAGCATAACAATATATGGAGAAAACAAAACTATACCACGGATTTAAGAGAGAAAATATGAATTATTAATACAAAACTGTGATACAATGCATTCCCAGGCTACTCATGGTCCTAAAGATGGAGGGGTTTAGCCCTGCATGTTCATCTCGCACAAATACATGGTAGAAATAGGGGAAATCATATGAAAGACGTGAATTAAATGGGAAAACCCCTAAACGGAGGAGAACTGGTTGATCCTTTGCGTAGAACACGAGCTTTCCCGCCGCTCGGTGGTGAAATCCGTCTTCGGCAGCGTCCGGATCGACAGGGATGATTTTCTGGCCTCCGTTCTCCTTTCTCTCGCTCCTCGACACTTTTGCAATGGCAAAATGAGATCCTCCTCTCCTCTGGGCAGCCGTCATTAGGTATAAGTCCCTAATTAGGTCGTCAATTAACTCCAGCCGTCCGATTGAGATCAAACTGAATCCAACGCATATCTGCCGGCGTCGATACCATTGACGCGGGTCGATGGTATCGACCCGGTGTGGTAGCGACAGCCTTCTTGTCTCGTCCGAGTGCCTGTATCCATCTAGATACCATCGACTTGGGTCGATGGTATTGACTCTCTGTGGTGTCGGTTTTTTCGTTTAGCGACGATGTAGCCTCCATGCGTCGATGGCATCGACTTGGGTGTCGATGGTATCGACAGCTTCCTCGCCAGCAACCTGAAGGGATCTTGATGCCATCGACTTGGTTGTCGATGGTATCGAATCTGTGCTGCTCCTTTCGGCTGGCAACCTATAGCCTTGTCGATGGTATCGACTTCCGTCGATGGTATCGACGGAAGAAGATACTTGTTTTTCCTGAAATTCCAAGACAAGACCAAATAAATCCACACAAATTATGATAATTTGATAATTAATGCTCAAAATGATAAAACTAAGGAAATTTGACATAAAATGATGGCAAAGACCGAAATGAGTGAATTATGCAATATTGACCATAAAAATGACTAATAAAAGCACAAAACACATATCAAAAAGGTCTATAAATGCGACTCAAAATCATCGCAACAAACTCCCCTTAGCTTAAACATTGCTCACCCTCGAGCAACTAATCCTTAGAATAGATTTGCAGATGTCAACTGAAAAACAACACACCAACCCAACATCCCATGTGACTCCCTCTGATCATTGTCAAACTGGCCTTCTCTAACCACAGAACAGTAATTACCCTAAAGGCGACAGTCTTCATCAATAAAAGAAATTATCCTCCAAACAGATGAACACTATCACATAAGGCAGTTAACATAATAAAATTTTCCGATTCAGCTTTGGTGCATCTTGTGATCGCCTATAGTACGTTGCTCGCCCTAACTACCATCTACATGGAAGCATTTCTCCTAATAATCATTAGTGAAGAGAAATTCATGGTGGCCTACCAATCCGAGCAACGAGTGGACGAAAATGGGTGGCTCATGGAAGAACTTGGAAGTATTGTACAGTTTCAATATGCATAATACAACAATGTCCTAAATGATGCCAATGCACATTAAAAATGCCCTAATGCCTAAAATTGGGTGAAATGATGCATGCACTAACCTTCCACCTCAAAATGAGATGGATATTTAATCAAACTACATCATGTACTCAATTTTCTGTAATGCGAGTGATATCATGTTCCTTTCTCCCTCTTAAGAATTTTTTTTTCCTTTTTTTTATATATTTTAGATTTTCAGAATTTTTTCTTTCTTTAGCCCACATATCCATAATTGCTTAAGCACAAGTTTATTGGGCTATTTTCTTCATGCTCAGAAATCTCTGCAATATTTAGAAGGTATGGAACAGTTTAATTCACCTTTGTAGAAAAATTGAGATACATGGTGTACTTTATGCATGAATATCATGAGTGCAACTACATGGCATGCACCTAAAGGTAATGTGCATGAATCCCTATATTTTTTCTTTTTTATGCAAAAGTATGGAAAATATCAATGCGAGTCCTATCTAAATGCTATGCACACAAGAAGGAATTAAAACTGCACTTTACTTCCAATTCTTAGGTGGATTATGGAAAAATGATGTGGAATGATCACAAGATTAGATGACTGAACCTTAGAAAGATATTATGTGTCCCTCCAAACTGACATGTGTAGTAGTTTAGAGGGTTCTCTCTCTTACATCCAATTAAGGTCTCATTACCATTTGGTTAGGTTAGGCTCAAACAACCATTACTGTCCACTTTTCATGAATCAATAGGAGTACAGGTGTGAAATGTTGTTTTAAAGTTGACATAATCAATCATTTTTGTAGGATGTGTTCCCCAAGGTCAACCAAAGCAAGCTATCCAATGATTAAATTTCCCTTAAATTTCCCATGAACTAACAGCAAGATGACAAACTTTTACGACATCCACAGTTACACTAGATAGCACGTGGATCCTACAAAAACTAAAAATGCAATAACAAATAACAATGCTAAAAACTAAAAACAATGAAAGATAGAGTTGTTCCAACTACCCCCCTAAGCTTGAATTCAACTATGGCCTCATAGTCAAAAACAAACTTAAGATTGGAACAGAGATACCTGATCATTCTTGTGGAGGCAGAGGTGGGTATTGTGGGGCCGTAGGATTCCAAGAAGGATACTCCCCTTGGATGCTCGGATCATAATGGGTCCTCGGCGGATGCTATGGATAGCCTCCAAAGTAGCTCTGACTCCAGTAGTGGTCGTATAAGGGTTCCTGTTGCATCTCCATCCTTTGCAACCGATTGTGTATCTGTTGTTGGTTGGCCAGGAGGAGGCGCTCATTCTCGAACATTGCCCTTTGATTGTCAAGTAACCGGTTCGTAGTGTCATGAATACCGGTATACATCGCTAGATGCTGCTGCTGTGTCTGTTGTATGTCCTGCAGCATCGTGTACATGCTTTGCATTGAGTAGGCATCCTCGCTTGGCTGCGAGGGCTCTGGTGATGGCGGCGGGGGCTGTGATGATGAAGACGCACCCGGGTGCATCTGAGGATGCTTCTACGGTGCTACGCGTGCCCGAAGAGGAGTGAATGCATCCTCTTCCTCCTCAGCCTCGCCTTCTTGTCCTTCGTTGCCACCCTCTTCATCATCGGAGTCGATGGCTATGATCGGCCATCAGAAGTGTTGTGCGCCCTCGATGTTGAAGATGGGGTCCGGCAGTGCGCATTCCTGGTAAGCGTGGTTGACTTGGCAGTGCGCGTACGCCAACCCATCTCATAGAAGAATAAGGTTAGAACGGTGCAGGTGTTTCACGTTCACCCTGCTTCTTGTAGAAAGAGGAGTGAGGGATTGGAAATTCAATCCCAAGTACGCCGCCAGTTTGGTGATGAGCCCACCAAAATGAATCGGCGCTTTCCTCGTACTCCTCTTTACCTCTAGGACGCGCTGCAGGAAGAACGCACCCCAGTTGCATTCTTGTCGTTTCAGGAGCATGTACAGAAAGAAAAGGTCGCTCTCCTGAAATTTTCTCAATGCTAGATCGCTACGAGCAAAGAAAGTGAAACTCAACATCCGGTGTAGGACCCGGACGAATGGATGCTCGAAATCCGCTACCGCAGCATTGTGGTAACTCACTGTCTTTCCCGCCGGCACTGTCACTAGCTCGGCGAAGATCTTGTCATAGTCGGTGTGGGAATATGTGCACCGGTGATCGTTTTGAGAGTGGTTCCAGTTGAATATGTCATTGAACTGCTCAAGCGTGATGTTGTAGTTGATGTTGAACAGCCGGAAGGACACCCGTCCTTTGATCCACTCACGATCAGAAGCAACTACATCGTTGGGCATGACGCAGACATCAAGGGACGCCATGAACTCCGCCACCAACTCTTTGTAGGTGGGCCATTCGCCGAAAAATGGCTGCCCATCCGCATGATACTCCAACTCGTCGTCCCGTCTGCCAGTGTGACATGCTTGTCCTCCCAGCATATAGGCCAAGTTGGCCTCGTATCCAAGCTCTCGGAGCATACCCCGGTCCACATACCGGGTCGGCTCGATCTTCCGCTTCATGATCTCCTCATAGATCTTCCTCACCTCCGCGGATGGGTGAACCAGGCGCGGACGTGGTACTGAAGCAGGAGGAGGTGGCACAAACTCCACGATCTCCATAGGATTCGCGCGAGAGGACGATGCTCCGGCGACGTGCACCATTGTTGCGAGAAAGATGGGATTAGAAGAAGAAGAGCTCGGGGAAGATGGAGAATTGATTCTCCGCTCGGTGAAGATCCTTGCTCGATGTTGCTGCTCTTCGATCTAGGATGGCTCGGGGGAGTGCTCGGCGCAAAGGAGAGAGTTCACTCTGAAGGTGTGACATCAAATGACGTTAGAACTCTCTTTATATTGACTTGGCCGACGCTACTGTTGACCCATCGATACCATCGACGCAGGTCAATGGTATCGACACGTCTCGATGCTATCCGCCCCCCTCGCGAGTATCGACGACTGACGATTGCTGGATCGTGAAACCCGGATTGCTGACCTATCGATACCATCGACGCAAGTTGATAGTATCGACGCAGCACCTGGATCGCTGATGTGGACTTTGCGATCGCCGTCGATGTCTTTGCACGGATCGGGGACATGGATGGTCGATACCATCGACACGGGTCGATGGTATCGACTTGGCTTCATTGTGACACCGCCACTTTTTCACTTCAACCTGTGACCATGAGTTGACTGAGACAAATCGCTCTGAACTTCTCCAGAGATCTCGATGGTATCGACTGCTGTGTCGATACTATCGACAGTTGTTGCGCGACCTGCCTGTAGGTGTGTCGATACCATCGACGAGACCGTCTATAGTATCGACTCAGAACGAACCTTGCAGTTGTCAACCTGAACCTATGTCGATACCATCGACCAGTGTGTCGATGGTATCGACCCTGCCTCAGCCTGCACAATGAACAAACGGATAAAGGTATCTTCTTTACACTAAAATTTTAACAAAATTAAAGCAACCTATGACTATAATTAAACTATCCTAATGTACTGATGGTTGGGTTGCCTCCCAATAAGCGCCCTTATTTAACGTCTTAGGCTAGACGGTATGAAGCTCATCATCTTTTCACTTTGGGAACTGTGCTTAGAGGATCCTGCGGTAATTTGAATTCAACTCGATCTCCTCCAATTCCCAAGGACAAAGTACCTCTCCCTAAGGCAGTCATGACATCTGCCGTTGCTTGAAACGGCCTTCCTAGAAGAATTTCACAGCTTTGGATCGGTGGCATATCCATGACAACAAAGTCCACCAGAAATATGAATCTATCCACTTTGACGAGAACATCTTCACATACTCCATAGGGTCTCATGGTAGACCCATCCGCCAATTCAATTGTTGTGGCCAACTTCTTTATCTCTTTTAACCCTAGCTTTTGAAATGTCGCCAAAGGCATGAGATTTATGCTAGCGCCGGAATCAAATTGCGCTTTAGGAAAATGGCGACCACCTATTGGGCACGAAATGTAAAAACCTCCTGGGTTTTTTCTCTTCTCTGGTGAACTCCCGTGAATCATAGAGCTCACCGTCTCATTCATCTGACAAATATCATCATCTTTTATCCGCCTCTTCTTATTGATGATTTCCTTGATGAACCTCCCATAGGCGGGTACTTTCTCGATCATCTCCACTAATTGAATATTGATGTGGAGTTTTCGGAATATCTCCAGGAATTTCTTAAAATGACGATGCTCTTTCTTTGACTTAGGATTGACCAAATTTGAAACATCTACCGCCTCAGCACTCCTGTGAGGTGGCACATATGAGTTTCGGGAGTACCTCCCCTAAGCTTGCTTCAATCACTCCCTCCGACGTGGACTTTGGCGAGACATCCTCAATAGTAGCAGCTTGTTGTGGTTTCTCTCCCACGCTCGTTGTCTCCGCACGTGCACAAACAACCTACAATTCTTCTTCTTGCCTACATGGGGATACAATACTCACAACTCTCTGTGATTTTCTGAAGAAAGGGTTTCCGCCCGGCAATCCATAGTAAGTGTGTGGATACGGTATCGCCGGTGTTGCATTCGTATTAAAAGTCATTTTTCTTTCTTCTACAGCTTCTTGCACCTGATATTCCTCCTCATTGCTTACCACAGACATATACTTGACCTGATGATGTGCTTGGGTCACGTTCGCATTCTCGGCTGGTTTCTGTTGATTGGCGTGCTTGATTGCCACCACTTCACTCAAAATCTGTGCCACGGTGGTCTCTAATGCCCGCATTTATGCTCCATGGCTTTGCAGCATCTGCCCCAACTTGGTTAGAATATCACCTTGGGATTGCAATTGCTTACCAAACATGGCCATCATCTCTTGGTTTTGTTGTACCATTTGACTCAGTAGTTCAGTGTTCTTATCCTCGGCTCTTGGCTGTGGCTTGGCATCCGGATCCTGCAGAAAATTATTTGGATCCTTCCATGAGAACTTTTTATCCTTCCTCCATGCATAGTCATTGTTTCTATAACCCTGTTGTTGCATGAATTTCACTTGGGCCTCCTCATCTTCAGATGCATCTTCCTTAGTTAGCAGCTTCTTGGCTAGAAGATCCAACTTATCGTTCAGCTCCCTAACTATTCTGGATTTGCCAGCAACCTTGACCTGTTCCACGACACCTCTATTACCCCATGACTGTTTCCTAGCCATGTTCTTTAATATCTCCCAACATCTGGTATCTGTATTATTTAGAAAGAATCCGGATCCAGCTAAATCAAGGTTACTTCTATCGTGCTCGAAGAGAGCAAAATAAAGATTTTCACTTGTGTTTCCCTGTCCAGCCCATGATGTGGGCACCTCTTCAACATAACTTGGAATCGCTCCCAGGTCTCAAAATATGTTTCACCTGCCTGTTGGGTGAAATTGTGAATCTTCCTAATCATGTCGTTGGTCTTCTCAGGAGGGAAAAGCCTCTCGAAGAAAACTTCCACCATATGATCCCAAGACTCAACGAACTCGTCATCTAGGTTGTGTAGCCACTCTCTTGCTACTCTTGCCAAGGAACTTGGGAACAACTTGATGTACAAAGCATCTTGTGGAAACCTGTCTATCTTTACCATGTCACAGTTTTCAACGAACTGGCTGATGTGTGCAACAGGATCCTCATTCTTCAACCCATGAAACACATTTGATTTTACCAAATTAATCAACGCTGGATCGATCTTATATTTCGGTATGTCGATCCCCTTTTTCTTTATAGGCCCCTTTGAAGCTGATGAAGAAGAAGCTTTGATCTTCTCCCATATGGTCTGTGGCTCGGCCATCTCTTCTGCTTCAGATTCAGAATTTATTTCTTCTTGGTACTCTTGCTCGTAGTGCTCCTCGTCCTCAGGTCCCGGAGGTGGAACCTCGGGTGTGTGATTAGCATAGTTCGTACTACGTGTATGCACCATGCAAAGTACCTGAAATGAGAAAAACTTGACGTTCAGTACTATGCTTAGACGAGTATAAACGACTATAGAGAAATTTAGAAATATTTGAAGTTGTTTCAAAATAAAAAAAAATTGTG
Organism: Alisma plantago-aquatica; assembly: GCA_963693085.1. Classification (NCBI taxonomy): domain Eukaryota; kingdom Viridiplantae; phylum Streptophyta; class Magnoliopsida; order Alismatales; family Alismataceae; genus Alisma; species Alisma plantago-aquatica. The sequence continues at coordinate 1,774,707,308 of OY856409.1, forward strand.
GCCTAGAGTGGCCGCTCTTAGCACTCGAAGTGCCAACAATTCGCCGTATCCCCAGCAACGACGCCAAAAACTTGACGTGTATTTTACTACGTGCTAAAAACGCAAGTGTAAGCGTCGAGTAATATAGGCCTTTCTGAGGCCCGAGTTGAACACAGGGATACGTAGAACTATTGGAGACTCCTACTAACTATTTGCGATCAGCTAAGCCGAATAACAAAGTAGGTTTATTATCAAAATTAAAAGAAAATAAAAATAAAACAAAGCAAACAATCGATTAAAGGTTAATTTAATCAATTCAAAAGGATATCTTTAGGATTGCGGTTTCACCGCGGGTCAACATTGCATTAGGTTTCATATAACTCCTCAATCTTCTCTCTCTATCTGGGTAGTGGCCTGAAAATAGAATTACCAATTGTCGTGGTGCAATTCACTACTTAGGTTTAGGTTTATTCCACCGTCGTAGTAATCTATTCCCTAAACTAGGTGCATTACGAACAAACTCTCAGTTTCCACCATTAATTTTACACCTCCTTTGTCAAGGGATTTATCGATTAATGTAGGTTTCGTCTCTTTTCAACCGTTAATCCTTCTGTCGAAGTGATTAAAGGAATTAGGTTATTATTATGGTGATCAAGCATAACAATATATGGAGAAAACGAAACTATACCACAGATTTAAGAGAGAAAATATGAATTATTAATACAAAATTGTCATACAATGCATTCCCGGGCTACTCCCGGTCCTAAAGATGGAGGGGATTAGCCCCGCATGTTCATCTCGCACAAATACATGGTAGAAATAGGGGAAATCAGATGAAAGACGTGAATTAAATGGGATAATCCCTGGACGGAGGAGAACTGGTTGATCCTTTGCGTAGAACACAAGCTTTCCCGCCTCTCGGTGGTGAAATCCGTCTTTGGCAGCATCTGGATCGACAGGGATGAGCTTCTGGCCTCCATTCTCCTTTCCCTCGCTCCTCAGCACTTGTGCAATGGCAAAATGAGATCCTCCTCTCCTCTGGGCGGCCGCCATTAGGTATAAGTCTCTAATTAGGTCGTCAATTAACTCCAGCCGTCCGATTGAGATCAAACTAAATCCAACGCATATCTGCCGGCGTCGATACCATCGACCCGCGTCGATGGTATCGACCCGGTGTGGTAGCGACAACCTTCTTGTCTTTTCGTCCGAGTGCCTGTATCCATCTCGATACCATCGACTTGGGTCGATGGTATCGACTCTCTGTAGCGTCGGTTTTGTCGTTTAGCGACGTTGTAGCCTCCATGCATCGATGGCATCGACTTGGGTGTCGATGGTATCGACAGCTTCCTCGCCAGCAACCTGAAGGGATCTTGATGCCATCGCCTTGGGTGTCGATGGTATCGACTCTGTACTGCTCCTTTCGGCTGGCAACCTGTAGCCTTGTCGATGGTATCGACTTCCGTCGATGGTATTGACGGAAGCAGATACTTGTTTTTCCTGAAATTCCAAGACAAGACCAAATAAATCCACACAAATTATGATAATGTGATAATTAATGCTCAAAATGATAAAACTAAGGGAATTTGACATAAAATGATGGCAAAGACCGAAATGAGTGAATTATGCAATATTGACCATAAAAATGACTAATAAAAGCACAAAACACATATCAAAAAGGTCTATAAATGCGACTCAAAATCATCGCATCACATATACCTTCATATCACATCATCATTATCTAAGTTGTTTATCAAAGAAAAGAGATTATCACTACATGATCTTTCAACTATTCATGTGTCAGTCAATTCTTGTTTCATCTTAGGTTCCATGTAATCAGCATAGGAACTAAAAAGATGATTACATGTCATCATTCTTTTCTTTGTTATTGTCTAGCATGTTCATGAACATTTTCTAATTTTATATATATATTTACATTATGGAAAGATATTTACTCTTCACATGTTCTTTAGAACACATGTAATGCATAGATCTAAGTTCCTTATCACATTATTAGGGATTCTCATCCCTTAACATCATCATCATCATCATTACTAGATATCAGTATTCAAACCCTTAGTTCATCACTGAACATTGTCACCTCCCATTAAGTAATTGTTACCTCTAGTCCTCAGACCAAGGTATACATTATACTAAACATCTTTTGTTTATAAGCTGATTTGTGATTAACTCAGATTCCTTCATATATCAATTAAGATGTGGTAGAAATATTTGTTCCAAATCTCCTACTTCATTATGCTCTTTAGATTGTCTCGAAATGACTACTTGATAAGAGTAATCAGAAAGATAGCAATCTAAGAGCTTCATACTTACCCTACCTTCAATAGATGAATACATGGCCAGGGTATTCAAGAACTAAAATTAGGTAGCATGCATTTGTTTTGTATTATGTTTCTTACTTTTAACATCTCTTTAAATTTTTACTACTCAGTATCTCTAATTTTCTCTAGGTGTTTCTTTTTCATCTCTTCCCTTTCTACATGAAGAGAGAAATTTCAAAATATATAAAATAATACTGGACTATAGGTTCTCATCCTTCTTATCTTCTCCTCATGCCCGCATAGGACTAATTAAAGGAAGCTCAACAACAACTACCTTCTTATGAGTATCAGATAAAATCAAGAGAAGACATATCAGAATGAAAAAGCTCTATCTGACTGTCACCCCTCATGGTTAACCACCACTTCAGTTGACTCAAACATAGAGTCAAGATGTTTCATGTTGTTGCTTTGCCTTTTACACTATTGGTTATAACTTGCATAAGACCTACCGAGTCTGCCTCAGTTATTGAGTCATTTCTTCCCTTCTTTTTGAACAAAAGGGTTTAGTATGCTCAACATGTCCATATCTATAACATGACTTGTCCTCATACCCTAGCTTTATCGGTCTTGTTACCGATGTAGAAGCTAAGTCAAGAGTTCTTACAGGTGGAAAGTTAGGACTTTTTCCTTTACTTAGTGACTACTGCCCTGGTGGACTAGGCATTTATTGCACTGGTGGTACCAAAAACTTTGGATTTTTAGACCAACTAGGCAAATGTATCTAGAATTATAGCAATGTTTCCTTAATTCTCAGGTTATTGCCCCTCCTTGGGCATTGCCATCACAGATGTACTATCTATCTATACTTATGGAAGAGTCTGTTTTCTTACCATATGTTAATCCCTCCCACAATTTCCACTTTTCCAACATGACTATGTCATTTAGGAACCCTTTCGAAACCCAAAGTTTCTAGATTGAGGATTGGTAACCTAGGTTGTATTGCTAGTATCCAGTCCACTATATTCATCACTGTTGTCCTAACATGCCCAACAAGAGCATAAAAAGAAGGATTCTCTATCTTGATTGGGTCAAGATGGGAATTCTCAGGCACTCAATCTTCTCTTTCCTGATCCCTTACACCTTCTCCTGGTGCAACAACATTGCTCTTAGAAATGTGTTCCTCATCTTCTCTAGTCATTTTAAACTTCACCCTTTCTTTTACATAAGCAGAAGTCACTATAGGGTATACTAGAGGACACTAGAATAGACTCAACACCTTAGTTCTATGTCTCTATAGACTCTGAAAACCTTAGGCTCTGATACCAAAACTTGTAATGACCTCCACCAGATCATTACTAATTATGCGGAATAATCATAAATAGCGGATTAACAAAATCACTAAAAATTAAAACCATTTTGCAAAGAGATCCATTTCCTGGAGACTCTTTAAATAAAGAACCAAACTTTATATACATCATGGTTCACATTGTACATACTTTGTACCATCTCATCTTGAGGATAAAATATAATAGTTGTTTTTCCAAGAACTATATATTAGCAACATGAAACCCTCGAGGCATTCAAGCCAAAATCCTAGATCGTTCATAAAACCATCACATACTAAATTTGAGGACATGAGAGTACAGAGACGACATATAGGACTTCTATCTACAAGATACGTCAGACAGTACACTCATCCTGAGCTGTTACTGTTGTCCCTACTATTGTTGTCCTTCCTCTGCAGAACGGTCTCCACCTCCTCGTGCTCGTCCACATAAAAATTGTGGATCCCATGGGGTGAGAGAATTGTCCCAGCAAGAGATATAACTCTCCACCAACAATGTTATTATCAAAGGTAGACAATATAAATATGATCAGAGGTTATTTTATATTAATAAGCAAGGTTAATCATTATGGGTAAGCAGATTAGAACATTCTCATCTTTTTAAAGCATTGCAACTGTCTATGATAGAGAAGTAAATCATCTATTCACTTTATAAGGAATATGAAAACATGTGTATCATTTACACATCATATTATACCAACATCTCAAGCTTAAACTATCACAATATTATCATGGTATGATATCCATCAATCATTCTCATTTCTAGTTGTTGGCCACAACCAATCTGCTAGCCCAATATTCATTTCTACCAATCTGGTGAATATACATCATCATGTTCCAGCTTTATACCAATCTTGTAAGAGTACACCAAGTATTGGATTGTACCACTCGTGTGATATAACATCCAGGTATTGGATTGTACCAATCTTATGATATTATAGCCAAGTATTGGATTGTACCAATCCTGAAATATTACAGACAGGTATTGGATTGTACCAATCCTGTGGGATTACAGCCAGGTATTGGATTGTACCAATCTTGTGATATTACAGCCAGGTATTGGATTGTACTAATCCTGTGAGATTACAACCAGGTATTGGATTGTACCAATCCTGTGAGATTACAACCATGTATTGAATTGTACCAATCCAGTAATATTATAGCCAGGTATTGGATTGTATGAATGCTGTGAGATTACAGCCATGTATTGGACTATGCCAATCCTGTGAGATTACAACCAAGTATTGGATTGTACCAATCATGTGATATTACATCCATGTATTGGGCTATGGCAATCCTATGAGATTACAACCAGGTATTGGACTATGCCAATCCTGTGAGATCATTTTGAGAGTACAACCAGGTATTGGATTATATGAATCTTGTGAGATCATTTTTAGAGTACAACCAGGTATTGGATTATACCAATCCTATGAGATCATGGCCATATTTCTAAGGATTCCATACGCGTTGGAATACCTTTATGTTTCCCTTTCACTTTCATTATGGGATATCAATCCCTTAAACTCATCACTGAATACCACATCACCTTTACTAGGCATTATACCTCAGTCAAACCATCATACACACTCACATCCTTTATGTGATACAAGTATTCCACATATCTCATTTTAGCATATTAGAAACACTATAAACCTTATTTAGATATAACCATAATGCATGCATGACCAAGATTTCATTATTATCTTTGTAACCATTTATTATTATTATTATTATTATTATTATTATTATTATTATTATTATGTTATGGGTTTCCTAGTTCCCTAGTTTATTTTGAAAATTATCATCTCTTACATTAATCTCTAGATCATGTAACTTTTATAAACATCTTGTCACCTCTCCCTAGGAAACAACTATTCACATGGCTCACAAGGCCCATTAAACATCCCGTCACCTCTCACTAGGCAAAAACTATTCACATGGCTTACAACACCATTAAACATCTTGTCACCTCTCACTAGGAAACAATTATTCACATGGCTCACAAGGCCATTAAACATCTTGTCACCTCTCACTAGGCAACAACTATTCACATGGCTTGCAAGGCCATTAAACATCTTGTCACTTCTCACTAGGCAACAAACATGGCTCACAAGGCCATTAAACATCTTGTCACCTCTCACTAGGCAACGACTATTCACATGGCTTACAAGGCCATTAAACATCTGGTCACTTCTCACTAGGCAACAGTTATTTACATGGTTCACAAGGCCATTAAACATATTGTCACCTCTCACTATGAAACAACTATTCACATGGTTCACAAGGCCTTAAAACATCTTGTCACCTCTCACTAGGAAACAACCATCTCTAGGTCATAAGACCTATATAAAAATTATACTTGTTGTACAAGTTTTTCACATATCTCACAAGGCTTATGCATTAAGAGAAATACAACCTTTCCATTATTAGGGTTAGGGTTTCCCGTTATAGATGAATAGGGTTTCAAGTTAATATTATCAATCCAAAACCAAATTTGTTTCTCCACACTACATGTGTCACTCAATCAAGTATATTGAATTCAGGTGCTTCCACCCTGTCGGGCAAAGAGGTGTGTGTGTGCTCCACACCATATCGGGCAAAGAGGTGTGTGTGTGATCCACACCATATCGAGCAAAGAGGTTTGTGTGTGCTTCACACCATATCGGGAAAGTAGGTGTGTGTATGCTTCACACCATATTGGGCAAGGAGGTGTGTGTATGCTTCACACCATATCGGGCAAAGAGGTGTGTGTATGCTTCACACCATATCAAGTAAAGTGGTGTGTGCGCGCTTCAAATATCTGGTTACTCACCATCTAGGGTTTGTGATATCGGGTTTTGAGCATATAATTGATTCCATGTCATGCATAAGTTATATGTTTGACCTCATATCATGCAAAAGGTATATGGTTGACAATCGTTTTAGTGGTGTATGTGCTTCACCATATCAGGTTAGAGGTGTTTGCTTGTGTGCTTGAACCCGATATCACTTTGTAAGGTGGTACTATCATCTTCAATCTCTAGACCTTCGTTCTACTTTTATTGTTCATGGAAAACAGTCCTAGGTCAATAAAAGATCTCATGTATTCATCAATAATGCAAGAAAATTTGGATTGAAAGTAAATCATTTAACTAAGGCAAGATTGATGGTAAATAATAACATAATTGAGTTCAAGTTATATAACCCACCTCAAGAGCAACTTCAAAGATCCAAGCTCCAAAGATTCACGTTCCCAAGGTTGAAGATGAGATTATCAAAGGTCCAAGACTTGAGGTCCTCAACTCTATGAATGATACCCCACCACTTGTGGTCGATATCCCTCTCTTACTGGTTGATATCCTTCACTTGGCCGATATCACTTTGATATGGGTGATATATCTTTTCTATGGATGATATCAGAGCCCTATGCACAATACCAAGACTCTATGCACGATATCTAAGAGAAATGAGGAGGTAAGATTCGAAAAATTTCACTTATAGGTGAAAGGAAGGATATATATACTTGAGGTTCATGAAAAAGTGTGTATATGATGTGTCATCATTGTAAGCTACTAGGTGCAACGTGTCCATGCATTGTTGACACTTTTCCTTGCATGCAATCATATTTATCTTGACATGAAAAACACTTGAGGATAATCTAGAGATGATATTTCGGCCATCATTTATTTTGTTGGATAAGATATCTCAACTCAATCACCACTTTATTCACAACCCAATACAACTTTTCCAAGGAAGTTGAAAACCGACACAATTCACCTCCTTAAGGTGCTTATCTCATCATGGAAAAAGTAAAGAGTTCAAAAACTGATATGAGACTCCCCCTATGGCTCCTTGGCTGATAGGCACTCTCATATGCACTCTACAACCCAATACAAGCTCAAATTAGGGTTTCACATTCAACCCTTTCTTGGTCTTTCTACCACCAAGAATACTATCGCTTATACATGATTCAAATATGGTGTATCCTTCTTTATATCTCTTCTAAAAGATAATAGGAGGGAGTAGGGACGCTCTACAGGTGGTAATTTGCATATCAACCCTTTATTTTGGGTAAATTACAATTTGTACCAAAATTGATACACAAGGTACTAGCATTATTGAAACAAGTTCAAATTTGGAATTTAGGTTTTCTACAAGCCACCACCTTGCATCATTCTCTCTCTCATGATGGTAAAACACATGAGGTATGTTCAACATATGACATATTGCAATATAACCCCTTATTTTGGGTAAACTGCATTTTGGTCCAAAATAAGAGAACATTGCTGAAACATTATTCAAATAGGACCAAACTCGAAACATAAGTTTGGCACCTGATAACAAAACACTTTAGAGGATTATATTTAAAGTTATAAGCAACTTATTAGGCTAAATAAATAGGGTTAGCCGTAAACCCAGATCGGGGATGTTACAACTACGTTAAGCATCGGTACCATACATGGTCAGTGGCAGTGTCGGCTGTCAAGCCCTCACATGTCTCGGTCAGTACGAGATAACTGGCATGACATCTTGTGTCAACGGCAATTAGTTTTTTCAGCGTATAATGACATTTTTGCTATAGAGTTACAGTCGCAACATGTACTCTCTTCGAGAGAATACCACTGAGCTTTCCGAAATTATTTTTCATCTGGAAGACCACTGAGCGATCCTGGTTTAGTTTCATCAGGAAGGCCACTAAGAGATCCTGGTTTAGTTGGGGAGTCCACTGAGTACACCTATTTAGTAATTACATATTCAAAAATATGTATACCAAGTTAAACTCGTTTTACCATTCAACAAATCCTGACACGGAATGGATCTATGGTTTGAGCAACTACATGATAACATTTAACTTGATTAATTAAGTGTATTACATTACCTTTTAGCATCAGTCAAGTTTCAAGTAAGAATTATATCAGATGCTACAAAGAAAGATATAATATGCTTATCAATTACTTTTATGATTCTTTGGAACACATATAATACTCAGAATCTCAATCTCTTATCATCAATATGACTGGGTATTCACACCCTTAATTCATCACTGAGTATTGTTACCTCTTATTAGGTAACGATTACTTCTAGGTCATCAGACCAAGGTATTAATACACATAGTTCACAAAGCTCATTCATTTCGTATCATGTAAACATCATAGATCTTACTTAGCTATGCTCATTACCTCATGATACCTACATGATTAGTATTTCATGATAATAGAATATCTAATACATGTCATTACCATGCAATGCAAAAGAAACACATTCTTCTCATTAATCAGGGTTAGGGTTTCCCTTCATCAATCGATTAGGGTTTCAAATCATCTCATTACCCATTATTAGGGTTAAGATTTACCTTCACTAACTAGAGTTTCAAAGTCACATCCTAATTCATACTCCATTCATCCTAGTAGTATCAACATATACTTATTATATGGTTGATAATCAAATCTTAGTTTCTCTCTCATCCTTACTAGGATGTTGATTCCACCATAGTTTTATTAAATTGGCTCCATTCTCCTTTTAAGGCATGTTAGCTCATAATAATGAAATTACATTAAACTCATTATTTTCTAATGTTGTATTTAACATAACACACAACATATATTACTTGGTCAAATACATTGGATTGAAGCATACCTACCATATCGGGCATTGTGATGTATATATGCTATCATATTGTGTTTGAGATACAACCTTCATATCCTATGATGTACCCATATCGACCATGTGGTGTAATCTCATAATGGTATCGTGTTTAGGGTGTATCCCCTAACACCATATCATGTATCCATCTCGGGTTAGCTATCTCTTAGTTCTTCTTATCTCAAATTAACCTCATATCATGTATGGGCTAGATACTTGACCTCATATCAAGCATAGAGGTATATTTGATCCCATATCGTGCATAAGAGTGCACCATTTCGGGCATAGAGGTATACTTACTCCCATATCGTGCATAAGGTGTGCACTATATCGTGCATATAGTATATGTCTCATCATGGTATCATTTTAGTAGACATATCAAGTTCCCATGTGGGCTTGGTATATCAGGTTGGCATGTTGGGTAACATATCGAGTTACCATGTTGGGTTGACCATTAGGCTCATAACTTTTTATGCCCTCAAAGATATGTTCTATCATATATTTCAATGACACACTGGATATCAGATTGATCTCTTTCTCAACAATCCTTTACCCAAAAAGGATAAGGGTATGGGTTCAAAAGCATATAGGATTTCACTTCCTCATCTAGGGTTTCAACTTCATGTCGGTTAGGGTGTACCATATCGTGCAAGAGATATGGACTTGACCTCATATCATGTATGTGGTGCATGTAGGAAACATTCCTATCGTCCACGAGGTATTACTCATATTGTTCATGTGGTATCATTCACCACCATATCGGGTTAACCTTCATCTTAGGTTTCATATCAGGTTTAAGGTACTTCAACCCCATATCGGGTTGTACCATGATGATGTCATCATCATCAACCTCATGACCTCTTCCTTGCTATTCTAGTTCATGGAAAACAGTCCTAACAACTTATTGGAACTCATAGATATATCAACTAATCAGTGGAATTCAAAATTGAAAGTAATCAACAAGTTCAACAATATTGAATGTGCATAATAACATAGTTAAATTTAAGTTATATAACCCACCTCTAAAGCAACTTCCAAGTTTCAAGCTCCAACTCTTCACGTTACCAAGGTTGAATATGAGCTTCTCCAAGATCCAAGACTTGAGCTTCTTAATACTTGCACGATATCTTCACTCCTTGTGGACGATATCACCTTGCTATGTTGATATCACCTTGCTTGTCTGATATCCTTTCTCTTTGGCCGATACCAAGCTCAAAAACTCGACACTCCTTACTCATGCCTGATACTTGGGTAGTATGCATGATATATAAGGGAAATATGTTAACAAGATCCAAAAATGCTACTAATATGTGAAGAGAAGGGTATTTATACTTGTGGTGTATGAAAAAGAGTGTAAGAGGTGTCATTATCTTAAGCTACTAAGTACCACATCGTCATGCATGGATTGACACATGTATTTGCATGCATCCCATCTTTTTTTTACATGTAAAAAAAATTAAAAGCTCAAGGACATTGCAAAGGAAAAGGGTCGTCCCTTTGGTTATCTTCTAGGGCAAGCATCTTCCACTCATTATTATATTCACAATTCCACACAACCTTTTCCAAAGAAAAGTTGCAAACCGATACATATGACTTCTTTGAGGTGCTTGGCCTGTCATGGGAAAAACCAAGAGTCAACAAACTGGTAGGAGACTCCCTCTATGGATCCCTGGCCAATAGGGACTCCCATTTCAAGTCTACAACTTGATATATGTCATATAAAGCTTTCAACTATACATCTTCCTTGGTCTTTTCATCACCATGAATATCATCCCTCATAGATGAATATAACATGGTGTATTCTTCTTTCTCTCTCCTCTAGATAAAACTAGCAAGGAGTAGAGACACTCTAGCAGAGTTAATTTACACATCAATCATTTAGTTTAGATCATTTACATTTTGTACCATAATTGATGCACAAAACACTTACCATTATTCAAACAAGTTCTCACTTAGAATTTAGGCTTTCCACTTGCCACCACTTAGTATCATTATCTCTCTCATGATGTTAGAACACTTAGGGTACATTCAATATGTGTCATTTTGCAATATAACCCCTCATCTTGGGTAAATTGCACTTTACACTCAGACTATCATATAATGCACGATTAGTTTGCAAATAAGCTCAAACTTGAAAATAAACTTTGAAAAGGGACTTAATTACTTTTCAAAATATTAAAACAAGTTTGTAAACAACTCACTTAAGCAAAAATTCTAGGTTTAAGCCATAATCCAGGCCAGGGATGTTATAATTATCAACCCCTAAAAAGGATTTTGTCCCCAAAATCTCAAGAGAAAAGAGAAGGGTACTTCCTCCTCATCTCTTCCTCTAGTTCCCATGTGGCTTCTTCAATGCCATGATGATGCCAGAGAATTTTCACAAGAACTATGTCTTTCTTCTTCAACTTATTGACTCTTCTATAAAGAATCATCATTAAACCTTCCACATAGGATATATCTTCATTCAATTCAACCTCTATAGGTTGTAACTGTTGTGTTTTGTGGAGAAAACATGCGCGGCGGAAGCAACTAAATCCAGGCAACTCGTAACAGGATCTTGTCGATAACAGCGTATTCGGAAACAGGTTTGCGGGATATACCTTGTCACGGAGCAAGTCCGGCGATGTCCCGCTGCACGACGGTGCAACGCTGCTTGTCAAACACGGACGGATGTTCTCTCCCGTTCGCTGTGGCAGGTTGATCCGCCGGCGCTCCTTTGCGGCGGTGACGTAAGCTGTTCGCAACACGTACAAGTGGTCGTCGACGTCCTCCGAACACAGGCATCAAGGCGTCTGCATCTCTACTTCGTCCACGCGGATGGACGGAACTCCACGTCGTGCTTCTCAAGCCGGCGGGATGGAGCTTATCTCTACGGCGGCGTGCTAGCGGCGTGTTGCTCTCCTTTCTCTCCTAAGGACGACGACGACTAGGTTTATGTGCGTGAGCGTAAACGGAAAAACCTCTCTCTATCTTATATAGATATCAGCCGTCAATCCTCCTTTAAATAGGATATGAAGGGAAGTAGGGTTTCCTAAACCCATCAGTAAACAGAAATGTTGTGTTAATTAAAATGCTCGTGGATTAATTAGAATATTACGGAATGCATTAATTAACCAAATAATCACATTAATTGATTAATTAATATCCGACTCCATGCAATCACTTGGGATGGCTCTACGGGCATACATATACCAACAGTAACACCATCTCTGTCTCAGGATGACACTTTCTCAGCATAGATATATGAAAGACTGGATGCAGTCTATGTAGCTCTTGTGGAAATTCCAACCTATAAGCTACCTTTCCAATTGTTTTGTCACTGGATAAGGTCCCATAAATCTAGGAGCTAACATACCCTTCTTTCCAAATCCGAGAACACCTTTCAAAGGAGAGACCTTGAGATACACTCTATCTCCAACTTGGAATTCTAAAGGTCTATGACAGCATAAGACTTTGGTCTATCTTGTGTATCTTTCAACTGTTGTTGTATTACTCTAATCTTTTCAGTTGTTTGTTGCACTAACTTCGTACCTAAAGTTGGTATTTTGCTTTCTCAAACCAGCATAACGGAGATCTACAATGTCTACCATATAAGGCTTCATATGGTGCCATATCAATACTAGTCTGATAACTATTGTTATAGGCAAACTCTATTAAGCTCAAATGTAAGTTCCAACTTCCTATAAACTGAAGAACACATGCTCGAAGCAAGTCCTCCAAAGTTTGTATTGTCCTTTCAGATTGTCCATCCATCTGAGGGTGAAAAGTTGTACTAAACTTCAACTGTGTACCCAAAGCTTTTTGTAGTCATTCCCAAAAATGACTTGTAAACTGAGGACCTCTATTAGACACAATCGTAGCTGGAACTCCATGCAACCACACTATCTCATCTATATAGATCTATGCAAGTTTCTCATCGGTATAGGTTGTTTTGACAGGAAGAAAATGTGTTGTCTTAGTCAACCTATCAACTTCACCCAAATGGAATCATGACTTTTGGTTGTCCTAGGTAGACAAACCATAAAGTCCATCGTCTATGTGATCCTATTTCCACTGAGGTATAGGTAAGAGTTGCAATGTTGCTATAGGTTGCTGGTGTTTGTCTTTAACATGTTGACACACCAGACACTACATAACAAACTCAGCTACATCTTTCTTCAAACCAGACCACCAATACATATCTTTTAAGTTATGATACATTTTAGTGCTCCCTGGATGCATTGCATACATGGATGAGTGAGCTTCTTCCATAACTAACTTTCTTAAGTTACTAACATCAGGAACTGCCATTCTACCATGGTAACAGACTATCCCGTCCTCTTTTTTTTTAAAACCCCGTAGAGATTAGTTATTATTCATGCCGCTCTCTACTACGGTTATTAAACGCGGGATTGAAACATGAGTATCCAACTTCATCCAGGGAGGTTTTTCTCCAGAGAAGAAGTGAGGAAGAAAGGAGTACAAGGTGTGTTTTTCAATATGATTGGCTACTTGGTTCATCGTACGTGGTATAAAGGAGATATGAACTTGAGGGAAGGCAAATAGGATGCAAGCTGCTTTCTTCCTTAGAGGCTCAAGCTTGTTGGCTTCACGTTGTTTGCCGAGCAGAGATGCTATAGTTGTGGTGGTGTCTGAGTAGATGGTTGTATTCCTCCATTCATTAGCCTTACATAGTTCCAGTGCCTTCAGAATGCCCTTCATCTCTGCTTCTTTTGTCGAGGTGGCGAAGCTGGGATCGCCAATGCCCTAGATACAACGTCCTTGCCCATTCTGGACATGGATGCCATAGCCCACTTTTGAGAATGTGTGATTGAAATGCCGCATCAACAAAGATGATATGGTAGAACCTCCCAGGGATAATGGTGAGGGCCTAATAACCCACTATTTTGTATGGTTGTGAGCGTGGGTGAGTTGTTGGATTGCTGCAGTTTGTTGCTTGATGAAAGCTACCTGGGAGGCAGGTGGTTGGTGTCCTCCATTATGGATTGCTTCATTGCATGCATGCCAAAGTGCCCAAGCTCCAACACTTCGAATAAGCTTTTCTTCTAGGCTACCAGCACCGGTGGTAATGAGGCTCATCCATTCTTCATCAGGCAAAGTGAAGAAGGATTGTTCTACTCCTAAGTGAGTCCAGATCTATTTACTGATTGGACAATCCCTGAGGCAGTGTATCACTGTCTCGATGGCATTGTGGCATCTTGGGCAAGAACTATCAGTGGAGATATGCCTCCTTACTTTCTCTACGTTGGGGAGGATGGACCTGTGTTTAAGAAGCCATAGAAAGGTTCGTATCTTCTGGGGCGCCTGCAGGGACCAAATAGCTTTCCAGTTCATAGAAGTTGTGTGCTGGATGTCCGAGCGTAGCCTTGTAGGCTGAGCTATCTGAGAGCTCACCATTGGGTTCAAACGGCTAGGACCATGCATCAGTGCCATCACTTGTTGTTGGGGCTGTGGTATTTTGGATAATCATCCATGTGGCTGGTGGCAAGAAGGAGTGGATGAAATCCCAATCCCAGGTGCCATCCTCAATGGACATACTGCTGACCTTGAGGTCCACGAGTTCATCTGGGATTGAAGTGGATGGGGCGAGGTCCATCACGGGTTTTCCAAGTAACCATTTATCGTGCCAAATGTTGGTGGATTTCTCAGAGATGATAGTTTTGTGACAGAGGCTCTCCAGCTTGGGAAGGTAAGATTTAATAAAGGACCAATCTGCAGAGCCAGGTTTCTTAAGGAGGGAACCATTCCTGGTGTATTTCCCACGCATCACTCGTACCCAAAGGCACGAAGGCTGGTTCATATATTGCCATACATTCTTTAACATCAATGATTCATTCTGCAATTGGGCATCCTTGAGGCCTAGACCTCTCAGCTCCTTACTGCAAGCGATTTTTGTCCAAGACACCTGGGAGAGCCTGCACTATTCGCTGCATCCAGACCAGATGAATTCCTTGATATGTCAGCTGATATCGTCACAGAGTGTAGGTGAGAGGCATACTGTCTGCATTATATAGGATGGAATCGTTTGTAGCGTGCTTTTGGCCAGTGTCACTCGGCCAGCCATGGAAAGGTGGCGTACGGACTAGATGTTCATCCTAGATCTGATGGATTATAGGATGGAGGCATGGGTGTGCTTATTAAGCTGATGGTGCAGGAGGTGAACTCCTAGGTAACGCCCAAGGTCGTCCGTACTAGGGATACCCAGTCTTTGGCAGAAATTGTTCTTCTCCCTGATAGTGGAGTTAGGCGAGAAGAAAAAATGAGATTTCTCATTTGAGATAACTTGCCCAGGTAGCCTCGTGAACTTGTGGATAACATACTTGATGTTCATAGCTTGTTTGTTGGATACTTCCAACATGAGAAGGAGATCATCCACGAACATAACATGTGTAAGGGGGATCCCATCCTTCGAGAGGGTGATCGGTTTCCAATCACCATTCATTGTAGATTCAGTGATGTCTTGTCTAAGACGCTCCATACAGAGCACAGAGATGTAGGGGCTCAGTGGATCACCCTATCGAACACCTTGGCAGGCATTGAAGGGTTCTAAAGGATTGCCTTCCCAAAGCAGTGAGGTGTTTCCCGGGGAAATAATGTTAATAATGAGGTGTATGAGGGAACTGGGAAGTCCAGTTTTGACAAGTGTGTCTTCGATAAATGCCCAATTCATGTGGTCAAAAGCTTTGGATAGATCAAGGTTTATGGCTACCCACTTCCATTTGCCTCACATAGATTTCATGGAGTGGATAAATTCTTGGACCAGAAGGATGTTGTCACTAATACACCTTCCTGGAACAAAGCTAGACTAATTCTCTGAGATCCAATCTTTGAGAAAGGGTTTGATGCATTCTACTATCACTTTCGAGATTAGTTTGAAACAATAGTCATTCAGAGAAATAGGTTTGAGATCAGAACATCTCTGTGGACTAGGGATCTTCGGGATAAGCACCGTTAGTGAATTAGTGAGCTGACAATTGAAGTTTCCTGTGAGAAAGGCCTCTCGAACTATTAAGACGAAATAATTGCCCACATGTGCCCAATTGGTTTGGACAAACTCGTTATGGATGTCTTCGGGGCCAGGGGCTTTCGCAGGGGCCATTAGGAAAAGAACTCTCTTGACCTCATATGCCTTCAGTGCATGGTCGAGGGAGGGGTAGTCATTGGGAATGCCCGGAAAAACACCAATGTACTCTGTGATGGTAGTGCGACGAGGCTGTGGGGAGCTCTGGGTGCACAACAGATTCAGGAAGAAAGAGTGGACCATCTCTTCAAGGGCAGTTGGGTTCTCAACCCAAGCACCCCTTTCATCTCGAAGTCTCAAGATTTTGTTGTGGTGGCGTCGAGCTTTGACGTAGGATTGGAAGAAGCTATTGTTGTTGTTGCCATACTGGAGCCAATTGATATTGGCTTTTTGTTGCCAGTCCACCTCCTCCCGAAGAAGTATTAAATTGTATTCCTCTTGCATATCAATGGAAAGTAACCAATTAGTAACACTAGTAGAATGGACAGATACCTGGCACGCCTCCGGGTGTCTGAGAATGTCGTTCTTCTATTTATGTTGTTGGTGAATCCGCTTGGACTCTCATTTGATTGTAGCCGGTTGAAATGCTTGGATGGCCTCTGGGACAGGTAAGGAGCTATCCCAAGCAGGAAGAAGGTTTGTCTTGATGCTAGGAATCTAAATCCAGCTAATTTTCATTCTGAAGTGGGGCATTTGGCGTGCAGAGGAGTATTTCCTGGAGATAAGAACAGGGTCATGGTCGCTGTGAATAAGTGGGAGGACACTGACTGTCACCCCATTTTTGATGGACAACCAGTCGATGTTAGCCACAAATCAGTCGGGCTTCTCCAGGAGCATCCCCTTCCTGTAGGTGAAGCAATTGCCAGAGGATCTGATGTCCGAGAGCCCTGCGAGCTGCAGGAAGGTGTGGAACTTGATACTAGAGCGGCGATCGAAGATTGTACCTCCTTGTTTCTCAGTAGGGTCCAACATAGTGTTGAAGTTGCCTACGAGTGCCCAAGCCCCGTTAGTTGAAGAAGAAAGTGACGTGAGGCGCTGCCAAAGAAGGTCATGCTTGGTTAGGTTCGGGTTTCTGTAGACGACCATGAGGTACCTCTAGTTGTTAACAGAATAATGGATATATTGCCGGTGGCTTTGGATGATGTCCACCTGACATATATGTTTATCCCAGAGAAGCCAGATACTACCCAAGAAGCCTAGGGCCCCGACCCTATCAGATGAGGTATAACCCAATTCTTAATGATGTTATCAGCTTTAAGTATGCTACAACACGGCTCAACGATAGCAAGATTGTTGATTCTATATTTCCTTATATATTCCTTCAAGAGGTTTAGTTTATCCTTGGAGCCAGCTCCTTGGATGTTCTAGAAGTAGACGTTTGTCATTAAATAACAGTGGTAGATTGGGGTAGGATGGGGTGGGGGATCACTGAATGGCTTCTAGTAGGCCTGGGTCTCCTCCTCACACCCCATTGGTGAGTTAGTTCCTAGTTCGTCTTCGTTGAAGGGTAGTGACGTCTTTACTGAGGATTGGTCCTCAGCGCCATTGGCGAAGGCCTAGGCCAATCTCCCTTTTTTTTCTTTCTCTGCCAGGGCTGACAGTATGGTAGATC
Source organism: Alisma plantago-aquatica (assembly GCA_963693085.1). Classification (NCBI taxonomy): domain Eukaryota; kingdom Viridiplantae; phylum Streptophyta; class Magnoliopsida; order Alismatales; family Alismataceae; genus Alisma; species Alisma plantago-aquatica. Next base: position 1,774,725,169 of record OY856409.1, read on the forward strand.
ACCTTCTTGCTACACACGATGAGCCCCTCATTGCGCTCATGCGTGCCCCAACTGAAATTTGTGGGAGCGACGTTGGAGGTGGATGGGTTGATGGCTTGGAATTTGAACTTGTCTAACATGCGGTTGAAGGTGCGCCCGTCGACTGTCTCATCGTGGACCAGGGTGACCACCGTGTTATCTTCTTGGGGATGTGGGTGAGGTGGAGGGGCAGGGCCTTGGGAGCCCTGGGGCAATCTGTCTGAGTTGCTCGGTGGCGGCCCACTTGCCTTCTTCTTGCTGGCCTTCTTGTTATTACGGTGTTCGACTTCTTGCCAGTCATCTTCCTGCGGGGCTTGGTCCCCGTTAGTATGGTGTGTCACTACGTCTCCTTGCTTGGGAGGGCTTTTGTCTTTAGTTGGTGGTCGCGTGATTGGCGGCCTGCTGCTTTGGATAGGGTCGACTTTGGGGCATCTTAGCATGAATGACTTCTGTATACGTAAGTCCCAAGAGGAGGGGTGCCATCGGCGCAGAAAGGGCGACCACTCCAATGAAACACGGTGTGAACTTGAATTCAACTTCCACATGGCCTAGGTGTCCACAGTTCAAGTAGAGAGTGGGAAAAATCTCGTAATCCAAGTGGTATTCTTCACCATTGAGCACGATCACTGGGAGGAGGGGTTTCGTCGTATCAACCTCCACTACGATCCTAGCAAACTTGCCTCAGTGTCCTTGTTGGGTTGTGGTATCGATTTTGATTGTTCTCCCGATGAGGTCACTAATACTCCATAAGAGTAGGTTTTGAAACAGATAGACTGGTAGATCCACGATCCTCGACCAGACAATGAGTCTACATGGGATGGGATCCGATGGATAAAACTCCTTCGTCCAAGACTGGACCAACATATAGTGGTTGAAGATCTTCCACAGCCCACCTCTCATGGCCTTGATGAAGTCCTCCTCATTTTCCAATTGAATGATGTAATAGCCCATCTCCAAATCAATAGCCTGAAACTCTTTGGTAGGTTTCCAAAGGATGGAGATTATGTTCATTAGAGCATTGAAACTCACAGTCATGCCGATGACCTTGATGATGACATCATACTTCCAAAGCTCCATAAGTAGTGGGATAGAGTTAGGGTTGATAGCAATCTTCGACAAGCTACCACTGTTATCTATTATGATGTCCTCTCTCTTGAGAAAATCCGGATGGATAAGGTTAGGGAAGCTGGGGCTTTTTTAGTCCGGCCAACCATGGCTTCCTTGTATGATTTGGTCGCCGGTGGTGTAAGGTCTTCTGACTGTGATCTAGAGACATCACCGTCCTCAAGATGATCAGGGCTAGCGTTCAACGCAGTCTTGGGTTGCTCATCTCGAGAGTCTGAGGTGAGACGGGGACCAGTAGGCCCGTGCCATGGTGACTACGACCACCGCCTCTTCCCCCTCTCCCCCCGAACCCTAACATGTTTTCTCTAACCATACGATGATTGGTTTTATCACAGTATCAGCATGTTGTGCCTCTTTGATTTGTTCTTTCAGAGTAGGTTTCACATGCATCTCAGCTAACAATCCGGCTAGCAAAGGTACTTCTAACTACACATTCATTTGTCTCAATGAGACAAACATGTCCCTCTTACAACACACTAAAGAATTCGATTGTGCTTTATCTATGGGTGGAGACAAGGATTTACTATTGAGTGCATTTGTCACTTCATTGGATTTTCTTAGATGATAGTGAGTTCTACAATCATAGTCCTTGATTAATTACATCCAGTGACGTTGTCTCATATTCTTCTTGTGCAGTGAGAAAATGTATTTTAAGTTTTTATGATCTGTGAAAATATGACATGTTTCTCCATAGAGATATGTCTCAAGATTTTCAAAGTGTGAACCACTGTAGCTAATTCTAGATCATATGTTGGATAATTCTCCTCATGTTTCTTGAGTTGTTGAGAAGCAAAAGAAGATACATGATCACTCTGCATCAACACATAACCTAGACCATTCTTAGAAACGTCCCAGAAAACAATGTATCCCTTTCCCTACTCAGGTAGAGCTAACACAGGTGCACTAGTCAACCTTTCTTTCAATGGCTGGAAAGAATGCTGACATTTGTCACTCCAGACAAAAGGAACTTTTTTCCTGGTCAACCTGGTTAGGGGTAATTCTATAGAACTGAAGTCTCTGATCAACCTTCTGTAGTATCCTGCCAAACCTAGGAAACTACAAATCTCTATCGGTGTCTTGGGTTGTTCCCACTCCACAACAGACTCTACTTTCTTAGGATAAACATGAATACCTGAAGCAGATATAACGTGTCCAAGAAAAGACACTTCTGACAACCAGAATTCCCACTTGCTAAACTTAGCATACAACTTGTGTTGTCTCAACAAGGTCAAGGCTTGACAAAGGTGTTGTTCATATTGTTGACCATCTCTATTATATATCAGGATGTCGTCTATGAAAACCACCACAAACTAATCAAGGAATGACCAGAAGATTCTATTCATCAACTCCATGAATGCAACAGGTGCATTAGTTAGTCCAAATGACATAACTATGAACTCATAATGACCATACCTTATCCTAAAGGCTGACTTAGGTATGTCACCCTCCTTGATACGTAACTGATGATATCCTTACCTTAGATCTATCTCTGAAAACATTGTTGCATCATGCAACTAGTCAAACGTATCATCTATCCATGGTAGAGGATATTTTTTCTTTATAGTCACCTTGTTAAGCTATCTATAATCTATACATAGACTCATAGACCCATCTTTCTTTTTAGCAAAAAGAACTGGTGCACCCCAAGTTGAAGTACTTGGTCGAATGAAACCTTTCTTAAGCAACACCTGTAACTATTTCTTGAGTTTTTCCATCTCAGCTGGTCCCATCCTATAAGGTGTTTGGGTTGTGGGTTGCATACCCAGAATTAGATTCATCTCAAAATCAATCTCTCAGGGTGGAGGAACATCTGGAAATTCCTCAAGAAACACATTCTCAAATTCTCTAACAATAGGAACTTCAAAAAAACTAGGGCTCTCTGCTCTGGTATCTACCACATGTGCCAAGAATGTGAAGCATGCTTGTCACATCAACTTCTCAACTATCATCATCGATACTAGTAAAATTAGAAGAATCTTTTTGTCCCCCTGAAAGACCCATGTTTTATCACCATGTTTGAACATAGCTTCCTTGGAACCACAATCCAAGACAACCTTATTTTCTCTAGGGTATCGATCCCGAGAATTACATCAAACCCGTGCATTTCAAGTGGTATAAAATCCACATAAATGTTGTTTTCTGAGAAAGAAAGGACACAGTGAGAGCATGTTGGGTTTTAGGGGAGGCAGAGAAGGAAGCAAAAACAAAAATTTTCTTCTCCCGAACCCAGTATAAAGGAATCACATCAATGTCTATACAATAGGATGGATGGTTTGTAGAGGCATACCTTGTCCCGAGGCTTGCTCGGAGACGTTACCTCGCGACTTGCACAGTCTTCACCTATGGTCTTGGACGGTGTCTGTGCAGCTCCTAGTCTCACAGGGACTGTCGGGATTGAGAACTGTCCTCTGAGCAACAAAAATCTTCTGCCTCTGCAGTAGTCCACACGGACCACCTGGAACTCTGATCACCTTGTCGCACAAGGCACCGAAAGGAGTCGTACCCTCCTGTCAGCATACTAGTCATGTAACACCCCTCCCTAGGGTTACATACATAACCAGCGGAAGCACAACATAATCCCCAACATTATCCATAATGTGGGGTACTTGGCATTTCAGGGAGGGATCATCACAACCATGATATTCATTGCACAAAATAGAGTTTAAATAAACCATCACAGGATCAAAATTACAATTTCTCATTCTCAAACCTTAACAAAGTTTACATGTACATACATATGGTAAAAGGAAAAAGATCTATAAACTGGGTATGGTTGGCACCCCACCGAAGCTCTTCTCCTTGTAGGTCCTTGAGCTAGGGTTTCCTCCTTCGATGGACTTCCCTCCTTAGCTAGCTCCCAACCTGTGGGCATCACGCCCCCAGCCATGCATCAAACAAATGGTAAGTGGATTGAACATGTTATAATATAAGAAAACTTGAAAAGTGAAAATAAGCATTAACATTAAACATTGACATTGAAAAGACATGCATTTTCTTTTAGATCAATTTCTTTTATCTTAACCTATATAAGTAACCTCGGGTTGCACAAATGTGCCTCTTCTCTTATGCACCGAAGTGCCTCTTAGGTTGCACCGAAGTGCCTCTTCTCTTATGCACCGAAGTGCCTTTTCTCTTATGAGGTACTTATATAAGCTTCATTTTATCATTCTCTTTCTCTTAATGCTCTTATCTTTACATTTAACTTCATTTGTAACTTTATCATTAAGATTCATGAAAATGATACTATACATAATATGCAATTCAATTTATCTCAACTTTACTGACTTTAGCAATTAAGAACAGTAAATAACATAATCATGGCATCCATTGAAATCCATACATGCATAATAATTCAAAACAAGATAATTATATGTTCAATTGCATGGACCACTTACTTTTTCACTTGGAGAGTGAACTCTCTCTCTCTTCCTAGGATGGGTAAAACCCTAATCACATCCTGGGTCAGGGGAACCCTAATTATCCTGTTCATAAGATATGTCACATCAAAATATATTTTATTCAATTCTTAAGCCCTAGATTCACTTCTAAAAAAATCGAGGTTTGGCGATTAAAAATCAGACTCTAAAAACCACATATTTGGATTCCTCTCGAAACATCCTTTCCAAATCATATTTTTGCTCATTTTTTTGAGCATCGAGAGATTTACTATGAATTTACGAATATCGACCAATTGAAATTTAAGGAAAAACCACATGGGCCCTTTTTATCCACTGGGGCCATGGGCCCGACTGATGTGGGCCAATCACGTGCGGCCACACCAGCAAAGGGATCTCGCCCCAGAGAGTCTTCGGTGAAACGAGGTAGGGCGATTGAAATCCCTAAAATACCCTTACAAAACAATTCATCCGATCAACATTGTGGGGGTACCAAGGTCAAAGTAGGACCTGGCTTCTTCTTCCACGACCATGGCGCGAGGCCAATGGTCAAACACCTACTCAGAGGTGGAATCTCCAACCAAACAGAGAGAGTATGGACATTTCGTAGGAGGTTGGGATCTGTCGACGCATCCTTGGATCATTCTGAAGGTGACTAGCCAAAGCTCGAACCCAGGGTGTGCAGGAGCACCATGGCCCGTGGTACAGCCATGGCTGCCGAGAACATAGAAGGTCAGCTTTACCACAACATCTCAGAATCATAAGGAAGAAGAAAAATGAGCACAACGCAGCACAAGGATCCGTCCAGGCTGATACAACAAACATAGAACTAAAAGGGCAACTAAAGCCATGGAATGAGCTAAGAGGGCGACGAAGACAGGGGAGGATGGGATGAGATCGAGACCACTGTGAATGATCAGAAAATCCTCTAATGAAGCGCATAAAACGTTCGCGAAGGCAAGGCGAGGCCAAAACCAAACTTTCCGCAACTGTGGGCCACTCGAACACCATGGAGGTGACATCGGCGGAGATCGGCGATGGCCCTATAGGCCACGATGACTGGGGTAAAAGCATGGCAAACCGTTGATGTAAAAACAAAGGACGATCGCTACTGATGCTTACACGGGGACCAATTGATCCATAGGGGCACACACGGCTGAAGCAACGTCGAGATCTTTGGAGATCAAAAAAATGAGTAGGTAGCGGCGTCCAGAGGCATGAGGGGTCAAATTAACAGAGGAGGAAGATGGCTCGGGGCACCAAGGTCCTTTTCGAACCCTAAAACATGGGTTTGCGTCGCTGTGATGGCGGTTGTGAGCAATAGTGTGAGAGTCGCTAGAGAGCCACTTTGGGCGTTTTCTATATACTCCACGAGAGGGAGAGTTTTAGGGTTCGGAAGATGTGTGGGAGAGAGACGAACACTGCTGAGAAGAAATCGGATGAAACGGGTGAGAGACGAGGGAGAACGGACCATTAGAGATTGCTCTGTGAAAAACGGCTCTGACCCGCGGGGAAAACGGAGGAAGAAGAAAACGAGTGTGTCGTTGGATCTTCATCCAACGGTCTCTGTGCATGCGCGTGAGAAAACTAACGCGTGACACCTAATAAATCCCAGACTTTAGGCAAAACGATTCAATTAATGAAATTGGATTCAAATCTAGGTCAAATTACATACAAATCTCTCTCCAATTAATTGGAGGGTCAAACATACCCCAAATGAGTCCAAATTTGGACCATTGGCTATTTAAAGGGTCTAGAATATTCCTAGACAATTAGATTTAAGTTTCCTCAACGTTTGGTCCACATTTTCTATTTTCATTTCTTATCTTAATTTAAGTGTACAAACTAATTAAATAATTAATATAAAGGTTTCCTTGGTGAGTTCTTTCTCCAAATTATGAGATAAACAATAATTGCCACTTTCAAAATCATTCCACACCTCTTTATTGCCTTCTTGTGTACTATATTTGGAGGAGAGAGAAAAAAATGAACATTAAAGGATTTATCTTGAAATCTATTAAAAAGCAAAGCTTATTGCCCAAGTGATTTGAATTTCGAATTTCTTGCTTCTTTACCTTTCTCTTTCTCTTTCTCTTTCTCTTTCTCTTTCTCTTTCTCTCCCATTACATTTAGAAAAGAAAAGGGGAAGACATATTATCATTATTACACCTATTTGCAACACATTAATATAAAAGAAACTTATTTGGAGCCCTTTCTTATTTCTCTTTGTACTAAAATCCTAGAAATAAAAATAATTTGGGCAAATTGCATTAAGGCTCTTAACAAAATATCATTTAAAGAAAACTACATAAAAGGTTTTATTTTATTCCTAAAAATAGGGATGTTACAAGTCACCAACACACTCTCCTGCCACCTGTCGCCTTTCTACAGTTGTCTTTCCCTTACTGTACCTCCCTTATCGGGTAGCACTTGCTCGGGCTCTCCTGGTTACCACAACTAGAGAGAACGACAACATTGCAGAGCAACTGGTGTTCTAAGTTGTACTTTGAGAAGCCCCCAATACCTCCTATATATATAGGAGGGTCATGGGACAGGGTTCTCTACCCCGGGCAATGCGGGATTAAAGAAGGAGTAGAAGGATTTGAGATTTTCCACAAAACAACCAACTGCACCAGCTGAACCAATTGTTTCAAGCATGAACCGATCGGTTAGGGATCTGAGTCGATCGGTTCACACCTGAACCGATCGGTTGGGACACCTGAGCTTATCAGTTCAAGCATGAACCGATCAGTTCGTAGTCTTGGTCCAACTCGAATTGACTTTCATTTTTGTTTCCAACTAATCAAATATTATTCCTTATCCAAATCAAATTTGTACAAGTGAAACAAATATGTATTTGCAAAAAGAGTCTTTTGACTTTCCAAACATGCTCGTTTTGACCAGTTGAGCCGATCGGTTCAACCCTCAAACCAGTCATCTCAACCTATCTTGAGTCGATCAGTTCATCACATGAGCCGATCACTTCACCAAGCTGAGCTGATCGGTTCATCACATGAGTCGATTGATTGGGAGTACAGACTGTGCAAAATTAGTCAATTGCAGTTTCAATCAATCTGATACTCTAATCAATCGGTCAAACACCTTTAACATTATGTAATTCAACTATCAATTGATTGAGTGTTTAATTGAACTACTAAATTCCTTTAGTAATCAATCTAAACATAGTTTGTGGATAAACTCCTCTTCCAGGTTAAATCATATGTGTGTGACCCTGCAGGCCCAATTCATGTTGGCAGTGAAATTCCATAACACCTATGTCTTCACAAGCAAAGAGCGGTGCCTAGTCGCACATCAGCGCTACCCAAGTGAAATATAAAGTTGGAGAACAACTTTCAATCCTACAATCTGTGAATGGTGTTACAGTGAATGTATAATTTCTTTGTCACTGATATCCCAAATGAACTCAAGGCATGGAACAGTCATCCTATCAACGTTCATTTACTTTCTTGATCTCAGAGTAGATTGGAGGAGATATGTATGACATCAATATCGCATACTGATTCACACATGCGTACGCACACCTATCTCAATCCTACTCATCAAGTGGCCATGGATATCAAACTCCCTCAGGAGGGACAAATCCCATATCTATCACTCACCCCTCAAAATCCTCATGTGTCAAAGCCACCCAATCATCACCTTTATAACAACCCATGTTTTAGGACTGCATTTGATGATGTCAAAGTGTACCCAACAACATGTGTTGAGTGTAGTCATTTCAGGTCAAAGAATGACACTCACCACCATCACTGTGAGAACTAACGGTGACTACCATGTCATGGTTCCATTTGTCAAACTAACGCTGGGTCTATCCGGTACACTTGTTCTCTAACAAGTACCTATGTGTTTGGTTTGATATCTCCATATCATGACTAACAAGATTCTATCATCAACCAACACCACAATCTAGTCTTGTGTGTCATTGTTGTCTATCTACCTTCCACAATGACATCTGATTAGGGACATAATAAGAATGTACAAAATCTTAGCATCCGTATGATCTCATCGTTCACGTCCTTAACCTGAAAGCATACGTTATTGAGCACTATCATTCTCTAGACATTCAATCTATTCTATCATTATCTCATATGACTGAAGCAAAAAGAATTGGAAGCTTGCCTTTGATGTTTATCAAATCAATCTTAATGTATCCCACCAATCATCCTATGATTGGCTCTCAGGGCATACATACCAACAGACTCCCACTTGCACTGTGATTCAATCACCCTTGAATCATATTCTTAGTGATTTTTGAACAAGTCCCACATGTTACTGTGCTCTAGTGCTAACATAGTCAGTTATGGCAACACCTTGCCAAAGTTGGTATTAACTGCATGTCTCTCATGTCTTTGATGTACGTCACACGTATGGGATGGAGTTGTCGTAATATGTGACCTAGTATTCCATTGCTAACCTTTAGCCACATTACATGACTAAGTACTCCTTACTTGTCATCAATAACTAGAATATCTATAAGTTCATCTCTATAAACTTCGAGATCCAGATAGTATCCACTAATGTTCTCTAACACACGGATACTCGGCTTTTCCTTTTAGACGACTTTATTGGAACATTTCCAATTATCATTAAACATTCACTTTTATATACCATATATATATATATATATATATATATATATATATATATATATATATATATATATATATATATATATATATATATATATATATATATTGCGATTAATTTTTCTGTCCTTTTCAGAAGTTCGTACCAGTGTAACTCTTTACAGTGAACCCTTCCTTATTTCCATATAACTAGTACTTCTTATGTACTTATCAAGTTCTTATGGTATTCTAGTAACCCTTACTGGAACTAGACAGACATCCACTCGTGATGTCCCACATACGAGTTATCAGGATGAGCACATCATATTTTCATGTCCTACATACAAGAAGATGAATGTGTTTTATTATTTTTATGAGCATACATGGGATGATTACATACATGATAGATCCATATCTATTGTTAGTGTTCCCATTCTTCATAAGAATTGGACACTTGGCCTTGGGAATCTAACTCCATGTAACATGGATAAGTTTTCTCGCACTGAATATGTGCACACTGTACCCTTCAGTATAGATTGCCAATGTATGCTCTATCTTTTCAGGTCAAGAGGTTTTCGAGAACTATCTCTATAGATCTCTATTCCTATCACATAGGAAACGCCTCTATCTTCCTTAAAGATAATTTCCATAAAGAATTCCATTCTTAGAACATCTCATTTCACATCAACATGCGGAATGTGAATATGCTCCCACTAAATCACAGATCCCTTCTTTATCTTTGACATATCAGTCAAACCCTTTGACTATATCATCAAAGTAAAGATCCAGCTCTGAGTTCCTTATTCTTAATCAATCACATTGATTAGTACATTGTAACTTATAGACTTCATTTGATTTAATGGATTCATAAAACCTATAGGTTGTGTCACGTACACATCCTTAATTTATGCCTCATAGGAATACAATTTTAGTATCCGTATGCCAATTCTCTTAGTCATTAAGTTGCAATCAACAAGCATCATCCTTCTTATCCATGTGTCTTAACACTTCAGATTCATTCGCACTTATGGTTCACATGGAAGTCATTTAGGTTGTAATGGTCATAAACCATAACCCAAAATCCGATTCTTCATATTAATCTAGATAGTTGACTCATCACATAACAAACTCATCACATAGATAATCAAGGTGTTTCTATCAAGGATGTAAGAACCCACAACTCCTTATGTTTCTTAATGTCCTTTATTAGTATGGGGTATTCTTTATTTATGAAGAATTTAGTTATTTGATAATCATCCTCTAACTCCTTAGAGTATGATTCCTTCTTGATTTACACATCAACATGCCTTAATCATGAGCTCACTATGATACACTATCATAATCACTCATAAGGATCTCAAACATTTGGTCCAAGCATTTCATTCATTGATCTCATCAATAATTAACACTTTACCAAATTCTTACTTCATCTATGATATTCTTGAACACTTGATGATATTCATATTGGTATTTCTCTAAACACCGCTTGAAGTATTAACATTTGCTCCAATAGGTATGTAAATACGTCACATGTATTATACCTAATAGGATAATCATTCTCCCACTACCACAAGTGAAGATCTATTTATCATGTTCAAGAGATTCATGTCTCTTACTGCTTCTTTAACCAAAAGAGACTAGATTTATCCATCATATTGAAACTAGAAATGAATTTCTCATGATTTATGCTAATTTGATTGTTTGAGTTATCAATAACTTTTAGGTATCACTTTATCTTATGCATACCAAGTACCACAAGATAAACAAGGCATTGCCACAAGGAAACATCAACTTTATGAATTTCCATTATTGTTATACAATATGCAAAAATTAAGGTGTTTCTATCCATTGGCAAATATGAAATAGCAGTTCATAACTCTATTACATGCCTTCAAGGCTGAAAATAAACTAAAGTACTCTTATCTATGGCGGAAACACTTGCCCCATTTATTGGGTGCTTTACACTTTATATCTTGGTATCATATACCTCAAAAGTGTTATAAGTTTATTTCATGACACCTTCAGGTGGAGACGTCTGTCACCTCCTTCTTTAGTTCTTCCAGATAGAGTGGACAATTCCTTTTCCAATGTCCTGAGTTTTGACAATGGTGGGAATTGCCTCTCTTGGTCACGCCTCCCTTGGCCTTGAGAGTTGAAGACGACTTGGGTTGTTGGCTAGCATCAGAACCTTTCTTAGCCTTGCCCTTTCCCTTGCGCTTGGACTTGCCTTTCTTGTTGTTGATCATCATCACAGATTTGGGCTTGTCCTTCTTCATCTGTGCCTCAGCTGTCCTCAACATGCCCAACAACTCTTTCAATGGCCTGTCAAAGTTGTTCATGTTGTAGTTCATCACAAACTAACTGTAGGATTATAGCAATGATTGCAGTATCACGTCCGTAGCCAACTCTTGGCTCAGGGGAAATCCCAGTCTTGTTAGGTTCTCCACATACCCAATCATTTTGAGCGTGTGTGGACCAACTAGATCTCCTTCTTTCATGACGCACTTGAACAGTTCCCTGGAGACATCATATCTCTCTTGTCGTGCTTGATCTTCATACATGTTCTTGAGATGTTGAATCATCTCAATGACACCCATGTTCTCATGTTGTCTCTGCAACTCATGGTTCATGGAGCATAACATCCAGCACTTTGCATCAATGGCATCTTCGAAATGCTTCTTATAAGCATCCCTTTCTTCCTTTGGTGTGGTAGGAGCAGGTTTCTCTGGAGCTGGAGTATCCAGGACATAGAGATTTCTCTCTTGAGTGAGAACAATTCTCAATGTCCTAAACCAGTCGTGGAAGTTAGTCTCATTCATCTTGTCCTTTTCAAGGACCGATCGCAATGAAAATTGATTGTTGTTTGTTGTCATTTGTACTACAAAAGGAAATATATGCAATTTAGTCCAAATATCAATTTTGACTTATTTGATTGATTTGAAAGGTTAACGATATAATTAAGACTTTAATTAATTATCGCTCCCACTATTTTTGTTCAAATTAATAGCCCTCACCATCAATTCAGAAGATTGCAACATACAATCTTCTAGTGGGTCAAAATCTTGAAATTGTCTGAGTCATGCACCAGCTAGGGCTGTCACCCACAACTTAGATCTTCCAGGTAGGCAACTTTTGCAAATTGCATCATATGCAACTATTAAAAGATGTCATATGCAACTCCTTGCCATGATCACCTCCATGCCTCAAGGTGCTAGATCCTATCTAGGTCACCTTGTTAAGTCCGACCCAAAGCTAACACGATCAATATGCACCCTGCTAGGGAAGACCCACATATCCATCCTTCACGCTTCCATGAGATAGATGGTGCACCACACTAGGGCGTGCCCATACTTGTACGATCAAGCTTTTCACATGTTTCGCATTTGGAAGGCATCTAAAACTTTAATATTTAATGAGGGATTTGGTTTTTATAGGTACATATACATATCCAATCACCACAATATATAGTATGTATCATATACATGCTATATCCCACAAAAAACATGTGAAATGATAAAAGTGATGATTATAGACATCCTAATGTGATTCCTCGAGCCAAGAGGAATCACAGTCATCTAGGTCTACATCACATGCAACCTGTACAAGATGAACTCTGTGCTTTTCCATTCTGAGTTTGATCAACTCATCTCCATGATTGATCAGTTCGCCATCAGAAAGGTCAGTTGGGTGCCACTATCTGATCGACTGGCGCCTCTAGCCGATCGGTTCACTAGTCGTCGTGCATCTCCTCAAGTCGCCACCCGCTCATCTTGCTTCTCGAGCCGGTCGTATGGATCGCCAACCGATCGGTTCACACCTTGAACCGATCATCTCATTTGTCTTCATATTGTCCGTCGTTCTTTGACATAATAGGAAATAAAAATTCTATCCTATTTACATTTGAATTGGGAAACCCCGAGTTACATTCTGGGGGAGCAAAGGTAAGAAAGAAATCTCGAGTTATCTCGAGTTACATCAGGAATAAGGAGGTAAGGAATCGGTGCGCAGACTGAGATGCAAGCAACCACATTCAACCAAGCACACATAAATAGGATTCATTGGCCATAACCATGCTATACATCCATCACAAAACTCATTTAAGGGTGACGCGTATCGAGTGCATTCATATTACATATCATATATGTATATTGGGATTTGTGGATTTAGGATCGGACATTCATAAAGCCAATTTTATTCACATCGTATGCAATAAATAAAGGTAACAAACCAAAATCGATCACATCGATAATCCTAAAGTATAGAGCAGTTGACGTGGCTCTGTTACCACTGTTGGGTTTTAGGGGAGGCCGAGAAGGCAGCGGAAACAAAAAAATTCTTCTCCTGGATCCAGTATAAAGGAATTGCGTCAACGTCAATACAATAGGAAGGATGGTTTGTAGAGGCGTACCTTGTCTCGAGGCTTGCTCGATGACGTTACCTCACAACTTGTGTGGTCTTCACCTCCGGTCTTGGATGGTGTCTGTGCAGCTCCTGGTCTCACTGGGACTGTCGGGATTGACAGCTGTCCTCCGAGCGGTAGAAATCTCCCGCCTCTGCAGTAGTCCACGGACCACCTGGAACTTCGATCGCCTTGTCGCACAAGGTAGTGGAAGGAGTAATACCCTCCTAGAAGCATACTAGTCACTGACACACTCTCCTCTCCTACCACCAGTCGCCTTTATACAGTTGTCTTTTCCTTGATGTGCCTCCCTTATCACGTAGCACTTGCTCGGGCTCTCCTGGTTACCACAACCATAGAGAACGACAACTTTACAGAGAAACTGGTGTTCTGAGTTGTACTTTGAGAAGCCCCCAATACCCCTATATATATAGGAGGGTAATGGGACAGGGTTCTCTACCCCGGGCAATGTGGGATTACAACAGGAGTAGAAGGATTCAAGATTTTCCACAAAACAACCAACTGCGCCAGCTGAACTGATCATTTCAAGCATGAACTGATCGGTTAGGGACCTGAGCCGATCGGTTCACACCTGAACCGATCAGTTGGGACACCTGTGCCGATTGGTTCAAGTATGAGCCGATCGGTTCATTGTCCTGGTCCAACTCAAATTGACTTTCATGTTTGTTTCCAACTAATCAAATATTAGTCCTTGTCCAAATCATATTTGTACAAGTGAAACAAATATGTATTTGCAAAAGAGTCTTCTGACTTTCCAAACATGCTCATTTGGACCTTTTGAACCGATTGGTTCAACCCTTGAACCAGTTATCTCAACCTGTCCTGAGTCGATCGATTCATCACATGAGTCGATCGGTTCACCAAGCTGAGCCGATCGGTTCATCACATGAGCCGATCGGTTGGGAGTGCAGACTGTATAAATCAGTCAATTGCAGTTTCAATCAATCTGATACTCTAATCAATCGGTCCAAAACCTTGAACATTATGATATTCAACTATCAATTGATTGAGTGTTTAATTGAACTACTAAACTCCTTTAGTAATAAATCTAAACATCATTTGTGGATAAACTCCTCTTCCAGGTTAAATCCTATGTGTGTGACCCTGTAGGCCCATTTCACGTTGGCAGTGAAAGTCCATAACACTTATGTCTTCATGAGCAAAGAGTGGTGCCTAGTCGCACATCAGTACTACCTAAGTGAAATAGAAAGTTGGAGAACAACTTTCAATCCTACAATCCATGAATGCTGTTATAGTGAATGTATAATTCCTTTGTCACTGATATCCCGAATGAACTCAAGGCATGGAACAGTCATCCTATCAACGTTCATTCACTTTCTTCATCTTAGAGTAGATTGGAGGAGATATGTATGACTTCAATATCACATATTGATTCACACATGCATGTGCACACCTATCTCAATCCTACTCATAAAGTGGCCATAGATATCAAACTCCCTCAGGAGGGAAAAATCCCATATCTATCACTCACCCATCAAAAGCCCCATGTGTCAAAGCCACCCAATCATCACCTTTTTAACAACCTATGTTTCAGGACTGCGTTTGATGATGTCAAAGTGTACCCAACGTCATGTGTTGAGTGTAATGATTTCAGGTCAACGAATCACACTCACCACCATCACTGTGAGAACTGACTGTGACTACCATGTCATGGTTCCATGTGTCAAACTCACGGTGGGTCTGTCCAGTACACTTGTTCTCTAACAAGTACCTATGTGTTTTGTTTGATATCTTCGGATCATGACTAATGAGATTTTGTCATCAACCAACATCACGATCTAGTCTTGTGTGTCATTGTTGTCTATCTACCTTTTACAATGACATCCGACTAGGGACATAATAAGAATGTACAGACTCTTAGCTACCATATGATCTCATCATTCAGGTCCTTAACTTGAAAGCATACATTATTGAGTATTGTCATTCTCTAGACATTCAATATGTTCTATCATTATCTCATATGACTAAACCAGAAAGAATTGGAAGCTTGCCTTTGATGTTTATCAAATCAATCTTAATGTATCCCACCAATCATCCCATGATTGGCTCTCAGGGCATACATACCAACAGAGCATACCTCCTGCAACACTATAGATCCGACTAATGGAGTTTCTAATAATAGATTATCCATTCTACGAATGATAGTTATATTGTAGTCATGAATCACTTCTCAAGTGATGAAGGAATGTGTAGCACCCGAATCAATTAAAACAGATACAAAATAGGATGAAGACATATCAGAATGAAACAATTCCATCTGACATGTCACAATTCATGGATTAACCATTGCTTCTGGCTTATTCATAGCATATAAATATCATCGTTGCATGTTGCTAACCGTGTGCTCTATTGGCTGGAGCAGATGATCATGCTTGGTACGCTTGCCCAAATCCTCACGTGCCACTACTAAATTGTTGTCTCTGAGAGCTTTGTTGACTCAGCCTTGAAGGTTGGGTTACTTCCACATCTCTAACTGGACAATCCTTTATCATATATAATGTCTTCCTACACCTATAGAAGACTCTACCCTCCCATTGTGACCTAGGTGGTCCTATCACTGATATAGATGTTGAGCTATGGGTTCCACTTGGCGGAAAACTACAGCCTCTACCCCTGCTGGACATCCACTACATCTAAGCACTAAACCTCTATGGTTCTAATGGTGTAGTAAATCTTAGTTTCTTAAAACTGCCAAACCTCTGACCCTAAAACTGTGCAAGTATTTTCCTACTGTTTGCCTCTCTTTTCTCAGTCACATACCTCTCTATCCGCCTCACTGACTCCACAAAGGTGGAAAACCTCTCTCTATTCTCTAGAATAGATACAGGTGTGGATAATTCAGCGTTTAGACCCTTCTCAAAATGTCGAATTCTCTCCTCATCTATAGTAGCCATATGTGGATGGAACCACAGAAGCTCCATAAACTTAGCTTCATACTCGCTAACCTTCATCGGTCCCTATCTAATCCTCTCAAACTGTGAGATCTTCTCGTCTAGATAAGTTTTAGGAAAGTATCTACTGAGAAACTCTCATTGGAATTCCTGCCATATGACCTCAACACCAGGTCTTTTCTCTTATTCAATGGCCCACCAATGGCCAGCGCTCCATTTGAGAAGGTACACAACATGCTTAACTTTATCATCCTCAAGAATGTCAAGGATTCTAACGGCTTTTTCAATCTCAGTAAGCCATGAATATGCATGTGCTAGGTCCGCTATACCAGCATATTCAGTGGCTCCTACCTGACATAACCGCTTAAAGGTCTTACCAGATCCATGTCCCTCATTGGAAATTCATACCCTAGGGCCTGGTGCTGATATCCGATCAGCCATATGCGTCATTGTATTGATAACCTTCCAAAAAAGAGCACGAAAGGCTGGGTTTTCTAGCATAGCTTGGTCCAGATGGGGATTCTCATGCATTGGTTCTTCTCTAGCATGATCCCTTGCACCCCCTCCTAATGCCGCAACACTGCTCTTAGTAGCATTTTCTTTGTGTGCTCCAGCCATCTTTCAGTTTTACTTCTTCTCCTGTATGAGGAGAAGTCACTATAAGATAAATTGGAGGACGCTAGAACAAACTTAACAAACTTAATCCTATGTCTCTGTATACTCCGTGAACCTTAGGCTCTTAAACCAAAACTTCGTGACGACCCGATAACAAATCAAGCCATCACCAGTAATAATCACAGAATAACCATAAGTAGAGGAATTAACAAAAATCACTAAGAATTAAAACCATTTTGCAAATTGATTCTCTTCCAAGAAACCTATACAGAAAGAACCAAACTTTATATTCCATGGTTCATATAGTACATACATTGTATTGTCTCAGCTCAAGGATAACATGTATCAATTGCTTTACTCAGATATATACAACATCAACATAAAACCTTGAGGTAATCAAACCAAAATCTCAATTCGTTCATAAAAACCACTAAGAACTATCTCCCAAGGACCTGAGAGTATAGAGATGACACATAGGACTTCTATCTACAAGACACGACAGACAGTACACTTAACCTAAGATACTACTGATGTCCCTGCTAATGTGGTCCTTCCTCTACAATCCAATTTCTACTTCCTCATATGCATCCACCTAAAAATTATGGATCCCACGGGGTGAGACTATTGTCCCAGCGAGAGATATAACTCTCAGCCAATAATATCATTATCATAGGAAATAGTATAAAACTGAGCAGAGGATACTTTATGTAAGTAAGCATGTTTATTTTTAGTATAAGAATTAACTTTGATAACTGAGTTATAAGTCATCTATTTGCTTTATAAAGAATATGAAGAACATGTATAACATCTATCTACTAAGATGTATAAAAGTAATGAGGCATCAAACAATGTTCTTCATATTTAATCATAAAGAAAATATGCTGCACGGCTGATTACATATTCAGATTCATACTTATGCCCAGAGGAGATGAGGTATACCGCTCATACGCCAACCGACCATGACGACGTTAAGAATCGATACCATACAAGGTCAGTGGTAGAGCCGACTGTCAAGACCTCACTTGTCTCGGTCAGTACGAGATAATAGGCAGGACATCTTGTGTCAACTTCAATTAGCTTTTCCTGGGTATAGCATCATCTTCGCTATAGAGTTACAGCCGCAACATGAACTCTCTTCGGGAGAAGACCACTAAGCTTTCTCGAATTATTTTTTCATCAGGAAGACCACTGAGCAATCCTGTTTTAGTTTCATCAGGAAGACCACTGAGCGATCCTGGTTTAGTTGGGGAGTCCACTGAGAACCCATGTTTAGTTGGGGAGTCCACTGAGCACCCATGTTTAGTAATTACATATTCAAAAATATGTTATGGAGTTAAACTCATTTCACCATTCAGCAAATCCTGACACTGAATGGATTTATGGTCTGAGCAACTACATGATAACATTTAACTTGATTAATTAAGTGTATTACATTACCTTTTAGCATCAGTTAAGTTGCAAGCAAGAATTATATCAGATGCTACAAAGAAAGATATAATATGCTTATCAAGTACTTTTATGATTCTTTGGAACACATATAAAACTCAGAATCTCTATCTCTTATCATCATCATGCCTGGGTATTCAAACCCTAAATTCATCACTGAGTACTATTTACCTCTTATCAGGTAACCATTACCTCTAGGTCATCAGACCAAGGTATTAATTCACATAGTTCACAAAGTTCATTCAATCTGTATCATGTAAACATCATAGCTCTTACTTAGCTATGCTCGTTACCTCATGATACCTACATGATTAGTATTTCATGATAACAAAATATCTAATACATGTCATTAGCATGCAATGCAAAAGAAACACATTCTTCTCATTAATTACGATTAGGGTTTCCCTTCATCAACCGATTAGGGTTTCCAATCATCTCATTACCCATTATTAGGGTTAAGATTTACCTTCATTAATTAGAATTTCAAATTCACATCCTAATTCATACTCCATTCATCCTAGGAGTATCAACATATACTTATTACATGGTTGATATTCAAATCTTAGTTTCTCTCTCATCCTTACCAGGATGTTGATTCCATCATACTTTTATTAAGTTGGCTCCATTCTCCTTTTAAGGCATGTTAGCTCATAATTATGAAATTACATTAAACTCATTATCTTTTAATGTTGTATTTGACATAACAAACAACATATATCACTTAGTCTAATACATTGGATTGAAACATACCTACCATATCGAGCATCATGATGTATATATGCTATCATATTGTGTTTGAGATACAACATTCACATCCTATCATGTACCCATATCGACCATGTGGTGTAATCTCATCATCATATCATGTTTAGGTTGTATCCCCCAACACCATATAGTGTATCCATCTCGGGTTAGCTATCAGTTAGTTCTTATTATCTCAAATTAGCCTCATATCGTGTATGAGCTAGATACTTGACCACATTTCGGGCATAGAGGTATAATTGGTCCCATATCGTGCACAAGAGTGCACCATATCGGGCATAGAGGTATACTTAGTGCCTTATCGTGCACAAGGTGTGCACCATATCGTGCGTGTAATATATGTCTCATCATGGTATCATTTTAGTAGCCATATCGAGTTCCCATGTGGGGTTGGTATATCGGGTTGGCATGTTCAAAAACATATCGAGTTACCATGTTAGGTAGACCATTAGGCTCATAACTTTTTATGCCTTCAAAGATCAGTTCCATCATATATTTGAATGACACACTGGCTTTTTCTCAACAATCCTTTACCCAAAAAGGATAAGGGTATGGATTTAAAAGCATATAGGATCACTTCCTCATCTAGGGTTTCAACTTCATGTCGGTTAGGGTGTACCATATCGTGCAAGAGATATGGACTTGACCTCATATCGTGTATGTGGTTCATGTAGCCAACAATCCTATCATCCATGAGGTATTACTAATATCGTTCATGTGGTATCATTCACCACCATATCAGGTTAACCTTCATCTTAGCTTTCATATCAGGGTTAAGGTACTTCAACCCCATATCAGGTTGCAACATGATGATGTCATCATCATCAACCTCAAGACCTTTTCCTTACTATTCTAGTTCATGGACAACAGTCCTAACAACTTATTGGAACTCATAAGTATATCAAATAATCAAAGGAATATGAAATTGAAAGTAATCAACAAGTTCAACAATATTGATAGTGCATAATAACATGGTTGGATTTAAGTTATATAACTTGCATGTAAAGTAACTTCCAAGCTTCAAGCTCCAACCCTTCATGTTCCCAAGGTTGAAGATGAGCTTCTACAAGATCCAAGACTTGAGATTCTTAGCACTTGCATGATATCTTCACTCCTTGTGGCCGATATCATCTTCCTAGGTTGATATCACCTTGCTTGGCCGATATCCTTTCTCTTTGGCTGATACCAAGCTCTAAAACTTGATACTCCTTACTCATGCATGATAGTAGGGTAGTATGCATGATAGCTAAGGGAAATATGGTAACAATATCCGAAAATTCTACTAATAGGTGAAGAGAAGGGTATTTATACTTGTGGTTTACAAAAAAGAGTGTAAGAGGTGTCATTACCTTAAGCTACTAAGTGCCACATCATCATGTAAGGATTGAGACATGTATTTGCATGCATCCCATATTTATCTTGTCATGCAAAAAAGTAAAAGCTCAAGGATAATTCAAAGGATAAGGGTCATCCCTTTGGTTATCTTCTAGGGAAAGCTTCTTCCACTCATTATTATGTTCACAATTCCACACAACCTTTTCCAAAGAAAAGTTGCAAACCGATACATATGACTTCTTTGAGGTTCTTGGCTTGTCATGGGCAAAACCAAGAGTCAAGAAACTGATAGGAGACTCCCTCTATGGCTGCATGGCCGGTAGGGGCTCCCATTTCAAGTCTACAACTTGATATAAGTCATATAAAGCTTTCAACTATACATCTTGCTTGGTCTTTTCATCACCAAGAATATCATACCTCATAGATAAATCTAACATGGTGTCTCCTTCTTTCTCTCTCCTCTAGATAACACTAGGAAGGAGTAGAGACACTCTAGAAGAGGTAATTTACACATCAACCCTTTATTTTAGATAATTTACATTTTTTACCATAATTGATGCACAAAGCACTTAGCATTATTCAAACAAGTTCTCACTTAGAATTTAGGCTTTCCACAAGCCACCACTTAGTATCATTCTCTCTCATGATATTAGAACACATAGGGTACATTCAATATGTATCATTTTGCAATATAACCCCTCATCTTGGGAAAATTGCACTTTACACTCAGTCTATCATATAATGCATAATTAGTTTGCAAATAAACATAAAAATGGGCCTTAATTACTTTTCAAAAGATTAGAACAAGTTTGTAAACAACTCACTTTAAGCATAAATTCTAGGGTGAAGCCATAATCCAGGTCAGGGATGTTACATTAAAACCTTAATCAAACCATAAGGGGTGCTTTGACATCATGTGACAGGCTTAAGTTTCAAGTTTGGTACAATTTGGAGACTGTTTGTGCAAGTTATGCAATTTTATACACGATTTGGTCTTTTCTACAATTTAACCAAATATGAGGTTTTTCTTGCAATTTGTCACATTCCTGTGTTCCTTATATGTTTTTTTTATCATGCTTGAGCTTGTTGGGCCATGGGGCACCTAGTTGCACCTTGGTTTGGAGGTGTTACCCTTCTAGGGTGAGTTGGGGTTTACCCACCATGTATGAGTTACCATTGAGGCCATAACTTGACAATCCTCCTATTTTTTCGGGATCCAATGGTCCTCACTTGTTGGTAATAATCTATGGTGATTTTAGAGGTGGTAGGTCAATGGTTTTCTCTCTTGTGGTCCCTTGGACAAGTGGTTTTCTTGGAAGGGATGACCAATTGATGGTTTTCCACCTAGTGACCTAGGGTTTCAAGAATTGATGGTCACCAAGTGATGAAACTCGATGGTTGGCCTAGGCAGCCAACATCCTACGGCTTACCAGACTCCCACAATATATGGATCTTCTTCTTGCATGTTCGTGATGGCTATACACCATGGACACATGGCAAACCTAGTATGACACATTTAGCTTCTCTTCTTCCTTATCTGTAAGCTTTATATACCCTTCCTTTTGCACCCAAACGAACCCTTTGGATCCTTATCACTTCCCTTCTGTATATAGCTTCGTATTTCCCTATTCAATGGTGAATAGGGTGCCCAAGGTAGAAGAAGGTGGGCGATCTCCTTGTATAAGTGGCTAGAGCTTGGATCTACTGTTATGTAGGGCTTGTCAAGCTTCCTTTGCTTGTTCATGACCTAAGCAAGTAATTTACTCCTTCTCTCCTTTGTTTCTCTTGTTGTTCTATCTCCTTGTTCCTTCTTCTAGGACATAACCATGGTTTCTCATGGTAGAGCTTCCTTTAGATCTTAAAGAACCTAACATTCTTGCTTCCTTGACCTAGGGTTTGCTTCTCTTATGGTGAAAGAGCTAGCTTGGTTGAGTTCAGAGCTAAAGCTAGGGTTTCCTACCTCCTTTTCTCAAGATACCTTTCTTTTTGGATCTTGTTCTTCTTCCTAGAGTCAAGTTATACAATCTTCCTCATGTGTATAGATTACTACTACGTTGTATGCTCAAGTACTTGCTTAAAAATGAAGTTCTACACATAAAGAAGTTATCTTTTGCCTAGGGTATAAGCTTAAGTGTTGTTCCTAGAATAGTTTACAGCCATAGACAAACCTGAAACCTTGTGTATGACCTTCCTAAGGCGGAGAAAGCCTTAGATATAGCTTACATATAAAAAAATGGTTCTCGATGCTTCATTAACGATGGGTTACACTTAGGGTTTTGAGTTGTTTCCTACCTTGCGTGAGATCTGATGGGTTGTCTTCTTGCTAGATCTGATGGAGTTGCCTTTAGTTATGTTGTGTTTGTGTTCCCTATTACAATTGATGGTCACACCTTAGTTCTTTTTTGAGACTCTTTTGTATGCTCAAGAATTGATGGTCTCATGACCTATGACCATCAACCGATGGTAGTACTGGTTACACTGGATGGTGTCAACCTATGGGAGTTCTGACTCCATGATCTGATGGTGACACAAAGTGTCACAATCGATGGTGGTCCTAGACACCACAAACTATGGTGATCCTGGATTCCACAACCGTTGGTAAGACTGACTGATAGGTGATAATCCTTTTAAGCCCTTATTTGATGGGTTCTTAGTTAAATGATTTAAGGGTTAGACATATACTTCAACTGATGGGTTTGAATGAAGAACATGATCTAATGGTTAGGGTTTGATGCCTTAACATCCGATGGCTTTGGATGAAGCCAATGGCGTGATGTTTGATTTTGTTGTTGTGAAATTCAATAGTTCATTTCTCTTACCTATGCTCTCGTATGAATATAATTGACATTCACCATGATGAGTCGATATGCAACCCTAATATAACATAGCTTGTTGCACCTAACCCTCATGTAATTAAGTGATGTTGATTAATCATGATCAATTCTCCTGAACAATTAATGTGATAATGAAATACTCTCTTATGTTTGTTGAAACTCTAATATGGTTATATCTGAACATCATAGTTCCTTGCTATGTTAAACTTATATGTCACATGTGTGGTGATGACTTGTTCAGCCTTGTTCTAAGGCATAGAAAGATAATAATGATCCTACAAGGAATGATGTGATGGTCTTATGATCTTTGGGCATGGTTGAGCCCTGATGGAGGTCTAATCATCTTTATGATATGGCAAGGGTTGAATCCCTAGAATAAAGTGATAATGATTTATATCATGTAGTGGTATGATGACAAGTGTGGTCCCACGAATGGAAATGAATAGTTGCATGTGCTGATTGTGATTTGAACTATACCTCATTCGTTTTGTATCTTCTAAAGTTGATATATATCAATGCTGCTAGAGAGGAATTAGGGTTTTCTATCCACTTGTATGATGCAGCCTTAATTCACCCAATTGTCATAACTAATCAAGTGAAACCCTAATCATGTAATGCCCTGTGATGTAGAACTATTTTCATTGTAAGAATTTGTTGGATGGTGAAATGAGTATTCCTAAGAGAAACTCAGAGAACATATTGTTGAGTATGTATGGTGTTTGTCATCTTGATTTTAGAGTTTAGGGAGGATGGTTGCGGTCATACCTTGACCTTAGTTTAAGGACGGCTACGGTCAAGTCTTGGTGATTATATATGTGATGTGATTAGAGGAAAACTATGGTTATACCTTAGTGATTTGGTTGTATACCCTGGTTTCTAGTATTTGTGACTTGTAGGAAGGTGGGATACTATTGTTCATCTTGACTATATGTTATTGATGGCAGTTGATTGGTATGTCAGTGCAATGCAAACTCAAACTGACTAAATAATGCAGAGATGATCTTGGAGTCTGTCTCTTCTAAGATATTGTATGGAATAAATTGCGACCAAGCGGTGGTTAGTTGGACTTTGGGTGGTACAACTCAAACTCCCCAAGGCATAATAAAAAATGTAATGTAGCTATGTAGTATATCTGCTGTGGTTAAATATGCTTAACAATGGACATTAACCCTTGCCAGGTTCAGTTTTACACTACTAGATTTTATATAATGCAATTAGAATGTTTGATTGTGAGTAAATGATAAATTTTAGTTGCCTTCTTACATATCTTTTTAATCCTACCCATTGTTATGATTAACTGTTTAATAACCTAAAATTGTTTAACCTACTTAGTATGCTTACTCTATTTAACATTACATTACCTGCTGTAAAAAAATAATCATTGTGGAGAGTTATATCTTTCGTTGTGGGATGGGTCTCACCTCATGCATCAACACATCTGTTTAGGTGGTTGTCGGATGATGTGGTCGAGATCGTGTTTTAGAAGAGGAGCATCCTGGTGATCACTAGACACCAAAGGTTGGTTAGTAGTATCTATTAGTAGTAGAGTCCTAGTGTCATCCCTATACACTCAGGTCTAGGCATGGGTTGTGTTTTGTAAATAATATGCATGTATCAATATGAATATTTGGCAGTATGCTAGTGTTTTTATATATGGAATGTGTAACACCCTCCAAGTATATATATATTTCAGTGAAAGCAAACCCTATGTTGTCCATAACATGGGTCACTTGGATGGGAGGAACACTACAAAACATGATATACATAGCATCAAGATAAATGAAACACCATGCATTAATTGGAAATATAGATTCATATATTGTTCTTGGAAGGGAAAAACATAAACTATCTCATCTTAATCTCAAACCTAATACATGTAAACTAAGAAAATCTAAAACAAGAAATGATAAAAGAGACTAAATAATATACTGAGCGGTAGATGGCACCCTACCAAGCTAAAGTTTCCTTTGATGTTAGCTACTCTGAAGGGATTGTTTTAGTTCTCTCTTGCTCCTTGATCTTGGGCATTCATGAGCATTTGGACTAAGTCCTCCAATGTTTCCTTAGGGTTACTTCTTGGTCCACTTCCCTTACTAGACAAGCTAGCACCATCATCCTTATCCTATCCCTTGTCAGACTTCTTAGGGGGCATCTAGAAAACAATGTATACCTAGGGTTAGAACATGTGAATCTTTATCTTGTTGCCAATTACTCATTGCTCTGATGCCATATTATAATGTCCCTCCAAGAACATATATGTCATGTCATGGTGTCTGGGTTGATTTTGTCCTTGTCCTAGGGCCTTGGTGAGCATTTGGACTTTATCAATATAATGATCAACATGCAATAATGTAATGTGAGACATCATCATTATCTTAACTTCATTCATCAATTTGAATTTAAAGCATAACCCAAATCACACTTAAGTTGAAATTAATCCAAAGTACATATGCATAGTGGCATGACCTGCTTACCTAGAGCAAAGAAAATCCTAATTTGGTCTCTCTGATCTTGAGTCACTCCTATAATCCTGAAAATTGCATGATTTATATTAATAATCACCTTATATAAGATCCTAAACCCTAATTTGAGTCATTTACAGAATCATGTTGGAAAATGACCAATATAGGTTTTGAAAACAATGGAATCATGTAACGACCCCGCCTCCTGGTAACCCCCAATTAAGGGAGACCGAAAGGTCGGTGCCGTTATCCAACTAACAGGATCAAAGGTTCGACAAATAATCAATAACAATTATGAAATTCTACTAACTAACTGGAATTTGGTATAAAATTCAAACTTTACTTACCTTTGAAAACCTTGGAAATCTATCTATCCTGGTCTTGAATTATTCTATCTAATCCTCCTTGCACTTTATTTCTTATTCTGCAATGTGTCACTTTACTGTTTGTTCTTTCAATTGTTGTTCCTAAAACACCGACAAACAAAATCTCGGTCAGTATATCAAAATATACTGGTATGTGGGAACAACCAAAATCTTGCAAATATGGCTAACAATTTAATAATCACAATCAAATTAATTAACAAGCCAATTTACACTTTCTGTATGAAATTCTCCACCACTTTTGCCCTAACCCTGGCATACCCACCTTAGGGTGCCCTTTGCCAATGACTTAAGGCCACCTTCTCAATCCCGATCTTGATGCCTGGGGGTCACCACTCATGGTGCCCACTAGTCATGCAATATCATAGGCCACCTTTTTGTTGCCTGGGGTCACCACTCAAGGTGTCCATTGGTCTACCCATCTGGGCCTGACCTTTGGCATCATCCATTAGGGTGGCATGTAGGTGCGAGAATCCATATTTCTATTACTAATGTGATAATCATAGTGACTTTATAATTTGCAAGTATGAACATCCAAACTGATAATTTTGCATTCAATGTGATTAACCATCCGAAAAATCATCAGGAAACTAAGGCGGTTATTCATAATTAACCACATACCTGATTTGGAAGTCTCAAGGATTTTAAGCAGAATATCCAATTAATCAAACAGCCAACCAAGCCAGGCAATTAATCACCCCAATCAAACAAGCACAACAAGAAACCTGAAAACATATGCAATCTAATTACTCATACGTTCATCATGCACTTACTTTATCGAATTGGAATTCCCTCCTAGGGTGTACCTAAGTTGAGTTAGGTTTATCCTTAATGTTCTTTGTATTTGTTCCTTAACTATTACCCTTTAGGTCAACTAACACTAAAACATTGTTTCCATGTTCCAAAACCCTAATTACTTAATCATTCATATTAAGCCTCTTTATTACCAATCTGGCTTATGATTAGTTCTAACTTCATCTTATACATAAGATTTCAAAACATAGCATATTAAAGACATAAACACCTAGATTAGGGTTTCTAGGTTTTCAAGTATATCTTCGCTCACATGAGACTTTAAAACATCCTTTTTACATATTAAAACTTTATCTCTTTAAGTTATCTATTCCAAACATCAGATCAATATATTCATGTTTAAGATATTCATATTTCTCGAAATAAAAGTCATTAAAGCCATATTACTCCACATTAGGGCTTTTAGGCCCATTAATGCCTATTCATGTACATGGAACACTAGCTTAAGACAAAAATATAATAAGATCATCTTTTGAGATCAAATTCTCTCTCTTATTACTAACAAGTTGATATTGTCTTAAAGTATCCAGAGAACATCATGAAATCTCATTATCCTCAATTCTTAGGGTTTTTCATCACTAAAACCATTAAAGGTAATCACTTTATACACTTTTGAATTGCAAGCGAAACTAGGATTTAATTATATTTTTATTAGAATCCTCACATTCTCTTGATCAATTTTCATGTATAACTTTTTATCATCAGAGTTATAAATTATTAACTATGATTTTACAAATAAAAATACCTTATGGACCAATCGCTGGCCGCCACGTCAGATTATTGTTCCCTTTTCCTTTTTCGCACGAGTTGAACCCAAACAAAGTGGGAAAGACTTTTCTGTCCTCCGATCTCTTCACTGGATTCGGGGGCGGAGAGGTCCTTTCACCCTATCTCACCTTCGACCTCGCGACATGCTCCCTCGCGAGCCAGCGCCTGACTCTGGTCAACCTGAGCATTGACCACATCCTTTGTTGCCGATCTGAAGCATCCAAGCTCGCGGATACCTCTGGACAGACCTCGCGAACTCATCTGGTTCTTCTCCTGTCAGCTACAGAGGCCGCCTCAATGAGAACTATTGCGCCGCTGATGGAGGCGCCATGTCTGAAGAACGATTCTCCTGCATGCTAGCTTCCGGCAGAATGGGGCCAGCGAAGAGTTCCTGGAACTCTTCCAAAGGGGTTCGCATCGTTATCCCCCATCGCGAAGAGGGCAGCACCCTATATATAGGTACATCCTAAACAGAAGCAACCATGGAGTCTAACATCCTCAGAACTTTTAGGGGAAAACTTCCTTCCAAAACCCCCAAAACCAGGGTGGTTTCTGACCGGAAATCCCTCCCAAACCGATTGGGATACTTCCCTAGAACTCATGTGTAGGGGCCATCAAGGAAATCGATCTCAAAGACCTACTTTCCTATTCTTCATTTCCTATTCTAAAAGAAAAGCATGAAGAACAGCCATCGTCGGATCTTAAATCCAACGTCCCTCATCTAGGCGCCAAGAACACTATTTTCTAATTAATTGGATAAATGGGTAATTTAATACTTATCTTTAAGATAATTTGCAAAAATCATATCTTTCAAACCAGATATCCTTTTTCAAACGAAATTTAGGGAAACCTTTCTCTTGGCCTTATCTACTCGTATACCAAGTTTGAGTCCCAAATTCCAAGGAAAAATGGCATTATCTTCATGTGCAATTTATCTATTAGCTAGGCACATTTTATGCATGTTTTCTCTCTCCTATTCTTGTATTTTCTTTATTTGGATCCCTTTTTCCATTAGAAATCTTGTGAACTCGAAATATCATCCCTGAGGATTTCATTATCCATATTTCCACATATTTCTTAATATTTCACCATTATCTCAACTTTCCTTCTTAATAATGCTTTATTTGATTTTATCTCTTTCTTCACTTATTATCATAGAAACTTGGACTCCTTAGAATCTAAGAAAACCTAAAGATACAAAATTCCTCCAGGAAGGATAATTCTTAGCCTTCTAGGTGCTTCCATATCTTTCTTTTCTCACTATCTTAGTTATTTCTGTATTAAGATATTTATTTTTAAGGATTTATCTTTATCTTTCTTTTTATTTACCTCGTTGGTATTCCTTTTATCATTAGGAATCATATGTAAACGAATTTTACTCATTTGTGGCCATGAATGCCACTTTCGAAACACTACCAAGTATTTCTTATAAATACTTTGTTTAAAACTCATTATCTTGCATCTTTTCCTAATATTTGGACTTTTCTTCTTTTCTTCTCTTTTATATCCATTATTGGATTGATATAATAATGGGAATCACGAAATTCCTATCCAAAGGAATATTTGTAAGGAAACCCATTTTTTGGAGCAAAGCTTACAACCTTTTTTGTTAAATCCAAAAATTCACAAAATCATTATATTCCAATTATGAAAACACATGCAAAAATTGAGGTTGTAACAAATCATGTTCTACTCAAAAAATGCTTTCCAACTACCATTTATTCATAATTTTATTATATATAATGAATTAGATATTAATTTTTGAAGATTCTGACTAACAAGAAAATTCATAGCAACTTGACAGCTCATATTATCTATAGAGGGGCCCGTGAACAGTTGGACCAATGAAAACCGGCCATGAGTACATATTTGCTCCAAAAGAAATGTGTGTTTGGAAGGCAAAATGATGTGTAAAATCTCGATATTTGCCCATGCATGTGCTTGACGAAAGGGTTTCAGGTGTGGGGTAAAACTGTAAATTGATCTATTGGCATATTTTCCTAACCCCTGATGGACAAGGACCTTCAAACCTGGAAACTATGAGAAAATATTGTGATGGAAAGCTACCTCTTGACGAGCAATGACACTCGATTTTAAGGCACCATTTTCTTCAAGACCACTCGATCTCAGCAACCCCTAAAACATGACTTGTGGTGATTGCAGTCACTACAGAGCTGGATACAATATAAAAATTATATAATGATGTTTAAAACTATAGAATTAATATATATATATATATATATAAATATATATATATATATATATATATATATATATTCTACAGTTTTAAACATCACTATATAATTTTAATATTGTATCCATTAATTTTTAATACTTCTATCTGCATTTATAAATATTATGTATTAATGAAATATAAATGCAGATAGAAGTATTTAAAATTAATGGATACAATATCAAAATTATATAGTGATGTTTAAAACTATAGAATTAATATATATATATATATATATATATATATATATATGTATATGTATATATATATATATATATATATATATGTGTGTGTGTGTGTGTGTGTGTGTGTATGTTTTATTTCTATAGTTTTAAACATCACTATATATTAATTCTATATATATATATATATATATATATATATATATATATATATATAGTGATGTTTAAAACTATAGAATTAATATATATATAAATTATATAGTTTTAAGCATCACTATATAATTTTGATATTGTATCCATTAATTTTAAATACTTCTATCCGCATTTATAAATATTATGTATTAATGAAATATAAATGTAGATAGAAGTATTTAAAATTAATGGACACAATATCAAAATTATATAGTGATGTTTAAAACTATAGAATATATATATATATATATATATATATATATATATATGTTTTATTTCTATAGTTTTAATCATCACTATATAATTTTTATATTGTATCCATTAATTTTAAATACTTCTATCTGCATTTATAAATATTATGTATTAATGAAATATAAATGCAGATAGAAGTATTTAAAATTAATGGATACAATATCAAAATTATATAGTGATATTTAAAACTATAGAATTAATATATATATATATATATGTGTATATGTTTTATTTCTATAGTTTTAAACATCACTATATAATTTTAATATTGTATCATTAATTTTAAATACTTCTATCTGCATTTATAAATATTATGTATTAATGAAATATAAATGCAGATAGAAGTCTTTAAAATTAATGGATACAATATCAAAATTATATAGTGATGTTTAAAACTATAGAATTAATATATATATGTTTTATTTCTATAGTTTTAAAAATCACTATATAATTTTAATATTGTATCCATTAATTTTAAATACTTCTACCTGTATTTATAAATATTATGTATTAATGAAATATAAATGCAGATAGAAGTATTTAAAATTAATGGATACAATATCAAAATTATGTAGTTATGTTTAAAACTATAGAATTAATATATATATATATATATATATCTTTTATTTCTATAGTTTTAAACATCACTATATATAATTTTAACAATGTATCCATTAATTTTAAATACTTCTATCTGCATTTATAAATATTATGTATTAATGAAATATAAATGCAGATAGAAGTATTTAAAATTAATGGATACAATATCAAAATTATATAGTGATGTTTAAAAATATATAATTAATATATATATATATATATGTTTTATTTATATAGTTTTGAACATAATAATTTTAATATTCTATCCATTAGTAATAAATACTTCTATCTGCATTTATAAATATTATGTATTAATGAAATATAAATGTAGATAGAAGTATTTAAAATTAATTGAAACAATATCAAAATCATATAGTGATGTTTAAAACTATAGAATTAATATATATATATATATATATATATTTTTCTATAGTTTTAAACATCACTATATAATTTTAATATTATATCCATTAATGTTAAATACTTCTATTTGCATTTATAAATATTATGTATTAATGAAATATAAATGTAGATAGAAGTATTTAAAATTAATGGATACAATATCAAAATTATGTAGTGATGTTTAAAACTATAGAACTAATATATATATATATATATATATATATATATATATATATATATATATATATATCTTTTATTTTTATAGTTTTAAACATCACTATATATAATTTTAATATTGTATCCATTCATTTTAAATACTTCTATCTGCATTTATAAATATTATGTATTAATGAAATATAAATGAAGATAGAAGTATTTAAAATTAATGGATACAATATCAAAATTATATAGTGATGTTTAAAACTATAGAATTAATATATATATATATATATATATATATATGTATGTTTTATTTCTATAGTTTTAAACATGACTATATAATTTTAATATTGTATCCATTAATTTTAAATACTTCTATCTACATTTATAAATATTATGTATTAATGAAATATAAATACAGATAGAAGTATTTAAAATTAATGGATACAATATCAAAACTATATAGTGATGTTTAAAACTATAGAATTAATATATATATATATGTTGTTTTTCTATAGTTTTAAACATCACTATATAATTTTAATAATGTATCCATTAGTTTTAAATACTTCTATCTGCATTTATATTTCACTAATACATTTTTTTTTATAAAGGGTGCCTGCCATTTTATTACGTGATCAAATCATTTATAACAAGTGCACGGATCTGATCCTCAAACCCCTCTCCACGAGAGATGGGGTTAACAAAATGACAAGCGGGTGAGGCCAAGGCATGAGCTACCCTATTACCTTGCCTCCTAACAAAGCATAAATTGAAAGACAAGAAAAGAGAAGAGAGCTCGGAAATGTCCTTGACGATGAAGTGCTCATAACCACGTCCACCATATCCCTTCTTCACAGCCTCTATCAGAGTAAGGCAGTCTGTCTCCACAATGACGTCCGTATACCCCTTCCAAAGCGTGAGTTGCATGCCTTTCAGGACAGCCACACCCTCCGCACTAAGCACCGAGTATGGCTGTTCTAAACGACACTGGGAAGTCCACAAAAGGCATCCACGATCGTCCCATATAGTTGCACCACAACCGCCGTCACCCGCCAGAGAGATGGAGGCATCCGTGTTAGCAGCCCGATGGGGGGCGGCGCCAAGCTACACTGTCTGAAGAAGGCGCTGAAGAAAACATGGAGTCCACTCCTCTGCTGACGGCTGCATGGTACTGTGCATATCTCCTAAGAATGTCGATGAAGCTCGCTGCTAAGCCCGGGAGGAAAGGAGGATGCTCATCAAAAACATATTTGTTCCTTGCTGTCCACGTAACCCATAGAAGCGCCGCTCCCTCCTCTTTGCGTCTGTCGTTCTCCTCATCCAGAAGGTTGTCCACAAAACTCCCCACATCATGAAGGTCCATCTGTCCCAACCAGTCGAACTCACCAGTAGCCCAGATTCTCCTCGCTATCTCGCAGTGGAGTAGGACGTGCGTCGAGTCCTCACGCTGCCCACAATGGTGGCAGCCCTCATCTGCAGTCACTTGCTTTCTCTGCAGCTCCGTCATAGTAGGAAGGATATTTCGCAAAGCTCTCCAGATGAAATGTTTTAATTTCGGTGGCCATCTTTCTTTCCACAGCCTTCTTCATCTCTCCTCTTGCTCCCCTTCCCACATGTCCTCCCCCGACCTTAGGAGCTGGTAAGCACTCCTGACCGAAAAAATCCCATTGATTTCCTTGTCCCAAAAAAGGCTATCCTCCACACGCCACCGTGGAAGTGGAATGTTTAGGACAGCCCTCGCAAGATGACTGGGAAAGCACTCCTCCACCGCCTCCCTCCTCCAACTCTTCGTCACCGGGCAAATCAAATCACTCACCCAGTTGTACTCCTCCTGGCCACTCACCAAATACCTATGTACCGTGCCACCCAAATGGGGAATCCACCTATCCCTATAGATGTGGATGTCCTTCCCATCACCTACTCTCCATCTCATACCTTCCTTGACCAGCTGCAGCGCCCCCCAAATGCTCCTCCAAGTGTAGCTAGGACTACCTCCCATCCTTGCATGCAATACAGAAGAGGACATGTAGTATTTTGCCTTCAAAATCCGGGCTACCAAAGACTCACCATGGACCGCCAATCTCCATCCATGTTTGGCTAACAAGGCTTGGTTGAAAACCTTCATATCTCTAAAGCTCATCTGTTACACCCCGATCTCACAATTTCCTCAAATCATGAGATTAGGGCATAAGAAGGGATTTATATTTAACACAAGAACACCCTTATCTT
Source organism: Alisma plantago-aquatica (assembly GCA_963693085.1). NCBI lineage: Eukaryota > Viridiplantae > Streptophyta > Magnoliopsida > Alismatales > Alismataceae > Alisma > Alisma plantago-aquatica. Next base: position 1,774,759,295 of record OY856409.1, read on the forward strand.
TTTCTTTTCTTTTAAACTCTTGTTTCATCGCATTGAACCACAGAAAACATCTTAACAAGGGGATCTAAACATTTCTCTTACTAATCAGACTTTAACAGAAAAGATACATATATAAACATTCATGATGTCTTTCACAACTTGTGCACATAAACCTTGTTAATTAGCATACATATCAAAGAGAAACAATTTTACACATTGTAATTACAACTCTCTCTCTTATCTCTTACTGAGGACCTAGAGTGACAAGGATCGACTGACTCAACTAATCTCATACTTGACTCCTGTGGCAGATCTACTCTGACGCTCTGATCATCTTCAAGTCCACGCGATTAACCCTAAAATGTTTGAGTAGAGGGGTGAGCCTACTCGCTCAGTGAATGAGTACTTCATGGAAACATACTAATGCACTAATGTGATCAAAGATATAATTTGATTAAACGATATGAAATTTAACAACAATAAATACTACACTGAGCAGTTCTAAAACAATATAATTGAAATATCGAAGAATGTAAATATTGCATCCAAAGAATAACTACTAGAAGACTATGCTCTAGTCTTCCTTAACTCTTTCATTTATAAGGGACTCTGTGAACCTATATAATCATATTTTAGCTTATGCCCCAAACATATGCAGCGCACTCTACATATGAGACTCCCAGTGCACTACGAATCCACCGTACAAGACTTAGCGACACACCCGGGAAATGCTAAGTCTGACTGTCCGTCCTGGTCTGCACAGGACTCTCGGGCGCACAAGGGCCCCAGGCGCACAAGGGCCTGTCTGCACTAACTCTGAGTGCTCTGGACTCCTCCCACCCTGTAGTGCACAGTCGGAGGGTCGGGGATTACCACCGTGACACAAGCACGGATTAATGTTGAATAACCCCCATCTATCTCCAGTGCCACCGTGACACAAGCACGCGTTGTTGTTGGACACTGTCTGTCTGACCCCGTGCCACCGTGACACACGCACGGATTATTGTTGAACACGAGCCCGACCATCTAGGCACAAGGCTAGATTGATCGTTTCACCCCAAAGGTACAGACCGCGCAATGGGGTTCTACGGTGTTGGGGCACCTAAGTCTATTAACTTTATAGATACATTTAAAATAGAAATCATAACTCATTTTACATTTATCACAAGGCTCACACGGCCTGCTATATCATATCATATAAAACATCATAGCTCATGTATTCAACATATATCATGTCTCATTAACATCCCTTTCTAGGGCATATCATATCTCATCACCTGCATTTTATGAGATATATATTGAAATATAAGAAGCCCTGCAGTATGTAGATATCAACTCAGAGAGAACAAGCATATAAAGTTAAATGCACTAGAAACATACAATTCAACAATTAAGCATCGCCATATCTCATATCGAGACCTTTCATATTACCATAGCATGATTCATTGAACACCCTATCCTTAGGATTTCATTTGCCTTATTCATTCATCACATGCCAACACCCTACCGTTAGGGTTGCATTTGCCTCATTCACTTTTTCATTTACCTCATTCACTTGTCACATGGCTCTCATAAGGATTTCATAGGACATAAGCATTCACTAAATAAAGATTGTTTCCAACAAATCGTATGCAATCAATATAGACATGAAACCATGGAAATTTAACTAAATTTAGGTTTTCCATATCATCACTGCAATATCATGTATCCAGAATAAGATTCAATTAAGATAACCCACGAGGTACATCCTAACCACTTATAGGATTACTAGTCCTTTTCAATAAGGTTGAAACTCTAGCGATATCTCAATTAGGTCAAACCCTCATTACATCATTTGATATAAATCTAAAATCATCTTTACTAGGAAGTGTTGTATACGTATCTGATATGAATCTACCATTTAGGAGTCATTCAAACAGAGAATGAATCCATATCATATCAATTTATAATAACTTAAATCAAATGGACATTTCAGGATTTAGAATTCGAATGCTAAGCATTTAGGGATTTGGATGTTATAATCAAATTCGTGCATTAGAATGTTTGAAGGAAGAACCCACTCACCCTAAGGTGTGAAAACACCTTAAAACTGCAGCTCAACTCAGAGAAATCTCGAATTCCCCTCAAATCCCTAGCAAATCTCCCAATTCTTCTTCCATTCAACTCGGGAACCTTGAAAAAGAGGAATTATGAAGAAAGGGTGAGAAAAGAGGGAATTTCGACATCCTCTTGGATCAAATCAGAGCAAGGAAGGAATCTTGACATGAGAGAGAATTGTCGACCGACAGGCTCTCTGAATGCAACGTCTATTTCCAACTGCCAACTAACTTGTCAGTTGAGTCTAACGGCTAATTGCAGAGACTATCTCGGTCGAGTGAAGGTCGACCGAGACACCTCTCGGTCGAGGACTTGTCGACCGACAGGCTTCTCTTTTCTCAAGTTATATGCAGACGTGTCTAACGGCTACTTGGATCTTTCTCGGTCGAGAATGTGGTCGACCGAGAGTGTCTCGGTCGAGGAGTTGGTCGACCGAGAGAGATCCTGTTTTAAGGTTTCAAGTTAGGCATGAATTATATGTGTGAGTGTGCATGGGTGATCCTATTGAATGGATGACTAAGGTGTTTAGCTAGGGAAAATCCAATGCTTGATTTACATGCGATTCTAAGTACTTGTACATTATATTTCTATACAAGTTTTTACATTGATTACATTTGCATGAAAATATAAATACTTCTTGTTGGATTTCCCTTATAGCTTTGTCATCCTGCACACTCAAGTAGCTCGTCAGATAAATAAGAATGAAATGTTTGTCATAATCAAAACAAAGAGATTTTATAGATGTCCATTTAGCCAACAATCCCAAGGTCGTCATAGTGGCAAAGGAAGATAAGGAGGGAAGGGAAAACCCTTCCACAAGAATCATCAGAATGGAGCTTATTCAAAATGTCATAATGACGGGATATTTCTTGGTGGTAAGTGTCGCTTCGAGAAGAGGGTGTGCTATAGATGTCTACAAGAGGGACACTTCCAAGCCAACATCCCCTTCCTCCACCACCAGGACAAGCCCAGCAGTGGCCCAGCTAGTGGCACCACCACAACTAGCCGTCGCAGCCCCACTTGTAGGTAAACATCAACAGGCTTGAGTTTTCGCCATCGACAATGAAGAAGCACATGCTAATGCCAATTGTTTGATAGAGGGTAACCGCCCTTGGAGTTCTTTTTTCCTATCTTTAAATATACAAATACTTTAATTTTTTTATCACAAAAACAATGTAGGCATGCTTGAGATCTTGGGATAGAATGTAAAATCTCTCTTTGACTCTAGTTCTACCAATATATTTATTTTGGAAAATATTGTAACTATGTTTTGTTTGAATATTAAGGATTTAGGCTAAGATTTGGATGTTATTACACGGTGTGGTCAAATATTTACATATCTCTTCAAAACCCATGTTATATCTATTAAATACATGAATTATAAACTCCCTATGGAAATTTTCCTCCTTGACATGAATGGCTTTGATGTGATCATTGGTATGGATCGTCTTTATACTTATAGAGAAAAAATTGACTAGAGGGAAAAGAAAATAAGAATACAGAGACCCGGTCAACCACCCTTAGGAAGGATGCTACCACTAGTCTATATGTGTCAGCCTTTAAGGTAGAATAGATGATAGCCAAGGGATGTTAGCCATTCCTAGCAGTAGTCACCGAGTCAGAGCCTAAGGTGCAACCTATAGAGGAAATAGAAGTGGTCAGTGAGTATGCAGATGTGTTCCTAGATGATTCTACTGGTATACCTCTAGTGAGAGAGGTGGACTTCTCCATAGAGTTAGCTTTTAGGGAAAACCCTTTTTTCAGGGCACCCTACCCGATGGCCCCTACAGAGTTGCTTGAGCTGAAAAAGAAACTGTAGGAATATCTAGATAAAGGCTTCATCTGACCTAGCAGTTCTCCATGGGGATCACTAGTCCTCTTTCTCAATAAGAAGATGGATCGCTTGGTATGTGCATAGACTATAGAATGATAAACCAAGCTACTATTAAGAACAAGTATCCTCTACCCTGTATAGACAACCTATTTGACCAGCTCAAGTCTGTCTAAACATTTTCAAAAATTGACTTGAGATCCAGTTACCATCAGTTGCAGGTTAGGATTGATGACATCCTAAAGACTATTTTTTTAACCCACTATGGCCATTACAAGTTTTCGGTAATGCTTTTGGGTTGTTCAATGCCCCAAGTGTGTTTATGAACCTCATTTATAGTGTGTTTCAACCTTTCCTTGACTCCTTTATCATAGTATTCATAGATGACATCCTGGCTTACTCTGATGACTTAGGACAATACTGTGACCACCTATCTAGAGTCCTTGATATCCTAAGAAAGTATAAGTTTTGCGTGAAGTTATCGAGATGCAAATTTTGGATAGAATGTGTCATGTTCCTTGGGAACATCATCTCTAGAAGGACTATCTCTATGGATCCTACCAAAGTGTCGGCGGTACATGATTGGCCAGCACCAAATAACCCTTCTGAGATTCATAGCTTTCAGGGATTGGTCTCGTATTGTCGGCGATTCATCAAGTATTTCTCAAAGACTGTTTTGCCCCTCACCAAGATTACTCGAAAATACAAGAAGTTTGTGTTGTCCAACTTGTGTGAAGCTATATTCCATGAATTGAAGGAAAAGATTACCACAACACGTGTTGACTCTACCATATGGAAATGAAAGTTTTATGATCTTCATCGACGCATCAAAGATGGGGTTGGATATGTGCTGGAGAAAAATAGACATGTTGTTTCTTATGCCTCCAGAAAACTCAAGCAAAATGATGTGAACTATTTGAACCATGATCTGGAACTAGATAGGATTATTCATGCCCTAAAGATCTGGCAACACTATCTTTATGGAGCCACTTTTGAAATCTCCACCGACTACAAAATATTGAAGTACTACGTGACTCATAAGGACCTAAACTTAAAACAAAGATGATGGATGGAGTGTATGTAGGACAATTATTTTATCATCACCTATCACCTGGGAAAAGCTAATGTTGTAGCAGATGTCGTCAGTTGAAAATATATTAGGTGTGCAACTGTCTTATCTACCTAGTGGTAAAAACTAGAGGAATTTTCTAGATGGACTCTACAACCACTAGAAGACTGAGTCTGTTTGGCTAAGTTTCATAATTCCCTAAGCTGCCTAAAGAGTAAGAGAGTGGAGTCGGGTCCACCACTTGACCCAATGGGTGATGGAAAAGTAGTGGCCCACCCTTGCTACTAGCCTGCGTGTCTAGGGTCAAAGCCAGGTCAAAGGAAAACAAAACAAAAGCGAAAAATTGTAGTGCCCTTGCGTGAGACAGAGAGGAAAAGAGAGGAGCGCGAGAAGGTAAAATAGTAAAAACACCATGCATTGTCTCCTTCCATCACCCACACCATGGAAGCAAGCTAGGAACATCTTGCTTAGGGCAAGTTTGGGAGAAACCAACACACAAAACCAAGCCAGTATTAGGATGCCTACGAATGAAGCTCTTTATGGAAGGTTGTGTCAGTCACTGCTTCACTAGGATGATGTTGGTGAAAGGAGCTTACTGAGGTCAAAAGAAATGCAGTTATACACAAATAAAGTTTGATCAAGCAGAGGACTAAGAGAGCCCAGGATCAACAGAAGTCGTATGTTGATGATAAATGGACGGATTTGCACTTTGATGTAGGTGATTATGTGTTTCTGAAAATCTGACCCCTCTGAGCTGTAGATAAGAATAGAGGAAAAATGATTCCCCGATATGTGAGTCTGTTTGAGATCCTAGAGAGGATTGGTGAAGCCGCTTATCGTGTGTCCATGCCCCCACAGTATAGTATGATGCATGATGTGTTCCATGTGTCTAATCTAAAGTGATATGTAAAGGATCTGACCCATGTGTTGAGCATTGAACCTATTGAACTCCAAGGGAGGGTGACATACCCTATGTCACCTATGAGGGTACTGGATACCAAGGTGAAGCAACTTAGGAACAAAAATATAGAGATGCGAAAGGTTCTTTGGAAGAACTATGGAGAGGATGAAGCCACATGGGAATTGAAGACGTACATGGAAACGTCTCACCCTGAATTGTTTGTATGATTAGAGAAAATTTGAGGACAAAATTCCTATAAGAGGGGAAGGATGTTATAACCTGGGTTTCCCATGTATTTGTAAAATTGAAATGCAATTATTGGAACATAAAGGACATAATAGTAATATGTTATGCTTTATTTTATAAGTATGACTTCCTTTTACAAATTCTCCTTTGTGATGAAATTCATTATTTCTACTGTTTTAATAATCTAATTATAAAATATGGGGAAATGAATGGAAGAAAATCCAATAATGAGAATAAGGTTAAAGGATAATAGCTAATAAGTGAAAAATTTATGATAAGGATGTAGAATTCTCTAGAAAGTGGTATGAATGGCCATTAATAATTGAATTTTGCTTTTATATGGTTTCTAATAAAAAGAGTAATCAAAATAAAGCAAATAGAAAATAAAGAAAGTGAAAAGGATTAGTTTTAAAATCTTAATTGCATAAATAAGAGGAAACCTTGCATATGAAGAAAAATCCCTTTTCTTTTCAAATTTTGGTCTCAAATTGAATACACAGTTAGATAATGTCTTTGTGGTCTTTCCTTTAAGATTTAGGAGCAAAAGGATTAAAGGACTAGTAGAAATGATTTTTTCTAGAATCCCTAAAGTGGAAGGATTCACATTAAATAACACATTTTTTCCAAATCAAATAATCATATTTTCACCTTTTTATTTTAATGCATGAAATGATAGCCGTTGGATTTGAGATCCAACGGTGGTTGTGTCACCACCTATCTAGAATAAGAAAGGAAACCAATAATAGAGCACAAACACCTTCCAAACTACTTTCTCAACAATCTAATGCACGAGCAAGCAACTTGCTCATTAGTTCTATGAGAACAGGACAAACACACCTACCCCAAATTTCACCTAGTGTTGAGGCTTCTAGGAGTTTCACCCAATTCCCCATCCAAGAGAAGATCTTGCCGACTTCAGATGATATATATATAAACCCCAGCCTCTCTCCGTGGACACAAAATCACACCCAAAACTATACTTGATCTCACTCTTCATCCACTTCTCTCAATTTCCCTCAAAACCCTATCCTTCACCTTGATATCTCCGTGCCATCTTGCCAAAGATCCTCCTCTCTGTCCCAACAACTATGACTCCCCTGAGGGAATTAAGGCCCTCAGTGTATTTGGTGAGGATAGGCGGAGGTTTTAACATCATTGTCGGTTGCTCTAGAGGGTTGAGGCACAAAGTCAACATCCTAGTTGATTCGATTGGAGGTAGAAATCCACCAGTGAGAGGTAGAAGATGATTCACATGGATAGGACCACTCTTCCCTTGCACGAGTGTTGGAGAGGTAAGGGCAAACTAAACCTTCCCCATTTTCTTTTTCAATATGGCTAGTGAGTGCCACGTGGGTAGTGAGTCCAATTGATGAAAGTTGATTGGTCGGCCCAGCCACGCTGGTAGTGCTGACCTGGGGTCCTCCGCCTAGGTGGCAATCTGTGGTTGGTGCATATGTTTTTTTGTAAAAATAATTATAATTCATATGATTGTCCAATAAAGGTAAATAATATATGAATTCTGATAAAAAATGCAAGTTATTCAATAAATATATAATTTTGACCTATATTTGCATTTAGTTTGAAAAGTATTTAAAATTGCTACCTTTAATGTGTTAAGGTGAAGGAAACCCCTAAGTTTTAGGTCTTAGTGTCTTTGAGGTGTTCAATTATTCTTAATAATCAAAGTTTGACCTTTATGGATAAAAAAAATTAACTTGGACCAAAATTGAGGTTAATAACTCATTAAATGATGAATTAGGGTTTCCTTGAGATTTAAAAGTGTGATTAATGTTAAGATTAGGGATTATAACTTGAAGGAACATGAAAAGTGATTATTAGGGTTTAGAAAGCAAAAACCCTAACTAAACTCTATGTTGACCCAAAACCCTTACTTGGAACCCAAGTTAGTCATTAACGTTAGGTTTTGGATAGAATAATAATACATTATCATTATGCTTTAATTTCAGGGTAGTTTCTTGATTGCATGCTTGCTCTTTTTATCTGTACTTAGATATCAACACATTACTTTGCAACATGTATATGGTTATGCCTAAGCAACTCAATTTAGTTTCTCGAGGTTTTTAAGTTTTTTGATGAATTGTAGAGTAATTGCATGTTTATTTATTTCCTGCAAACTATAAACCACTATGTGTAAAGAGGTGAGATCACCTCCTTACTAAAATTTAAGGGAAATACAAAACATCCACACATTTCATAAAAATAGAGGATTTGGGATGCTTGCATAATACTCCAAATTAATAAGCATGATTCCAGATACATTATAAAATGTCAATAGCAGCTAAAATAAAAACACTAAGCCTTTACATGGCTTTTTTTGTTCACTACATGACTGATTCCCAAAGAAAAAAATAAGAGAAATTTGATCTAGCTATAGCAACCTAGTCATCCTTTCCAAAAGCTTGAGATCAACTCCTGAGAAAACTTCCTTCAAGCTTGTCCTTCTCCTTGCATTGCACCAGCACCTCGGTGGTAGGGAAAGCACCTAGCAAGAGGGAAAAGGAAAAAAAATTATGTGTTCAGACAACTAGTCTAGGATGACAAGACAAGTAAATCATGTAAAAATAGTCTAGGGTTCACTACTACAGAAAATGCTTTTTACAACGGGAGATAGACAACAGTTCTGATGATTGTGTTGTAGTTAGCATACTTATCACAACAATCCCATTTTTTTGTTGTATATTGTATATTTTATACAACACAAGTCATTTACAACATGCCAAACCTGTTGTAGTATAGGAGGATACTACAACAACTGCTAAAGTGTTGTAATAGGTTGTAGTATCACAACATATTCAAAACCGTTGTAAAAGATGTTATTTACACAACATATTTTGACCCGTTGTAATAGTCACATGTTGTAATAGACCATCATTACACAACGCAGACTCACCCGTTGTAGTATGTATTAATTATACAACATGCCTTTACATGTTGTATTTGGTACATGTTGTAATAGACCACCATAATACAACATATTAAAACTCATTGTTATATCCCAACATGAGACAACATACTCCAACATGTTGTTATATATTATAATTACACAACATGTTGTAACCTGTTGTAATATTCACACATAAAACATCGTTGTAATAGACCTCCATTACACAATGAAAACTAAACCATTGTAATATACTATAATTACACAACATGATATCACCTGTTGTAATAGCTACATATTGTAAAAGACCATAGTTAAACAACACATCATATTCACATAATTCTCTGAATTTTTCAATTATTCACGTATAATATATGTGTGTGTATCCATTATAATATTCACGTATACTATTTGCTTATATATATATAATTTTGATAGTTTTAAAAATCACTATATAATTTTGATATTGTATCCATTAATTTTAAATACTTCTATATGCATTTATATTTCATTAATACATAATATTTATAAATGCAGATAGAAGTATTTAAAATTAATGGATACAATATTAAAATTAAATACTGATGTTTAAAACTATAGAAATAAAACATATATATATATATATATTAATATTATAGTTTTAAACATCACTATATAATTTTGATATTGTATCCATTAATTTTAAATACTTCAATGTGCATTTATATTTCATTAATACATAATATTTATAAATACAGATAGAAGTATTTAAAACTAATGGATACAATATTAAAATTATATAGTGATGTTTAAAACTATAGAAATAAAACATATATATATATAAATTCTATAGTTTTAAATATCATTATATAATTTTGATATTGTATCCATCAATTTAAATACTTCTATATGCATTTATATTTCATTAATACATAATATTTATAAATGCAGATAGAAGTATTTAAAATTAATGGATACAATATTAAAATTATATAGTGATCTTTAAAACTATAGAAATAAAAGATATATATTTATATATATATATATATCTATATATATATATATATATATATATATATATATATATATATATATATATATATATATATTAATTCCATAGTTTTAAACATCACTATATAATTTTGATATTGTAACTATTAATTTTAAATACTTCTATCCGCATTTATATTTCACTAATACATAATATTTATAAATGCAGATAGAAGTATTTAAAATTAATGGATACAATATTAAAATTATATAGTGATGTTTAAAACTATAGAAATAAAACATTTATATATATAAATATATTAATTCTATAGTTTTAAACATCACTATATAATTTTGATATTGTTTCCATTAATTTTAAATACTTCTATCTGCATTTAAATTTCATTAATACATAATATTTATAAATGCAGATAGAAGTATTAAAAGCTAATGGATACAATATTAAAATTATATAGTGATGTTTAAAACTATATAAAAACAATATATATATATATATATATATATATATATATATATTAATTCTATAGTTTTAAACATCACTATATAGTTTTGATATTGTATCCATTAATTTTAAATACTTCTATCTGCATTTATATTTCATTAATACATAATATATATAAATGTAGATAGAAGTATTTAAAATTAATGGATACAATATTAAAATTATATAGTCACGTTTAAAACTATTGAAATAAAATATATATATATATATATATATATATATATATATTAATTCTATAGTTTTAAACATCACTATATAATTTTGATATTGTATCCATTAATTTTAAATACTTCTATCTTCATTTATATTTCATTAATACATAATATTTATAAATGCAGATAGAAGTATTTAAAATTAATGGATACAATATTAAAATTATATATAGTGATGTTTAAAACTATAAAAATAAAAGATATATATATATATATATATATATATATATATATATATATATATATTAATTCTATAGTTTTAAACATCACTACATAATTTTGATATTGTATCCATTAATTTTAAATACTTCTATCTGCATTTATATTTCATTAATACACAATATTTATAAATGCAAATAGAAGTATTTAAAATTAATGGATACAATATTAAAATTATATAGTGATGTTTAAAACTATAGAAATAAAACATATATATATATATATATATATTAATTCTATAGCTTTAAACATCACTATATGATTTTGATATTGTTTCTATTAATTTTAAATACTTCTATTTGCATTTATATTTCATTAATACATAATATTTATAAATGCAGATAGAAGTATTTAAAACTAATGGATAGAATACTAAAATTATTATGTTCAAAACTATAGAAATAAAACATATATATATATATATTAATTATATAATTTTAAACATCACTATATAATTTTGATATTGTATCCATTAATTTAAAATACTTCTATCTGCATTTATATTTCATTAATACAAAATATTTATAAATGCAGATAGAAGTATTTAAAATTAATGGATACAATGTTAAAATTATATATAGTGATGTTTAAAACTATAGAAATAAAAGATATATATATATATATATATATATATATATATATATATATATATATATATTAATTATATAGTTTTAAACATAACTGCATAATTTTGATATTGTATCCATTAATTTTAAATACTTCTATCTGCATTTATATTTCATTCATACATAATATTTATAAATGCAGGTAGAAGTATTTAAAATTAATGGATACAATATTAAAATTATATAGTGATGTTTAAAACTATAGAAATAAAACATATATATATATATATATATATATATATATATATATATTAATTCTATAGTATTAAACATCACTATATAATTTTTATATTGTATTCATTAATTTTAAATACTTCTATCTGCATTTATATTTCATTAATACATAATATTTATAAATGCAGATAGAAGTATTTAAAATTAATGATACAATATTAAAATTATATAGTGATGTTTAAAACTATAGAAATAAAACATATACATATATATATATATATATATATATTAATTCAATAGTTTTAAATATCACTATATAATTTTGATATTGTATCCATTAATTTTAAATACTTCTATCTATATTTATATTTCATTAATACATAATATTTATAAATGCAGATAGAAGTATTTAAAATTATTGGATACAATATCAAAATTATATAGTGATGTTTAAAACTATAGAATATATATATATATATATATGTTTTATTTCTATTTAAACATCACTATACAATTTTAATATTGTATCCATTAATTTTAAATACTTCTATCTGCATTTATAAATATTATGTATTAGTGAAAGAGTTGCCCGATATAGTCTTCGTCATGGAGACTATGTGTAGAGGGGGAGACCAGGAGGCGGTAAGGAGGAGATGTGGTTTTGATGCAGGGTTCTGTGTGGACAGCAGAGGTAGGGCGGGGGGTTTGGGTTTATGGTGGAGAGGGGATGACGTGAGGATAAAATCTTTCTCTGACCATCATATTGCAGCGGAGGTGGGAGTGGAAGGCAGTCCGGACTGCTTCCTTTTTGTGGGGATGTACGGGTGGGCTGCTACACAGGAGAGACGACGTACGTGGGAGTTGATGGAGGAGGTCTCTGCTCAGACTAGGGGTCCTGTTCTGTTAGGAGGTGATTTTAATGAGATTCTATCTCATGAAGAGAAGAAAGGAGGACAACCGAGGAATGAATGGCAGATGCGCAACTTCAGGGAGGCGATTGACAATTGCCTTCTAACGGACTTGGGATCCACGGGGTGCAAATTTACTTGGAAGCGTGGTCTACATGAGGAGAATCTCATTATGGAAAGGCTTGATCGTTTTTTGGAAGACAGGCAATGGTGCGAGACTTTTAATGTGAGACGGGTTAAGAATTATCCTATTCTCAATTCGGATCTGGACAGGTCCTTCTGTGGGCGGAAAGAGGAGGTACATGCAGCGGTTCTTATGAGAAAAAATTCAGATTTGAAACTTTTTGGTTATCTTCCCCGGAGTGCAAAGAGGTGGTGCAACAAGCATGGGACAGCAATACAGACTTGGGTTTAAGTGGTCAGACTGATAGCTGCGCAGAGAGGCTTTCTAAATGGGCAGAAGGGAAGTTTGGAAACATCAAGAAGAGACTGGCAGAGACAGAAAATAAGCTCGTTAGCGCTCAGAATCGGCCACCTTCCAATGAAATGCTGACAGAATGTACAGAGATAGCACATGAGTTGCAGGATTTATAGCGTCTGGAGGAAAGCTATTGGTTGGCAAGGGCTAGGACCAATGAGATGAGAGACGGAGACAAGAACACAAAGTACTTCCACCACAAAGCTAGTCAACGGAAACGACGCAATATGATTCATGGTCTCTTCAAGGAGGACGGTAGCTAGCATACTGAACAAGATTTGATTGCTGAAATTATCTCCTCGTACTTCAATTCTCTCTTCGCCAGCTCGGTCCCATCCGGAATGGAGGAGTTCATTGCTGATATGCCGGGTGTTATTTCTGAAGATAATTTCTCACATCTCAACCAGGCCCCGACGGAGACGGAGATCTGGCAGGCTCTTAATCAAATTCACCCCAACAAAGCTCCAGGTCCAGACGGGATGAAGGCTATTTTCTACCAGAAATTTTGGGAGGTGATCAAATCCAGTCTGTTGTCTTTTATTAGTAGATGGTGGAAAGGGGAGGAGACTTTGGAGGATATGAATGAGACTGATATTGTGTTGATTCCCAAAACGAGTAACCCGGTTCGGATTTCTGAGTTCCGCCCTATAAGCCTATGTAATGTCTCGTACAAAATTATCCCAAAAGTGTTGGCGAATAGGATCAAGCCGCTGTTGAATGACATTATTTCAGAGAACCAAAGTGCCTTTGTGAAGGGGCGGACAATGCCCTTATTGCCTATGAGTTGTTCAACACGATGAAGCATAAGAAGTGGGGAAGAGAAGGCTTTATGGCTCTCAAACTTGACATGAGCAAGGCATATGACCGGGTGGAATGGACTTTTCTGGAGAAGGTTATGAGGAAGATGGGGTTCCCGGATGTTTGGAGGAATAAGGTGATGGAGTGTGTATCTAGTGTATCCCACAAGATCATCGTCAATGGCAAAAGGAGAGGCACTGTAACCCCTATAAGAGTTCTACGCCAAGGTGATCCCATCTCCCCCTATCTCTTTCTTTTTTGCGCTGAAGCTCTCTCTTTCTCTCTTTCCAAAGCAGCACAGGACAACAAAATCCATGGCACGAGAATTTGTAGGAAGGCGCCAAGGGTCACTCACCTTTTCTTTGCAGATGACAGTATTATTTTCACAAGGGCAACCTCAGAAGAATGCTCCGTTTTAGCTGAAATTTTCAGCCAATACGAGAGGGCATCTGGACAGAAAATTAACTTTGAGAAGACGGAGGTTTCCTTTAGTGCAAATGTTTTTGTGGAGAGACGGGAACTGATCAAGGACCGACTGCAGGTTAGAGAGATGGATAAGCATGAGAAGTATCATGGACTCCCCACAGTCATTGGGAGATCTAAGAAAGCTATTTTTGCTGCGATAAAGGATAGAGTGTGGAAGAAGGTTCAGGGATGGAAGGAGAAGTTTCTCTCGAGGCCGGGGAAGGAGGTGCTTATTAAGGCGGTCATCCAAGCTATTCCCACATATCTTATGAGTGTCTTCAAGATACCGGATGGTCTGGTTGACGAGATTCAGGCGATGATGGCTCGGTTTTGGTGGGGGTCGACGGAAGGGGAGAGGAAGATTCACTGGATGAGTTGGGAGAGGCTATGCAAGCCTAAGGAGAGTGGAGGGATGATGTTACACCCCGATCTCACAATTTCCTCAAATCATGAGATTAGGGCATAAGAAGGGATTTATATTTAACACTAGAACACCCTTATCTTTTTCTTTTCTTTTAAACTCTTGTTTCATCGCATTGAACCACATAAAACATCTTAACAAGGGGATCTGAACATTTCTCTTACTAATCAGACTTTAACAGAAAAGATACATATATAAACATTCATGATGTCTTTCACAACTTGTGCACATAAACCTTGTTAATTAGCATACATATCAAAGAGAAACAATTTTACACATTGTAATTACAACTCTCTCTCTTATCTCTTACTGAGGACCTAGAGTGACAAGGACCGACTGACTCAACTAATCTCATACTTGACTCCTGTGGCAGATCTACTCTGACGCTCTGATCATCTTCAAGTCCACGCGATTAACCCTAAAATGTTTGAGTAGAGGGGTGAGCCTACTCGCTCAGTGAATGAGTACTTCATGGAAACAGACTAATGCACTAATGTGATCAAAGATATAATTTGATTAAACGATATGAAATTTAACAACAATAAATACTACACTGAGCAGTTCTAAAACAATATAATTGAAATATCGAAGAATGTAAATATTGCATCCAAAGAATAACTACTAGAAGACTATGCTCTAGTCTTCCTTAACTCTTTCATTTATAAGGGACTCTGTGAACCTATATAATCATATTTTAGCTTATGCCCCAAACATATGCAGCGCACTCTACATATGAGACTCGCAGT
The DNA here is from genome assembly GCA_963693085.1 of Alisma plantago-aquatica. NCBI lineage: Eukaryota > Viridiplantae > Streptophyta > Magnoliopsida > Alismatales > Alismataceae > Alisma > Alisma plantago-aquatica. Next base: position 1,774,774,859 of record OY856409.1, read on the forward strand.
GCACTACGAATCCACCGTACAAGACTTAGCGACACACCCGGGAAATGCTAAGTCTAACTGTCCGTCCTGGTCTGTACAGGACTCTCGGGCGCACAAGGGCCCCAGGCGCACAAGGGCCTGTCTGCACTAACTCTGAGTGCTCTGGACTCCTCCCACCCTGTAGTGCACAGTCGGAGGGTCGGGGATTACCACCGTGACACAAGCACGGATTAATGTTGAATAACCCCCATCTATCTCCAGTGCCACCGTGAAACAAGCACGCGTTGTTGTTGGACACTGTCTGTCTAACCCCGTGACACCGTGACACACGCACAGATTATTGTTGAACACGAGCCCGACCATCTAGGCACAAGGCTAGATCGATCGTTTCACCCCAAAGGTACAGACCGCGCAATGGGGTTCTACGGTGTTGGGGCACCTAAGTCTATTAACTTTATAGATACATTTAAAATAGAAATCATAACTCATTTTACATTTATCACAAGGCTCACACAACCTGCTATATCATATCATATAAAACATCATAGCTCATGTATTCAACATATATCATGTCTCATTAACATCCCTTTCTAGGGCATATCATATCTCATCACCTGCATTTTACGAGATATATATTGAAATATAAGAAGCCCTGCAGTATGTAGATATCAACTCAGAGAGAACAAGCATATAAAGTTAAATGCACTAGAAACATACAATTCAACAATTAAGCATCGCCATATCTCATATCGAGACTTTTCATATTACCATAGCATGATTCATTGAACACCCTATCCTTAGGATTTCATTTGCCTTATTCATTCATCACATGCCAACACCCTACCGTTAGGGTTGCATTTGCCTCATTCACCTTTTCATTTACCTCATTCACTTGTCACATGGCTCTCATAAGGATTTCATAGGACATAAGCATTCACTAAATAAAGATTGTTTCCAACAAATCGTATGCAATCAATATAGACATGAAACCATGGAAATTTAACTAAATTTAGGTTTTCCATATCATCACTGCAATATCATGTATCCAGAATAAGATTCAATTAAGATAACCCACGAGGTACATCCTAACCACTTATAGGATTACTAGTCCTTTTCAATAAGGTTGAAACTCTAGCGATATCTCAATTAGGTCAAACCCTCATTACATCATTTGATATAAATCTAAAATCATCTTTACTAGGAAGTGTTGTATACGTATCTGATATGAATCTACCATTTAGGAGTCATTCAAACAGAGAAGGAATCCATATCATATCAATTTATAATAACTTAAATCAAATGGACATTTCAGGATTTAGAATTCACATGCTAAGCATTTAGGGATTTGGATGTTATAATCAAATTCGTGCATTAGAATGTTTGAAGGAAGAACCCACTCACCCTAAGGTGTGAAAACACCTTAAAACTACAGCTCAACTCAGAGAAATCTCGAATTCCCCTCAAATCCCTAGCAAATCTCCCAATTCTTCTTCCATTCAACTCGGGAACCTTGAAAAAGAGGAATTATGAAGAAAGGGTGAGAAAAGAGGGAATTTCGACATCCTCTTGGATCAAATCAGAGCAAGGACGGAATCTTGACATGAGAGAGAAGATTCACCATAAAAGTCTATGCAAGGAATCCGAACTTACTTGATTTCACCCTTCCTGGAATCGCAAAACCCTAATTCAGCAATTTCCCCCACTTTCTCCACTCAAGCCCTAATTCTCCCTCTCTCTCTAGAAGCTCGTTTCTCTGGAATGGATGAAGAGAAATGAGAGCTGTGTGTGTGTGTGGTCGACCTTATTAGTCAATTTGAGCTGCTTGGGTCAATTGCAAATTGACCCAACACTCAACTTTAATTATATTAGCTGAATATTTAACTATACAAAAGTTACTGTAATTCGTTTATTTCAGAGATCAAACCTTCTCTAACAATTATGAGAATTTAGCATGTTGTTTATAATTGATGTATAAAGCTTCAGTTAAAATTTGGGATCATTTGGAGTTACCAATAAATAATTAAAAATCGAACAGTGCACTGCTATATTGCAGTCTGCAGAATATATTCGGCCGAGTTTGTCCTGCACAAACTCGACCGACACCCTTACTGTAGGGATTCAAAAGTCATCCAAAAATTATGCCAATTTCACATAGTGTCTAAAATTGTATTTATCAAATACTGTTAAAATTTGAGATCAATTGGATATACCAATAAAAAGATAAAATTCAATTACCACACTGCTGTAAAATTCTGAAATTGTGATCGGTCGAGTTTGAAACTCGGCCGACAAACAGGTCAGAGAATTCTTCAAAAATTCTGATATTTTCCAATGTTGTTCACATTTTATATATATAAATAATATCCAAATTTGAAGTAAATCAGAGTTACACATAAAATACTAAAAATCATTTAGTGAGACATTCTACTTATCAAATTCTGTATTCATGCATCATCAAAACCCTATTTTGGGCCGATTAGGGTTTATGCTTCTCAAACCCTAATTCTCAAGACAAAAGAACATTTAGACTTCTTATCATAGTTAAAACATCCTAATTGTATTATCGTCGTTAATTAGTTTTCAAGAATGATTATTCTAATTAATCTTTGCAATTGTCTAGGTAAACCCTAGTTTACCAATTAAGCTCAGATGGGGTCGTAACAACTCTCCCCCCCTAGAATGTTTCGTCCTCGAAACATAAACCTTCAAGAAAGATACATTCAAGGTTATTCTAAGCTTATAAAGCCTTCCATGTCATTATATTCTTGTATTCATACCTGAATGTAGTTTTCAACATTAGATCTTTTAATTCTTTACTAAATCACAACATATTTCAAATAGTTCTCAATGATATCAAGCAAATTCTTTATGCCACAGTCAAACATAGAATGTAAAGATAAACCACCACGCTTTCGCTACGCAACTCTGATACTCTGATACAACTATCTCAACTTATGCGGCTCAGAAAGTTCTATTGTTCTGTATCACCTTTAAGTGATAAAAGCAAGTTCACCATACTGTTTTAAACTTTAATCAAGTACTATTCAAATAGCAAAACAGTCTTGAATTAAAAGACTAGATTCAACAATCATTTGCACAATACTACTCTTGGCATCCCCATTGGGTCATGGATGCATGAGGTGAAGCATTACCACCTCATCCCATACTATCCTGTTTCGATCCTGGGACCTGTGGGTTATGGGCCCACACACAATTCAAAGTGTAACCATCATATTATATCATTTTACAGTTTCAACCACAGTAATAAAGTAATCCACAATTGTATCAGTCATTCAAGCATTAATCATACTCAATTACCATCACTCAGCTATATTAGAGCTAGGTATAACAAGCTACACCTCATTAGGGTTACTTGTCCAAACAATCTAATTATCATCTCTTTCTATTAATATGAGTGAATAAGTATCACTACCTTGTTCAGGGTATCTCTCCATATGTTCTGACATCATCCAAACCGTATCACCAGATGACCCTACCAAGGTAGTTATTCACCATGTATGACTCATTTTCTCTTATCCTTTCATTCCCACCTTGCTCTCATTAAGGAATATATGAAAGAGAAGATGATTTTAAGACTTGGAATACTTGTATTCAAACATCCCCTAATACATTCTCATATGTAGATTTACTTAGTCATCAACAGAGATATTTGATTAATTAGCATTTACTTGAATCTCACAACCTGTTTATTTTATAACTGCTCCATCATATTTCAAACCCTTTCTTACATTTCATAGTCCTCTTTCCCTATACTACTCTTTAACCTATCATCTTTAATTCTAATTTTTTTTTCTCTTATGACCATGTTGCTTATTCATATGTATGGTTCAAGATAACAAGAATCAATCATGAAGAATGAATCATATAATAGCGTATAATGCTTTTATGAACTCTAAGGCAAAGGCTAAGTAGAAGAATAGAGTGAGCTTTCAATAGGTCCATAAAAGTAAAGAGGATCGTATGAACATGTAATTCTTAAGACTAGAACAACAAACTAGTTTCTAAGCAAAGAACATAGGTGTAGTTTAACGAATGAATAAGTCATACAAAGTTGTTACGACCCCATCTGAGCTTAATTGGTAAACTAGGGTTTACCTAGACAATTGCAAAGATTAATTAGAATAATCATTCTTGAAAACTAATTAACGACGATAATACAATTAGGATGTTTTAACTATGATAAGAAGTCTAAATGTTCTTTTGTCTTGAGAATTAGGGTTTGAGAAGCATAAACCCTAATCGGCCCAAAATAGGGTTTTGATGATGCATGAATACAGAATTTGATAAGTAGCATGTCTCACTAAATGATTTTTAGTATTTTATGTGTAACTCTGATTTACTTCAAATTTGGATATGATTTAGATATATAAAATATGAACAACATTGGAAAATATCAGAATTTTTGAAGAATGCTCTGACCTGTTTGTCGGCCGAGTTTCAAACTCGACCGATCACAATTTCAGAATTTTACAGCAGTGTGGTAATTGAATTTTATCTTTTTATTGGTATATCCAATGATCTCAAATTTTAACAGTATCTGATAAATACAATTTTAGACACTCTGTTAAATTGGCATAATTTTTGGATGACTTTTGAATCCCTACAGTAAGGGTGTCGGTCGAGTTTGTGCAGGACAAACTCGGCCGAATATATTCTGCAGACTGCAATATAGCAGTGCACTGTTCGATTTTTAATTATTTATTGGTAAGTCCAAACGATCCCAAATTTTAACTGAAGCTTTATAGATCAATTATAAACAACGTGCTAAATTCTCATAATTGTTGGAGAAGTTTTGATCTCTGAAATAAACGAATTACAGTAACTTTTGTATAGTTGAATATTCAGCTAATATAATTAAAGTTGAGTGTTGGGTCAATTTGCAATTGACCCAAGCAGCTCAAATTGACTAATAAGGTCGACCACACACACACACAGCTCTCATTTCTCGTCATCCATTCCAGAGAAACGAGCTTCTAGAGAGAGAGGGAGAATTAGGGCTTGAGTGGAGAAAGTGGGGGAAATTGCTGAATTAGGGTTTTGCAATTCCAGGAAGGGTGAAATCAAGTAAGTTCGGATTCCTTGCATAGACTTTTATGGTGAGTGGGTGTCTCGGTCGACCATTTCTCGACCGAGACGATCTCTGACAGAATCTGCAGAGTAAAGCAATTAGCCGTTGCAAAAGTAACACACTTGTACCTAACGGCTAGTTGAGCACTTAGAAACCCCTAGAAGTTGTCTAGAACGTCCTTAAGCATAATTAGGCCATCCCTATAAATAGGACAAGCCATAGGACATTAGAATTCACTTGTTACACTTGAGAATACACTTGAGCATACTTGAGCAATCTTTTGCAAAGCATTTTGAGCACTGTGATCATTGGCCATTTTCCCTTTAGCTCAAGCTCGTCCTATAGGCTAGATTTTCCTAACCCTAGCAATCACAAGTCCATCATCTTGGCTAGGAAAATCCAAACGCTTGATCTAGGAAAATCAAGCCTTGAGCTTCAAGGATAAGTTGTATTTTCTCTTATTCCTTTCTTGTTCCTTTGTATTACTTGTACTCTCCTTGCTACTCCAGGTAGGAGGCTGCGGATTGGAGAGGGTGAAGCTCTTTGTGGTGAAGAGGAGGACTTTGGACTACTTCGGAAGGCTGTCTTGACGGGAAGCTACTTCGGGAGGAAGGCTACTTCAAGGGGGAGCTTGAAGTTACTTCAAGGAAGGCTGCTTCAAGGTTGGCAAGACTACTTCAAGGTGAAGGCTGTCCAAAGGGTGTTTAGAAAGTACTGTAAATTTTATGTAACATCCTTGAGAGGTAATAAAATTTAGTACTTTCAAAATCCCAGTTGGGTAAGCAACCGGGTAGTGGATTGACTCCTTAGTATTTGCTAAGGTGGAACCACTCTAAACACCTGTGTTCCTCTTCTCAAATCTTTACTTTGGTTGCTTGAGTTTAAATTATTTTAAAATTACCATAAAACTCTATTCACCCCCCCTCTAGAGGTTTTCAATTGGTATCAGAGCAGGGCTTCAAGGAACCTTAACACGGTCTTGAAGAAATGGGTGATGGAGTGCTCAACCACCTCAACATTGAAGGAACGCTCGTTGCTAGACCTCCGGCATTCGACGGGACAAACTATCAATACTGGAAGAGAAGAATGCAATTTTACTTCCAAGGAATCAACTGGGATCTTTGGAGAATGGTATCTACACCATACACACTCCCACAAGACGATTTCGCATTATGGGATGCTAATACGGTAAAGATGGCCCAAATGAACGCCAAGGCAGTAAGCATTTTATATTGTTCCATTTCAGTAGGTGAATTTAATAGAGTATCAAACTGTGATACCGCATACGATATTTGGCATAGATTATCTATAACATATGAGGGTACTGTTCAAGTTAAAAATTCTAAAGTTAGTTTGCTTAAAACCAAGTTTGAACATTTTCGTATGGATCCAAACGAAACTATTAGTGAAATGTATTCAAAATTTTCTACTATTGTTAATGGTTTGAGTGCTTTAGGGAAACCTGTTCTTGAGGAAGATTAGGTATCAAAAATACTTCGATCTCTTCCTTCAAAGTACAAACCAAAGGTGACGGCTATTGCAGAAGCAAACGACCTCACTCGCCTCAAAATGGAGCAGCTCATCGGAAACTTAGAAGCCCATGAGGCAGACCTAGAAGAGGAAGAGAGAAGGGAAAATGAGCGTCAACGTGGGTCAAAGAAAGACGTGTCTCTCAAAGCATCAAAAACTCTCACACAAGAGAGTGAGGAATCAAGTGAAGAAGAAGGGGAAGAAGCATTGATAGTCAACGGTAAGAAATACAAAAGGTTTAAATCTAATAAAATTTCTAGTTCTTCTACTCCCAGGTGCTTCGAATGTGGAAAGAAAGGACATTTCAAAAATGAATGTCCCAAAGCTAAGAAGGGAAAGAAGAGCTCACACAAGAAGAAAGAAAAAGCTTATAAAGCGGCATGGGATGAAACGAGTGAAAGTGAAAGCGGAGAAGATAAAGTGGAATGTCTAATGGCAAGAGAAGATGAAGACTCTCAAGAGGTAAGCCTAGTTGATCTTCCTAAAGAAGAGTTAGTTGCTAGCTTACAAGAAACTCATGATAAGTATGTTGATGCCAAGAAGAAACTAAAGAAGGCTATAAAATCAAACAATGAACTCATTGCCAAAATAGATGAACTTTCTTCTGAAAAGGATAACATTGATCTTGAAAATGTATCTTTAAAAACATCTTTAGATGATTGCACTAGAAAGCTACTTACTTTAGAAACCAATGTTGATCTTCTATCAAAAGAAAAGACTGATTTGTTAACTAAACTACAAGCTTTTCAAACTCAACCCATCTTGTGCAATCATTCGGACTATGACCATATTGTAAAAGAAAAGGATTCATTGCTTTCTGATTTAGACCAGGCAAGAAAGGATATACATAAGAAGATGAATGACATTGCTCAGTTGCAAAGAGAACTTTATGAGTTAAGAAGAAAAGATATTCTTGATAACATATTGAAGAGTGGTACTGTCTTCAATGGAAGAAAAGGTTTGGGATATGTTCCAAAGAAAAATCAACCCAAAAAGACCCAAACTATGTTTGTACCCAAAAACACAATGGCTAGAAAGAGAAATGAAATTGATTCTATTATTTGTCATTTCTGCTTACGTCTTGGACATTACTGTTTTTCATGCCCCTACAAGACTAAGAAGTCCGACTTAGTTTGGGTCCCAAAACCCCAAACTTAGAAGAATGGAATGTAGTTGAGATATGACCAAATGCTTAATCTTTGCTATTTATATTGTCTTATCTCAACAAACAGTGCCATGCTTATTGTTATTATTTTTCTGCATTGCTGTACTGAAACAGGAACTTCGTCGGTCGAAGTACTGTCGACCGAGCTCTGGGTCGGTCGAAGTATTGTCGACCGACTGGATGTCCTTAACAAATCGAAAATTTTACAGTACTTATTTTGGTCGAAAATTGGTCAACCGAGAAATTTTCTGTGTTTTTGATTTAGATACAGTAACCTGCTCGATCGACAAATTGTCGACCGAGAATGATATCGGTCGAACAATTGTCGACCGACTGGTTTTCTGTATCAGAACTTTTATATACATCAGCAATTAAAAAGTTCCTAACCTTATCGAACCATCACATGGGTACCAAAATCTACATTCTAAAGCAGGAATGGGTCGTTGACAGTGGCTGCTCCAAACATATGACCGGAAACAAGGATGCATTCTCAACTTTTGAAGAAAAGAAAAATGGAACGGTCACCTTTGGAGACAATGGTAAGGGCAAAATCGTTGGAATAGGTAATGTTGGAACAAATCTTGAAATCAAAAATGTTCTACTAGTTGATGGATTGCATCATAATTTAATAAGTGTAAGCCAACTATGTGATAGTGGTTATGATGTGTTATTTAACAAAACCTGCTGCAAGTTATTGATAGAAAACACTACAAATGTTGTGTATGAAGGAAATAGAGTTGGAAATCTTTATATCCTCAAACCAAACTCTATGAAATCAGTAGTAGGTAAATGTTTGCTTGCAAATGAAAATACCTTACAACTATGGCATAAAAAGCTTGGTCATGCTAGTTCACATACTATTAAAAAGTTAGTGAAATATGATCTTGTTCGTGGATTACCTGCTTTATCTTTTGATCAAGTTGCAAATTGTGAACCCTGCACAATGGGAAAGCAAACCAAAACATCTTTTAAATCAAAACACGTACTTAGCACCAGTAGATCCTTAGAATTAATTCATATGGACTTATTTGGACCAATGAGGATACAATCTATTGGTGGTAAACGATATTGTTTTGTTATTGTTGATGATTATAGTAGATTTACATGGGTACATTTTATTGCAACTAAATATGATACTATTCATGTCTTTATGCAATTTTGTTCTAAGATTGAAAATCTCTTACAACATAAAATATGTACCATTAGAAGTGATCATGGTGGCGAATTTGAAAATCATACATTTGAGACCTTTTCTACATCTCAAGGGTATACTCATAATTTTTCTGCTCCACGTACCCCACAACAAAATGGTATAGTAGAACGGAAAAATCGATCCCTACAGGAAATGGCTAGGACCATGATGCTTGAACACAACACACCTAAAACCTTTTGGGCTGAAGCTGTAAACACTGCTTGTTATGTGCTTAATAGAGTAACTATTCACTCTCATTTAAAGAAAACTCCATATGAAATACTACACTTTAAGAAACCTAGAGTTGACTACTTTCATACTTTTGGCTCCACATGCTACATTTTAAATACCAAAGATGATAGAGACAAGTTTGATTCTAAATCACACAAAGCATTCTTCTTGGGATATTCCACTTCTAGCAAAGCATTTAGAGTATATAACACTATATCTAGAAAAGTTGAGGAATCCATTCATATTTCTTTTCATGAAGAATCAAAATCTGAAAATCTAGATATCATTGATCTCACTAATAAATTTGAAAATACAACCATTTCCAATGATAGTGAGAAAATTCCTATATCCGAACCCCAAGTTGAAACACAACCTACACCTAGGCTTATCAAGGATCATCCCCAAGAACAAATTATTGGAGATCTAAATGATAAAGTCAAAACTCGGTCTTCCTTCAAAGATGTTGCAAACATGGCTTTCGTTTCTATCATTGAACCTAAGAAAATATCTGAAGCTCTTAAGGATGATTACTGGATAATAGCCATGCAAGAAGAATTAAATCAATTCACTAAAAATGATGTATGGGATTTAGTTCCTAAACCACAAGACAAAACTATCATAGGAACTAAATGGGTTTTTAGGAATAAGCTCAATGAAGCAGGAGAAGTCATAAGGAATAAAGCTCGATTAGTAGCACAAGGATATAATCAACAAGAAGGAATAGATTTTGATGAAACATATGCACCCGTAGCTAGACTTGAAGCTATTAGGATGTTACTAGCTATTGCTGCCCATAAAAACATTAAGCTATATCAAATGGATGTCAAAAGTGCATTTCTAAATGGCATCATACAAGAAGAAGTTTATGTTGCTCAACCACCTGGCTTTGAAATACCTGAAAAGGATGACCATGTTTATAAACTTAAAAAGGCACTTTATGGTCTAAAACAAGCACCCAGGAACTGGTATGAACGGCTCAAGACATATCTTTTTGATAATGGTTTTTCTATTGGAAATTCAGATTCTACTTTATTCTTCAAAACATATGCATCTGATTTTCTAGTTGTACAAATATATGTTGATGATATTATTTTTGGAGCTTCTAATGATTCATTATGCACACAATTCAGTGACATTATGCAAAAAGAATTTGAAATGAGCCTTATGGGTGAACTAACATTCTTTCTTGGTTTTCAAATTAAGCAAACACCTGCAGGAATTTTCATAAGCCAAGAAAAATACACTAAAGAACTTTTAAAACGCTTTGGGATGGATCAATGCAAACATGCTACTACTCCTATGGTTACTTCTATCAAAATTGATAAGGATGAAAATGGGGAACCTATTGATGATTCCTTATATAGAGCCATGATTGGTAGTTTGCTATATTTAACCGCTTCTCGACCGGACATTATGTTTTCCGTTGGTCTTTGTGCTCGATTTCAATCCCAACCTATGCAATCTCATTTTCTTGCGGTTAAACGAATTCTTAGATATCTAGCCGGCACTACTTGTTTTGGTTTATGGTATCCAAAAGGACAATCCTTGGATTTTAAAGCATACACTGATGCGGATTATGCTGGTTGTCGACTTGATCGCAAAAGTACTAGTGGTGGATGTTTCTTATTAGGAAGAGCCTTAGTATCTTGGTTTAGCAAGAAACAAAATACGGTTGCCCTATCTACAACTGAAGCTGAATATATGGCAGCCGGGTCTTGTTGTGCTCAAGTGCTTTACATGCAACAGGTTTTAAGCGATTATGGTTTTAATCTTTCATCTACACCTATTTTTTGTGACAACACAAGTTCCATAAACTTAGCACACAATCCTATTCTACACAGCCGGGCCAAACATATTGAAATCCGTCATCACTTCTTAAGGGATCACATTTCAAAGAATCATGTTTCCCTTCATCATGTTGATACGGAAAATCAATTGGCTGATATTTTTACAAAACCGCTTCCATTAGATCAATTCAACAACATTAGGAAGCAACTACTCATTACTCCTTTGGAAGATGTTTTCTTTGATATCTGCGGTTCTTAAAACAAATACTTATGCTTTCATGTTTAGTATCAAAATTGATATGAACACTTAAATTGGAAATCTGCAATTTGTGCCTCTTGACTAAAACAAAACTTAGCCAAGGGGTGCTACGGTCGTAGTCAAGGGCGACCTAAAATAAGCTTTGCCATATATGCTTCTTTGACATCATTTTTCGTAAACTTCATTGCTTTACATTGAGAAATAAATTTTGGCTATTCAATGGACATCTTTTTCGTTAGTTTTTGTTGGGATATCTAATTAAGGGGGAGTTTTGTTAATAAAACGGTTATCTTTTTGAAATGACAAAGGGGGAGAAATATATAAAACTATAACTTAGTATTTATGACAAACTCAATCAATGAGTTTCATAAATATACTCTTGGCTTTACATTGAAAGTTGCTATATTCCCAAATGAACTGGATTTCATGTTCCATAATTCATTGGGAATACTAAGCACACATTTTATAAACAAGAGGAAAAGTTACAAATGGCAATCTAAAGGTATGGAATTTATATGTTTTATATTTTCCTTATTTACATTTTGGAAATGTTTGTCATCTTCAAAAAGGGGGAGATTGTTGGCTAAATGGACATCTATAAAATCTCTTTGTTTTGATTATGACAAACATTTCATTCTTATTTATCTGACGAGCTACTTGAGTGTGCAGGATGACAAAGCTATAAGGGAAATCCAACATGAAGTATTTATATTTTCATGCAAATGTAATCAATGTAAAAACTTGTACAGAAATATAATGTACAAGTACTTAGAATCGCATGTAAATCAAGCATTGGATTTTCCCTAGCTAAACACCTTAGTCATCCATTCAATAGGATCACCCATGCACACTCACACATATAATTCATGCCTAACTTGAAACCTTAAAACAGGATCTCTCTCGGTCGACCAACTCCTCGACCGAGACACTCTCAGTCGACCACATTCTCGACCGAGAAAGATCCAAGTAGCCGTTAGACACATCTGCATATAACTTGAGAAAAGAGAAGCCTGTCGGTCGACAAGTCCTCGACCGAGAGGTGTCTTGGTCGACCTTCACTCGACCGAGACAGTCTCTGCAATTAGCCGTTAGACTCAACTGACAAGTTAGTTGGCAGTTGGAAATAGACGTTGCATTCAGAGAGCCTGTCGGTCGACAAAACTTCGACCGAGTGGGTGTCTCGGTCGACCATTTCTCGAAATAGACGATCTCTGACAGAATCTGCAGAGTAAAGCAATTAGCTGTTGCAAAAGTAACACACTTGTACCTAACGGCTAGTTGAGCACTTAGAAACCCCTAGAAGTTGTCTAGAACGTCCTTAAGCATAATTAGACCATCCCTATAAATAGGACAAGCTATAGGACATTAGAATTCACTTGTTACACTTGAGAATACACTTGAGCATACTTGAGCAATCTTTTGCAAAGCATTTTGAGCACTGTGATCATTGGCCATTTTCCCTTTAGCTCAAGCTCATCCTATAGGCTAGATTTTCCTAACCCTAGCAATCACAAGTCCATCATCTTGGCTAGGAAAATCCAAACGCTTGATCTAGGCAAATCAAGCCTTGAGCTTCAAGGATAAGTTGTATTTTCTCTTATTCCTTTCTTGTTCCTTTGTATTACTTGTACTCTCCTTGCTACTCCAGGTAGGAGGCTGCGGAATGGAGAGGGTGAAGCTCTTCGTGGTGAAGAGGAGGACTTTGGACTACTTCGGAAGGCTGTCTTGATGGGAAGCTACTTCGGGAGGAAGGCTACTTCAAGGGGGAGCTTGAAGTTACTTCAAGGAAGGCTGCTTCGAGGTTGGCAAGACTACTTCAAGGTGAAGGCTGTCCAAAGGGTGTTTAGAAAGTATTGTAAATTTTATGTAACATCCTTGAGAGGTAATAAAATTTCGTACTTTCAAAATCCCGGTTGGGTAAGCAACCGGGTAGTGGATTGACTCCTTAGTATTTGCTAAGGTGGAACCACTCTAAACACCTGTGTTCCTCTTCTCAAATCTTTACTTTGGTTGCTTGAGTTTAAATTAATTTAAAATTACCATAAAACTATATTCACCCCCCCCTCTAGAGGTTTTCAGGGATTTCCTATTACCATTCTTGGAGCCAAATCATCCTTCAGTGAAGCCAAGGTACCCTTTGGGGTGGTTGTGTGGTAGCATGATTGTCCTCTCCATGTACAGGGAAGAGTTGAGGGCTTCAGTGAAGTCTTTAGGTTTTCTCGACATAACATGGGTGATGGGGCCTTATCTAATGATGCAGACACTCTACAAAGTGTTCCACTTGGCATTTTTCTATCAACATGTAGACAAATAACTCTAATAGGAAAAACTTTTGAGCATAGTCAGAAACCTTCACATTCCCTTGATCAAGGAGCATGAACTTCTTCTCCTTATATTTAATGGCAACTAAAGAAATGAATCATGTAGTGAAGGCGATGCGGAAGTCCTCTGAGTCGAGGGGGTTTATAGTCAAATTTCGTTCACTGATGTGGTTTTCCCCCTAGATATTTGTGTCTCCTTAAAGGAGGTGGGTGGTGAATGGAACCTTCTTGTCAACTTGCACCTCTAATGTGCGGGAGCCATTTTCCATTGCTAAGGTCCAAGCATCATCTTTATCGACTGCCTCAATTTTGCCTTCACCCCAGAACTTTTCTATGTTGAGCTTGAGGAAGTCAATAACAATTACTCCGAGGTTAAGGTGGACTTCCAGAGGTTCACCGTTCTCGTTCCGGACAACTTCTTTAAGGGCCAAGGCACTAATGGCCTCAGTTAGTTTCTTTTGTTGCTCCATCCACATTGCATATGGGTAGTAGACCACCTTGTGTCCTACATGTTCAGAATCAGTAGCACCCTTGGGCTCATCTTCTATCATAACATCATATTTAGGGTTGGGACCATCTTTGGGGTTAGGGATGTCAAAGCAGATGGCCTCAAGTTTAAGACTTTTCTCTTTAGATGCTTCTTACTCCCTCTTCCTCTTCTTCTCAGAGGAGATTTTCTTCTTGTGGAAGGGCCTTGGTCCAACGTGCTCACCACGGGCTATGTTGTGTCATATAAACTATCAAGGTGAAGGATAGGGTTTTGAGGAAAATTGAGAGAAGAGGATGAAGCCTGAGATCAAGTAGAGTTTCGGGTGTGATTTTGTGTCCACGCAGAGAGGCTGGGGTTTATATATATCATCTGAAGTCGGCAAGATCAGCTCTTGGATGGGGAATCGGGTGAGACTCCAACAAGCCTCAACACTAAGTGAAATTTGGGGTAGGTGTGTTTGTCCTGTTCTCATAGAACTAATGAGCAAGTTGCTTGCTCGTACATTAGATTGTTGAGAAAGTAGTTTGGAAGGTGTTTGTGCTCTATTCTCAGTTTCCTTTCTTATTTGAGATAGGTGGTGACACAACCACCTTTGGATATCAAATCCAACGACTGTCATTTCATGCATTAAAATAAAAAGGTGAAAATATGATTATTTGATTTGGAAAAAATGTGTCACTTAATGTGAATCCTTCCACTTTAGGGATTCTAGAAAAATTCATATCTACTAGTCCTTTAATCCTTTTGCTCCCAAATCTTAAAGTAAAGTTCACAAAGACATTATATAACCATGTATTCAATTTGAGACCAAAATTTGAAAAGAAAAGGGATTTTTCTTCATATGCAAGGCTTCCTCTTATTTATGCAATTAAGAATTTAAAGCTAATCCTTTTCACTTTCTTTATTTTCTATTTTCTTTATTTTGATTACTCTTTTTATCAAAAACCATATAAAACCAAAATTCAATTATCAGCGGCCATTCATACCATTTTCTAGAGAATTCTACATCCTTCTCATAAATTTTCACTTATTAGCTATTATCCTTTTACCTTATTCTCATTATTGAATTTTCTTCCATTTGTTTCCCCATATTTTATAATTAGATTATTAAAATAGTAGAAATAACGAATTTCACCACAAAGGAGAATTTGTAAAAAGAAGTCATACTTATAAAACAGAGCATAACATATTACTAATATGCCCTTTATGTTCCAATAATTGCATTTCAATTTTACAAATACATGGGAAACCCAGGTTATAACATCCTCCCCCTCTTATAGGAATTTTGTCCTCATATTTTCTCTAATCATACAAACAATTTAGGGTGAGAAGTATCCATGTACGTCTTCAACTCCCATGTGGCTTCATCCTCTCCATGGTTCTTCCAAAGAACCTTTAGCATCTCTATATTTTTGTACCTGGGTTGCTTCACCTTGGTATCCAGTACCCTCATAGGTGACTTAGGGTATCTCAGCCTCCCTTGGAGTTCAATAGGTTGAATTCTCAACACATGGCTCGGATCCTTTACATATCACTTTAGATTGGACACATGTAACACATCATGCATCATACTATACTGTGGGGGTAGGGATACACGATAAGCGACTTCACCAATCCTCTCTAGGATCTCAAACGGACCCACATATCGGTGAATGATTTTTCCTCTATTGTTAGCTATAGCTCGGAGGGGTCAGCTTTTTAGAAACACATAATCACCTACATCAAAGCGTAAATTCGTCCATTTATCATCAACATACAACTTCTGTTGATCCCGGGCTCTCTTAATCCTCTGCTTGATCAAAACTTTATCTGTGTATAATTGTAGTTCTTTTGACCTCAGTAATCTTTTTTCACCAACATCATCATACTGAAGTAGTGACTGACATAGCCTCCCATAAAGAGCTTCATTCGTAGGCATCCTAATACTGGCTTGGTAGTTGTTATTATAAGCAAACTCAACTAAGGGAAAGTACTACTCCCATGATCCACCCCAATCAAGCATACATGCTCTCAACATGTCTTCTAGAGTCTGAATCATTCTTTCTGAGTATCCATCAGTCTAGGGGTGATAGGCTATGGTGAAATTTAATCTGTACCAAGTTCTTCATGTAATTGTTTGCACAACTTAGAGGTGAACTTAGGATCACAAATTGAGAAAATTGAACTTGGGACACCATGCTAGCAAGCTATTTATCTAACATAAAGTTTGGCTAGGTCTGACACCTTGGCAGTTATCTTTAGGTCTATGAAGTGTGCAAACTTGGTTAGACGGTCCACCACAACCCATATTGCATCATGACATTTTTTGGTCTTAGGGAAACCAACCACAAAGTCCACAATGATCTGATCCCATTTCCACTCAGGAATCTCAATTGATTGCAGTAATCCACTGGGTCGTTGGTGTTCATCTTTTGTCATCTGGAACGTGAGACAACTAGCCACATATGCCTCTACGTATCTCCTCATTCCAGGCCACCATAAATATCAATGCAAGCCATTAAACATCTGGTAGTGCTAGGGTGTACGGTATACTTAGAACCATGAGCTTCTAGCAAGATATGAGTTTTCAAAGGCAAATTCTTAGATACCCAAATGTGACTCCTATAGAGGATTCCACCATCAAATCCCACTAAGAGATGTGTTTGAGGTTTCTCTAAAAAACCTTGCATCTTGTCAAGCTCTGAGCTCGGTAACTAGGTAGATATTAACTTAGTCAACATGTCTGGTTTTATCTGGATGTTAGCCAAATAGACTCAGTCTTCTAGTGGTTGTAGAGTCCATCTAGAAAATTCCTCTAGTTCTTGCCACTAGGTAGATAAGACAGTTGCACACCTAAGCTGTTTTCAACTGACGACATCTGCTACAACATTAGCTTTTCCCAGGTGATAGGTGATGATAAAATCATAGTCCTACATACACTCGATCCATCGTCTTTGTCTTAAGTTCAGGTCCTTATGAGTCAGGAAGTACTTCAATATTTTGTGGTCAATGGAGATTTCAAAAGTGGCTCCCTCCATATAGATAGTGTTGCCAGATCTTTTGGGCATGAATAATCCTAGCTAGTTCCAGATCATGGTTCAAATAGTTCACATCATTTGTCTTGAGTTTTCTGGAGGCATAAGCAACAACATGTCTATTTTCTCTAGCACATATCCAAGCCCCATCTTTGATACGTCGATGAAGATCATAAAACTTTCATTGCCATATGGTAGAGTCAACATGTGTTGTGGTTAGATTTTCCTTCAACTCCTGGAATATATATTCACACAAGTTTGACCACACAAACTTCTCATATTTTCAAGTAAGCTTAGTGAGGGGCAAAGTAGTCTTTGAGAAATCCTTAATGAATCGCCGGCAATACTCGACCAATCCTAGGAAGCTATGAATCTCAGAAGGGTTATTTGGTGCAGGCCAATCACGTACCGCTGACACTTTGGCAGGATCCATAGAGATAATTTTCCCAAGGAACATGACACACTTTATCCAAAATTTGCATCTCGAGAACTTCAAAAAAACTTTTACTTTCTTAGGATATCAAGGACTCTAGATAGGTGGTCACAATATTGTCCTAAGTCATCAGAGTAAACTAGGATGTCATCTATGAATACTATGATAAAGGAGTCAAGGAAAGGTTGAAACACACTATTCATGAGGTCCATCAACACACTCGGGGCATTGAACAACCCAAAAGCATAACCAAAAACTTGTAATGGCCATAGTGGGTTCAAAAATAGTCTTTAGGATGTCCTCAATCCTAACCTGTAACTGATGGTAACTGGATCTCAAGCCAATTTTTGAAAATGTTTAGGCAGAATTGAGTTGGTCAAATAGGTTGTCTATACGGGGTAGAGGATACTTGTTCTTAATAATAGCTTGGTTTATCATTCTATAGTGTATGCACATACCAAGCGATCCACCTTCTTATTGAGAAAGAGGACTAGTGATCCCCATGGAGAACTGCTAGAGCGGATGAAGCCTTTATCTAGATATTCCTGTAGTTGCTTTTTCAGCTCAAGCAACTCCGTGGGGGGCATAGGGTAGGGTGCCCTGGAAATAGGGTTTGCCCTGAAAGCTAACTCTATGGAGAAGTCCACCTCTCTCACTAGATTTATACTAGGAGAATCATCTAGGAACACATCTGCATACTCACTGACCACTTCTATTTCATCTATAGGTTGCACCTTAGAATCTGACTCAGCGACTACTGCTATGAATGGCTGACAACCCTTGGCTATCATCTATTTTGCCTTAAAGGCTGACACATATAGACTAGTGGTAGCATCCTTCCTACCTTTAGTAGTAAAGGGTGGTTGACCAGGTCTCTGTATTCTTATTTTCTTTTCCCTGTAGTCTATTTTTGCTCTATAAGTATAAAGACAATCCATACCAATGATCACATCAAATCCATTCACATCGAGGAGGATAAATTCCATTGGGAGTTTATAATTTAGGTATTTAATAGATATAACATGGGTTTTGAAGAGAGATGTAAAGATTTGACCACTCTGTGTAATAACATCCAAATCTTAGCCTAAATGCTTAAAATTCAAACAAAACATAGTTGCAAGATTTTCCAAAATAAATATATTGGTAGAACTAGAGTCAAAAAGAGATTTTACATACTATCCCAAGATCTCAAGCATGCGTACATTATTTTTGTGATAGTCAAATAACTAAAGTATTTGCATATATAAAAATACAAAAAAAGAACTCCAAGGATGGTTACCCTCTATCAAACGATTGGCATTAGCATGTCCTTCTTCATTATCGATGGAGAAAACTCGAGCCTGTCGATGTTTACCTACAAGTGCGGCTGCGGCGGCTAGCTGTGCTGGTGCCACTGGCTGGGCCGCTACTCGGCTTGTCCTGGTGGTGGAGGAAGGGGGATGTTGGCTTGGAAGTATCCCTCTTGTATACATCTATATCACACCCTCTTCTCGAAGCGACACTTACCACCAAGAAACATCCCATAATTATGACATTTTGAATAAGCTCCATTCTGATGATTCTGGTGGAAGGGTTTTCCCTTCCCTCCATTTCTTCCTTTGCCACTATGACGACCTTAGGCTTTCCTATTATCATTCATGGAGCCAAATCATCCTTTAGTGAAGCCAAGGTACCCTTTGGGGTGGTTGTGTGGTAGCATCATTGTCCTCTCCATGTGCATGGAAGAGTTGAGGGCTTCTGTGAAGTCTTTGGGTTTTCTCGACATAACATGGGTGATGGGGACTTATCTAATGATGCAGACACTCTACAAAGTATTCCACTTGGCGTTTTTCTATCAACATGTAGCCAAATCACTCGAATAGGCAAAACTTTCGAGCATAGTAAAAAACCTTCACATTCCATTGATCAAGGAGCATGAACTTCTTCTCCTTATATTTGATGGCAACTGAAGGAATGAATCATGTAGTGAAGGCGATGCGGAAGTCCTTTGAGTCGAGGGGTTTTGCAGTCAAATTTCATTCACTGATGTAGTTTTCCCCCTAGATCTTTGTGTCTCCTTCAAGGAGGTGGGTGGTGAATGGAACCTTCTTATCAACTTGCACCTCTAGTGTGTGGGAACCATTTTCCATTGCTAAGGTCCAAGCATCATCTTTATCGACTGCCTCAATTTTGTCTTCACCTCAAAACATTTCTATGTTGAGATTGAGGAAGTCAATAACAATTACTCCGAGGTGAGGGTGGACTGCCAGAGGTTCACCGTTCTCGTTCCAGACAGCTTCTTTAAGGTCCAAGGCACTATTGGCCTCAGTTAGTTTCTTTTGTTGCTCCACCCACATTGCATATGGGTTGTAGACCACCTTGTGTCCTACAAGTTCATAATCAACATCACCTTTGGGCTCATCTTCTATCATAACATCATCTTTAGGGTTGGGACCATCTTTGGGGTTAGGAATGTCGAAGCAGATGGCCTCAGGTTCAATACTTTTTTCTTTAGATGCTTCTTCCTCCCTCTTCCTCTTCTTCTCAGAGGAGATTCTCTTCTTGTGGAAGGGCCTTGGTCCAGCATGCTCGCCATGGGCTATGTTGTGTCATATAAACTATCCTTAATTTTTCTTTTGATTAGGGTATTATTTAATCATAAAAGTTATGTCCATGACATCTTATTTACATGGATTTAATTATTTGACAAAGGAAGTCTTAATTCCTAATAACCATAATCCTAATATTCAAGAAGGGATAAAGAAAATAGTTACAGGTACCTATGTTTTGGTGAGTGAAAGGGGTAGAGAAGTGATGAAAGTAGATGAGAAGAGATCCTAGAGGTATTTTATTTCGAGTAAAGTCCGCTGACTTCGTCCAGTTAGGAAGCACGGGTCCGGGAGTCCTCATAAGCCGACTAGCGGTGCGGAGGAAAATATTGGAAGCCTCAAATCATGGTCACTTCTAAACACCATCGTCTTTAGACAACCCTCTAATAATTTCCTTTGGGCTCTACAAAATTTTCAAAATTTAATAATTATTAGAGGTTAATGGAAACTGGCTCTGATACCAATTGTAAAGACCCCCTCCCCATGTTATCCCCTATTCATGTGGACCAAGAGGGAAGGACCATTAACATAAGTACATGATCGAGTTTTATCAAATAACCAAAAATAATTAATAAATTTTTACTAGATTGAATAGTGGTTGTACAAGATAAATTTTCCATACATGGATTACATAATATGATCGTCTAGGGTTTGCAACATGAAATAAAGCTATCTAACTAAATCCTCCAAATTTACATTTCTTCTTGTTCATTTGGTTCCTTCTTCTCTAGATGTCCATTTTCCATTATTCTTGCAAGTATGATAACATATTATCCTAAAACGAAGAGAAAACAAAACTCAGAAAGTTTAACAATTTATACTGGTATGTGGGGGAAACAAAATATTCACAATTATTTGTAACAACATAATCACAACAATTAATGTTTACATAAACAAGATTAACATTGTTAGTCATAACTACTCAACCCTGATCTATCAAATATCTATTGAACCCCTCTTGGGTATTGTCCCTACAGTGGACATAGGCTACCTTCTCCCCACATGTGCTTGGTTCCATATGTGTATTCCCCTATTCAGGCAGATGACTTTTGATAATCCTCTACCCCATGGGATTAACCATCAATTTCCTTATATAACATAGATCCAGAGGCGGCTTAGGATTCGAGCTAGTTATGTCTATATAGTGTTATAGAAATAATGACTATATAGTTTGTAGGAAATAAATAAACATGCAATTACTCTAAAATTTATCCAACAACCTTTAGAAAACCTCAGGACACTAAATGGAGTAGTCTTAGGGGTAACCACATGCCTATTTTAGAGTAACCTATAGATATCCAAGCATATATAACAAGAGCAATGAAGCAAGCAAGTAAGAAACTACCTTGAAATTAAAGCATAATGACCATGTATTATTATTTTATCCAAAACCTACAATTAATGACTAACTTGGGTTCCACGTAAGGGTTTTAGGTCAACTTAGGGTTTAGTTAGTGTCTTGGATTTCTATCCCTAATTATCACTTTTCATGTTCCTTCAGGTAATAAAACCTAATCTAAACATTAATTGCACTTTTCAATCTCAAGGAAACTCTAATTCATCATTTAATGAGTTATTAACCTCAAATTCAGTTATAAATTGCCACTAAAATTATATAACTAGGGTTTGTCTGTGGTGTGACTGGCTTGAGGGAGGGGTTCCAGGCTGCCGGTGAGTGTCGACCCACTCCCCCCGTTCCACTCTTCCTCTCTAGGTCGTGTGGATCTAGTTTTCTGGTGGCGGTGTTTGTCCTTCTCTGGCTCGTCTCTCCTGTTCTACGACGATGGCATACGGACCTCGGGTCTAACCTCCCAGTGGCGTCGGCAGCAGTAGAGCTTGGCGGCTTTGTAACAACTACTGGGGCAAGCTTTGGTGGTCTTCCTTAGAGCTCCCTTCGAGTGGATCGGGCTCTGTCCTCCACCGAGCTGGTTCTAGCGGCCGGGATCTCCCCCCCCTTTCTTCTTTGTTCTGATTTCCTTTACAATTTTGGGTTTTCTATTTGGTAGGGTCAGTGGCAGTTTATCCGCCTATTTTGTCACTGCTAGTCAGTGTTTATTTGCCACCACTAGTCGGCATTTTATCTATCACGGTTTGTTGTGACCTCTCTTCAGGAGAGGGATGAGATCTCTAGCTACGGCTAGATCTCCTTTTTGATTTGGCTTGATCTTGTTACTCAGTTGTATGGCTTGGTTTGAGTTGATATACGAGTAGAATATCGTCTTTTTCTAGCACCTCTACCACTACTCAATGCTCAGGTTGAAGGAATTCTTCATGAAAAGCTGCTTAAGACAGCCTCAAGGAAGAAGAATCAATGCAAAAATGTCTCACTCTCATTCCAATATGAGTTGTAGTGCTCTTGGGTTACAGAACTTGATGTCTGTTTATTATGTTTGTCTCTTTCTTCCCAATTGTAGATGTCGTATGGCCAACAAGTAATGAATCAATTCATTTGCTCTAAAAAAACCTCAAATTCAGTCCAAATTATCCTTTTTATCCATAAAGGTAAAATTTTTATTATTAATAACAATTGAACGCATTAAAAACACTAAGACCAAAAAATTAGGGTTTCCCTGCATTTAACACATAAAAGGTTGCAAATTTAAATACTTTCAAACTACAAGTAGATATAGGTCAAGATTATATTTTTATTGAATAGCTTGCATTTTTATGATCATAATTCATATATTATTTGCCTTTATTGGACAATCATATGATCTATAATGATTTTTACAAAATAAAAACATATATACCAACCACAGGTCATCGCCTAGGCGGAGGACCCCGAGTCAGCACTGCCAATGCAGCTGGGCTGGCCAATTGGCTTTCTCCAATTGGTCTTCCCGCCCGCATGGCATTCACTAGCCAAATCGAAAAAGAAAAGAGGGAAGGTCCAGTTTGCCCTTACCTCTCCAACACTTGCGTAAGGGTAGAGTGGTCCTATCCATGTGAATCGTCTTATACCTCTCATTGATAGACTACTGCTCCCACAAGCATCAACTAGGATGTTGACTTCACATTGAAACCCTCTGGCACAACCAACGATGATGCCAAAACCTCTTCCTGTCCTTGTTGAACACGCTGAGGGCATCAATTCCCTCGAGGTCAGTAGGAGTTGCTGGGATGGAGAGGAGGATCTCCAACAGAATGGCAAGGAGATATCAGGGTGAAGGATAGGGTTTTAAGGGAAATTGAGAGTAGAGGATGAAGAGTGAGATGAAGTAGAGTCTCGGGAAAAATGTTGTCCTCACAGAGAGCATGGGGTCCCTATAAATCATCCGAAGTCGGCATGGTCTACTCTTAGATGGGGAATTGGGTGAAACTTTAAGAAGCCTCAAAACTAGGTGAAATATGGGGAAGGCATGTTCATCCTTTTCTCACGGAGGTGAAGAGAAAGTTGCCTTACTTGCTCGCACATTAGATTGCCGATAAATTGGATTGGAAGGTGTATGTTCTCTATTTTCAATTTTCTTTCTTATTTGAGGTAGGTGGTGACACAACCACTGTTGAATCTCAAATCCAATGACTATCATTTCACATGTCAAAATAAAAAGGCTAAAGTATGATTATCTGATTAGGAAAAATTGTGACATTAAATGTGAATCCTTCCACTTTAGGGATTCTAGAAAAACCATATCGCCTAATCCTTTGATCATTTTCTCCCAAATTTTAAAGGATAGATCATCAAGACATTATCTAACTAGGGTACAGTTTGAGACCAAAATTCAAAAAGAAAAGGGACTTTTCTTCATATGCAAGGCTTCCTCTTATTTTATGCATTTAAGGCATTAAAACTAATCCTTTTCAATTTCTTTCTTTTCTATTTTCTTTATTTTGATTACTCTTTTTATTAGAAACCATAACCGAAATTCAATTATTGGTCGCCTTTCATACTACTTTCAAGAGAATTATACATCCTTCTCATAAATGTGGCATCCAACTCATAAAAACAAGATTAACTAATGCGGAAGCGTATTATTAGCAACGGATTATTGAAAATCACTAAAAATTAAAACCATTTATCAAGAGATCCATTCACAGGAAAACTCTTTCATTCAGAACCAAAGTAAATCATTACATCCTGGTTCATATATACATATCATGTATCATTGCTTCCCGAGGCATAACAACATTCACTGCTCTGTCTCAACTGTACACAGGTAGTATAAGAACCTCGAGGCTTGAAGCCCAAAATCTCATATCAAATTATTAAAAGCACTAACTCCTAGGACCCGAGAGTACAAAGACGACTCATAGGACTAACTATACATAACCAGACATCCAATATCTCCACCTGATGGATCACTTCTGTCCTTGTTGTTGTTGTTGCTGCTCTTCCTCTACTACAAAGATTCTTCCTCTTTGTTTGTGTTTACCTAAAAATGTTGGATTCCACGAGGGTGAGACAATTATAAAAATTTTCCCAGCAGGAGATATAACTCTCTGCCAAAAACATTATTATTGCAGTTTAATAGAAAAAAAACTGAGCAGTGGAATCGTATATTAACTAGCAGATAAATGTTTAATAGAAAAAAAAACTGAGCAGTGGCATTGTATATTAACTAGCAGATAAATCAACATCTATGCATATTAGAGCAACATTCTTATGCAAGTATTTCAACTATAACTGATAAGCAGCATGTCTAATATTCAATAAAGAATTGAGAAACATTTATATCACTTATCCATCTGGGATATACTAAGTCAAATAACATCAACCAGTGATTCTCGTATCTCAATCTTATGAAAATATGCTACACGGATGATTACATTTTTCAAACATACTTAAGCTCTGAGGAGATGAGGTATACCGCTCATCCTCCAGCCGACCATTGCTAAATCGAAAACGATACCATAAATAGGTCAATGGAAGAGCCGGATTCCCATGACCTCCCACATCCCGATCAGTACGGGACCACAAGCAGGACTATCTTAACTGCTCAATATAGATTTCCAGGGTATACTGGAACTTTGCTATAGAGTTCAGCGTCAACTGCACTCTCATCGAAAATCGAGAGAATTAATGTTTATCTCCATCGACCCGACATTAAATATCATTGGAAGATTAATGATACATCCATCCCAAACATCGGGAGATTTGTGATACATCCATCCCGACACATGAAGGATTGAGAGGCTTAATGTTTACCTTCCATCAATCTCTTCAGAAGGACATAAGGATATTTTTCCCATTTACCCCCACATATTCAGAATATGCGAATTCTAAGAAATTCCATAGGAAAACCTGTTCCACCATCACCAACTACTGACGATGATGGATCTATGGTCATAGCACTACATGAACATATTTCACTTGATTAATTAAGTACATTTTCATATTCTTTTAGCATCAGTCAAGTTTTCAAACATAACTTATTATGACAATGCTATAAAGAGACATGTACTATTTTCATGAATTACTTACCAGTCTTTGAAAGACATTGGGAACTCAGTCCCTCATTTCAATACTGGAAATTCTCATCCTATCACAATCTCATTACCATAATCATATGGTTCTGGGTATTCAAACCCTTAGCTCATCATTGAGCATTGTTACCACTTTTCTAGGGTAATTATCACCTTTAGGTCATCTGCCCAAGGTAAACATGATATTTGCTATTACATGCATCACTCATGGTACTTGAGGCTCATTAACTCTCTTGTTACCTCTTACCAGGCAACAAGGTATATTATGGCACACAAGGCCCAATCACAATAGTGAATTAAACATCATAGCACATACCTGGCTATGACCATCATTTCAAAATACATGCAAGGTTAGCACAGATGATAACAGTGATATCAATTGCATATCAGTACCATGTAAAATAATTATGGATTCACTATTCAAGG
The DNA here is from genome assembly GCA_963693085.1 of Alisma plantago-aquatica. Classification (NCBI taxonomy): domain Eukaryota; kingdom Viridiplantae; phylum Streptophyta; class Magnoliopsida; order Alismatales; family Alismataceae; genus Alisma; species Alisma plantago-aquatica. The sequence goes on from OY856409.1 coordinate 1,774,800,787, forward strand.
GTAACACCACTATTCCCTTACTAGGGTTAGGGTTTCCCATTTCATACCTTTTGAGGATATTCATCCCATTACCCACATCAAGGTTATGGTTTATCACCATATTGCCCAAGATTAGGGTTTCATAAAGCATTACATAGTCTCACCCTGGATTTGAGCTCCACATCACATCAAACATCAGGGTTTCTCATAAAATCACCCTAAGATAGGGTTTCACATAAATTTCACCCAGATTAGGGTCTACATTCAATAACCCACCATTAGGGTTTATTATTCATCCCAATTAGGGTTTTATGTTCCATTACCCATGATTAGGGTTTAGTATTCATCCCAATTAGGGTTTTGCATCACATTAACCTAAATAAGGTTTATACATATCATCACCATGGATTAGGGTTACATCCTTAACCTGGATTAGGTTTCACATATAATTGCCCTGAAATAGGGTTAGGGTTCAATGACCTTGTCAATTAGGGTTTATGCTCATGAATAGGGTTTCATGATCTCTTTACTAAGGATCATACCCTTAATCACCACATGAATCATACTCATGTATGAATTCCATTTTATCATCCTCTCAACTTTATTAGGTTATATTAACCCTTCAATCAAGTACTTACAGCTATGATTGACATAGTGTACTAAGTTATTGTTCTCATAAGCAATTAGGGTTTACCCCTTTTATGGTACTAATCATTTAGGTACTTTTAGGATTTCAACCTTTGTACCTTCATTGATTACCATCATTATCAATCATTGGATCATTGGAACAATCATTACCTTCAATTTCCAAATGATTGAATCACAATTGACATTTGTTTGGTTTTGATGTTTCATCACCAAACGGTTTTGAAACCGTTTGACCCCAAACGGTTTGACCATCTAATTATGTGTTAATGAAGAAGGACATAATATCGATCGACAAAATCCAGATCAAAGTTCAAAAATGGGTTTCCTTCGTTATTAGGATTCTACCACAGTTTTTTGAGAATTAATATTCCCTAGATACTATTTGTTTCAATTAATGAACCCTAAATAGGAGTGTTATCTTGTAAATAAAAAAAATCAGTAATAATGCCTCAAAGTTCTGATACAATGGTTTCATAATGAAGAGGTTTTTTACTCAATTGGTATTTTTTGATAATTTATCTGACAAGGGAGCTAATTATAAACTATTTTCTAAGAATACCGTTGATTTTGGGATTTAAAGTTGATTTACCTGATGAGATGGGATCAACACCTCAGGTGGTGCTCCTAGATTAGCCCACACTTGTCGGCCCACCTTTCCTTGTCTCTCACATGGCTGTTGTGGTCAAGATTAAATCGGTTGGTTCTCCCTCGGTCGGTTGGTATAGTTTGGTTTAGAAACTAGGTCGGGAACTTGGCATGTTGCCCGCTCTGCTCCTCGCCCTCACGCTCCTGAGTCTGATGTGATGCTCCCCAATGCAGGTGTCATCATTTCCTGGGATCCCAATAGGGAACTCCACAATATATTAACATCCTCAGCACATAAAATTGGCACCTCATCTTCACCAGAACTCCAAGAAGCCCTTTGGCACCTTGGCTCCTTAGATAGATTTGAAAGCCCCATTACCGCTATTTGGTTGTCTCCCCCCACTGTCACAAGCAGGAAGAAGAAAGGGTGAAAAAGGGACATGTCACCCTTCTGATCAAATCAATCTCACTCAGAGAACCACAACAGCCCAACAAACTTCGAAAGATATGATAAACTCATAAGGAATACCATCCTTCTTGCGAAGAGGAAGGTATCGAGATTGTCAAGCTCTTCAAGCCTAGTGTTGTCATAGCAGGGTGGAAAGAGCAAGAACAATTATGAAACTCTTATCGATGACTCAAATCATCACAACTCAAGTAGAATTTTATCATTATCTCTCAGATGCATGCCTGTGGAGAAATCATTCTCCTAATCCAGTCTTCCTCTCCACCATGATGGAGCTCGTCTACCGCTGGATCAAGTTCTGCAGGCGAGTTTGTATGGATTATGTAATGACCGGTATTCAAATTAGTCATCTAATTAGGGTTTACTAGGATGATTGTATGCTTAACTAAGTTGATCATTTTTTAAAGCTTTATTAATGATGGTAGTTAAGCTTTTATGTTTTAAATATAATGAGAAGGTTTAATCATACTTTGATTCACATAATTAGGGTTAAGATTTGGAAACCCTAATTGGCCCAAATTAGGGTTTTGGTTACATATGAATATAGAATTTGATAAGTATAGTGTCTCACTAAATGATTTTGAGTATTTTATGTGTAACTTTGATTTAGTTCAAACTTAGATATGATTTATATATATTAAATGTGATCACTATTGAAAAATATAAGAATTTTTGAAGAATGTTCTGACATGTTTGTTGGTCAAGTTTCAAACTCGACCGACCATATTTTTAGATTGATATAGCAGTGTGGTAATTGAATTTTATATTTTTATTGGTAAATCCAATTTATCTGAAATTTTAACTGTAGTTTATAAACTCCATCATAGACATAATATTAAATTGGAGAAATTTTGGATGATGTATGATCTCTGCAGAGAGGGGTTTTGGTCGAATTCTGTGAAGGACAAACTCGACTGTCCATGTTGCAGACTACAATATAGCAGTGTAGTATTTGATTGTAAGTTATTTATTGGTAAATCCAAATGATCTAAATTTTTTATTATTTCTTATAAACTCAGTTTTAGAAATTATAATAAAGTTTTATAATTTTTGAGTTCTGAAAAATGTGGTGTTGATCGAGTTTATAACTCAATTGACCAACCAGTCTGAGCAAAATAAAAATATAATGAAGTGCTTGTTTGCAATTGTTCTAAGCACCTCGCCAACCTAACATACAAGCCACTCTCATAAATTGTCATTCCTATAAAAGAAACAAAATTCTTTAGAGAGAGGAGAGCTAGGGTTTTGAGAAGAGAAAGTGGTGGAGATGTTGACCTAGGGTTTCTCTATCCAAGATATGATGAAATCAGGTAAGTTTAGCTTCTTTGTATAGAATTTCATGGTGAATCTTCTCTCACACATCTAGATTCTATCTCTTCTCTAATTTGATTCAAAATCACATCAAATATCCCCCTTTTCTCACTCTTTCTCTTCTAATCCCCATTTATAGGGTTTTCGAGTTGAGAGGAGAAAGAATTGGATTCATGTGCGAGAGTTTGATTGGATTTCAAAAAATTCAGAGGTTGACCTACGTTTTTAAGGTGCATGACACCTAAGGTGAGTGTTTTTATCCCTCTATGTTTTGTATTCATGTTGAAACCTAATTCTATCTGGCTAAAACAATCAGAAACCTTGTTTGTATATGTATGTGTTTGGATTGGATTTAGGAAAGATATTGGGGATCCAATTGTAATGATTTTGATTATTTCTCATTGATTAGAACTCGATTAGTTCCTGATATACTGATTGAGGATCCATGGGTATTCTTATTGGGTAGATGACTATGCTATTTCATGTGATTTTTTCCTAAAAACCAGCCCAATGGTCGATATGCTTGGAATTGAATTGACATGTATAAAATCATATTTGAATTGTACTAGATTGTATTATACAAGTGTATTGTGGAATGTTAATGGAATTGAATGATCATATATCCTGATTAGGATTTGTGTTGAGGAAGTGAATCAAATGAGTCAACTAATCAATGAATACTCATGATTGATGAATGAAATGTGTGAAAATGGAAACTAGGGTTTCCATGTTTATGAATAACCCTAATGAACCCTTGAATCATGATTGGATTACTGAATGATATGATTCTTATGATATGTTGAACTAAGGAATGACTTATTAAAAACCCTAAAAGTTTATTATTAAGTTGATTATGAGTGATAAAGCTAGAACTTGTATATGATGTTGTAAATGTGATCAAATGCTGAAGTTGAAAGTATTAATACTTCAATTGAATATGATGAGTCTTACTAATATCATCTAAGTATAATGCATTTGTTTTATTATAATAAAGAATGATCATTGTTGATTATGGGAATGACATTAGAAGTTAATGACATGGTACACTTATCTAAATATAAGAAATGATATGAAGAAAAAATGTATTGATGGTGATGGCAAGTTAAAATTGAAACTAATGTAGTTATTATGATGAAGTCTTTAATCCTTTGTTATAATTACATCTGGCTTAAGACAAATTGAATGAAACATACTAAAATTAGACTTTGATGGATATGAAAAGCGAAGTATATTATATCAAGTGAGTTAAAAATGATTGGTTCTAGTAATTTAATGAACAATACATGAGAGAAGTTGAGATTAATGAATATGAATTGAAGGAAAAAGATGAGAATTAGCAGACAAACTTAAGAAACAAACTCTAACCCTAAAATGTTGAGCTAGATGGTGCTAATGAATAAATATATCAAATGAGGGATTAAGGAACATACAGAATTGTAGTTTAATTCAATTAAAAGATGAGGTTCAAGCATTTGAATTGATTTACAAGAATGTGTTCTTGTATTGTGATTGTTTGATAGAATACATACTATGAGAGTGAACTATTTTGATGGAATTCAAATGATAATCAACATGTGTTGATTAGTAACCCCATAGGAAGAATGTGAAATAAAAGAAGAAGAGAATTGTTTGTTATGCATGTATATGCATGAAATTTATTGGCATCAATTTAGATTGGATGGAACAAGCATGTGTTACATGATAAATCTATTCTGAGTATGAGGAATGATACATGATGTCTATATGCTTTTACTATTCCTAGTTCTAATGCCTCTGCTAATATTTGTTCAGAATTGTGATATACAGTGAATTAAGAATATTTAAAATTGAATTTAATATCCACTCCTTACATTGAGAAACCCGGATAAGGGTAAATGTTTCATAATGAGATTATGACTAGGGATGGAAGCCCACTAATGATGATAAAACCCTAATGGGGTAAATGATTGACAATAAGATTATGCATTTGGCTGAAGGCCCACTTTTGATGATTGTTATGCGATGAAGTAGAAGATAGAAATAGTCATATGTGTGGCAATATACAGATTTATTGTGATTCTTGCTTTGATTATTGTCCTTATTGATAAACTTGATCTGTTTCATGTTTTTCTTGTTATGCGAGAATACACAGATATGATATATGATGTTTTGAATTCTTTTAAGATGAGTAAAAGAGATTAATAATAAGTGAAATGATGAAACATCTAGTTAGGTTCCCTGAACATCGTGAGTTTCCCTTGAGGACCACACTGGGGAAACAAAATGGATTTCCTTGTAGTAATACATGAATTATGAGAAGGATTTCTAGAGTGTGGATCGATGCCTTAAAGGTTCGACCACTAAGATTTAGGAGTGAGTCATCTGGAGTGGCTCTGGCCCTAAATCCTTGTTGTGAAAGTCTATGTCCAGATGGAATAGACTATGATGAAATGAAATATGTGAAATGTGAAATGAAAAATTTGTGAAATATTGTGATATGTGATATACTATTTTGTTGGTTCCTATCTCGTGTACTCGAGATGAGGACGTGAGCCTCTTTGGGCAACCCTGAGGTGGCCAGTGTCTGTTGTTGATATCTTAGGGTGGCCGGCTAAACCCTAAGATAGTGATGGTGATTCGTTGACACGAGAATCAGGTGTGGCAACTTCTACTTGGTGAGGTACAAGCCAAGTAGTTTTAGGGAAAATGAATGAAAGATGATAAGCCATGTAGAACATGATTTGAATTATTATTACATTCTTTGTACTACTAGTTGATGATTTGTCATTGTTTTTTTTTGGAAAATTGGGTAAGTATATTCCAAAACCCCCCAAAAAGGGGGACAAAGTTACAAGTCACACCCTAACATGTGACTACAAGCTCCTAGGAATTGGTTACAACAGATCCTCATTCCTAGAAATTAAAGGTGGTAAATCAAGACTTGATTTAAAAGTAAAATACATTCTCTTGATTTCTAAAGCAAGGCGATTGAAGATGACAATGAAGTCTGAGACGCCACCATTATGCAACCTATTATTGTATTCAGCCTAAACAAAGTGTACAACTCCAGTGATAGCCCAAAGTTCAATGATTTTAGCATGTTTGGATCTCTTGCCGATATCAGCAAGGCATTCATAAACAGAATAAGAAGATCTGATATTAAGTTTAAGTTGTGCTCGACCCCAAATATATCTCCAATATTTGCAGCCATCAAACAAATGTGAGACTGAGTCATTGTGTAAACCACACAATAAGCAAGTAGGGACAGGAGCGCCCGACCAAGAGCTGATTTTTTCCAAAGTGGAAATGACATTGGTAAGAGCTCTAAAGCAAGTAAGACTCCACCTTGGATACTGCTTGGACGACCATAGATTCTCAAAAACCTTGTCTGATGGTCTACATTGTCTGCAAGTGTCCAAGAGATCCTTGTCCGCCCACAAGGAAAAAGAAGGCCAAAGTGCAACCATGCGTTTATGACAAGTAGAGCCACAACTAGATGTCGCAACCAGAGAATTGCCATATCTGCTAGACATCCATGTGCTCCATATGCATTGCGTTTGAGTGAACCTTTTAATGTGGCACATAGTGTAGAAATCAGCTTCTTCGTCCAGTCTTTTGAGGCCAAGACCACCATCAAATAAAGGGTAAGACAGACGATCCCAACATGAGGGATGTGTGGAACTACCCCATAAGAAGTCAGAGAGAAGCAACTCCATCCTACGTAGAACAACAGGAGGAATATCACCCATACGAAGCCAATAGCTAATCAAACCCATAGCACAATGTTTGATGAGAATAATGCGTCCTGCCATAGATATTTTAGAACCCGGCCATCTTTGTATCATGTCTCTCAGTTTGTCCGAGCATTCATGATAGTGACGCCTCCTAAGGTTACCGCCTGTAATAGGGAACCCAAGGTACTTCGTTGGCCATGAACCATGCTGCATCCCCAAGCAATTAATCAAGGCATCTTTGTTGTGGCATGAAAAAGATAGAAAAATGTGGGTTTTATTTGGATTACATTTCATGCCAGAGGTAGACCCAAAGTTGTGTAGAATTTTCTTGAGGTTCACAAGGCTGCGCATACGACCTTCAGAAAAAATAAGAACATCATCCGCAAACAGAAGATGGCTAAGAGCTTTGGTTCTATTGATAGGATAGTTGCAAATAAGCTTGTTGTTGTAAGCAACCTAAATGCATCTACTGAATTCTTCCATAGCCAGCGCAAAGAGTAAAGGTGACAAAGGATCCCCTTGCCTAAGCCCATTGGAGCTTTTGAAAAACACCACATAAGAACCATTCAACAAGAGAGAGAATGAAGAAGTGTCCACACATTGCTTAAGAATGAATATTAACTTATCATTAAAGCCAAGGTCAATGAGACATTCCCATAAATAAGACCAACGAACGGAGTCAAAAGCCTTTGTGATATCCAACTTAATGCAAGAAACAGGAGGGTTGATTTTGCGGTTGAATTTAAGAGTAAATTCAGCCACAAGGAGAGATCAATCCTCTATGCTTCTTCCTTTAACAAAAGCACCCTGGAAAGGAGAGACAATATTCGGCAAAAGAGTGGCTAGCCTTTTGGATATGACTTTGGCAATGACTTTGCACATCATCGAGTAGCAAGAAATAGGCCTGTAGTCAGCGGGAGAAGAGACCATGTCCTTCTTAGGAATGAGAGTAAGGAATACATGGTTTACTTGCCTCACCATGTTACCACCTTAGAAAATCCACTTGGTGGCTTTATGGAGATCATCGCAAATAATATCCCAGTTATGTCTATAGAAATAACCATTGAAGACATTTGGGTCTGGGCTTTTACTAGGTCCTATGCTCCACACAGCATCATGAACCTCATTCAAACTTGGTGTAGAACAAAGCATGTCATTGTCATTACCGGAGACAAGAGGAATCCAGTCCAGGATACAAGAACTTGTTGCAACTTGAGGTTGATTATAGAGATACTCAAAAAAGTTGACAGTATCATTCACAATGTCATCACTATCCTACAAAAGATTACCTTGTGAATCAAAGAGCTCAAGGATAGAATTAATAGCATCCCTCTTCTTAACAATGGTATGATCAACTTTGGTATTTCTATCTCCATTGGAAAGCCACTCCATCCTGCTGCGTTGCCAGAAATAGACCTCCTCAGCTTTAACAAAAACATCCAATCTTGCAAGAGTATGTTTTTCAGCAAGAATAAGATCAGAGTCAAGAGGACTTCTACATAAAACAACAGAGATATCATCAAGCTCCATTCTTTCCCTAGCAATCTGATTTTTGAGATTGACATATTTTTTGGACCATGTTTTTAGCTTGTCCTTGACAAGTTTGAGCTTATGACAGAATTGAATCAGAGGATTTCCATTGACCTCAGTAGCCCCGGTGTCTTTAATGATGTCCCGACAACCCTCCCAGTCCATCCAGAAGTTGAGGAATCAAAAAGGTTTCTTCTTGAAAGAGATAGACTTCATATTGATGTTCAAGGCACAATGATCAGAATAGCAGCAAGTGATGAACTTAGTTTTGGAACCAGGGAATTTAGTAAGCCATGCATCATTGACAAAAGCTCTATCAAGTTTACAAGCAACTCCATTAGAAACACCTTGTTTGTTATGCCATGTGTACACCTCTTTACCAATGATAGGTAATTCTGTGAGACCTGCATTATCTAGGACAGCATTGAACAAGCTAATGATGGAGGAGGGAACCTCACAACCTCCCACTTTTTCTTCTTGTTTCCTGATGTTATTGAAGTCACCAGTGATGAGACCAACTTCGTCAATGGTACCAGCAATTCTAACCAAAGTATCCCACAAAGTCGAACGTTCAACAACAAAATTCCTAGCATAGACGGCTGTAATATACATGTTAAGACCACCTTTGTTTGTGCACTTCATTGTAACGTGTTGATCACCCATCTCAGTCATACAAGTATCCTAGCAGTTGGAATTCCAACCAATATATATATGTCCATTAGGATCATGCAGATGGTTAGAGACCCAAAGCCACCCTTTAGGGAACATGCGGTCAGAAGTATGAATCATATGAGTTTTAATTTTAGTTTCAACAAGAATGGCCACAGTATCTTTATTATCCAGGATAGTCCTTCTTACTTCTTTCTTTTTATGTGTGCTACACAAGACAACGGTTGGGCATGTGCCTACTATGTGATGTGATTTATGGACCTAATCATCAAACATGTTGTATTGGAAATCGATAACATACAACATGTATTATACATAGTCTCATTAGATAATATGAAATATATGAATCTTATTATATATTAATATAATTATGTATGTACGTCATTCTCTTTGTAGGTCTTTAAAACTGAGGACTTCAACACAGGTGCAAAGCGTTTCGATGTACATGCTCCCTATACGAGAGATGAATTAGATGTTGTAAGAGAAGATTGGGCAAAAGCCCTACAAAGAGTGGGAATTTTTCAATATGATTTGGATGACAATGATGATGATGAATAAAGAATAACTTTGTTCTCATAATTAATTTTGTGTGAATGTGAATGAATTTTTATGAATTGTCATGTGTGTGATAATCATCAATACATGAATGTTTCTACATGTGTTTGAATGTGAAAAGAGATAAAATAAATGGAACTGCAGGTTGCTACTGGTTTCTACATTTGTGTGATGAAAAAATAATATGAATTAAATTTCTTATACATGAGTGTGAATCACATATATAATAATTTGTCCATCATGTTAATTTTGCAGGTTTGTGGCCGATATCAATGGATGTCATAAACCTGCAGTTCATAACTAAACTGTAGGTTTCTCATCCTACGACCAGCCACAGCAGGTCTGTAGACTGATAGGAAAAAAAACCAAATCATAGGCGTCGGTTATTTGTATAAAACTGACAAAATATTGTTAATGTGTCGGTTTCCATACTAGCACCGACGTTGATTTCCCTAATGAGGCCAGACACCACGGCCGTGCTGGTTAGCACGGCCGTGGCAGTAGACCAGGCATAAAATACGTGTCAGATATCTGTATAAAACCAACGATATATGGTTACAATGGCGGTTGCCATACTAGTAACCGACATTGATTTCCCTAATGAGACCAGACACCACGGCCGTGCTGGCCAGCACGGCCATGTAAGCGGGTGATTCAGTGTAGGTTTCGAAGCAGATAACCGACGCCTATACCCCCTGCTGGCCCATTTTCGGCGCGTTTTCGGTGGCGCGTGAAGGGTTGTGGTGTCGGTTTGAGAACCGACGCGTAAAGGTTGGGCTTTTAGCAGAACCCACATAGGTTTCGCTTAGAAACCGACACTAAAGGCCTTAAATAACCGACACTAAAGGCTGATTATGTACTAGTGTGGCTTCCCTGAGCCACGAACATTGGTCATGAGGAAGGTCATTAAATACTCCTAGAAGAGGATTGAGTCATGTGAGACCCATCACCTTTAGAAGCCTTCAAATTTTTGGACAAAGAAGAAGTATCAGCAGAGTATTCAACTTGGATGGGGTAGCAGCATCAGAGCTCGCCTTTGAACCACCACCATCATTGTTGCACTCGGTAACACCAACAACTCTACTAGATGTCCCACCGGTAACGCTAGCACCACTGTTATGCGACGATCCTCTAGCATCCGCGACAGCAACATTGGATGTCTCTGTGGAGGTGCCAGCCCCCTCCCCAGCAACAGGCTCTACACCACCAGTGAGAGCAGTCATGATGCCCTTGTTAGTAGCACCACCCCCAGTGGCAACCACCAGAGGTACAACTCCATCGCCTGAGGGAGAAGTAGCCTCACCCCCACCTGAATTGCATACAACAGGAGTCACACCTCCATCTATATTAGCACCATTACCGACGCCTAGGTCTACAACAGAGGCACCCTCTCCACCCGCAGAACCTCCGCCCAAGGAGGAAGCTTCACCACTGGAATCGGTAAACACCGCAAACCTGTTGTTTGAGTGAGCAGCATCATTTTGAACCTCGTCCCCCACCGCCGCAAATGCCTTGCCCTTCCTATTCACGACTTTCCACACCTGAGATGGTTTCGGAGCAGGTTCGTCAACAATGACCTTGGGGTTGATCGGGCAATCGCAGTCATCATGCTCAAAGACCTTTCACTTCGTGCATCTTTTGGGAAGATATTCTTAATGGATCTTGACAGCAATAGGTTCTCGACGTGGCATGTTAACCCAGATCTCCGTAGGGGGTTCCTCACCGGCTTCAACCTCCACGAGCACCCACGCCTCACCAAGGGATTCCATGCCAATCGACTTGTAATCAATCCTTAATAGTTTACCCACACCGCTGGCCACAATCCCGACCGCCCTGGATGACCAATTCTTGTCCATGCTTGGAATACCAATCCAAAAAGGAATGGAACTGAAGAAATCCTAATGAAGGTCATCGCCCGTCTTGTAATCCTTGACAACCACGAGCCGGTTATCGAACCATCGCGGTCCGCTATTGATGACGTTTTTCTTATCTTCGGTTGAGTTGAACCTGAGCAGGAAGAACTTTTGGGGCTTGGAGTAAAGATCAAACCCGCCCTTAGGTTTCCATACCCAACGGATCCAAGCTAGAAGATGAAAGTAGTAAGGATGTTTCCCCATTACGTATAAGATAGCAGTATGTTCCCATCACTTTTCCATGGCCTCGTAGGTTGAATCGTCGATGGTGACGAACCATTTCCCATCAACCTTCTCTGGTGGGTCATAGAAGTATTCTTTGAAGGAACTAGTGCCTCCAAGGATCTGATTCCAGGCCTTCCCGGCGATGGTCCTAGGTTGGGAGGCATCATACGCCTCCATCATGGTCATGACAATCGTAGAGTGGGGAGGGACTCCCCTCTCTGGAGAGGTCGGCCAGTCGTCTCTACAGTCTCCAGAGCACGGCGCAAACCCTATGGGGTGACACACAATCAATCAAAGAAATTTGGAAAAAGATGATGTGTCATTGTTGATTAAGCTTCATATTATGATATGTCATGCTGACAAGTTATAAATGTTGGGATTTATATCCATTCTGAATATGAGTTGGATTACTTGCTATTTGATAGTATTGTTTGGTAGGTATGTATTATGTGTACTTCAGCTTCAGGACTACATGATGTGTTCCTGGTCCGCTGGTGGAGTGTCACAAAGTTAATGTTATTATTATGTATTGATTCAAAATGCTTAGAACTTGACATATTTCTCATGCAGCAGGGTTCTTAATTTGAACTAAGAAGTATATGTTTATTTGTTCATAGACATGCTCTAAAAAGTTATTTCAAAGTTCAAATTGGTTTAAGTGATTACCGTATCTATTGGGTTAGATTACCATTGTAAGCTAGATTTGACTCATGATAGAACTATCTGCTAGACTTTTCAATATCTGCATGTTTTTGTTAAGTTTATTATACTTAATCTAATGTTGATGCATATACCTATCTTGATAGGGAGGTATCCACTCATTGGGGTTCTATATGAGTCTCATGAGGTTGTTTCAAAAAATTTTAAGTATAATTCTATCCAGCAGAGAGGTCGTGACAAAGAAGATATAAATAGCATAATATAGATAGATTAGAATGTCCTTGTACTCTCTCTTTCTCGGGATGTGTTGTAGATTAAGTTTGTTCATCAATGTACATGTATCTGATGTAAACTGAACCACATATGAGAACAAGATTTGATTCTGGATTTAATGGAGTTGAATATGATTTGTGATATCTGCATGTGATGTCCTTGATGTGACATTGATTTATGAGTTTGTGAAGAAAGAAAAAGGAAAAATTTATCTATCTTTTTCAATTGCTTAATCGCCTTTGTCAAGAATTCATTGTTTTATTTCATAATTTGGGTTTAGGTTTTAGGATTATCCCTAATGGTTGGTATTTATGCTGATCAAAAGAGTGGGTCCCGATAGATTACTGGATGTATTACTTCACTCCTGATTCTCCCATCTGAGCCAAGATAGATCTCATAGGTTTCCTACACTCATCCACCTCCTTCTACTCCATTCTACAACTCACACTAGAGATGAGAGACAAAGAGATGTGACGATCTCTCACAGTACTCCACCTCTCTGCACAATGTTGGGTTCGTTGATTAGATCCTACTCTCACAGAGTATTTGTCTCATGTGTGTGTGGCAAATCACACCCAAAATCAAGAAGAGAATGGGCACTCAACTCTAACCAATTCCCCTTCCACAAGATGTCGAGGTAGGTGATGAGGTCTGTATCATAGGGTCATTGGGACGACCTAGATCAGACCACACCACCCTTAACCTGTGCACTACTTGTCGTATGACCAAAGTTCATCAAAGATCTAGGTCACATACAAATTCCTCCCCTTTAATTAAATGAAACGAACACATCTTATAATACTTATATCTTTTGTAGGGACCTCCAAATATTATGAATTTATCAGCACATGTTCATGGCTTTCTAAAGTTTATGTCAAAGTTTGAGACATCAAACCAATTGTTTGGTCATTAAAATAAATTCTTCAAACAACCTTATAAATAGATCAATAAACCTTGTATTCCATTCAACTAATCATCACATAATCCAACAAGTCCACAAGTACTTGTTATGATACTCACTTACCTAAGAACTCGACCATTCGCCATTTTAGTTTGTTGTGACTACTAAATGGACCTTTGGCTTCATAAGTAACCAAGTCGATTAACAAAACCTATTCATCATAAATGATCTCAAGTCATGTGTCATCATCATCAATTTTATCTTTAATTAGTCTTTCAAAGTGAGAAGATACATTATAACATTAATATATGAGTTCGACCATATATAAAACATTTATGGATCCCAAAATACTATTGGGTGTAAAACTCTAAAATTAGGTCCATCACATTCACCTCATATTGTATGGAATTTCATCCTTAGAATTCAACTAATGTCATGCTTAAGGTGATACCAAAGTGTCCAATTTCATAAAAGTCACCACTTCTAGGTGACAAGGCTATTATGGTTCTTAACGAAGCCTAAGTTTTCATATTAAGTTTTAGAGATTCTTGGGTGTTCCCAACCCACCTTATAAAGGTTGAAGTATCATTTCATGTCTTCATCATCACGCAACATTCTTTAATATTTGGATTTACATATCCTAAATCCCCTTAGGAATCAGGGTTTTATTCATATGTGGGAAGCTGAGAAGGTGTTATTCAAGATTTCATCTTTCACCATACACATCTACATAAGGTGATATCAAGATTTAAAGATAAAATTTATTGAAATTATAAAACTTAACATCATCAGTCTATTTTTATGATCAAAACACACTATGATTGCATTATTGGAGGGAACAAATACTCATCTTTGTATATCAGGGGTTCACCCTATTCTATGAGAGATATTATAAATCTAGAAGCTTAGAGTTGGAAGATTTGAGGTTAAGAACTATATTTCGTGATCAAGTAACATATAATCCAAACATATCTTTATTTCAAAATCAAATATGTATCTTTCGTGTATGATATGAAGGGAGATGGAATATACTAAGTTTAGATTATCATGATTTCAAACTTGGATACAACATGTGTGATATAGAAAGGAAAAATAGAAAATACTAGGTTGAGCTTATCTGAGTAAATGTTTACACATAAATCATATTTATAGCTCAAGCGAGGTTTTCTAGTATCATATATCAAGAAAGAGGATAAGAAGAAAAAAAAACATGTGTGAGTATCTTATGCACAAGGAATTTTACTCCAAGGACTAGAGTTCTATGTATCACCTCACTTACAAAAAATGATGAGCATCACAAACTTAAGTCACTCAACCTAGAACTAAACTTAGTCAAAGGATTGACTTTCACATCGTGAGTTTTCTACCCATACATGATTTCTCCCAACTGTCACACCTAGGATTTCGATTGTATACATGAATCATGCATAAGAACTCAACTCATGTACTTAGGAGTAACCCATATTAGGACACATCAGTTTACATATTTCATATCTCTCATATATTGAAGGTTAGGTCCTATGGCCATATCCTTGTGGGTCTCACTCTCTCTAGAGTTCACCCTCGTCTCATCCTAATACTGGAGACCTCCTTTGTAAACAGATCTTGAGGATCATGCATATTCAACCTAATCTTAACTTAGCTTATCTTAAGTAAGAAAAAAATATGTACTTTCATCACCTAGACTTACCTCAGACTATCCAAAATTAGATTCAAACCTCATATACAATGTAGATATTTATAAAGAACTTATACCTCAGAGATCGAATTTATAAGATCATCCTTGTTTATATAACCTATCATTCTATTGTCTACTATCTATCACATATCCTAATAAGGAAGTAGACATCTATTCTACATATATCTCTCTTCTATATTAATGCCACTCCTTTTCACTAAGGTTACACGAATGCTAACTAATCTCTAGTGTGAGGGACACATTTTCGTATTTACATATATATAATAAAATATTATATAGTTTTTTCCAGGATAGTAGACGTTAAAGAAAACTATCAAGGCTCAAGCCCATTTAAAAAAATTCAAATCAGTAAAACGAGTGTCCCAGACACAGTTAATAGTCTACTGTCATGTCACATAGCAAAATGGTGAGAACTAGGTGTAGACTAGTGTATCTACCCAATACAAATGAGCTCTATATGGAAAGGGTCTCACACACTTGTCTAAGCCTAGTTCTCAAACATCTAGGTTATAACCTAGAGGCTAAGTCAAACCTTGTTCCTATAGAACTAATTATTAATTTTCTATGGTTTTAAGTGAAAGGTTTAACTTGGTTTGTGTTTCATGATGAGAAACTGTCAATTATAGCTATTTTTCATGCTCTGATACCAACTCTAACATCCTTGGATTCTTCCGTCTCAAGACTTAAAAGGTCTGAAAGGACAAATCTGAAAACATCAGTAATTTTATCAAAGAGTGATGTCTAAACGACATTCCCATGCATGAACATACAACTATAGGCATACACCATAACATTTCTCAACATTAAACATGTATATTATTACAGCATGAATTATTACAACTTTTCATGTACACAACGAAAAAGAATTTTAGAATTGTTTGACCATGTACTCTAACTAGGATCTACACAATAGGTACAACTTGTACAACTTTCTCACTTCTAGTCCTTTCTCCCATGCTAGATCTGAACCTAAAAGATAAGTGAAACAACAAATCAACACATGAGGTGTTGTGTACCTGGGTATAAAGATACATATATTTATTGTTTTCATAACTTTGAAAAGATTTGTAGAATGAAAGAAACTCACAGAAATCATTCCTTTGTTAAGAGAAACACATCAATTTTAGTCATTTTTCTAGATGAAATGCATTATCAAGGTATACTAGTACCAAAAACATATATGTTGGGCCCCACATGTGTGCCAAGTGCTCTGGGCAACTCCCTGGACACTGTGTGCTCTAGGGAGGTATACTAATCAACATTAATTTGATCCCTCATAAGGGGGATAACGAACACCTTAATAACTACAAAACATATACAGAAGTTTATGTTTTCAAGTGACAAAACAACAGGTACTACATAAGTATACTAAATTCAATATTTGTTAAATAAGAGAGCATACACACATATCATTATTTCAACCAAGAAAACCATAGTCATATAATAAATTGAACCCACATACCTGATTTTAGAGATTTCTTATACCTCCATGATCATATAGATAATCTGGTCATCACCTGATTAATATCAATTAATCATCATTAATAAAAGATTCATTATATTCTTGACATTTTAGGTCCAAATTAGTATTTGGACAATCCTAGGTTTAACTAACCTAGAACATGTGTCTTTAATTTTTTTATTGGTCAGGATGTCATACTAGGGGTCTGGTCCAAATTTCATAATTTTCTGACACTTGTACTATTTTGTAGATTTAAAAAGAGGTTTAAACCATTTGATTATATATTAATGAAGAAGGACCAAATATATATCAATAAAACCCATATCATAGTTCAAAAATGGGTTCCCATTGTCATAAGGGGTCTGCCACAATTTTATGAGAATAAATATCACCTAAATACTGTTTATTTCATTTAATGAACCATAAATAGGAGTATTATTTTTTAGATAAAAACCCATTAATGCTCCAAAGTTCTAATCTAATGGTTCATAATAAGGATGCCATTTTTCTGAGTCCATTGGCATTTTTTGGGAATTTATTTGAGAAGGGAGCTAATTATAAACTATTTTCTAAGAATACTGATGTTTTTGGGAATTAAAGTAGTTTTACCTAATGAGATGGGATCCACCGCCTTAGGTGGGATCATGGATTGGCCCATGCTGATTGGACCACATTCCCTGGTCTCCCACTTGGCTGGTGTTGTCAAGAGTGATTGGTTGGTTCTCCCTAGGTCGCTTGGTTTAGTTGGGTTCAGAAACTAGGTTGGGAACTCGGCTTGTCACCCACTCTACTTCTTGCCCTCACGCTCTTGAGTCTGATGTGATGATCCCCTGTCTTAGGCATCAACATTACCTAGCATCCCAATGAGGAAATCCACAATCTATTAGCATCCTCTTCAAATAAAATTGGCACCTCACCTTCACCAGAACTCCAGGAAGCCCAACGACGCCTTGGCTCCTTGGATAGAGCTAAAAGCCCCATTATCGCTAGGTGGATGTCTCCCCCATTACCGCAAGGAGGAATAAGAAAGGGAGAAAATGGAGATGTCACCCTTATGAATCTCACTCTGAGAACCACAAAGGCTCAATGAACCTTGCAAAGATCTTATAAACTCAATAGGGATGCCATCTCTCTCGTGAAGAGAAGGGTCTCGAGATTGTTAAGCTCTTTAGGCCTAGTACCACTGTAGTAGGGTGGTAAGATAGGAAACAACATTCAAACTCTTCTCAAGGACTCAAATCATCACAATGACATGTATAACTTCATCATTCTCTCTCAGATGGATGGTCGTGGAGAAATCCCTATCCCAATCATGTCTTCTTCTCCATTGTGAAGGAGCTCGTCTGCCTACAGGATCAAGCTTTGTAGGAGAGTTTGTATGGATTCGTGGATTGTTAATTGTTCCCAGATTATCCCACCTGAGCCGAGATAGAACTCGCAAATTGCCTGCACTCCTCTCCCTTCTTCGACTCCCTATTGCAACTTGCACTGGACATGAGAGACAAATAGATGTGACAATCTCTCACAGTACTGCACCACACCACATGATGTTGGGGTCGTTGATCAGATCCTACTCTCTTGGAGGATATTTCTGACCTGTATGTGGCAAATCATTTCCCAAAATCATGGAGAGGAGTGCTCAACTCTAACCAGTTCCCCTCCCACATGATGTGGAGGTAGGTGATGAGGTCTATACCATAGGAACATTGGGACGGCCTATATCAGACCACGCCACCCTAAACCAGCAACCTACTGGTCGTGTGACCAAAATCCATCAAAGATATAGTTCACATACAAAATTCGTCCCCATCAATTAAATAAAATGAACATGTCTTCTAATACTTATATCTTCTTGTAGGGACCTCCATATATTATGAAATTTTTTAGCACAGATTCATGGCTCTCTAAAGCTCATGTCAAAGTTTGAGACATCAAACCAATTGTTTGGTCATTCAAAGAAATTCTTCAAACAACCTTATAAATAGATCTACAAACCTTGCATTTGATTCAATTAATCATAAAATAATCCAACAAGTACAAAATTATGTGTTATGATACTAACTAACCTAAGGACTTGACCATTGACCAATTTCGTCTATTATGAATACTAAATTGAATTCTTGGCCTCATAAGTAACCAAGTAGATTAACAAAACCTATTCAATCATAAATGAACTCAACTCATGTGTCATCATCATCAATTTTATCTTTAATCATACTTTCAAAGTGAAAAGACCCATTATAACATCAATATATGAGTTCGACCATATATAAAACATTCCTAGATCCCGAAATACTATTGGGTGTAAGCCCTAAAATCAGGGTCATCACACCACCATCCTGACTTATTGAAGAACATTGAGTACCTCCACTCAATAATATGCATCTTTGTGGGGGCTCTATTGCTCAGACATCAAAGATGATGTCCCCAAGATACAACACTATAGGGAAAACAACAATGGCATGTGTAAGGAAACATCAAGTAGGCTTGATCACCAAAGTAAGGCTTTAGAATTTGTTGGTCTAGTATGAACACGGAGTATCATAGACCCCTTCTAGATCAAGGACAATGTCACTACCATTTACTTTGAACTAACATATTTAACTAGACTGAGACATGTCATAAGATAACCAAAGGTGTATCGTATTGTGTGTTCACACTGGGAGTAGCAAATCTAATCCCAAAGAAAGTGTAGAGTTATTAACTCTAAGTTACCATCGGGCCTTATATATAGCATGTAACACTACACTCACCCCTTCCCATCCCTAAGGAGAAACCTGATTCATCAAAGGTTATTTTTCCTATACAAAACAACAACCTACTATCGCTAAAGTTAATGAGAGTAGTTAAACGGAGAGAGAAAAAGGAGGCAAAAGGAAAGGAGAAAAGGGGACACACTATTCCTATGTGCTATGGACGTAGAAAATAAGGAGGAATCTCTATTATTATCTCCACTATTTTTTAAGAGAGAGAAACATAACTTATTGAATTTGAAGTATGAGAAAATTATTTTACTTATAACTTTCACTCCTTAATGAATTTTTAAATAAGATAAAAGCATTATATTTTTGTTATAAATATACTATTAGAAAAGAGTAATATTAATATACTTTGGAAGAAAAATGAGATAGAGAAGAGAGAAGTATACATTAATATTGTATGAGAAACAAATACATACAGTCTGAGAGAGGAAAAGAAATAGGACACAAGAAGACAGAAGTACACGTTAGTATTGTACGCGAAACAAATATGTCTAGTACGAGACATACGATGTGTGAGAGAAAAAGAAGTGGGACATAAAGAAGAGAGTGGTACAGATTAGTATAATATGAGAAATGAATACATACCATTTTTATGAGATGTACAATGCAAGAGAAGAAAAGAAGTAGGACATAGAGAAGAGATAAGTACACAAAAGTGGTATACCAGAAATATATATGTACGATACGAGAAGTACATATTGCGTACAATACGAAAGATGAGAGATGTATATATAACTTATATTATTTTTCTCTAAACTCAATCAATATTAATCTTGTTAGAAAGTATTTTTAATAAAAAAAGTTAGTTTTTATTTTGGGATAACTTCATTGTGGATTGAGAGTTATGAGTAAAATAATTTTTCCTTTTCTATTGTTTCCTATACTTATCTTCTTTTCTTTTTTTGCAAAATGGGAATTATTGTTGCAGAGAAAGTAGATTCAATGACAATCACTCCCAATATCAGATGGGAGAGTGGGTGAGTGGTGGGTTGTGGCTAGACTTTTTCATATATAGCACATGCAGATATCCCAAGCTCAAGTAAAGAATACCAAAGGTCACCCTTTTAATGATATGGAAGTGTGTGGACCACTGAGTGGCTAAGTCATTGTCGTCGTTATGTCCTGCTTCCAGTCGGCATGTAGGTGTTTGTCTGGGCATAACCCACAAGTACTTCTATTAGGTTTCTTTTGATACATGGTGGATCATGGGGAGGATAATCATGGTGAAATAAAAAATATTGTTTATTTTTCATGGTGATAGTGATAGGGAATTTTTCCATGATGAATCAATGGTAAATTTTGTCATATTTTTGTCTCCGTGGAAAAGTATGGTGAATTATGATGAATGATGGTGAAAAAAGTTTCTTTAAGTCTCCATTAATATATGGACATATGTGCAAATAAAATTTCTAGTATATTTTTCCTTCTCTAGGTCACATATTTTCCTTAAAGATTTCTTTCCCTCCAACAAATTTTAGTTTCACACAATTTTTTTATCTAAATAGTATTTATGTATCTTAGTTTTTGAAAAAAATATCTTGCTATTTTTTATTTTATAATATATCGATTACCAACTAGAAATATTTATTTTTCATGAAAACGCTTCTTATAGAATAATTTCCCACCACAGTTTTTTTCCAACACAAGTTTTCTCCTTCCAAGACAAAATTTCCCACCACACCTTTTTCCTCCAAGACACTTTTTTCCTCCAAGATAATATTTTCCGCCACACATTTTCCTCCAGAATAAAGTTTACACTAAATTTTTTTTTCTTGCAAGAGAATATTTTGCTACTAAATCATTTTTTTCTTCCAAGAAAAACTTTCCCGCCATCTTTTTCCTCAAAGAAAACTTTTTATCCTCTAAGATAACGTTTCTGTCAAATCTTTTTTCCTCCAAGACAAACTTTCCCACCACATATTTTTCCTCTAAAACACCTTTTTTCCTCCAAGACAATGTTTTCGGCCACACTTTTATTTGTAGTGGTTGTTAAGAAAAAACCCTGCATGTGAAAGGGTCTCCTTGTTGTTTCTTTAGATGAAATAGTTCATACCCATACTAAAATGTGATGATATAATGCTTGTGTAATTTATGCCCAAAAAAATTTCATGTATGAGGTTTTTAATAAATAGAGTTTATACATGTATGAGATGTTTTCTATTAAAATAATTCCCTACCCTCATCCCTATAACTATGTAACAAACAATACTTTTTAATTATGTCCCCATCCCATTCACCATCTCCATATAGGTATTAGCAAATAATTGTTAATAATTTCACCATCACTGTCACCATCAGTGTCATCGCATATTTTGTCACCATGTACCAAACACAGCCTTGGTGTGTTAGCTTCTCATCGCAACCTCCACTTCCCTACTCGTCACCAAGCAATATCTCCATGCAATTAAATACCAACTCCACCGCTATCATATCCTCAATGCAATTCAACTCCACCATAATTTGTCCATGAGAAGCATGATTAAATCTTAATGCATGGCATATGTTTCAATTGCTTATAAATATGTTTCTAGACACACCACAAAAAATGTGTGAATTATTAGAGCGCATGCAAGGGTATCATGTACTACAACAAAGTGATTACATCTCCAAATCACCAAGGACGTCATTTGATTTGTTACTGTTAAGAGATATCAGAAAGAGAAAATGGTGAGTATGTTGATCCAACTCCTCCACTGTTAAGCACACCACTAACAAAGAATGCGACAAATATCCAAACATGTGATGATACATTCTTCCTTACACACGTGCATACAAATACTGGGGCAAAGTCATCCATTGGTTTGATTATTTACATTGAAATCATGATGTTCATTCAATTCATCTTTGTTGTGCACAAGCATTGCATTGGCTTGAATCATAAACTTTTAGTTTTGAAGTCGGGATGAGATCATTTGTAACAGAAGTGACTCATACAACACAAGTCCCAGATCCAAATCAATGCCACTTTTATATCTGAGTGCTAAATAACATATAAGATAATTAGTTATTTTATTGTATTTTCATGTTTTAAGGTTTCTTATGTAGTTGTTTCATTTTTACAAGCCAAAGTCTAATGTTGGGACTTACTTGTAAGTTCTTAATTAATTAATTTTTTATTCTTATTTTTACTTAGTCATCAACTGAAATAAGCCAATTAATTCTTTCTATGAAATTTCTATATTAGCACACACGGGTATTGTCCATTAGAGTTGGATTATTAATTGACTTTTTATGCAACATGGTTTGCATGAGTTTGCATGTGGCCAATAGTGTTTAATATTGTATTCACTATTGTATGATTAGCCCCTGAATACCATTTGTTTCATAATGTAACCCAATAAAGAGGATAACATGTCATGAAGCAGTTGTTGTGAAGTTTGACTGGGCACACGATTCATAATGTTGCTTGTTTGAATTGTATTTTAATTTTCTATCATTGGTTATCAAGCATTTTCCAATGCATTGATGTGCATTGGTATCAGTTGCATACATGAATGGCCTGCCTTGACTCGAGTAGCCACAACGAGATAGTTCTCCTGTTCTCGAGTAGACTATGATCCTAGACAAGCATATATGATGTGTAATTATGGATACTTAAGTATTATCCATTCTGTCACTGGTACATAATTCCTACAATATGCCTACCTAGGTACAAATATAAGTTTACCTAGTTAATTTCAATATTTATTAGAATTCATTTTACTTGGGCCCAATCTATTGGTCAAAATTGTAGATGTTAATGTGGCACATCCCTACCAGGGTTTGAGAACCAGTTGACATGTTCCTAACTACGTAGAGTTCCATTTTGGGGAATTAACTAACTTTCTTCCCATTATTGTATATTGTGAAAAATAAATCTTGATATTTCAACAACTAGAAATATATTTTGACATTGAATAGGTCTACCCCCGCCTATCTCCACCCTTATCTTAGGTCTAAAATTTCCCATTACTTGAATCCATATGGAACGTAACATCCAAGTGAAAGTCTACCACAAGGACCTTCCCATTCAAGTCAATTAATTATTAGACCAAGAAGTCATCATGATATGGTGCATTTTGGATGTGTCAAGGTTATTAGAACTAGCCAACATTTACATTAAATTATGTTGACCTAGTCTAGAATTTGTCCTACATTTTCCAAACATATCCTTGCCTATTTCTTACAACTAACTCAACATGCATTGTTAATAGTACATTCTTCATACAAGATGCCTACTTAATTTAGGATATAACTATCCCTAATTCAGGTAAGCATTGGTTACTTTTTAAGGAAAATTGTGGAAGTGGGCCCATTTATTTTGTAAAAAATGATTGATGTTAATGTGAATAAACCCTACCACAATTTCACATCAATTGTGGTTCATTGTTCCTTCATTAGGCCTACTTATTGTCCTGGTCCCACTCTGTTGGTAAATGTAGTGGATTAATGTTAAATATTCTTCAATGGTATGGCATTCAATTCCCCTACATTTTTGAAATGCATTTTAAGTTTTTGACATTCGGTTCATAATGAGTTTATAGTTCCATATGGTATGTATCTTGATCGGAGTAACCATTTTCCTAAACATGTTGTTCATTTTCTTAGTTATGAATTTCCCAAACATGTGGTGCACATTTTAGGTATGGTTTTCCTAAACATGTTGTGCAAGTCAGTCATCCATCCCTATTAGATCGACATCCAATTGATGTAGCATTTTATGGATCAGTATGTTGCTTATTAGGCCAATAGTATTAGACCTACCCTAACAAACACTTCAAAAGTAATTCATTATTATCCATGTATAGGGTATCCCCTATTTGAGTTGTTCCCACCTAATGAAATTTGCCAATGTGCATTTTTTGTAATTGAGTTTAATATTGATTAGCATTTGTATACAAATATGCATCTTCATAGTATGCATTTTTATGTTCCATTTTGGAGGTTTGGATTAAGTGATCAAAATTTGGATCCTAATAGATTACTGACCAGACTAACAAAAATCCAGTCAGTCGTTTCTAACCTAGACTAGCCTGGACCCAAAATTCTACACACACATTATATATATATATATATATATATATATATATATATATATATATAATGAATTTCCAATGAGGCGTGGCTCAGGTGGCAAATTAATGTAATCCCAATGAAGGAATTTGTATCTGATTGTGCACTTCAGAAATAAACTATCTTATCACATAGGCTGTTCTACTGTATGATTTAAAATGTCAAGACGGTGCCCGGGGAATAGCTATGATTATGTTTGGTACGTGGTGAAATTGAGAATGGTGATGGTGATGGTGATGGTGATGGGGAAGGGGATGGTGACAGTGATGGAAAAATTGTTAAAATATGTTATTTGGTATCGGGTGCATGATGATAGTGATAGGGATGTGGAATATTTAAAAAAATATTGTTTGTTACGTGGTTATAGGGACAATGAGGGTGAATTTTTTCATAAAAACTCCTACACTAATAAGAATCATATTTATTAGAATTTTTTTTTACATATGCGTCTAAATAAACATCGAAGTTTTTAAATAAACTTCTTTCACTTTGATTTACCATGCTTTTCCATGGGGACAAAAATAGAACAAATTTCACCATAGATTCACCATGATTCTCTATCACCATGGAAAACAAATAATATTTTCTTTATTTCACCATCATTATCCTTTCCATGATTCACAATGTTACAAACACATCATAAGTGACTCATCTACGGAGCTTTTTATTCTCTCATTTATAAAAAAATTAGATGAATTGACATTTTTAAGAATTACATAATTTAAATAATCCTAATACAATGTAATGTATGAGTTAATAACTTGGTAATGAAAAGGAAAAGAAAGAGAAGATCCGTCCATATAGTGTAATATATGAGTTACATAATTCTCATATTGATTTATTGCTGACAACTGACGTGTCTACTTATCTATAATAAATGGCACTCAACAGCCTCTTTTCGAGCTACTGGTTGTTGCCATTTATCTTTTTTATATATTTTATTTTTACCTTTTTATAAGCTTTTGTTTTCGAGCAGTTGTTTATTTTTTTTTCTACTTTGTCTTTTACTTTTTTATAAGATACTATTTGCTTTAATTCTTTTTGACAATTTGAGTAATTGTACTCATTTGATTTTCTATTACTTTTTACAACTTATGATTAAGGAGGATGTGACTGGTATGTATTGTAAATTTTGAATCTACATATTTAATAGAGTAGCATTTGGTGTGTTCGGACAACTTGGTTGTGTAATATCGTTCCACTGAGTCTGTTTATTTTAACAACTTATATGTATCCAATCTACATGTATGTTTACATATGTTAAGCTTGTATTTTGAACATATGAATGCTTCTCTTTTTTATTTTTAATGGTTCCATCAAATCCATTCATGTTTTTTCCAAGTTTTAGGGGTCTTTGTATTTGCTTATTATATCAGTTTCTGTATTTTACTGATTCGTCTGCATACTTCAACGATCTGTCTACATACTTCAACAGTTTGTCTACATATTTCAACAGTTTTGTCGACATACTTCTGCAGTTTGTATATAGATTTGAATAGATAGTTTATCAAGTTTGTGATCTAACATATTTGTGTGTTTACTTGCATATAACTTTTTTTAGAAAAAAGATAATTTTAAAATATCGCATTCTCTTTTAATAAATTATATGCAAAATATATATTATATATTAATCATTAATAGACACATTCTTAAAAGGAAAATGTGTGTAACTTTATTAATGACAAATTCTAAGTTGGAAGGAGTCAATTGGAAAGTAATATAGTTATCATCATTTAGTGGGTCATCTATAAATTATTGTGCGTATTGATTACATAACTTTTTTGAGCAAGAACAATTGTCATAATTTTAGTAATCATTAATTTGCGGTCTAATATATCTTTGTGTTTACTTGCATATAACTTTTTTAGAACATAGCTAATTTTAAAAATCTTGCATCCTCTTTTTATTATCATATGCAAATTATTTATTATATAATAAACGAAGTAAACACATGCTTAAGGTGAAAAAATGTGTGTCACTTTACTAATGACAAACTTCAAGTTGGAAGGAGTAAACGAGTAGTTAATTGAGTTATTATCTTTTAATGGGTTGCATATGTACATGAATTTTTATAGTAATAATAGTTGTGATTATTTGAGTAATCACATACTACAAATTGAAAGGAGTCACCAGACAAATCATCACAGGTTTAAGAAGGAAAACAATGTAATTTTACGCTGACATGCTACAAATTAGAGAGACTTTTACAAAATTAGTTTACTTTCCTCTTCTACGTTCTAAGATCTTTTACTGAGTTAATTTAATTATTTAACACGTTCTTAGCACATGTATTTTAACTATAACATCGTCAGGGTAGCTAACGGATAAGAAATTAGAGGGGGTGATTGGAATTAGTGAAAATGAAAAGGGGGGGTTAGGGATTTCACAAAAACCAAGGGGGTAATGAAAGTAAACTCTAATTCAAATCATGTTGCACAATCATGATCATCTCTTCTATAAAGGCATATCATTCATTTTGTATTGATTGTAAATCATTCCAATGTGATGATTGCCTTCAAGAATTACTGATTGCAATGTTTTTCCCGATATAATGTTAGGTTTGGAAAAAAAATTGACAACTTGAGTGCTTAAACCTCTAACTAGAAAAGAGATAAGATGTTAAGTGTACATGTGTTATTTTCTGGTGATATGGAATAAAATGGTATAACTTGGTAATCACCTGCCTTCCTCGATCAGGGAATGCCAGACCTCAGATCCAAGTGAGCCACATGATTGAACTCCCATTGTCCACAAACTCGTGGGACCCTTGGTTCGACATCACTTCTAATGTAGCAGTGTCCAAGAAATCAACGGGAAGCTCCTCCATGGGAACAAAGTCGTGAAGAAATTGGACAACCTATCTCATGCATGCTAGGCCGAGCTGCCGGCACAGGATGGGAGCACAGTAAACCCAGCTTGAGAACCAGCTCTCCTAAGTCTTCCACGAACTGACCAGCAAGCCTGGAGTCAACGGTCTCCAACGCGCTTCCAGCCTTCCACTTCTTTGCGACCCAGATTTCAGTATCGATGAAGTTTTCTTTGTAGTGATTGATGACTTGATCTAATTTTTGTCATTTAGTGACAATCATAAAAATATGAATCTGATAGCTCTTGAGCCTTCACCCTCATCAAGAGTATTTCTATATGTTTTTTTAGGATGATGTGTTGTTAGTGGGTTTCATATGTTTTTTTAGGATGATGTGTTGTTAGTGGGTTTTGAGAAGTGAATGATGGATAATGACTCTTGCCCGACGAATGAGCCCGATGGACATCCCAGTATTAGTAGTGTCGATGAGACTTTTGATTGTACTTGGTTGGTGCATTTTATTAGACAATGACCAAGGGACAAGTAGTGACCCGATGAGAAACCCATTACATTTACATCGGTAAGAAAAGTTCTCTGATATCCCATTCCCTTCCTCTGACGATCAGGCAAGCTTCGATGAGATCTTTCGACGTAGTTCCAAATGGGTTACATGACTCCTTCGACCAACAAAAACATGCCTTAGGACCCTTTGACTACCACCCTAACTTTAAATATCTTTCTTTTTTCTTCTTCTATCAAACTTTTAACACATTTTTGGGTGCGTTTCAGAGGCCAATGAGGACCCGTAAGAGGTCGACGGGCCGGTTGTTTGTTGATTCATGTCTCAGATTTAACATCTATAGGTCAAAATCTAAATCTTTTAGACTCGTTTCTTTCTCCCTACATGTAAGATCTTCCATTGTAAACTTTTTTCTTTTTGTTTCTTCCCCATTTTTTCTATCATGTTCGAGATTTATGGTAATATATGTTTAAAATTTGTGCATATGGTTGAGGAACCCTCTTTTCTTCCCTATTTGCTCTAGATACACCCATATCTTAAAAAATGGAGTTTTTTTTTAGGTTTTGGAGGACAAAGCGTGGATCTTGTGAATTTTTTTCGTGGTTCTTGGTGTGAACTTTGTTTTATTCACACATAAGACGAGTGATATAGCTTTTAATGCATTATTACCTATTTATGACATGCATAATGTTAATCTTGTTCTAAAAACTTATATTATGTTACAAGTGATCTTGTATGCCCTATTTTGCATGAGCCAAATGATAATATGAATTTTGAAGTCTACTTTAAATACTATGTATATTTTTTGTTGTGATATTAACATATTATTCTAGATGCAAGAACTGAAATTTTAAAATACAAGTATAAAATCCCTCACAAATGATTTTTTTATGAATTTTAAATACACAGGATAGGAAAATCTGACCCGCATCATAATTCATGTTGTATGATAGTCAACCTATGAAAATTTAAAGGTTTGTACTTACAGTTTTGCTTCTAAAATGATTATTGAGCAAAATTATTTAAAGAAAGTAGATCATCCATGCTAGATTTTGAGCATATGAATGACTAATTATTAGAAATAACATACCTTTTACATCCATTGAAGTTTTAAGTTGAACTTTTCGATTCTACCTTTTTATGACTCGCTAAGCTTGCTACAAAATTTTAGGTTCTAAAGGTAATGTTGCTAGGAGTTATTACTATTTTGGTCTTAATTACAAATTGGGTTATTATGCTCCTTAGTTTGAGGTTTACTCCTCTTTATGGCCAAGGATGGATAAATATACCATGATGAAGTAACATAAATTTGATTCATAAATTTTATATTTTCTAAAGTTGCAACCTATGATTTATTCTAGAAGAATCAGTTAGGTGGTTGTAGGTAAATTGATTGATGTAATCAAAAATATATAATTGGGTTAATTAACCAAGAGTAACCTTAATCATGTAGGGTACTGAGATCGTACAACTATCTCAGTGTCAAAACTTGTTAGGTAGTGAAGTGAGTAATCTGAAAAGAGCTCATAGTCATATATTGTTAAGTATATGAGGTTGCAGGGGTATATCTTTGTTATCATGATTCTAAGGTTTTACAGTGCGGTTGTGGTTGTGTCTTGGATTTTATATGATAGAGAGTGATTATGGTAATAACTTAGATTTGAGGATTTATAACCTAGTTTTTGGTGTCATGGCATGCATACCAGGACGGATCATGTTTGATTTTGGTAGTTTGCATTGATGAGCCACTACATTTTTTCACTCGTACTAACGGAGGTCAACATATATTTAGGACTTCAGTCATACTAGATCTTGTATGGGGATGATTGTGACTTCAAAATGGTCACTTAGTAGTTTGAGTGGTACACTTCAAACTATCCATAACTCAATAAAATATCTAATCTAGCCGTGCAGTATACATGTTCAAATTAAATGGGGAATTACATTAGATGTTAAGTGTTGTTTGCTTCTCTTACGATAATCATATGTGATTTTTATCTCTTCATGTGTAGTTATCTATACATGTAACATAAGTTATGCTTGTTCATCGTAAATGCATTTTTCAATTTCCTAATCTGTTATACTATCAGCTTCAAATGCTTTAGTTATCTAACCTGCTTGTTAGCAATAAATGTGATTGGAGGTTATAGCACATCGCTGAGATTTGGGGTCTCACCTCATGGGTTTTCACACCCTTTTAGGTGTTTCGCAGCGTGGTCATACCTATAGTGGTGAGGAGGAACATTTGGAGATCAGTGAGACGTTGATGTGGTCCCTGTTAGAGTTCTAGAGTAGTCCTTGTACTCTGATATCCGGGTAGGGAGATTTGTATATCATGTATATCAACATGGGTTTTTGAATGTATGCCTTGATCAATGTAAATATTATAATTATAAAAAAGATACATCTTGCATATAGGTTGTGGCTAAGGCCTTGGATACTCATACTCATGTAAACATGATATGATTATATGCTAAGTTGGACATTTGTGTGAAAGTTTCTTTCAAACATTTCAAAATTTATTCGACTTCTATTATGTATCTTTTTGGTAATATGATCAAGTAGTGATGAAGTGGTGTTTCATCAGTATTTTGATTTTGAGTAGTCTTTGTTTTGTGTGACTGGATGTGATAGACTCAGCCTGAAAACCAGGCAAATCCCAAATAACCAAGAATTTTCAACTTAGTATTGCATGACCTAGCTTGTCAGGTTAAAATTTTAATATAACATATTCAACTAAGTACTAAGTAATGATATGTTATCAATATAATAATTAAATCATATCATTTATCAGTGATGTAGTCAAATAATTACACTAAATATTGAATTGAGTGGCCAACGTGAATGAAAAGAAAGAAAGCAATGATGGTATCTGAAATTACATGGAAATATGAGTGGAGGGTTCTTTTTGGGATTTTGTTAAAAAAGAAGAGATTATTGAAAATTTTATAAAATGGTGGGGTGTTTCGGAATTTCTACAAAAGTGAGGGAGGTTTTGTAAAGAATC
The DNA here is from genome assembly GCA_963693085.1 of Alisma plantago-aquatica. Taxonomy (NCBI): domain Eukaryota; kingdom Viridiplantae; phylum Streptophyta; class Magnoliopsida; order Alismatales; family Alismataceae; genus Alisma; species Alisma plantago-aquatica. Next base: position 1,774,831,523 of record OY856409.1, read on the forward strand.
TCTATATTTTAAGCGAGTGGCATGAATGCATGCCTCGTAAAGAGTGTAACATTTTCAAGTACCATTACTCGGAAAAACTTGTAACCTTTTTTTATTGAAGATATGGATATTTAATTTCCCACTAGTTTCGTTACACACTCAATTTCTCATTTATAATAATAATAGCTTAATTGAAATCATGTTGTACAATCATCATCATCTCTTTAATAAAGGCATATCATTTTGTATTGATTGTAAATCATTCTACCGTGATGATTGCGTTTAAGTGTTACTGATTTGCAATATTTTCCGAATATAATGTATAATTTGCCAAAAACTGACAGCCTGAGTCTAGTAAATCCCTAACCAGAAAAGAGATAAGACGGTAAGTGTAAATGTGTTATTCTCTAGTGATTAAAATTGTAGGACTTAAATGTCTTATCCTCTGGCGATATTGATGAAAACGAACGGTATAACTTGGTAATCACCTGCCTTCCTGGATCAGGGAACGCCAGACCTCAGATCCCAGTAAGGCGCATGATTGGAGTCCCATTGCGACAGACTCGGGGGACCCTTGGTTCGACATCACCTCTAACGTAGCAGCGTCCAAGAAATCGGCGGGCAGCTCCGGCATGGGAACGGAGCCGTGAAGAAATTGGACAGCCTGCCTCATACTAGGCCGAGCTGTCGGCACAGGATGGGAGCATCGCAAACCCAGCTTGAGAACCAGCTCTACTTGGTCTTCCACGAACTGACCAGCAAGCCTGGAGTCAACAGTCTCCAACGCGCTTCCAGCCTTCCACTTGCTTGCGACCCGGTCAACCAACAGCACGGGCTCTTCCGAATCCAGTAGCACGGGAAGGATGGGGCGACACCCGCAAACCACTTCAAGGAGGAACACCCCGAAGGCAAACACGTCGGTGGCCGTTGTGGCGCGTCCTGTCCGAGCGAGCTCCGGGGCCAGGTACCCCATGGTGCCTGCCACACGGGTGGTGAATGCGTCGCCGCCGTGGTTGTGAAGCCGTGCCAGACCGAAGTCACTCAGGCGGCCGTTCATGTCGGCGTCCAGTAGAACGTTGCTAGCCTTAATATCACGGTGGATGACGACCTTGTCCCAGTCCTCGTGCAAGTAGAGTAAACCCAAGGCGACGCCTTTGATGATATTGAAACGCATGGACCAACCGAGCGGCGGAGTACTAATCGTCGTCGACGTCCCGTCGGCGTGTAGGTATTTGTCTAGGCTGCCGTTGGGCATGTACTCATAGACCAATAACAGTTCCCCCTTACGCCTGCAGTACCCCAAAAGCGGTACCAGGTTCCTGTGGCGAAGCTGGCCCAAGCAATTGATCTCAGCCACGAACTCCCTTATCCCTTGCCGCGAGTTGTGTGATACTCTCTTGATCGCCACCTCTTGAATGCCATCCCTGGTTTGAAGTACACCCTTGTACACCCTTCCGAACCCACCTACTCCGAGCAACTCCTTGTCTTTGAAGCTCTTGGCTGCCATATACAGCTCCTGGTATCTGTATCGCCTCGGTCCGTACTGCAACTCCCAATCCTCCATCACCTCTGCGAACTTGATTCTCGGCCACAACACAAATATTGCAATTGCGAAGACACAGCTGCCAAAGATGGCAGCCCCGAAGATGATGGTCATTCGGAAGCTTATAGAGTCCCTGCGCTGGTACGCAGTGGGGAGTACAGAGAGGTCCAGCGCGGGGGCCTGCGCGCCTCTACCAACTGCAAAACTCCAGCCAAGGATATTGTGGGACGTCAAGACACTGGCAGTTGAAGAAGAGAAGCCCACGTACATGGAATCCAGTAGGACGTTGGAGAGGTTCAGCAGGGCGCTGGACAGCAGGGGCCGGACGGGTTTATGGGTTCCAAGAGGGGCCAGGGCAACGTCTAGCCGCTGCGCCTCACCGTCATAGTCCACCCACACCTGAATTGGGCCTTGGGCGAGTTTAAGGTACTCTAAGGCTAAGCTAGACTCAGAGTAGTACAGGTACCGGCCAGCAGAGCTGGAGATGTTAGAGAGCAGACTGTTGATGTAGATGCCTACGTGGTTGTTGTCGTACATGCCTCCAAGTTCTCCACTCTGGATCTGGATCGAGCCAAGATAGATGGCCAGCAGGTGGTGGTTTGTTTTACCCACGCTGTTTTCGTCGAATAGGCCCAGGTACTGGCTGCTCTTGGCGGTGGAGAGATTTTTGGTTTCGGAAATGACGAAGGCGATGCCCTGGGCGCTGAGAATATCGTAGTATTGGGAAATGTCGAACACAAATGTGCAAGAGAAAGAAGAAACATTTGCTTTGTCCAGTAATCCACCGCCATGACCAAGCGAGGGCTTGAATTGAAAGGGGGAAGAGAAGAATGCATGACCTGTTGTAAATTTGGTGGTTAAATCGTGGGCGTTCGTATTGGTAAGATCCAGCACGCCAGAACTCAAGGCGGCCCGGCCGTCCAGCGTCAGCATCCGACCGGCGTCTCCGGAGAAACCATTGAAGGTGAAATTAGCGCTGGTCACTTCTGGATATGCTGCCGCTGCGCCACCGATCCATAGGAGGAGGAGAAGAAGAGCACAGCCGTTCTGATGCTTCAGCAAGGATGATTGAGCGGCATGCATGATGTCCAAGTGATGCGTTCTTGCTGAGGTACGTGGAACTAATTTCAAGCCAGCTAATGTATGGAAGGCAATGAATAGGGTAATTGCCACCCAACTCCCTCTGTCTCCACCTGCAATAATGACTATACTTCAACCATAGGATTTCAAAGAAGAAGATTCAAAGTCTAAGTCTAACTACTTTATACAACTTCCTGTTGGGATTAGGAATATAATCCAGCCCATGTCATAGTGAGATTTAGACTTGGGAGGGTTGGTTTGTGCTACCAATCCTGATAGGAGTCAAATCTTGAATAGTAGGAATATGACTTCCTATGTGCAACATGCAGTTGGACTAGGATTCGAACTAGGACTAGAATTCCTGGTTGCAATCTCATGCATGGAGGCCTATAAATAGAGGCCCCTGAGGAGGCCTTTGGATGATCCACCGGTTGAGGTGTGAGTTCTCCAGTTGCTTGTTGGTGCCTTCTGTGGTAGAGGGTGTCAGAGAATAAGAACAACTGGTAGAGAAGCTCTCTTGGTTTATAAGAGAGGGTCAGCGACTTTGCCTTGAAGCAAAGTAGCGGTTGGCGGTTGCTACCCGGATTTAAGGGTAATTAAATCTGGGAGGTGTGAGTTGTAATTTTATTACATAGTGCTTATTAGCGGGATTGTCCCGTGGTTTTTCTCTCCTTATTGAGGGGATTGTTTTCCACGTTAAATCTGGTGTTTTTCTTCTTTGGGTTTTATACGCTTGTTGGTAGCGCTTCCGTGACAACTTTTCGTCACATCCGGGACTGTATCGGTACAACATCCCCAACAAGTGGTATCAGAGTGCAGGCTGCAGATACAAGTCCAGATGGGGAAAGATGAAGATGCGACAATGATAAAGTTGACAAGCACAAATTGGCAGATTTGGAAACCTAAGATGGAGGATATTCTCTATTGCAAAGATCTATACGATCCGATAGAGGGACAAAATCCAGCCAAGGATGTAGTGGTACTCGCGGATACTTCCGATTGAAGACGAGAAGCCCACGTACATGGAATCCAGTAGGACGTCGGAGAGGTTCAACAGGGCACTCGACAGCAGGGGACGGACGGGTTTATTGGTTTTGAGAGGGGCCAGGGTAACGTCTAGCCGCTGTGCCTCACCATCATAATCCACCCATACCTGAATCGGGCGGCCGGCGAGTGTAAGGTCCTCTAAGCTAGACTCAGAGTAGTTGAGGTACTGGCCAGCAGAGCTGGAGATGTTGGAGAGCAGACTGTTGATGTGGATGCCTACGTGGTTGTAGTTGTACATGCCTCTAAGTTCTCCACTCTGGATCTGGATCGAGCCAAGATAGATGGCCAGCAGGTGGTTTGTTTTACCCACGCTGTTTTCGTCAAATAGGCCCAGGTACTGGCTGTTCTTGGCGGTGGAGAGATTTTTGGTTTTGGAAATGACGAAGGCGATGCCCTGGGCGCTGCGATCAAAGTAGTAGTATTGGGAAATGTCGAACACAAATGTGCAAGAGAAAGAAGAAACATTTGCTTTGTCCAGTAATCCACCGCCATGACCAAGCGAGGGCTTGAATTGAAAGGGGGAAGACAAGAATGCATGACCTGTTGTTTTTGTGGTAAAATCGTGGGCGGTCGTATTGGTGAGATCCAGCACGCCAGTTAAACTCAAGGCGGCCCGGCCGTCCAGCGTCAGCATCCGACCGGCGTCTCCGGAGAAACCATTGAAGGTGAAATTAGCGCTGGTCACTTCTGGATATGTTGCCGCTGCGCCACCGATCCATAGGAGGAGGAGGAGAAGAGCACAGCCGTTCTGATGCTTCAGCAAGGATGATTGAGCGGCATGCATGATGTCCAAGTGATGCGTTCTTGCTGAGGTTAGCGGAACTAATTTCAAGCTAGCTAATGTATGGAAGGCAATGAATAGGGTAATTGCCACGCAACTCCCTGCTCTGACTATACTTCAACCATAGGATTTCAAAGAAGAAAATGATTTTACCTGTAACTTTCACTCCTAAATGAATTTTTTAATAAAAAAACATTCGATTTTTTATAAACATAATTTCAAACAAGACTAATATTAATATATTTTGAAAGGAAAAAATGAGATAAAAAGGAAAGAAGTATACATTAGTATTGTATGAGAAACAAATACATAGAGAGAGGAAAAGAAATAAGACATAGAGAAGAGAGAAACAAATACATACAGTATGAGAGGGGAAAAGAAATAAGACCATGATCAACCCATGATTGATGATTGATAAAGACTGGTGGCGCGTATTGTAGTTGGGTTTAATTAATTACACCTGCACAGCATGACAGTGCCTCTGTCTGTTATCCCTTTTGGTTTTATTCTTCCTAGGTCGCCTTCTTTGTTGATTTCGTTCCAGGTATTTGGAACATTGCAGGCCAACTTGCTGAAACGACGTGGGCCGTTGACGCCCACTAGTCTCAGCCAGGTTTGCACCGGTCAGTGTTACCAAGCCCGGAGGAGCATCTGGGGGCCGAACCCGTGCCCGCAGGGTTCTTGGCGGGGGTCCAGCATGAAACACAGTTGTCTTATTTTGTCCTGTCTGCTGTCTGGTTTCTACTACGGGCTAATATTTTGCTTCTTTCTTTCTTTCTTTCCTGTAGTTCTTTTCCCCCCTTCAATGAGCTATAAACCATTTGATCGTATCTATGATTGGAAATCTACATCTGCTTGCATGAGCAATCCTCATGACCACTGCGGGACTGAAAAAATAAAAGAAATTTTGACATGAATGAACGCTGCAGTACGAGTAAAAGGTAATTAACATCTTATTACGGGCACGTTTGATTAATCGGATCTGGCCGTAATAGATTGTATTTCATTCTCTATCACGCCAGAAAATATATTTGATTCATCGGACTGCAAAATTGAAGAAATCCTGCAGTTTTGGGCAAGTAATAAAAGCTGGATGAAATGGTCGGACGCCATTCCGTAGAAAAAGAACGCAAACAACCTGGTATCGCTATCCAAGTTCAGATGAATCCAAAGCTAAAGTTTCTTATCTGGAAAGTTAATCATGTACCGGAACTTTTCGATTCTGCATTCCGTGTAATCCTAATCAACGCAGCAAAACAAACGTCCCCTACATGTCCTCAGTATGCGGCGTTACATCCTCTAATTATTCCAAGTCTGGCTACGGCATGAACTCAATGCCACGATTAGTGGCGACACACAGAGAAGATTTATATATCGGGGTTCAGTCTTTCCATTTGATCTTTCTTCCAGTGGCAGCTCAATTCTAGGATAATATATTTGAAAAGAGATCATCCATCTAATCGGGGGTCAATTCACCATATCTGCGATCACATCTCGCCAAATTAGCCTTCGAATCTTTCACTATAGCATACTCAAATCGAGTTTTGATTTTATGAGTTATGACGGCACCATCAGCAATTATCCAAACATGACTTTCATGGCTTTCTGTTCAACCTTTTTCTCCGACCCAGTGTTTGATATATCCACCAATCTTGTCAAAGGCACAGAGAATATCGTTATATGTGGAAAAAGCCCTCTTCTACATCTCCATCACCAAGCCTCCATCTCTACCGGTGACACACATTTTTCCTTTACTCACGAGGGCTTGGCCTCTGGGGTCCCATCTTCTGCCCTGGTCAAGACCGGAACTTTGCTCTCTTCCCCCACAACAGAAAACCCCAACGGCAGCGAAAGCAGCACCAACCGGCATAGAGATGTGCTGGGTACAGTGGTCTACTAGGTCTTATGTTAGAAATCCTTATCTGGAATATTAGGGGAGTCGCGCATGACGACTCGAGAGGAAGACTCAAGGCTCTATGCCGTATTCACCGACCAGACTTACTGGCGATTCTCGAACCGCTCATACATAGTGACTGTTGCCCGCCACTGCGTGAATGGCTCGACTTCGACTGGTCCTGCACAAACACAGATGGAATCACAAAGATCTGGCTCTTCACCAATCGAGTTATGAATTCCAACATCATCTCCATCGGCAGACATGCACTCAATATCGAAGGCAGGATGCCGAACGGGATCCAGTTCGCTTTCGCATGCCTATATGCAAGTTGTGACATGGCGGAGAGGCGCCTTCTATGGACGGACCTTTCTCAGCTCTCAGCATCCAAGAGCACACGGTGTTGGTTCATCGGATCGAGGAGACTTCAATGTGGTTCGAAGAACACATGAGAAGGCTGGGGGTAACCCACCCAACGCTTCTACTATGCGAGACTTCAACGGTTGGGTTGCTAACGCTGGCATCACTGAGGATCGGGATGAAAGTGTTGCTAATATTTGTTATTGTCGTTCACCAAAAAAATATATTTGTTATTGTCCGTCATGCAACAACGACAGGTGCAATGTAATTAACAAGAGTTAGATTCGCAAACCAGATCGTTCGTTGAGAAACGAACGTGTTACTTAAAGAAATCAGTGCCCGGCAATCCTCGCGGATAGGCACCGTTCTCCCAGTCGCGATCCGGCACGAACCTGGAACTTGCACGTCTTGCTCGCGCTCGACGTAGCCGCGTTGCACTGCTACCAGTGCAGCACAACAACCGCAGGAACCACCGCCTGACAGCTGCGTCTTGGCGACAGGAAGGAGGAATCACGCTTCGCATAGGAGGACAACTCCACAAAGCGACTCCGGGGACGACAACTATTGCACTCGGGATTAGGGCTCTCAAAACACACGGCGGCAAAAGATTGTTTTCGGTGTGTTTAACCCTAATGACCGGATGCGTATATATAGCCACACACGTCCCTAATCCTCTTCTCAGTAAGACGCAAACACTCGGTTGCTCTTGTACACAATACATAATAATCCACAAAAGAGAAACCTTTTAATTAGGATTAAGAAATCCGAATAAGAAAGCAACAATTAATTACACGAGTAATTAATTACTTAGTCGTATTCTAGTGCAAAAAGAAGACGGAAGATGGAAGACATTCTCCACAATCCACAAGCCCAAGCCCGAGCCCGGCCCAGCCGGGCGAGGAGTGGCGTGGCACGCGCGCGTACGTGCGTACGTGCGTGCGTTGTGATGTGGCAATCTCACCCACCAAGGAGGTGAGCATACCTCCCTCGTAGGACTCCTTTGGGCACTAGTGCCCCATGTGGTCCTACATATGAGGACCACAAAAGAGTGAGCAATATGGGATAAAACTTCTTTGCCATTTGCACTCGAAACAACACAACATTCTCACATGTACTTGCTGCACTACATTGGGCTTTACCCATGCTAAATAAATGATTTGCTACAGTAACGACGCTACAGTAATTACGTGCTACAGTAATTACGTGACGCTACAGTAACTACCTGTAACAGTAATCATCATTTATCTAACAATCCCCCATAAAGTCCAATGTGTAGTGTGCTCTACCATTCAGTCCTCCATATTATGCTTTCAGCAGATACCTTTTGGTTTGAATCTACCTGAGTTATCCAACTGTAACCCCCGTACGAACTAGGTGAACAAAAGTCTTGAACCTGAACCTTGGGTGCAAGAGTATATGTTGGTAACAACACAATAAAGACATGGTAGTAAAGAAAACAATGCATTAAGGTCATCCATACAAAATTTTATATCATGATTAATAACAGAGAACAACCCAATTCTCCTGTTGCGGCCTACACAACATCAATCACTTAGCTGGAGTCTCCAAGGATGTACTGCTCACATCCTATCATAAGACTTGACACCATTAAGAGACTACTCTCTTACTAACTTGCAGTCATGACACTAACAGGTTTCCAGAGAATAGACACACAGATGCAAGAAGCATCAAACAAGAATACATAGTGTCATCTGATTTACCCGACAACTTGTTATTACCACATTGAACCCAATTTGTGGGATCTCCACTCTTTTAGGTTGGGTTGCTACTGCCTGTAAATCTATAGGGGTTTCAGTCCCATCTCCAACCTGGTTTTTTCCACTAAAGCCAAGGTAAGGCCTTTAGTGAAAGGATCAGTTGTATTATCTTTGCTACCAACGTTGTCCACATCCATGACCCCATTAGACACTAATTCCCTTACAGATTTCAATCTGACATGGATGTGTCTACGCTGTTTTTGATTGTACTTGGAACTATTTATCTTAGCAATAGTTGTAGTGCTATCACAGTGAACTGAAATCGCAGGAAGCAGCTTCATTACCATAGGTAAACTAGACATAAGTTCATGTAGCCATTCAGCTTCCAATCCAGTTTCATCTAAAGCACACGACTCTGCTTCAAAAGTGGACCGAGACAATATGGTCTGTTTCTTAGACCTCCAGGAAACAGCTCCTCCTCCCAACAGGAATACATATCTTGAGACACCATTACTCCCAGAATTCATGGCAATCCAACTTGCATCTATATCCTTCGACTACGAAAGGATGTTTACCATAATGCACCCCAAGGGAACGTGTTCCCTTATTATACCTCAGAACTCTGTCAAGAGCTTCCCAATGGGTTTTGTCGGGACAACTAGTGTATCTACTTGACTTGTTCACGGCAAACACAATGTCTGGACGTGTACAGTTCATAAGATACATCAAACTTCTGATAATCTGAGAGTATCGACACTGGAACCCCAGTCTCATTCTTGAACAAGGGCTTGGATGAATCATATGGAGTCTTAACAGGTTTACGTGATGTGTACTCAAACCTCTCCAGTATCTTCTCAACATAGTGAGACTGAGAGAGAGTTATACCATCAGTAGACCTTATGATTTTAAGCCCTAAAATCACATATGCGACACCCATATCTTTTATCTAAAACTTGCTACACAAGAATGACTTTGTATCTTTTATTACTTTCATATCGGAACCAAAAAGCAGGATATCATCAACGCATAAGCATAACAAAATGAATCCATTATTGACAATCTTACAGTAGAGAAACTTATCAAATTCATTATAAATAAAGCCAAACGATGATATCACAAAATCAAACTTCTCATGCCATTGCTTAGGGGCTTGTTTCAAGCCATATAATGACTTAACAAGTTTACACACTTTGGACTCATTCCCACGACCCACAAATCCCTCAGGTTGTTCCATATATATCTCTTCTTGAAGATCACCGTGTAAGAACGCGGTCTTCACATATAGAGATTATAAATGGAAGCCAATGCTAGAAGTACTCAGATTGTGGTCATACGAGAAACAAGTGAATATGTATCAAAATAATCTATTCCTTCCCTTTGTGTGTAACCCTTAGCAACTAACCTCGCCTTGTACTTATTGATTGTCCCGTCTGCATTTTCTTCTTAAATATCCATTTGCAACCAACTGCAGAACAACCAGGAGGCAAATCCACCAATTCCCAAGTTTCATTCGAGAGAATTGATTGGATTTCATCATTAATGACTTCTTTCCAAAACTTAGCTTCTGGAGATTCCATAGCTTGTTTGAAAGTAACAGGATCATCTTCAACACTGTAAGTGAGAAACTCACTTCCAAAATCTTTTGATGTCCTAGGTCGTTTACTTCTCCTTGATTCAACTATTTCTTCAGAATCATCTGATTCAGAAATAGCTTGTTCTGAGTCGCCCCCCACATTTGTCATCCTTTCCACGTGCTCGAGAATGGAACCTATGGTGAATGAATCTTCTTGAGATACTTCATTGGGCACACCAGTTTTCATAGGAAACACATCCTCAAAGAATGTAGCATCACGTAATTCCACAATTGTATTGACCTCAATGCCAGAGATATCTGATTTTACAATCAGGAATATGTAAGCATAACTTGTCTCTACATAACCCAAGAATATGGCATCAACCGTTTTCGGTCCTAATTTCTTCCTTTTGTGTTCAGGGACAAGTACCTTTGCAAGGCACCCCCACACTCGAAAATATTCAAGACTCGGTTTCCTTCCTCTCCACAACTCAAACAGACTACTCTCTGAATGTTTATGGGGAACTCTATTCAGAATATGGCAAATTGGCAAAATTCCAAAAACAAGTTCGATGTTTGGAGTACGGTATTTACCATATCTATTAAGGTTCGATTTTTACGTTCAACTATCCCATTTGATTGTGGTGAATAAGGAGTAGTTACCTCATGAACTATACCATGCAATTGACAAAATTCCAAAAACAAGTTCGAGGTATACTCTCCTCCCCTATCAGACCTTAATCGTTTAAGTACTTTACCGGTTTGAGTTTCAACTTCATTCTTATAAATTTGAAATTTATCTAATGCCTCATCTTTACTTCTTAGTAAAAAGACATAACAGTATCTACTCACATTGTCAATAAAAGTTATAAAATAATGTTTTTGATCTCTCATAGCAACACCATTAAATTCACAGATATCTGTATGAACTAAATCCAAAATTTCTGGATTCCTATTCACATAATGAAAAGGCTTCCTAGGCAATTTAGCTTGTACAAAGATTTCACATTTATTGTTGCTAATTTTAGATTTAGGGATCAAATCTAGATTCATCATACGCTTCATTGAGGCAACATTAACATGTCCCAAACGTGAATCTCATACATCGAATGAAACAAGATTCATGCAAACAGAACTATAATCATTCAAATTTAAAATAGAATTTGAAACATGTTCAACATGAATCTTAAACAAGTTATCCACATCACATAAGTACCCCTTGCCAAAAAAAAAAGAATCACTAAGGCGTGTAATAATAGCCTTATTACATTTACAGTCTACTCTATAACCTTCTCGAACTAATATGACACCACTAAGGATATTGCGTCGAATGGTTGGAACATGTCTGACCCTGTTAAGAGTCAAAACCTTCCCCGAGGGAACTTCAAGTCCACCCATCCTTCTCCTTTGACTTTTGCAGAGTTGGAATCGCCCAAAGTCACGAACCGACCTCAAGAGGCCTGATAAGACACAAAGAGGGATTTATCAGCACACACATGTACATTAGCCCCAACGTCAATTATCCAATAAAGTGGTTCAAAAATAGAAAGAATTTCAGGTTTAATAGACATGTACCCATCATTGAGGTTCAAGAATGTAGTCATCATGTTGACCACCGCCTCCTCAGTTGCAGATGTGGTAGCTTTCTTTGCCTTCTTAGTAGGACAATCCTTGTTCCAGTGGCCAACCTGTCCACAAGTCCAACAAGGTTTGTTCTTCGGTTTCTTTTAGATCTTTGCCTTGGGTTTATGTGCATTCTTAGATTTCTTATCTTTGGTGTTTTTTGTAGAAGTAAGATTAACAGTTGGATTTGCATAAGTAGGAACCTTGACCCCTTTCTCCTTTAAGTGTTCTTCTTGTATATTAGTATCCATCATTAATTCATCCACGGTGTGTCCCTTTGTGATGCTTCAGAGACATACCAAACGATTCCCATGACTTAGGGAATTTTTCTATGATAGACATAACAACAAATTTCTCAGGAAACCCCATCTTGGCATCTGAGAGTTCATGAACTAGGAGTTGTAAATCATGTGTTTGATCAGAAACTGACTTACCCTCAACCATCTGAAACTTAAGAAATTTTGACATGCAATATTTTTCAACACCTTGATTTTCAGTGCTAAAATTCTTAATTAACAATTCCCATAAAACCTTGGACGTAGTGACTGGCGGATTTGAGTAAGAATCATACAGTTTGTTATTTAAACCAAACAGAATCAAACCGCGGCACATTTTATCACCCTTCTTACAATTAGCAATAATGTTTGCATTATCAGGAATTGTTTCATCAAATACAGGTTCAATTTCAACTAAATACTGATCATAACCTGCAATATTCAGCCAAATTTCCATCTGACTCTGCCAACGGGCAAAGTTCGTGCCAGTGAAATTTTCAGGCATATTAGTTGTTGTTGGTATGTATGCCCATAGAGCAAGTCATATGATGATTGTAATGGGATACTTTGTAAATCATTTGAATAATTATAAAGGCAATTTCCGATCTATATGTTTAAACTATTTCTGAGATGATGGTGTAACATGATAGATGTCTAAAGAATGATTTTACTCAATGACGTATGCTTTTGGGTTGAGGACCTAAACGATGAGATCACACGGATGTTAAGAGTATACTTTCTTGTTTGGTCCCTAGTCGGTTGTTATTGTGGAAATAACCATAAACATCAATAACACTAAAGACTAGAGTGTGTGTTGGTTGATGACAGAATCTCATTAGTCATGATAATGTGATATCAAACCAAGCACATAGGTACTTGTTAGAGAACAAGGTACCGGACAGACCCACTGTGAGAGTGACACATGGAACCATGACTTGGTAGTCACAGTCAGCTCTCACAGTGATGGTGGTGAGTGTGATTCTTAGACCTGAAATCACTGCACTCAACACATGTCATTGGGTACACTTTGACATCATCAAACGCAGTCCTGAAACATGGGTTGTTATAAAGGTGATGATTGGGTGGCTTTGACACATGGGGCTTTTGAGGGGTGAGTGATAGATATGAGATTTGTCCCTCCTGAGGGAGTTTGATGTCCTTGGCCACTTGATGAGTAGGATTGAGAAAGGCATGCACATGCACGCGTGAATCAATATGTGATATTGATGTCATACACATCTCACTCGGTCTGCTCTGAGATCAAGGAAATGAATGAATGTTGATAGGATGACTGTTCCATGCCTCGAGTTCATTCAGGATATCAGTGATAAAGGAATTATACATTCACTGAAACACCATTCATGGATTGTAGGATTGATAGTTGTTCTCCAACTTTCTATTTCACTTGGGTAGCACTGATGTGTGACTAGGCACCGCTCTTTTCTTGTGAAGTCATAAGTGTTATGGACTTTCACTATTAACGTGAAATGGACCTGCAGGGTCACACACATAGGATTTAACCTGGAAGAGGAGTTTTGTCCACAAGCAATGTTGAGATTGATTACTAAAGGAGTTTAGTAGTTCAATTAAACACTCAATCAATTGATAGCTCAATATCATAATGTTCAAGGTGTTGAACACATTGATTGGAGTATCAAATTGATTGAAATCGCAATTGACTAATTCTGCACAATTTGTACTCCCAACCGATCGGCTCATGTGATGAACCGGTCGGCTGAGCTTGGTGAACCGGTCGGCTTAAGTGTTGAGCCTATCGGCTCAAGGTCAGGGTGAAACGATTGCTTCAAGTGTTGAAACGATCGGTTCAACTGATGCAACCGAACAAGTTGGGAAAGTAGGATTGGTGAGAATTTTCCTTGTTTTTCACTTTCCCAATTTGATTGGAACAAGGATTGGTATTCAATACCAATTAGAAACAAAAGAAGGAAAGTCAATCGGGAACTGGTCAGGACCATGAACCGACCGGTTCAAGAGTGAACTGACTGACTCATAGGTCCCAACCGATCGGTTGAGGTGTCAACCGACCGGATCAGGTCCCCAACCGACCATTTCAGTTGTGAAACGATCGGTTTAGGTTGCGAGTTGGTTGCTTTTGTGGAAAATATTGAACCCTTCTACTCCTGCTTTTAGTCCCATATTGTCGGGGACAGAGAACCCTGTCCCATGACCCGCCTATATATAGGGGTATTGGGGGCTTCTAAATTTACAACTCAGTGCAAGTCGGTTTCTCTGCAAAGTTGTCGTTCTCTCTGGTTTTCGTAACCGAGAGAGCCCGAGCAAGTGCTACCCGAAAAGGGAGGCACAAAAAGGGAAGGAGAACTGTAGTTGCGACTGGTGGCGGGAGAGTGTGTTGGTGACTAGTACGCCAACAGGAGGGTGCGACTCCTTTTGGTTCCTTGTGCGATAAGGAGATCGAAGTTCTAGGCGGTCCGTGTGGACGACTATAGAGGCGGGAGACCTCTGCCGCTCGGAGGACAACTGTCAATCCCGGTAGTCCCGGTGAGACCAGGAGTCTTCAGTCCCGGTGCGACCAGGAGCTGCACAGACACCGTCCAAGACCGGAGGTGAAGACCATGCAAGGCATGAGGTACTGTCACCGAGCAAGCCTCGGGACAAGGTATGCATCCACAAACAATATTTCCTATTGTATAGACGTTGACGTGATTCCTTTTGTTTCGGGTTTTGGGGAGAATTTTTTTTTCCGCTGCTTCTCTGCCTCCTCTAAAACCCAACAGTGGTATCAGAGCCACATCAACTGCTCTATATTTTAGGATTATCGATATGATCGATTTTGGTTTGTCTCCTTTATTTATTGCATGCGATGTGAATAAAATTGGCTTTATGCATGTCCAGTCCACAAATCCCAAATATACATATATGATATGTAATATTAATGCACTCGATATGCGTCTCCCTTAAATGAGTTTTGTGGTGGATGTGTAGCATGGTTATGGCCTATAAACCCCTATATCTTTGTGTGGTTGTATGTGGTTGCTTGCATCTCGGTCTGCACACCGATTCCCTTCTTCTATTCCTGATGTAACTCGAAATAATTCGAGAATTATTTTCCTACCTTTGCACCCCCCGAATGTAATTCGGGGTTTCAAAATTCAAATGTAAATAGGATAGATTTTATTTCCTGTTATGTCAAAGAACGGAGGACGACCTGAGGCGATCGATTCAAGGAGTGAACCGATCAGTTGGTGATCCAGACGACCGGTTCGAGGAACGAGATGTGCGGGTGGTGACATGAGGAGATGCACGACGATCGGTGAACTGATCGGCTGGAGGCGCCAGTCGATCGGCTGGTGGCACCCGAACAACCAACTTGATGGCGAGACGATCAATCATGGAGATGAATTGCTCAAACCCAGAAAGGCAGGTACATATTTCATCTTGTACAGGTTGCATGTGATGTAGACCTAGATGACCGTGATTCCTCTTGGCTCGAGAAATCACAATAGGATGGCCATAATCATTGCTTTTTATCATTTTGCATGTTTTCTGTGGGATATAGCATGTATATGATACATACTATATATTGTGGTGATTGGATATGTATATGTATATAAAAAACCATATCCCTCATTAAATATTAAGTTTTAGATGCCTTCCAAATGCGACACACGTGAAAAGCTTGATTGACCAAGTGTGGGCACGCCCTAGCCTGGTGCACCGTCTATGTCGTGGAAGCGTGAAGGATGAATGTGTGGGTCTGCCCTAGCAGGGTGCATGTTCATCATGTTGGCTTTGGGTCGGACTTAACAAGGTGATCTAGATGGGATCTAGTACCTGGAGGCATGGAGATGATCATTGCAAAGAGATGCATATGACATCTTTCAAGAGTTGCATATGATACAATTGGCAAGAGTTGCCTACCTGAGAGATCTGAGTTGTGGGTGACAGCCCTAGCTGGTCCGTGGCTCAGAGGATTTCAGGATCTTGACCCACTAGAAGATTGTACGCTGTAATCTTCCGAATTGATGGTGAGGGCTATCAAT
Source organism: Alisma plantago-aquatica (assembly GCA_963693085.1). Lineage (NCBI taxonomy): Eukaryota > Viridiplantae > Streptophyta > Magnoliopsida > Alismatales > Alismataceae > Alisma > Alisma plantago-aquatica. The sequence continues at coordinate 1,774,847,418 of OY856409.1, forward strand.
TTGAATCAAAATAGTGGGAGTGGTAATTAATTAAAGGCCTAATTAACTATCGTCAAATTTTATTCAAATCAAATCAAAAAGGTTTTGACAAATGCAAATTTTCTCTTGTTGAATGGCAAAAGAATCATCTTTTAAAATGGGAAAATCAATTGAGAATAAATTCCATAACTGGTTGAGGACTTTGAGAAGTGTTCTGCACAATCCAGATATACCAGGAGCCTTAGAATCCACTCTATGTACGCTTAATGTGTTAGTGAAGAAGAAAGTAGGTAAGGGAGAAGGGTTCTCTCGCCAAACCAATTTCTTCTACATGGAGAGGATGGAAGGAACAATGGAAGAAGAAGTCAGAGATAGAGATCTCTACTTCTGGTGTATACGTGATAGAGATTAACTTCACTACTTCTTCATCATGGGTACTTGATACCGGATGCGGATCTCATATTTTTTTCAAATCTGAAGGATCTTAAGAGAAGTAGGTCTTTAGGGAAAGGCGAATTTGAACTATGTGTTGCCAATGGGGAAAGAGTTTCCGCCAGTGCCGTAGGAGCCTATGAGTTAACTCTACCAAGTGGGCTAATAATAGAGTTGAAGAACTGCTATTATGTACCTTCCATAAATAGGAATATCATTTCCGTCTCTTGTTTGGAAAAAGATGGATTTGAATTTCTTATTAAGAATGAAAAATGTTCCATTTCTAAAGATGAGATCTTTTATGGCAGTGCCCCTATGTCTTATGGTCTATACTTGATAGACTTGGAGACAAGTGTATACAACGTAAACACCAAAAAGCAAAAACTCAACGACTCAAACAAAACATATCTCTGGCATTGTCGTCTAGGGCACATAAATGAGAAGCGCATTTCTAGACTCCATAAAGATGGTTATCTAGACTCTTTTGATTATGAATCAATAGAGACATGTGAATCTTGTTTATTGGGCAAGATGACCAAGACTCCCTTTTTAGGTAAAGGTGAGAGAGCTAGTGATCTATTAGGACTCATACATACTGATGTATGTGGGCCTTTTAGAACTAATGCCAGAGGTGGGTATCAGTACTTCATTACCTTCACTGATGACTTCAGTAGGTATGACTATGTGTACCTGATGAAACATAAGTCAGAAACCCTTGAAAGGTTCAAGGATTTCATGAATGAAGTACGGAACCAGCTTGGTAAAAGTATTAAGGCACTTCGTTCCAATCGAGGTGGAGAATACTTGCACCAGGAGTTTGAGTACCTTCTGCGAGCCCGTGGTATTGTATCACAATGGACTCCGCCTGGAACACCACAACATAATGGTGTGTCTGAAAGAAGGAATCACACATTGTTGGTTATGGTGCGATCAATGATGAGTTTTGCTGATCTTCCAATTTCTTTGTGGGGTTATGCTCTTGAAACTGCCACGTTTACACTTAACCGTGTACCATCTAAATCGGTTCAAAAGACACCATATGAGATGTGGTATGGGAAGCGTACCATTTTGTCTTTTATGAAGATTTGGGGTTGTGAGGCTTACGTCAAGAAAATGTTTCCTGATAAGCTTGGACCCAAATTCGATAAATGTTATTTTGTTGGATATCCCAAGGAAACAAGGGGATATTACTTATACCACCCTACTGACAACAAAGTGTTTGTTTCCAGGGATGTTGTATTCCTAGAAAGGGAATTTATTTCCAAAGGAAGCAGTGGGAGGAATATAGAGCTTGAAGAGGTTCAAGCCCAACAAGAAAACATTGAACCGGTAGATGTACCAGAGGAAAATGTAGATTCACAAGGTGTTGTGGAATCTCAGTCTCCTCAGGTAACACAAGGACCTCGTAGATCTAATAGGACCCGCCTTGAACCTGAGAGGTTTGGATACCTTGTGACTCAGGAAGGTGGTGAGTTGATCTTAGATGATGATCCAACTACCTACATAGAGGCTATGGAGGGACCAGATTTTGAGAAATGGCTTGAAGCCATGAGATCCGAGATGGAATCCATGTACTCCAACAAAGTATGGACTTTGGTGGAACCACCCAAAGGGGTAAAACCCATAGGGTGAAAGTGGGTCTTAAACAAAAAGACTGACATGGATGGCAATGTGCAAACTTATAAAGGCAGATTGGTTGCGAAGGGTTTTCTCCAGTTGCCATGATTAAGTCCATCAGGATCATTCTTGCTATTACAACTTATTATGACTATGAGATTTGGCAGATGGATGTTAAAACCGCATTCCTTAACGAGAATATAAATGAGGATGTGTACATGACATAGCCTGAAGGTTTTGTAGATCCAAAGAATGCCAATAAAGTCTGTAAGGTGTAAAGGTCAATCTATGGATTGAAGCAAGCACCTCGGAGTTGGAATCTTCGATTTGATGAGGAAGTCAAAGTGTTTGGATTTATTCAAAATGAAGATGAACCTTGTGTGTACAAGAAGGTTAGTGGGAGCTCGACCACATTCCTCATATTGTATGTGGATGACATACTTTTGATGGGGAATGATGTCTTATCCTTAGAGAAGGTAAAGACTTGGCTTGGGAATAGTTTCTCAATGAAGGACTTAGGAGAAGCATCCTACATTCTAGGAAATAAGATCTATAGAGATAGATCTAGAAGGCTTCTCGGACTAAGTCAGAGCACGTACATTGACAAAGTGCTGAAGCGGTTCAGCATGGAGAACTCAAAGAAAGGCAACATCCCCATGCTACATGGAGTCACTGTCTCTAGAGCTCAATGTCTCCAATCTTGTGAAGAGAGGGAGCGGATGAATGGGATCCCATATGCATCAGCCATCGGATCCATCATGTACGCTATGTTGTGCACACACCCAGATGTCTCGTATGCTCTCAGCATGACGAGCAGGTACCAGTTAGATCCCAGGGATGCTCACTAGACAGCCGTGAAGAACATCCTCAAGTACTTGCGAAGGACTAAGGATTAGTTTCTTGTGTACGGCGGCGAGGATGAGATGATTGTAAAGGGTTACACCGATGCAAGCTTCCAAACCGATAAAGATGATTACAGATCGCAGTCAGGATTTGTGTTTTGCCTTAATAATGGAGCTGTGATATGGAAGAGTTCCAAGCAAGAAACAGTTGCTGATTCTACTACAGAGGCTGAGTATATTGCTGCTTCACATGCAACAAAGGAGGCTATGTGGATCAGGAAGTTCATTTCTGAACTTGGTGTAGTTCCCAGTAGCTGTGACGCAATTGAGCTTTATTGTGACAATAATGGAGCTATTGCACAAGCTAAGGAACCCAGATCACATCACCGCTCCAAGCACATACGCGGCGCTTCCATCTCATACGAGAGATCGTACAGTGAGGAGATGTGAAGATTTGCAAAGTACCAACTGAAGACAACATAGCTGATCCACTGACTAAGGCCCTTTCTCAGCAGAAGCATGATGGTCATACTAGGTCACAAGGACTGTGATTCCTTGGTGACTGGCTCTAAGTGCAAGTGGGAGTCTGTTGGTATGTATGCCCATAGAGCAAGTCATATGATGATTGTAATGGGATACTTTGTAAATGATTTGAATAATTATAAAGGAAATTTCTGATCTATATATTTAAACTGTTTCTGAGATGATGGTGTAACATGATAGATGTCTAAAGAATGATTTTACTCAATGACGTATGGTTTTGGGTTCAGGACCTAAACGACGAGATCATACAGATGTTAAGAGTATACATTCTTGTTTGGTCCCTAGTCGGTTGTTATTGTGGAAATAACCTTAGACATCAATAACACTAAAGACTTGATTGTGTGTTGGTTGATGATAGAATCTCATTAGTCATGATATAGTGATATCAAACCAAGCACATAGGTACTTGTTCGAGAACAAGGTACCGGACAGACCCACCGTGAGAGTGACACATGGGACCATGACTTGGTAGTCACAATCAGCTCTCACAGTGATGGTGGTGAGTGTGATTCTTAGACCTTAAATCACTGCACTCAACACATGTCATTGGGTACACTTTGACATCATCAAACGTAGTCCTGAAACATGGGTTGTTATAAAGGTGATGATTGGGTGGCTTTGACACATGGGGCTTTTGAGGGGTGAGTGATAGATATGGGATTTGTCCCTCCTGAGCGAGTTTGATGTCCTTGGCCACTTGATGAGTAGGATTGAGAAAGGCATGCACATGCACGTGTGAATCAATATGTGATATTGATGTTATACACATCTCATTCAGTCTGCTCCGAGATCAAGGAAATGAATGAATGTTGATAGGATGACTGTTCCATGCCTCGAGTTCATTCAGGATATCAGTGATAAAGGAATTATACATTCACGGTAACACCATTCACAGATTGTAGGATTGAAAGTTGTTCTCCAACTTTCTATTTCACTTGGGTAGCACTGATGTGTGACTAGGCACCGCTCTTTGCTTGTGAAGTCATAAGTGTTATGGACTTTTACTACCAATGTGAAATGGACCTGTAGGGTCACACACATAGGATTTAACCTGGAAGAGGAGTTTTGTCCACAAGCGATGTTTAGATTGATTACTAAAGGAGTTTAGTAGTTCAATTAAACACCCAATCAATTGATAGCTCAATATCATAATGTTCAAGGTGTTGAACAGATTGATTGGAGTATCGGATTGATTGAAATCACAATTGACTGATTCTGCACAATCTGTACTCCCAACCGATCGGCTCATGTGATGAACCGGTCGGCTGAGCTTGGTGAACCGGTCGGCTCAAGTGTTGAGCCGATCAGCTCAAGGTCAGGGTGAAATGATTGCTTCAAGTGTTGAAATGATCGGTTCAACTGATGCAACCGAGCAAGTTGGGAAAGTAGGATTGGTGAGAATTTACCTTGCGTTTCACTTGCCCAATTTGATTGGAACAAGGATTGGTATTCGATACCAATTAGAAACAAAAGAAGGAAAGTCAATCAGGAACTAGTCACCATGAACCCGACTGGCTCATAGGTCCCAACCGATTGGTTGAGGTGTCAACCGACCGGTTCAGGTCCCTAACCGACCGTTTCAGTTGTGAAACGATCGGTTTAGGTTGCGAGTTGGTTGCTTTTGTGGAAAATCTCGAACCCTTCTACTCCTGCTTTTAGTTCCATATTGTCGGGGACAGAGAACCCTATTCCATGACCCGCCTATATATATAGGGGTATTGGGGGCTTCTCAGAGTACAACTCAGTGCAAGTTGTTTGCTCTGCAAAGTTGTCGTTCTCTCTGGTTTTGGTAACCAAGAGACCCCGAGCAAGTGCTACCCGAAAAGGGAGGCACAACAAGGGAAGGACAAATGCAGTTGCGACTGGTGGCAGGAGAGTGTGTTGGCAACTAGTACACCAACAGGAGGGTGTGACTCCTTCCGGTTCCTTGTACGACAAGGAGATAAGAGTTCCAGGCGGTCCGTGTGGACGACTGCAGAGGCGGGAGACCTCTGCCGCTCAGAGGACAACTGTCAATCCCGACAGTCCCGGTGAGACCAGGAGTCTTCAGTCTCAGTGCGACCAGGAGCTGCACAGACACCGTCCAAGACCGGAGGTGAAGACTGCGCAAGGCGCGAGGTACTGTCACCGAGCAAGCCTTGGGACAAGGTATGCATCCACAAACCATCTTTCCTATTGTATAGACGTTGACGTGATTCCTTTTGTTCCGAGTTTTGGGGAGAATTTTTTTGTTTCCACTGCTTCTCTGCCTCCTCTAAAACCCAACAGTTGTATCAATTTTACATCCCAAACCACCCTGACCGGCCATTGTTAATTAATGACAGAAACTGATTTCTGTAAGACTGTTGTTAATATTTGTTATTGTCGTTCATGCAATAGCGACAGGTGCAATGTAATTAACAGTCCAGGTAGATCCAAAATAAGAATTGAAGAACAAACAAAGTAGGAGAACACAAAACAAGAGTTAGATTCACAAACCAGATCGTTCGTTGAGAAACGAACGTGTTACTTAAAGAAATCAGTTCCCGACAATCCTAGCAGATAGGTGTCGTTCTCCCAGTCACAATTCGGCACGAACCTGGAACTTGCACGTCTCGCTCGCGCTCGACGTAGTTGCATTGCACTGCTACCAGTGCAGCACAGCAACTACAGGAACCACCGCCTGACAGTTGCGTCTTGACGACAGGAAGGAGGAGTCGCGCTTCGCACAGGAGGACAACTCCACAAAGCGACTCCGGGGACGACAACTATTGCACTCGGAATTAGGGCTCTCAAAACACACAGCGGCAGAAGATTGTTTTCGGTGTGTTTAACCCTAATGACCAGATGCGTATATATAGCCACGCACGTCCCTAATCCTATTCCCAGTAAGACGCAAACACTCGGTTGCTCTTGTACACAATACAGAATAATCCGCAAAAGATAAACACTTTCTAATTAGGATTAAGAAATCTGAATAAGAAAGCAACAATTAATTAAATGAGTAATTAATTACTTAGTCGTATTCTAGTACAAAAAGAAGACGGAAGACATTCTCCACAAGCCACAAGCCCGAGCCCGAGCCCGAGCCCGGCCCGGCCCGGCTGGCGTGGCGCACGCGCGTGCGTGCGTTGTGATGTGGCAATCTCACCCACCAAGGAGGTGAGCATACCTCCCTCCTAGAACTCATTTGGACACTAGTGCCCCATGTGATCCTATATATGAGGACCACAAAAGTTCTAGGAGTGAGCAATATAGGATAAAACTTCATTGCCATTTGCACTAGAAACAACACAACATTCTCACATGTACTTGCTGCACTACATTGGGCTTAACCCATGCTAATTAAATGATTTGCTACAGTAACGACACTACAGTAATTGACACTACAGTAACTACCTGTAACAGTAATCATCATTTATCTAACATAAAGGGGGGCGTTCACATGGGTGGACAAGCAATGAGGAAATCCAGAAGTCTGGGAGAAGCTCGATCGGGGTTCCGCTAACCAAGGATGGCCAGACCATTCTCTACGGGGCAGAGGGGAAATACTGGCCAGAACCACACACTCGGATCATAGTCCCATCTTGTTCACCTTTGAAGCGGTTGATTCCGGGACAAGTTCTGGAGGCTTCAAGTTGCACAAGATGTGGTCGACTCACCCAGGCCTGAAGGACTTCATCCGCGATAACGGGCAATGTGAGGGATGGGGCAACCCAAGTTTCATGCTCTTCGCAAAGCTCAAGAACTTGAGGACGGCTCTCAAAGTGTGGAACAGAGAGGTCTTCGGTAATGTATTTGCTTAGATCAAGCAACTCGAGATCAAGACCGCCAATCTACAGATTGAATATGACAGTAATCCAAACGAGGAGAACAAAAAGAAGCTTGAAGACGCCGACAAGGACTTACGCAATGTGCTTCTACAAGAGGAGATGCTATGGCAAGAAAATTCGGGGGGTGAAGTGGTTGAAGGAAGGTGAGAAAAACACTACTTTCTTTCATGCAAAAGCCAAGGCACATAGACGGAGAGCTATCATCCAAACTCCAAAGGATCCAAAAGGAGGATGGATCATGGGTGGATGGATCATCCAAGCAGATTTGCTAGGCTTCATCAACCAATGCTTCAGACGAGAACCGATACACCGCGGTCTGCTGGCCACCCATTCTATAGAGTTTTGTTTCCTATAACCCCTTCACCTGTTCTAAAATCCTGTTAAACCACATCTTATCTCAAACACCAAATAACCTCTTATAGTAGGTCTGTAATCTATAGTTTAACGCAAAAAAACAGAAAGCTGCTGGTTCTTCATTTTTCCTTCTCGTTAATTAACCTTCATTGTTAACGTGAATAGGTGATTATGTCTTCATATATAATGTTTACGTATTAGTACATCCGTACTCGTACATTATAAAATTTTTCTTCTAAAGTACATGATATTTTAGATTGTACGTTCAGCTTTCCCATTTTAAAGTCGGGTCCCTGAGTAATTCTGAGCAGATCATTTATAATAAATAACTTATAGATTATAAATATATGTTTTTAAATGTATCAGCTAATAGTTGTATAATGCAAAGCACTTGGAGTCCCACACAAGGTTTACATCCTAATGATGCTGTTGTTACGCCTCCGATGAAGAGGAGAAGTATAAGAAGAGCACAATCATTCATGATCACCAAGTGACACGTTCTTACCGAGATTCATGCAAGTATCGAGCGGGTCCAAATCCTTTGTGCTCATTTGTATGCTCATCTATGGGACCGGGAGATATCATCAGTTGGATTTGGGGCCATTGGAGAGTGGACGGTTTAGATTCAGTACACATATATGTGACATGCATAGAAGATTTGAGCCCCGTACCGAGCTAGCTAATGTAAGGGTGGCACTAAATAGGATAAACAACTAGAATGCCTTCCATCAATTATTAATATGTTTGGTGTCCAAAAAGACATGACATGGTTCTAGATGGAGGGTATTCCATTTGTTTGCAAGGATCTTGGGTCAACTGAGAAGATGTTGCTCACTTTTGGTAAGGTGAGATCCATCTTAAATTAAAAGCACCCGTCTCAGTTTACAGCTAGATGTTTGGCCATGTTTGGTTAAGGACCGAACCCATATTGTGACTTCTCTATTTGTGTCAGGTAGGATTAATCTGGTCTGGGTTAGTCAAGATTTTTATTAGTTGTAAATTTCATAACAATTTCATTTTGTATTTTTGTAACCCCCATATCCAGACCTAGTCGGTCCCAATTGAGGTGGGATTTCAAAATCCCATCCGGGTTTGGGATTGTGTAATATTCGCATAAAGAATTCAAACACCCTCCTAATATTCGCATAAAGAATCCCATCCTAATGATGCGTTCTTGCTGTGGTAAGCGGAACTAATTTCAAGCTAGCTAATATATGGAAGGCAATGAATAGGGTAATTGCCACCCAACTCCCTGCTCTGTCTCCACCTGCAATGATGACTATTTCAAAGAAGAGGAAGCAAAGTCTAAGTCTAACTACTTGGAGAATGTAAGGCCGTGATCTCTGTGGCACAGTGACGCAATAGGGAGCGGGAATAGTGAATTCGATGCCGTTTTTGATGGGATTTGTAGAGTTTTCTTTCCTGTAACCCCTTCACCTTCTCTAAAATCCTCTTAAACCACATCTTATCTCAAATCTCAAATAACCTCTTATAGTAGGTATGTATGTTAGAGGGACATACCAGAAGAAGCCTCCATAAATATAGGCCCAGAATAGTGGTGTGCGGGAACAAGGGCCACGTCCGAACAATGGAGAAGACGAGGAGCGTTCCCAGACGGGAGCGAGCGTTCTCTAAGCGGGAGCGTAGTGAAGAGGAATATGTTTTTCTCTCCTGGTGAGACTACGAAGGGATGGAATCGTTTACCGTAAGTCTCATGGAGAGAGGACCAGTCCCAATATATAATATTATCCTAATGCCTCTCTAACCATCATGAAGAGGCACGACGGTTATGGGAATCCTCTTATACCCCAATGGATGCATCCTTTCAGAAATTACATTACTATTATATATATTGTTTATTTTGGGCCACACTGCAAAGGAATATTTAATATTTTCCCACTTGGCCTAAAATGTGATGGCAATAACATGAACAATTTGCCATCGATGCTCAACACATATACTTCCATATATGAGATTAGATATGAGTCATAGTGGTTGGTACCTAATTAATTTGTACTTCCTTCTATGTACTACAATACCTACATATCTTATATGTAGTGGTATAAACTTTATGAATAGATTGACCTCAAATCTATTCTCTGGTCCAAGTTTCTGTCAAAAACTGACATATTGTTATCACTAGTATTGAAACAGAAATAGCGAGTCTAATATGTGATCACATATTAAATATTACATTGTCAAATCACATTAATCATTACACATCAAATGACTTTCTCAGACGCATATTCTTTACATGAGATGTATACAACCCTCGAGCTAGTCCTTTTGTAAGAGCAACTGAAATCATATATTGTGTACTAATGTGATCAATCACTATCATCTTGTTGTCAACTCGCTCACTAACAACAAAGAGTTTTATGTCTAGATTTCTGCATGCAGTGGTGCTCTTATCATTATTAGCAAAAGTGATTGTAGCTTCGTTATCACAGTATATCTGTATTGGCTCATGAATTGTACCCACAACTTTAGGATCTTATATCATATTCTTGAGCCATATTGCATGTGATGATGTTTCATGGCAAGCTATAAGTTCAACTTCTATAGTTGAAGAAGTTGTTGTCTTTTTCTTGATACTCCTCCATGATATTGCACCACCAGCTAGTAGAAAGAGATAGCCCATTATAGACTTCCTACTATCTAGATAGCCAGTAAAATTTGCATCTGAATATCTCGTAACCTCAAGGTGATTTGTCCTTCTATATGTAAGCATGTAGTCATTTGTCCCTTGTAGGCAACATATCACCTTCTTCACATCTCTCCAATGGTCAATACCCGGGTTACTTTGGTAACAACCAAGCATTCCAATAGAAAAAGCATGTCAGGTCGTGTGCATATTTGAAGATATTGTAAGCGCCCAACTGTAGATGCGTACGGTATTTTCCTCATCTCATTCCTTTCAATATCATTACTAGGACACTGCTTGGAGTTAAATTTATCTCCTTTCACTATGGGCGCAAGTCTAGGAGAACAATTTTTCATTCCATACTTCTCTAAAACTTGAGATATATAAGCCTGCTGGGATATTCCAAGTATACATTTAGCTTGATCTCTATGAATCTCCATACTGAGTACATATGTGGTTTCACCCATATCTTTCATCTCGAAATTAGAAGAAAGAAACTCTTTGGTCTCATGTAACATGCCAAAGTCATTACTTTCTAGTAGAATGTCATCTACATAAAGAATCAATATTATAAACTTATTCCCACTGACCTTGACGTATGTACACCGATCAACGATATTAGGTTGAAACCCAAAAGTTGATATAATGGTGTTAAATTTTATATACCATTGTCGTGATGTTTGTTTAAGTCCATAAATTGATTTCTTTAGTTTACAAACCATATGACTTCTACTATCATCAATGAAACCTTCTGGTTGTTTCATATAGATCTTCAGATAAATCCCCATTCAAAAATACCGTTTTCACATCCATTTGGTGTAGCTCAAGATCAAAATGAGCCACTAGGGCCATGATTACTCTAAAGCAGTCCTTTGATGAGACTGGAGCAAAGGTCTCTTTGTAATCAATACCTTTCTTTTGTGTGAAACCCTTTGCAACTAATCTAGCCTTATACCTCTCAATTTCACCATTTGAGTTCCTTTTGGTCTTAAAGACCCATTTACAACCAATAAGTTTAATACTCTTTGGTAAAGGCACAAGGTCTCATACTTGATTCTTATCCATAGATGCTAGTTCCTCTTTCATGGCATCACGCCACTTAGAGGAATTTTCACAATCCATTGCTTGTGAAAAAGATAAGGGACCTATATCTTCAAAGTCTATATTTGTCTCTTGAAGGTACACAATATAGTCGGATGGGATGGCATGCCTCCTTGATCTTGTGGATCTTCTTAATTCAGCATTGGGTTCTACAATTTCTGTAGGCTCTTCAGGTTGTTCTTCATAATGATTATGATCAGCTTGTTCATTTACAACCTGACTAGGAGCATGATCTACTTCTATTGGCTCATCCACTTGACAATTGTTCATGGGAACAATAATTGGATAGCCTATATGTCATTGACTAGATGCAGGTGTAAGAGAATTATCCTACATTTCATCAAAAGATATATTCTAAAGTAAGTCATTCCCACTGAGATGATGATCCTCTAAAAATCTAGCCTTACCCATCTCAACTATTTTTTGTGGGTGAGATGGACAGTAAAATCTATATCCCTTTGACCTTTCAGGATAACTAATAAAGAAACCACTAGTGGTTCTTGGGTCAAATGCCTTCTAATGTGGATTGTAGATTTTAGCTTCTGCACGACATCCCCATATGTGCATATAGTTCAAGGATGGATTCCTTCCTGTCCATAATTCAAATGGGGTTTTTTGGACAGACTTACTGGGAACCTTATTTAATACATGCACTGCCGTCTTTAAAGCCTCACTCCACATTGTAGAAGGTAGGGATGAATTATAAAGCATTGCACGAACCATTTCTTTTAATGTTTGATTTTTTCTTTCAGCTACACCATTTTGACTTGGTGTGCCTAGCATTGTATATTGAGGTACAATACCCTCTTCTTGAAGGAAATGTGCAAATGGCCCCTTTCTTTGTCCCATCTCAGTGAAACTTCCATAATATTCACCTCCCTTATCTGATCTGACTACCTTAATCACTTTACCTAATTGTTTCTCCAATTCAACCTTAAAGTTCTTAAAGGCTTGAAAAACCTCACTTTTATCATTTAATAAGTAGAGAAACATATATTGTGAATAGTCATCGATAAAGGTTGCAATATATTTTTCCCCTGTAAAAAAGGTGAAAAAGGTCCACTAATATCCGTGTGAATTATTTCTAATATTCCATTACTCCTCTTGGCACCCTTTTTAGAAGTGTTGGTTTTCTTAGCTTTTATGCATTCAACACATGACCCAAAATCAGTAAAGTCTAAAGGCCCTAAAATGTCCTCCTTCACTAATCATTGAATCCTTTCTTTGGAAATGTGTCCCAACCTTCTATGCTAAAGAAGTGATGATTTCTCATCTAATAATGTGCGTTTATTACCAATAATTTTATGTTGCACTATAAAAGATTGCTCAAAATTAGGGCTTAGTTGAACTTGATAAAGATCATTTATTAAAACACAAGTACTAATTAAATTGGAGTTTTTACACAATGACAATTGTCCACTTTAAAGAAAGAAACTATAGTTTAATTTGTCTAGTCTGGAAACAGATACTAAATTTCTACTATAGTTTGGTACATAAAAAGTATTTTCAAAGTCCAACAAGTTTCCATTTTCAAGGATTAATCTGCATGTGCCAACGACCTTTACGCGAGAGCCCAATTTATTACCTGAATAAAGGATCTTTTCATGCTCTGTTGGTTTCCTTTGATTCAGAAATCCCTACAATGTATTAGAAATATGCACAGTGGCACCAGAGTCAAGCCACCAACTATATAAAGGAACATTTGAAAGATGACATTCATATGAAATAAGAGACATTATACCTTACTTTTCCAGCCATTTCTTGTATTTGAAGCACTCCTTTTTAGCATGTCCTTTCTTATGAAAGAAGAAGCATTTTATGTTAGCCTTGCTTCCCCCAACCTTGTCATCACCTGGCTTGGACACTCCACCTGAGATAGGAGCAGTTCCCTTCATTTTTCCTTTACCCTTGCGACTATGCTTGTCATGGGTGCTTAACTGTGAAGTAGGGACCCCTTCATTCTTAAGTCTCTCTTCTTCTTGAACGCACATGGCAAAAAAATCATTTATTGACCATTTTTCCTTTTGTGTGTTGTAAGAGACCTTGAATGATCCATATTGACTAGGCAAGGAAGTTAAAATGAAATGAACAAGAAATGCATCAGAGATGGATAACTCCATCTCATTGAGTTGTGCAGTAATATCTCTCATCTCCATGATGTGTTCACGGATCCCACAAGAACCATTGTACTTCATTGAGCACAACTTAGCCATTAAAGTGCTATCCCTAGACTTACTAGAAGAAACATATTGTTCTTCCACTGCCTATAGAAAATCTTTTGCCAACTCAGAAGTAGGAATGGACCGCCTAATATGCTTTCCCACATGTGCTTGTATAAGCAACAAACTAAGTCTATTAGAACGTTCTCGCTTATCATAATTGACTTTTTCAGCAGTGCTACTTTCCTCTGTTAGTGGTTGTGATTTTTCCACTCGGAAAGCTAAGTCTAAATCCATGCACCCTAATGTAAACATGACCTTTTCTTTCCATTCATTATAGTTTGAACCATTGAGATTTGAAATATTGTTATCACCACACAATGATGAGGAAATGACTGCAATAAATAAAATTTCATATTAAAAACCACAACTTGAATATAAAGTAAATTGTGAGGTCTACTTTAATTTACTTTTAGCTGGCAATTCCAATAGTCATCACATCATTATCTTTGGATAAATATGTAACACAAAGTAGAATTCGAAATAAGTAGGTCACATCAACACATAAAAAAAAACACATGCATTAGAATAATGAAATACTTTATCTTTGGAAAAAATATTTTATATATCTGAAGACATGTTTATTGTCACATCATGTTTAATGCCAAAAAAAATGATAAACCTTTGGGTATTATTGTCTTATAAAAGTAACATTATAATTGAAAAAGTGTTCTCAATCATCCGGAGAACAATACACATTCCATATCCATACCCGTTCCACGAGTACACATAGTAAAACAAAATTATTAACAAAGTTAAAAAAAAAGATGTGTACATATGCATCACGATGAAACTGAAGCACTGGAATTTAATGTGTGGGAAGCCACCCGTGAGAGTTTAGATTTCTCAGGCAATGCCAGACACACATGTATAAAAGGGACGACCGATAGATATCAGTAGTAATACATGTTTGCAATTTCATTATAAACAATATCCATAGATTTAAAACATGTACGAATGAATGTCGATACTATAATTATGAACATTTGGATGCCCGATGACAAAACAAAATTCATCCGTCAATCGATATCCATTACAGTCCATTATACAAGAACAATAATGAGTCAACAGACTCCAGCAGTTTTCATCTTCTAATTCACATAGAAGAAGAAAAAACCTTATTATAAGACTATAAACTCGTTTCTTATTTTGTTTGTCTTGTTCTCGTTTAATGAAGAATATATAAAACCATAACCGCAAGCATTATTATGGGAAGAATCAAATCATTAATGTTCACGAAGATGATATGGTATCAAATATTGTTTGTGGTGGCTGCCACAAAGGACCATTTATGCGCACGGTTAATACTTCCGGTTGCTAAGGCATAACATAGTAGGCCAGCGGCTAGCCCCGCCACCGGAAACCATGAAGACACATATATAATGAACAGGAGAAACACCCGTCGTACCGCAAACTGTCATACGAGACTCATCCATAGTCTATAAATTACTTGCTCTGATACCATTGTTAGAGTGACATACCAGAAGAAGCCTCCATGAATATAGGCCCAGAATAATGGTGTGCAGGAACAAGGGTCACATCCGAAACAACGGAGAAGACGAGGAGCGTTACCAGACGGGATCGAGCGTTCTCCAAGCGGAAGCCTAGTGAAGAGGAATATGTTTTTCTCTCCTGGTGAGACTACAAAGCGATGAAATCGTTTACCGTAAGTCTCATGGAGAGAGGACCAGTTCCAATATATAAGATTATCCTAAAGCCTCTCTAACCATCATGAAGATGCATGATGGTTATGGGAATCCTCTCATGCCCCAATGGATGCATCCTTTCAGAAATTACATTCATATTATATATATTGTTTTATTTTAGGCCACACTGCAAAGGAATATTTAATACTATAATCTATAGTTTGACGCAAAAATACATGATGCTGCTGGTTCTTCATTTTTCCTTCTCGTTAATTAACCGTCATTACGTGGATAGGTGATTATGTCATCATATATAATGTTTACGTATTAGTACATCCGTACTTGCACATTATAAAAAATTTCTTCTAAAGTACGTGATATTTTTAGTTGTACGTTCAGCTTTCCCATTTCAAAGTCGGGTCCCTGAGTAATTCTGAGTAGATCATTATAATAAATAACTTATAGATTATAACTATATGTTGTTTTTAAATGTATCAGCTAATAGTTGTATAATGCAAAGCACCCGGAGTCCCACACAAGGTTTACATCCTAATGATGCCGTTGTTACGCCTCCGATGAAGAGGAGGAGAAGTATAAGAAGGGCACAATCATTCATGATCACCAAATGACGCGTTCTTACCGAGATTCATGCAAGTACCGAGTGGGTCCAAATCCTCTATGCCTATCTGTGTGCCCATCTATGGGACCGAGAGATGTCATCCGTTGGATTGTGGGGCCATTGAAGAGTGGACGGTTTGGATTCATTACACATATGTGACGGACATAGAAGATTTGAGCCCCGTACTGAGCTAGCTAATGTAAGAGTGGCACTAAATTGGGTAATTTCCACCAAACTACCCGCTCTGTCTCCCCTCGTACAAACAACTAGAATGTCTTCCATCAATTATTAATATGTTTGGGGTCCAAAATGACATGACATGGTTCTAGATGGAGGGTATTAATTTGTTTGCAAGGATGTTGGGTCAACCGAGAAGATGTTGCTCACTTTTGGTAAGGTGAGATCTATCTTAAACTAAAAGCACATGTCTGAGTTTACAACTAGATGCTTGGCCATGTTTGGTTCAGGACCGAACCCATATTATCCTTGTCTATTCCTTCACAACTCGGAGATTCATCCGCCCATTGCAGCCAACAAAATAACTCTGGCAGCTAGGTGCAGACATGCCGCCTGCAGAGATAGTGTTTGAATGCAATCGACAACAAAATTCACTCCACCCATTTACATTCTAATCAACGATGAAGAAGCAAGAATTGTTCTAGGGTATCTAGGTTACAGTGACTCTGGCACTATCACGTGCATGATGGAATCAATTCGTCATGCCATCACTAGAAAACAACTTCTTGTAGGAGGCAAAATGTTAGGTCAGGTTTGTCTCTTTTATCTTCTTGATTCTCTCTCAAGATTTGACCAATATTCCTAACTTATCAAGGAATGCAACCCGATGAAACCCTAGCTTGGACGAGGTGTGTTGTAGGGCCTTTAAGTTAGTTTTTTTTTCATTTAAGTCACCATACTCCAGCTACAATCCTCCATTGCGTCTTCTCCAAAATAATAGCAGCAAACAATGAACTAATTTGGGACGCCCTTTCCAACTTTCAGAAGAGGTATGCAAACCTCTGTTTAAATCCACTTGTTCCCTCATTTTTCGCATTGGTCTTCCATATTTTGTTTTTTTATTCTTTATCCATGTGGATCATTTGCATTGGATTTTTTTGCTAATTTGATGGTGCTTCTTGACTGCTTCTCTCACTCATGTTCAAGTATTTACTCTCTATGATAGCTTGCTCCCCTTGGATTTAACCCCCATTAACTATTCCTCAGTTTTTAGTTAAAATGGTTCTTGTCTATTTCACAATCATTTGATTTGTATTTCACTATGAACATGATCTTGGGAATAATGTTTTCTTTATTCATTGCACACACATTTCATGTTAGTATAGCCATTTGTGTGGATTTCTGACTTAGGGCTCTAGGGGGTGAATAGAGCTTCAAAAAATTTCACAAGATAGATTAGACCTTAAAATTATATTAATCAAAACCAATCGTTTAAGTGCAATTTGAAGTCCTAACTAATAAGCATAGCAAGGATGAGAGAAAATGAAAGAAAGCACTTGACAAGGTCATTTAGAGTGGTTCCACTCTCCAAACTAGGAGAGAGTTAGTCCACTACCTAGAGAGGTCAACCTCTAGGACTTTGTAAGTGCTTTTCTCTATATATTCACCAATAAGAGTTTCAACACAAGACCACCAAAGGACTTACCCATCCAAACACAAAGAGTCTTCATCCTTTACAACGACTTACTCACTTTGCCAAGAGTCTTCAACCTTCTTCCAAGGTCTTACCTACTCTTGCACAAGTCTTCAGCCTTTAAAGATTTAACCACTCTTCTTAGATCTTCAACATTTGTCTTCTCCTTCACCTGGAGAAAATCTTCATCTCTTCTTCAACATTGAAGAAGAAGAACAACAACTTCCATCACTCAAAGTAGCTTGCTTCACCTTTGCTTCATGGAGGTAAGGGGTAGGGAAGATGGAAAGGAATGAGAACTTTATAAGCACAAGGAAGTAGCTCTCTTACAACTGGACTATCTCACTCATAATCACAAAATGAAGTGTAAACTAGAGAGAAAAAGGGGCTCAAGGAGTTACAACACGCTCAACTATAAAAAGGACCTAGAATGGCACAAATGAGCAAGCTTGAAATGAACTCCAATGGTTCATATTTGTAGCTGGGGTGTTCGCTTGAGTGTGGGATCACTTGAGGTCAAAATATAGCAACTTCTGTGCCACTGCATCACTATTGCAACTGCCAAGACACTGCCAGCCAAGATCGCAGAAGTCGTCCCAAAGATGATGAACAGAGAGGCAGCCTTGTTGCTCTGGCCTGCATATTTTGTACGAGGAGGCACAATGGGGAGTGCAAAGAGGTCCACCGCGGGGGCCTGCATGCCTCTACCGACTGCAAAACTCCAGCCAAGGATATTGTGGGACGTCAAGACATTGCCCGTAGAAGACGAGAATCCCATGTACATGGAATCTAGTAGGATGTTGGAGAGGCTCAGTAGGGCGCTGGACAACAGGGGACAGATGGGTTTATTAGTTCCAAGAGGGGCCAGGGCAACGTCTAGCCATTGCGCCTCACCGTCATAGTCCAACCGCACCTGCATTGGACCGTTGTTGAAGACTGTAAGGTTCTGAAAGGTAGAATCAAAGTCGCCGATGTACCAGCCAGCGGAGCGGGGGATGTTGGAGATCATACTGTTGATGTCGATACTGATGTAGTTGTTTTCAGTCTCTAAACTCTTATGTGTACTTGATCGTGTCAAGCACGACGGTGGAGAGATCCTTGGTTTTGGAAATGATGAAGGCAATGTTGTGGGTGCTCAGTTGGGTGTATTGGGACACGATCTTGAAGAGAAATGTGCAAGAGAAAGAATATACAGTTGTTTTGACCACTAATCCTCCGTTGGGTCCAAGCGATGGATTGATTTGAAAGGGGGAGGAGAAGAACACATCATATAATTTTCATGATGTAATATTTTTTTCAAAAATCTAATCCATTGATCTTCTTAAACATCTTGTTAATAACTCATATACAAAATTTGAGCACATTTGGACATTTATAGGTCATGTTATAAAGGCCGCAAAGATTATACATTTTAAATTAGTTTCATACGTCAATTTTTCTTCCCTCAATTTAGTGACTTACAATCATCCAAATGGGCTCAAAATATGAATGTAGCCTAGTTATAGTATGACAGTGAAGATCAATAGTTTACATTTTACAAAAAATAGTCTTGATATGAAAACACACTTGAGTGTATTTGTGTGATATGTACACTCGAGTGTATTCTAGCCTGATATATATATATATATATATATATATATATATATATATATATATATATATATATATATATATATATATATATATATATATATATACATATATATATAGGAGGATGATCCAGTGAGAAAAAAATCTTCGTGAGAGCATGAGAGGCATTTGAATAACTCCCCACACAGATCAAATTTTCATAATCCAATCATATAGATTACAATTATACCTTAATATTTACCTTCCTACAAAATTTTATCACCATCTGATTTGTAGATCATTCTCAACAACAAAATACTTTTTGACACTCTATATTGAATTTCAGGCTGACCGTTGGATGTAAAAAGTGTATATTGCACATATGGACATGCAAACATGTCTGATTGTAATGATTTTTTGTGATAAGATAAATGAAATGATGCTCTTTCCATCTATATGGTTGGATTTTAAAATAAAGTTCAGAATTTGTAGTTATTCAAATGCCTCTCATGCTCTCACCGTAGGATGTTTCTGACTGCATAGCTACCCTATATATATATATATATAATCATTAAATGTATCTTCTAATAGTTGTATAGTTAGGGGTGTAAACGGTGCAGGGCTGGCCATACCTATACCCATACCAAACTAATTTAGCGGGTCCGATTTCGATTTTAGACATGCATAATAAAAAATCTAGACCAGCACCATATCTGTACCCACATTAATAGTGGGTTTGCAGTGCAGGTATGCAGGTAAGCGGTTTCATATAGAACATCATATTGTATTGTACGAAACTTATGATTATGTTGTGTTTACATTAATATTACGAGATATTTTTATCATATAGTATATCAACATAAAATATTTATATTAAATAACTTTGTAGATTGAAGATTAGTTGACTTAATTTGTAACATATTTGTAGTCATCATCATAATGTATTAATTATGTAGTATATCTTGTAACTATTTTGATTTTAAGTTTACATATATTACTCATGATTGATATTAGAATAGTAAATTCTCAATTAGATGACTAATCTCAATCTTATAAAAATTAAGTTAGACATAATATCAAGTATTATATTAGTTAGACTAGGAAAGTATGATATAATTATCAAATTATCAAAGTAGTTATTTATGTATAGAAGGTCTGCGGGTCTGGGTCTATGCATACTTTCAGTGGACCCGTTTATATGCGGGTCTAAGGGTATGCGAGTCCACGGGTAAGAAGGCACAAAAATGATGACACATGATGGGTCTTTAAAGGGTCTGGATTTCTGGGTCCATGTGTCTACCCATACACATTTACATCACTATTTATAATAAAAGGCTCAGATAAGACTTACATGTCGGTCATGTGGCGATATGATATGCTAATTGGATCATAGTTACCTAGCATGTCTACACCTGAAAAAATAATGTACATCTGAACCTTATTATAATTTGAAAAATGCGGGGATTTTGTTCATATAACTAGTGGTGTCATCAAATAAAAAGTGCAAGTGTGAACATACTCCTTGTTTATTTACAAACATCAAATTCTAAGGACAAAGTAAAAGGAGGAAGAAAAGAATGCATAACTTTTTATAGATTTGGTTGTTAAATTGGAGAGCTCTAGCAAGCTATTTGAAATTAATGCGGCAAGGATATCTAGTTTCAGTATCCAATCAGTATCTTCGGAGAAACCATAGAAGGTGAAATTAGCGATGGTCACTTTTGGATATGTCATCATTACACCACAGATCAACAGGAGAAGAATTAGAAGAAGAGCACAATCATTCTACCATTTTGTCACTTTAGTGAGGATGATGGAATGGCATCCGTGATCATCAAGTGATGTGTTCTAGTTGAGAGTCATGCAAGTATCAAGCTAGTTAATGTATGGTTGGAAACAAATAGGGTAATCGCCACCCAACTCAAAGCTCCATCTCCACCCACCCGTTGGAATGATATTTGAAGAGTTTTTTACCCTACACTATTTCTAAATTCCCTAAGGGCTTGTTTGGTTCGACTGCAAATTAATACATATCGTTCTGTTGGATCAATGGGCTCTAGAAAGAAGGGGGGGGCAAATAGAGCTTAAACACTTAAACAAGATTTGTTAAACCTTCAAATTACATCAAGGGATAAGATTGTAAATATGGAATTTGATGTGCAACTAAATATACATAGCAAGGATGAGAGAGATTGAATGAGATCAAGAACGAGCTATGTATAGTGGTTTCAAACTCCAAACTAGGAGAGTTTACATCCACTACCTAGAGATGTCAACCTCTAGGATTTTGCAACCATTGAATATTTATATTCAATTATAATACATACGATAAGATCTTCCATTTGCAGGGCAAGCATAACTATATTTCCTTCTTAAGGATCAAAAGGATCCATTAAACCTTACAAGGTCTTACATATCCTTTGAGCGAGACTCTTCAACCTCTACAAGGGCTTACCCACTTCTGTAAGGAGATGGACACTGTCACAAAGGAGCTTCCCTCTTACAAAAAGTCTTCCACCTTGAAGGAATTACCCACTTGTGATACATTGTCATACTAAATGAGATTATTAAAAATATAAAACACGATTGACAACTAACTAATCACCTTTTCAGAAAAGCATAATAATTAAATCTAATTCCAATATGACAAACATGTTCTCAAACATTTACATAAAGGTCCAACCTTTCCATATGTTCACATACCATTCTAGGTATTTACATCTAAATCTAATGGCCGCGGTCACAACCTGTATACAAATATATATCGTTCCACATATACATTTTGTAACATCCAAATTTTTCTTTTTTAAAATAAAATAAGTATGAGGTCTTAAATACAAATTTTCCATCGTAAACTTCAGAAGTTATATCTTGATGCAAGTTACCCAAATATAATGAACTTTTCCCTCAACCTCGAATTTTTGGCTCAACCAACTCCCCAAGGAAAAGATAATTCCCTTAATCTCACCTTTTAGTTATATGTGCATTAGGATAATGACCTTTATGAGATTGATTGCTAAAAGGTTCTTAAAACCTAAATCTAACTAGATAGGAAGCTTTTAAATTTCTCATTTAAGCCATGGTTTAAATTCGAGGTGATTTGGGCTTTATTTGATCACTTAAATTAATTTAGAAAGGATTTATATGGTTGATTAATTAAAATATCTTCAGTTTATGACAACTGACCCAAGTCCTGTATTTTATTACTCAATTCCAGCATTTTATTTTTTTATATTTTTCCTAGATGGTCGGATGGCGGTTATTGAGTCCAGCCTCACACAGATTCATCCAACGCCTCTCAAGCGTCTCCCCTACCCGAGTCACAGTCTCATCAAGACTCTACTATAGTCATTTTCTTTCCCCTAACTGATCTCCCTCGCCACTCCTCCTCACCGTGAACCGATCATCAGATCACAATCCTAACAGCCCCCCGAACAATTAGATCCCTAACAAGATGGGGATTCATGCCCTAGAACTCCCAGACTGCTAGAACTGTAGGAAACGTCCCCTGTTTCAACTTCCGAGTGAGACCCAATCTTTCCCTTGGCTCAACCTATATAAGGAACCATCAAGAAACAATCGCACATCCTCTAAAAGCACAACACTGCCATCATTTCATCCTGCAGTTCTTTGGAACCCCATCTCTAACCTCCAACTCTTCCTTCACCCTAGAGGCAGCCTGAGACGAGAGAACGAGACATCTTGGACCTCTGTGAATTATCGACATGACTCAAGGAGACCTCGTGAAGCTTTCTCCATCTTCGTTTCTCCCCAACTGAAGGTACCCATAAATCCCCTCTTTTTCTCCTTTTTTTGGAGTCTCATAGCCAATATCGACCTTCTGAGCACCTCCTCACTTGGTTTTGTTACGATAGCTTTTCCTTGATGATATGAACTGGTCTATATCATTAGTTTTCCTTTCGCAGACCTGCTACTCCATCTTTGAGTTCTCCCTGGTTAGTCATGTTAGGAGAGATCTGTAGTGACTGTGATCACCCCAAGTCATGTTTTAGGGGTCGTTGAGACCGAGTGGTCTTGAAGAAAATGGTGCCTTAAAATCGAGTGTCATTGCTCGTCAAGAGGTAGCTTTCCTTCATGATATTTTCTCACAGTTTCCAGGTTTGAAGGTCCTTGTTCATCGGGGGTTAAGAAAATATGCCAATAGATCAATTTATAGTTTTACCCCACACCTGCAACCCTTTTTTCAAGCACTACATGGGAAAATATTGAGATTTTGCACATCATTTTGCCTTCCAAACACACATTTCTTTTGGAGCGAATCTGTACTCATGGCCGGTTTTCATTGGTCCAACTGTTCACGGGCCCCGCTGTAGATAATATGAGTTGTCAAGTTGCTATGAATTTTCTTATTAGTCAGAATCTTCAAAAATTAATATCTAATTCATCATATACAAGAAAATTATGAATAAATAGTAGTTGGAAAGCATATTTGGAGTAGAACATGATTCCATTGTTTTTAAACCCTAAATTGGTCATTTTCCAACATGATTATGTAAATGACTCAAATTAGGGTTTAGAATATTATATAAGGTGATTATTAATATAAATCATGCAATTTTCAAGATTATAGGAGAGACTCAAGATCAGAGAGACCAAATTAGGATTTTCTTTGCTCTAGGTAAGCGGGTCATGCCACTATGCATATGTACTTTGGATTAATTTCAACTTAAGTGTGATTTAGGGTTATGCTTTAAATTCAAATTGATGAATGAGTTAAGATAATGATGATGTCTCACACTACATTATTGCATGGATCGTTATATTCATAAAGTCCAAATGCTCACCAGTGCCCTAGGACAAGGAAAAAATTAACCCAGACACCGTGAGATGACATATATGTTCTTGGAGGGGAATGATAATATGGTATCTGAGCAATGAGTAATTGGCAACAAGATAAAGATTCACATGTTCTAACCCTAGGTATACATTGTTTTCTAGATGCCCCCTAAGAAGTCTGACAAGGGATAGGATAAGGATGATGGTGCTAGCTTGTCTAGTAAGGGAAGTGGACCAAGAAGGAACCCTAAGGAAACCTTGGAGGACTTAGTCCAAATGCTCATGAATGTCCTAGATCAAGGAGTAAGAGAGAACCAAAACAAGCCCTTCAGAGTAGCTGACATCAAAGGAAACTTTAGCTTGGTAGGGTGCCATCTACCGCTCAGTATATTATTTAGTCTCATTTATCATTTCTTGTTTAAGATTTTCTTAGTTTACATGTATGAGGTTTGAGATTAAGATGAGATAGTTTATGTTTTTCCCTTCTAAGAACAATATATGAATCTATTTTTCCAATTAATGCATGGTGTTTCATTTATCTTGATGCTATGTATATCATGTTTGGTAATGTTCCTCCCAGCCAAGTGACCCATGTTATGAACAACATAGGGTTTGCTTTCACTGAAATATATATATACTTGGAGGGTGTTATATATTCCATATATACAAACATTGGTATACTACCAAATATTCATATTGATACATGCATATTATTTACAAAACACGGCCCATGCCCAGACCTGAGAGTATAGGGATGACACTAGGACTCTACTACTAATAGATACTACTAACCAACCTTTGGTGTCTACTGATTACCAGGATGCTCCCCTTCTACAACACGATCTCGACCACATCATCCGACAACCACCTAAAAAGATGTGTTGATGCATGAGGTGAGACCCATCCCCCAACGAAAGATATAACTCTCCACAATGATTATTTTTTTACAGAAGGTAATGTAATGTTAAATAGAGTAAGCATACTAAGTAGGTTAAACAATTTTAAGTTATTAAATAGTTAATCATAACAATGGGTAGGATTAAAAAGATATGTAAGAAGGCAAGTACAACTTATCATTTACTCACAATCAAACATTTTCATTGCATTATATAACATCTAGTAGTGTAAAACAGAACATGGCTAGCGTTAACATCCATTGTGAAGCATATTTAACCGTAGCAGATATACTACATAGCTACAGTACATATTTTATTATGCCTTGGGGAGTTTGAGTTGTACCACCCGAAGTCCAACTAACCACTGCTTGGTCGCAATTTATTCCATACAATATCTTGGAAGAGCCAGACTCCAAGATCATCTCTGCATTATTTAGTCAGTTTGAGTTTGCATTGCACTGACATATCAGTCAACTGCCATCAATAACATATAGTCAAGATGAAAAATAGTACCCACCTTGCTACAAGTCACAGATACTAGAAACCAGGGTATACAACCAAATCACTAAGGTATAACCATAGTTTTCCTCTAATCACATCACATATATAATCACCAAGACTTGACCGTGGCCGTTCTCAAACTAAGGTCAAGGTATGACTGCAGCCATCCTCCTTAAACTCTAAAATCAAGATGACAAACACCATACATACTCAACAATATGTTCTCTGAGTTTCTCTTAGGAATATTCATTTCACCATCCAACAAATTCTTTCAATGAAAATAGTTCTACATAATAGGGCATTACATGATTAGGGTTTCACTTGATTAGTTATGACAATTGGGTGAATTAAGGTTGCATCATACAAGTGGATAGAAAACCCTAATTCGTCTCTAGCAGCATTGATATATAACAACTTCAGAAGATACAAAACGAATGAGGTATAGTTCAAATCACAATCAACACATGCAACTATTCATTTCCATTCGTGGGACCACACTTGTCATCATACCACCACATGATATAAATCATTATCGCATTATTCTAGGGATTCAACCCTTGCCATATCATAAAGATGATTAGACCTCTATTAGGGCTCAACCATGCCCAAAGATCATAAGACCATCACATCATTCCTTGTAAGATCATCATTATCTTTCTATGCCTTAGAACCAGGCTCAACAGGTCATCACCAAACATGTGACATATAAGTTTAACATAGCAAGGAACTATGATGTTCAGATAGAACCATATTAGAGTTTCAACAAACATAAGAGAGTATTTCATTATCACATTTATTGTTCAGGAGAATTGATCATGATTAATCAACATCACTTAATTACATGAGGGTTAGGTGAAACAAGCTATGTTATATTAGGGTTGCATATCGACTCATCATGGTGAATGTCAATTATATTCAGACGAGAGCATAGGTAAGAGAAATGAACTATTGAATTTCACAACAACAAAATCAAACATCACACCATGGTCTTCATCCAAAGCCGTTGGATGTTAAGGCATCACACCCTAACCATTAGATCATGTTCTTCATTCAAACCCATCAATTGAAGTATATGTTTAACCCTTAAATCATTTAACTAAGAACCCATCAAATAAGGGCTTAGAAGGATTATCACCTATCAGTCAGTCTTACCAACGGTTGTGGTATCCAGGAACACCATCGTTTGTGGTGTCTAGGACCACCATCAATTGTGACACTTTGTGTCACCATCAGATCATGGAGTCAGAACTCCCATAGGTTGACACCATATAGTGTAACCAGTACTACCATCGCTTGATGGTCATAGGTCATTAGACCATCAATTCTTGAGCATACGAAAGAGTCTCAAAATAGAACTAAGGTGTGACCATCAGTTGTAATAGGGAACACAAACACAACATAACTAAAGGCAACTCCATCAGATCTAGCAAGAAGGCAACCCATCAGAACTCACACATAGTAGGAAACAACTCAAAACCCTAAGTGTAACCCATCGTTAATGAAGCATCGAGAACCATTGTTTGATATGTAAGCTAGATCTAAGGCTTTCTCCACCTTAGGAAGGTCATAGACATAGTTTCAGGTTTTTCTATGGTGGTAAACTATTCAAGGAACGACACTTAAGCTTATACCCTAGGCAAAAGATAGCTTCTTTATGTGTAGAACTTCATTTTTAAGTAAGTACTTGAGCATACAAGGTAGTAGTAATCTTTAAACATGAGGAAGATTGTATAACTTGACTCTAGGAAGAAGAACAAGATCCAAAAAGCAAGGTATCTTTACAAAAGGAGGTAGGAAACCCTAGCTTTAGCTCTGAACTCGACCAAGCTAGCTCTTTCTCCATAAGAGAAGCAAACCCTAGGTCAAGGAAGCAAGAATGTTAGGTTCTTTAAGATCTAGAGCAAGCTCTACCATGAGAAACCATGGTTATGTCCTAGAAGAAGGAAGAAGGAGATAGAACAGCAAGAGAAAAAAGGAGAGAAGGAGTAACTCACTTGCTTAGGTCACGAACAAGCAAAGGAACCTCGACAAGCCCCAAAGAAGAGTAGATCCAAGCTCTAGCCACTTATACAAGGAGATCGCCCACCTTCTTCTACCTTGGGCACCCTCTTCACCACTAAATATGGAAATACGAAGCTATATATAGAAGGGATGTGATAAGGATCCAAAGGGTTCGTTTGGATGCAAAAGAAAGGGTATATAAAGCTTACGGATAAGGCAGAAGAGAAGCTAAATGTGTCATACTAGGTTTGCCATGTGTCCATAGTGTATAGCCATCATGAACATGCAAGAAGAAGATCCATAGATTGTGGGAGTCTGGTAAGCCATAGGATGTTGGCTGCCTAGGCCAACCATCGAGTTTCATCACTTGGTGACCATCAGTTCTTGAAACCCTAGGTCACTAGGTTGAAAACCATCAATTGGTCATCCCTTCCAAGAAAACCACTTGTCCAAGGGACCCCAATAGAGAAAACCATTGACCTACCACATCTAAAATCACCATAGATTGTTACCAACTAGTGAGGACCATTGGATCCCAAAAACAATAGGAGTACTGTCAAGTTATGGCCTCGAACTCATCCATGGGGGGGGTAAACCCTAACTCACCCTAGAAGGGTAAAACCTCCAAACCAAGGTGCAACTAGGTGCCCCATGGCCCAACAAGCTCAAGTATGATAAAAAAAACATATAAGGAACACAAGAATGTGACAAATTGCAAGAAAAACCTCATATTTGGTTAAATTGTATAAAAGACCAAAACATGTATAAAATTGCATAACTTGCACAAACAATCTCCAAATTGTACCAAACTTGAAACTTAAGCCTGTCACATGATGTCAAAGCACCCCTTATGGTTTGATTAAAGTTTTAATGTAACATCTCTGACCTGGGTTATGCCTTCACCCTATAATTTATGCTTAAGTAAGTTGTTTACAAACTTGTTCTAATCTTTTGACAAGTAATTAAGGCCTTTTTTAAGTTTATTTTCAAGTTTGAGTTTATTTGCAAACTAATTGTGCATTATATGATAGTCTGAGTGTAAAGTGTAATTTACCCAAGATGAGGGGTTATATTGCAAAATGACACATATTAAATGTACCCTATGTGTTCTAACATCATGAGAGAGAATGATACTAAGTGGTGGCTTGTGGAAAGCCTAAATTCTAAGTGAGAACTTGTTTGAATAATGCTAAGTGCTTTGTGCATCAATTATGGTAAAAAATGTAAATTAGCTAAAATAAAGGATTGATGTGTAAATTACCTCTTCTAGAGTGTCTCTACTCCTTCCTAGTGTTATCTAGAGGAGAGAGAAAGAAGGAGACACCATGTTAGATTCATCTATGAGGTATGATATTCTTGGTGATGAAAAGACCAAGGAAGATGTATAGTTGAAAGCTTTATATGACTTATATCAAGTTGTAGACTTGAAATGGGAGTCCCTATCGGCCATACAACCATAGAGGGAGTCTTCTATCATTTTTTTTGTGACTCTTGGTTTTTCCCATGACAAGCCAAGAACCTCAAATAAGTCATATGTATCAGTTTGCAACTTTTCTTTGGAAAAGGTTGTGTGGAATTGTGAATATAATAATGAGTGGAAGAAGCTTGCCCTAGAAGATAACCAAAGGGATGACCCTTATCCTTTGCATTATCCTTGAGCTTTTACTTTTTTGCATGGCAAGATAAATATGGGATGCATGAAAATACATGTCTCAATCCATGCATGATGATGTGGCACTTAGTAGCTTAAGGTAATGACACCTCTTACACTCTTTTTCATAAACCACAAGTATAAATACCCTTCTCTTCACCTATTAGTAGAATTTTCGGATCTTGTTACCATCTTTCCCTTAGATATCATGCATACTACCCTAGTATCATGCATGAGTAAGGAGTATCAAGTTTTAGAGCTTGGTATCATCTAAAGAGAAAGGATATCGGCCAAGCAAGGTGATATGAACCTAGTAAGGTGATATCGGCCACAAGGAGTGAAGATATCATGCAAGTGCTAAGAAGCTCAAGTCTTGGATCTTGGAGAAGCTCATCTTCAACCCTGGCAACATGAAGAGTTGGAGCTTGAAGCTTGGAAGTTGCTTTATAGGCAAGTTATATAACTTAAATCCAACCATGTTATTATGCACTATCAATATTGTTGAACTTGTTGATTACTTTCAATTTCAAATTCCTTTGATTATTTGATATATCTATGAGTTACAATAAGTTGTTAGGACTTTTTCCCATAAACTAGAATAGAAAGGAAAAGGTCTTGAGGTTAATGATGATGACATCATCATGGTACAACCCGATATGGGGTTGAAGTACCTTAAAACTGATATGAAACCTAAGATGAAGGTTATCCTGATATGGTGGTGAATGATACCACATGAACGATATGAGTAATACCTCATGGATGATAGGATTGTTGGCTACATGAACCACATACACGATATGAGGTCAAGTCCATATCTCTTGCATGATATGGTACACCCTAACCGACATGAAGTTGAAACCCTAGATGAGGAAGTGAAATCCTATATGCTTTTAAACCCATACCCTTATCCTTTTTGGGTAAAGGATTGTTGAGAAAGAGCTCAACCGGATATCCAGTGTGTCATTCAAATATATTATGGAACTGATCTTTGAAGGTAGAAAAAGTTATGAACCTAATGGTCTACCCAACATGGTAACTCGATATGTTTCCTAACATGCCAATCAGATATACCAACCCCACATGGGAACTCGATATGGATACTAAATGATACCATGATGAGACATACACTACATGCACGATATGGTGCACACCTTGTGCACGATATGGCACTAAGTATACCTCTATGCCTGATATGGTGCACTCTTGTGCACGATATGGGGCCAATTATACCTCTATGCCCGATATGAGGACAAGTATCTAGCCCATACACGATATGAAGTTAATTTGAGATAATAAGAACTAACTGATAGCTAACCCGAGATGGATACATGATATGGTGTTGGGGGATACACCCTAAACATGATATGATGATGAGATTACACCACATGGCCGATATGGGTACATGATAGGATGTGAAGGTTGTATCTCAAACACAATATGATAGCATATATACATCATGATGCCCGATATGGTAGGTATGTTTCAATCCAATGTATTAGACTAAGTGATATACGTTGTGTGTTATGTTAAATACAACATTAAAAGATAATGAGTTTAATGTAATTTCATAATTATGAGATAACATGCCTTAAAAGGAGAATGGAGCCAACTTAATAAAAGTATGTTGGAATCAACATCCTGGTAAGGATGAGAGAGAAACTATGATTTGAATATCAACCATGTAATAAGTATATGCTGATACTCCTAGGATGAATGGAGCATGAATTAGGATGTGACTTTGAAACTCCAATTAATGAAGGTAAATCTTAACCCTAATAATGGTAACGAGATGATTTGAAACCCTTCGGTTGATGAAGGGAAACCCTAATCGTAATTAATGAGAAGAATGTGTTTCTTTTGCATTGCATGGTAATGACATGTATTAGATATTTTGTTATCATGAAATACTAATCATGTAGGTATCATGAGGTAATGAGCATAGCTAAGTAAGATCTATGATGTTTACATGATACAAATTGAATGAGCTTTGTGAACTATGTGAATTAATACCTTGGTCTGATGACCTAGAGGTAATGGTTACCTGATCAGAGGTAATAGTACTTAGTGATGAATTAAGGGTTTGAATACCCAGGCATGATGATGATAAGAGAGTGAGATTCTGAGTGTTATATGTGTTACAAAGAATCATAAAAGTACTTGACAAGCATATTATATCTTTCTTTATAGCATCTGATATAATTCTTGCTTGCAACTTGACTGGTGCTAAAAGGTTGTGTAATACACTTAATTAATCAAGTTAAATGTTATCATGTAGTTGCTCAGACCATAGATCCATTTAGTGTCAGGATTTGCTGAATGGTGAAATGAGTTTAACTCGGTACACATATTTTTGAATATGTAATTACTAAACATGGGTGCTCAGTGGACTCCCCAACTAAACAGGGGTGCTCAGTGGACTCCCCAACTAAACCAGGATCGCTCAGTGGTCTTCCTGATGAAACTAAAACAGGATTGCTCAGTGGTCTTCCTGATGAAAAAATAATCCAGGAAAGCTTAGTGGTCTTCTCCTGAAGAGAGTTCATGTTGCGGCTGTAACTCTATAGCGAAGATGTTGCTATACCCCGACAAAGCTAATTGTAGTTGACACAAGATGTCCTGCCAGTTATCTTGTACTGACCGAGACAAGTGAGGTCTTGACAGCCGGCTCTGCCACTGACCTTGTATGGTACCGATTCTTAACGTAGTCATGGTCGGTTGGCATATGAGCGGTATACCTCATCTCCTCTGGGCATAAGTATGAATGTGAATATGTAATTAGCCGTGTAGCATATTAGCTTCATGAGTAAATATGAAGAACATTGTTTGATGCCTCATTACTTTTATACATCTTAGTAGATAGATGTTATACACGTTCTTCGTATTCTTTATAAAGCAAATAGATGACTTATAACTCGGTTATCAAAGTTAATTCTTATACTAAAAATAAACATGCTTACTTACATAAAGTATCCTCTGCTCAGTTTTATACTATTTCCAATGATAATAATATTATTGGATGAGAGTTATATCTCTCGCTGGGACAATACTCTCACCCTGTGGGATCCACAATTTTTAGGTGGACGCAGATGAGGAAGTAGAAACCGGATTGTAGAGGAAGGACCGCATTAGCAGGGACATCAGTAGTATCTTAGGTTGAGTGTACTGTCTATCGTTTCTTGTAGATAGAAGTCCTATGTGTTGTCTCTATACTCTTAGGTCCTTGGGAGATAGTTCTTAGTGCTTTTTATGAACGACTTGAGATTTTGGTTTGATTACCTCAAGGTTTTATGTTGATGTTGTATATATCTGAGTAAAGCAACCAGTACATGTTATCGTTGAGCTGAGATGATACAATGTATGTACTATATGAACCATGGAATATAAAGATTGGTTCTTTCTGTATGGGTTTCCTGGAAGAGAATCAATGTGCAAAATGGTTTTAATTCTTAGTGATTTTTGTTAATTCCTCTGCTTATGGTTATTCTGTGATTATTACTGGTGATGGCTTGATTTGTTATCGGGTCGTCACAAAGTTTTGGTATCAGAGCCTAAGGTTCACTGAGTCTACAGAGACATAGGATTAAGTTTGTTAATTTTGTTCTAGTGTCCTCCAGTTTATCTTATAGTGACTTCTCCTCATACAGGAAAAGAAGTAAAATCGAAACATGGCTGGAGCACACGAAGAACATGCTGCTGAGAGCAGTGTTGCAACATCAGGAGGGGGTGCAAGGGATCATGCTAGAGAAGAACCAATGCCTGAGAATCCCCATCTTGACCAAGCTATGCTAGAAAACCCAGCCTTTCATGCTCTTTTTGGGAAGATTATCAATACGATGACACATATGGTTGATCGGATACCAGCACCAAGCCCTAGGGTATGAATTTCCAATGAGGTATATGGATCTGGTAAGACCTTTAAGCGGTTATGCCGGGTAGGAGCCACTGAATATGCTGGTATAGCTGACCTAGAAGATGCAGATTCATGGCTTATTGAGATAGAAAAAGCCTTTAGAATCCTTGACATTCTGGAGGATGATAAAGTTAAGCATGTTGTGTACCTTCTCAAATGGAGTGTTGTCCATTGGTGGGCCATTGAAGAAGAGAAGAGACCTGGTGTTGAGGTCAGATGGTAGGAATTCCGATGATAGTTTCTCAGTAGATACTTTCCTAAGACTTATCTAGATGAGAAGATCTCACAGTTTGAGCGGATTAGACAGGGACCGATGAAGGTTAGCGAGTATGAAGCTAAGTTTATGGAGCTTCTGCGGTTCTATCCACATATGGCTACTATAGATGAGGAGAGAATTTGACATTTTGAGAAGGGTCTGAACGTTGAATTATCCACACCTGTATCTGCTCTAGAGAATAGAGAGAGGTTTTCCACCTTTGTGGAGTCAGTTAGGCGGATAGAGAGGTATGTGACTGAGAAAAGAGAGGCAAATAGTAGGAAAGTACTTGCAAAGTTTTAGGATCAGAGGTCTGACAGTTTTAAGAAACCAAGATTTACTGCACCAGTAGAACCATAGAGGTTTAGTGCTTAGATGTAGTGGATGTCCAACAGAGGTAGAGGCTGTAGTTTTCCACCAAGTGGAACCCATAGCTCAACATCGATGTTAGTGACAGGACCACCTAGGTCGCAATGGGAGGGTAGAGTCTTCTATAGGTGTAGGAAGATATTATATATGATAAAGGATTATCCAATAAGAGATGTGGAAGTAACCCAACCTTTGAGGCTGAGTAAAAAAAGCTCTCAGAGACAACAGTTTAGTAGTGGCACGTGAGGATTTGGGCAAGCATACCAAGCATGATCATATGATCTAGCCAATAGAGCACAGGGTTAGCAACATGCAATGATGAGATTCTATGCTATGAATCAGCTAGAAGCATTGGTTAGTCCATGAATCGTGATAGGTCAGATGGAATTGTTTCATTCTGATATGTCTTCATCCTATTTTTTATATGTTTTAATTGATCCGAGTGCTACGCATTCCTTCATCGCTCAAGAAGTGATTCATGACTACAATATAACTATCATTCGTAGAATGGATAATCTATTATTAGAAACTCCATTAGTCAGATCTGTAGTGTTGCAGGAGGTATGCTCTGGTATGTATGCCCTGAGAGCCAATCATGGGATGATTGGTGGGATACATTAAGATTGATTTGATAAACATCAAAGGCAAGCTTCCAATTCTTTCTGGTTCAGTCATATGAGATAATGATAGAACATATTGAATGTCTAGAGAATGACAATACTCAATAATGTATGCTTTCGAGTTAAGGACATGAACGATGAGATCATATGGATGCTAAGAGTTTGTACATTCTTATTATGTCCCTAGTCGGATGTCATCATGGAAGGTAGATAGACAACAATGACACACAAGACTAGATCGGGGTGTTGGTTGATGACAAAATCTCGTTAGTCATGATATGGAGATATCAAACCAAACACATAGGTACTTGTTAGAGAACAAGTGTACTGGACAGACCCACCGTGAGTTTGACACATGGAACCATGACATGGTAGTTAGATTCAGTTCTCACAGTGATGGTGGTGAGTGTAATTCGTTGACCTAAAATCACTACACTCAACACATGTTGTTGGGTACACATTGACATCATCAAACGCAGTCCTGAAACATGGGTTGTTATAAAGGTGATGATTGGGTGGCTTTGACACATGGGGCTTTTGATGGGTGAGTGATAGATATGGGATTTTTCCCTCCTGAGGGAGTTTGATATCCATGGCCACTTGATGAGTAGGATTGAGATAGGTGTGCACACGCATGTGTGAATCAGTATGTGATATTAATGTCGTACATATCTCCTCCAATCTACTCTAAGATCAAGAAAGTGAATGAACGTTGACAGGATGACTGTTCCATGCCTTGAGTTCATTCAGGATATCAGTAACAAAGGAATTATACATTCACTGTAACACCATTCACGGATTGTAGGATTGAAAGTTGTTATCCAACTTTCTGTTTCACTTAGGTGGAACTGATGTGCGACTAGGCACCACTCTTTGCTCGTGAAGACATAAGTGTTATTGACTTTCACTACCAACGTGAAATGGGCCTGTAGGGTCACACACATAGGATTTAACCTGGCACAAATGATGTTTAGATTGATTACTAAAGGAGTTTAGTAGTTCAATTAAAAACTCAATCAATTGATAGCTGAATATCATAATGTCCAAGGTGTTGGACCGATTGATTAGAGTATCAGATTGATTGAAACTGCAATTGACTGATTTATACAGTCTGCACTCCCAACCGATCGGCTCATGTGATGAACCGATCGACTCAGCTTGGTGAACCGATCAGCTCATGTGATGAACCGATTGACTCAGGATAGGTTGAGATGACTGATTCAAGGGTTGAACCGATCGGCTCAAAAGGTCCAAACGAGCATGTTTGGAAAGTCAGAAGACTCTTTTTGCAAATACTTATTTGTTTCACTTGTACAAATATGATTTGGACAAGGACTAATATTTGATTAGTTGGAAACAAACATGAAAGTCAATTCAAGTTGGACCAGGACCATGAACTGATCGTCTCATGCTTGAACCGATCGGCTCAGTGTCCCAACTGATCGGTTCAGGTGTGAACCGATCAGCTCAGGTCCCTAACCGATCGGTTCATTCTTGAAACGATCGGTTCAGTTGGCACAGTTGGTTGTTTTGTGGAAAATCTTGAATCCTTCTACTCCTGCTTTAATCCCACATTGCCCGGGGTGGAGAACCCTATCCCATGACCCTCCTATATATAGGGGTATTGGGGGATTCTCAAAGTACGACTCAGAACACCAGTTGCTCTGCAAAGTTGTTGTTTTCTCTAGTTGTGGTAACCAGGAGAGCCCGAGCAAGTGCTACCCGATAAGGAAGGCACATCAAGGGAAAGACAAGTGCAGAAAGGCAACTGGTGGTAAGAGAATGTATCGGTGACTAGTATGCCGATGGGAGGGTATGACTCCTTCTGGTGCCTTGTGCGACAAGGCGATCGGAGTTCCCGGTGGTCCGTGTGGACTACTGCAGAGGTGGGAGATTTCTACCTCTCAGAGGACAACTGTCAATCCCGACAGTCTCGGTGAGACCAGGAGCTGCACAGACACCGTCCAAGACCGGAGGTGAAAACCACACAAGTCGTGAGGTAACGTCATCGAGCAAGCCTCAGGACAAGGTACACCTCTACAAATCATCCTTTCTATTGTATAGACGTTGACACGATTCCTTTATACTGGGTTCGGGAGAAGAAATTTTTTGTTTCCACTACCTTCTCTGCCTCCCCTAAAACCCAACAGTGGTATCAGAGCCACGTCAACTGCTCTATACTTTAGGATTATCGATGTGATCGATTTTGGTTTGTCGCCTTTATTTATTGCATACAATGTGAATCAAATTGGCTTTATGCATGTCCAATCCTAAATCCACAAATCCCAATATACATATATGATATGTAATATGAATGCACTCGATATGTGTCACCCTTAAATGAGTTTTGTGGTGGATATATAGCGTGGTTATGTCCAATAAACCCTATTTATGTGTGCTTGGTTGAATGTGGTTGCTTGCATCTTAGTCTGCACACCGATTCCTTACCTCCTTATTCCTGATGTAACTCGAGATAACTCGAGATTTCTTTCTTACCTTTGCTCCCCCTGAATGTAACTCAGGGTTTCCCAATTCAAATGTAAATAGGATATAATTTTTATTCCTGTTATGTCAAAGAACAGTAGACAATCTGAAGACAACTGAGATGATCGGTTCAAGGTGTGAACTGATCAGTTGGTGATCCATATGACCAGCTCAAGGAGTGAGATGAGCGGGTGGCGACTTGAGGAGATGCACGACGACTAGTGAACCAATCGGCTAGAGGTGCCAGTCGATCGGATGGTGGCACCCAACCAACCGGTCTGATGGCAAACCGATCAATCATGGAGATGAGTTGATCAAACCCACAACGGAAAAGCACAGAGTTCATCTTGTACATGTTGCATGTGATGTAGACCTAGATGACCGTGATTCCTCTTGGCTCGAGGAATCACATTAGGATGGCCATAATCATCGCTTTTATCGTTTCACATGTTTTCTGTGGGATATAGCATGTATATGATACATACTATATATTGTGGTGATTAGATATGTATATGTACCTATAAAAACCAAATCCCTCATAAAATATTAAAGTTTTAGATGCATTCCAAATGCGACACACGTGAAAACCTTGATCGGCCAAGTGTGGGCACACCATAGTGTTGTGCACCGTCTATCTCGTGGAAGTGTGAAGGACGGATATGGGGGTCTGCCCTAGTAGGGTGCATATTCATCGTGTTAGCTTTCGGTCGGACTTAATAAGGTGACCTAGATAGGATCTAGCACCTTGAGGCATGGAGGTGATTATGGCAACGAGTTGCATATGACATCTTTTAAGAGTTTCATATGATGCAATTGGCAAAAGTTGCCTACCTAGAAGATCTAAGTTGTGGGTGATAGCCCTAGCTGGTCCATGACTCGGACGATTTCAGGATCTTGACCCACTAGAAGATTGTACGCTGCAATCTTCCGAATTGATGGTGAGGGCTATTAATTTGAACAAAAATAGTAGGAGCGATAATTAGTTAAAGTCCTAATTATATCGTTAACCTTTCAAATCAATCAAATAAGTCAAAATTGAGTTTTGGACTAAATTGCATATATTTCCTTTTATAGTACAAATGACAACCAACAACAATCACTTTTCATTGCGATCGGTCCTTGAAAAGGAAATGCTGAATGTGACAAACTTCCACGTCTAGTTTAGGACATTGAGAAATGTTCTCACTCAAGAGAGAAAACTCTATGTCCTGGATACTCCAGCTCCAGAGGAACCTGCTCCTACCGCACCAAAGGCAGAAAGGGAAGCTTATAAGAAGCATTCTGAAGATGCCATTGATGCAAAGTGCTTGATGTTGTGCTCCATGAACCATGAGTTGCAGAGACAACATGAGAACATGGGTGTCATTGAGATGATTCAACATCTCAAGAACATGTATGAAGATCAAGCATGGAAAAAGAGATATGATGTCTCCAGGGTGCTGTTCAAGTGCGTCATGATAGAAAGACATCTAGTTGGTCCAATATCTCAACTCAATCACCACTTTATTCACAACCCAATAAAACTTTTCCAAGGAAGTTGAAAACCGACACACTTCACCTCCTTAAGGTTCTTAGCTCATCATGGACAAAGTCAAGAGTTCAAAAAACCGATATGAGACTCCCCCTATGGCTCCTTGGATGATAGGAACTCTCATATGAACTCTACAACCTGATACAAGCTCAAATTAGGGTTTCACATTCAACCCTTTCGTGGTCTTTCTACCACCAAGAATACTATCGCTTATACATGATTCAAATATGGTGTATCCTTATTTATATATCTTCTAAAAGATAATAGGAGGGAGTAGGGACACATTAGAGGTGGTAATTTGCATATCAACCCTTCATTTTGGGTAAATTACAATTTGTACCAAAATTGATACACAATGTACTAGCATTATTGAAACAAGTTCAAATTTGGAATTTAGGCTTTCTAAAAGACACCACCTTGCATCATTCTCTCTCTCATGATGCTAAAACACATGAATAATGTTTAACATATAACATATTGCAATATAACCCCTTATTTTGGATAAATTGCATTTTGGTCCAAAATAAGAGAACATTGCTCAAACATTATTCAAATAGGACCAAACTCGAAACATAAGTTTGGCACCTGATAACAAAACACTTTAGAGGATTATATTAAAGTTATAAGAACTTATTTAGGCCAAATAAATAGGGTTAGCCCTAAACCCAGATCAGGGATGTTACAACTACGTTAAGCATCGGTACCATACATGGTCAGTGGCAGTGCCGGCTGTCAAGACCTCACATGTCTCGGTCAGTATGAGATAACTGGAATGACATCTTGTGTCAGCTGCAATTAGTTTTTTCAGGGTATATCGACATTTTTGCTATAGAGTTATAGCCGCAACATGTACTCTCTTCAAGAGAAGACCACTGAGCTTTCTGAAATTATTTTTCATCTGGAAGACCACTGAGTGATCCTGGTTTAGTTTCATCAGGAAGGCCACTAAGCGATCCTGATTTAGTTGGGGAGTCCACTGAGTACACCTGTTTAGTAATTACATATTCAAAAATATGTATACCAAGTTAAACTCGTTTCACCATTCAACAAACCCTGACACTGAATGGATCTATGGTTTGAGCAACTACATGATAACATTTAACTTGATTAATTAAGTGTATTACATTACCTTTTAGCATCAGCCAAGTTGCAAGAAAGAATTATATCAGATGCTACAAAGAAAGATATAATATGCTTATCAAGTACTTTTATGATTCTTTGGAACACATATAACACTTAGAATCTCAATCGCTTATCATCATCATGCCTGGGTATTCAAACCCTTAATTCATCACTAAGTATTGTTTTACCTCTTATTAGGTAACCATTACCTCTAGGTCATCAAACCAAGGTAATAATTCACATAATTTACAAAGCTCATTCAAATTGTATCATGTAAACATCATAGCTCTTACTTAGCTATGCTCATTTCCTCATGATACCTACATGATTAGTATTTCATGATAACAAAATATCTAATACATGTCATTACCATGCAATGCAAAAGAAACACATTCTTCTCATTAATTAGGGTTAGGGTTTCCCTTCATCAACCGATTAGGTTTCAAATCATCTCATTACCCATTATTAGGGTTAAGATTTACCTTCACTAATTAGAGTTTCAAATTCACATCCTAATTCATACTCCATTCATCCTAGGAGTATCAACATATACTTATTACATGGTTGATAATCAAATCTTAGTCTCTCTCTCATCCTTACTAGGATGTTGATTCCACCATACTTTTATTAAGTTGGCTCCATTTTCCTTTTAAGGCATGTTAGCTCATAATTATGAAATTACATTAAACTCGTTATTTTTTAATGTTGTATTTAACATAACACACAACATATATTACTTAGTCAAATACATTGGATTGAAGCATACCTACCATATCGGGAATTGTGATGTATATATGCTATCATATTGTGTTTCAGATACAACCTTCATATCCTATCATGTACCCATATCGACCATGTGGTGTAATCTCATCATGGTATCGTGTTTAGGGTGTATCCCCTAACACCATATCTTGTATCCATCTCGGGTTAGCTATCTCTTAGTTCTTTTTTTCTCAAATTAACCTCATATCGTGTATGGGCTAGATACTTGACCTCATATCAGGCATAGAGGTATATTTGGTCCCATATCGAGCATAAGAGTGCACCATTTTGGGCATAGAGGTATACTTACTCCCATATCATGCATAAGGTGTGCACTATATTGTGCATGTAGTATATGTCTCATCATGGTATCATTTTATTAGACATATCAAGTTCCCATGTGGGGTTGGTATATCGGGTTGGCATGTTGGGTAACATATCGAGTTACCATGTTGGGTTGACCATTAGGCTCATAACTTTTTATGCCCTCAAAGATCTATTCTATCATATATTTGAATGACACACTGGATATCAGGTTGATCTCTTTCTCAACAATCCTTTACCCAAAAAGGATAAGGGTATGGGTTCAAAAGCATATAGGATTTCACTTCCTCATCTAGGGTTTCAACTTCATGTCGGTTAGGGTGTACCATATCGTGCAAGAGATATGGAATTGACCTAATATCATGTAAGTGGTGCATGTAGGCAACATTCCTATCATCCTCGAGGTATTACTCATATCGTTCATGTGGTATCATTCACCACCATATCGGGTTAACCTTCATCTTAGGTTTCATATCAGGTTTAAGGTACTTCAACCCCATATCGGGTTGTACCATGATGACGTCATCATCATCAACCTCAAGACCTCTGCCTTGCTATTCTAGTTCATGGAAAATAGTCCTAACAACTTATTGGAACTCATATATATATATCAATTAATCAGTGGAATTCAATAATGAAAGTAATCATCAAGTTCAACAATATTGAAAGTGCATAATAACATAGTTAAATTTAAGTTATATAACCCGCATCTAAAGAAACTTCCAAGTTTCAAGCTCCAACTCTTCACATTCCCAAGGTTGAAGATGAGCTTCTCCAAGATCCAAGACTTGAGCTTCTTAGCACTTGCACGATATATTCACTCCTTGTGGACGATATCACCTTGCTATGTTGATATCACCTTGCTTGTCTGATATCCTTTCTCTTTGGACGATACCAAGCTCAAAAACTCGACACTCCTTACTCATGCATGATACTAGGGTAGTATGCATGATATCTAAGGGAAAGATGGTAACAAGATCCAAAAATTCTACTAATAGGTGAAGAGAAGGGTATTTATACTTGTCGTGTATGAAAAAGAGCGTAAGAGGTGTCATTACCTTAAGCTACTAAGTATCACATCGTCATGCATGGATTGACACATGTATTTGCATGCATCCCATCCTTTCTTTTCCATGTAAAAAAATTAAAAGCTCAAGGACATTGCAAAGGAAAAGGGTCGTCCCTTTGGTTATCTTCTAGGGCAAGCATCTTCCACTCATTATTATATTCACAATTCCACACAACCTTTTCCAAAGAAAAGTTGCAAACCGATACATAT
Source organism: Alisma plantago-aquatica (assembly GCA_963693085.1). Classification (NCBI taxonomy): domain Eukaryota; kingdom Viridiplantae; phylum Streptophyta; class Magnoliopsida; order Alismatales; family Alismataceae; genus Alisma; species Alisma plantago-aquatica. The sequence continues at coordinate 1,774,888,949 of OY856409.1, forward strand.
GACTTATTTGAGGTGCTTGGACTGTCATGGGAAAAACCAAGAGTCAACAAACTGATAGGAGACTCCCTCTATGGCTCCATGGCCAATAGGAACTCCCATTTCAAGTCTACCACTCGATATAAGTCATATAAAGCTTTCAACTATACATCTTCCTTGGTCTTTTCATCACGAAGAATATCATCCCTCATAGATGAATATAACATAGTGTCTCCTTCTTTCTATCTCCTCTAGATAACACTAGAAAGGAGTAGAGACACTCTAGAAGAGTTAATTTACATATCAATCCTTTATTTTAGATCATTTACATTTTGTACCATAATTCATGCACAAAGCACTTACCATTATTCAAACATGTTCTCACTTAGATTTTAGGCTTTCCTAATGCCACCAATTAGTATCATTATCTCTCTCATGATGTTAGAACACTTAGGGTAAATTCAATTTGTGTCATTTTGCAGTATAACCCCTCATCTTGGGTAAATTGTACTTTACACTCAGACTATCATATAATGCACGATTAGTTTGCAAATAAGCTCAAACTTGAAAATAAACTTCGAAAAGGGCCTTAATTACTTTTCAAGAGATTAGAAAAAGTTTGTAAACAACTCACTTAAGAAAAACTTCTAGGTTTAAGCCATAACCCAGGTCAGGGATGTTATAATTATCAACCCCTAAAAAGGATTTCGTCCCCAAAATCTCAAGAGAAAAGAGAAGGGTACTTCCTCCTCATCTCTTCCTCTAGTTCCCATGTGGCTTCTTCAATGCCATGATGATGCCAGAGAATTTTTACAAGAACTATATCTTTCTTCTTGAACTTCTTGACTCTTCTGTCAAGAATCATCATTAGACCTTCCACATAGGATATATCTTCATTTAATTCAACCTCTATAAGTTGTAACACCATCTCTGTCTCAGGATGACACTTTCTCAACATAGATATATGAAACACTGGATGCAGTCTATGTAGCTCAGGTGGAAATTCCAACCTATAAGCTACCTTTCCAATTGTGTTGTCACTGGGTAAGGTCCCATAAATCTAGGAGCTAATGTACCCTTCTTTCCAAATCCAAGAACACCTTTCCAACTAGAGACCTTGAGATACACTCTGTATCCAACTTGGAATTCTAAAGGTCTATGACATTTATCAGCATAAGACTTTTGTCTAGCTTGTGTATCTTTCAACTGTTGTTGTATTACTTTAATCTTTTCAGTTGTTTGTTGCACTAACTCCGGACCTAAAAGTTGGTATTCTCCTGTCTCAAACCAGCATAAAGGAGATCTACAATGTCTACCATATAAGGCTTCATATGGTGCCATATCAATACTAGTCTGATAACTATTGTTATAGGCAAACTCTATTAAGCACAAATGTAAGTTCCAACTTCCTACAAACTGAAGAACACATGCTCGAAGCAAGTCCTCCAAAGTTTGTATTGTCCATCCATCTGAGGGTGAAAAGTTGTACTAAAATTCAACTATGTACCCAAAGCTTTTTGTAGTAGTTCCCAAAAATGACTCAAAACTAAGGACCTCTATCAGACACAATCGTAGTTGGAACTCCATGCAACCGCACTATCTCATCTATATAGATCTATGCAAGTTTCTCATCAATATAGGTTGTTTTGATAGGAAGAAAATGTGCTATCTTAGTCAACCTATCAACTTCACCCAAATGGAATCATGACTTTTGGCTGTCCTAGGTAGGCTAACCATAAAGTCCATCGTCACATGATCCCATTTCCACTGAGGTATAGGTAAGAGTTGCAATGTTCCTATAGGTTGCTGGTGTTTTTCTTTAACCTGCTGCCACACCAGACACTGCATAACAAACTCAGCTACATCTTTCTTCAAACCAGGCCACCAATATATATCTTTTAAGTTATGATACATTTTAGTGCTCCCTGGATGCATTGCATACATGGATGAGTGAGCTTCTTCCATAACTAACTTTCTTAAGTTACTAACATCAGGAACTGCCATTCTACCATGGTAACAGACTATCCCGTCCTCTTTTTTTTAAAAACCCCGTAGAGATTAGTTATTATTCTTGCCGCTATCTACTGCGACTATTAAATGCGAGATTGAAACATGAGTATCCAACTTCATACACACAGGTTTGTCTCCAGAGAAGAAGTGAGGAAGAAAGGAGTACAAGGTGTGTTTTGCAATATGATCGGCTACTTGGTTCATCGTACGTGGTATAAAGGAGATATGAACTTGAGGGAAGGCAGACAAGATGCAAGCTGCTTTCTTCCTTAGAGGCTCAAGCTTGTTGGCTTTACGTTGTTTTCCGAGCAGAGATGCTATAGTTGTGGTGGTGTCTGAGTAGATGGTTGCATTCCTCAATTCATTATCCTTACATAGTTCTAGTGTCTTCAGAATGCCCTTCATCTCTGCTTCTTTTGCTGAGGTGGTGAAGCTGGGATCGCCAGTGTCCTGGATACAACGTCCTTGCCCATTCAGGACATGGATGCCATAGCCCACTTTGAGACTGTGTGCTTGAAATGCCACATCAACAAAGATGATATGAGTAGAACCTCCCAGGGATAAGGGCAAGGGCCTAATAACCCAGTGTTTTGTATGGCTCTGAGCGTGGGTGAGTTGCTAGATTGTTGCTTGTTGAAAGCTACTTGGGAGGCAGGTGGTTGGTGTCCTCCATTATGGATTGCTTCATTGCATGCATGCCAAAGTGCCCAAGATCCAACACTTCGAATAAGCTTTTCTTCTGGGTTCCCAACACAGGTGGTAATGAGGCTCATCCATTCTTCATTAGGCAAAGTGAAGAAGGATTGTTCTACTCCTAAGTGAGTCCAAATCTGTTTACTAATTGGACAATCCCTAAGGCAGTGTACTGCTGTCTTGATGGCATTGTGGCATCGTGGGCAAGAACTATTAGTGGAGATATGCCTCCTTACTTTCTCTATGTTGGTGAGGATGGACCTGTGTTTAAGAATCCATGAAAGGTCCATATCTTCAGGGGCGCTTGCAGGGACCAAACAACTTTCCAGTTCGTAGAAGTTGTGTGCTAGATGTCTGAGTGTAGCCAGTTGTAGGTTGAGCCAACTGAGAGCTCACCATTGGGTTCAAACGGCCAGGGCCATGCATCAGTTCCATCACTTGCTGTTGGGACTGTGGTATTTTAGATAATCATCCATGTGGCTGGTGGCAAGAAGGAGTGGATGAAATCCTAGTCCCAGGTGTCGTCCTCAAGGGACATACTGCTGACCTTGAGGTCCACGAGTTCATCTGGGATTGAAGTGAATGGGGTGAGGTCCATCACGGATTTGCCAAGTAACCATTTATCGTGCCAAATGCTGGTGGATTTCCCAGAGATGATAGTTTTGTGACAGAGGCTCTCCAGCTTGGGAAGGTAAGATTTAATAAAGGACCAGGATGCAGAGCCAGGTTTCTTAAGGATGGAACCATTCCTGGTGTATTTCCCACACATCACTCGTACCCAAAGGCATGAAGGCTGGTTCATATATTACCATACGTTCTTTAAGATCAACGATTCATTCTGCAATCGGGCATCCTTGAGGCCTAGGCCTCCCAGCTCCTTACTGCAAGCAATTTTTTTCCAAGATACCTGGGAGAGCCTGCGTTATTCGCTGCGTCCAGACCAGATGAAGTCCTTGATATGTCAGTTGATATCGTCACACAGTGTAGGTGAGAGGCGTACTGTCTGGATTATATAGGATGGAATCGTTTGGAGCGTGCTTTTGGCCAGTGTCACTCGGCCAGCCATGGAAAGGTGGCGTACGGACCAGTTGTTCATCCTAGATCTGATGGATTGTAGGATGGAGGCATGGGTGTGCTTATTAAGCCGATGGTGAAGGAGGGGAACTCCTAGGTAATGCCCAAGGTCGTTCGTACTAGGGATACCCAGTCTTTGGAAGAAATTGTTCTTCTCCCTGACAGTGGAGTTAGTTGAGAATAAATAGTGAGATTTCTCATTTGTGATAACTTGCCCAAATAGCCTCGCGAACTTATGGATAACAGACTTGATGTTCATAGCTTGTTTGTTGGATACTTCAGACATGAGAAGGAGATCATCTGCAAACATAACATGTGTAAGGGGGATTCCATCCTTCGAGAGGGTGATCAGTTTCCAATCACCATTTATTGTAGATTTAGTGATGGATTGGCTAAGACACTCCATACAGAGCATAAAGATGTAGGGGCTCAGTGGATCACCATGTCGAACACCTTGGCAGGCATTGAAGGGTTCTAAAGGCTTGCCCTCCCAAAGTAGTGAGGTGTTTCCTGAGGAAATAATGTTCATAATGAGGTGTATGAGGGCACTGGGAAGTCCTGTTTTGACAAGCATGTCTTCAATAAATGCCCAATTCATGCGGTCAAAAGCTTTGGATAGATCAAGTTTAATGGATACCCACTTCCGTTTGCCTCGCATAGATTTCATGGAGTGGATAACTTCTTGGACCAGAAGGATGTTGTCACTAATACGCCTTCCTGGAACAAAGCTAGACTGATTCTCTGAGATCCAATCGTTCAAAAAGGGTTTGATGTGTTCTACTATCACTTTTGAGATTAGTTTGAAACAACAGTTGTTCAGAGCAATAGGTTTGAGATCAGAGAATCTCTGTGGACTAGGGATCTTCGGGATAACCACCATTAGTGAATTAGCGAGCTGAGGATTGAAGTTGCATGTGAGAAAGGCCTCTCGAACTGTGGAGACGAAAGAATTGCCCACCTGTGCCCAATTGGTTTGGACAAACTCATTATGGATGTCGTCGGGGCCAGGGGCCATAAGGAAAAGAACTCTCTTGACCTCATCTGCCTTCAGTGCATGGTCGAGGGAGGGGTAGTCATTGGGAATGCCTGGAAAAACACCAATGTACTCTGTGATGGAAGCGCGACAAGGCTGTGGGGAGCTCTGGGTGCACAACAGATTCAGGAAGAAAGAGCGGACCATATCTTTAAGGGAAGTTGGGTCCTCGACCCAAGCACCCCTTTCATCTCGAAATCTCGAGATTTTGTTGTGGTGGCGTCGAGCTTTGACGTAGGATTGGAAGAAGCTATTGTTGCTGTCACCATACTGGAGCTAATTGATATTGGCTTTTTGTTGCCAGTCTGCCTCTTCCCAAAGAAGTATGGACTTGTATTCCTCTTGCAGATCAATTGAAAGTAACAGATTAGTAACACTAGTAGAATGGACAGATACCTGGCATGCCTCGAGGTGTCTGAGAATTTCGTTCTTCTGTTTATGTTGTTAGTGAATCCGCTTGGACTCACATTTGATTGTAGCCGGTTGAAATGCTTGGATGGCCTCTGGGACAGGTAAGGAGCTATCCCAAGCAGGAAGAAGGTCTGTCTTGAAGCTAGGAATCTGAATCCAGCTCATTTTTCTTCTAAAGTGGGGCATTTGGCGTGCGGAGGAGTGTTTCCCAGAGATAAGAATAGGGTTTTGGTCGCTGTGAATAAGTGGAAGGACACTGACTGTCATCCCATTTTCGATGGACAACCAGTCGATGTTAGCCACGAATCGATCAGGCTTCTCCAGGAGCATCCCCTTCCTGTAGGTGAAGCAATTTCCAGAGGATCTAATGTCCGAGAGCCCTGCGAGCTGCTGGAAATTGTGGAACTTGATACTAGAGCGGGGATCGAAGCTTGTACCTCCTTGTTTCTCCTTAGGGTCCAACATAGTGTTGAAGTCACCTACAAGTGCCCAAGCCTCATTAGTTGAAGAAGAAAGTGACGTGAGGTGCTGCCAAAGAAGGTCATGCTTGGTTGGGTTGGGGTTTCTGTAGACAACCGTGAGGTACCACAAGTTGTTAACAGAATAATGGATATATTGCCGGTGGCTTTGGATGATGTCCACCTGACATATATGTTTATCCCAGAGAAGCCAGATGCCACCCGAGAAGGCCAGGGCCTCGACCCTATGAGATGAGGTATAACCCAATTCTTAATGATGTTATCAGCTTTAATTCCGCTACAACGCGGCTCAACGATAGCAAGAATGTTGATTCTATATTTCCTTTTATATTCCTTCAAGAGGTTTAGTTTATTCTTGGATCCAGCTCCTTGGATGTTCGAACAGTAGACGTTTGTCATTAAATAACAGCGGTAGATTGGGGTAGGATGGGGTGGGGGATCACTGAATGGCTGCTAGTAGGCCCGAGGTCTCCTCCTCACACCCCATTGGTGAGTCAGTTCCTGGTTTGTCTTCATTGAAGGCTAGTGACCTCTTTACTGAGGATTGGTCCTCAGCGCCATTGGCGAAGGCATGGGCCAGTCTACCTTTTTTTCTTTCTCTGTCAGGGATGACAGTATGGTAGATCACCTTCTTGCTGTGCAGGATGAGCCCCCCATTGCCCTCATGCGTGCCCCAGCTGAAATTTGTGGGAGCGACGTTGGAGGTGGATTGGTTGATGGCTTGGAATTTGAACTTGTCTAACATGCGGTAGAAGGTGCACCCGTCGACCATCTCATCATCGACCAGGGTGATCACCGTGTTATCTTCTTGGGGATGTGGGTGAGGTGGAGGGGCAGGGCCTTGGGAGCCCTGGGGTAATCTGTCTGAGTTACTCGGTGGCGGCCCACTTGCCTTCTTCTTGCTGGCCTTCTTGTTCTTACGGTGTACGACTTCTTGCCAGTCGCCTTCCTTCGGGGATTGGTCCCCGTCAGTCTGGTGTGTCACTGCATCTCCTTGCTTGGGAGGGCTTTTGTCTTTAGTTGCAGTGGTCGCCTGATTGGCGGTCTGCTGCTTTGGATGGGGTCGCCTTTGGGGCATCTTAGCATGAATGACTTCTGTATACGTAAGTTCCGAGAGGAGGGGTGCCACCGGCACAGTAGGGGAGACCACTCCAATGAAACACAGTGTGAACTTGCAGTCACCTTCCGCATGGCCTAGGCGTCCACACTTCATGCAGATAGTGGGCAAATTATCATATTCTAGGCGGTATTTTTCACCATTGAGCACGATCGCTGGGAGGAGGGGTTTTGTCGTATCAACCTCCACTACAATCCTGGCAAACTTGCCTTGGTGTTCTTCTTGGGTTGTGGTATCGATTTTGATTGATCTCCCAATGAGGTCAGCAATACTCCAAAGGAGTAGGTTTTGAAACTGATAGACTGGTAGATCCATGATCCTCGACCAGAAAACGAGTCTACATGGGATGGGATCCGATGGGCGGAACTCCTTCGTCAAAGACTGGACTGACAGATAGTGGTTGAAGATCGTCCACGACCCACCTGTCATGGCCTTGATGAAGTCCTCCTCATTTTCCAATTGAATGATGTAATAGCCCATCTCCAAATCGATAACCTGAAACTCTTTGGTAGGTTGCCCAAGGATGGAGATTCTATTCATTAGAGCGTTGAAATTCACGGTTGTGTCGATGACCTTGATATGACCGCATACTTCCACGGCTCCAGAAGCAGTGGGATAGAGTTAGGGTTGATAGTAATCTTCGGCAAGCTACCACTACTTTCTATTCTGATGTCCTCTCTCTTGACAAGATCCAGATGGACTTGGGTTAGGGAAGTTGGGGCTTTTGTAGTCCGGCCAACCATGGCTTCCTTGTACAATTTGGTCGCCGGTGGTGTAAGGTCTTCCGAATGTGATCTGGAGACATCACCATCCTCAAGATGATCAAGGCTAGCGTTCATCGCGGTCTTGGGTTGCTCATCTCAAGAGTCTGAGGCGAGACGGGGACCAGTAGGGCCGACGCCATGGTGACCACGACCGCCGCCTCTTCCCCCTCTCCCCCCGAACCCTAACATGTTTTCTCTAACCATACGACGATTGGTTTTATCACGGTATCAACCTATTGTGCCTCTTTGATTTTTTTTCCAGAGTAGGTTTCACATGCATCTCCGCTAACAATCCGGATAGCAAAGATACTTCTAACTACACATTCATTTGTCTCAATGAGACAAACATGTCCCGCTTACAGCACACTAAAGAATTCGATTGTGCTTTATCTGTGGGTGGAGACAAGGATTTCCAACTGAGTGCATCTGTCACTACATTGGATTTCACTAGATGATAGTCAGTTGTACAATCGTAGTCCTTGATTAATTCCATCCAGTGACGTTGTCTCATATTCATCTCGTGCAGTGAGAAAATGTATTTTAAGTTTTTAAGATCTGTGAAAATCTAACATGTTTCTCAATAGAGATAATGTCTTCAGATTTTCAAAGCGTGAACCACTGCAGCTAATTCTAGATCATATGTTGGATAATTCTCCTCGTGTTTCTTGAGTTGTTGAGAAGCAAAAGAAACTACATGATCACTCTGCATTAGCACATAACCTAGACCATTCTTAGAAAGATCACAAAAAATAATGTATCCCTTTCCCTACTCAGGTAGAGCTAACACAGGTGTATTAGTCAACCTTTCTTTCAATAGATGGAAAGAATGCTGACATTTGCCACTCCAGACAAAAGGAACTTTCTTCCTGGTCAACAAGGTTAGGGGTAATGCTATAGAACTGAAGTCTCTGATCAACCTTCTGTAGTATCCTGCCAAACCTAGGAAACTAAAAATCTCAGTCGGTGTCTTGGGTTGTTCCCACTCCACAACAGACTCTACTTTCTTAGGATAAACATGAATACCTGAAGCAGATATAACGTGTCCAAGAAAAGACACTTCTGACAACCAGAATTTGCACTTGCTAAACACAGCATATAACTTGTGTTGTCTCAACATGGTCAAGGCTTTATGAAGGTGTTGTTCATATTGTTGACCGTCTCTACTGTATATCAAGATGTCGTCTATGAAAACCACCAAAAACTGATCAAGGTATGACTAGAAGATTCTATTCATCAACTCCATGAATGCAATAGGTGCATTAGTTAGTCCAAATGACATAACAATGAACTCATAATGAGCATACCTCATCCTAAAGGCTGACTTAGGTATGTCACCCTCCTTGATACGTAACTGATGATATCCTGACCTTAGACCTATCTCTGAAAACATTGTTGCACCATGCAACTAGTCAAATAGATCATCTATCCATGGCAGAGAATTTTTTTTATTTATAGTCACCTTGTTAAGCTATCTATAATCTATACATAGTCTCATAGACCCATATTTCTTTTTAGCAAAAAGAATTGGTGCACCCCAAGGTGAAGTACTTGGTCAAATGAAACCTTTCTTAAGCAACTCATGTAACTGTTTCTTGAGTTTTGCCATCTCAGCTGGTGCCATCCTATAAGGTGTTTGGGCTGTGGGTTGCATACCTAGAATTAGATTCATCTCAAAATCAATATATCAAGGTCGAGGAACATCTAGAAATTCCTCAGGAAACACATTCTCAAATTATCTAACAATAGGAACTTCAGAAAAATTAGGGCTCTCTACTCTAGCATCTACCACATGTGACAAGAATGTGAAGCATGCTTGTCACATCAACTTCTCAACTACCATCACCGATACTAGACAAGTTGGAAGAATCTGTATGTCCACCTGAAAGACCCATGTCTGATCACCGTGTTTGAGCATAGCTTCCTTGGAACCACAATCCAAGACAACCTTATTTTCTCTAGGGTATCCATCTCGAGAATTACATTAAACTCGTGCATTTCAAGTGGTATAAAATCCACCTGAATGTTGTGTTCTGAGAAAGAAAGGACACAGGGAGAGCATGTTGGGTTTTAGGGGAGGCAGAGAAGTCAGCAAAAACAAAAATTTTCTTCTTTTGAACCCAATATAAAGGAATCGTGTCAACGTCTATACAATAGGAAGGATGGTTTGTAGAGGCATACCTTGTCCCGAGGCTTGCTCGGAGACGTTACCTCATGACTTGCACGGTCTTCACCTTCAATCTTGGATGGTGTCTGTGCAGCTCCTTGTCTCACCGGGACTGTCGGGATTGACAGCTATCCTCTAAGCAGCAAAAATCTCCCCCCTCTGTAGTATTCCACACGGACCACCTAGAACTTCGATCGCCTTGTCGCACAAGGCACCAGAAGGAGTCATACCCTCCTTTTGGCATACTAGTCACCGACACACTCTCCTGCCACCAGTCGCATTTATACAGTTATCTTTCCCTTACTGTGCCTCCAATATCGGGTAGCACTTGCTCGGGCTCTCCTGGTTACCACAACCATAGAGAACGACAACTTTGCATAGCAACTGGTGTTCTGAGTTGTACTTTGAGAAGCCCCCAATACCCCTATCTATATAGGAGGGTCATGGGACAGGGTTCTCTACCCCGGGCAATGCGGGATTAAAGCAGGAGTAGAAGGATTTGAGATTTTCCACAAAACAACCAACTACGCCAGCTGAACCGATCGTTTCAAGCATGAACTGATCGGTTAGGGACCTGAGTCGATCGGTTCACACCTGAATCGATCGATTGGGACACCAGAGCCGATCGGTTCAAGCATGAGCTGATCGGTTCGTGGTCATGGTCCAACTTGAATTGACTTTCATGTTTGTTTCCAACTAATCAAATATTAGTCCTTCTCCAAATCAAATTTGTACAAGTGAAACAAATATGTATTTGCAAAAAGATTCTTCTGACTTTCCAAACATGCTCGTTTGGGCCAGTTGAGCTGATCGGTTCAACCCTTGAACCAGTCATCTCAACCTATCCTGAGTCGATCAGTTCATCACATGAGCCGATCAGTTCATCAAGATGAGCTGATCGGTTCATCAAATGAGCTGATCGGTTGGGAGTGCAGACTGTGCAAAATCAGTCAATTGCAATTTTAATCAATCTGATATTCTAATCAATCGGTCCAACACCTAGAACATTATGATATTCAACTATCAATTGATTGAGTGTTTAATTGAACTACTAAACTCCTTTAGTAATCAATCTAAACATCGTTTGTGGATAAACTCCTCATCCAGGTTAAATCCTATGTGTGTGACCCTGCAGGCCCATTTCATGTTGGCAGTGAAAGTCCATAACACTTATGTCTTCACAAGCAAAGAGCGGTGCCTATTCGCACATCAGTGCTACCCAAGTGAAATAGAAAGTTGGAGAATTTTGAATCCTACAATCCGTGAATGGTGTTACAGTGAATGTATAATTCCTTTTTCACTGATATCCCAAATGAACTCAAGGCATGGAACAGTCATCCGGTCAACGTTCATTCACTTTCTTAATCTCAGAGTAGATTGGAGGAGATATGTATGACATCAATATCACATACTGATTTACACATGCGTGCACACACCTATCTCAATCCTACTCATCAAGTGGCCATGGATATCAAACTCCCTCAGGAGGGACAAATCTCATATCTATCACTCACCCCTCAAAAGCCCCATGTGTCAAAGCCACCCAATCATCACCTTTATAACAACCCATGTTTCAGGACTGCGTTTTATGATGTCAAAGTGTACCCAACGACATGTGTTGAGTGTAGTGATTTTAGGTCAAAGAATCACACTCACCACCATCATTGTGAGAACTGACTATGACTACCATGTCATGGTTCCATTTGTCAAACTCACGGTGGGTCTGTCTGGTACACTTGTTCTCTAACAAGTACCAATGTGTTTGGTTTGATATCTCCATATCATGACTAACGAGATTCTATCATCAACCAATACCACAATCTCGTCTTGTGTGTCATTGTTGTTTATCTACCTTCCACAATGACATCTGACTAGGGACATAATAAGAATGTACAGACTCTTAGCATCCGTATGATCTCATCGTTCAGGTCCTTAACCTGAAAGCATATGTTATTGAGTACTGTCATTCTCTAGACATTCAATCTGTTCTATTATTATCTCATATGACTGAACCAAAAAGAATTGGAAGCTTGGCTTTGATGTTTATCAAATCAATCTTAATGTATCCCACCAATCATACTATGGTTGTCTCTCAGGGCATACATACCAACAGACTCCCATTTGCACTGCGAGCCAATCACCCTTGAATCATATTCCTAGTGATTTTCAAACATGTCCCACATGTTACTGTGCTCTAGTGCTAACATAGTGAGTTATGGAAACACCTTGCCAAAGTCAGTATTAATTGCATGTCTCTCATCTCTTCATTGTACATCACACGTATGAGATGGAGTTTCCATAATATGTGATCTAGTATTCCACTGCTAACCTTTAGCCACATTGCATGACCAAGTACTCCTTACTCGTCATCAATAACTAGAATATCTATAACTTCATCTCTATGAACTTCCAGATCCATATAGTATCCACTAATGTTCTCTAACACACAGATACTCGACTTTTCCTTTTAAACGACTTTATTGGAACATTTCCAATTATCAACAAACATTCACTTTTATATCCCATATATATATATTTTGCAATTATTTTTTTTGTCCTTTTCAAAAGTTCACACCAGTGTAACTCTTTATAGTGAACCTTTCCTTATTTCCATAGAACTAGTACTTCTTAAGTACTTATCAAGTTCTTATGGTATTCCGGTAACCCTTACTGGAACTAGACATACATCCACTCATCATGTCCCACATACAAGTTATCATGATGAGCACATCATATTGTCATGTCCTACATACAAGATGATGAAGGCATTTTATTCTTTCTATGACCATACATGGGATGATTACATACATGATAGATCCATATCTATTCTTAGTGTTCCCATTCTTCATAAGAATTAGACACTTGGCCTAGGGAAACTAACTCCATGTAACATGGATAAGTTTTCTCCCACTGAATCTGTGCACACTCAACCCTTCAGTATAGATTGCCAATGTATGCTCTATCTTTTCAGGTCAAGAGGTTTTTGAGAACTATCTCTATAGATCTCTATTCCTATCACATAGGAAACGTCTCTGTCTTCCTTAAAGATAACTTCCATAAAGAATTCCATTCTTAGAAAATCTCATTTCACATCAACATGTGGAATGTGAATATGCTCCCACTAAATCATAGATCCCTTCTTTATCTTTGACATATCAGTAAAACCCTTTGACTATATCATCAAAGTAAAGATCCAACTCTGAGTTTCTTGTTCTTAATCAATCACATTGATTAGTCCATTGTAACTTATAGACTTCATTTGATTTAATGGATTCATAAACCTTATAGGTTGTGTCACGTTCACATCCTTGTTTTATGCCTCATAGGAATGCGGTTTTAGTATCTGTATGTCAAATATCTTAGTCATTAAGTTGCAATCAACAAGCATCATCCTTCTTATCCATGTATCTTAACACTTAAGATTCATTTGCACTTATGGTTCACATGGAAGTCATTTAGGTTGTAATGGTCAGAAACCATAACTCAAAATCCGGTTCCTCATATTCATCTAGATAGTTGACTCATCACATGACCAACTCATCACATAGATAATTGAGGTGTTTTTATCAAGGATGTAAGAACACATAACTCCTTATGTTTCTTAATGTCCTTTATTAGTATGGGGTATTCTTTATTTAAGAAGAATTTAGTTATTCGATAATCATCCTCTAACTCCTTAGAGTATGATTCCTTCTTGATTTAGACATCAACATGCCTTAATCATGAGCTCACTATGATACACTATCATAATCACTCATAAGGATCTCAAACATTTGGTCCAAGCATTTCATTCATTGATCTCATCAATAATTAACACTTTACCAAATTCTTACTTCATCTATGATATTCTTGAACACTTCAAGATATTCATATTGGTATTTCTCTAAACACCGATTGAAGTATTAACATTTGCTCCAATAGGTATGTAAATACATCACATGTATTATACCTAATAGGATAATCATTCTCCCACTACCACTAGTGAAGATCGATTTATCATGTTCAACAGATTCATCTCTCTTACTGGTTCTCTAACCAAAAGAGTCTAGACTTATCCATCATATGGAAACTAGAAATGAATTTCTCATGATTTATGCTAATTTGATTGTTTGAGTTATTAATAACTTTTAGGTATCATTTTATCTTATGCATACCAAGTACCATAAGATAAACAAGGCATTGCCACAAGGAGACATCAACTTTATTAATTACCATTATTGTCATACAATATGCAAAAATTAAGGTGTTTCTATCCATTGGCAAATATGAAATAGTAGTTTATAACTCTATTACATGCCTTCAAGGCTGAAAATAAACTAAAGTACTCCTATCTATTGAGGCAACACTTGCCCCATTTATCGGGTGCTTTACACTTTATATCTTGGTATCATATACCTCAAAAGTGTTATAAGTTTATTTCATGACACCTTCCGGTGGAGACGTCTATCGCCTCCTTCTTTAGTTCTTCCAGATAGAGTGGACAATTCCTTTTCTAATGTCCTACCTTTTGACAATGGTGGCAATTGCCTCTCTTGGTCACGCCTCCCTTGGCCTTGAGAGTTGAAGACGACTTGGGTTGCTGGATAGCATCAGAACCTTTCTTAGCCTTGCCCTTCCCCTTACGCTTGGACTTGCCTGTCTTGATGCTGATCATCATCACAGATTTAGGCTTGTCCTTCTTCATCTGTGCCTCGACTGTCCTCAACATGTCCAACAACTCTGTCAATGGCCTGTCAAAGTTGTTCATGTTGTAGTTCATCACAAAATAATTGTAGGATTCTAGCAATGATTGCAGTATCACGTCAGTAGCCAACTCTTGGCTCAGGGGAAATCCCAGTCTTGTCATGTTTGTTGGGTTTTAATGGAGGTAGAGAAGGCAGTGAAAACAAAAATGTTCTCCTCCCCAAACCCTGAATAAGGAAATGCGTCAACGTCTATACAATAGGAAATGATGGTTTGTGGAATCATACCTTGTCCCGAGGCTTGCTCGGCGACAATACCTCGCGGCTTGCGCGGTCTTCACCTCTGGTCTTGGACGGTGTCTGTGCAGCTCCTGGTCACACCTGGACTGACAACTCCTGGTCTCACCAGGACTGTCGGGATTGATAGCAGTCCTCTGAGCAGTAGAAATCTCTCGCCTCAGAAGTAGTCCACACGGACCACCTGGAACTCCAATCTCCTTGTCTCACAAGGAATTGGAAGGAGTCACACCCTCCTGTCAGCGTACTAGTCACTGACACACTCTCCTAGCACCAATCACTTTCTACAGTTGTCTTTCCCTTACTGTGCCTCCCTTATCGGGTAGCACTTGCTAGGGCTCTCTCGATTACCAAAACCAGAGAGAACGAAAACTTTAAAGAGCAACTGGTTGCATTGAGTTGTTGTTTAAGAAGCCCCTGATGCCCCCTATATATAGGAGGGTCAAGGACAAGGTTCTCTATCCTGAGCAATACGAGACTACAGAAGGAGTAGAAGGGTTCGGGATTTTCCACAAAAACAACCAACTGCGCAACCTGAACTGATCGTTTCATCACTGAAACGATCGGTTGGGGACCTGAGTCGGTCGGTTGACACCTCAACCGATCAGTTGGGACCCATGAAACAGTCGGTTTACTTTTGAACCGGTCGGTTCATGGTCCTGGTCAGTTCCCGATTGACTTTCAATCTTTTGTTTCTAATTGGTATCAAATACCAATCCTTGTTCCAATCAAATTGGGCAAGTGAAATGAAAAGAAATTTCTCACCAATACTACTTTCCATACTTGCTCGGTTGCATCAGTTGAACCGATCGTTTCAACACTTGAAGCAATCATTTCACCCGTTCCATGAGCCGATCGACTCACCACCTGAGTCGATCGGTTCACCAAGCTGAGCCGATCGATTCATCACATGAGCCGATCGGTTGGGAGTGCAGATTGTGTAGAATTAGTCAATTGCAGTTTCAATCAATCCGATACTCCAATCAATGTGTCCAACACCTTGAACATTATGACATTGAGCTATCAATTAATTGAGTGTTTAATTGAACAACTAAACTCCTTTAGTAATCAATCTAAACATTGTTTGTGGACAAAACTCCTTTTCTAGGTTAAATCCTATGTGTGTGACCCTACAGGTCCTTTTCACGTTGGCAGTGAAAGTCCATAACACTTATGACTTCACAAGCAAAGAGCGGTGCCTAGTCACACATCAGTGCTACCCAAGTGAAATAGAAAGATGGAGAACAACTTTCAATCCTACAATCCGTGAATGGTGTTATAGTGAATGTATAATTCCTTTGTCACTGACATCTCGAATGAACTCGAGGCATGGAACTGTCATCCTGTCAACGTTCATTCACTTTCTTGATCTCAGAGTAGATTGGAAGAGATATGTATGACATCAATATCACATACTTATTCACACATGCATGCACGCCTTTCTCAATCCTACTCATCAAGTGGCCATGGATATCAAACTCCCTCAGGAGGGACACATCCCATATCTATCACTCACCCCTCAAAATCCCCATGTGTCAAAGCCACCCAATCATCACCTTTATAACATCCCATGTTTCATGACTGCGTTTGCTGATGTCAAAGTGTGCCCAACGACATGTGTTGAGTGTAGTGATTTCAGGTCAAAGAATCACACTCACCACCATCACTGTGAGTACTGACTGTGACTACCATGTCATGGTTCCATGTGTCAAACTCACGGTGGGTCTGTATGGTACACTTATTCTCTAACAAGTACCTATGTGTTTGGTTTGATATCTCTATATCATGACTAATGAGATTTTGTCATCAACCAACACCACAATCTAGTCTTGTGTGTCATTTTTGTCTATCTACCTTCCACAATGGCATCCGACTAGGGACATAACAAGAATGTACAAACTCTTAGCATCCGTATGATCTCATCGTTTAGGTCCTTAACCTGAAAGCATACATCATTGAGTACTGTCATTCTCTAGACATTCAATCTGTTCTATTATTATCTCATATGACTGAACCAAAAAGAATTGGAAGCTTGGCTTTGATGTTTATCAAATCAATCTTAATGTATCCCACCAATCATACTATGGTTGTCTCTCAAGGCATACATACCAACAGACTCCCATTTGCACTGCGAGCCAATCACCCTTGAATCATATTCCTAGTGATTTTCAAACATGTCCCACATGTTACTGTGCTCTAGTGCTAACATAGTGAGTTATGGAAACACCTTGCCAAAGTCAGTATTAATTGCATGTCTCTCATCTCTTCATTGTACATCACACGTATGAGATGGAGTTTCCATAATATGTGATCTAGTATTCCACTGCTAACCTTTAGCCACATTGCATGACCAAGTACTCCTTACTTGTCATCAATAACTAGAATATCTATAAGTTCATCTCTATGAACTTCCAGATCCATATAGTATCCACTAATGTTCTCTAACACACAGATACTCGACTTTTCCTTTTAAACGACTTTATTGGAACATTTCCAATTATCAACAAACATTCACTTTTATATCCCATATATATATATTTTGCAATTATTTTTTTTGTCCTTTTCAAAAGTTCACACCAGTGTAACTCTTTATAGTGAACCTTTCCTTATTTCCATAGAACTAGTACTTCTTAAGTACTTATCAAGTTCTTATGGTATTCCGGTAACCCTTACTGGAACTAGACATACATCCACTCATCATGTCCCACATACAAGTTATCATGATGAGCACATCATATTGTCATGTCCTACATACAAGATGATGAAGGCATTTTATTCTTTCTATGACCATACATGGGATGATTACATACATGATAGATCCATATCTATTCTTAGTGTTCCCATTCTTCATAAGAATTAGACACTTGGCCTAGGGAAACTAACTCCATGTAACATGGATAAGTTTTCTCCCCTTGAATCTGTGCACACTCAACCCTTCAGTATAGATTGCCAATGTATGCTCTATCTTTTCAGGTCAAGAGGTTTTTGAGAACTATCTCTATAGATCTCTATTCCTATCACATAGGAAACGTCTCTGTCTTCCTTAAAGATAACTTCCATAAAGAATTCCGTTCTTAGAAAATCTCATTTCACATCAACATGTGGAATGTGAATATGCTCCCACTAAATCATAGATCCCTTCTTTATCTTTGACATATCAGTAAAACCCTTTGACTATATCATCAAAGTAAAGATCCAACTCTGAGTTTCTTGTTCTTAATCAATCACATTGATTAGTCCATTGTAACTTATAGACTTCATTTGATTTAATTGATTCATAAACCTTATAGGTTGTGTCACGTTCACATCCTTGTTTTATGCCTCATAGGAATGCGGTTTTAGTATCTGTATGTCAAATATCTTAGTCATTAAGTTGCAATCAACAAGCATCATCCTTCCTATCCATGCATCTTAACACTTAAGATTCATTTGCACTTATGGTTCACATGGAAGTCATTTAGGTTGTAATGGTCAGAAACCATAACTCAAAATCCAGTTCCTCATATTCATCTAGATAGTTGACTCATCACATGACCAACTCATCACATAGATAATTGAGGTGTTTCTATCAAGGATGTAAGAACACATAACTCCTTATGTTTCTTAATGTCCTTTATAAGTATGGGGTATTCTTTATTTAAGAAGAATTTAGTTATTCGATAATCATCCTCTAACTCCTTAGAGTATGATTCCTTCTTGATTTAGACATCAACATGCCTTAATCATGAGCTCACTATGATACACTATCATAATCACTCATAAGGATCTCAAACATTTGGTCCAAGCATTTCATTCATTGATCTCATCAATAATTAACACTTTACCAAATTCTTACTTCATCTATGATATTCTTGAACACTTCAAGATATTCATATTGGTATTTCTCTAAACACCGATTGAAGTATTAACATTTGCTCCAATAGGTATGTAAATACATCACATGTATTATACCTAATAGGATAATCATTCTCCCACTACCACTAGTGAAGATCGATTTATCATGTTCAACAGATTCATCTCTCTTACTGGTTCTCTAACCAAAAGAGTCTAGACTTATCCATCATATGGAAACTAGAAATGAATTTCTCATGATTTATGCTAATTTGATTGTTTGAGTTATTAATAACTTTTAGGTATCATTTTATCTTATGCATACCAAGTACCATAAGATAAACAAGGCATTGCCACAAGGAGACATCAACTTTATTAATTACCATTATTGTCATACAATATGCAAAAATTAAGGTGTTTCTATCCATTGGCAAATATGAAATAGTAGTTTATAACTCTATTACATGCCTTCAAGGCTGAAAATAAACTAAAGTACTCCTATCTATTGAGGCAACACTTGCCCCATTTATCGGGTGCTTTACACTTTATATCTTGGTATCATATACCTCAAAAGTGTTATAAGTTTATTTCATGACACCTTCCGGTGGAGACGTCTATCGCCTCCTTCTTTAGTTCTTCCAGATAGAGTGGACAATTCCTTTTCTAATGTCCTACCTTTTGACAATGGTGGCAATTGCCTCTCTTGGTCACGCCTCCCTTGGCCTTGAGAGTTGAAGACGACTTGGGTTGCTGGATAGCATCAGAACCTTTCTTAGCCTTCCCCTTCCCCTTACGCTTGGACTTGCCTGTCTTGTTGCTGATCATCATCATAGATTTAGGCTTGTCCTTCTTCATCTGTGCCTCGACTGTCCTCAACATGTCCAACAACTCTGTCAATGGCCTGTCAAAGTTGTTCATGTTGTAGTTCATCACAAAATAATTGTAGGATTCTAGCAATGATTGCAGTATCACGTCAGTAGCCAACTCTTGGCTCAGGGGAAATCCCAGTCTTGTCATGTTTGTTGGGTTTTAATGGAGGTAGAGAAGGCAGCGAAAACAAAAATGTTCTCCTCCCCAAACCCTGAATAAGGAAATGCGTCAACGTCTATACAATAGGAAAGGATGGTTTGTGGAATCATACCTTGTCCCGAGGCTTGCTCGGCGACAATACCTCGCGGCTTGCGCGGTCTTCACCTCTGGTCTAGGACGGTGTATGTGCAGCTCCTGGTCACACCTGGACTGACAACTCCTGGTCTCACCAGGACTGTCGGGATTGACAGCAGTCCTCTGAGCAGTAGAAATCTCTCGCCTCAGAAGTAGTCCACACGGACCACCTGGAACTCCAATCTCCTTGTCTCACAAGGAATTGGAAGGAGTCGCACCCTCCTGTCAGCGTACTAGTCACTGACACACTCTCCTGGCACCAATCACTTTCTACAGTTTTCTTTCCCTTACTGTGCCTCCCTTATCGGGTAGCACTTGCTCGGGCTCTCTCGATTACCAAAACCAGAGAGAACGAAAACTTTATAGAGCAACTGGTTGCATTGAGTTGTTGTTTGAGAAGCCCCTGATGCCCCCTATATATAGGAGGGTCAAGGACAAGGTTCTCTATCCTGAGCAATACGGGACTACAGAAGGAGTAGAAGGGTTCGGGATTTTCCACAAAAACAACCAACTGCGCAACCTGAACTGATCGTTTCATCACTGAAACGATCGGTTGGGGACCTGAGTCGGTCGGTTGACACCTCAACCGATCAGTTGGGACCCATGAAACAGTCGATTTACTTTTGAACCGGTCGGTTCATGGTCCTGGTCAGTTCCCGATTGACTTTCAATCTTTTGTTTCTAATTGGTATCAAATACCAATCCTTGTTCCAATCAAATTGGGCAAGTGAAACGAAATGAAATTTCTCACCAATACTACTTTCCATACTTGCTCGGTTGCATCAGTTGAACCGATCGTTTCAACACTTGAAGCAATCATTTCACCCGTTCCATGAGCCGATCGACTCACCACCTGAGTCGATCGGTTCACCAAGCTGAGCCGATCGATTCATCACATGAGCCGATCGGTTGGGAGTGCAGATTGTGCAGAATTAGTCAATTGCAGTTTCAATCAATCCGATACTCCAATCAATGTGTCCAACACCTTGAACATTATGACATTGAGCTATCAATTAATTGAGTGTTTAATTGAACAACTAAACTCCTTTAGTAATCAATCTAAACATTGTTTGTGGACAAAACTCCTTTTCTAGGTTAAATCCTATGTGTGTGACCCTACAGGTCCTTTTCACATTGGCAGTGAAAGTCCATAACACTTATGACTTCACAAGCAAAGAGCGGTGCCTAGTCACACATCAGTGCTACCCAAGTGAAATAGAAAGATGGAGAACAACTTTGAATCCTACAATCCGTGAATGGTGTTATAGTGAATGTATAATTCCTTTGTCACTGACATCTCGAATGAACTCGAGGCATGGAACTGTCATCCTGTCAACGTTCATTCACTTTCTTGATCTCAGAGTAGATTGGAAGAGATATGTATGACATCAATATCACATACTTATTCACACATGCATGCACACCTTTCTCAATCCTACTCATCAAGTGGCCATGGATATCAAACTCCCTCAGGAGGGACACATCCCATATCTATCACTCACCCCTCAAAATCCCCATGTGTCAAAGCCACCCAATCATCACCTTTATAACATCCCATGTTTCATGACTGCGTTTGCTGATGTCAAAGTGTGCCCAACGACATGTGTTGAGTGTAGTGATTTCAGGTCAAAGAATCACACTCACCACCATCACTGTGAGTATTGACTGTGACTACCATGTCATGGTTCCATGTGTCAAACTCACGGTGGGTCTGTATGGTACACTTGTTCTCTAACAAGTACCTATGTGTTTGGTTTGATATCTCTATATCATGACTAATGAGATTTTGTCATCAACCAACACCACAATCTAGTCTTGTGTGTCATTTTTGTCTATCTACCTTCCACAATGGCATCCGACTAGGGACATAAAAAGAATGTACAAACTCTTAGCATCCGTATGATCTCATCGTTTAGGTCCTTAACCTGAAAGCATACATCATTGAGTACTGTCATTCTCTAGACATTCAATTTGTTCTATCACTATGTCTTATGACTGAACCAGAAAGAATTGAAAGCTTGCCTTTGATGTTTATCAAATCAATCTTAATATATCCCACCAATCATCCCATGATTGGCTCTTAGGGCATACGTACCAACAGACTCCCACTTGAACTGCCAGCCAATCACCCTTGAATCATATTCATAGTGATCTTTAAACATGTCCCACATGTTACTGTGCTCTAGTGCGATCATAGTGAGTAATGGAAACACCTTGCCATAGTCAGTATAAATTGCATGTCTCTCATCTCTTCATTGTACGTCACACGTATGAGATAGAGTTGTCGTAATATGCGATCTAGTATTCCTTTGCTAACCTTTAGCCACATTGCATGATCAAGGATTCCATACATGTCATCAATGAGCGGAATATATATAAGTTCATCTCATGAACTTCCAGATCCATATAGTATCCACTACTGTTCTCCAACACATAGAAACTCGGCATTTCCTTTTAAATGTTTTATTGGAACACTTCCAATTATCAACAAACCTTCACTTTTGTATATCCTATATATATTTTGCGATTAAATTTTCTGTCCTTTCAAAAGTTCGCATCAATGTAACTCTTTACATTGAACTCTTCCTTATCTCCATAGAACTAGTACTTCCCAAGTACTTATCAAGTTCTCATGGTATTCCAGTAACCCTTACTGGAAGTAGATAGACATCCACTCATCATGTCTTACATACGAGTTATCAGGATGAGCACATCATATTGCCATGTCCTACATACAAGATGATGAATGCATTTTGTTCTTGCCATGTCGATACATGCAAGATAATGGGATGATTACATATACAATAGATCCATATCTATTCTTAGTGTTCCCATTCCTCATAAGAATTGGACACTTGGCCTTGGGATACTAACTCCATGTAACATGGACAAGTTTTCTCCCACTGAATTTGTGCATACTAAACCCTTCAGTACATATTGCCAATGTATGCTTTCTCTTTTCAGGTCAAGAGGTTTCGAGAACTATCTCTATAGATCTCTATTCCTATCACATAGGAAACATCTCTATCTTCCTTAAAGATAATTTCCACTTTTGGATTTCCATTCTAGAACATTTCCATTTCACATCAACATGTGGAATGTGAACACCCTCCCACTAAATCATGGATCCCTTCTTTATTTTTGACATATCAGTCAAACCCTTTGACTATATCATCAAAGTAAAGATCCAATTCTGAGTTTCTTGTACTCAATCAATCACATTGATTAGTCCATTGTAACTTATAGACTTCATTTTCATTAGTGGATTCATAAACCTTATAGGTTGTGTCACATACGCATCCTTGTTTTATTCCTCATAGGAATGCAGTTTTAGTATCCATATGCCAAATGTCTTAGTCATTAAGTTGCAATCAACACACATCATCCTTCTAAAAATGTTATCCATGTGTCTTAACGCTTAAGACTTATTTTCACTTATGGATTTCATTCCAATGGGTGCTACCATCAAGGTCATACCTTATGGTTCACATGGATGTCATTTAGGATGTAATGGTCATAAACCATAACTCAAAATTCGGTTCCTCATATTCATCTAGATAGTTGACTCATCACATGAACAACTCATCAAATAGATAGTTGAGGTGTAAGGATATAAGAATTCACAACCCTTGTGATTCTTTTATTAGTGAGGGGTATACTTTTATTAAGAAGAATTCAGTTATTTGATAATCATTCTCTAACTCCTTAGAGTATGATTCCTTCTTGATTTAGACATCATGCCTTAATCATGAGTTCACTATGATACACTATCATAATCACTCATAAGGATCTCAAACATTTGGTCCAAGTATTTCATTCAATGATCTCATCAAGAATTAACACTTTACCAAATTTGCACTTCATCTATAATAATCTTGAACACTTCAAGATATTCATATTGGTATTTCTCTAAATTCCATTTGAAGTATTAGCATTTGTTCCAATAGGTATGAAAATACATCACATGTATCATACCTAATAGGATAATCATTCTCCCACTACCATTAGTGAAGATTGATTAATCATGTCCAAGATATTCACGTCTCTTACTGGTTCTCTAACCAAAAGAGTCTAGATTTATCCATCACATGGAAACTAGAAATGAATTTCTCATGATTGATGCTAATTTGATCGTTTGAGTTATCTATAACCTTTAGGTATCATTTTATCTTATGCATATCAAATACCACAAGATAAACAAGGCACTGCCACAAAGATCATATCTTTATAAATTGAAACATCACTTTATTGATTGCCATCATTGTCATACAATATGCAAAAATAAAGTGTTTCTATCTATTGGCAAATACGAAATAGCAGTTCATAACTGTATTACATGCCTTTTAGGCTGAAAATAAAGGAAAGTACTCCTATCTATGGTGGCAACACTTGCCCCATTTATTGAGTGCTTTACACTTTACATCTTGGTATCATATACCTCAAAAGTGTTACAAGTTTACTTTCATGACACCTTTAAGTAGAGACATCTGTCGCCTCCTTCTTCTTTTGTTCTTCCAGATAGAGAGGACAATTCCCTCATACACCCTTTCCCCATGTGCCTTGAGGCCGAAGACGGCTTGGATTGCTGGCTAGCATCAGAACACTTCTTTGCTTTGCCCTTGTCCTTGCCCTTAAGAATTACCTTTTCTTTGATCACATCAAAGATTATGGTTTGTCTTTCTTCATCTTTGCCTCTACTATCCTCAACATGTCCAACAACTCTATCAACGCTTTTCAATGTTGTTCATGTTGTAGCTTATGATGAATTGTATGATTCTCACAACATTTGCGGTATCATACCAATAGCCAACTCTTGACTCAGGGGGAATCCTTCTTAGTCAAGTTTTCCACATACCCAATCACACTGAGTGTGTGAATACCTTATTGGATCTCCTTCTGTCATGACATACTAGGACAGTGTCTTGGAGACATCATATGTCTCATGCTGTGCTTGATCTTCATACAAGTTCCTGAGATGCTGAATCATCTCAATGACACCCATGTTCTCATGTTGTCTCTGCAACTCGTGGTTCCTAGAGAACAACATCAAGCACTTTGCATCAATGGCATCATCAGAATTCTTCTTGTAAGCATCCCTTTCTGCCTTTGGTGCATTAGGAGCAGGTTCCTCTGGAATTGGAGTATCCAGGACATAGAGCTTTCTCTCTTGAGTGAGAACAATTCTCAATGTCCTATACCAGTTGTGGAAGTTTGTCCCATTTAGCCTGTCCTTTTCAAGGACCGATCGCAAAGAAAAGTGATTGTTGTTTGTTGTCATTTGTACTACAAACGGAAATATGCAATTATAGTCCAAAAACTCATTTTTGACTTATTTGATTGATTTGAAAAGTTGACGATATAATTAGGCCTTTAATTAATTATCGCTCCCACTATTTTAGTTCAAATTGATAGCCCTCACCATCAATTCGGAAGATTGCAGCATACAAGCTCTAGTGGGCAAGATCCTAAAATCCTCTAAGTCATGGACCAGCTTGGGCTGTCACCCATAACTTAGATCTCTCAGGTAGGCAACTCTTGCCAATTGCATCATATGCAACTCTTGATAAGATGTCATATGCAACTCCTTGCCATGATCATCTCCATGCCTCAAGGTGCTAGATCTTATCTAGGCCACCTTTTTAAGTCTAACCCAAAGCAAACACGATGAATATGCACCCTGCTTGGGCAGACCCACACATTCATCCTTCACGCTTCCACGAGATAGACGGTGCACCACGCTAGGGCGTGCCCACACTTGGTCGATCAAGCTTTTCACGTGTGTTTCATTTGGAAGGCATCTAAAACTTAATATTTAATGAGGGATTTGGTTTTATATACATATAATCACCACAATACATAGTGCGTATCATATACATGCTATATCCCACAGAAAACATGCAAAATGATAAAAGCGATGATCATGACCATCCTAATGTGATTCCTCGAGCCAAGAGGAATCACCGTCATCTAGGTCTACATCACATGCAACTTGTACAAGATGAACTCTATGTGCTGCCTTTCTGGGTTTGATCAACTCATTATATGAATGATCGGCTCGCCATCAGGCCGGTCGGCTGGGTGCCACCAGCCGATCGGTTGGCTCCTCCAACCGATTGGTTCGTCTGGTCATCGTGC
Organism: Alisma plantago-aquatica; assembly: GCA_963693085.1. Lineage (NCBI taxonomy): Eukaryota > Viridiplantae > Streptophyta > Magnoliopsida > Alismatales > Alismataceae > Alisma > Alisma plantago-aquatica. Next base: position 1,774,914,779 of record OY856409.1, read on the forward strand.
ATCTCATCATGGCCACCACCCGCTCGTCTCGCTCCTCGAACCGGTCATCAACCGATCATCTCACTCCTTGAACCGATCGTCTGGAACGTCAACTGATTAGTTCACGCCTTGAACCGATCGTCTCAGCTGTCGTTAGGATGTCCTCCATTCTTTGACATAATAGGAAATAAAATTCTATCCTATTTTACATTGTAAAAATAGAAACCTCGAGTTACATTCGAGGGGATCAAAGGTAGGAAAGAAATCTCAAATGATTTCGAGTTACATCAGGAATAGGAGAAGGAAGATCGGTGTGCAGATTGAGATGCAAGCAACCACATACAACTATACACACATAGGGTTTATTGGCCATAACCACGCTATACATCCACCACAAAACACATTTAAGGGCGACGCGTATCGAGTGTATTAATAATACATATCATATATGTAAATTGGGATTTGTAGATTTAGGATTGGACATGCATAAAGCCAATTTTATTCGCATCGTATGCAATAAATAAAGGCAACAAACCAAAACCGATCATCTTGATAATCCTAAAATATAGAGCAGTTGACGTGGCTCTGATACCACTATTGGGTTTTAGGGGAGGCAGAGAAGGCAGCGGAAACAAAAATTTTCTCCTCCCCAAACCCAGAATAAGGAAACGCGTCAACGTCTATACAATAGGAAAGGATGGTTTGTGGAATCATACCTTGTCCCAAGGATTGCTCGGCGACAATACCTCGCGGCTTGCATGGTCTTCACCTCCGGTCTTGGATGGTATCTGTGCATCTCCTGGTCGCACTGGGATTAACAACTCCTGGTCTCACCGGGACTGTCGGGATTTACAGCAGTCCTCCGAGCGGCAGATATCTCCCACCTCTGAAGTAGTCCACACAGACCACTTGGAACTCCAATCTCCTTCTCTCACAAGGAATTGGAAGGAGTCGCACCCTCCTGTCAGCGTACTAGTCATTGACACACTCTCCTGCCACCAGTCGCTTTCTGTAGTTGTCTTTCCCTTGTTGTGCCTCCCTTATCGGGTAGCACTTGCTCGGGCTCTCTCGGTTACCAAAACCAGAGAGAACGACAACTTTACAGAGCAACTGGTTGCACTGAGTTGTTGTTTGAGAAGCCCCTAAAGCCCCCTATATATATAGGAGGGTCATGGGACAAGGTTATCTATCCCGGGAAATGCAGGACTAAAGAAGGAGTAGAAGGGTTCGAGATTTTCCACAAAAACAACCAACTGCGCAACTTGAACCGATCGTTTCATCACTGAAATGGTCAGTTGGGGACCTGAGCCAGTCAGTTGACACCTCAACCGATCGGTTGGGACCCATGAAATGGTCAGTTCACTTCTGAACCGGTCGGTTCATGGTCCTGGTCAGTTCCCGATTGACTTTCAATCTTTTGTTTCTAATTGGTATCAAATACCAATCCTTGTTCCAATCAAATTGGGCAAGTGGAACGAAAAGAAATTTCTCACCAATCCTACTTTCCCAACTTGCTCGGTTGCATCAGTTGAACCGATTGTTTCAACACTTGAAGCAATCATTTCACCCTGTCCATGAGCCGATCGACTCACCACCTGAGTCGATCGGTTCACCAAAATGAGTCGATCGGTTCATCACATGAGCCGATTGGTTGGGAGTGCAGATTGTGCACAATCAGTCAATTGCAGTTTCAATCAATCTGATACTTCAATCAATGTGTCCAACACCTTAAACATTATGACATTGAGCTATCAATTAATTGAGTGTTTAATTGAACTACTAAACTCCTTTAGTAATCAATCTAAACATTATTTGTGGACAAAACTCCATTTCCAGGTTAAATCCTATGTGTGTGACCCTGCAGGTCCTTTTCACGTTGGCAGTGAAAGTCTATAACACTTATGACTTCACAAGTAAAGAGCGGTGCCTAGTCACATCAGTGCTACCCAAGTGAAATAGAAAGTTGGAGAACAACTTTCAATCCTACAATCTGTGAATGGTGTTACAGTGAATGTATAATTCCTTTGTCACTGATATCTCGAATGAACTTGAGGCATGGAACAATCATCCTATCAAGGTTCATTCACTTTCTTGATCTCATAGTAGATTGGAAGAGATATGTATGACATCAATATCACATATTGATTCACATATGCGTGCACACCTTTCTCAATCCTACTCATCAAGTGGCCATGGATATCAAACTCCCTCAGGAGGAACAAATCCCATATATCTCACTCACCCCTCAAAAGCCCCATGTGTCAAAGCCACCCAATCATCACACTTTATAACAACCCATGTTTCAGGACTGCGTTTGATGATGTCAAAGTGTGCCCAACGACATGTGTTGAGTGTAGTGATTTCAGGTCAAAGAATCACACTCACCACCATCACTGTGAGTACTGACTGTGACTACCATGTCATGGTTCCATGTGTCAAACTCACAGTGGGTCTGTCCGGTACACTTGTTCTCTAACAGGTACCTATGTGTTTGGTTTGATATATCTATATCATGACTGATGAGATTCTATCATCAACCAACACCATAATATAGTCTTATGTGTCATTGCAGTCTATATACCTTCCAAAATGACATCCTACTAGGGACATAACAAGAATGTACAAACTCTTAGCATCCGTATGATCTCATCGTTCAGGTCTTTAACCTGAAAGCATACGTCATTGAGTACTGTCATTCTCTAGACATTCAATTTGTTCTATCACTATCTCATATGACTAAACCAGAAAGAATTGGAAGCTTGCCTTTGATGTTTATCAAATCAATCTTAATGTATCGCACCAATCATCCCATGATTGGCTCTCAGGGCATACATACCAACAGACTCCCACTTGCACTGTGAGCCAATCACCCTTGAATCATATTCATAGTGATATTCAAACATGTCCCACATGTTACTATGCTCTAGTGCGATCATAGTGAGTAATGGCAACACCTTGCCAAAGTCAGTATAAATTGCAAGTCTCTCAACTCTTCGCTGTACGTCACACATATGAGATGGAGTTGTCGTAATATGTGATCTAGTATTCCTTTGCTAACCTTTAGCCACATTACATGATCAAGGATTCCATACTTGTCATCAATGAGTGGAATATCTATAAGTTCATCTCATGAACTTCTAGATCCATATAGTATCCACTGCTGTTCTCCAACACATAGATACTCGGCATTTCCTTTTAAATGGTTTTATTGGAACACTTCCAATTATCAACAAACTATCACTTTTATATATCCAATATATATTTTGCGATTAAATTTTCTGTCCTTTCGGAAGTTCACATCAATGTAATTCTTTACATTGAACTCTTCCTTATCTCCATAGAACTAGTACTTCCCAAGTACTTATCAAATTCTCATGGTATTCCAGTAACCCTTACTGGAAGTATACATACATCCACTCGTCATGTCTTACATACGAGTTATCAGGATGAGCACATCATATTGTCATGTCCTACATACAAGATAATGAATGCATTTTGTTCTTGCCATGTCGATACATGCAAGATAATGGGATGATTACATACACAATAGATCCATATCTATTCTTAGTGTTCCCATTCTTCATAAGAATTGGACACTTGGCCTTGGGATACTAACTCCATGTAACATGGATAAGTTTTCTCCCAGTGAATCTGTGCATACAAAACCCTTCAGTACAGATTGCCAATGTATGCTTTCTCTTTTCAAGTCAAGAGGTTTTTGAGAACTATCTCTATAGATCTCTATTCCTATCACATAGGAAACATCTCTATCTTCCTTAAAGATAATTTCCACTTTTGGATTTTCATTCTAGAACATTTCCAATTCACATCAACATGTGGAATGTGAACACGCTCCCACTGAATCACAGATCCCTTCTTTATCTTTGACATATCAGTCAAACCCTTTGACTATATCATCAAAGTAAAGATCCAATTCCAAGTTGTTTTTACTCAATCAATCACATTTATTAGTCCATTGTAACTTATAGACTTCATTTGCATTAGTGGATTCATAAACCTTATATGTTGTGTCACATACACATCCTTGTTTTATTCCTCATAGGAATGCGGTTTTAGTATCCATATGCCAAATGCCTTAGTCAATAAGTTGCAATCAACAAGCATCATCCTTCTAAAAATGTTATCCATGTGTCTTAACGCTTAAGAGTTATTTACACTTATGGATTTCATTCCAATGGGTGCTACCATCAAGGTCATACCCTATGGTTCACATGGATTGCATTTAGGATGTAATGGTCATAAACCATAAATCAAAATTCGGTTCCTCATATTCATCTAGATATTTGACTCATCACATGAACAACTCATCACATAGATAATTGAGGTGTAAGGATATAAGAATTCACAACCCTTGTGATTCTTTTATTAGTGAGGGGTATTCTTTTTTTAAGAAGAACTCAGTTATTTGATAATCATTCTCTAACTCCTTAGAGTATGATTCCTTCTTGATTTAGACATCATGCCTTAAGCATGAGTTCACTATGATACACTATCATAATCACTCATAAGGATCTCAAACATTTGGTCCAAGTATTTCATTCATTGATCTCATCAAGAATTAACACTTTACCAAATTTGCACTTCATCCATGATAATCTTGAACACTTCAAGATATTCATATTGGTATTTCTCTAAACACCATTTGAAGTATTAGCATTTGTTCCAATAGAAATGAAAATACATCACATGTATCATACGTAATAGGATAATCATTCTCCCACTACCATTAGTGAAGATTGATTAATTATGTCCAAGATATTCACGTCTCTTACTGGTTCTCTAACCAAAAGAGTCCAGAGTTATCCATCACATGGAAATTAGAAATGAATTTCTCATGATTGATGCTAATTTGATCGTTTGAGTTATCTATAACCTTTAGGTATCATTTTATCTTATGCATATCAAATACCACAAGATAAACAAGGCATTGCCACAAAGATCATATCTTTATAAATTGAAACAACTCTTTATTGATTGCCATCATTGTCATACAATATGCAAAAATAAAGTATTTCTATCTATTGGCAAATATGAAATAGCAGTTCATAACTGTATTACATGCCTTTTAGGCTGAAAATAAACTAAAGTACTCCTATCTATGGCGGCAACACTTGACCCATTTATTGAGTGCTTTACACTTTACATCTTGGTATCATATACCTCAAAAGTGTTACAAGTTTACTTTCATGACACCTTTAAGTAGAGACATTTGTCGTCTCCTTCTTCTTTTGTTCTTCCAGATAGAGAGGACATTTCCCTCATACACCCTTTCCCCATGTGCCTTGAGGCTGAAGACGGCTTGGATTGCTGGCTAGCATCAGAACACTTCTTTGCTTTGCCCATGTCCTTGCCCTTAAGAATTACCTTTTCTTTGATCACATAAAATATTATGGTTTGTCTTTCTTCATCTTTGCCTTTACTATCCTCAATATGTCCAACAACTTTGTCAACGCTTGTCAAAGTTGTTCATGTTGTAGCTTATCATGAATTGTATGATTCTCACAACATTTGCAGTATCATACCAATAGCCAGCTCTTGGCTCAGGGGGAATCCTTCTTAGTCAGGTTTTCCACATACCCAATCACATTGAGTGTGTGAATATCTTACTGGATCTCCTTCTGTCATGACATACTAGGACAGTGTCTTGGAGACATCATATGTCTCATGCCGTGCTTGATCTTCGTACATGTTCCTGAGATGCTGAATCATCTCAATGACACCCATGTTCTCATGTTGTCTCTGCAACTCGTGGTTCATAGAGCACAACATCAAGAACTTTGCATCAATGGCATCATCAAAATGCTTCTTGTAAGCATCCCTTTTTGCCTTTGGTGCATTAGGAGCAGGTTCCTCTGGAATTGGAGTATCCAGGACATAGAGCTTTCGCTCTTGAGTGAGAACAATTCTCAATGCCCTATACGAGTCGTGGAATTTTGTCCCATTTAGCCTGTCCTTTTCAAGGCCCGATCGCAAAGAAGAGTGATTGTTGTTTGTTGTCATTTGTACTACAAAAGGAAATATGCAGTTATAGTCCAAAAACTCATTTTTGACTTATTTGATTGATTTGAAAAGTTGACGATATAATTAGGCCTTTAATTAATTATTGCTCCCACTATTTTAGTTCAAATTGATAGCCCTCACCATCAATTCAGAAGATTACAGCGTACAATCTTCTAGTGGGCAAGATCATGAAATCCTCTAAGTCATGGACCAGCTTGGGCTGTCACCCATAACTTAGATCTCTCAGGTAGGCAACTCTTGCCAATTGCATCATATGCAACTCTTGATAAGATGTCATATGCAACTCCTTGCCATGATCATCTCCACGCATCAAGGTGCTAGATCCTATCTAGGTCACCTTGTTAAGTCCAACCCAAAGCAAACACGATGAATATGCACCCTACTTGGGCAGACCCACACATTCATCCTTCACGCTTCCACAAGATAGACGGTGCACCACGCTAGGGCGTGCCCACACTTGGTCGATCAAGCTTTTCATGTGTGTCGCATTTGGAACACATCTAAAACTTAATATTTAATGAGGGATTTGGTTTTATATACATATACATATCCAATCACCATAATACATAGTACGTATAATATACATGCTATATCCCACAAAAAACATGTAAAATGATAAAAGCGATGATTATGACCATCCTAATGTGATTCCTCGAGCCAAGAGGAATCACGGTCATCTAGGTCTACATCACATGCATCCTGTACAAGATGAACTCTATGCTCTGCCTTTCTGGGTTTGATGAACTCATCATATGACTGATGGGCTCGCCATCAGGCCGGTCAGCTGGGTGCCACCAGCCGATCGGTTGGCTCCTCCAACTGATCGGTTCGTCTGGTCGTCATGCATCTCATCATGGATGCCACCCGCTCATCTCTTTCCTCGAACCGGTCATCAACCGATCGGCTCACTCCTTGAACCGATCGTCTGGAACGTCAACCAATCGATTCACGCCTTGAATCGATCGTCTCAGCTGTTGTCAGGATGTCCTCCATTCTTTTACATAACATGAAATAAAGTTCTATCCTCTTTTACATTGTAAAAAGAGAAACCTCGAGTTACATTCGAGGGGAGAAAAGGTAGGAAAGAAATCTCGAATTATTTCGAGTTACATCAGGAATAGGAGAAGGAAGATCGGTGCGCAGACCGAGATGCAAGAAACCACATCCAACCATACTCATATAGGGTTTACTGGCCATAACCACGCTATACATCCACCACAAAACACGTTTAAGGGCGACGTGTATCGAGTGCATTAATAATACATATCATATATGTAAATTGGGATTTGTGGATTTAGGATTGGACATGCATAAAGCCAATTTTATTCGCATCGTATGCAATAAATAAAGGCAACAAACCAAAATCGATCATATCGATAATCCTAAAATGGAGCAGTTGACGTGGCTCTGATACCACTGTTGGGTTTTAGGGGAGGCAGAGAAGGCAGCGGAAACAAAAAATTTCTCCTCCCCAAACCCAAAACAAGGAAACGCGTCAACGTCTATACAATAGGAAAGGATGGTTTGTGGAATCATACCTTGTCCATAACACTTATGACTTCACAAGAAAAGAGCGGTTCCTAGTAACACATCAGTGCTACCCAAGTGAAATAGAAAGTTGGAGAACAACTTTCAATCCTACAATCTGTGAATGGTGTTACAGTGAATGTATAATTCCTTTGTCACTGATATCTCGAATGAACTCGAGGCATGGAACAGTCATCCTGTCAACGTTCATTCACTTTCTTGTTCTCAGAGTAGATTGGAAGATATATATATGACATCAATATCACATACTGATTCACACATGCGTGCACGCCTTTCTCAATCCTACTCATCAAGTGGCCATGGATATCAAACTCCCTCAGGAGGGACAAATCCCATATCTATCACTCACCCCTCAAAAGCCCCATGTGTCAAAGCCACCCAATCATCACCTTTATAACAACCCATGTTTCAGGACTGCGTTTGATGATGTCAAAGTGTGCCCAACGACATGTGTTGAGTGTAGTGATTTCAGGTCAAAGAATCACACTCACCACCATTACTATGAGTACTAACTGTGACTACCATGTCATGGTTCCATGTGTGATACATTAAGAATGATTTGATAAACATCAAAGGAAAGCTTCCAATTCTTTCTGGGTCAGTCATATGAGATAGTGATAGAATAGATTGAATGTCTAGAGAATGACAGTACTCAATGACGTATGCTTTCAGGTTAAGGACCTGAACGATGAGATCATACAGATGCTAAGAGTTTGTACATTCTTGTTATGTCCCTAGTCGGATGTCATTGTGGAAGGTAGATAGACAGCAGTGACACACAAGACTAGATTGTGGTGTTGGTTGATGACAGAATGTCATTAGTCATGATATAGAGATATCAAACCAAACACATAGGTACTTGTTAGAGAACAAGTGTACCGGACAGACCCACCGTGAGTTCCAACAAGATAAGTGATGGCCGAAATATCATCTCTAGATTATCCTCAAGTGTTTTTCATGTCAAGATAAATATGTGTGCATGCAAGGAAAAGTGTCCACAATGCATGGACACGTTGCACCTAGTAGCTTACAATGATGACACATCATATACACACTTTTTCATGAACCTCAAGTATATATACCCTTCCTTTCACCTATAAATGACAATTTTCGAATCTTAGCACCTCATTTCTCTTAGATATCGTGCATAGTGTCTTGGTATTGTGCATAATAGGGCACTGGTATCATCCATAGAAAAGAGATATCACCCATAGCAAAGTGATATCGACAAAGTGAAGGATATCAACCAGTAAGAGAGGGATATCGGCCACAAGTGGTGGGGTATCATGCATAGAGTTGAGGAGCTCAAGTCTTGGACATTTGATAATCTCATCTTCAACCTTGGGAACGTGAAGCTTTGGAGCTTGGAGCTTTGAAGTTTCTCTTGAGGTGGGTTATATAACTTGAACTCAATTATGTTATTATTTACCATCAATCTTTCCTTAATTAAATGATTTACTTTAAATCCAAATTTTCTTGCATAATTGATGAATCCATGAGATCTATTATTGACCTAGGACTGTTTTCCATGAACAATAAAAGTAGAACGAAGTTCTAGAGATTGAAGATGATAGTATCACCCTACAAAGTGATATCAGGTTCAAGCACACAAGAAAACACCTCTAACCCGATATGGTGAAGCACATACACCAATAAAACGATTGTCAACCATATACCTTTTGCATGATATGAGGTCAAACATATAACTTATGCATGACATCGAATCAAGTATATGCTCAAAACCCGATATGACAAACCCTAGATGGTGAGTAACCTGATATGGTGTGAAGCGTGCACACACCTCTTTACCTGATATGGTGTGAAGCATACACACACCTCTTTACTCGTTATGGTGTGAAGCATACAAACACCTCCTTGCCCAATATCGTGGGAAGCATACACACACCTCCTTTCCCGATATGGTGTGAAGCACACACACACCTCTTTGCCCGATATGGTGTGGAGCACACACACACCTCGTTGCTCGATATGGTGTGGAGCACACACACACCTCTTTGCCCAATAGGGTGGAAGCACCTCAATTCAATATACTTGATTGAGTGACACATGTAGTGTGTTATTTCAATTGATACATTAAGACATAAAGAGTTTAATGAACTTTGATAAGTGTAGGCTAACATACCTTTGAGAAAGTGTTAATCGAAGTTAATAAAGTATGATATAATAAATATCCTAGTGAGGATGAGAGAGAAACTCATACTTTGCATTGATAATCATTTAATGATAAATGATGAGAATAAATAAGTATGATTGAATACTTATGATATCAATGTATGCTGCTAGATGTGTGGAGCAATGAATTTGGGTTTGGATTGATAATATGAACTTGAAAACCTATTCATCTATAACAGGAAACCCTAACCCTAATAATGGAAAGGTTGTATTTCTCTTAATGCATAAGCCTTGTGAGATATGTGAAAAACTTGTACAACAAGTATAATGTTTATATAGGTCTTATGACCTAGAGATGGTTGTTGCCTAGTGAGAGGTGACAAGATGTTTGATGGTCGTGTAAGCCATGTGAATAGTTGTTTCCTAGTGAGAGGTGACAAGATTTTTAATGGCCTTGTGAGACATGTAAATAATTGTTGCCTAGTGAGAAGTGACCAGATGTTTAATGGCCTTGTAAGCCATGTGAATAGTTGTTGCCTAGTGAGAGGTGACAAGATGTTTAATCGCCTTGTGAGCCATGTTTGTTGCCTAGTGAGAGGTGACAAGATGTTTAATCGCCTTGTGAGCCATGTTTGTTTCCTAGTGAGAGGTGACAAGATGTTTAATGGCCTTGCAAGCCATGTGAATAGTTATTTCCTAGTGAGAGGTGACAAGATGTTTAATGGCCTTGTGAGCCATGTGAATAATTGTTGCCTAGTGAGAGGTGACAAGATGTTTAATAGTGTTGTAAGCCATGTAAATAGTTGTTTCCTAGTGAGAGGTGACAGAATGTTTAATGGGCCTTGTGAGCCACGTGAATAGTTGTTTCCATGTGAGAGGTGACAAGATGTTTATAAAAGTTAAATGATCTAGAGATTAATGTAAGAGATGATAATTTTCAAAATAAACTAGGGAACTAGGAAACCCATACCATAATAATAATAATAAATGGTTACAAAGATAATAATGAAATCTTGGTCGTACATGCATTATGGTTATATCTAAATAATGGTTATAGTGTTTCTAATATGCTAAAATGAGATATGAGGAATACTTGTATCACATAAAGTATGTGAGTGTATATGATGGTTTTACTGAGGTATAATGCCTAGTAAAGGTGATGTGGTATTCAATGATGAGTTTAAGGGATTGATATCCCATAATGAAAGTGAAAGGGAAACATAAAGGTATTCCAACTCCTATGGAATCCTTAGCAATATGGCCATGATCTCATATGATTGGTATAATCCAATACCTGGTTGTACTCTCAAAATGATCTCACAAGATTGATATAATCCAATACCTGGTTGTACTCTCAAAATGATCTCACAGGATTGGCATAGTCCAATACCTGGCTGTAATCTCACAAGATTGGCATAGTCCAATACCTGGCTCTAATATCACATGATTGGTACAATCCAATACCTGGTTGTAATCTCACAGGATTGGCATAGTCCAATACCTGGCTATAATCTCACAACATTCGTACAATCCAATGTCTGGCTATAATACCACATGATTGGTACAATCCAATACATGGTTGTAATCTCACAAGATTGGTACAATCCAATACCTGGTTGTAATCTCACAGGATTGGTACAATCCAATACCTGGCTGTAATATCACAGGATTGGTACAATCCAATACCTGGTTGTAATCTCACAGGATTAGTACAATCCAATACATGTCTGTAATAGCACAGGATTGGTACAATCCAATACTTGGCTATAATATCATAGGATTGGTACAATCAATTACCTGGATGTAATATTGTAGGAGTGGTACAATCCAATACCTGGTGTACTCTTACAAGATTGGTATAAAGCCGGAACATGATGATGTATATTCACCAGATTGGTACAAATGAATATTGGGCTAGCAGATTGGTTGTGGCCAACAACTAGAAATGAGAATGATTGATGGATATCATACCATGATAATATTGTGATAGTTTAAGCTTGAGATGTTGGTATAATATGATGGGTAAATGATACACATGTTTTTCATATTCCTTATAAAGTGAATAGATGATTTATTGCTCTATCATAGACAGTTGCAATGCTTTAAAAAGATGAGAATGTTCTAATCTACTTACCCACAGTGATTAACCTCGCTTATTAATATAAAATAACCTCTGGTCAGATTTATATTGTTTAACTTTGATAATAACATTGTTGACAGAGAGTTATATCTCTTGCTGGGACAATTCTCTCACCTCATGGGATCCACAATTTTTATGTGGATGAGCACGAGGAGGTGGAGACTATTCTGCAGAGGAAGGACAACAACAACAGGGACAACAGTAACAGCTCAGGTTGAGTGTACTGTCTGACGTGTCTTGTATATAGAAGTCATATGTGTCGTCTCTGTGATGGTTTTATTAACAACAAGTCCTAAAATTTAGTATGTGATGGTTTTATGAACGATCTAGGATTTTGACTTGAATGCCTTGAGGGTTTCATGTTGCTTATGTATAGTTCTTGGCAAAACAACTAGTATATGTTATCCTCAAGATGAGATTGTACAAAGTATGTACAATGTGAACCATGATGTATATAAAGTTTGGTTTTTTCTTTAAAGAGTTTCCAGGAAATGTATCTCTTTGCAAAATGGTTTTAATTTTTAGTGATTTTGTTAATCTTCTATTTATGATTATTCCGCATAATTAGTAATGATTTGGTTGCGGTCATTACAAGTTTTGGTATCAGAGCCTAAGGTTTGTTGAGTCTACAAAGACATAGAACTAAGGTGTTGAGTCTGTTCTAGTGTCTTGTAGTATACCCTATAGTGACTTCTTCTTATGTAGAAGAAAGGGTGAAGTTTAAATGACTGGAGAAGATGAGGAACACATTACTAGGAGCAATGTTGTTGCACCAGGATAAGGTGCAAGGGATCAGGCAAGAGAAGATTGAGTGCCTGAGAATTCCCATCTTGACCAAATCAAGATAGAGAATCCTTCTTTTTATGCTCTTGTTGGGTAGGTTAGGACAATAGTGATGAATATAGTGGACTAGATACTAGCAATACAACCTAGGTTACCAACCCTCAATCTAAAAACTTTGGGTTTCGAAAGGGTTCCTGAATGACATAGTCATGTTGGAAAAGTGGAAAATGTGGGAGGGATTAACATATGGTAAGAAAACAGTGTCTTCCATAAATATAGACAGATAGTACATCTGTGATGGCAATGCCCAAGGAGGGACAATAAGCTGAGAATTAAGGAAACGTTGTTATAATTCTAGAGACATTTGCCTAGTTGTTCTAAAAATCCAACATTTTTGGTACCACCAGTGCAATAAATGCCTAGTGCACCAGGGCAGTAGTCACTAAGTAAAGGAAAAAGTCCTAACTTTCCACCTGTAAGAACTCTTGACTTAGCTTCTACATCGGTAACAAGACTGATAAGGCTAGGGTATGAGGACAAGACATGTTATAGATATGGACATGTTGAGAATACTAAACCCTTTTGTTCAAAAAGAAGGGAAGAAATGACTCAATAACTGAGGCAGACTCGGTAGGTCTTATGAAAGTTATAGCCAATAGTGTAAAAAGGCAAAAGCAACAACATGAAACAGCTTGACTCTATGTTTGAGTCAACTGAAGTGGTGGATAACCGTGAGGGGTGACAGTCAGATAGAACTTTTTCATTCTGATATGTCTTCTCTTGATTTTATTTGATACTCATAAGAAGGTAGTTGTTGTTGAGCTTCCTTTAATTAGTCCTATGAGGACATGTGGAAAAGATAAGAAGGATGAGAACCTATATTCAGTCCAATATTCTTTTATATGTTTTGAAATTTCTCTCTTCATGTATAAAGGGAAGTGTAACGACCCCGCCTTCCGGTAACCCCCAATTAAGGAAGATAGAGAGGTCGGTGTCGTTATCCAATAACCCGGATCAAGGTTTAGCAATTAATTGATAACAATTAATAAATTCTACTAGACTAAATTGAAAAGCTGTAGTACATAAAAATTTTACATACCTTTGAAAATTTGGGAATTCTAAACTTCTATCCATAATTGGGACTAACTAACCAATCCTCGTTGGACTTTAATTCGTGTATTTCACAATATGACGATTTACTGTTTGTTCTTTTCATTGTACCTAAAACGCCGACAAACAAAACGTCGGTCAGCCAAAGTTGGTATGTGGGGGAAACAATAATCATGCAAATATGTTAACAATGTAATCATTCAATTAATCATTTAACAACTAAGATTTCATTTTAATCCATACTACTCAATCCTTACCTATCCCCTAACTATCTGCTATCCCTTGCATGCTACCTCTCTTTAGGTAGCTTCTTACCCCCATGGACCTACCTTACAGGTAGCCAATACCTAGGGTAATAGAGTCGCATGGCACTACCCACAGGTAGCCCAATATCTAACTCATGATGACTTGATGGTCCTACCCCATTGGTAGTCACTTACTAAGTCATCTAATGACCTGATGGACCTACTCCATTGGTATCCATTTACTAGGTCAATCATTAAGCCATAGAGGGGACCATGATCTAAGCTAGTAGGCACATATCTTATGTGATAGTCATAGCCACATTATAGTTTTCATGAATTAAAATCATCCAAAAATTAATTCATGACATCGATGAAAACTTCAATAAATCTCAGAAAACTAACTTGAGATATTCATAAGCGTAACCACATACCTCTTATTGCAGATTTGGATACATAATCAAATATGAAGAGAGAGAATATCCGAGTAAGCAAGCAAATTGCACGGAAGCCCTGAAATAGACATTCCAACTATATTTTATTAAAATTTATTCAATTCCATCTTATTCCTTAGGCTTTCTATTCCAATTTTAGGGTTTCCTTGGAAATTAGGGTTTTTCCTTCATTCGTAGTTATCATGAACCCTAATTCCTCAAAATCTCTTAAAACCCTTAAATAATCTCCTTTTAATATTCTTAATAGTCTTAGGATCATCATAACGTAATTTACTTCCGAAATATCATGGTTTTCCTCTTCTTTTACCCCAATTAGGGTTCCCATATAAATTATTCTTCATTTATGGATTACAAACCTACACCCACCAATTTTGTATACCAAACGGATGAAAACTCTATATTATTAATCAACAGGTTAATATCTTTCAAATTAACCTATTAGTCTTCAAAGATGTATCCTTTATATTCAATTTAGGGTTACTAAGGTTTCCTACAAAACCATAACTATCTCAATTATCTTCATTACGAATTATCTAATCCAAACTATGTTCAAGAATCAAAAACTCATATTTACTCAAATCAGGGTTTTTAGTTTATTAAACCATGTTAATGATCATAAAACCCTAAAACCATCATACTAATCATCTTTTTATGATTTTATTTTTCCTTTTATTCATAACAGGTTAAGATTGATCAAAAACATATAAAAGATTCATCATGTTCGTTTTTACATCATTCTAGGGGTTTTCTATCAATTAATGCATCAAAAGATGTAAAACCCTATACTTTTTTAGTTTAAAGCAGAATTAGGATTCATACATAATTTATTTGTGTTCCTTTCATTCTGAGGATCAATTTTCATATAAGACTTGTTTTAATCCGAGTTTCCTAGAATTAATTACGATTTTAGCAAGGAAACATAACCAAATGTTGAATTTGCCCTCGCGTAAGTGTGCATCACTTCAGCCCGCGGAGGGGCAAACTTGTCCAGCCTGCCTCCCCTCCTTCTTCAACCTCGCACCGGCGGCTACAGAAGCCCTAATCGCGGCTGGGCGTGATCCCTTCTCACACCCTAACCCTGATGACAACCAAGGAGGGCGGTGTTGCCTCCGCCATGCCCATTGCACCTACGGGGCTCCCAACCAGTCGCTGCGGTGGTGCGAAACGGGCTGGGTAGGCCCGCGATCTAGCTACCTGATGCAGCCGTGCTGCTGCTATGGTGCTTTGCTTCGGGCATGGAGGCTCCGGTTAGGCCTTGCCTTGGCATCGACTCGTGACGAGCCACCATTGCAACTGCACCTGGTCCTCCGTTGCTACAGGATCTCGTGGCTTCTCATGGTTTAGGGTTTAAGGATGAAAACAAAGAAGAGAAAGAAAGAGCAACATGGGACTCCTCTCCTGGACTTGGTCTAGAGCTCCCTTTCTTTTTATAGATGAGGGTAACCACGTTCTATGATGCTTGCTTGCAAAGCAATAAAGTCTTTCCTACTAGGAATCAGATTCCTTCATGAAAAAGCAAGCTTCTCTCTCTTAACTTAATCCTTTAATAAACCAAAACTCATGGACAAATAGGTATTTTAAAAATCCTCTTACTTAATCTCTTTTATTCTTGCCTTCTATCCCATAGGCATGAAATTTCTATTTCCTTTAATAGAAATTACTTTCCCTTTCTAACAATACCTCCTAATTCATTAATAATGTATTACATTATCTTTTATTTTGCAAATTTGGCACCTTCTCTTCCTTTCTTCTTTATTGGGACTCCTTGGATCCCAAGACACTCCATTATATCGGATTTCCTTCATAAGGATACCTATTATCCGTCTAGATGCATCTTTATGCATTATTTCACATTATCTTGTTTATTTTTTATTAAAATAACTCTTTTTGAAGTTTTCTCTTTATTTCTCTTTTATTTTCGTCATTGGCATTCCTTTTAATATTAGCAACCTCATGGATACGAAATTTCACCAAGAAATGTCATTTATGCCTCTTTCCACTCATTTTCCACCTTTTATCATTATTTTCAATTTCTTTCTTAATAAAGAAATACTTAATTCATCTTTTCTTTTCTTATTGCCTTCTCTATGCAACTTTGGACTCCTTGGAACCCAAGAGGCACGAAATCCATCCTTATATTACATCTCTTTGCCTTCTATAGGTTTCTACCTCTTTCTTTTCTCAAATATTCAATTATTCAATTTCTAATTGAATTTTCTTTGTTATTTGGGCCCAATAGCCAATAAAGCCCACAACACATACATCAAGGCTATTGTAAACAAAATCCATTTATTCAAAACAAGATGTGCCATTATTTGTTCAATTATCTTTAATATGAGAAATTACATTTCTCACCAATTGAACCCAAAAATTGGGGTTGTAACGGGAAGAGATGAAAAAGAAACACCTAGAGAAAATTAGAGATACTAAGTAGTAAAAATTTAAAGAGATGTTAAAAGTAAGAAACATAATACAAAACAAATGCATGCTACCTAATTTTATTTCTTGAATACCCTGGCCATGTATTCATCTATTGAAGGCAAGATAAGTATGAAGCTCTTAGATTGCTATCTTTCTGATTACTCTGATCTAGTAGTCATTTTGAGACAATCTAAAGAGCATAATGAAGTAGGAGATGTGACACAGATATTTCTACCACATCTTAATTGATATACAAAGGAATCTGAGTTAATCACAAATCAACTTATAAACAAAAGATGTTTAGTATAATGTATACCTTGGTCTGAGGACCTAGAGGTAACAGTTACCTGATGGGAGGTGACAATGTTCAGTGATGAACTAAGGGTTTGAATACCCAGATCTAGTAATCTTGATGATGATGATGTTAAGGGATGATGATCCCTAATAATGTGATAAGGAACTTAGGTCTATGCATTGCATGTGTTCTAAAGAACATGTGAAGAGTAAAGATCTTTTCCATAATGTGAATATATATATAAAATTAGAAAATGTTCATGAACATGCTTGACAATAACAAAGAAAAGAATGATGACATGTAATCATCTTTATAATTCCTATGTTGATGACATGGAACCTAAGATGAAACAAGAATTGAATGACACATGAATAGTTGAAAGATCATGTAGTGATAATCTCTTTTCATTGATAAACAATTTAGTTCATGATGATGTGATATGAAGGAATATGTTTCTTTGTGTTCTTTGTTTTCAAGGACATGATAATCATGTAAGTCTTATGACACTTGATATGCATATATTAGAACTAATCTATAACAGGATACTTTGAAAAGTATCAGTTAGTTCGGGATTTCGGTTCCAAGACAAAGCTATATGTGATAAGAAAGGTCCTATTATATGTTTAGTTTTGGTAATAACAACAGAGGATGGAAATGATGAAGATGTGATGTGTTTTTGTCACATAAAATGGATACCAAGGTAAAGAATCCTAGTATCCAAGAACTTTCAATGATATGATAAAATGAGAACATGACTGCTAATAAGATGAATAATGTTTGGTTACCTAGAAGGGCCAACTTTGAGATTTTCCTAGTTACATACTGTACCATGGATACCATATGTTAGGGGTTTATGCTCCGCATAAACATGACATCAGCAAGGGTGTATGAGTTGAAGGAACAATTGTAGAATCATTTTGGGAAAAAAGCTTATCAAGCTAAAAATAATTCCTTACAATATCCTTATCTAGATCTGTTGAGGCAGTTTATACATAACATCCAGAGATACCTCCGAGATAAGTTCTTCTTTGACAAATAGCCTATCCTTATGATAATAAAATAAATAGCTAATGGAATAGTTGGTATAAGTCGTAAGAATGTTTAGTGTGTGTCAACAAATTAGATTGACACAATAAAAGTATTATAAGACTTGTAGTCCCAAATGGGTGATGGAATGTAACTCTAGTGTTTCCTTGGAGGAGAAATGCTAAAATGAGTGAGGGGTATGGAAAACTTTCAAGATTAAGAATATTATTACATAAAAAATATGAGTTGAGAAATGTGACAAAGAAATGAGGTTTGACACCCAAGTTATACAAAGTATGTATATTACTTCTCTATTTTAGAAAGTGTTACCTGACATAGGATTGGCAATGCAATCATTAATGAGAAGGACAGTACATATGTGTCATATATGATAGATTCTATGATAACCATGTATGGAGGAACTTTATGCTGGTCAAAGTTTTATGGCATCTCCATGACATCAAGATGTTATGTGGAGGCTTGATGGTAAGATGCATGAGTAACAATTGTCTCCCTTCATCTGGGATTTCGGGGATGAAATCCTTGTTAGGGTTTTATAACTTGTAACATCCCTGATCTGGGTTTAGGGATAACCCTATTTTTTAGCCTAAATAAGTTTCTTAGAACTTTAATATAATCTTCTAAAGTGTTTTGTTATCAGGTGACAAACTTATGTTTCGAGTTTGGTCATGTTTGAATAATGTTCAAGCAATGTTCTCTTGTTTTGGACCAAAATGCAATTTACCCAAAATAAGGGGTTCTATTGCAATATGTCATATGTAGAACACACCTCATGTGTTTTAGCATCATAAGAGAGATAATGATGCAAGGTGGTGGCTTGTAGAAAGCCTAAATTCAAAATTTGAACTTGTTTCAATAATGCTAGTACCTTGTGTATCAATTTTGGTACAAATTGTAATGTACCCAAAATGAAGGGTTGATATGAAAATTACCACCTCTTGAGTGTCCCTACTTCATCCTAGTATCTTTTAGAAGAGAGAGAAAGAAGGATACACCACATTTAAACCATGTATAAGTGATAGTATTCTTGGTGATTGAAAGACCCATAAAGGGTTGAATGTGAAACCCTAATTTGAGATTGTATCGGGTTGTAGAGTTCATATAAGAGTGCCAATAGGCCAAGGAGCCATAGGGGAAGTCACATATCAGTTTTTTAACTGTTGACTTTGTCCATGAAGAGCTAAGAACCTCAAGGAGGTTAAGTGTATCGGTTTTCAACTTCCTTGGAAAAGTTGTATCGGGTTGTGAATAAAGTGGTGATTGAGTTGAGATATCTTATCCAACAAGATAAGTGATTGCCGAAAGATCATTTCTAGATTATCCTCAAGTGTTTTGCATTTCAAGATAAATAGGATTGCATTCAAGGACAAGTGTCAACCATGAATGGACACATGGTGCGTAGTAACGTAAAATGATGACACCTCATTTACACACTTTTTCATGAACCTCAAGTATATATACCCTTCCTTTCACCTATAAGTGGAAATTTTCAAATCTTACCACCCCCCTGCTCTTAGATATCATGTGTAGAATCTTTTTATCGTGCATCAGTGAAGGATTATCATGCATAGGTCCCTATTATCAGCCATAACAAAGAGATATCACCCATAGCAAAGTGATATCGGCCAGGTGAAGGACATCAGCCATAAGAGAGGGATATCGGCCACAAGTGGTGGGGTATCATGCATAGAGATGAGAAGCTCAACTCTTGGACCTTTGATAAGCTCATCTTCAACCTTGGGAACGTGAAGCATTGGAGCGTGGAGCTTTGAAGTTGCTCTTGAGGTGGGTTATATAACTTTAACTCAATTATGTTATTATTTACCATCAATCTTGCCTTAGTTAAATGATTTACTTTCAATATGAAAACAAATGACTGAGAAAGAGACAAAAAAGAGGGTGATATCTGCCTGCTACTACGCTAATCCATGCAATTCCATATAATGGATGAATCCATGAGATCTATTAGTGAACTAGGACAGTTGTCCATGAACTAGAACAAGTAGAATGAAGGTCAAAGACAGTTGTCCATGAACTAGAACAAGTAGAATGAAGGTCTAGAGCTTGAAGATGATGGTACCACCTTACAAAGTGATATCAAGTTCAAGCACACAAGAAAACACCTCTAACCCAATATGGTGATGCACATACACCACTAAAATGATATGGATATGATTTTATACTTCCTTGCACGATATGGTGTCAACCATACACCTTTTGCACGAAATGAGGTCAAGCATACAACTTATGCATGACATGGAATCAAGTATATGCTCAAACCCCATAAGACAAACCCTAGATGATGAGTAACCCAATATTGTGTGAAGCACACACATACCTCTTTGCTCGATATGGCGTGAAGCATACACACACCTCTTTGTCCGATATGGTGTGAAGCATACACACACCTCCTTTCCCGATATGGTGTGAAGCATACACACACCTCATTGCCCGATATGGTGTGAAGCATACACACACCTCTTTGCCCAATATGGTGTGAAGCATACACACACCTCTCTTCCCGATATGGTGTGAAGAACACACACACACACTTCTTTTCCCGATATGGTGTGGAGCGCACACACACCTCTTTGCTCGATATGGAAGCAAGCACACACCTCTTTGGCGATAGGGTGGAAGCACCTCAATTCAATATACTTGATTGAGTGACACATGTAGTGTGTGATGTCAAATGATACATTAATACATAAAGAGTTTAATGAACTTTGATAAGTGTAGGCTAACATACCTTTGAGAAAGGGTTAAGCCAAGTTAATAACATATGATGTAATCAATATCCTAGTGAGGATGAGAGAGAAACTCATACTTTGCATTGATAATCATTTAAAGATAAATGATGAGAATAAATATGTATGACTGAATACTTATGATATCAATGTATGCTCCTAGATATGTGGAGCAACGAATCTAGGTTTGGATTGATAATATGAACTTGAAACCCTATTCGGATATAAAGGGAAACCCTAACCCTAATAATGGGAAGGTTTTATTTCTCTTATTGCATAAGCCTTGTGAGATATGTGAAAAACTTGTACAACAAGTATAATGTTTATATAGATCTTATGACCTAGAGATGATTAATGCCTAGTGAGAGGGGACAAGATGTTTAATGGCCTTGTAATCCATATGAATAGTTTTTTCCTAGTGAGAGGTGATAAGATGTTTAATGGGCTTGTGAGCCGTGTGACTAATTGTTGCCTAGTGAGAGGTGACAAGATGTTTAATGACCTTGTAAGCCATGTGAATAGTTGTTGCCTAGTGAGAGGTGATAAGATGTTTAATGGCCTTATGATCCATGTGAATAATTGTTGCCCAGTGAGAGGTGACAAGATGTTTAATTGTCTTGTAATCCATGTGAATAGTTGTTGCCTAGTGAGAGGTGACAAGATGTTTAATGGCCTTGTGAGCCATGTGAATAATTGTTGCCTAGTAAGAGGTGATAGGATGTTTAATGGCCTTGTAAGCCATGTGAATAGTTTTTCTTGAAAGACACCACATTCATTACATTAAAGCCATACAACACCTACATGTAAAGGGAGATACACTAACCAAACACAAAAAAGCAAAGAGCAGATACAAAAACCAGAAACTCATATAGGAACGTGATAAGTACAATGATGTATTGATCTCTCTTCTATATCGCCTACCAAAACAACTTTTTATGAGAGATTCCTTCAACCTGAGATTATATCTAATATAAAGTATATGCTCCAAACCAGTGACCGAAGAAGGGATCACCTTCACACTTGCTGTCATATAACAAAGAAACAAAAAAAGACCTAACATGAAAGGAGGACAGAAACCACACGACAACATAGAACCTATAACTCAATAAAGAAAACTACAAATAGAGAGAAATATAACATATAACAGGCCACACTACGGAACTAGTAGAAAAATCCACTATGGATCCCTTTCAAGGACAAGTAAAGGAGAAGAAAAGGTTGGACGAAGAATAAGGATGGGGGATTGAAAACACAGCAGAACCCCACCACCACTCACCAAGAATCCTAACTTGATCACAATCGAGAGAGGAACAAAAGCAATGCCTCCAAACCCAAGACCCTTGATTATCCCCTACCCCAGCAAGCCAACAGAGAAACTGAGGGCACACCCACCAAACCTCATACGGTAGAACAGACACAGACAAGACACATAAAAAGGAACACCCCAACAACCTAGACCTACGAACGACACAAAATAGAAACAACAAGATGAAAAGAAAGGAAGAAGGAAAACTAGACCCGAAGGAACCCAAAAGGAAAAGACAATCTAGATCCATCCAAAGATGAAGCGCCGACAGGACCATGCCGATGGAAGTAGCCACCGCCACCGCACAGCTGTCGATGCACCAGCCCCACAAATCGTCACAGAGGAACTGATCGAGCAAACCAGCTACCACACTGAGAAGTAGAAAAGAACAGATTCAAAGTGTACCACCCCGTGAGAACCACCAGCTCCGACGAGAGGGCCAGGGGAGAAGGCTAGTGCCGAGAAGTGATAGGCACCCCTCCACCAAGCTGGCAAGGCACAAAAGAGGGGAGTTTCCCTAGGGCCGACACTCACATAGCCCGCTATGCTAACTCTTCCTAGTGAAAGGTGACAAGATGTTTAACGGACCTTGAGAGCCATGTGAATAGTTGTTTCCAAGTGAGAGGTGACAAGATATTTATAAAAGTCTCATGATCTAGAGATTAATGTAAGAGATGGTAATGTTCAAAACTAGGGAACTAGGAAACCCATAACATAATAATAATAATAAATGGTTACAAAGATAATAATGAAATCTTGGTCATACATGCATTATGGTTATAGCCAATTAAGGGATATAATGTTTTTAATATGCTAAAATAAGATATGACGAATACTTGTATCACATAAAGGATGCGAATGTGTATGATGGTTCGACTGAGGTATAATGCCTAGTAATGGTGATGTGGTATTCAATGATGAGTTTAAGGGATTGATATCCCATAATGAAAGTGAAAGGGAAACATAAAGGTATTCCAACTCCTATTGAATTTTTAGCAATATGGCCATGATCGCATAAGATTGGTATAATCTAATACCTGGTTATACTCTCAAAATGATCTCATAGGATTGGTATAATCAAGTACCCGGTTGTACTCTCAAAATGATCTCACAGGATTGGCATGGTCCAATACCTGGCTGTAATCTCACAGGATTGGCATAGTCCAATACCTGGTTATAATCTCATAGGATAGTTATAATTCAATACTTGGTTGTAATCTCATAGGATTGGTATAGTCCAGTACCTGGCTGTAATCTCACAGGATTGGTACCATCCAATACCTAGTTGTAATCTCATAGGATTGGTACAATCCAATACCTAGTTGTAATATCACAGGATTCGTACAATCCAATACCTGACTATAATCTCACAGGATTGGTAAAATCCAATACCTAGTTTAATCTCGCAGGATTGGTACAATCCAATACCTGGATCTAATATCACAGGATTGGTACAATCCAGTACCTAGATGTAATCTCACAGGATTGGTACAATCCAATACCTGTCTGTATTCTCACAGGATTGGTACAATTCAATACCTGGCTGTAATATCACAGGATTGTACAATCCAATACCTAGCTGTAATATCACAGGATTGGTACAATCCAATACCTGGTGTACTCCTA
Source organism: Alisma plantago-aquatica (assembly GCA_963693085.1). Classification (NCBI taxonomy): domain Eukaryota; kingdom Viridiplantae; phylum Streptophyta; class Magnoliopsida; order Alismatales; family Alismataceae; genus Alisma; species Alisma plantago-aquatica. The sequence goes on from OY856409.1 coordinate 1,774,938,653, forward strand.
CAAGATTGGTATAAATCTAGAACATGATGATGTATATTCACCATATTGGTAGAAATCAATATTTGGCTAGCAGATTGGTTGTGGCCAACAACTAGAAATGAGAATGATTGATGGATATCATACCATGATAATATTGTCACAGGTTAAGCTTGAGATGTTGGTATAATATGATGGGTAAATGATACACATGTTCTGCATATTCCTTATAAAGTGAATAGACGATTTATTGCTCTATCATAGACAGTTGCAATGCTTTAAAAAGATGAGAATGTTATAATCTTCTTACCCACAATGATTAACCTTGATTATTAATATAAAAGAACCTCTGCTCAGTTTTATACTGTTTACCGTTGATAATAACATTGTTGGTGGAGAGTTATATTTCTTACTGGGACAGTTGTCTCACCCCATGGGATCCACAATTTTTAGGTGGACGAGCACGAGGAGGTGGAGACCGTTCTGTAGAGGAAGGACAACAACAACAGGGACAATGACAACAACTCTGGATGAGTGTACTATTTTTCGTGCCTTGTAGATAGAAGTCCTATGTGTTGTTTCTGTACTCTCAGGTCCTCAAATTTAGTATGTGATGGTTTTATGAATGATCTAGGATTTTGGCTTGAATGCCTTGAGGGTTTCATGTTGCTTATGTATAGGTTTTGGCAAAACAACTGTTATATGTTATCCTCGAGATGAGATGGTACAAAGTATGTACAATGTGAACCATTATGTATATAAAGTTTGGTTCTTTCTTTAAAGAGTTTCCAGGAAATGGATCTCTTTGCAAAATGGTTTTAATTTTTAGTGATTTTGTTAATCCGCTGTTTATGATTATTCCGCATAATTAGTAACGATTTGGCTGTCGTTTTGGTCGCACTCGTTACAGTAGACGTGGTCGGTTGGAGTATGAGCGGTATACCTCATCTCCTCTAGGGATAAGTATGAATGTGAATATGGAATCATCCATGTACACTATTTGCTTAAGGATTAAATACAAAGAACATTGGTTGATTCCTCATTACTTTTATACATCTTAGTAGATAGATGTTATACATGTTCTTCATATTCTTTATAAATAAAATAGATGACTTATAACTCTGTTATCAAAGTTATTGCTTTATACTAAAAATGAACCTGCTTACTTGCATGAAGTATCCTCTGCTCAATTTTATACTATTTCCTGTGATAATAATATTGTTGGCTGAGAGTTATATCTCTCACTGGGACAATAGTCTCACCCCATGGGATCCACAATTTTTAGGTGGACGCAGACGAGGAAGTAGAAATTGGATTGTATAGGAAGGACCACATTAGCAGGGACAGCAGTAGTAGCTCAGGTTGAGTGTAATGTATGTTGTGTCATATAGATAGAAGTCCTATGTGTCGTCTCTGTACTCTTAGGTCCTTGGTATATAGTTCTTTGTGGGTTTTACGAATGACTTGAGATTTTGGTTTGATTACCTCGAGGTTTTATGTTGTTGTTGTATATATCAGAGTAAAGCAACGGTACATGTTATCCTGGAGTTGAGATGGTACAATGTATGTACTATATGAACCATGGAATATAAAGTTTGGTTCTTTCTGTATGAGTTTCCTAGAATAGGATATATGTGCAAAATGGTTTTAATTCTTAGTGATTTTTGTTAATTCTGCTACTTATGGTTATTCTATGATTATTACTGGTGATGGCTTGATTTGTTATCAGGTGGTTACATTTAAGAATTTAATTAGGTTTATTAAGCATGTTCAACCTTTTAAAAAATGGCATGGGTCTGACAACCATAAACCTATAACAAGGATTTCTCCCCCGCAATCCTAAGTAAAGAGAGATGGGTACTTCCTACACATCTCATCTTTTATCTCCCATGTGGCTTCCTCCACGCCATGGTGTTGCCACTAAACCTTTACTAACACAACCCTTCTATCCAGGATCAACACAAGACCTTCAACATAGGAAACATCCTCATCTAATGCAACCTCCACTGGCTGGATAGTCTTCTCTATATCAAGATGACACTTCCTCGGCATGGAAATATGAAGGACATTGTGCAACCTATGAAACTCTGGAGGTAGATCTAACTTGTGTGACACCCTTCCAATACATGCTAAGATATGGTATGCTCCCATAAACCTAGGAGGCAACTTACCCTTCTTACTGAACCTCATCACACCTTTCTAAGGGGGAAACCTTAAGATACACTTTGTATCCTACTTGGAACTCTAACGGTCCATGAAGGTTATCTTCATAAGACTTTTGTCTATCGTGGGATGCCTTCAACTGTTGTTGTATCTCTTTGATTTTCTCTATAGTATGATGTATAAGCTCAGGACCCCAAAGATACTCACATGTATCATACCAATAAAGTGGTGACCGACAACGTCTCCAGACAAAGCCTCATAAGTTGCCATATCTATACTCCTCTAGTAATTGTTATTGTAGGCAAATTCTATCAATCTAAGGTGTACATCACAACTACCAAGATATTATAAACACATGCCCTCAAAAGATCTTCTAGTGTCTGAATGGTCCCCTCTTACTGACCATCCATCTCTGGGAGGAAAGTTGGGTTGAACCTCATTTGTGTCCCTACAAATGTATACAAATGTTCAAAAAAATGATTTTGTAAATTGTGGACCTCTGTCGGATATGATAGTAACTAGAATACCATACAGACAAACTATCTCATCAACATATATTTGTGCAAGCTTCTCTCTTGTATACATAATCTTATCTGGAAGGAAGTAAGCTGACTTGGTCAACCTTTCCACTATCACCCATATGGAATCACGAGCCTTGGATTTCCTTGGAAGACTGACCACAAAGTCTATAGTAATATGATCCCATTTCCACTGCGGTATTGGAAATGATTGTAACATCCATTGTGATGGAGTCAACTTTTAGGGTTTTGGACATCCAGTTGGTTAAGAGAAACATGGATTTAAGAATTTGGATGACTGTTCAGTCTATAGGCTTTTATGTTTTTGTAGATATCATGTTTCATGTACCTAGATATGTGTCAAATTGGAGTTTAGACCTCAAAGTTGGCAAGAATGTACTTTAAGATATTGTGGACCTATCTTTGAAGTTTCAGGTTCATATGAGGTTTATGTGAAGATGTATATGCTTGAAGATTGAGGAATTAATGTTAGTTAATTAGCTGAGGAGTATAATTTTGAATATATTAAACCAGACCAGAGATTAATATGTCACACGGCTAATTGGTTTAAGTGGGATGCGTGACCCTTTTCTAGCCTTTGACCCGATTGTTTTATGTGACTAGTTCAGACGTGAGGGACTCAAGTGCCACGGATTCAAGGTTGGATATTCTTCATCTCAACTGCAGATAAGATATCAAACAGCTGTGGGTCTCGTCTTCATTGTAGGTGTTACCATGAGAAACAATACCAACGTCTGTTGATCCCCACGTCGTGAACGTGGCCTGAGTTAGTAGGAACTGTGGATGGTTTTCTTGGACATGGGGAGACCAACAGGTAGAACTATCTTTCGGGAATATACAAGATTCGAGAGAGAGAAATAGACCCCCACCTCGTAGAATGGCGGGGAAGATGACACTTGCAGATAGAGCCCCAACAACGTCCTAGTGCAGTCGTAGAAGGCCACATGTGTGACGCTTCCTAAAACCTGAGATCAGAGAACCATGACAAAAAGGCTTGACACCTTTCTAATCTGCACAACAGTTGCTTCTAGAGGCAGAGTTGTATGTTGGAGGAGCTCTAGTGGTGAGGAGGAAGACCTGCAGCCACATGCCGACATCGAAGGAGCAGGAGGGGGAGGCTCCATCGTGAGGCATCTCTAACCAAAGATCCCCAACGGAGGCGATGCCCACGCATGCCAGAACGGACAACGTGAGCGGCGCCAATACGCATGGAACTAGAGAAGAAGAGGAGGAGAGGATCTTTCGATGGATATCTTCTCAATCCCTAAGAAGAACCTACAATAATAAAGACCTGCGGGAGCCGACAGTGCTGATCTTCTCAAGTGTGCGAGGAGGATTCATGGTCGTGATTTCGAGGTTCCGTGGTGGCGCTGGAGATTAGGGGTAGAAGTATATCACTTCGAGAAGTTGGGAGTCCAGGAGATGCTTCAAGTGTAGATGGCAGGAGATCTCGTCGCCTTAGAAGAGGTGGGCATCCATTTTTCCTCACTGGAGAAGAGGCCAGCGACGGCAGCACCATGGATCCCTGTCACCCCAGACTCACATGGATAGACTCGTCGAGCTCCCTTGTAGTCGGTGGAGGAGGGTGCCTCGACGGAGGCCGTTTTCTAGGAGGCGACACACACTAGGTTGTGGGTGTCGTGCGGCGCCGAGAACGGATGCACACAGGCATCGTGCGAGAAAGAAAGAGAGATGCGGACCGACCCAAGAAAGATTCCTTGTGAATCGGACAATCACATCCCAGACCAAACTAGGTAGATCAGTAAAGAACCAACCAGCTCAACCAAAGAAGAGCAATAACTCTTAGTGGCCACGTGGCAGCCTCCGATTCGCTAATAAATGTAATAATTTAGTAAATGTCTAGATCTTGTATAATTTACAATAATTAGCACGCTTATCAGAAAAATACATATAATATACCAAAATTCTCAGAAAAATGCATAGAACAAGATAGAATGATAATACCAGTGCTTTGATGCACTAATGTTAGGAATATTGTGTAAGTTTTATAATGCTAATATTGTTTATTATAAATAGTAATTGTTGGCCTAAAATTATGAGAACTTGTTCATAAATCATAAATCATGTTTTTAGTCCATATAAGGTCGGTAATAATGATGTTGATGCACGAAATCATGTAATTTGCTTAATGTGGCTATTTAGGGCTAATTACCCTAAATATAATGTAATAAATACATACATGCTCAATAAATGATGGAATTTATGGAATACCCTCATCTCAGTAATTGGAAGATAATATGTAAATATGAGATCAGTTTTATGCATAGAATCAATGTTATATGAAGATGACCCTTAATACATGGGATGAAACCTGATTTTGAATAATACATGTAACTTAGGATTAATATGTGCACATCATTATGGGAATTATAATTATCAGTTAATGAAGCCTAATTTTTGACCATAATTGGAAAATGACATCAGTATGATAATTCTAAGACAAGAATGCAAGTAATGATGTACACATCCTCATGAACTAAGCTAAACCCTAATATGGACGTAATTAGGGTTAAGATGAGATGTAAGACGATGAGAACCTATTGATATATATGATCTTGTCTTGATCAGGTTTAACAAAGTTACAGATGACATCAGGAATATGTGATTAGGTTTGTTCTTAACCAAGGTACGCCATTACCTCTTACTTGGCTTATTATACAATATGCTTGTGTTATATGTGTAGTAAAATACTTGGCATATGGTATTGGATGAAATGATTGTTCTTGTATGATATCTTGCTTGATTTTTCCATACTTATGGCTATGAACACATGAAACATAAGATATCGTATCCATCATATGATAGCACTAAACTCTTTGGTAGTACAGTGCATTGAAGTGGTCTCAAACTCTTTGGTAGTAGATCACATGTGTTAGATATCAAACTCTTTGGTAGGAGATCACACGTTAAATGATCTCAAAATCTTTGTTCGTATATCATAAGGCCTAAAAACATCAAAGCCCTTGGGGGCAGATGTACGAGATATATGATGGAAATGTGCTTAAAATATATGTGTTCTCTTTCTTGTTAATGAATATCTTTTTGCCAGTATATGTTTTCTTTATATTTGCATAATGTTGCCAAGTATTATTTTTATCTTATTGCCAAGATATGATGAGAGGTATATAAAGGACACATAGGCGTACTCAGTACAATATTCTCCAATATTGTGTTGACGTGTACTACATGTAATATTTTGTTTAGGTTGTGGTTATGCTCTTGAAGATCAAGGATAGTTGAGAATTGTGTGGTGAGCTGATGTACAGGTGGACCTGTTGTCTGAAGATCATGTAGTTTAGTGGTCGTACATGTATATGTATAAGTTTTCTGTTCAATATGTAATATCAAATGTTGTAACAATTCATGTTGTAATTATATGTTGAATGGTGAACATGTGTGTATGGTTTTATAATTGTTCATGTACATGTGCTACTGTATTTCCTTCTGACTCCCTTGAATATCTTCTTCTTAGCTTAGTGTGTGGTGTTCAAATTGGGATTCTCACTGAGGTGAGGGTTCAATTTGAATATCCCACATCAGATTAAGTTTTAGAAAATACGAGTTCGTCACAGGTGGTATCAGAGCATGAACAATAGCAAAGCCTAACATTTGCTCATTATGCAACTCAAAACTAAAGAACCTTGAACTTAATAATGTTTAGGGTTAGATTAGTTGTCTTTTAAAGACTAGATCTGACCTAGCCTCTAGGTTAGAACCTAGATATCCGAGAACTAGGTCTAGACTAGTGCTTTTTGAGTAGCAAGCCCTTAGATGTCGTTCATTCCTTGTAGTGCAGCGGTATGGGACGTTGCACTATTTGGAAATGATGTGCATCAAGGGAAGAGAAACCCTAGACATATTGTGGATGTTGTCTAGAGTAGCTACACTAGTCTACCCCTTGTTCTCACCCTTTTCACTAGTTTTCATGACATTGTACTCTCTGCTATGTGTGGGGCACTCATTTTCAATATTTGGTTTCTGATTCCAATCAGATCGAACCTTGATAGTTTTCTATAACGCATGTTTTATCGGAGAAAAACTATTACAAAAATGTGTCCCCACACACGTACGAGTAGGAGGTGATCATGTAACCTAAGTGAAAGTGAATCACATCAGTCTAGAAGAGAGTGTAGTTCTAGATTAGACGTCTACAGCCTTGTTGGATATATATATATATATATATATATATATATATATATATATGATAGATAGAATAGATGATATAAATTTTGATGATATGATGTAAGTCTTATATAGATGATATAAGATGGTTATGATGATATATGTTTGCCTTTAAGGATTAAGGTTCAGTTTTGAGGATTTGAGATAAGTTTTGGTGATGCAAGTATGAGTTCTTTTATCAGATGAGATAAGTTATGTTAAGACAAGGTTGTGAGTCAGCATGAGCCTCAAGCTATTTTACAAAGGAGGACCTCTAGTGTTAGGACAAGTTTTGAGGTTAGCTCAAGAGAGAGAGAGACCCACACGGAGAAGGTCAAAGAACCTAGACTCCAAGATATGAGAAATATGAGATATGTGATATGATATGTCCTAAATTAGATTACTCCTGAGTGATTGAGTTGATTCGCTTTATGCATGATTTCTATAGTCTTGTTGAACCCTAGATGTCCTTAGGAGGACCAAACCCTAGAGACAGAGAGAGGCTGGTTACATATGTGCATATGTGAACATCAATATGAGTGCCTGCCATCTAGGTGAGGGAGAGAGCCCAAGACCCTGGAGGAGGTAGCTATGTAAGTTTCTATGAAGCCTCATGCTCGGGTTGGTGGTTTCCCACATAGGAGTCTATTGGTGTATATAAGAGAGCTTTGGGTAAGATGTTTCATGGTTAGAGATCTATGAAGAGTATGCCATAGCATGTTTTGGTTTGTGCTTATGTGGCTAGAGCTTGTAAAGCTATTGCTAGTACCAATGAGGTAATTCGAGAACCCTAGACTCAGAGAAGAAAGATAAAGTATGTGCATATGAGGTACTCATAGAGTTGAGTTAGCTCAGGAGACTGAGCATGGCACTACCCTCATGATAAGGGTTGGGAGAACCTCAATTGGACTAGATGAAGTTTTGATATATGTTTAATAAGCCACTCACATAAGTTTGTGTAGCACAACCATGGTATAATATATGTAAATCATCTGATCATAATATGTGATCTAATCTTGAGATTTGACATATGGACATGATATGATGGAAACCTAGAGATGGTTTAATAGATATCAATGAATAAATGGTTAACCATGTATATGAATAATGATGATAATGTGATATTGTTGGCTAATCTAGTGATGAATCACTAGTAAGTGTGCAATTTATTATGAGAAATGAAATAAGTTCATTTGAATGAAACATGTTACATGAGGTGAAAATCCTAGTGCTTAATAAAGATGGAGATTATAGTTTGACAGTTATCTCAACATAATGATTATATCACCTTGATTTGATCTATATGAATAAAGTGGGTTAATTTTAGTTAACTCCCTCCAAAAAGGCATATGTTAATGTTGAATATGTTCTAACAAATTAGCTCAATAAAATGTTGATGACACCTTGGTATGATGAGCTAACTCCTTTAGAACATGGTAATACGATGTTGGAACCCTAATGCATGGGTAAGGGAAAGGAAGCAACCCTAATATATGAGATATGTAATGACATAACTTAAGCTTCTAAACCCTTGTTTCAATCTTATGAGGTGATGTTTCACCCTAGATGCTTTAGAAACCTTCATAGGAGTGGTACATATATGTCGTGGACATGATGTTAATGAGAATGTTGCACCTAGAATGGTGCCCTGCATATGGATGAAGACCGTTTGATTATTCCTTGAAGTACGATGATGGCTTAATTTTGAGGATAAAATTTCTTTTAAGATGTATATGACGTGAAGGACTGGATTTTTGGCTTAATTTCGAGGACGAAATTATTGTTAAGGTGTGAAGGATGTGATGGAGTCAACTTTTAGGGTTCTGGACATCCAATTAAGTGAAACATGGATTTAAGAATTTGGATGACTTTTCAGTCTATAGGCTTTTATGTTTTTCTAGATATCATGTTTCATGTACCTAGATATGTTTCAAATTGGAGTTTAGACCTCAAAGTTGGCGAGGATGTACTTTAAGATATTGTGGACCTATCTTTGATGTTTCAGGTTCATATGAGGTTTATGTGAAGATGTATATGCTTGAAGATTGAGGAATTAATGTTAGGTATTTAGCTGAGGAGTATAATTTGGATATATTAAACCAGACCAGAGATTAATATGTCACACGGCTAATTGGTTTAAGTGGGACGCGTGACCCTTTTCTAGTCTCTGATCCAGTTGCTTTATGTGACTAGTTCAGACATGAGGGACTCAAGTGCCATGGATTCAAGGTTGGATATTCTTCATCTCAACCACAGATGAGATATCAAACATTTGCAGGTCTCATCTTCATTGTAGGTGTTACCATGAGAAACAATACCAACGTCCGTTGATCCCCACGTCGTGAACATGGCCTGAGTTAGTAGGAACCGTGGACAGTTTTCTTGGACATGGGGAGACCAACAAGTAGAACTATCTTTCGGGTATATGCAAGATTCGAGAGAGAGAAACAGACCCCCACCTCAGAGAATGGCAGGGAAGATGACACTTGCAGATAGAGCCCCAGCAGCATCCTAGTGCATCCATAGAAGACCACGTGTGCGACGCTTCCTAAAACCTGAGATCAGAGAACCATGATAGAAAGGCTTGACACCTTTCTAATCTGCACAACAGTTGCTTCTAGAGGTAGAGTTGTATGTTGGAGGAGCTCTAGTGGCGAGGAGGAAGACTTGCAGCCACATGCCGACACCGAAGGAGCAGGAGAGGGAGGATCCATCATGAGGCATCTCTTGCCAAAGATCCCCAACGGAGGTGGCACCCACGCACACCAGAATGAACAATGTGAGTGGTGTCAGTCTGCATGGAACCAGAGAATAAGAGGAGGAGAGGATCTTTCGACGGATATCTTCCCAATCCCTATGAAGAACCTGCAATAATAAAGACCTACGGGAGGCAGCAGTGGTGATCTTCTCAAGCGTGCAAGGAGGATTCATGGTCGTGGTTTTGAGGTGTCGTGGTGGTGTTGGATATTAGGGGCAGAAGTAGATTACTTTGAGAAGTTGGGAGTCTGGGAGACGCTTTGAGTGCAGATGGCAGGAGATCTTGTCGCCTTAGAAGAGGTGGACATCCATTTTTCCTAGATGGAGAAGAGGCCAGTGACGGCGGCACCACAGATCCCTGTCACCATGGACTCATGTGGATAGACTCATCGAGCTCCCTTGCAGTCGGTGGAGGAGGGCGCCTTGGCGGCAGCCATTTTCCAAGAGGTGACACACTGGGTTGTGGGTGTCGTGCGGCGCCGAGAACGGATGCACACAAGCATCGTGCGAGGAAGAAAGAGAGATGCGGACCGGCCCAAGTCAGATTCCTTATGAACCGGACAATCACATCCCAGACCAAACTAGGCAGATTAGTAAAGAACCAGCCGGCTCAACCAAAGAACACCAACACCTCTTAGTGGCCATGTGGCAGCCTCCGATTCGCTAATAAAGGTAATAATTCAGTAAATGTCTAGATCTTGTGTAATTTACAATAATTATCACGCTTATCATAAAAATACATATAATATACCAAAATTCTCTAAAAAATGCATAGAACAAGATAGAATGATAATATCAGTGTTTTGATGCACTAATGTTAGGAATATCATGTAAGTTGTATAATGCTTATACTGTTTGTTATAAATAGTAATTGATGGCCTAAAATTCTGAGAACCTGTTCATAAATCATAAATCATGTTTTTAGTCCATATAAGGTCGGTAATAATGATGTCGATGCATGAAATCATGTAATTTGCTTAATGTGGCTATTTAGGGCTAATTACCCTAAATATAATGTAATAAATACATACATGCTCAATAAATGATGGAATTTATGGAAAACCCTCATTTCAGTAATTGGAAGATAATGTGTAAATATGAGATCAATTTTATTCATAGAATCAATGTTATATGAAGATGACCCTTAATACATGGGATGAAACCCTACTGTGAATAATACATGTAACTTAGGGTTAATATGTGCACATCATTATGGGAATTATAATTATCAGTTAATGAAGCCTAATTCTGGACCATAATCTGGAAAATGACATCAGTATGATAATTCTAAGACAAGAATGCAAGTAATGATGTACACATCCAATTGAACTAAGCTAAACCCTAATATGGACGTAATTAGGGTTAAGATGAGATGTAAGACGATGAGAACCTAATGATGGTATATGATCTTGTCTTGATCAGGTTTAACAAAGTTATAGATGACATCAGGAATATGTGATTAGGTTTGTTCTTGACCAAGGTATGCCATTACCTCTTACTTGGCTTATTATACAATATGCTTGTGTTATATGTGTAGTAAAATACTTGGCATATGGTATTGGATGAAATGATTGTTCTTCTATGATATCTTGCTTGGTTTTTCCATACTTATGGCTATGAACACATGAAACATAAGATATCAGATCCATCATATGATGGCACTAAACTCTTTGGTAGTACAGTGCATTGAAGTGATCTCAAACTCTTTGGTAGTAGATCACATGTGTTAGATCTCAAACTCTTTGGTAGTAGATCACACATTAAATGATCTCAAACTGTTTGGTAGTAGATCATAAGGCCTAAAAATATCAAATCCCTTGGGGAAAGATGTACGAGATATATGATGGAAATGTGTTTAAAATATATGTGTTCTCTTTCTTATTAATGATTATCTTTTTTCCAGTATATGTTTTTCTTTATATTTGTTTAATGTCGCCAAGTATTAGTTTTATCTTATTGCCAAGATATGATGAGAGGTATATAAAAGACACGTAGGCATATTCAGTACAATATTCTTAAATATTGTGCTGACGTGTACCACATGTAATCTTTTGATTAGGTTGTGGTTATGCTCTTGAAGATCCAGGATAGGTTAGAGTTGTGTGGCGAGCTGATGTACAGGTGGACCTGTTGTCTTAAGATCCTATAGTTTAGTGGTAGTACATGTATATGTATAAGTTTTCTGTTCAATATGTAATATCAAATGTTGTAGCAATTCATGTTGTAATTATATGTTGAATGGTGAACATGTGTGTATGGTTTTATTATTATTCATGTACATGTGCTACTGTGTTTCCTTCTGACTCCCTTGATTTTCTTCTTCTTAGCTTAGTGTGTGGTGTTCAAATTGGGATTCTCACTGAGGTGAGGGTTTCTATTTGAACGTCCCACATCAGATTAAGTTTTAGAAAATCTGGGGTCGTCACATCCGTGCATGCTTCTAGTGTTCAGCCTTGACTTGTTGATAGATTGGACATCTAACACAAACTCTGCCACGTCACACTTTAGACCTGACCACCAATACAAGTCCTTCAGGTTGGTACTATAACATCCCTAACCTGGATTATGTCATAACATGGAAGTTTTTATTAAGTAAGTTATTTATAAACTTTATTTAATCTTATGAAAATTAATTAAGACTCTCCTTGAGTTTAATTTTCAAGTTTGAGCTTATTTGCAAGTTGTTTGTGCATTATATGATAGTTTCAGTGTAAATTGCAATTTATCCAAGATGAGGGGTTATATTGCAATATGTCACATTTTGAACATGTTTCAAGTGCTTTGGAATCATAAGAGAGAGAATTATACTAAGGGGTGTCTTGTAGAAAGCCTAAAGCTCCAATTTGGAACTTGTTTGAATAACACTTGTGCCTTGTGTACCAGTTTTGGTGCAATTTGCAATTTACCCAAAATGTAGGGTTGATATGCAAAATACCACCACAAAATTTTCCCTACTATCTCTTGGCATCATCTAAAGGAGAGACAAATAAATTAGGCACCATATTTGAATCATCTTTGAGTGGTAGCATTCTTGGTGATGAAAAGACCAAGAAGAGTTGTATAATTGAAACCCTAATTTAAGTTGTATTGAGTTGTATCGAGTTGTAGAGCTTATATGGGGATGCCTATCATCCAAGGAGCCATACAGAAGGTCACATATCGTTTTCTCAACTCTTGTACTTTACCATGACCGGTTAATCACCTCAAGGAGGTAATGGATATCGGTTACAACTTTCCATAGAAAAAGTGTATCAGTTTGTGAATAAAGTGATGTTGAGTTGAAATATCTTGCTCAACACGATAACCAATGGTCAAAATCTTATCCCTAGATTATCCTCAATAGTTTTGCATGTTAAGATAAATATGTTTGCATGGACACGTGTCAACCATGCATGGACACATGGCACCTAGTAGTGTAAAATGATGACACCTATTATACACCCTCTCTCATGAACCTCAATTATATATACCACTCCTTTCACCTTCTAGTGAATCTTTTGAAACCCTATCACTCCATTACTTTTAGATATCATGCAAAGAGTTGAGGAGCAAAGAGTATCTTGAAAATTTAAGCTTAAGGTGAATCCATGGTCACCTACAACCTTGGATAAAGCACGATCTCGGGTTATGATTTTTCCTTTCTTTTCTTCTTCACCATGTTCTTATATATGGTGATTCCTTTCATGTAGAGGAGTTGTGAACGAGTCTTGGAACTGTGATAAGATTATCATCAACCTTGGGAACGTGAAGCTTTGGAGCTTGGAGCATTGAATTTGTTCTTGAGGCGGGTTGTATAACTTGAACCCAATCATGTTATTAGTCACCATCAATCTTGCTATACTTGATGATCTACTTTCAATTTCAAGTTTTCTTGTATAATTGATGAATACATGAGTTCTATTAGTGACGTAGGACTGTTGTCCATGAACTAGAACAGTAAGGAATGAAGTCTAGTGCTTGATTATGATGACATCATCATAGATCAACCCGATATCGGGTTGAAGTACCTCTAACACGATATGGTGTTGAAACCAAACATGGTAATATGAAACCCGACATACCTTGGAACCCCACACACCTATTGGTTTATACACTCGGTTTGGTTTAGACTAACATGTTGTCTAGGTTGTCACTTAACCCATGGTGAAGGTAGGCTGATACCATGAAGGTTTGAAGAGGTATGACCATAAGGGTATAACTCGATATGCAAACCCTAATTTTGAGCAACTTGATATGGTGTGAAGAACACACACACCTCTTTGCCTGATATGGTATGAAGCATACACACACCTCTTTGCCCGATATGGTGTGAATCATTCACACACCTCTTTTCCTGATATGGTGTGAAGCATACACACACCTCTTTCCCTGATATGGTGTGAAGCATAGACACACCTCTTTGCCCAATATGGTGTGAAGGACACACACACCTCTTTGTCCGATATGGTGTGAAGCACATACACACCTCTTTGCACGATATGGTGTGAACCGCACACACACCTCTTTGCCCAATATGGTGTGAATCACACACACACCTCTTTTCCTGATATGGTGTGAAACACACACACACCTCTTTGCCCGATATGGTGGAACCACCTCAATCCAATATACTTGATTGAGTAACACGTGAAGTGTGTTATGTCAAATGATACATCCAGATGTATTTTGATAGCTATAGTCCAATGTACCTTGAGATAAGGATTGAGCCAACTTAATAAAGTATGATGTAATTGTTATCCTATTAAGGATGAGCGAGAAACTCTTACTTTGTGTGTTAATCATTCAATGAGCATACATTGATACCCCTATATGTGTAGAGCTATGAATTACGGTTTTGATTCTTGATAATATGAATTTGAAACCCTAATATGTTAAAGAGGGATACCCTAACCCTAATTGGTGAAAAGGGAAACCCTAACCCTAATAGTGGAAAGGTTGTATTTCTCTTATGTTGCATGGTAATGATATGTATTTGATAATTATTTCTATCATGAAAGACTAACCATGCAGGTATCATGAGATGATGAACATAGCCAGGTATGAGCTATGATTTTTCATATGATACAGATTAAATGGGCCTTATGAGACATGTGAAATACTTGTGCAACAAGGATAATATATACCTGGGTCTGAGGACCTAGAGGTAATAGTTACCTGATAAAAGGTGACAATGTTCAGTGATGAATTAAGGGTTTGAATACCCAGATCTAGAAATCATGATGATGATAATGTTAAGGGATGAGAATTCCAATAATGTGATAAAGGAGTGAGATCCTGAGTGTTATGCATTCAATGTATTCCAAAGATTATAAAAGTACTTGATAAATGTATTACACCTTTCTTTGTAGCATCTGTTATAATTCTTGCTTGTAACTTGATTGATGCTAAAAGATATTGTAATACACCTAATTAATCAAGTGGAATCTTATCATGTATTTTACCATGCCATAGATCCATTTGGTGTCAGGATTTGCTGAATGGTGAAACACTTTTAACTCGGAGAGCATACTTTTTAATGTGTGGAGGTGATGGACAAACATATCCTTACATCCAGATAGGGATCTTTGTGTGATTTCCAAAGGATTGTCAGGGTTGTCGTGTGATCACCCTAATGAAAATGTACCAACGATTGATGTGATATCTCCTCAAAGAGAGTGCATGATGCAGTTGTAGCTCTTTAGCGAAGATGCTGCTATACCCCGACAAGCTAGTTGGAGTTTAACATGTGGTCACTACCACTGGTCTCGTACTAACTGAGACGGGTGAGGTCATGGAAGTCGGCTCTTCCGTTGACCTTGTATGGTACTGATGCTTTATGTAGTCGTGGTCATTTGGAGCATGAGCGGTATACCTCATCTCCTCTAGGCATAAGTGTGAATGTAAACATGTAATCAGCCATGTAGCGTATTTGCTTAAGAATTGAATACGGAAACATTGGTTGATGCTCCATTACTTTTATACATCTTAGATTGGTAGATATTATACATGTTCTTCATATTCCTTATAAAGCAAATAGATGATCTATAGCTCTGTCATAGATAGTTAAATTTCTTAAACAATTGTATTACTTTGCACTACAATTAAATAATGACTAAACATGCTTATTTACATAAAAGATCCTCTACTCAGTTTTATACTATTTACCTATGATAATAATATTGTTGGCAGAGAGTTAAATCTCTCACTGAGACAATTGTCTCACCCCTTGGGTTCCACAAATTTTAGGTGGATGTGGACGAGGAGGTAGAGATCGTACTGCCGAGGAAGGACAACAACATCAGGGACAGCAATAACAACTCACATTGAGGGTGTTGTCTATCGTGTCTTGTAGATAGAAGTCCTATGTGTCGTCTATGTACTCTTAAGTCCTTGGGAGTTAGTACGTAATGATTTTATCAATGATCTAAGATTTTGGCTTGTTTTCCTCAAGGTTTTATGTTGCTTATGTATATGTTTGGGTAAAGCAACTGGTATATGATATCATTGAGATGAATTAGTACAATGTATGTACAATGTGAACCATGATGAATATATTGTTTTGGTTATTTCTTTAAGAGTTTCCTAGAAATGGATCTCTTTACAAAATGGTTTTTATTTTTAGTGATTTTTGTTAATCCACTACTAATGGTTATTCTGTGTAATTACTGGTGACAATTTGGCTGTCAGTTTGATGGTGGGTCGTCACAAAAAGTTTTGGTATCAGAGCCTATGGTTCGCTGAGTCTATAGAGACATAGAATTAAGGTTGTTGAGTCTGTTCTAGTGTCCTCCAATTTATCTTATAGTGACTTCTGCTCATATAGGTGAAGAAGTAAAGCTGAAAGATGGATGGAGCACACGAAGAACATGTTGTTGGGAGCAATGTTGTTGCACTAGGAGGAGGTGCAAGGGATCAGGCTAGAGAGGAATCAGTGCCTTAGAATCCCCGGCTTGATCATGCCATCCTACAAAACCCAGCCTTTCATGCCATTTTTGGGCAGTTCATGACCACAATGATACATATGGCAGATCGGATGCCAGTAGCAGCACCTCAGGCACCAGTTCCTAATGAGGGACATGGATTTGGTAAGACCTTTGAGCGGTTACGCCGGGTAGGAGCCAATGAATATGCCAGTACAGTTGACCCATCAGACGTAGATTCATGGCTCGCTGAGCTGGAAAAAGCCTTTACAATCCTTAGCATCCCAGAAGCTAATAAATTTAGGCATGTTGTGCACCTTTTAAGAGGAAGCACTGGCCATTGGTGGGCCATTGAAGAAGAGAAAAGACTTGGTGTTGAGGTTGGATGGCATGAATTCTAATATGAGTTTGTCAGTAGATACTTTCCCAAGACTTATCAGGATGAGAAAATCTCGTAGTTTGAGCAGATAAGACAAGGACCGATGGAGATTAGTGAGTATGAAGCAAAGTTTATGGAGCTTCTGTAATTTTGTCCACACATGTCTACTACGGATGAGAAGAGGATTCGACATTTTGAGAAGGGTCTGAATGTTGAATTAACCAC
Organism: Alisma plantago-aquatica; assembly: GCA_963693085.1. NCBI lineage: Eukaryota > Viridiplantae > Streptophyta > Magnoliopsida > Alismatales > Alismataceae > Alisma > Alisma plantago-aquatica. The sequence goes on from OY856409.1 coordinate 1,774,955,773, forward strand.
ACCTGTATCTGTTGTAGAGAATAGAGAGAGGTTTGCCACCTTTATGAAGTCAGTTAGTCAGATAGAGAGGTCTGTGACTGAGAAATGTGAGGCTAACAGTAGGAAAGTACCTACCCAGTTCCAGGGATAGAGGTTTGGAAGTTTAAAAAAACTAAGATTTTCTACACCAATAGCACCACAGAGGTTTAGTGCTCAGATGTAGTGGACATCAAGCAAGGGTAGAGGCCGTAGTTTTCATCCTAGTGGAGCCCATTGCACGACATCAATTTCAATGACAGGGCCATCTAGGCCGTAGTGGGAGAACAGAGACTGCTTCAAGTGTGGGAAGATAAGACATCTGATAAAGGATGTCCAGTTAGAGATTGGGAGGTAACCCAACCATTGAGGCAGAGTCAACAAGGCTTTCAGAGGAAACAGTTTAGTAGTGGCATATGAGGACGTAGACAGGCATCTCAAGCAAGTTCATCTACAACAAACAACAGAGCACATAGTTGACAATAGGGAACGACAAGATTCTATGCTATGAATCACCTGGAGGTAGTAGTCAATCCGTGAGTCGTGACAGGTCAGATGGAATTGTTTCATTATGATATGTCTTTAGCATGCTTCATATATGTTTTGATTGATCTCGGTGCTACACATTCCTTTATCACTCGATAAGTGATTCATGACCGCAATATGAATGTCAGTCGCAGAGGAGATAGTCTATTATTAGAGACCCAGTTAGTTGGATTTGTAGTTTTGGGGAAGGTATGTTCTCCCTGTGTTCTTTCTTTTTCAGAATACAACATTCAGGTGGATCTTATACCACTTGAGATGCATGAGTTTGATGTAATTCTTGGGATGGATACCCTAGAAAAGTATAAGGTTGTCTTGGATTGTAGTTCCAAGCAAGCTATGTTCATAGATAGTGATGAGACATGGGTCTTTCAGGGGGACAAAAAGATTCTTCCAACTTATCTAGTGGCAGCAATGGTAGCTGAGAGATTGATGTGATAAGGATGTGAAGCATTCTTGGCACATGTGGTAGACACCAAAGTAGAGAATCCTAGTCTTTCTTAAGTTCCTATTGTCAAGGAATTCAAGTCTGTGTTTCCTGAAGAATTTCCAGATATTCCTCCATATCGAGAGATTGATTTCAAGATTAATCAAATTCTGGGTACGCAACCCATAGACCAAACACCTTATAGGATGGCCCCTACTAAGATGGAATAACTCAAGAAATATTTACAGGAGTTGTTTGAGAAAGGTTTCATTTGACCAAGTACTTCGCCATGGGGTGCTCCAGTTCTTTTTGTTAAAATGAAGGATGGGTCTATGGCATTATGCATAGACTATAGATAGCTTAACAAGGTGACTATAAAGAACAAGTATCCTCTGCCAAGGATAGATAATCTTTTTGACATTGTGACATGGTGCAACAGTGTTCTCTAAGATAGATCTAAGGTCAGGATATCATCATCTACGTATCAAGGAGGATGACATACCTAAGTCAGCCTTTAGGACAAGGTATGGTCATTATGAGTTTGTAGTTATGTCATTTGGACTAACTAATGCACCAACTGCATTCATGGAGTTGAAGAATAGAATCTCTCAGCCATTCCTTGATCATTTCATAGTGATCTTCATAGATAAAATTATGATATACGGTAGAGATGGTCAACAACATTAACAAGACATTCGTCAAGCCTTGACTCTGTTGAGACAATAGAAGTAATATGCTAAGTTTAGCAAGTGCGAGTTCTGGTTGTCAGAAGTGTCTTTTCTAGGACACATTATATCTACTTCAGGTATTCGTGTTGATCCTAAGAAAGTGGAGACTGTTATAGAGTGGGAATAGCCCAAGACACCAATTGAGATTCGTAGTTTCCTAGGTTTGGCAGGTTACTATAGAAGGTTTATTAAAGAATTTAGTTTTGTAGCATTACCCCTAACTTGATTGACCAGGAAGGAGGTTCATTTTGTCTGGAATGACAAGTGTTAGTGTTCTTTTCAGTTGTTGAAACAAAGGTTGACCAGTGCACATGTGTTAACTTTAATTGAGTAGGGAAAGGGATACATTGTTTTCTATGATGCCTCTAAGAATGGTCTAGGATGTGTGCTGATGCAGAGCGATCATGTAGTTTCTTTTGCTTCCCGGTAGCTTAAGAAACATGAGGGAATTATTCAACACATGATCTAGAATTAGCTGCAGTGGTTCATGCGTTGAAGATCTGGAGACATTATCTTTATGGAGAAACATGTCAAATTTTCACAGACCATAAAAACTTAAAGTACATCTTCTCACAGCATGAGCTGAACATGAGACAATGTCGCTGGACAGAATTAATCAAGGACTACGATTGTACAATTGATTATCATCCAGGAAAGGCTAATTATGATGACCCGATAACAAATCAAGCCAACACCAGTAAAATCACAGAATAACCATAAGCAGCGGAATTAACAAAATCACTAAGAATTAAAACTATTTTGCAAAGGGATCCTCTTCCAGTAAACTCTTACAAAATAAACCAAAAATTTACATACATCATGGTTCATATAGTAGATACGTTGTACCATCTCATCTCGATGATAACAAGTAATAGTTGCTTTACTTTAACATATACATAAGAAACATAAAACCTCAAGGCATTCAAGCCAAAATCTCAAGTCTTTTGTAAAAAACCCCACTAAGAACTATCTCCCAAGGACCTGAGAGTACAAAGACGACACATAGGACTTCTATCTACAAGACGTGACATACAGTACACTCAACCTGCTTTATTATTGATGTCCTTGCTGATATGGTCCTTCCTCTGTAGTCTGGTTTCTACTTCCTCGTATGCGTCCACCTCAAAATTGTGGATGCCATGGGGTGAGACTATTGTCCCAACAAGAGATATAACTCTCTGCCAACAATATTATTATCATAGGAAATAGAATAAAACTAAGCAGAGGATGATTTATGCAATAAGTAGGTTTATTTTCAGTGTAAAGCAATAACATGATAAGATAATTCAATTGTTCCTAATAGAGTTATAAATCATATATTTTATTTATAAGGAATATGAAGAACATGTATAACATCTATCAACTAAGATGTATAAAAGTAATAAAGCTTCAACTAATGTTTTCCGTATTTGATCCTTAAGAAAATACGCTACACAACTAATTACATGTTTACAATCACACTTATGCCCAGTAGAGATGAGGTATACCACTCAAGCTCCAACCGAAAACTACTAAGTCGAAATCGGTACCATACAAGATCAGTGGCAGAGCCGGCTATCAAGACCTCACTTGTCTCAGTCAGTACGAGATAACTAGCAGGTCATCTTGTATCTACTACAATTAGCTTACCAGGGTATACTGGTATCTTCACTATAGAGTTACAACTGCAACATGTACTCTCTTCACGAGAAGACCATTGAGCTTTCCTAGATTATTTTTCATCAGGAAGTCCACTAAGAGATCCTGGTTTAGTTTAATTAGGAAGACCATTGAGCAACTTGGTGTAGTTGGGGAGTCCACAAAGCAACCCTTGATGTAGTTGGGAGTCCACTGGGAAACCCCAATATATTTTACATATTCAATAATATGAATACAGAGTTAAACTCGTTTCACCATTCAGCAAATCCTGACACTGAATGGATCTATGGTCTGGGCAACTACATGATAACATTTCTCTTGATCAATTAAGTGTATTACAATATCTTTTAGCATCAATCAAGTTGCAAACAAGAATTATATCAGATGCTACAAAGAAAAGTATAACATGTTTATCAAGTACTTTCATGATCTTTGGAACACATAGACACTTAGGATCTCAATCTCTTATCATTATCAATCTTGGGTATTCAACCCTTAGTTCATCACTGCGCACTGTTACCACTTATCAGGTAACCATTATCTCTAGGTCATCAGACCAAGGTATACATTATACTTGTTGCACAAATAATTCACATAGTTCACAAAGCGCATTAAATTTGTATCATATAAACATCATAGCTATTACTTAGCTATGCTCATCACCTCATGATACCTACATGGTTAGTATATCATGCTAACAACAATATCAAATACATGTCATAACTATGCAACACAAAAGAGATACATTGTTACAACCCCAAATTTTGGGTTCATTTGCTGAGAAATATAATTTCTTATATAAAGATATTTGAATGAATAAATGATATAATCTATTTGGAATAAATGGATTTTGTTTACAATAGCCTTGATAATTGCTTTGTGGGCTTTATAGGCTATTGGGCCCAATAACAAGGAAATTCAATTAATGAATAACTGAGAATTTGAGATAAGAAAGGTGTGGAAACCTCTAGAAGGCAAATCTAAAGAGGATTTCGTTCCTCTTAGATTCCTTGGGTTCCAAGGAGTCCAAAGTGTCAAAGAAAAGGCAATAAGAAAAGAAAATATCAATTAAGTGTTTCCTTGTTAATAAAGAAATTGGAAACATTGATGAAATAGGGAAAATATGTGAAAATAAGTATATTTGAGTTATCTTTAGTGGGATTTCGTATCCCAATGATTCCTTATAATAAAAGGAATACTAATGAGGAAAATAAGAGAGAAATAAAGAGAAATCCACAAAAAGGAAATATTTTAATAAAGGAATAAAACAGGATAATGAGAATAATGCATATTGATGCATTTAAGGGTGATGAGTATTCCTTTAAAAGGAATTTCGAATTCTTTGAGTTTCTTAGAATCTAAGGAAACTCAATGAAGAGGAAAGAAAGATAAAATGCCAAAATTAGTAAATAAGAAGATAATGTGCATACATTATTAAAGAATTAAGAAGATATTGTTAAAAAGGAAGTATTCATTACATAAGGAAAAATGTAATTTCAAGGTCAATGGATTAAAAGGAAGGAATAAAGAAAGTAAGGAAGAGGTTTTTCGTATTCCTAAATATCCAAGGTAATAAGAATGTCCAAAGTTGAGAGAAAGAGAGAAGAATAATTCTCCTTGTAGTATATGATTCCTTTTAAAGGAAGGACTTCGTTTCGTTGTGGGCAAGCCTCCCTAGGGCTTCGTTGGCCCTCCCCTATATAAGGGGTAGAGCTCAGAGTTGAGTTAGAGGGTTTTCCACGTAGCCATCTGTCCCTTCTTCGTTTCCTTCTTGTTCTTTGTCTTACCCCTAACGAAGGAAGCTAGGGCTATCTCAGGGACGATAGATAGTTGTGGTGCGGCCTCGGTGGGGGCAAGAAGCTACCCCAAAAATCTGAGATGGTTGGCTTCCTTTCCCTTTGCTCCCGACCTCGCTCGAAATCCATGGCAGACCTGCAACGCTCGCTGCTTGGGACGCTGTTGTTGGCCGACTCTGGCCACCTCCGCCGCTGATGAGTAGCACTCTAGGTGCGGCAGGGTGAGACGGAGCTGGTCGATGAAGGGCCGCTGCCGCGGGACCCTGGGAGGGGAGACAAACTTCCCCGCGAACGAACCTGGTCGGCGGACGGCAGGGTTCGCGAGGAAGGTGATGAACCAGGGGGCTGTTGACGACTTTACCCCTCCGCGCTGTTCATCGCCAATCGCTTACGTGGGGGTACGATGGTAATTCGGTTATAATTTCAACCAACGAGCTCCTTGCATGGGAAGAGGTGACGTGGCGACTCCTGATTGGTCAAAGTAAGTATATTTTGTAAAAATCATATCTCATTAACCGTAGCTCCGATGGAAATGAACAAAATATGAAAATTGATCAGGAGAATGCGTAGAATGCAATAAAAATATATTTGAAGTCTAATTATGATTGTAATTAGAAAAATAAGGGAAGTTATTAACTTTAATGTAATGATGATTAAAGAATCCTATTTTGATGTGTTTAATGTGATTAGGAGGGTTTAATTGATGATTAAAGATGATCTTAACATGTTAATGATGAAAAGGCACATTAGGAATAAAAAGGATAAGCTTTGCACATAAATCGCTTATTTTAAAGTTAATGTGCATATATAGGCTTTAATGGGCCTTGAAACCCTAATGTTGACTAAATCGACTATTAATGGCTTTAATTAATTAATTTCATGATTAAAGTTGGGATATGCTTAATCTAATCTAATTCGAGCATTAAGTTCTTAATTTGTGGATAAAGGCCCTAAATGTAGTAATTAGGGTATTCTGATGAATAAAAGATGGAATTAATGGAAAATCGAGTTCGTATGTGGATTGGATCATAATGAACTATGCATTGATGATAAATGTGTATAATGATCTTGTTGTGGATTAAAAGGATAAAAATAGTATCTTTAATAGAAAAGGCTTAATAAGCTTAATTAATGGATAATTATGCCTTTAATCCGGAATTGAGAATTTGATGTGGAAATAACTAGGGTTTGTAATCGTTTGCGTTAAATTAAGGTTTAAAATAATGAAACTCTAATTTCCAAGGAAACCCTAAAAGTGGAATAGAAATCCTAAGGAATATGAGGATATTGGATAAATATTAATAAAAGGAAATTGGTATATTTATTTCAGGATGTTGTGCATGATTGGTTGCTTGATTGGGATTTCTATGTTCTGGTTAATTCTGTCTCAAATCTGCAATCAAAGGTATGTGGTTACGCTTATGACTACCCGAATTAGTTTTCCGGGATTTTGTCGATGTTTCCATCGTGACTTGAATTAAACTGTTGGATGTATTTTATTCATGCAAGGTATAATGTGAATATGATTATCACATAAGATATGTGCCTACTAGCTCAGATCCTAGTCCCCTCTGTAGCTTAATGGGTTGACCTAGTAAATGGCTACCAATGGGGTAGGCCCATCAGGTCATTAAATGACTTAGTAAATGGCTACCAATGGGGTAGGTCCATCAAGTCATCATGAGTCAGGGATTGGTCTACCTTTGGGTAGGACCATGCGACTCCATAACCCTAGGTATTGGCTACCTGTGTGGTAGGGCCATGGGGGTAAGGATCTACCATATGAGAGATATGGTATCCATGTCCACTGCAGGGACGTTACAGAGAAAGGGGATAGGCAAGGATTGAGTAGTATTGCTTAAAATGTAATCTTGGTTGTTAAATGATATTTGGTTGATTACATTGTTAACTTAGTTGCACAATTATTGTTTTCCCCCACATACCGGCTTCGGCTGACCGACGTTTTGTTTGTCGGCGTTTTAGGTACAAATGAAAAGAACAAACAGTAAAGCGACATATGTGGAATTAAATGAGAGATAACATGCACAGGAGGATTAGTTAGATTAACATCTTCATGGATAGAAGTTTAGAAATCCCAGTTTTTCCAAGGTAAGAAAAGTTTTATTTATACTCGTTTTCAGTTTAGTTGGTAAAGTTTATTAATTATTACAGATTATTTGTCGAACCTTTGATCCTGTAATTGAATAACGGCTATGTCCTTCGGGTCTCCCTTAATTGGGGGTTACCGGGAGGTGGGGTCTTTACAATTGGTATCAGAGCATAGGTTCCTCAATTAATCTTTAATAATTATTAAATTTTACAAATTTTGTAGAAACCAAGGGAGTTATTAGAGGATTTTCCGAAAGACTGAGGTGTCTAGAAAAGGATCACATCCGGGGGCTGGCAAAATTTTCCTCCGCACCGCTAGTCGGAATACGAGGACTCTCGGATCGTGTGACTGCCTGGCCGATGTCTTAGGTTAAGACTCGAAGTAAGATACCTTTAGGACTCTCTCATCTTATTCATCCCTTCTCAACTCAAATTCTATTAAGGACCTTAAGGATTAGGGTTTCCTCTCTTCTCCTCACCCTCTTGAGGTATGGGTAAGGTTGATAAGGATTAAGGAATCCTCCATCAAATTAATAAAAAGCATGTAAATAAGATGTCATGGACGTAATCTTAATAGAGTAAGCGTAAAGGAATAGATACATGCTTAGGTCGTATGACATGAGTTGTCATTGCCCTCAGGAGAGATCTGAGGATAGACCTCCTTGGCAGGAGGATGTGTAGAGAGAAAGTTAAGCTTGGAGGTAGAGACCTCCATTAAAGGTAGAGACCTAGCACATCCTTTGAGGATGATGGTAACCCTAACCCTAAGTATAGGTTAGAGAGAGGGATGACATGATGAGTTAGATGTCATGATTGACCGAGTAATTGGTAGGTCATGACTTGGGATGCCATAAGAAGGTAGATGACCTAGTAACTTTGGTGACCCAACCCTGGAGAGGGTCGTGCATGCCATAGCAAAGGATAGCTCCTTCGTGGGTGAGGTTAGAGAACCTATAGTTACCCTATGGGCTTAAGCAAGTAGGGTATAACTTGATGAAATCCCGGTTAAGAGTTCGTGAGGGATGTCTTATGAAAGGGGTATGGATGCTCTTGAGCCAAACATGAGTGGAGAATAGGATTCAACCACATAGGGGAATGCTTGTGAGCATGAGCCTTCATGGAGAAGGGACCTCTAGTAAGTATGGTTGGAGGTGGATTTAGCACTAGAGAGAGGAAGCAAAACCCCAACAAGGAGGTTGGAAGCCTAAAACCCAGAAACTTAAGGAATAGTGAGGAGTCAAGAATGATGCGACCTAAGTGGATGATGGTGGTTGCCTTATGCTTGATCCCTGAAGGCTGATGATATCTTGGTTGCCTTTAGAGGAACCAAACTTTAGAGAAAGGATGATGCTTCTGGAATCTATGTGCCTATGGTATAGGAGTTTACCTACTAGATGAGATAGAGTGTGCTTTAGACCCTGAGGAGGTTAAGGCACCAGTTGTGAGGTTTTATACCTAGTAGTTATCCAGGAAGAGGAATCAACTTTGAAGTGTTGCTTGATTAGAAAGTTCATGGGAGTACATGACATATCGTGGACATGCTGGATTCCTGGTTAAGAGAATGAGCATGCGGTTGGACACCCGGAGGCGAACCGAGGGTTCCTAGGCCTAAGAGGGGAAGCGGTGTACCCAATGTTCATGTTGAGATTTGAGTCTCTATAGTTTCGAGCATGGTACTCTTAATGTGTAAAGGTAAAGGAAAACCCCTTCAGGTAAGGGTATGTTTGATAAACCCCTCACGAATAAGTTGATCTGATGTTGAGGATGCAAACAAGTGCGACCTAGCATGGTTTTGTAGGTACGCTTGTAATAGTTGTTGGTTTAAGCATGCTCATATGGATGTAAATCCTAAGGACAGTTGTGACCTTGTCGTCAAAAGGTGTAGTTTCCTCCCATCCTGGGAGAGTGACCCTTTGGTAGGGAAGTTTACCAGTTTGGTTAGTTTTGAGGTAACCTAAGGAGGTTTTGTAGGATCTTGAGAAGCTAAGTGAAGAGTACATGGCATGAGAATGAACCTATAGACCCATAGATAACCATCTCTAAGTGCATATGGATGTGTTACCATGAAGATAACCGGTATGGGGCCTGACCAAGGTAGGCAGGTCGCCATGATCCCTGAGAAAGGATGAAAGTCAGTCATGAATGCAATGAGAGATGATGAAAGATTGGGTAAGGTTCTAAGTTGAACATGTACTATGATATAATCCCAAGTCTATCCTAGGGTCAGGTAGGGATAAGACCGATGAAAGACGGAGTTGCCTAATTCCCTAAGTTGCACATGACCATAGGGTCGGGAGGTAACAGCTATCATTGTCCGAGGGCCATGGGTTAGGAGATTGATCACCTTCATTAACTCATGTGACCCAAAGGGCAAGTGAGTAGGGCACTCTATGGTGCACATGGGAAGAGGGATGACCCCAAAAGTGTCGGTACCCTATAGACCTAGAGGATATGACCAAGGACTGTGTGTAAACCCAAGTAGGTCGAGGCCAGTTTTCCATGAAAGCAACTTGATATAATGATGATTGCAATATAGAGACATGAGTTACACGTTTCAACAGAGACTTGAAGGTGTACTGGCGAGGTGGGCTGTACCATCCCTACTCTTAGAATAGGAAGAACTCTGTATTTGGACGGCCGCCAAATGCTTATTTCTTCTTGTTATGAGAGTGAGAGATAGGATAGTACGCATGCCATACACCAAGGACAAGAATGTTGTGAGTTGGAACGTGGCTATAAGGAATAATGATAGAGATGTGGAAGGAATGATACATGAATGGTTCGCAAACACTAAGAGAGGTAGTGTAGCCAGCTTATGAGGATGTTTTATCAGGAACTATGTGGAATTTCCAGATTAACCAAGGTCAAGTTCGATCACAGTGAGTATGAGCTTAGAGTTTCTTGATGAAGACAAACTTAGAGTTTGAGATGAGATGATAAATAGAATCCATGGAAGAATATGTCTTCAACGTTACCTAATACCAAAGGATGTGAAGTGGAGATAGAGATGCCCAGTTTGGCTAGAAGGGAGTTGTTAGGCTAACCCTACGTTTGGAAAGAAGATGTGTTTTGGCTAACACTCAGATGTAATGAGATAGGTTGAACAAGTTAATGATTGTTTGGTTAGCCAGTCTAGTCCTTGACGTAGTGAAAGGATGGTTTAGAGCCTCAGATGCACTTCTCTGGAAGGAAATGTGATGAAACCCTAATTAGAATAATTTAGGGTTTATGAGGTATCAAGCTTGAGGGATCATGACACACTGGAGATCATGATCTTAAGATCACCATATACCATGGTATTACTGAGATGGTAGCACTTTGGATGCTTAAGATGAAGATGCATGTGGCTTGTGGCCATGCATGATAAAGGTAAAGGACGAATACCAGTAACCCAGTGTATCAATATAGAGGATAAAAGAGTCCCTAAAAAGTAATGAGAGTTCATCACTATGTATGATGTGGAAACTCTCCCCTTAACCAAGGAAGATCAATTAGGGTTATGGTAGATCGCCTTACCTAGATGACAGGAAAAGAAGAGTACTGTCAAGTGACAGATCGGGTTGAACTACTTATAATAGAGAAAGAAATGGTTCAGCAACACCATGATGTGAGTTCAAAGAGTTCTTGAACATGATTAGAAGGTTTACTTCCATGTGGAAGAAGTAGGTACATGAAGAACTCGTCTTAGTACCTTTTATCACCCTAACTAATGAGTAGTATGATCCAGACTAGAGGGTCTGATGTGAGTAAGTGTGCTTGTTCAGGGTGATACAAAGAGACAGTTCTTAAGATGTGATGTTAACCACCTAGCCTTTATCGGGATGTAAGAAGGAGGTTGTGTTGGTCACCGCTTCATTAAGATGATGTTGGTGAAGGAGGCCTCGTGAAGGTCATAAAAGAACCACAGTGTGTGCAGATGAAGTTGCTTGATCATGCAATGGCTGAAAGAGAGAGCCCAAGGGTGACATGAGTCACGAGCTGATGCAAAGCAGACTGACATGCAGTTCACTGTGGGAGAATATGTGATGTGAAAATCCGACCCCTCTAAGCTACAGCTGATAAAGCTAAGTCCCCGATATATGGGTCCATTTGAGATAGAGTGGTGGAGATGGTTGTGTTTAACCTTACCCCTCAGGATAAAATGATGTGTTGTGTGAGTCTAATCTAGAGCACTATGTGAGGTACCCAAGCCACGTGTTGTGTCCTGAACCTATTCAGCTTTTGAGAGGCTGAAATGTCCTGAGTCACCTATGAGGGTACGATATACCAAGGTAAGAAAGAAACTCAGATGGAAGACTATGAGATGATGAAGGTTCTTGGAAAGCACCATGGATAGGGTGAAGCCACATGGTATCCCTGATGGACATAAGAATGGATTATCCTGTTTGTTTGCTTGCTTGATGGAATTTTGAGGAAAAAATTCTTATAAGAGGGGAAGGATGTTACAACCCCAAATTTTGGGTTCATTTGCTGAGAAATATAATTTCTTATATAAAGATATTTGAATGAATAAATGATATAATCTATTTTGAATAAATGGATTTTGTTTACAATAGCCTTGATAATTGCTTTGTGGGCTTTATTGGTTATTGGGCCCAATAACAAGGAAATTCAATTAATGAATAACTGAGAATTTGAGATAAGAAAGGTGTGGAAACCTCTAGAAGGCAAATCTAAAGAGGATTTCGTGCCTCTTAGATTCCTTGGGTTCCAAGGAGTCCAAAGTGTCAAAGAAAAGGCAATAAGAAAAGAAAATATCAATTAAGTGTTTCCTTGTTAATAAAGAAATTGGAAACACTGATGAAATAGGGAAAATATGTGAAAATAAGTATATTTGAGTTATCTTTAGTGGGATTTCGTATCCCAATGATTCCTTATAATAAAAGGAATACTAATGAGGAAAATAAGAGAGAAATAAAGAGAAATCCACAAAAAGGAAATATTTTAATAAAGGAATAAAACAGGATAATGAGAATAATGCATATTGATGCATTTAAGGGTGATGAGTATTCCTTTAAAAGGAATTTCGAATTCTTTGAGTTTCTTAGAATCTAAGGAAACTCAATGAAGAGGAAAGAAAGATAAAATGCCAAAATTAGTAAATAAGAAGATAATGTGCATACACTATTAAAGAATTAAGAAGATATTGTTAAAAAGGAAGTCTTCATTACTTAAGGAAAAATGTAATTTCAAAGTCAATGGATTAAAAGGAAGGAATAAAGAAAGTAAGGAAGAGGTTTTTCGTATTCCTAAATATCCAAGGTAATAAGAATGTCCAAAGTTGAGAGAAAGAGAGAAGAATAATTCTCCTTGTAGTATGTGATTCCTTTTAAAGGAAGGACTTCGTTTCGTTGTGGGCAAGCCTCCCTAGGGCTTCGTTGGCCCTCCCCTATATAAGGGGTAGAGCTCAGAGTTGAGTTAGAGGGTTTTCCACGTAGCCATTTGTCCCTTCTTCGTTTCCTTCTTCTTCTTTGTCTTACCCCTAACGAAGGAAGCTAGGGCTATCTCAGGGACGATAGATAGTTGTGGTGCGGCCTCGGTGGGGGCAAGAAGCTACCCCAAAAATCTGAGATGGTTGGCTTCCTTTCCCTTTGCTCCCGACCTCGCTCGAAGTCCATGGCAGACCTGCAATGCTCGCTGCTTGGGACGCTGTTGTTGGCCGACTCTGGCCACCTCCGCCGCTGATGAGTAGCACTCTAGGTGCGGCAGGGTGAGACGGAGCTGGTCGATGAAGGGCCGCAGCCGCGGGACCCTGGGAGGGGAGACAAACTTCCCCGCGAACGAACCTGGTCGGCGGACGGCAGGGTTCGCGAGGAAGGTGATGAACCAGGGGGCTGTTGACGACTTTACCCCTCCGCGCTGTTCATCGCCAATCGCTTACGTGGGGGTACGATGGTAATTCGGTTATAATTTCAACCAACGAGCTCCTTGCATGGGAAGAGGTGACGTGGCGACTCCTGATTGGTCAAAGTAAGTATATTTTGTAAAAATCATATCTCATTAACCGTAGCTCCGATGGAAATGAACAAAATATGAAAATTGATCAGGAGAATGCGTAGAATGCAATAAAAATATATTTGAAGTCTAATTATGATTGTAATTAGAAAAATAAGGGAAGTTATTAACTTTAATGTAATGATGATTAAAGAATCCTATTTTGATGTGTTTAATGTGATTAGGAGGGTTTAATTGATGATTAAAGATGATCTTAACATGTTAATGATGAAAAGGCACATTAGGAATAAAAAGGATAAGCTTTGCACGTAAATCGCTTATTTTAAAGTTAATGTGCATATATAGGCTTTAATGGGCCTTGAAACCCTAATGTTGACTAAATCGACTATTAATGGCTTTAATTAATTAATTTCATGATTAAAGTTGGGATATGCTTAATCTAATCTAATTCGAGCATTAAGTTCTTAATTTGTGGATAAAGGCCCTAAATGTAGTAATTAGGGTATTCTGATGAATAAAAGATGGAATTAATGGAAAATCGAGTTCGTGTGGATTGGATCATAATGAACTATGCATTGATGATAAATGTGTATAATGATCTTGTTGTGGATTAAAAGGATAAAAATAGTATCTTTAATAGAAAAGGCTTAATAAGCTTAATTAATGGATAATTATGCCTTTAATCCAGAATTGAGAATTTGATGTGGAAATAACTAGGGTTTGTAATCGTTTGCGTTAAATTAAGGTTTAAAATAATGAAACTCTAATTTCCAAGGAAACCCTAAAAGTGGAATAGAAATCCTAAGGAATATGAGGATATTGGATAAATATTAATAAAAGGAAATTGGTATATTTATTTCAGGATGTTGTGCATGATTGGTTGCTTGATTGGGATTTCTATGTTCTGGTTAATTCTGTCTCAAATCTGCTATCAAAGGTATGTGGTTACGCTTATGACTACCCGAATTAGTTTTCCGGGATTTTGTCGATGTTTCCATCGTGACTTGAATTAAACTGTTGGATGTATTTTATTCATGCAAGGTATAATTTGAATATGATTATCACATAAGATATGTGCCTACTAGCTCAGATCCTAGTCCCCTCTGTAGCTTAATGGGTTGACCTAGTAAATGGCTACCAATGGGGTAGGCCCATCAGGTCATTAAATGACTTAGTAAATGGCTACCAATGGGGTAGGTCCATCAAGTCATCATGAGTCAGGGATTGGTCTACCTTTGGGTAGGACCATGCGACTCCATAACCCTAGGTATTGGCTACCTGTGTGGTAGGGCCATGGGGGTAAGGATCTACCATATGAGAGATATGGTATCCATGTCCACTGCAGGGACGTTACAGAGAAAGGGGATAGGCAAGGATTGAGTAGTATTGCTTAAAATGTAATCTTGGTTGTTAAATGATATTTGGTTGATTACATTGTTAACTTAGTTGCACAATTATTGTTTTCCCCCACATACCGGCTTCGGCTGACCGACGTTTTGTTTGTCGGCGTTTTAGGTACAAATGAAAAGAACAAACAGTAAAGCGACATATGTGGAATTAAATGAGAGATAACATGCACAGGAGGATTAGTTAGATTAACATCTTCATGGATAGAAGTTTAGAAATCCCAGTTTTTCCAAGGTAAGAAAAGTTTTATTTATACTCGTTTTCAGTTTAGTTGGTAAAGTTTATTAATTATTACAGATTATTTGTCGAACCTTTGATCCTGTAATTGAATAACGGCTATGTCCTTCGGGTCTCCCTTAATTGGGGGTTACCGGGAGGTGGGGTCGTTACATACATCCTCCCTATTATTTAGGGTTAGGATTTCCCCTTCATTAACCATTTAGGGTTTCAAATCATCTCATCACCCATTATTAGGGTTAATATTTACCCTTATTAACCAATTAGGGTTTCAAAATCACATCATAAGAGATTAAGCCCTAATTCATACTCCATTCATAATAGGAGTATTTAACATATACTTATTACATGGTTAACATTCAAATATTAGTTTCTCTCTCATCCTCACTAGGATGTCAATTACATCTTTCTTTCATTTAGCTCAATTCTCCACTTGAGTTTCATCAACTCATAATTATGAAATTGCATTAAACTCATTACGTCTGAATGTTGCATTTGACACAACACATAGCATGTATCACTCAATCTAGTACCTTGGTTTGAGGTATTCCCATCATATCAAGTATCAAGGTATATATAGGCTACCATGTTGTGCATCTGTATTAGGCATATGGTGTAACCACATCACGATATCGTGTTTAGGGTGTAATACCATAATGTATACCCATATCAGGTTGGCTATCACTTAGATTTTATCATCTCAAGTTAGAGACTCTTATCCTCATATCGTGTATGAACTAAAAGCTTGAACTCATATTGGGTATAGGGCATATTTGATACCATATCATGCACAAAGAGTGCACCATGTCGATCATAGGTTATATGCTTCATCATGGTATTGTTTTAGTAGTATATACCCAATACCATATCAGGTTTCTATGATGGATCATATCGGGTTACCATGTTGGTTGACATATCGGGTTATCATATTGGGTAGACCATTATTATCATATCCTTTCATGCCTTCAAGGATCAGTTCTATCATATGTTTTAACGAAAAGATGGATATCAGGTTGAGCTCTTTTACAAACAATCCTTTACACAAAATGATAAGGGTGTGTCAGTTTTCATTCTATCATCTAGGGTTTCAACTCAATATCGGTTAGAGTGTTCAATTAACACTATATCGTGCATGAGGTATGATATTAACCTCATATCGTCTGTAAGGTATAAGTAGGTACCTCCCATATCGTTCATGAGATATCACCCATATCGTTCATATGGTATCACTCATCACTATATCGAGTTACCCATCATCTTGGGTTCCATATCGAGTTTAAGGTACTTCAACTATATCGGGTTGTACCATGATGTCACCATCATCAACCTATGTACTATTATTATTACTACCCTATATCATGGACAACAATCCTACATACATTTTGAACTCAAAGGAACATCAATTAATCATAAGAACTCGAAATTGAAAATAGATCAACAAGTTCAATAATATTGAAGGTGAATAATAACATGGTTGGGTTCAAGTTATATAACTCACCTCTTGAACCACTTCCAAGCTCCAAGTCTTCACATTCTCAAGGTTGATGATGAGCTTATCAAAGTCCAAGGCTTGAGCTCCTTAGCACTTTGCATGATATCTTCACCACTTGTGTCTGATATCACCTTGCTAGGCTGATATCACCTTGCTAGGTCGATATCCCTTCTCTATGGCTGATACCAAGGCTTTAAACTCGACAATCCTTCACATATGCCCAATACAAAGGTGTTGTTCATGATATATAAGGGAAAGATGATAGTGAGATCTGAAAATTCTACCAATAGGTGAAGGGAATGGTATTTATAGTTGTGGTTTATGAAAAAAGAGTGTAAGAGGTGTCATCTTCTTTATGCTACTAAGTACCACAGGGCCATGCATAGATTGACGCATATTCTTGTATGCATTCCATCTTTATCTTTCCATGCCAAAATAAAAACTTGAGGATAATGCAAAGGATAAGGGCCGTCCCCTTTAGTTATCTTCTAGTGCAAACTACTTCTACTCACATTATTATTTTATTCATAATTCAATACAACCTTTTCCAAAGAAAAGTTGCAAACTGATTCATATAACTTTCTTGAAGTGTTTAGCCAGTCTTGGCCTTTGCCAAGAATCAACAAACTGATAAGAGACTTTATATATGGCTCCTTGGCCGATAGGGGCTCCTATATCAAGTCTTCTAGTTGATATAACTCATGCAAAGATCTACTATACATTTTCCTTGGTCTTTCTTTCACCAAGAATGGAACCATTCCAAGATGTTTCAAACATAGTGTCTCCTTCTTTCTCTCTCCTTTACATAATACTAGGAAGGAGTAGGGACACTCTTAGAAGTGTTAATATGCACATCAACCCTTCATTTTAGATAATTTACAATTTGTACCAAAATTGGTGCACAAAGTACTTAGCATTATTTCAACAAGTTATAACTTGGAAATTTAGGCTTTCCACAAGCCATCACTTAGCATCATTCTTTCTCTTGTGATGTTAAAACACTTAAGGTACATTCAATATGTGATGTATTGCAATATTACCCCTCGTCTTGGGTAAATTGCACTTTACATTCAGATTATCATATAATGCATAATTAGTTTGCAAATAAGCTCAAACTTGAAAATAAACTTCATAAAGAGTCTTAATTACTTTTCAAAAGATTAAAAAATTTTTGTAAATAACTTACTTAAGAAAAACTTTTAGGGTTAAGCCATAACCCAGGTCAGGGATGTTACAATTATCAACCCCTAAAAAGGATTTCGTCCCCAAAATATAAAGAGAAAAGAGAAGGGTACTTCCTCCTCTCTCTTCCTCTAGCTCCCATGTGGCTTCTTCAATGCCACTGTGATGCCAGAGAACTTTCACAAGAACTATGTCTTTCTTATTCAACTTCTTGACTCTTTTGTCAAGAATAATCATAGGACCTTCCACATAGGATATATCCTCATTCAATTCAACCTCTACAGGTTGCAACACCATCTTTGAATCAGGATGACACTTTCTCAGTATAGACACATGAAATACTGGATGTAGTCTATGTAGCTCAGGTGGCAATTTCAACCTATAATCTACCTTTCCAATATGTGTTTTCACTGGGTAGGGTCCCATAAATCTAAGAGCTAACTTACCCTTCTTCCCAAATTGGAGAACACCTTTCCAAGGAGAGACTTTGAGATACATTCTTTCTCCAAATTCGAACTCTAAAGGTCTATGATGTTTATCATCATAAGACTTCTATCTATCTTGTGTAGATTTCAACTGTTGTTGTATCACTTTAATCTTTTCAGTTGTTTGCTGCACTAATTTAGGACCTAGAAGTTGGTATTCTCTAGTCTCAAACTAGTGCAATGAAGATCTACAACGTCTACCATATAATGCTTCATATGGTGCCATATCAATACTATCCTGATAACTATTGTTGTAGGCAAACTTTATTAAGCTCAAGTGTAAGTCCCAACTTCCTACAAACTGAAGAACACATGATCTAAGAAAGACTTCCAAGGTTTGTATAGTCCTTTCAGACTGTCCATCTGTCTGAGGGTGAAAAGATGTACTAAAATTTAACTACGTACCCATACAAATTTAGTTACATCTTTCTTCAAACCAATCCACCAATACATATCTTTTAATTTTTGATACATTTTGGTACTTCCTGGATGCATTGCATACATGGATGAGTGATCTTCCTCCATAACTAACTTTCTTAAGTTATTAACATCAGGGACTGCCATCCTACCATGGTAACAGACTATCCCGTCCTCTGACTCATGGAAACCATCCCATTTCTCACTACCATACTCTGACCTGATCTGTTGAATCACAATATCAGCATGTTGTGCCTCTTTGATTTGTTCTTTTATAGTAGGTTTCATATGCATCTCATCTAACAATTTGGCTAACAAAGATACTTCTATTCACACATTCATTTGTCTCAAAGAGACAAGCATGTATGTCCCATTTACATCATACGAAAGATTTCAATTGTGCTTTATTTGTGGGTGAAGACGAGGATTTTCTACTGAGTGTATCTTACACTACATTGTCTTTCCCTGGATGATAATCAATTGTACAATTGTATTACTTGATTAATTCCATCCAGTTATGTCATCTCATGTTCAACTCATGTTGTGAGAAAATGTATTTTAATTTTTTATGGTATGTGAAAATCTGACATGTTTCTCCATAGAGATAATGCCTCTAGATCTTCAACACATGTACCACTACTGCTAATTCTAGATTATGTGTCGGATAATTTTCTTTGTGTTTCTTAAGATGTTGGGAAGCAAAAGAAACTACATGATCACTCTGCATCAGCACACAGCCTAGACCATTCTTAGAAGCGTCACATAAAACAATGTATCCCTTTCCCTACTTAGGTTGAACCAATACAGGTGCACTAGTCAACCTTTCTTTCAACAACTGGAAAGAATGTTGACACTTGTCATTCTAGACAAAAGGAACTTCCTCCCTAGTTAACCTGGTTAGGGGTAATGCTACAGAACTGACGTCTTTGATAAACCTTCTGTAGTAACCTGCAAAACTTAGGAAACTGTGAATCTCAGTTGGTGCCTTGGATTGTTCCCACTCCACAACAGATTCCACTTTCTTAGGATCACCATGAATACTTGAAGTAGATATAACGTCTCCAAGAAAAGACACTTCTGACAACTAGAATTCGCACTTGCTAAACTTATCATATAACTTGTATTGTCTCAACAAAGTTAAGGCTTGACGAAGGTGTTGTTCATGTTGTTGAATGTCTCTACTGTAAATCAAGATGTCATCTATAAAAACTACCACAAACTGATCAAGGAATGGCCAGAAGATTCTATTCATCAGCTCCATGAATGCATTTGGTGCATTAGTTAGTCCAAACAACATATTTGCAAACTCATAATGACCATGCCTCGTCCAAAAGGCTGACTTAGGTATGTCACTCTCCTTGATATGTAACTGATGATATCCTGACCTTAGATCTATCTTAGAGAACACTATTACTCCACACAGTTGGTCAAACAAATCATCTATCCTTGGCAGAGGATATTTGTTCTTTATGGTCACCTTATTAATCTATCTATAGTCTATGCATAGTCTCATTGACCCATCTTTATTTTTAACAAAAAGAACTAGAGCACCCCATGGAGAAGTACTCAATCGAATGAAACCTTTCTCAAGAAACTCCTATAACTATCTCTTGAGTTCTTCCATCTCAGTTGCCATTCTATATGGTGTTTGGGATATGCATTGCATACTCAAAATTAGATTAATCTCAAAATAAATCTCTTGGAGTGGTGGAATGTCTGGAAATTATTAAAGAAACACATCCTCGAATTCCCTGACAATAGGAACTTCAAAAAGGCTAGGACTCTCTATTCTGGTGTCTACTACATGTGCCAAGAATGTGAAGCATCCCTGTTACATCAACCTCTCATCTACCATTGCTGACACTAGACAGGTCGGAAGAATCTTTCTGTCCCCTTAAAAGACCCATGTCTTATCACCCTTTGTGAACATAGCTTTCTTGGAACCACAATCCAAGACAACCTTGTACTTTTCTTGTGATGACCCCAATAAAAAATCAAGCCATCACCAGAAATAATCATAGAATAACCATAAGCACTGGAATTAACAAAGATCACTAAGAATTAAAACCATTTTGAACATAGATCCTATTCCAGGAAACTCTTACTAAAAGAACCAAAATTTTATATTCATCGTGGTTCATATTGTACATACATTGTACCATCTCAGCTCAAAGATAACAAGTACTAGTTGCTTTACTTAGATATATACAACAACAAGATAAAAACTCAAGGTAATCAAACCAAAATCTCAAGTCGTTCATAAAAACCACTATGAACTATCTCCAAAGGACCTGAGATTACAAAGACGACACACAGGACTTCTATCTACAAGACATGATAGATAGTACACTCAACCAGAGATACTATTGTTGCCCCTACTGATGTGGTCCTTCTTCTGCAATCCAATTTCTACTTCCTCTTCTGCATCCACCTAAAAATTTTGGATCCCACGGGGTGATACTATTGTCCCAATGAGAGATATAACTCTCTGCCAACAATATTATTATCACAGGAAATAGTATACAAATGAGCAGAGGATACTTTATGCAAGTAAGTAGGTATATTTTTAGTATAAAACATTAACATTGATAATAGAGTTATAAGTCATCTATTTGTTTTATAAGGAATATGAAGAACATGTATAACATCTATCTACTTAGACATATAAAAGTAATGACGTATCAACCAATGTTTTTTGTATTCGATCCTTAAGCAAATATGCTACACGACTAATTAAATGTTCACATTCATACTTATGCCCAGAGGAGATGAGGTATACCGCTCATGCTCCAACCGACCATGACTAGGTTAAGCATCGGTACCAAACAAGGTCAGTGGCAGAGTCGACTATCAATACCTCACCTGTCTCAGTTAGTATGAGATAACTAGAAGGACATATTGTGTCAACTGCAATTAGCTTACCAAGGTATATTGGTATCTTCGCTATAGAGTTACAGCCACAACATGTACTCTCTTCAGGAGAAGACCACTGAGCTTTCCCATATTATTTTTCATCAGGAAGTCCACAGAGCGATCCTGGTTTATTTTCATCAGGAAGACCACTGAGAGATCATGGTTTAGTTGGGGAGTCCATTGAGCAACCCCTATTTAGTTGGGGAGTCCACTGAGCACCCCAGTATAATAATTACATATTCAAAAATATTTATACCGAGTTAAACTCATTTTACCATTCAACAAATCCTGACACTGAATGGATCTATGGTCTGGGCAACTACATGATAATATTTAACTTGATTAATTAAGTGTATTACAATATCTTTTAGGATCAATCAAGTTGCAAGAATGAATTACATCAAATGCAACAAAAAATGATATAATATGTTTATCAATTACTTTCATGATTCTTTGGAACACATATAATTTAACATCCCCGACCTGGGTTAAGACTTAACCCTAGAGTTTTTGCTAAAGTAAGTCATTTATATTCTTGTCTTTATGTTTTGAAAAGTAATTAAGGCTCAAGAGGAACTTATGTTTCAATTTTAGTCCTTTTTGAATAATGTTGAAACAATGTTTCACTTGTTTTGGACCAAAGTGCAAATTACCCAAGTTGAGGGGTTAACTTGCAAATATTACATGATAAAATGTTCCTAAAGTGTTGAAGCATCATATGAATGAAAATGTTGCAGAGGTATGGCTTGTGGTAGCCTGAGCATCAAGAAAGAACTTATTAAGCAATGTTTGTGCATTCAAACCTAGTTTTGGTGTAATGTGCAATTTACCCAAAACCTAGGGTTCAATAAGCAAAATACCACTTCTATAAAGTCCCTAATGTTTCTTGGTATTAATTAGAGACAAGAAAATAAGAGGGGTGTCTCATTTGAATCTCTTTGGAGGAGAGAGAATCTTGATATTAAAATAATCAAGATTTAAGCATAATTGATACCCTAATTCAATTTAATGCAAAAATAAATATATTAATGGAAGTGCCCTTCAACCAAAAATGGATGGTTGAATTTCCATAAATATGGACGTCCTTGTGCCTTAAAAAGGCAACGAAATGTCTAAAGTGAGTGGAGAGCCCACTCACATTAGTTAAAGAAAAAGTAATATCCACTCAATTTTGGATATTATTATTATATTGATTAAGGTGCTTAATTTGTTTTCTTTTAATTCATGGATAATGAAGAGTAATTACACGGTGGGGGAGATGGATTCGTATGCAAGGGATGGAAGGGAGTATGTGGCACCAATTTTGGGAGTTGAAGGAACTATTTATCACTTTCTCTCTCATTGAAATTCCCTTATATACATCCCATTTTCAACCGACATGAAAGGCTTTTTATCGATTCCTTTTTCTTTCCTTTTTTTGGTTGAACACAAGGGAGCTTAGGAGAAACAGAAGGACGTGCCCCAACCTATAGTAATCTCCATAGTCATATTCAACCTTAACTTCAATGTAGAAATCGAAATTCAATGCTTAATTTCTTCTTTTCTTCATTCAATCTTCAACCTTAGCCATTCATTTCACTCAAAGACTTGAGAATGGGCCTTGGAAAGTTGAGATAGCTTCATTCACCATTTTGGACGTGAAGCTTGAAGCTTGTATTCAGCTTTGAAGGTGGTTTATATAACTTGAACCCTTAAATGTCATTATTGCTTGCAATTTATCCATCATGTGTTGAACCTTTCTTCTTTCTCGAATTCCTTTTGATTAGTTGTTGCAATCAACATAAGAATCACAATTGATTTCGAAGGTGTGAAGTTTGAAGATGATGATGTCATCTGAAGCACACACCTCAACAAAGGAATGGGAAAACAGTTTTCAAAACTGATTGAGCTAATTCGATTTCAAAACGGATTGGGTTGATTCAGTTTCAAAACCGATTGAGTTGATTTGGTTTCAAGACCGAATGGGTATTTGAACCCAAGACCAAATGGGTAATTGAACCCAAGAACGAATGGGTAATTTAATTCAAAACAAAATGGGTAATTGAGTTCAAGACCGAATGGGAAATTGACTTCAAGATCGAATGGGTAATTGGGTTCAAAACTGAATGGGTAATGGATCTCAAGATCAATTGGGAAAATTGAACTTCAAAACCATTTACAGTTAATTGCTGATGTGATTGAAGAAGGTCTAATGGCTCAAGTTGATTTAAATTTAATCGATTCAAGGATGGGTGATCCATTTATTACTAACCCTAATTGGATTGAATGGTTGAAACCCTATATCGATTGAGTCAATTTCTAAGTTGAATGTCTCAAATGGTCTCAAGACCATTTGAGGGAGAATGGTCTCAAGACCGTTTGGAGGTCAAAAGGAGTCATGGATGGAAGGAGATCCAAGGGATACAATTTGATATATTTTTAATGGTCCAATTGATGAATAATTCAATGAAGCAAACCTTAAATCGATTGATTATAGAACCCCTAATTTAGGGTTAAACGATTTCAAGTTGATTGAGACCAAACGATCTTAGACCATTTGAGGACCATTCGGTCTCAGACCGTTTGAGGGCCATTTGGTTTGAAACCATTTGGGGTTAACTAATATTTAATTCAAACGGTCTCAAACCATTTAGAGTTTTTGAGATCAAGACCGTTTGAAGGTCCAAGTACTTCAAGACCATTTGAAGGTCAAAGTACTTCAAGACCGTTTAAGAGTATAATACCTCAAGACCGTTTAAAGGTCTATTTTATTCAAACCATGTAAGTACAATTAACCCCATGATTGTTAATGATGTATATCAAAGATAATTACAATGGTTGTACCTTAATTTAAGGTACTTAAGTGATTAGTACCTTTTGAGTGGTTAACCTTTGATTCTTATGAAAGAAGTAACTCAATACACTATGATAACCATAGATGTATGTACTTGAATGAAGGGTTGACCTAATCTAACCAAGCTTGAAGTAATCAACATCCTAGAGAGTAATTCATACATGAATGGTAATTATGTAGTGGTTAAGCCTCAACACTTTCAACATGAATAAAATATGTATTTAGGATATGATCCTTAATAAAGAGATCATGAAACTATAATCGAGATGGTTGATGAGCCCTAATCCTAATTTAGGGCAATGTTAGGTGAAACCCTAATCTAGGGTAATGGTGTAACCCTAATCAATGGTGATGATATGAGAAATCCCAATTGAGGGTAATATAATGAAATACCCTAATTTAAGAGGATGCTTCATGAAACCCTAATTTCAGGTAAAGTTTCATGAAACCCTATTTTGGGGAAAAGATGTAAGAGACCTCAATTCAAGATGATGTTGTCTGAAACCCAAATATAGGGTGATGTCATGTGAAACCCCAACATAGGGTGATGCTATGCAAAACCCTAATTGATAAAGAGGGGGACTCTATTCCTAACAATGAAGTGATGAATAATATATTGGTAGGTGAAACACCTAAAGTGGTTGATAATGGATACCCTTATATCAATAATGTCTTAACCCGAGATGAGTCTATATTATTGATAATGATTGAATAAATCAAATTAGTGACTTATGACCAATACATTACATAATAAATGTGATGAACTGGTGCATAAAGTATTAGGATGGGAAATTCCCTATTACAAGATAAGTTGATGAACTTAAGTAAGATAAAGGTGATGAGGGAAGTGAAACATCAAGACGTGATAGATATCACATTCAGTACCTCAAAGTTGATACACCTTGATGTACCCTAAATCCAAAATACTTGGATGAGTAACACATGAAGTGTGTCATGACAATTATTACATTAATATGTAATGCACTTTGATAAGTGTAGGCTAACATACCTTGAGAAAGGGTTAAGACAAGATAACAAAGTATGATGTAATCAATATCCTAGACAAGATGAGAAAGAAACTCACACTTTGTGATGATTATCATTTAATGATAAAGATGAGAATAAATAAGTATAATTGAATACCTATGATATCAATGTATGCTCCTAGATGTGTGGGGCAATGAATTAGGGTTTGAATTAATAATATGAACTTGAAACCCTATTCGTCTATAGGGGAAAACCCTAACCCTAATAGTTGTTGCCTAGTGAAAGGTGACAAGATGTTTAATGGGCATTGTGAGCCATGTGAATACTTGTTGCCTAGTGAAAGGTGACAAGATGTTTAATGGGCCTTGTGAGCCATGTGAATAGTTGTTTCCTAGTGAAAGGTGACAATATGTTTAATGGGCCTTGTGAGCCATGTGAATAGTTGTTGCCTAGTAAGAGGTAACAAGATGTTTATAAAAGTTTCATGAAAGCAATGATAATGTTCAAATAAACTAGGAAATCGAAACATAGTAACATAATAATAATAATAATAATAATAATAATAATAATAATAATAATAATAATAATAATAATAATAATAATGATAAATGGATACAATAATAATAATGAAATCTTAATCATGCATGCTTTATGCTTATAGCCAAATAAGGGCTATAGTGTTTTGAATAAGCTTAAAGGAGATAAGAGGAATACTTGAATTACATAAAGGATGTGAATATGTATGATGGCTTGGCCAAGGTTTAATACCTAGTAAAGGTGATGTGATATTCGGTGATGATGCACATGATTGGCCTAGTCCAATACCTGGAATAGATGCACATGATCGACATAGTTCAATACATGGAATAATGTCACAGGATTGGTCATAACCCAATACCTAGAATAATGTCACAGGATTGGTCATAACCCAATACCTAGAATAATGTCACAGGATTGGTCATAACCCAATACCTGGAATAATTGCACATGATTGGTAATAACCCAATACCTGGAATAATTGCACATGATTGGTCATAACCCAATACCTGGAATAATTGCACATGATTAGTAATAATCCAATGCCTGGAATGGTTGCACAAGATTGGTAATAATCCAATGCCTGGAATGTTTGCATAGAATTGGCATAATCCAATGCCTGGACAGAATATGATGATATATACTCATATGACTGGTACAATTCAATATCTAGCTAACAGATTAGCTAAGGTCAACAGACAGAAATGAGAATGATTCATGTATGACATACCATGATAATGAGTATCTTAGGATAAGCTTGAGAAGTTGATATAGTAAGATGGGTAAATGATATACATGTTCTTCATATTCCTTATAAAGTGAATAGATGATTTACTACTCTATCATACATAGTTGCAATGCTTTAAAAGAAGAGAATGTTCTGAATTGCTTATCCTCTGCTTAGTTTTATAATGTTTATCTGCAATAATAATGTTTCTGGCTGAGAGTTATATCTCTCATTGGGACAATTTCAATTGTCTCACCCCGTGGGATCCAACCTTATAGGTAGACACAGAAGAAGAGACTGAAACCTTATAGCAGAGGAAGAGCAGTCGCAGCAATAGGGACAGTTGTAATATTCCATGTGGAATCTCTGGATGTCATATTTTGTATAGAGAGTCGTATGTGTCGTCTCTGTACTCTCAGGTCTTCGGAATTAGTAGTTAGTACTTTTAATGAATCGATCTGAGATTTTGGCTTGAATGCCTCGAGGTTTCGTGTTGCTCATGTGTAGACTTAACAGAGCAATTGATGTATATAATCCTCGAGAAGAGATGGTACATGGTATGTACTTATGGACTAGATTGTACATGTAATACTTTGGTTCTTGTTGTTAAGAGTTTCCTGGAAATGGATCTCTTTGAAAAAGGTTTTAAATTTTAGTGATTTTTGTTAATTCATGTTAATGATCGCTTCCGCTTAGTTAATGACATTTTGTTTGAACGGTATGCCACAATTAGTGGTATTGGAGCTCTTGGTTCGCTGAGTCTACAGAGACATAGGACTAAAGTGTTGAGTATGTTCTAGTGTGTGGGCTCTGATCTCCAAAATGCAAGATGAACACATTAACTTCGAAGTAAACATAGCGGAAGCGATTCGTTTAGCAGCGGAATACCAAAAATCAGCAGAAATTAAAACTTTTTGAGATAAGACATTGAACCCATAAAAACTCCTTTCATAGATTCAAGATAAACTGTTTACATCTCTGTTAATTACTTCTTGAGTAATTATACACAACATGCTGCAAAATCTCAAGAGATGAATCAAAACTCAGACCATGACTCCAAGGACCTGAGAGTACAGAGGACGCATAGGACTGACTATCTATCTATATAACTCAGCAGTCTGAATCTCCACCTGAGATTTACTTTTGCTCTGGGTGCTACTGCTGTTGATACTGGTCACCTGGAGATTGGTCCCTTCGTCCTTGGCGACCACCTAAAAAGTTGAAATCTACGGGGTGAGACAATTTTAAATAATTGTCCCAGCGGGAGTTATAACTCTTCGCCAGAAACATGATTATTACAGAATAAGAGAATATAAGTACTCAAAGAAGTCATATATATTTTAGGAGTAGTTAGAACAATGTTTCATAGATTGTAATCTATTCCTCCTACTAGAAGCAAAGCATCTCTAAGATAAACCCACATATCACTTTTCTTTTAGAAATAAAAGGACATGTATAACATCTATTTATTATAAATCCATCATCACCACACTGGCTCTCTTCAGGCTTAGATCATATATCCATCACCTGGCATTATAATAAGGGATATCATGTCCTGTAGCCATACCCTTTCCTACAAGGTGTTAGGATTCCAAATCCACAACATAATTGTATGATTAGTACACATGAAATCATACTTAACCATACTCCAAGTGACACAAGGGTTATTTACATTCATCACCCATAAGTCTGCAGTTAGGCCTTTCATAGGATTATCTTGTAATAGAATTTCACATAGTAACACTCTATATTAGGATCACATTTCATTATTTAACATAGGGATATCAATCCCTAAACATCTTACCACTAAGAATCCAGAAAGTGAGAGTCCAAACCCCTGGACTAATTATAACATTTATTACCAAGAACATCTTATTTTATCTGGTCATCTAAATAATATGACCTTTGATGATCATCAACGCATATCATGACTCATTCAACCTATCAAACTCATAAGTTATCACTTATCAGATAACATACATGTTCTTGAACATTAAACATTAGCATAGCAGATAAGAAAGAAGGATACTAAATGTAACAAGTCTAACTTACATCAATTACCATTTCTCAATTCTCTCATCACAAGTCATCTGTTAAGAATGACCTTGATGGTACTCATGGCTCTCAGAGCCCATCAATCTCATAAGATGCCACTAACAAGGCACCAGGATATATCACTATTCATAAAGCTAACTACATGCTTTCAATGAATATAGCATCATCATCCATACCTGGATATGATCATCCTCATATAGGAACATGCATGGTCAATTCAACTGATAACTGTAAATAACTCATTTAAAGAATTTGTATCTCCCTACTCTTACAAGAGCTAGGTTTCCCTGGTTTTCATCAAATAGTGTTTTAAGGCACACATTACATGCCCTCACCCTAGAATCAGGGTTTACTATTCACATTACATGTCATCACCCTTGAATTAGGGTTTACTGTTCACATTACATGTCATCACCCTTGAATTAGGGTTTACTATTCACATTACATGTCATCACCCTTGAAGTTAGGATTTACTATTCACATTACATGTCATCACCCTTGAATTAGGGTTTACTATTCACATTACATTGAATTGAACTCATATCATCATCATGTATGAGAAAACATCACCTTTTATGCTCTCAAGTTAGGTTAAGATTCATCAATTATCATAGTTAGGGTTTCCATGATCTCACATAGGTGGATCATACCCTAATCCTGCACAATTAAACACATTGAAGGTGTTTTACTTGAGTTTCAATCATATTTGATACTTTCTCTCTCCTCTCACTAACATGTAGTGACTTTTCTCCCCTCATGTGGTGGATAATGATTACATCACTCCAAGACAGGTTGGGTTAAGTCCTCATTGATCAATATAAGCTAAGTCTTCAAAAACAAGACATTAGGGTTTGATTAAAACAAGGTATCCTTCAATGGTACCCTTCAAGGGTATAAGGGTAATTTTCCCCATTGATCACCATCATGGGTCAACTCATTAATCACATAGCCCTGATTTGTCCCTCACTTGACCCTCAATTGACCATCAATTAGGGTTTAACTCAATCGAATTAGGGTTTGGAATCAATAACCCTTCAACATATTTCAATGTGGGTCTAATTGATTTGAACCTACTGAACCATCAATCAAATGGGACATGACCTGACCCCAAACGGTCTTGAGGTCGTTTGGATGACCTCCAAACGGTCTTGAGACCGTTTGCCCATCATATCATCAAAATCCAAGTCAACCAATTAAGGTTTGGATCATTGGATTAATCACCAAAAAAACAATTGATTACATTCCAACTTAGTATCATTGGATCATCAATTGCTTAACCATACTCACCCCTAGACCTCCAAAAGGTCTTGGGTGACATCAAAACGGTCTTCAGACCGTTTGTATGAGTCCCAAATGGTCTTGAGACCGTTTGGCTCACCCAACCCTTGGATTCTAGTGGAAAAATCATTAGGGTTTGAGCTATTGAGTTGATCATCAAATCAGCAATTGATTGCCTTGTAATTGTGTTCCTTTGGACCTTCAATTGGTCATCTATACTTGACCCCAGACCTCCAACCGGTCTTGGGTGACCTCCAAACGGTCTTGAGACCGTTTGGGCCAATCAACCCCAAACAATCAACTCAATTCAATGCAAATCCAACACTTAGTCGATTAGGGTTAACACCATATCTTTTGTCCTTCAAACACTTAACCATATTCAACCCTAGACCTCCAAACGGTCTTGGGTGACCTCCAAACTGTCTTGAGACCGTTTGGGTGACCCCCAAACGGTCTTGAGACCGTTTGGGCAAGAAAACCCAAAACGTCATATCAATCAAGTTGAAAGTCAGCACTTAATCCAATTAGGGTTTACATAATTGATTAGCCTTCAACTCACGATTCCTTTGGAGTTAATCCCTCAAATTTGGAGGGTTATTAACCAACATGATTATGAACAGGAATCCCAAACGTTCAATGCTTGGTCAACTCACTCAAACGGTTTGAAACCGTTTGCCCAAAAAGTTCAAGTTAATCAGATTGGAAAATCAGCACTTAATTCAATTTGATTGCCTAATTGTTTAGCCTTTAAATCATGATTACTTGGGAGTTAACCTATAAAATTTGGTAGGTAATTAGGAAAAATAATTAGGAACAGTAATCCCAAACGCTCCACGCTTGGTCAACGCCCTCAAATGGTCTTGGGACCGTTTGCCCAAAACGTTCAAGTTAATCAGATTGAAAATCAGCATTTAATTCAATTCGATTTTCCTAATCGATTGGCCTTCAACCAACGATTCCTTTGGAGTTAACCCCTAAATTTTGGTGGGTAATTATCCTACATAATTATGAACAGAAATCTCAAACGTTCCACACTTGGTCGACGCCCTCAAACGGTCTTGGAGACCGTTTGCTCCAACCGACCTTGTGAAACCGTTTGGCCTTCAAACGGTTTTGCAAACCGTTTCCCCCAAACCGTTTGGTCAAAGGGGGGGGGGGGGAACAGGACCATTTGATAAAGTAAAATTGGTAATCATGCCCATATTCTTCTACCTCCAGATCAAGGTCTGTTCTTCGTGGTTTTAGTTGCAAGAAAGCAAGGAAGGATGGGGAAAAGAAGAACAAGCTACTTTTGCAAGTACAAAGATATGCATAAGAAAGCAAAAGGTTTAGAGTTATAAAACCCGCCTTAAATGATTTTCTTGGAGCTCCAAGCTTCACGCCTCTAATGGATTCTTGAACTCCACAACTTGGTCAAGGTGATTCCTCCAAAGAATGGTAGGAATGGATGGCTAGAACAAGAAAACTAAGTGAGTTATCCACAAAACCAAGCTCGCATGATGAATTCACCCAAGAATCCGAGTTTGAAGATGGTTCTTCTCACCTTAGAACTACTTGGTAGCCTCCCTGAGCTCCAGAGCTTGCCTTAGACGTTTTGAGAAAGAAGAGAAGTGAAGAGAAATGAAGGATCGTTCACTTGGTTTACAAGGAAAAGGGCTTATATACTTTAGGCCATTTTACACCATAAGGACCTCTAAAGCATGGGATTTTCATCTAAGTCCCTCCTTGCTTCTTAGGCACGTCCAAGACATCTAATCTTAAACCAAGTTCATCAAATCTCAATATTTAAGGGTAGAAAAGATCAACTTTCAACTAGGGTACACATATGAAGGTCTTCATACACATACATGGTGAATTTTATGCACAAAGATTACTTTTCTTATCTGATTATTTATTGATGCATCTCTTTCATCATTTCTACTCTAAATGATTCCAAGAGTCATATAAGATGCTCTAGAAGGTGTACTTTACACGTTTCACCCATAATTTGGGTAAATTGCACTTTACTCCAAATTAGGGTTTCTAAGCACCAGGATCATTCCACAAGATGCATCTGAATGCCCAAGCTTGGAAAATCCATCATGCCTCATCAGATTCACTATTATGATGTTTCATCATCAAGGGTACATCTTAACATGTGAACTCTGCAAGTTAAACCTTTTAACTGGATAATTGCACATAGGTCCCTGCTTTGCAAAACAATACTACAACATTGTTCCTAGGGGACAGGAATGGAAACATATGTTCCTTAGGAGCTTTTATTACCTACTAAAAGATAATTAAAAGTGTTTATTTATATATTTAGGAAAAACTTCTAGGGTTAGGTTATAACCCAGGTCAGGGATGTTACAAATTATAAACCCCTAGCAAGGATTTCGTCCTCGAAATCCCAGGGAAAGGAAGAACATATTAGTCATTATGATGATATTATGGGTCTGTAATTCACACAAAGTCCCTTTCATTAATTATCCCTTATCACTGTTTATGCTGGTGTAAAGCATAAACCCCTAACATAATGTGTCCATACTTTTGAAAGGAAAAAGCATAAGAACATTCTTCTCATATCACTCAAGAATTCTTACCAACAGAGGAATATACATACCTTAACACAGATAATTTACTCTGTATTTTGTCTCAAGGGCTTCACTGAAGGAGTTAATTGAGAAAGGCTTACTAAGTAGTTACTGAGGAAATTCACCAAGTATATTCACTAATTTTGTTCACTAAGTATTCACTGAGGAAATTCACTGAGTATATTCACTAAGAATTCACTGAGTATGTTCACTGAGTATGTTCACTGAGTATATTCACTAAGTATTCATTGAGTATGTTCACTGAGTATATTCACTAAGCATTCACTGAGTATGTTCACTGAGCATATTCACTAAGTATTCACTGAGCATATTCACTGAGCATATTCACTAAGTATTCACTGAGTATATTCACTGAGCATATTCACTAAGTATTCACTGAGTATATTCACTGAGTATGTTCACTGAGTATATTCACTAAGCATTCACTGAGTATGTTCACTGAGCATATTCACTAAGTATTCATTGAGTATATTCACTGAGCATATTCACTAAGTATTCACTGAGTATATTCACTGAGCATATTCACTAAGTATTCCCTGAGTATATTCACTGAGCATATTCACTAAGTATTCACTGAGTATATTCACTAAGCATATTCACTAAGTATTCACTGAGTATATTCACTAAGCATATTCACTAAGTATTCACTGAGTATATTCACTAAGCATTCACTGAGTATATTCGCTAAGTATTCATTGAGTATATTCACTGAGCATATTCACTAAGTATTCACTGAGTATATTCACTGAGCATATTCACTAGGTATTCACTGAGTATGTTCACTAAGCATATTCACTAAGTATTCACTGAGTATATTCACTAAGCATATTCACTAAGTATTCACTGAGTATATTCACTAAGTATTCAGTGAGTATATTCACCAAGTATTCACTGAGTATATTCACTGAGCATATTCACTAAGTATTCACTTAGCTTTTCTCATTTAATTTTTCCTTATACTCTCTAGATTGTTTTAGAATAATTACCTGATAAGAGTAATCAAAAGATAACAATCTAGGAGTTTCATACTTGCCTTATCTACAATAACTATATACCTGGCCAGGGTATATAAGTATTGAGATTAGGTAGTATGTATTTTACTTATCAACATATTCCTCGTTCTTCATATCATTATACACACAGAATTTACCATACTAGATTATTCTTCAGGTATCACATCTATATTTCATCCTTTTCATACACAGTTAAGGGAGATTATAAATTGTTTTAAAGAATACTGAGTAAGATACAAGTTCTTATCTCCCTTGTGTTCTTCCAGGACTTAGTCAAAGAATTCAGAAGCGGCAAAATTACATATTTTTAACACATAGAATCCTGATATGTAATATTAAAACAAGACTTATTTCATCTGACCTATATGGGACGTTTGTCCACGTCCTCTATTATAATAGAGCCTCCCTTGTGAGCCTTGCAGACTCTGTCCTTGGGGTTGAGTCATTATTGTATTCCTGTCTGGACAATCCTTTGCCAGGTGTCCTGGTTGTCTACATAGGTAACAGATCCTGGGTGCAAAGTGTCTATACGATCCAATTACCGATGTTGATGCTATGTCGGAAGATCATCTTGGAATACTACTATGATTCCTACTTCCACTTGACACCCATTGTGTCTGGGTAGGAAATCCTGACATTGTTGATGGTGTAGAAAATCTTGGTTTCTTAAAGCTTTCAGGCCATTGTTCTTGAGGCTGGGTGTACATCTTCTTACTACTTGTATGTTGTTTCATGGTTTCCGACCTCTCTATCCTTCTCACTGACTCCAAAAAGGTGGCAAACCTTTCTCTATTCTCTAGAGCAGACACAGGAGTGTCTAGTTCAGAGTTCAATCCTTTTTCGAAACGTCGAATTCTTTCTTCATCACTAACTGCCATCTGTGGACAGAACCGTAGTAACTCCATGAACTTAGCTTCATACTCGCTAACCTTCATATGTCCTTGTGTGATCTTCTCAAATTGAGAGATCTTCTCATCTAGATATGTCTTAGGGAAGTATCTATTGACGAATTCTCGTCGGAAAACCTCCCATCCTGTTTCTTCGCCTGGTCTCTTATCCTCCTCTATCATCCACCAATTACCAGCACTCCCTTTTAGGAGGTATACCGCATGTTTTACCTTTTTAGCTTCAGGAATATCAAGGATCCTGAAAGCCTTTTCCAGCTCAGTCAACTATAGATCAGCATCTGCTGGGTCAGATGTACCACCATAGTCTATGGCTCCCACCCAACGAAGTCTCTCGAAAGTCTTGTCGGCTCCATAACCTTCCTGATGGGCTGGTGCCCTAGGTGCAGATGGTGGCACCCTATCTGCTATGTGTGTTATAGCTGTCAGAAACTTATCAAATAAAGCATGGATAGCTGGGTTTTCTATCTCAGTTGGGTCAAACTGGGGTGGCTCCCTGGGTTGTTCAGGTAAGGGTTGCTCTATTTCTGGGTGCCTTGCACCTCCCTGTGGTGTAACAATGCTATTTTCCGCCACGTACTCTTCATGTGGCTCAGACATTCCTATATATCTTCTTCTCCTGAGGAGCAGAAGATTCTATTAGATAAGGAAGGAACACTAAGGATAGACTTGACATCCTAAGTCCTATGTCTCTGTAGACTCAGCGAACCTAGAGCTCTAATACCACTAATTGTGGGCTCTCATCTCCAAAATCTGAGATGAACACATGAACTTCGAAGTAAACATAGTGGAAGTGATTCGTTTAGCAGCAGAATACCAAAAATCAGCGGAAATTAAATCTTTTTGAGATAAGACATTGAAACCATAAAAACTCCTTTCATAGATTCAAGATAAACTGTTTACATCTCTGTTAATTACTTCTTGAGTAATTATACACAGCATGCTACAAAATCTCAAGAGATGAATCAAAACTCAGACCATGACTCCAAGGACCAAAGAGTATAGAGGATAGGACTGACTATCTATCTATATAACTCAGCAGTCTGAATCTCCACCTGAGATTTAATGTTGCTCCGAGTGCTACTGCTGCTGATACTGGTCACCTGGAGATTGGTCCCTTCGTCCTTGGAGACCACCTAAAAAGTTGAAATCTATGGGGTGAGACAATTTTAAATAATTGTCCCAGCGGGAGTTATAACTCTTCGCCAGAAACATGATTATTACAGAATAAGAGAATAACAGTACACAAAGAAGTCATATATATTTTAGGAGTAGTTAGAATAATGTTTCACATATTGTAATCTATTCCTCCTACTTGAAGCAAAGCATCTCTAAGATAAACCCACATATCACTTTTCTTTTAGAAATAAAAGGACATGTATAACATCTATTTATTATACATCCATCATCACGACAGTGGCTCTCTTCAGGCTTAGATCATATATCCATCACCTGGCATTATAATAAGGGATATCATGTCCTGTAGCCATACCCTTTCCTACAAGGTGTTAGGATTCCAAATCCACAACATAATTGTATGATTAGTACACATGAAATCATACCTAACCATACTCAAGTGACACAAGGGTTATTTACATTCATTACCCATAAGTCTGCAGTTAAGCCTTTCATAGGATTATCTTGTAATAGAATTTCACATAGTAACACTCTATATTAGGATCACATTTCATAATTTAACATAGGGATATCAATCCCTAAACATCTTATCACTAATAATCCGGAAAGTGAGAGTCCAAACCCCTGGACTAATTATAACATTTATTACCAAGAACATCTTATTTTATCTGGTCATCTAAATAATATGACCTTTGATGATCATCAGCGCATATTACTCATGACTCATTCAACCTATCAAACTCATAAGTTATCACTTATCAGATAACATACATGTTCTTGAACATTAAACATTAGCATAGAAGCTAAGAAAGAAGGATACTAAATGTAACAAGTCTAACTTACATCAATTGCCATTTCTCAATTCTCTCATCACAAGTCATTTGTTAAGCATGACCTTGATGGTACTCATGGCTCTCACAGCCCATCAATCTCATAAGATGCCACTAACAAGGCACCCGGATATATCACTATTCATAAAGCTAACAACATGCTTTCAATGAATATAGCATCATCATCCATACCTAGATATGATCATCCTCATATAGGAACCTGCATGGTCAATTCAACTGATAACAGCAAATAACTCATTTAAAGAAGTTGTATCTCCCTACTCTTACAAGAGCTAGGTTTCCCTGGTTTTCATCAAATAGTGTTTTAAGGCACACATTACATGCCCTCACCATAGAATCAGGGTTTACTATTCACATTACATGTCATCACCCTGGAATTAGGGTGTACTATTCACATTACATGTCATCACCCTTGAATTAGGGTTTACTATTCACATTACATGTCATCACCCTTGAAGTTAGGGTTTACTATTCACATTACATGTCATCACCCTTGAATTAGGGTTTACTATTCACATTACATTGAATTGAACTCATATCATCATCATGTATGAGAAAACATCACCTTTCATGCTCTCAGGTTAGGTTAATATTCACCAATTATCATAGTTAGGGTTTCCATGATCTCACATAGGTGGATCATACCCTAATCGTGCACAATTAAACACATTGAAGGTGTTTTACTTGAGTTTCAATCATATTTGATACTTTCTCTCTCCTCTCACTAACATGTGGTGACTTTCTCTCCTCTCATGTGGTGGATAATGATTACATCACTCCAAGACAGGTTGGGTTAAGTCCTCATTGATCAACAGAAGCTAAGTATTCAAAAACAAGACATTAGGGTTTGATTAAAACAAGGTATCCTTCACTTGTACCCTTCAAGGGTATAAGGGTAATTTTCCCCATTGATCACCATCATGGGTCAACTCATTAATCACATAGCCCTGATTTGTCCCTCACTTGACCGTCAATTGACCATCAATTAGGGTTTAAC
Organism: Alisma plantago-aquatica; assembly: GCA_963693085.1. Classification (NCBI taxonomy): domain Eukaryota; kingdom Viridiplantae; phylum Streptophyta; class Magnoliopsida; order Alismatales; family Alismataceae; genus Alisma; species Alisma plantago-aquatica. The sequence continues at coordinate 1,774,993,031 of OY856409.1, forward strand.
TCAATCGAATTAGGGTTTGGGATCAATAACCCTTCAACATATTTCAATGTGGGTCTAATTGATTTGAACCTACTGAACCAACAATCAAATGGGACATCACCTGACCCCAAACGGCCTTGAGGTCGTTTGGATGACCTCCAAATGGTCTTGAGACCGTTTTCCCATCATATCATCAAAATCCAAGTCAACCAATTAAGGTTTGGATCATTGGATTGATCACCAAAACAACAATTGATTACATTCCAACTTAGTATCATTGGATCATCAATTTCTTAACCATACTCACCCCTAGACCTCCAAACGGTCTTGGGTGACATCCAATCGGTCTTGAGACTGTTTGGATGAGTCCCAAACGGTCTTGAGACCGTTTGTCTCACCCAACCCTTGGATTCTAGTGAAAAAATCATTAGGGTTTGAGGTATTGAGTTGATCATCAAATCAGCAATTGATTGCCTTGTAATTGTGTTCCTTTGGACCTTCAATTGGTCATCTATACTTGACCCCAGACCTCCAAACGGTCTTGGGTGACCTCCAAACGGTCTTGAGACCGTTTGGGTGATCCCCAAACGGTCTTGAGACCGTTTGGGCCAATCAACCCCAAACAATCAACTCAATTCAATGCAAATCCAACACTTAGTCGATTAGGGTTAACACCATATCTTTTGTCCTTCAAACACTTAACCATATTCAACCCTAGACCTCCAAACGGTCTTGGGTGACCTCCAAATGGTCTTGAGACCGTTTGGGCAAGAAAACCCAAAAAGTCATATCAATCAAGTTGAAAGTCAGCACTTAATCCAATTAGGGTTTACATAATTGATTAGCCTTCAACTAATGATTCCTTTGGAGTTAATCCCTCAAATTTGGAGGATTATTAACCAACATGATTATGAACAGGAATCCCAAACGTTCAATTCTTGGTCAACTCACTCAAATGGTTTGAAACCGTTTTCCCAAAAAGTTCAAGTTAATCAGATTGGAAAATCAGCACTTAATTCAATTCGATTGCCTAATTGTTTAGCCTTTAACTCATGATTCCTTGGGAGTTAACCTATCCAATTTGGTTGGTCATTAGGAAACATAATTAGTAACAGTAATCCCAAACGGTCCACGCTTGGTCAACGCTCTCAAACGGTCTTGAGACCGTTTGCCCAAAACGTTCAAGTTAATCAGATTGAAAATCAGCATTTAATTCAATTCGATTTGCCTAATTGATTGGCCTTCAACCTACGATTCCTTTGAAGTTAACCCCTCAAATTTGATGGTTCATTATCCTACATAATTATGAACAGAAATCTCAAATGGTCCACACTTGGTCAATGCCATTAAATGGTCTTGGAGACCGTTTTCTCCAACCGACCTTGTGAAACCATTTTCCCTTCAAATGATTTTGCAAACCGTTTGCCCCAAACCGTTTGGTCAAAGGGGAAGCGGAATAGGACCGTTTGATAAAGTAACATTGGTAATCACGCCCATCTTCTTCTACCTCCAGATCAAGGTCTGTTCTTCGTGGTTTTAGTTGCAGGAAAGCAAGGAAAGATGGGAAAAAGAAGAACAAGCTACTTTTGCAAGTACAAAGATATGCATAAGAAAGCAAAAGGTTTAGACTTATAAAACCCACCTTAAATGATGTTCTTGGAGCTAAAAGATTCCAAGCTTCAAGCCTCTAATGGCTTCTTGAACTCCACAACTTGGTCAAGGGTGATTCCTCCAAAGAAAGGTAGGAATGGATGGCTAGAACAAGAAAACTAAGTGAGTTATCCACAAAACCAAGCTTGCATGATGAGTTCACCCAACAATCCGAGCTTGAAGATGGTTCTTCTCACCTTAGAACTACTTGGTCGCCTCCCTGACTTCCAGAGCTTGCCTTAGACGTTTTGAGAAAGAAGAGAAGTGAAGAGAAATGAAGGATCGTTCACTTGGTTTACAAGGAAAAGGGCTTATATACTTTAGGCCATTTTACACCATAAGGACCTCTAAAGCATGGGATTTTCATCTAAATCCCTCCTTGCTTCTTAGGCACTTCCAAGCCATCTAAACTTAAACCAAGTTCATCAAAGCTCAAGATTTAAGGGTAGAAAAGATCAACTTTCAACTAGGGTACACATATGAAGGTCTTCATACACATACATGGTGAATTTTATGCACAAAGATTACTTTTCTTATCTGATTATTTATTGATGCATATCTTTCATAATTTCTACTCTAAATGATGCCAAGAGTCATATAAGATGCTCTAGAAGGTGTACTTTACACGTTTCACCCATAATTCGGGTAAATTGCACTTTACTCCAAATTAGGGTTTTTAAGCACCAGGATCATTCCACAAGCTACATCTGAATGCCCAAGCTTGGAAATTCCATAATGCCTCATCAGATTCACTCTTATGATGTTTCATCATCAAGGGTACATCTTAACCTGTGAACTCTGCAAGTTAAACCTCTTAACTAGATAATTGCACATAGGTCCCTGCATTGCAAAACAATACTACAACATTGTTCCTAGGGGACAGGAATGGAAACATATGTTCCTTAGGAGCTTTTATTACCTGCTAAAAGATAATTACAAGTGTTTAATTACATATTTAGGCAAAACTTCTAGGTTTAGGTTATAATCCAGGTCAGGGATGCTACATAGTGTCCTCCGGTATATCTTATAATGACTTCTGCTTATGCAGAAGAAGGGAGATAGCTTAAAGATGTCTGGAGAACACGAGGATCATGTCGCTGAAAGCAATGTTGTTGTACCTATAGGAGGTGCAAGGGATCATGTAAGAGAGGAATCAGTGCCTGAGAATCCCCATGTTGATAAAGTCATAATAGGAAACCTAGACTTTTATACTCTATTTAGGGTATTCATGACTACAATGAGGCATATGGTAGACCAGATGCCCGCAGTAGCACCTAGGGTACCGACTCCCAATGAGGGACATGGGTCTGGTAAGAATTTTGAATGACTACATCGCATAGGCGCTATAGAATATGTTGGGACAACTGACCCAGCAGCAGCTGATCTATGGCTCACTGAGTTAGAAAAGACTTTTAAGATCCTTAGTATTCTAGATGTTGACAAAGTCAAACATTCTGTATACCTTTTGAAGGGTAGTGCTAGCCATTGGTGGGCCATAGAAGAAGTAAAAAGGAATGATGAAGAGGTTGGTTGGGAGGAATTTTGTCAAGAATTCATCAATAAGTATATTCCAAGAACATAGACGAAAAGATCTCACAGTTTGAGAAGGTTCGACAAGGAACCATGTCAATAAATGAATATGAGGCTAGGTTTATGGAACTTTTACGGTTTTGTCCTCAAATGGCTACTACTGAGCAGGAGAAGATTTGACATTTTGAGAAAGGACTGAATGTTGAGGTGTCTATCTCGGCAGCTGCGTTAGAAAGTAGAGAGAAATTTGCCACATTTGCGGAGTTAGTTCAGAGGATAGAAAGGTCTGTGACAAAGAAACATGAGGCAAACCTCAAAAGGAAATCTACACAGTCACAGGAACAGTGGATTGGTGGTACTAAACAATCAAAGTTTTCAGTACCACCGGTTCAACCACAACATAGTACACCAATGCAGTGGTCATCAAGTGAGGGCCGAACTTCCCATAAATGTGGGCAGATAGGACATTTTAGGCAGCAGTGTCCAAGAAGAACTAATGTGGTGACCCAACAGTCAAGGCATAATCTGCATAACCCACAAGGACCCCAGGTTAGTGAAGAAGAAGGCCGAGGACGAAGACAAGTGTCACAGTTTGGTCCATCTACCTCTGGTAGTAGAAGACAAAGGCGATAGCAGATGACAACTGACTCCATGTATTGGGTCAGATAAGACACTAGATAACCCGTAAAGGTAGCATGTCAGATAAAACTTTTCAATATGAATTATCTTTCCTTTTTCCTCTCTCTGACTACTGATTATAAGAAAGGTAATTATTGTTGAGCTTCCTTTAATTAATCCTATGAGGACATAAGGAAGAGATAAAAAGGATGAGAACCTATATTTAGAATAATGTTCTCTTATATGTTTTGAAATTCTCTTTTCATGTAGAAGAGAAGTAAAAAGAACACCCAAAGAAAATCTTAGATATTAAATAGTAAATTTAAAGAGATGTTAAAAGTATGAAACATAATATGAAACAAATGCATACTACCTAATTTCAGTCTTGAATACCTTGGCCAGGTATTCATTTATTGAAGGTAAGGTAAGTATGACAATCTTAGATTGCTATTTTTCTGATCACCCTGATCAAGTAGTCATTTTGAGATAATCTAAAGAGCATAATGAAGTCTGAGATGTGGCATGGATAATTCTACCACATCTTAATTGATATGGAGAGATTTGAGTTAATCATAGATCAACTTATAAACAAAAGAGGATGTTTAATATAATGTATACCCTGGTCCTTATACCTAGAAGTAACAATGTTCGGTGATGAACTAAGGGTTGGAATACCCATAACGAGTAATCATGATGATAATACTGAGAGGTGATGATATGTAATCATCTCTATAATTTCTATGATGAAGGCAAGGAAATTAAGAGGAAATAAGATTGAATGACACCTGAACAATTGAAATTTCATGCAATAATCTAAGGAGATGATAATCTCTTCTCTTTGATAAATAACCCTGAGTAATGATGGGGTGATAAAAAGAATATGTTCCTTTGTGATCTTTCCCTTCAAGGACATGGCAATAAAGTGAGTCTTATGACACTTGATGTGCATAAGTTAAAAATGTTCAATTGTTGGATACTTAAAAAAGTATCAGTTTGTCATGGACTTTGGTTCCAAGATAAAGATATGTGTAACGAGTAAGGTCCTAAGATGAGAGAAATATGATTTATGTTGGTTACTTGGGATGGCCAACTATGAAATTATTTTAGTTATATAAAATATTATGGACATCATATGTTGGGGGTTTATGCTATGCATAAACATAACTTCAATAAGGATGTACTAATTAAAGGAACAATTGTTGAATCTTTGTGGGAAAATCTTATTAAAGATAGAAGTGTATGATAAGATTTGCAGTACCAAGTGGGTGACAAATTAGTGAGGTTTGACACCTGAGTTAAATAAGGTAGTGTTACCTGACACACAGTTGACTCTACAGTTAATAATGAAAAGGATAGTGGAGTATGTTTCCTGTGTGACCGTTTCTATGATAACCCAGTATGGAAGGACTTTGTGATGATCAAAGTTCTGTGGCCTCTCCATGACATTAAGAAGTTAGTTGGAGACTTGATGATATGATGAATAAATAATATCTATTTTCCTTTACCTGGGATTTTGGGGATGAAATCCTTGTTAGGGGTTTATAATTGTAACATCCCTGACTTGGGTTAAGACTTAACCATATAGGTTTTCTCAAGTAAGTCATATATATTCTTGTCTTTATCTTTTGAAAAGTAATTAAGGCTCAAGAGGAACTTATTTTTCAATTTTAGTCCTTTTTGAATAATGTTGAAACAATGTTTCACTTATTTTGGACCAAAGTGCAAATTACCAAAGTTGAGGGGTTAACTTGCAAATATTACATGATCAAATGTTCCTCAAGTGTTGAAGCATCATAAGAATGAAAATGTTGCAAAGGTATGGCTTGTGGTAGCCTGAGCACCAAGAAAGAACTTATTAAGCAATGTTTGTGCATTAAAACCTAGTTTTGGTGTAATGTGCAATTTACCCAAAACCTAGGGTTCAATATGCAAAATACATCTTCTAGAGAGTCCCTAATGTTTTTTTTTATTAATTAGAGACAAGAAAATCATAGGGGCGTCACATTTGAATCTCTTTGGAGGAGAGCGAATCTTGATATTAAAATAATCAAGATTTAAGCATAATTGAAACCCTAATTCAATTTAATGCAACAATAAATATATTAATGGAAGTGCCATTCAAACAAAAATGGATGGTTGAATTTCCATAAGTATGGACGTCCTTGTGCCTTGCAAAGGCAACGAAATATCTAAAGTGAGTGGGGAGCCCACTCACATTAGTTAAAGAAAAAGTAATATCCACTCAATTTTGGATATTATTATTATATTGATTAAGGTGCTTAATTTGTTTTATTTTAATTCATGGATAATGAAGAGGAATTACAAGGTGGGGGAGATGGCTTAGAATGCAAGTGATGGAGGGGAGTATGTGTCACCAATTTTGGGAGTTGAAGGAATTATTTATCACTGTCTCTCTCATTGAAATTCCCTTATATACATCCCATTTTCAACCCACATGAAAGGCTTTTTCGATTCCTTTTTCTTTCCTTGTATTGGTTGAACACAAGGGAGCTTAGGAGCAACAGGAGGACGTGCCCCAACCTGTAGGTAAGCTCCATAGTCATCTTCAACCTTAATTTCATGGTGGAAATAGAAATTCAATGCTTAATTTCTTCTTTTCTTCATTCAATCTTCAACCTTAGCCATTCATTTCACTCAAAGACTTGAGAGTGGGCCTTGGACAGTTGAGAGAGCTTCATTCACCATTGAGGACGTGAATCTTGAAGCTTGTATTTGGATTTGAAGGTGGGTTATATAACTTGAACCCTTAAATGTCATTATTGCTTGCAATTTATCCATCATGTGTTGAACCTTTCTTCTTTCTCGAATTCCTTTTGATTAGTTGTTGAAATCACCATAAGAATCACAATTGATTTCAAAGGTGTGAATCTTGAGTATGATGATGTCATCTTAAGCACACACCTAAACAAAGGAATGGGAAAACAGTTTTCAAAACTGATTGAGCTAATTCGGTTTCAAAACTGATTGAGTTGATTCAGTTTCAAAACCGATTGAGTTGATTTAGTTTCAAGACCGAATGGGTATTCGAACCCAAGACCAAATGGGTAATGAACCCAAGACCATATGGGTAATTTACTTCAAAACCAAATGGGTAATTGAGTTCAAGACCGAATGGGTAATTGACTTCAAGATCAAATGGGTAATTGAGTTCAAAACTGAATGGGTAATGGATCTCAAGATCGATTGGGTAAATTGAACTTCAAAACCATTTGGGGTTAATTGCTGATGTGATTGATGAAGGTCTAATGGCTCAAGTTGATTTAAATTTAATGGATTCAAGGATGGGTGGTTCATTGATTACTAACCCTAATTGGATTGAATGGTTGAAACCCTAAATCGATTGAGTCAATTTCTAAGTTGAATGGCTCAAACGGTCTCAAGACCGTTTGAGGGCAAACGGTATCAAGACCGTTTGAGACCAAACGGTCTCAAGACCATTTGGAGGTCAAAAGGAGTCATGGATTGATGGAGATCCAAGGGCTACAATTTGATGTATTTTCAATGCTCCAATTGATGAATAATTCGATGAAGCAAACCCTAAATCGATTGATTAATTGTAGAAACCCTAATTTAGGGTTAAACAGTTTTGAGTTGATTGAGACCAAACGGTCTTAGACCATTTGAGGACCATTCGGTCTCAGACCATTTGAGGGCCATTCGGTTTCAAACCGTTTGGGGTTAACTAATACTTAATTCAAACAGTCTCAAACTATTTAGCATTTTTTTGAGATCAAGACTGTTTGAAGGTCAAAGTACTTCAACACCGTTTGAAGGTCAAAGTACTTCAAGACTGTTTAAGGGTCTAATACCTCAAGACTATTTGAAGGTCTATTTGATTCAAACCATGTAAGTACAATTAACCCCATGATTGTTAATGATGTATATCAAAGATAATTACAATGGTTGTACCTTTAAGGTACTTAAGTGATTAGTACCTTTTGAGTGGTTAACCTTTGATTCTTATGAAAGAAGTAACTCAATACACTATGATAACCATAGATGTATGTACTTGAATGAATGGTTGACCTAATCTAACCAAGCTTGAAGTAATCAACATCCTAGAGAGGAATTCATACATGAATGATAATTATGTAGTGGTTAAGCCTCAACACTTTCAACATGAATAAAATATGTATATAGCGTGTGATCCTTGATAAAGAGATCATGAAACTCTAATCGAGATGGTTGATGAGCCCTAACCCTAATTTAGGGCAATGTTAGGTGAAACCCTAATCTAGGGTAATGGTGTAACCCTAATCTGTGGTGATGATATGAGAAATCCCAATTTAGGGTAATATAATGTAAAACCCTAATTTAAGAGGATGCTTTATGAAACCCTAATTTCGGGTAAAGTTTCATGAAACCCTATTTTGGGGAAAAGATATAAGAAACCTTAATTCAAGATGATGTTATGTGAAACCCTAATATGGGGTAATGTCATGTGAAACCCCAACATAGGGTGATGTTATGCAAAACCCTAATTGATAAAGAGGGGGACTCTATTCCTAATAATGGAGTGATGAATAATATATTGGTAGGTGAAACACCCAAAGTGGTTGATAATGGATACCCTTATATCAATAATGTCTTAACCCGATATGAGTCTACATTATTGATAATGATTTAATAAATTAAAGTAGTGACTTATGACCAATACATTACAGAATAAATGTGATGAACTGGTGCATAAAGTATTAGGATGGGAAATTCCCTAATACAAGATAAGTTGATGAACTTAAGTAAGATAAAGGTGATGAGGGAAGTGAAACATTAGGACGTGATAGATATCACATTCATCACCTCAAGGTTGATACACCTTGATGTACCCTAAATCCAAAATACTTGGATGAGTAACACATGAAGTGTGTCATGACAATTATTACATTAAGATGTAATGCACTTTGATAAGGTTAGGCTAACATACCTTGAGAAAGGGTTAAGCCAAGATAACAAAGTACGATGTAATCAATATCCTAGAGAAGTGGAGAAAGAAACTCACACTTTGTGATGACTATAATTTAATGATAAATATGACAATAAATAAGTATAATTGAATACCTATGATATCAATGTATGCTCCTAGATGTGTGGGGCAATGAATTAGGGTTTGAATTAATAATATGAACTTGAAACCCTATTCGGCTATAGAGGGAAACCCTAACCCTAATCGTTGTTGCCTAGTGAAAGGTGACAAGATGTTTAATGGGCCTTGTGAGACATGTGAATAGTTTTTGCCTAGTGAAAGGTGACAAGATGTTTAATGGGCCTTGTGATCCATGTGAATAGTTGTGCCTAGTGAAAGGTGACAAGATGTTTAATGGGCCTTGTGATCCATGTGAATAGTTGTTGCCTAGTAAGAGGTAACAAGATGTTTATAAAAGTTTCATGAAAGTAATGATAATGTTCAAATAAACTAGGAAATGGAAATGTAGTAACATAATAATAATAATAATAAATGGGTACAATAATAATAATGAAATATTAATCATGCATGTTTTATGCTTATAGCCAAATAAGGTCTATATTGTTTTGAATAAGCTTAAAGGAGATAAGAGAAATACTTGAATTACATAAAGGATGTGAATAAGTATGATGGCTTGGCCGAGGTTTAATACCTAGTAAAGGTGATGTGATATTCAGTGATGATGCACATGATTGGCATAGTCCAATACCTGGAACAGATGCACAGGATCGACATAGTTCAATATCTAGAATAATGTCACAGGATTGGTCATAACCCAAAACCTAGAATAATGTCACAGGATTGGTCATAACCCAATACCTGGAATAATTGCAAAGGATTGGTCATAACCCAATACCTGGAATAATTGCACAGGATTGGTAATAACCCAATACCTAGAATAATTGCCCAGGATTGGTCATAACCCAATACCTGGAATAATTGCACAGGATTGGTAATAATCCAATGCCTAGAATGGTTGCACAAGATTGGTAATAATCCAATGCCTAGAATGGTTGCATAGAATTGGCATAGTCCAATGCCTGGACAAAATATGATGATGTATACTCATATGACTGGTACAATTCAATATCTGGCTAACAGATTGGCTAAGGTCAACAGATAGAAATGAGAATGATTCATGGATGACATACCATGATAATGAGTATCTCAGGATAAGCTTGAGATGTTGATATAGTAAGATGGATAAATGATATACATGTTCTTCATATTACTTATAAAGTGAATAGATGATTTATTGCTCTATCATAGATAGTTGCAATTCTTTAAAAGAAGAGAATGTTCTGAACTACTTATCCTCTGCTTAGTTTTGTAATGTTTATCTGCAATAATAATGTTTTTGGCGGAGAGTTATATCTCTCGCTGGGACAATTTCAATTGTCTCTCCCCTGTGGAATCCAAATTTTTAGGTAGACACAGAAGAAGAGACAGAAACTGTATAGCAAAGGAAGAGCAGTAGCAGCATTAGGGGCAGCTGTAATATTCTAGGTGGAAGCTTTGGATGTCATATTTTGTATAAAGAGTCCTATGTGTCGTTGTTGTACTCTCAGTTCCTCGGTGTTAGAGTTAGTACTTTTAATGAATCGATCTGAGATTTTGGCTTGAATGCCTCGAGGTTTTGTGTTGCTCATGTGTAGACTTAACAGAGCAATTGATGTATATAATCCTCGAGAAGAGATGGTACATGGTATGTACTTATGGACTAGATTGTACATGTAATACTTTGGTTCTTGTTGTTAAAAGTTTCCTGGAAATGGATCTCCTTGAAAAAGGTTTTAATTTTTAGTGATTTTTGTTTATCCGTTGTTAATGATCTCTTCCGCTTAGTTAATGACTTTTTGTTCGAATGGTATGCCACATATAATCCTTAGAATATCCATCTCTTATCATCATCATGCCAGGGTATTCAAACCCTTAATTCATCACTAAGTATTGTTAGCACTTATCAGGTAACCATTACCTTTAGGTCATCAGACCAAGGTATTAATTCACATAGTTCACGATGCTCATTAAATATGTATCATATAACATCATAGATCTTACTTAGATATGCTCATTACCTCATGATACTCGCATGGTTAGAATATCAAATACATGCCATTACAATGCAATGTAAAAGAAACACATTCTTCCCATTAAATTAGGGTTAGGGTTTCCCTTCATCAACCAATTAGGGTTTCAAATCATCTCATCACCTATTATTAGGGTTGACTTACCTTTATTAACCAATAAGGGTTTCAATATCTCATCATAAAAGATTAATCCCTAATTCATACTCCATTCATATTAGGAGTATCAACATATACTTATTACATGAGTATCATTCAAATTTTAGTTTCTCTCTCATTCTCACTAGGATGTTGATTGCACCATACTTTTACTAAGTTGGCTCGATTCTCCTCCATGGGAACATTAGCTTACAAAAATCAAATTGCATTAAATTCATTGCATTTTAATGTTGCATTGAATTACAACACACAACGTATGTCACTCAATCAAGTACATATGATTGAAGTATCCCCACCATATCGAGTATCAAGATGTGTGTATGCTACCATCTTGTGCTTGAGATACAACCTTGATGTCATATCGTGTATCTATATTGGACATGTGGTGTGACCACATCCTCATATCGTGTTTAGGGTGTATCCCCTATTCCATATTGTGTACTCATATTAGATTGGGTATCACTTAGAATTTATCATCTCAAGTTTGAGATACATGACCTCATATCATTTATGAGCTAGAAGTTTAACCTTATATTGTGTATAAAAGTATAATTGCTTCCATATTGTGCACAAGGTGTGCACCATATCAGGCATAGGGTATATGCCTCATCATGGTATTGTTCATGTAGTGTATACACAATACCATATCGGGTTACCACCTTGGATCAGTATATCAGGTTATAATGTTGGCTAACATATCGGGTTAGCATATTGGGTAGACCATTATGCTCATAACTTTTCATGCCTTCAAGGAAGTAGTACTATCATATATTTGAACGAAAACTAGATAACAGGTTGAGCTCTTTTACAAAAATCCATCATACAAAATGATAGGGTGTATCAGGTTTCATTCTATCATCTAGGGTTTCAACTCTATATCCGATAGAGTATTCAATTAACACTATATCGTGCACGAAGTATGATCTTAACCTTATATTGTGTATAAGGTGTAAGTAGGTACCCCCCATATCGTTCATAAGGTATGCCGCATATTGTTCATGAGGTATCTTCCATCTCTATGTCGAATTACCCGTCATCTTGGGTTTCATATCGGTTTTAAGGTACTTCACCCCATATCGGGTTGTACCATGATGATGTCACCATCACCTTCCTCTAGACAATTATTCTTACTTCCCTAAGACATGGAAAAAAGTCCTAACAACTTATTGGAACTCAAAGGAATATCAATTAATCAAAGGTTTTTTAAATTGAAAGTAGTTCAACAAGTTCAACAATATTGAAAGTGAATAATAACATAGTTGGGTTCAAGTTATATAACCCACCTCTAGAACAAGTTCCAAGATTCAAGATCCAAATATTCATGTTCCCATGGTTGAAGATGAGCTTATCCAAGGTCCAAGGCTTGATCTCTTTAGCACATCCATGATATCTTCACCCCTTGTGGCCGATATCCTTTCTCTATGGCCGATACCAAGATCTAAACTCGACACTCCTTTACTTATGCATGATACTAGGATGGTATGCACGATATCTAAGGGAAGGATGGTAACAAGATCCAAAAATTCTACTATTAGGTGAAGAGAATGGTATTTATACTTGTGGTTTATGTAAAAGAGTGTAAGAGGTGCCATCTTCTTAAGCCACTAAGTGCCACATGGCCATGCATGGATTGACACATGTACTTGCATGCATCCTATCTTTATCTTGCCATGAAAAATAAGAACTTAAGGATAATGCAAGGGATAAGGGTCGTCCCTTTTGTTATCTTCTAGGGCAAGTTACTTCCACTCAAATTATTATTATATTCATAATTCAACACAACCTTTTACAAAGAAGAAAAATTGCAAACTGATATCTATTGCTTTATTGAGGTGCCTAGCTCATCATTGACAAAACCAAGAATCAACAAACTAATACGAGACTCCTCTATGGGTCCTTGGCCAATAGGGACTCCTATATCAATTCTACAACTCGATATAACTCATACAAAGATATCAACTATACAACTTCCTTGGTCTTTTCATCACTAAGAGTGCTACCACTTTAAAATGATTCAATCATAGTGTCTCCTTATTTCTCTCTCCTCTAGATGACACTAGGAAGGAGTAAGGACACTTTAGAAGTGGTTATTTGCACATCAATCCTTTATTTTGGATAATTTACAATTTGTAGCACAGTTGATGCACAAAGCACTTAGCATTATTCAAACAAGTTCTCACTTTAGAATTTAGGCTTTCCACAAGACACCACTTAGCATCATTCTCTCTCTTATGATGATAAAACACTTAGGGTAAATTCAACATGTGACTTTTGCAATATAACTCCTTATCTTGGGTAAATTGCACTTTACACTCAAACTATCATATAATGCACACATAGTTTGCAATTAAGCTCAATTTTGAAAATAAACTTCACAAAGAGCATTAATTACTTTTCAAAAGATTAGCACAAGTTTGTAAATAACTTAAGCAAAACTTCTAGGGTTAGGCCATAACCCAGGTCAGGGATGTTACCGTTATCAACCCCTAAAAAGGATTTGGTCCCTGAAATCTCAAGAGAAAAGAGAAGGGTACTTCCTCCTCATCTCTTCCTCTAGCTCCCATGTGGCTTCTTCAACGTCATGATGATGCTAAAGAACTTTCACAAGAACTATGTCTTTCTTCTTCAACTTCTTGACTCTTCTATCAAGAATCATCATAGGACCTTCCACATAGGATATATCTTCATTTAATTCTACCGATATAGGTTGCAACACCAACTCCGTATTGGGATGACACTTTCTCAGCATAGACACATGAAACACTGGATGTAGTCTATGTAGCTCAGGCGGCAATTCCAACCTATAAGCTACCTTTCCAATCTGTGTTGTTTCTAGGTAAGGTCCCATAAATCTATGAGCTAACTTACCCTTCTTTCCAAATCTGAGAGCACCTTTCCAAGGAGACCCCTTGAGATACACTTTGTCTCCAACTTGGAATTCTAAAGGTCTACGGCGTTTATCGGCATAAGAATTTTGTCTATCTTGTGCAGCTTTCAACTGTTGTTGTATAACTTTAATCTTTTCAGTTGTTTGTTGCACTAACTCAGGACCTAAAAGTTGGTATTCTCCTATCTCAAACCATCATAATGGAGATCTACAATGTCTACCATATAATGCTTCATATGGTGCCATATCAATACTAGTTTGATAACTATTGTTGTAGGCAAACTCTATTAAGCTCAAGTGTAAGTGCCAACTTGCCACAAATTGAAGAACACATCCTCTAAGAAAGTCCTCCAAAGTCTATATAGTCCTTTTAGACTGTCCATCCATCTGAGGGTGAAAAGTTGTACTAAACTTCAACGGCGTACCCAGGGCTTTATCTAGTCATTCCCAAAAATGACTCATAAACAGGGGACCTCTATCAGACACAATCGTAGCCTGAACTCCATGCAACTGCACTATCTCATCTATGTAGATCTGTGCAAGTTTTTCAGTAGTATAGGTTGTTTTAAGAGGAAGAAAATGTGATATCTTAGTCAATCTATCAACTATCACCCAAATGGAATCATGACTTTTATTCATTCTAGGTAGACCAACCACAAAGTCCTTCATCATGTGATCCCATTTCCCTCGAGGTATAGATAAGGGTTGTAATGTTCCTGTAGGCTTCTAGTATTTTGATATAATTTACTAACACGTCGGACACTACATAACAAACTCATCTACATCTTTCTTCAAACTGAGCCACCAATACATATCTTTTAAATTATGATACATTTTGGTGCTTGTTGGATGCATTGAATACATGGATGAGTGAGCTTCCTCCATTACTAACTTTATTAAGTCATTAGTATCAGGAACTACCATCCTATCATGGTAACAGACTATCCCGTCCTATGACTGATGGAAACTGTCCCGTTTCTCACTGCCCAACTCTGAAGTAATCTGCTGAATCACAATACCATCCTGTTGTGCCTATTTGATTTGTTATTTCAGAGTAGGTTTCACATGCATCTCAGCTAACAATCCAGCTAGCAAAGTTACTTCTAACTGCACATTGATTTGTCTCAAAGAGACAAGCATATCCCGTTTACAACACACTAAAGAATTCAATTGTGTTGTATATGTGGGTGAAGATGAAGACTTCCTACTGAGTGCATCTGCCACTACATTGGCTTTCCCTGGATGATAATCAATGGTACATTCATAGCCCTAACTCCATCCAGCGACGTTGTCTCATATTCAACTCATGTTGTGAGAAAATGTATTTGAAGTTTTTATGGTCTGTGAAAATCTGACATTTTTCTCCATAGAGATTATGCCTCCAGATTTTTAACATGTGAACCATTACAGCAAATTCTAGATCGTGTGTCAGATAATTCTCCTTGTGTTTCTTGAGCTATCGGGAAGCAAAAGAAACTACATGATCACTCTACATCAGCACACAGCCTAGACCATTCTTAGAAGTGTCACAAAAAACAATGTATCCCTTTCCCTGCTCAGGTAAAATCAACACAGGTGCACTAGTCAACTTTTCTTTCAACAACTAGAAAGAATTCTAACACTTGTCATTCCGAAAAAAAGGAACTTCCTTCCTGGTCAACCTGGTTAGAGGTAATGCTACAGAACTAAAATCTTTAATAAACCTTCTATAGTAACCTGCCAAACCTACAAAACTGTGAATCTCAGCCGATCTCTTGGGTTGCTCCCACTCCAAAACAGACTCCACTTTCTTAGGATCAACACGAATACCTGAAGCAGATATAACATGTCCAAGAAAAGATACTTCTGACAACCATAATTCACACTTGCTAAACTTAGCATATAACTTGTATTGTCTCAATAAAGTCAAGGCTTGGCGAAGGTGTTGTTCATGTTGTTGACCGTCTCTACTGTAAATCATGATTTCGTCTATGAAAACCACTATAAATTGATCAAGGAATGGCCGGAAGATCCTATTCATCAATTCCATGAAAGCAGTTGGTGCATTAGTTAGTCCAAATGACATAACTACAAACTCATCATGACCATACCTTGTCCTAAAGGCTGACTTATGTATGTCACTCTCTTTGATATGTAACTGATTGTATCATGACCTTAGATCTATCTTATAGAACATTGTTGCACCATACAACTAGTCAAACAGATCATCTATCCTTGGCAGAGGATATTTGTTCTTTATAGTCACTTTGTTAAGCTTCCTATAGTCTATACATAGTCTCATAGACCCATCTTTCTTTTTATCAAAAAGAACTGGAGAACCCCATGGAGAAGTACTTGGTCGAATGAAACCTTTCTCAAGTGACTCCTATAACTATTTCTTGAGTTCTACCATCTCATCCGGATCCATTCTATAAGGTGTTTGGGCTATGGGTTGCGCACCCAGAATTAGATTAATCTCGAAATCAATCTCTCGGGGTGGAGGAATATTTGGAAATTCTTAAAGAAACACATCCTCAAATTCCCTAAAAATCGGAACTTCTGAAAGACTAGGGCTCTCTGCTCTGGTGTCTACCACATATGCCAAGAATGTGAAGCATCCTTGTCACATCAACCTCTCAGCTACCATGGCCGATACCAGACATGTTGGAAGAATATTTATGTCCCCCTGAAAGACCCATGTCTTATCACCGTGTATAAACATAGCTTGCTTGGAACCAGAATCCAAGACAACCTTATACTTTTCTAGGGTATCCATACCAAGAATTACATCAAACTCATACATATCAAGTGGTATGAGATCCATCTAAATGTTATGTTCTGAGAAAGAATGAACACAGGGAGACCATACCTCCCATAACACTATAGATCTGACTAACAGAGTTTCTAATAACAGATTATACATTCTACGATTGATAGTCATATTGCAGTCATGAATCACTTCTCAGGTGATAAAGGAATGTATAGCACCCGGATCAATCAAAACAGATATGAAACAAGATGAAGAAATATCAAAATGAAACAATTCCATCTGACCTGTCATGACTCATGGTTAA
Organism: Alisma plantago-aquatica; assembly: GCA_963693085.1. Classification (NCBI taxonomy): domain Eukaryota; kingdom Viridiplantae; phylum Streptophyta; class Magnoliopsida; order Alismatales; family Alismataceae; genus Alisma; species Alisma plantago-aquatica. The sequence continues at coordinate 1,775,009,978 of OY856409.1, forward strand.
CCACTGCCTCCAGCTGATTCATAGCATAGAATCTCGTCATTGCATGTTGTCGACCACGTGCTCAGTTAGCTGGTGTAGATGATCATACTTGGGATGCTTGTCCATGTCCTCGAGTGACACTACTAAACTTCTGTCTCTAAGGGCCATGTTGACTCTGCCTCGGCAGTTGTGTTACTTCCACGTCTCTAATTGGACAATCCTTTATCATATGTCATGTCTTCCTACACCTGTAGTAGACTTTGCCTTCCCATTGCAACCTAGGTGGTCCAGTCACTGACATTGATGTTGAGCTATGGGCTCTACTTGGCGGAAAACTATGACCTCTACCTCTATTGGACACCTACAACATCTAAGCACTGAACCTCTATGGTTCTACTGGTGCAGTAAACCTTGGTTTCTAAAAACTTCCAGACCTCTGCCCTAGAACTATGCAGGTACTTTCCTATTGTTCACCTATCGTTTCTCAGTGATGGACCTCTCTATCTACCTAACTGACTCCACAAAGGTGGCAAACCTCTCTCTATTCTCTCGAGTAGATACAGGTGTGGTTAACTCAGCATTCAAGCCTTTCTCTAAATGTTGAATTCTCTCCTCATCTATAGTATCCATATGTGGACAAAACCACAGAAGCTCCATAAATTTAGCTTCATACTCACTAACTGAAATGACCGCCACCAAACTGATAGCTAAATCGTCACTAATAATGCAGAATAACCATAAACATCAGATTAACAAAAATCACTAAAATTTAAAACCATTTTTTTTGCAAAGAGATCCATTTCCTCGAAAAATCTTAATGAAAGAACCAAAACTTTATATACATCAGTGTTGACATTGTACACAGACTATACCATCACATCTTGAGGTTAACATATAATAGTTGCTTTGTCAAAACATGTACTGAATCAACATAAAACCTCGAGGCATACAAGCCAAAATCCTGGATCGTTCATAAAACCATCACATACTAAATTCAAGGACGTAAGAATACAAAGATGACACATATGACTTCTATCTACAAGACACGATAGACAACACACTCAACCTGAGATATTATTGTTGTCCCTCCTGTTGTTGTCCTTCCTATATAGAACGGTCTCTACCTCGTTGTGCACGTCCACCTAAAAATTATGGATCCTATAGGGTGATACAATTGTCCCAACGAGATAAATAATTCTCTGCCAACAATGTTATTATCACAGGTAAACAGTATAAAACTGAGCATAGGTTCTTTTATACTAATAAGCAAGGTTAATCACTATGGATAAGAAGATTATAACATTCTCATCTTTTAAATCATTGCAACTGTCTATGATAGAGAAGTAAATCATCTATTCACTTTATAAGGAATATGAAGAACATGTGTATCATTTACCCATCATAATATACCAACATATCAAGCTTATCCTGTAATAATATTATCATGGTATGATATCATTAATCAATCTCATTTCTATCTGTTGGCCTCAGCCAATTTGCTAACCATGTATTGTTCTTGTAAGAGTTCAACTAGGTATTTGATTGTACCAATCCTGAGATCACAGCCAGGTATTAGACACTGCCAATCTTGATAGAGTTCATCCAGGTATTGGATTGTACCAATCATGAGGTCATAGAGTTCATCCAGGTATTGCATTGTACCAATCCTGAGATCATAGAGTTTAGTCAGGTATTGGACTGTACCAATCCTGAGATCATAGTCAGGTATTGGACTCTGCCAATCCTGATAGAGTTCAGCCATGTACTGGATTGTACCAATCTTGAGATCATAGAGTTCAGCCAGATATTGGATTGTACCAACCCTGAGATCATAGCCAGGTATTGGACTCTGCCAATCCTGATAGAGTGCAGCCAGGTATTGGATTGTACCAATCCTGAGATCATAGAGTTCAGCCAGGTATTGGATTGTGCCAATCCTGAGATCACATCCAGGTATTGGATTGAACCAATCCAGTGACATTACATCCAAGTATTAGACTATACCAATCCTATGAGATCATGGTCATTTTGCTAAGGGTTCTATAGGAGTTGGAATACATTTATGTTTCCCTTTCACTTTTATTATGGGACATCAATCCCTTCAACTCATCACTGAATATCACATCACTTTTACTAGGCATTATATCTCAGTCAAACCATCACACACGTTCACATCCTTTATGTGATACAAGTATTCTTATGTCTCATTTTAGCATATTCAAAACATTATAGACCTTATTTGGATATGCCAATAACGTATGTGTGACCAAGATTTCATTATTATCCTTGTGACCATTTATTATTATTATTATGTTATAGGGTTCCTAATTACCTGGTTTATTTTGAACATTACCATCTCTTACATCAATTTCTGGATAAACATCTTGTCACCTCTCACTAGGCAACAACTATTTGCATGGCTCACAAGGCCATTAAAAATCTTGTCACCTCTCACTAGGCAAAAACTATTCACATGGCTCGCAAGGCCATTAAACATCTTGTCATCTCTCACTAGGCAACAACTATTCACATGGCTCGCAAGGCCAATAAACATCTTGTCACCTCTCTCTAGGCAACAACTATTATGGTTAGGGTTTCCCTTTATAGACGAATAGGGTTTAAATTTAATATTATCAATCCAAACCCCAATTTATTGCTCCACACATCTAGGAACATACATTGATATCAAAAGTATTCAATCATACTTATTTATTCTCATCATTTATCATTAAATGCTTATCAACACAAAGTATGAGTTTCTCTCTCATCCTTACTAGGATATTAATTACATCCTACTTTATTACCTTGGCTCAACCTTCTCTCAAGGTATGTTAGCCTACACTTATCAAAGTGCATTATACTCATTACATCTTAATGTAACAATTGGCATGACACACTTCATGTGTTACCCATCCAAGTATATTAGATTTGAGGTGCATCAAGGTGTATCAACCTTGAGGTGTTGGATATAGTATTTATCATGCCTTGATGTATCACTTCCCTCATCACTTTTATCTTACTTAAGTTCATCAACTTATCTTGTATTAGGGTATCTCCCATCCTAATACTCCATGCACTAACTCATCACGTTTATCATGTAGTGTATTGGCCATACGTCACACATTTGAATTACCCGACTATCATCAAGTGATATGGACTCATCTCGATTTAAGCCATTGTTGGTATAGGGTTGACCATTATCAACCACTTTAGATGTTTCACCTATCAGGGTATTAGCTATGCCATTACTTGGTGTTATACTCATCACTCCTAAGAGTATTTCGCCCTCACCTTTACAAGGTGTATAGGATTGAATCATGTATGTCAAGTTGAACACATGTATTGGGTTAGGTGTATATTGGGATAGGCATCATCATATCCCTCATACCTTTACCCATCAAGGTATCAAACTTACCAATCATATAGTGTATCACCTTCACCATACATGGGTGTGACATCCTCACCTCACTTGAAGATATTCACCACATCCTACTTTAATGTATTGGCCATCACATGTTCTAGGGTATTAACCACCTTACCACTTTTGTCATCTACTATATTGGGTTACCCACCATATCGTTTTAGAGATGTGTGCTCAATGCCATATCGTCCAAGAGGTGTGTTCTTAACCTAATATCGGTTTAGAAGTGTATGATTACTTACCATATCACCTTAGAGGTGTATGTGTGCTTACCATATCGGGTAAGAGGTGTATGCTTTCTTACCATATCGGGTAAGAGGTGTGTGTGTGCTTCACACCATATCGGGCAAAGAGGTGTGTGTGTGCTTCACACCATATCAGGAAAAGAGGTGTATGCTTGACCTCATATCATCCAAGAGGTGTATACTACACTACCAAATTGTGCAAGGAAGTATAAACTCATATCCATATTGTTTTAGTGGTGTATGTACATCACCATATCGGGTTAGAGGTGCTTGCTTGTGTGCTTGAACCCGATATCACTTTGTAAGGTGATACCATCATCTTCAAGCTCTAGATAATCATTCTACTTGTTCTAGTAAAAGGATAACAGTTCTAAGAAACTACTAGAACTCATAGATATATCAAGTATTCAAGAAAATCTCAGAATCAAAAGTAGATCATCAAATATAGCAAGAAAGATGGTGAATAATAACATGTTTGGGTTCAAGTTATATAACTCACCTCAAGAACAACTTCAAAGCTCCAAGCTCCAAAGCTTCACGTTCTTAAGGTTGAAGATGACTTATCAAATGTCCAAGGCATGTTCGCAACTCCTTCACATACAAGGAATCACCATAGTTAAGAACTTGGTGAAGAAGAAAAGAAAGAAAGATCATAACCCTAGATCCATGCTTCAATCCAAGGTTGAAGATGATCATGGCCTCACCTTAGGGTTAAGACTTGAGCTCCTTCTTTCTCCTTAGCACCTTGCATGATACCTCACTACTCATGCATGATATGCCCTTACTTGTGGCCAATATCACTTCATTTGGCCGATATCAACTTGCTATAGCTGATATCAACATTCTATGGCTGATATCACTTGCTATGGCCGATACCAAAGGCCCATGCATGATACCACTTCACCTATGCACGATAACAAGACTCTATGCACGATATCTAAGAGAAAGGAGGTGTTAGGATTCGAAAAATTCACTAAGGGGTGAAAGGAAGGGTATATATACTTGAGGTTCATGGGAGAGAGTGTAAGAGGTGTCATCACCTTACTACTAGTAGGTGCCACATGGACATTCATGGTTTGACACATGTACTTGCATGCAGAATAAAAACTTGAGTATAATGCAAGGGATAAGGTTCGGGCCCCTTTGGTTATCTTCTAGGACAAGCCACTTCCACTTGCATTATTATATTCACAATTCAATGCAACCTTTCCCAAGGAAAGTTGCAAGCCGATATCCATTGATTTATTGAGGTGCTTAGCTCGTTGTTGCAAAGGAAAAGAGTTAACAACATGATATGGGGGTCTCCTTTTTGGCTCCTTGGCTGATAGGGACTCCCATTTAACACTACAACCTGATACACTCAATACAAGCTCAAATTAGGGTTTCCATTCAACCCCTTTCTTGGTCTTTTCATCACCAAGTATACTACCACTCATAAATGATTCAACGTGGTATATCATTCATTTTCTCTCCTATAAATGATACATAGAGGAATTAGGAACCCTCTAGAGGTGGTAATTTTCATATCAACCCTACATCTTGGGTAAATTACAATTTGTACCAAAATTGGTGCACAAGGTACTAGCATTATTCAAACAAGTTCAAACTTGGTATTTAGGCTTTCCACAAGCCACCACTTTGCATCATTCTCTTTCTTATAATGCTAAAACAATTATGGCACGTTCAACATGTGACATATTGTAATATAAACCCTCATCTTGGGTAAATTGCACTTTGGTCCAAAATCAAAGGAACATTGCTCAAACGGCATTCAATTAGGACCAAACTTTGAACATAAGTGTGTCACCTGATAACAAAACACCTTAGAGGATTATATTAAATTTATAAGAAACTTACTTAGCTAAAACAAATAGGGTTACCTCGTAACCCAGGTCAGGGTCATTACACTAACCTTTGTCGGTCCCTGTCTAATCCGCTCAAACTGTGAAATCTTCTCATTCAGATAAGTCTTGGGAAAGTATCTACTGACAAACTCTCGTCAGAATTCCTGCCATCCGACCTCAACACCAGGTCTTTTCTCTTCTTCAATGGCCCACCAATGGCCAACGCTTCCTTTCAGAAGGAACACAGCTTGCTTAACTTTATCAGCCTCTGGAATGTCAAGGATCCTAAAGGATTTTTCTATCTCAATAAGCCATGAATCTGCGTCTACTGGGTCAATTGTACCAGCATATTCAATGTCTCCTACCTGGTGCAACCACTCAAAGGCATTATCAGATCTATGTCCCTCACTGGAAACTAGTACCCTAGGTGTTGGTGCTAGTATCCGATCTGCCATATGCATCATCATATTCATGATCTGTCAAAAAAGAGCATGAAATGTTGGGTTTTCTAGCATAACTTGGTCAAGCTGGGGATTCTCAGGCACTGGTTCTTCTCTAACATGATCCCTTGCACCACCTCCTCGTGTAGCAACACTACTCTCAACATGTTCTTCGTGCGCTCTAGCCATCTTTCAGTTTTACTTCTTCTCCTATATGAGGAGAAGTCACTATAAGATCAACTGGAGGACACTAGAATAGACTCAATGAACTTAATCCTATGTCTCTATAGACTCAACGAACCTTAAGCTCTGATACTAAAACATTGTGACAACCTGATAACAAATCAATCCATCACCAATAGTATTCGTGGAATAACCATAGGCAGCAGAATTAACAAAGATCACTACGAATTAAAACCATTTTGCACATAGATCCTCTTCCACGAAACTCTTACTAAAAGAACCAAAACTTTATATTCATCATGGTTCATATTGTACATACATTGTACTGTCTCAGCTTGAGGATAACAAGTACCAGTTGCTTTACTTAGATATATACAACAACAACATAAAACCTCGAGGTAATCAAACCAAAATCTCAAGTCCTTCATAAAAACCACTAAGAACTATCTCCCAAGGACTTGAGAGTACAAAGACAACACATAGGACGTCTATCTACAACACACGACAGACAGTACACTCAACTTGAGCTACAACTGCTATCCCTGTTGATGTGGTCCTTCTTCTACAATTCGGTTTCTACTTCCTCGTCCGCATCCACTAAAAATTATGGATCCCATGGGGTGAGACTATTGTCTGAGCGAGAGATATAACTCTCTACCAGCAATATTATTATCACAAGAAATAGTATAAAACTTAGCAGAGGATACTTTATGCAAGTAAGCAAGTATATTTTTAGTATATTGCATTAACATTGATAACAGAGTTATAAGTCATCTATTTGTTTTATAAGGAATATGAAGAACATGTATAACATCTATCTACTAAGATGTATAAAAGCAATGAGGCATCAACCAATGTTTTCCATATTCGATCCTTAAGCAAATACGCTACACGGTTGATTACATGTTCACATTCATACTTATGCCCAGAGGAGATGAGGTATACCTCTCATGATCCAACCGACCATGACTACATTAAGCATTAGTACCATACAAGGTCAGTGGCAGAGCCAGCTGCCAAGACCTAACCTATCTCAGTCAGTACAAGGTATACTGGTAACTTTGTTATAGAGTTACATCCACAGCATGTACTCTCTTCGGGAGAAGACCAATGAGCTTTCCCAGATTATTTTTCATCAGGAAGTCCACTGAGCGATCCTGGTTTAGTTTCATCAGGAAGACCACTAAGCAATCCTAGTTTAGTTGGGGAGTCCACTGAGAAACCCCTATTTAGTTAGGGAGTCCACTGACAACCCCAGTATAATAATTACATATTCAAAAATATGTATACCGAGTCAAACTCATTTCACCATTCAGCAAATCCTGACACTAAATGGATCTATGGTCTGGGCAACTACATGATAACATTTAACTTGATTAATTAAGCGTATTACAGTATCTTTTAGCATCAATCAAGTTGCAAGCAAGAATTATATCAGATGCTACAAAAAATGATATAATATGTTTATCAAGTACTTTCATGATTCTTTGGAACACATATAACACTTAGAATTTCCATCTCTTATCCTCATCATGCCTAGGTATTCAAATCCTTAATTCATCACTAAGTATTGTTACCACTTATCAGGTAACCGCTACCTTTAGGTCATCAGAACAAGGTATTAATTAACATAGTTCACAAAGCTCATTAAATTTGTATCATATAAACATCATAGCTCTTACTTAGATATGCTCATTACCTCATGATACATGCATGGTTAGAATATCAAATGCATGCCATTACCATGCAATGCAAAAGAAACACATTCTTCCCATTAAATTAGGGTTAGGGTTTCCCTTCATCAACCGATTAGGGTTTCAAATCATCTCATCACCCATTTGTAGGGTTAATATTTACCTTTATTAACCAGGTTTCAAGATATTGTCATAAAATATTAAGCCCTAATTCATACTCCATTCATAGTAGGACTATCAACATATACTTATTACATGAGTATCATTTGAATCTTAGTTTCTCTCTCATTCTCACTAGGATGTTGATTGCACCATACTTTTACTAAGTTGGCTCAATTCTCATCTTAGGGCAAATTAGCTTGCAACTATCAAATTGCATTAAATTCATTGCCTTTTAATGTTGCATTTAATTACAACACACAACATATGTCACTCAATCAAGTACATATGATTGAAGTATCCCCCCCATATCTGGTATCAAGATGTATGTATGCTACCATATTGTGCATGAGATACAACCTTGATATCAGTGTATCTAATTTGGACATGTGGTGTAACCACATCCTCATATCATGTTTAGGGTGTATCCCCTATTCGATATCATGTACTCATATTGGATTGGGTATCACTTAGAATTTATCATCTCAAGTTAGAGATACATTACCTCATATCGTTTATGAGCTGGAAGTTTAACCTTATATCATGTATAAAAGTATACTTGATGTCATATCATGCACTAGGTGTGCACCATATTGGGCATAGGGTATATGCCTCATCATGGTATCCTTCAAGTAGATATCGGGTTACCACCTTGGATTGGTATATTGGGTTATCATGTTGGCTAACATATCCGGTTAGCATATTGGGTAGACCAGATTGCTCATAACTTTTCATGCCTTTAAGGAGTCAGTATTATCATATTTTTGAATGAAAAATAGATATCAGGTTGAGTTCTTTCACAACAATCCTTCATACAAAATGATAGCGTGTACTGAGTTTCATTCTATCATCTAGGGGTTCAACTCTATATCAGATAGAGTATTCAATTAACACTATATCATGCATGAAGTATGATCTTAACCTTATATCATGTATAAGGTGCAAGTAGGTACCTCCCATATCATTCATAAGGTATGCCTCATATCGTTCATGAGGTATCACCCATCTCTATGTCGGATTACCCATCATCTTGGGTTTCATATCGGTTTTAAGGTACTTCACCCCATATCAGGTTGTACCATGATGATGTCACCATCATCTTCCTCTAGACTATTATTCTTACTGCCCTAAGACATGGACAACAGTCCTAACAACTTATTGGAACTCAAAGGAATATCAATTAATCAAAGTTTTTCGAAATTGAAAGTAGTTCAACAAGTTCAACAATATTGAAAGTGAATAATATCATAGTTGGGTTCAAGTTATATAACCCGCCTCCAGAACAACTTCCAAGATTCTAGCTCCAAATCTTCACATTCCCAAGGTTGAAGATGAGCTTATCCAAGGTCCAAGGCTTGATCTCTTTAGCACTTTCATGATATCTTCACCCCTTGTGGCCGATATTGCCTTGCTAGGTTGATATCACCTTGTTTGACTGATATCCATTCTCTATGGCTGATACCAAGATCAAAACTCGACACTCCTTTACTTATGCACTATACTAGGATGGTATGCATGATATCTAAGGGAAGGATGGTAACAAGATCTGAAAATTCTACTAATAGATGAAGAGAATGGTATTTATACTTGTAGTTTATGTAAAAGAGTGTAAGAGGTGTCATCTTCTTCTGCCACTAAGTACCACATGGCAATGCATTGATTCACACATGTACTTGAATGCATCCTATCTTTATCTTTCCATGAAAAATAAGAACGTAAGGATAATGCAAGGGATAAGGGTCATCCCTTTTTTTATCTTCTTGGGCAAGTAATTTCCACTCACATTATTATTATATTCATAATTCAACACAACCTTTTCCAAAGAAAAAAATTTGCAAACCGATATCTATTTCTTTATTGAGTTTCCTTGTCCATCATGGATAGAAACAAGAATCAACAAACTGACAGGAGACTCCTCTATTTCTCCTTGGCTGATAGGGACTCCTATATCAAGTCTACAACTCGATATAACTCATACAATGATATCAACTATACAACTTCCTTGGTCTTTTCATCACTAAGAGTGCTACCGCTCTAAAATGATTCAATGATAGTGTCTCCTTATTTATCTCTCCTCTAGATGACACTAGGAAGGAGTAAAGACACTTTAGAAGTGGTAATTTACACATCAACTGTTTATTTTGGATAATTTACAATTTATACCACAATTGATGCACAAAGCACTTAGCATTATTCAAACAAGTTCTTACTTTAGAATTTAGGCTTTCCACAAGCCAACACTTAGCATCATTCTCTCTAATATGATGTTAAAACACTTAGGGTACATTCAACATGTGACATTTGCAATGTAACCCCTTATCTTGGGTAAATTGCACTTTACACTCAAATTATCATATAATGCACACATAGTTTGCAATTAAGCTGAAACTTGAAAATAAACTTCACAAAGATCCTTGATTACTTTTCAAAAGATTAGAACAAGTTTGTAAATAACTTACTTAAGCAAAAATTCTAGGTTTAGGCCATAACCCAGGTCAGGGATGTTACATTTCTAGAGTGTCCATCCCTAGAATTACATCAAACCCATGCATTTCAAGTGGTATAAGATCCACTTGAATGTTGTGTTCTGAGAAAGAAAGAACACAAGGACATAATACCTACTGCAACACTGTAGATCCAACTAATGGAGTTTCTAATAACATATTATCCATTCTACGATTGACAGTTATATAGCAGTCATGAATCACTTTTCGAGTGATAAAGGAATGCATAGCACCCAAATCAATCAAAACAGATACAAAACACGATGAAGACATATCAGAATGAAATAATTCCATCTGACATGTCACAACTCGTGGATTAACCACCACCTCTGACTGATTCATAGCATAGAATCTCATTGTTGCTTATTGTCGACCCCATGCTTTGTTAGTTGGTGTAGACGATCCTTCTTGGGACGTTTGTCCACGTACTCGTGTGCCACTACTGAACTATTGTCTCTAAGAGCCTTGTTGACTCTGCCTCAGTGGTTAGGTTACTTCTATGTCTCTAACTAGACAATCCTTTATCATATGTCATGTATGCCTACACCTGTAGATGACTCTCTCCTCCAATTGGGACCTAGATGGTCCTGTCACTGACATCGATGTTGAACTATGGGCTCCACTTGGTGGAAAACTACAGCTTCTACCTCTGTTGGACGTCTATTGTGTCTGAGCAATTAACCTATGTGGTTCTACTGGTGCAGTAAGCCTTGGCTTCTTAAAACATCTACACCTCTTCCCCTGGAACTCTGCACGTGCCTTTCTACTGTTCATCTCATGTTTCTTTGTCACGGACCTCTCTATATGCCTAACTGACTCCACAAAGGTGGAAAACCTCTCTCTATGCTCTAGAGCAGATACATGTGTGGTTAACTCGGCGCTCAACCCTTTTTCAAAACCTTGAATTCTCTCCTCATCTATAGTAGCCATGTGTGGACAAAACCACAGAAGCTCCATAAATTTAGCTTCATCTTGCTAATCTTCATTGGTCCTTGTCTAATCTGCTCAAACTGTGAGATCTTCTCATCCAGATAAGTCTTGGGAAAGTATCTACTAACAAACTCTCATCAGAATTCCTACCATCCATCCTCAACACTAGGTCTTTTCTCTTCTTCAATGGCCCACCATGGCCAGGGCTCCCTTTGAGAAGGTACAAAACATGCTTAACTTTATCAGCCTTTGGAATTTCAAGGATCCTAAATGTTGTCTCTATTCAGTAAGCCATTAATCTATGTCTGCTGGGTCAGCTGTACCAACATATTCAGTGGATCCTACCCAAGGTAACCGCTCAAAGGTCTTACCTGATCCATGTCCCTCATTGGGAACTGGTATCTTAGGTGTTGGTGTTGGTATCCGGTGATCCATATGTGTCATTGTAGTCATCATCTGCCCAAAAAGAGCATGAAAGGCTGGGTTTTCTAACATAGCTTGGTCAAGATGGGGATTCTCAAGCACTGGTTCTTCTCTAGCCTGATCCCTTGCACCACCTCCTAGTGCAGTAACACTACACTCAACAGCATGTTCTTCGTGCACTCCAGCCATCTCTCAGTTCTATTCTCTTGTATGAGGAGAAGTCACTATAAGATAAACTGGAGGACACTAGAATAGGCTAAACAAACTTAATCTTATGTCTCTGTAGACTCAGCGAACCTTAGGCTCTGATACCAAAACTTTGTGATGACTCGATAACAAATCAAGCCATCACCAGTAAAATCACAGAATAACCATAAGCAGTGGAATTAACAAAATGACTAAGAATTAAAACTATTTTACAAAGAGATCCTCTTCCAAGAAACTCTTACAGAATGAACCAAAACTTTACATACATCATGGTTCATATAGTACATACATTGTATCATCACATCTCTAGGATAACAAGTAACAATTGATGTACTTTAACATATACATCAGCAATATAAAACCTCGAGGCATTCAAGCCAAAATCTCAAGTCATTCGTTAAAAAAACCACTAAGAAATAACTCTCAAGGACCTGAGAGTACAGATACGACACATAGGACTTCTATCTACAAGACATGATAGATAGTACACTCAACTTGAGTTATTACTATTGTCCTTACTGATATGGTCCTTCCTCTACAGTCCAGTTTCTACTTCCTTGTCCAAATTGTGGATCCCAAGGGGTGAGACTATTGTCCTAGCGAGAAATATAACTCTCAGCCAACAATATTATTATCAAAGGAAATAGAATAAAACTAAGCAGAGGATACTTTATGCAATAAGCAGGTTTATTTTTAGTGCAAAGCAATAGCATTGATAAGATAATTCAATTGTTCCTAATAGAGTTATAAATCATCTATTTGTTTTATAAGGAATATGAAGAACATGTATAACATCTTTCAACTAAGATGTATAAAATTAATAAAGCTTGAACCAATGTTTTCCGTATTCGATCCTTAAGCAAATACGCTACACGGCTAATTACATGTTCATAATCACACTTATGCCCAAAAGAGATGAGGTATACCGCTCATGCTCCAACCGACCACTATTAAGTCCAAATCGGTACCATACAAGGTAAGTGGTAGAGCTAGCTATCAAGACCTCACCTATCTCGGTCAGTACGAGATAACTAGTAGGACATCTTGTGTCTACTACAATTATATTACTAGGGTTTACTGGTATCTTTGCTATAGAGTTACAGCCACAACATGTACTCTCTTTGGGAGAAGACCACTAAGCTTTCCCAGATTATTTTTCATCAGGAAGTCCACTGCGCAATCCTGGTTTAGTTTCATCAGGAAGTCCACTGAGCAACCTGGTGTAGTTGAGGAGTCCACTGAGAAACCCCTGATGTAGTTGGGGAGTCCACTGAGCAACCCCAATATATTTTACATATTCAATAATATGTATACCAAGTTAAACTCATTTCACCATTCAAAAAATGCTAACAGTGAATGGATCTACGGTCTAGGCAACTACATGATAACATTTATCTTGATTAATTAAGTGTATTACAATATCTTTTAGCATCAATCAAGTTGCAATATATCAGATGTTATAAAAGAAAAGTATAACATGTTTATCAAGTACATTCATGATCTTTGGAACACATATACACTTAGGATCTCAATCTCTTGTCATCATCATGCTTGGGTATTCAACCCTTAGTTCATCACCAAGTACTGTTACCACTTATCAGGTAACCATTATCTCTAGGTCATCAGACCAAGGTAAACATTATACTTGTTGCACCAATAATTCACATAGTTCACAAAGCCCATTAAACCTGTATCATATAAACATCATAGCTCTTACTTAGATATACTCATCACCTCATGATACCTTCATGGTTAGCATATCATGCTAACAATAATATCAAATACATTTCATAACCATGCAATGCAAAAGAGATGCATCCTCCCTATTATTTAGGGTTAGGATTTCCCCTTCATTAACCAATTAGGGTTTCAAATACTCTCATCACCCATTATTAGGGTTAAGATTTACCCTTATTAACCAATTAGGGTTTAAAGATCACATCATAAGATATTAAGCCCTAATTCATACTCCATTCATAATAGGAGAATTAAACATATACTTATTACATGGTTAGCATTCAAATATTAGTTTCTCTCTCATCTTCACTAGGATGTTGATTACATCGTTCTTTCATTTAGCTCAATTCTACTCTTTAGTTTCATTAACTCAAAATTATGAAATTGCATTAAACTCATTATGTCTTAATGTTGCATTTGACACAACAAATAACATGTATCACTCAATCCAGTACCTTGGTTTGAGGTATTCCCATCATATCAGGTATCAAGGTATATATAGGCTACCATATCATGCTTTAGATGAAACCTTATCAGCATGTCATGCATTTATATCGGGCATGTGGTGTAACCACATCACCATATTGTGTTTAGTGTGTATCCCCTAATATCATAACGTATACCCATATCGGGTTGGTTGCCACTTAGATTTTATCATCTCAAGTTAGAGACCCTTATCCTCATATCATGTATGAACTCAAAGCTTGACCTCATATCGGGTATAGGGCATATTTGATACCATATCATGCACAAAGTGTACACCATGTCGGGCATAGGGTATATGCTTCATCATGGTATCGTTGTAGTAGTATATACCCAATACCATATCGGGTTTCTATGATGGATTATCATATCGGGTTACCATGTTGGTTGACATATCGCGTTAGCATATTGGGTAGACCATTATGCTCATATCCTTTCATACCTTCAAGGATCAGTTCTATCATATGTTTGAACGACAAGTTGGATATCAAGTTGATCTCTTTCACAAACAATCCTTTAAACAAAATGATAAGGGTGTGTCCAGTTTCATTCTATCATCTAGGGTTTCAACTCTATATCAGCTAGAGTGTTCAATTAACACTATATCATGCATTAGGTATGATATTAACCTCATATCGTGTATACAGTATAAGTAGGTACCTCCCATATAGTTCATGAGATATATCCCATATCGCTCATATGGTATCATTCATCACTATATCGAGTTACCCATCATCTTGGGTTCCATATCGGGTTTAAGGTACTTCAACCCTATATTGGGTCGTACCATGATGATGTCACCATCATCAACCTCTAGACTATTATTCTTACTGCCCTAAACCATGTACGATAGTCCTACATATGTTTGTAACTCAAAGGAACATCAATTAATAATAAGAACTCGAAATTGAAAATAGATCAACAAGTTCAACGATATTGAAGGTGAATAATAACATGGTTGGGTTCAAGTTATATAACTCGCCTCTTGAACAACTTCAAAGCTCCAAGCTACAAGTCTTCATGCTCCCAAGGTTTAAGATGAGCTTATCAAATTCCAAGGCTTGAGCTTCTTATCACTTTGCATGATATCTTCACCACTTGTGGCTGATATCACCTTGCTAGGCTGATATCACCTTGCTAGGTCGATATCCCTTCTCTGTGGCCGATACCAAGGCTTTAAACTCGACACTCCTTCACATATGTCTGATACCAAGGTGTTGTGCATGATATCTAAGGGAAATATGATAGTAAGATCTGAAAATTCTACTAATAGGTGAAGGGAATGGTATTTGTAGTTGTGGTTTATGTAAAAGAGTGTAAGAGGTGTCATCTTCTTTAAGCTACTAAGTGCCACATGGCCATGCATAGATTGACACATATTCTTGCATGCATTCCATCTTTATCTTGCCATGCAAAAATAAAAACTTGAGGATAATTCAAAGGATAAGGGTCACCCCCTTTAGTTATCTTCTAGTGCAAACTACTTCTACTCACATTATTATTATATTCATAATTCAATACAACCTTTTCCAAAGAAAAGTTGCAAACTGATTCATATAACTTTATTGAAGTGTTTATCCTGTCATGGCCTTTGACATGAATCAACGAACTGATAAGAGACTTTCTCTATGGCTCCTTGGCCGATAGGGACTCCTTTTTCAAGTCTTCTACTTGATATAACTCATGCAAAGATTTCTACTATACATTTTCCTTTGTCTTTCTATCACCAAGAATGCTACCACTCCAAGATGTTTCAAACATAGTGTCTCCTTCTTTATCTCTCCTCTATATAATACTAGGAAGGAGTAGGGACACTCTTAGAAGTGGTAATTTGCACATCAACCCTTCATTTTAGATAATTTACAATTTGTACCAAAATTGGTGCACAAAGCACTTTGTATTATTTCAACAAGTTATAACTTGGAATTTTAGGCTTTCCACAAGCCACCACTTAGCATCATTCTTTCTATTGTGATGTTAAAACACTTAAGGTACATTCAACATGTGACGCTTTGCAATATGACCCCTCATCTTGGGTAAATTGCACTTTACACTCAGACTAGCTGAAACTTGAAAATAAACTTCACAAAGAGTCCTAATTACTTTTCAAAAGATTAGAACAAATTTGTAAATAACTTACTAAAGCAAAACTTCTAGGGTTAAGCCATAACCCAGGTCAGGGATGTTACAATTATCAACCCCTAAAAAGGATTTCGTCCCCAAAATCTCAAGAGAAAAGAGAAGGGTACTTCCTCCTCATATCTTCCTCTAGATCCCATGTGGCTTCTTCAATGACATGGTGATGCTAGAGAACTTTCACAAGAACTATGTCTTTCTTATTCAACTTCTTGAATCTTTTGTCAAGAATCATCATAGGACACTCCACATAGGATATATCCTCATTCAATTCAACCTCTATAGGTTGCAACACCATCTCTGTATCAGGATGACACTTTCTCAGTATAGACAAATGAAATACTAGACGTATTGTTTGTAGCTCAGGTGGCAATTCCAACCTATAAGCTACCTTTCCAATCTGTGTTGTCACTGGGTAGGGTCCCATAAATCTAGGAGCTAACTTACCCTTCTTCCTAAATCTGAGAATGCCTTTACAAGGAGAGACTTTGAGATACACTCTGTCTCCAACTTGGAACTCTAAAGATCTATGGTATTTATTAGCATAGGACTTCTGTCTATCTTGTGTAGCTTTCAACTGTTGTTGTATCACTTTTATCTTTTCAGTTGTTTGTTGCACTAATTCAGGACCTAGAAGTTGGAATTCTCCAGTCTTAAACTAGAATAACGGAGATCTACAACATCTACCATATAACGCTTCCTATGGTTCCATATCAATACTAGCCTAATAACTATTGTTGTAGGCAAACTCTATTAAGCTCAAGTGTAAGTCCCAACTTCCTACAAACTGAATAACACATGATCCAAGAAAGTCTTCCAAGGTTTGTATAGTCCTTTCAGACTGTCCATTTGTCTGAGGGTGAAAAGTTGTACTAAACTTTAACTACGTACCCAAGGCTTTATGTAGTCTTTCCCAAAAATGACTTGTAAACTGGGGACCTCTATCAGACAACATTGTAGATGGAACTTTGTGCCAATGCACTATTTCATCTATGTAGATTTGTGCAAGTTTCTCAATAGTATAGGTTGTTTTCACAGGAAGAAAATGTGTTGTCTTAGTCAACCTATCAACTATTACCCGAATGGAATCATGACTTTTAGTTGTTCTAGGTAAACCAACCACAAATTCCATCGTCATGTGATCCCATTTCCATTGAGGTATAGGTAGGGGTTTCAATGTTCCTGCCAGCTTCTGGTGTTCTGCTTTAACTTGTTGACACACCGGACATTGCATAACAAATTCAGCTCCATCTTTCTTCAAACCAAGCCACCGATACATATCTTTTAAGTTATGATACATTTTGGTACTTCCTAGATGCATTGCATACATGGATTAGTGAGCTTCCTCCATAACTAACTTTCTTAAGTTATTAACATCAGGGACTACCATCCTACCATGGTAACAGACTGACCCATCCTCTTCCTACAACAGTAGTTATCAGACTAGTATTGATATGGCACCATATGAAGCAATATATATTAGACGTTGTAGATCTCCATTATGCTGGTATGAGATAGGAGAATATCAACTTCTGGGTCTTGAATTAGTGCAACAGACAACTGAAAAGATTAAAGTAATACATCAACAGTTGAAGGTTGCACATGATAGACGGAAATCATATGCTGATAAATGTCATAGACCTTCAGAATTCGGAGTTGGAGACAGAGTGTATCTCATGGTCTCTCCTTGGAAAGGTGTTCTCAGATTTGGGAAAAAGGGTAAGTTAGCTCCTAGATTTATGGGACCTTACCCAGTGACATCACGGATTGGAAAGGTAGCTTATAGGTTGGAGTTGCCACCTGACCTACATAGACTACAACTAATGTTTCATATATCTATGCTGAAAAATTGTCATCTTGATATAGAGTTGGTGTTGCAACCTATAGAGGTAGAATTGAATGAAGATATATCCAATATGGAAGGTCCAATGATGATTCTTGACAAAATAATCAAGAAGTTGAAAAAGAAAGACATAGTTCTTGTAAAAGTTCTCTGGCATCACCTTGGCATTGAAGAAGCCACATGGGAGCTGGAGGAAGAAATGAGGAGGAAGTACCCTTCTCTTTTCTATTGAGATTTTGGGGACGAAATCCCTTTTAGGGGTTGATAATTGTAACATCCAACCTGGATTATGCCATAATCTGTAAATTTTGCTTAAGTATGTTATTTATAAACTTCTTTTAATCTTATCAAAAGTAATTAAGACTCTCCTTGAGTTTAATTTCCAAGTTTGAGCTTATTTGCCAGCTATTTATGCATTATATGATAGTTTGGGTGTAAATTGCAATTTTTAACATTCTTCAAGTTCTTTAGTATCATAAGAGAGAGAATGATGCCAAGGGGTGGCATGTGGAAAACCTAAAGCTCCAAGTTGGAACTTGTTTGAATAATGCTTGTGCCTTGTGTACCAGTTTTGGTGCAATTTACAATTTACCCAAAATGTAAGGTTGATATGCAAAATACCACCTTTAAAGTGTCCCTACTATCTCTTGGAATCATCTAGAGGAGATATAAAGAAAGAGGCACCATGTTTGAATCATCTTTGAGTGGTAGCATTCTTGGTGATGAAAAGACCAAGAAGAGTTGTATAAGTGAAACCCTAATTTAAGTTGTATTGAGTTGTATCGAGTTGTAGAGCTTATATGGAGATGCTTATCGACCAAGGAGCCATATAGGAGGTCCCTTAACGTTTTATCAATTGTTGGCCTTTCCCATGATGGTTTAAGAACCTCAAGGAGGTGATGGATATCAGTTTGCAACTTTCCTTAGAAAAAGTGTATCGGTTTATGAATAAAGTGATGTTGAGTTGAAATATCTTGCTCAAGAAGATAACTAATGGTTGAAATCTTATCCCTATATTATCCTCAAAAGTTTTGCATGTTAAGATAAATATGTGTGCATGGACACGTGTCAACCATGCATGGACACATGGCACCTAGTAGTGTAAAATGATGACACCTCTTATACACCCTCTCTCTTGAACCTCAATTATATATACCATTCCTTTCAATACTAGTAAATATTTTCGAACCCTATCACTCCATTTCTCTTAGATATTGTGAAAAGAGTTGAGGATCAAGGAGAAGCTAGAGCCATTAAGCTTAAGGTGAATCCATGGTCACCTTCAACCTTGGATAAAGCATGATCTCGGGTTGTGATTCTTCCTTTCTTTTCTTCTTCACCAAGTAATTATCTATGGTGATTCCTTGCATGTAGAGGAGTTGTGAATGAGTCTTCGAACTATGATAAGCTCATCTTCAACCTTGGGAATGTGAATCTTTGGATCTTGGAGCTTGGAGCTTTGAAGTTGTTCTTGATGTGGTTTATATAACTTGAACCCAATCATGTTATTATTCACCATCACTCTTTCCATACTTGATGATCTACTTTCAATTTTGAGTTTTCTTGTATAATTGATGAATCCATGAGCTCTATTAGTGTCATAGTACTGTTGTCCATGAACTAGAATAGTAAGGAATGAAGTCTACAGCTTTATGATGTTGACATCATCATGGCTCAACCCGATATCGGGTTGAAGTACCTCTAACCCGATATGGTGTTGAAACCCAACATGGTAATGTGAAACTCGACATACCTTGGAACCCCACACCCCTATTGGTTTGTACACTCGGTTTGGTTTAGACTAACCTATTTTATAGGCTGTCACTTAACCCATGGTGAAGGGTAGGCCGATACCATGAAGGTTTGAAGAGGTATGAGCATAAGGGTTTAACCCGATATGCAAACCCTAATTTTGAGCAACCCATATGGTGTGAAGCACACATGCCTCTTTGCTAGATATGGAATGAAGCATAGACACACCTCTTTTCCTGATATGGTGTGAGGCATACGCACACCTATTTGCTCGATATGGTGTGAAGCACACACACACCTCTTTGCCCAATATGGTGTGAAGCACACACACCTCTTTTCCGGATATGGTGTGAAGCACACACACACACCTCTTTGTCCGATATGGTGTGAAGCACACACACACACACACACCTCTTTTCCCTATATGGTGGAAGCACCTCAATCCAATATACTTGATTGAGTAACACATGAAGTGTGTTATGTCAAATGATACATCAAGATATATAGAGTTCAATGCATTTTGGTAATTATTGGCCAATGTACCTTGAGAGAAGGATTGAGCCAATTTAATAAAGTATTATGTAATCATTATCCTGGTGAGGACGAGAGAGAAACTCTTACTTTGTGTGTTAGTCATTCAATGAGCATAATATGATACCCCTATATGTGTAGAGCTATGAATTAGGGTTTTGATTCTTGATAATATGAACTTGAAACCCTAATTTGTTAAAGAGGGAAACCCTAACCTTAGTCAGTGAAAAGGGAAACCCTAACCCTAATAGTGGAAAGGTTGTATTTCTCTTATGTTGCATGGTAATGATATGTATTTGATAATTGTTTCTATCATGAAAAACTAACCATGCAGGTATCATGAGATGATGAACATAGCAAGGTATGAGCTATGATGTTATATATGATACATATTAAATGTGCATTGTGAGCCATGTGAAATACTTGTGCAAAAAGTATAATATATATCTGGGTCTGAGGACCTAGAGGTAATAGTTACCTGATAAAAGGTGACAATGTTCAGTGATGAATTAAGGGTTTGAATACCCAGATCTAGCAATCATGATGATGATAATGTTAAGGGATGAGAATTCCCAATAATGTGATAAGGGACTGAGATCTTGAGTGTTATGCATTCAATGTGTTCCAAAGATTATAAAAGTACTTGATAAATAAATGTATTACACCTTTCTTTGTAGCATATGTTATAATTCTTGCATGTAACTTGATTGATGCCAAAAGATACTGTAATACACCTAATTAATCAAGTGGACTCTTATCATGTAGTTGCCCAGGCCATAGATCCATTAGGTGTCAGTATTTGATGAATGGTGAAAGAGTTTAACTCGAAGAGCATATTTTTTAATATGTTGGGGTGATGGACGAACATATCCTTATGTCCAGATAGGGATCTGTGTGTGATTTCCCAATGAATGCCAGTGTTGTCGTGTGATCGCCCTGATGAAAATGTATCGTAGATTGATGTGATATCTCCTCGAAGAGAGTGCATGTTGGGGTTGTAGCTCTTTAGCGAAGATGTCATGATACCTCAGCAAGCTACTTGCAGTTTGACATGTGGTCACTGTCAGTGGTATTGTACTGATTGAGACGGGTGACGTCATGGAAGCCAGCTCTTCCATTGACCTTGTATGGTACTGATGCTTTACGTAGCCGTGGTCGGTTGGAGTATGAGCGGTATACCTCATCTCCTCTAGGCATAAGTGTGATTGTGAACATGTAATCATCTGTGTAGCGTATCTGCTTAAGAATTGAATACAGAACCATTAGTTGATGCTCCATTACTTTTATACATCTTAGATTGGTAGATGTTATACATGTTCTTCATATTCCTTATAAAGCAAATAGATGATCTATAGCTCTGTCATAGATAGTTGAATTTCTTGGACAATGCTATTACTGTTCATTACAATTAAATAATGATTAAACATGCTTATTTACATAAAAGATCCTCTGTTCAGTTTTATACTATTTACCTATGATAATAATATTATTGGCGGAGAGTTATATCTCTCACTGGGACAATTGTCTCAGCCCGTTGGTTCCACAATTTTTAGGTGGACGTAGGCGAGGAGGTAGAGACCGTACTACAGAGGAAGGACAACAACATTAGAGACATCAGTAACAGCTCAGGTTGAGTGTGTTGTCTATCGTGTCTTGTAGATAGAAGTCATATGTGTTTTCTATGTACTCTTAGGTCCTTGGGAGTTAGCACGTAATGATTTTATGAACAATCTGAGATTTTGGCTTGTTTGCTTCAAAGTTTTATGTTGCTGATGTCTATGTTTGGGAAAAGCAACTAGTAAATGGTACCCTCGAGATGAGATGATATAATGTATCTATAATGTGAACCATGACGTATATATTGTTGTGGTTCTTTCTTTAAGAGTTTCTTAGAAATGGATCTCTTTGCAAAATGGTTTTAATTTTTAGTGATTTTCATTAATCCGCTACTAATGGTTATTCTTTGTAATTACTGGTGGCAATTTCGCTGTCGGTTTGATGGTGGGTCGTCACATGTATATCTTTGTACTACCAAGATGCATCGCATACATTGAGGAGTGAGCCTCCTCAAGCACCATCTTTATCAACCCATCAACATCAGGAACCATTATCCTATTATGGAAGAAAATTTTCATGTCATCTACCTCATGAAAGCCATCATGCTTCTCACTACTAAACTCTGATTAGATATTTTGTATCCCAGTATTGTTTTTTTGTGCATCATAGATCGGTTGTCTCAAGGTAGGTTTGACCTGCAATTCTGTCAACAACCATGCCAACAAGGAAACCTCCAACTATACATTCATCTAGAGAAGAGACACCAACATGTCTTGCTTATGGCACAACAAAGAGCATAATTGTGTATGGTCTATAGATGAGGACAAAGATGACTTTTTTCTTAGCGCATCAACCACCACATTTTACTTTCCTAGATAATAGTCTATCATGAAATCATAGTCTTTAATTAGCTCCATCCATCTGCTTTACCTCATATTCAACTACTAATTTGAGAAGATATACTATAGATTCTTGTGGTCGGTGAAGATTTGACACTTCTTCATATAGGTAGTTCCTCCAGATCTTTTAGGCATGAACCATAGTTGCAAGATCTAGGTCATGTGTTGGGTAGTTCTCCTTATGTTTCTTAAATAGTCGTGAAGCAAAAGAATCATGCCCTTGTCCTACATTAGGACACATCCCAAGCCATTATTTGATGCATCACAGAAGATGATGTAGCCTTTCCCTTTCTCTAGAAGCACTAGGACTGATGCATTGGTTAACTTCTCCTTCAACAGCTGGAAAGAACGCTAATATTTGTTGTCCCAAGCAAAAGGAACATGCTTCCTTGTCAATTTAGTCAGGGGAAACACTACAACACTGAAGTTCTTGATGAGCCTCCTATAGTAGCCTACCAATCTTAGGAAACTACAAATGTCCAACAGTGTCTTGGGTTGTTCCCACTCTAGAACAAATTCTACCCTCTTAGGGTCTACGCAAACACCCTTAACTAATATGACATGCCTTAGAAAAGATACCTCAGATAGCCAAAACTCGCGCTTATTGAACTTAGAATTCAACTTATGCTGCCTCAACAACTTCAATGCCTAGAGAAGGTGTTATTCATGTGTTTGAATATCCCTAGAGTATATCAGGATGTCATTTATGAACACGACCACACACTGATCCAGATATAGTTTGAACACCATGTTCATTAGATCAATGAAAGTTGTCGGTGCATTGGTTAGCCCAAATGGCATAACCACAAAGTTGTAGTGACTATACCTAATCCTAAAAGCATACTTGGGTATGTCATCCCCCTTGATCCTTAATTGGTGGTAACATGACTTCACATATATCTTTGAAAACATTGTAGCTCCTCTCAACTGATGAAAAAGGTCATCAATCCTTGGAAACAGATACTCATTCTTTATCATCACCTTGTTCATCTATTAGTAATCTACATGCAGCCTCATAGAACCATCCTTGTTCTTGTAAAACAACATGGGGGAAACCCAAGGGGAATTTCTCAATCTGATAAATCCCTTCTCTAAAAGTTCATGCAATTGTTTCTTCGATTCATGCATCTCTTTCAATGCCATTTTGTACGGTTCTTACTCTATGTATTGTGTTCTGGGGACAAGATTGATCTCAAAATCAATCTCTCTAGGAGGGGGAACGCTAGGAAACTCCTTCGGAAAAACATCCTCAAATTCTCACACCACTGGTACCTCCTGGATAGTAGGACCTCTTGCCTTGGTATCCATAACATGAGCTAAAAATGCCTCACATCCCTGTCTTATCAACTTCTCCGCTATCATATATGACACCAAACACATGGGAAGAATCTTCCTATCACCTTGGAAGATCCACAAGACATCTTCATCATGGAACGTATAATCTTGTACTTCTCTAGGGTATACATCCCTAGGATCACATCAAATTCATGCATGTCAAGTGGCATAAGATCCACTTGAATGCTGCATCCTAAGAAAGAAAGAGCATAAGATGGACACACCTTCCACAACTCGATGAAACTAATTAAAGGGGTTTCCAAGCGAAGATTATCAGATCTACTACAAACAAGCAGGTTACAACTACTTATCACCCCTCTAGTGATAAAAGAGTGTGTCACACCCAGGTCAACTAGCACAGATACAAAAGAGTAAGAAGACAAATCAGAATGAAATAACTTGATAGGACCTATCATGGCCCGTGGATTGACCACTCCCTCCGGTTGAGTCATACTGTAGAATCTAGTTGTTGCTTGTTAAGGTCCACGTCCTCTGCTAGCTTGTCTAGAGGACCCTTCTTGTGACGCCTAACAACGTCCTCTTCCACCACCACTGCTAAACTATGTCTGCTGCTATGAACCCCACTCTTTTTGCCTCAGTTGTTGGGCCACCTCTTCTTCTTTCACAGGGCAAAACCACTTCATATGCCCTACCTGTCCACACTTATGAAATTTCTTACACTCATACCATGGCTAAGGTGGCCCTGTAAATGGCATTGGTGTTGTGTTGGGAGCTCCTATTGGTAGAAAACTATGGCCTCTTTCCCTACTCGAGGACCATTGAGATGGTACATGCGATCTCTGCTCAGTAAAATTTGACCTCTATTGTGACTATGGCAAAGAAAATCTCGACTTCTTAAAGCCTCCATAGGATTTCCCTTGGAACTAAGCTAGTCTCTTCTTAGCGCTATCTTCACACTTCTCTAATAGCAGACCTCTCAATCAGCCTTACCGACTCCACTAAGTGGAAAACCTCTCTCTATTATGCAACACTAACACCGTTGTAGTCAACTCCATACTCAGACCCTTCTCAAACCTACCAATCCTTTCTTTATCTTTCACTACCATGTGAGGGAGGAACTTTAGAAGTTCCATAAATTTTGAGTCATACTCATTGATGGTCATCGATCCCTGACGGATCTTCTCAAATTGTGAATTCTTCTCATCTAGTTATGTATCCAGGAAGTATCGGCTTACAAAATCCTATTAAAACTCCTCCCAACCTATCACAACTCTTGGCCTCTTTTTCTCTTCTATGGCCCACCAATGGCCAGCACTACCCTTCAACAGGTACACAATGTGTTCCACCTTGTCCTCTTCAGGGATGTTCAAGATCTTAAACGCCTTCTTGAGCTTAGTCGACCACATGTTGGTGTTTTTTGGGTTTGACATACCAGCATACTCGATCTTCTTGATGCTCCAAAGCCTTTCATATGTCTTCCGTAAACCTTGGGATTCTGCATTAGGGACGGATGCCCTAGATTGAGATGTTGGCACTCTATCTGCTAGATGCATAATTGTTGCCATCATCTGTCTATACATGTACTTTGCAGGGACGACCATGATTTCCTTGTCAAACTGAGGCATCACAGTCTAATCTGGCCCCATCTCATGCACACTATCATCTCTAGTTTGTCTCCTAGCACCACCTCTTGGTGCGACATAACTACTGGCAGTGTGTTCTTCATGTCCTCTAGACATATCTACATAAGAATAATCTATGATTAGATATGTTGGATAACATAAAATCTGACTCAAACCTAAGTCTTGTTTCCCTATTGACTCATCGAACCTAGATTTCTGATACCAACTTAATTGTGCCATGTCATCAAACTAAATGAGATTACTCAAAACATAAGACATGATTGACAAATAACAAATCACCTTGCCGAAAAATCATAATAATTAAAATCGATTGCAATATAACAAACATGTTCTGAAACATTTACATAAAGGTCCCACCTTTGCAAATGTTCATATACTATTACATGTATTTACATGTGAATCTAGTGGCCTCGACCGCAACTTGTATATAAAAGATATATATTTCCAAATATACATGCCATATATACAAACACTAGCATACTGCCAAAAACTCATGTCGATACAAGCATATTATCTACAAAACACATCCCATGCCCAGACCTGAGACTACAGGGATGACACTAGGACTCTACCCTTAACAACTACTATTATCCAACCTTCAGTGTCTACTGATCACCAGGCTACTCCTCTTCTACAACACGATCTTGACCACATCGTCGACGACCACCTAAAAAGATGTAGCGACCCACGAGGTGAGACCCATGTCTCAGCGAGAGATATAACTCTCCACAATGATTATTGATTACAGTAGGTAATGTAATGTTAAATAGAGTAAATATTCTAAGAAGGTTAAATAGTTTAAGTAACTAAATGGTTAAGCATAATAGTGGATAGTATTAACAAGTTATATAACAAGGCAAGTATAACTTATCATTTACTCACAATCAATCATTCTAATTGCATTATATAACATCTAGAAGTTTAGGAGAGAACATGGCAAGGGTTATCATCCATTATGAAGAATATTTAACCCTAATAGATATACTACATAGCTATAATACAACTTCTATTATGCCCTGGGGAGTTTGAGTTGTACCACCCAAAGTCCAATTGACCACCGCTTGGTTGCAATCAACTCCTCACAAGATCTAGGAAGATTTAGACTCCAAGATCTTCTCCGCACTGCTTGATCAGTTCGCATCTACACTATAGTGACATATTAGTCAACTACCATGAGCGACATATAGTTAAGATTAAAAGAACTAGCCCACCTTGGTACAGGTCATGACACTAGAAACTAGTGTATACAACCCAATCACAGAGGTACAACAATATTTGTTGCCGAATCACATCACGTATATAATCACTAATACCCAACTGTAGTTGTTCTCAAACCAAGGACTAGGTATGACCACTACCATCCTCCCTAAACTATAAAATTAGAATGATAGGCACCCCCCATACTCAACGGTATTGTGACGGCCCGATGACAAATCAAGCCATCACTAGTAATAATTGTGGAATAACCATAAACAACAGATTAACAAAATCACTAAAATTTAAAACCATTTTGCAAAGAGATCCAATACCAGGAAACTCTCACTAAAAGATCCAAAACTTATACATATCATGATTCACATTGTACATACACTATTTCATCTCATCTCGAGGACAACATATAACAGTTGCTCTGTCAAAACATATACTAAAGCAACATAAAACCTCGAGGCATACAAGCCAAAATCTCATATTGTTCATAAAACCATGACATACTGGCTCCAAGGACCTGAGAGTACATAGATGACATATAGGACTTCTATATACAAGACACAACAGACAGTACACTCAACTTGAGATGTTACTGATGCCCTAGCTATTTTTGTTCTCCCTCTATAGAAAGGTTTCTACCGCCTCATTCATGTCCCCCTAAATATTGTGGATCCCACAGGGTGAGACAATTGTCCCAGCAAGAGATATAACTCTCTGCCAACAATATTATTATCACATAAAAGTAGTATAAAACTGAGCAGAGGTCCTTTTTATATTAACCAGCAGGATTAATCACTATTATAAGAAGAATAGAGTAATCTCTTTTCTTAAAATAATGCATCTAT
This sequence comes from Alisma plantago-aquatica, assembly GCA_963693085.1. NCBI lineage: Eukaryota > Viridiplantae > Streptophyta > Magnoliopsida > Alismatales > Alismataceae > Alisma > Alisma plantago-aquatica. The sequence goes on from OY856409.1 coordinate 1,775,037,938, forward strand.
CGATGGTAGATTAATAAATCGTCTATTCACTTTACAAGGATATAAAGAAACATGTATAACATCTATCAACTAAGATGTATAAAAGAAGTGTACATCAAACAATGTCTTTCGTATTCGATCCTTAAGCAAATATGCTACACGGCTGATTACATATTACAATCACACTTATGCCCTGAGGAAACGAAGTATACCATTCATACTCCAACCAACCATGACTAAGTTCAATTTGGTACCATACAAGGTCAATGGAAGAGTCGGCTATCAAGACCTCACCTATCTCGGTCAGTACGAGACAACTAAGAAGGACATCTTGTGTCAGTTGTTGGCAGGACATCTTGTGTCATTTGCAAATAGCATGCTGGGTTATAGCGACATCTTCTCTATAGAGTTAAAGTTGTAGCATGTACTCTCTTCGGGATAAGACCACTGAGCTTTCCCGGATTATAAGGATAAGGAAGATTATACATCAATTCTTCACCTGGTTGGGAGATTTTATACTTCAATCCCGATACACATAGAATGAAGAAGGATTTTACACATCAATTCCTCATTTGGTCGGGAGAATCACATCATCCTATGATAAATAAGGAAGGTGCAACATCGGTTCTTCATCAGTACGTATGGATATATATCGTCCTTCAGCCCCGTATATTCAAAAGTATGCTCTCCGAGATAAACTCATTTCACAATCAGCAATTTCTAACACTGAATGGATCTATGGTCATGGCAACTACATGATGAGATTTCACTTGATAAATTAGGTACATTATAGTATTAACAAATGCTATAAAGAAAGGTGTAGTACTTTTAACATCTTTGGATCACTTTTAATGTATAACACTCAGGATCTCAGTCCCTTATCACATTGCTGTGAATTCTCATCCTTTCACATCATAATCATCATGATTACTAGATCTGGGTATTCAAACCCTTAGATCATCACTGAGCATTGTTTCCTCTGTGACAGGTAACTATTACATCAAGGTCCTCAGACCAAGGTATTCATCATAGTTGTTGTACAAATATTTCACATTACTCACATGGTTCATTAAATATCTTGTCACCTCTCACTAGGAAACAACTTATCTTTTAAGATATCAGACTTTATAATCATTATACTTGTTATATAGATATTTAACATGGCTCGCAAAGCTCATTTAAATATGTATCATATAAAACATCATAACTCATTCCTAGATATGATCATCATCTTATGATTCTTGAATATTTTACACTTCATGATTAAAATTCTAACAGTATATGACATCACAATGCAATTTCAGAGAAATACATCATTCCCATTATTAGGGTTAGGATTGCCTATTTTAACCAAATAGGGTTTCAAATTCCCATGATCACTATGTGATATAAGAGAAATACATCCTTCCCATTATTAGGGATTAGGATTTCTCAATCCAACCGATTAGGGTTGTAAGTGCATACCATCACCCTTCATTAGGGTTAGGTTTTCCCCTTACTAACAAATTAAGGATTCAAGATCATATTATTTAGAATCAAACCCTAATTCATACTCCACTCATTTTAGGAGTATCAATGTGTGCTTATCAACATGTTTATCACACATGTAAAAGTTTCTCTCTTATCATCATTAGGATGTTAATTGCATCATACTTTGGCCCAATCCTTCTCTCAAGGTACATTGGCCTACACTTAACACATTGCATTAAACTCTTTATGTCTTAATGTAATATTTTACATAACATTAACACAATTCATGTGTAACTTAGGAATTACATTGAATTGAGATGCTTCCAACATATTGGGTATAAGGGTGTGTACTTGACACCATATCATACTTTCATATCAGGCTTGAGGTGTAACCTCAACACTATATTGTGCATCTATATTGGGCATGTGGTATTGCCTCATCAACATACTGTGTTTAGGGTGTGTCCCCTATTACCATATCATGTACCCAAAATAGGTTGTCTATCACTTAGATTTTATCATCTCAAGTTAACCTCATATCGTGTATGGGATAAATGCTTGACCTCATATCAATTATAAGGGTGTACATGATACCATATTGTGTACAAGGTGTGCACCATGTCGGGCATAGGGACTATGCCTCATCATGGTGTTACACCCCGATCTCACAATTACCATTAATCATGAGATTAGGGCATAAATTGATGATTTAACCTGATACAAAGATTCTTTTACTTCTTTTTTCAAACTCTTTGTTTTCTTGCATTGAGCCACATAAACTAACTTTACAAGGGAATATAAACATTGATTTCTCTAATCTAATTTCAACAGTAAAAATTCATGTATGAGCATTCATTTTGTTTCTCATACTTTTAAGCACATAAGACTTGCTGATTTGCATATATTGCTAAAAGAGGAATAATGTTATACATCATCATTTACAACTCTCTCTTATTTCTTTACAAGGACCTAGAGTGACCAGGACCGACTGAACTTAACTATACTCAGACTTAACTCTTGTGATAGAGCTACACTGATGCAATGACCTTCTTCAAGTCCCTATGATATCCCTAAAAATTGAGTAGAGGGGTGAGCCTACTCGCTCAGTGAATGAGTATTTCAAAGAAACAGTCTAAAGTACTGATATAATTACAGATATACTTTTGAGCAATTGATATCAATTGTAACAGTAGTAATCTTCAAAGAGTCTAATCATCGGAAATCATAAATATATGGCATGATACTCTAGATATTTATAAGAGTAAATCAATATATGAGCATGAATTATTAATTCCAAAGAGAAGCAATAATTCAGAAACATACAAAGAATAATTGTTGGGAAATGTACTCGAATCTTTCTTAACCTTTCTTACTTATGAGAAACTCTTTAAAACTATATGAACATATTTTAGCTTATGCCCTGATCATATGCAGTGTACTCTACATATGAAGACTCGTAGCAAACTAGGATCTCAGCGTACAAGACTTAGCTGACACACACGGGAATGCTAAGCCTGACTACGTCGCTGGTCTGCAACAGGGAAATGGCTCTCTGGCCTCGACACACCTATTATGCCGTAAAAATTTGACTCCTCCTCTAACCTAAGTACATAGGCGGAGAGTCAAACCATCTATTGGCTTTTTTGTACTCTAGTACCACTAGGACCTCTGGTTGATGTTGGACACTACATGTTGTATATTAAGGAGACTTCCACTAGGGCTTCGTCCCCCGTACCACCTGTTAGTACATTCCAATCCCTGTATACTGGACACTACCAGGGTTAGGTCATTTCATCCGTACGACGCAGACCTCTCATAGGGAATCTATGGTGTTCAGGGCTCTTAAGTCTATTATTTTATTATTCTTGGAAAGCTCTTACTATATTGTATCTTTTCCCTTACATATACTTGACTCTGGTATCTATATGGTACCATGTCTATTTGTTTGAAGTTTATAACACAACATCTATATCATTCTAAACTTGGCAGAGCAATATACTCAAAACACTGTAATATACTAAGAAATCAACATTTTATACCTAAAGGCAGACTAAAATTCTTAAATAACATAATACATGTCCACTTAGTACTTTATATACTAGAATCATGTAATTGAACTTCTTAATATCCTGATAAGAGTTAATTAGTTGACATAAGAGTAATCATCATTTGCACATATAAATTATTAGTACTTTCTTGGAAAAATGTGCACCTCAACCAAATCTTGAGTTGTGCATCACATTACATATCTTAGTTTAGCTCTGTAAACCATTCGTTTCAGAGACCATCTAATAACATTTACCACAACTGAACTGTTAAATATCACCACATCTCATACTGAGAACATTGATATCAAAATACTTGATTCATTGAACATCCTATCCTTAGGGTTTCATTTACCCCATTCACTTATCACATGGTTCTCATATGGATTTCATGTGAAATAAACATTCACTGAATAATGACTACTATCAACAACTCATATAGAATCAATATATGTATGTAACCTTGGAACTGAGCTAAATTTGGGTTTCCATGCCATTCGCTGAGATAACGTGCATGAATAATAAAATTGAATAAATAAATTCTATCATGTCAAGAAAATATGTTCAAATGGATTTCATGATATCTATTCGCAAATATCCAACTTTCCTCGCATCTAGGGTTTCACCCTCTTTACTAAGATATCAAACAAACACTATTCACATTAAATGAAATCCAAGATAGTATCTAACATATATGTACTATGAATTCAGATAAATAATCATTCATAACCAAGGGAATCCAGATAAACAAATTTCTCTATTTGATTATACAACAATTTCAGCCATAGACAAATTCCCTATATTTCAGTTTACTCTTATAACCTCTGTAAATACTTAGGGAATTCTCATTAGGATGTATTGTATACATTTCTAATATGATTTTATCATCTGAAATTCATCCAAACAAAGGAAGAATCTATTTCATATCATTTTGCAACAACTTAGATCAAACACACAATTCCGGGTTTGTAGGCGCATACTAAGCAATTAAAGATTATGGATGATTTAACCAATTTTCGTGCAATATACTGTTGAAAGGAAGTTCCCACTCACCCTAAGGTGTGAAAACACCTTAAAAATGTAGCTCATCCCTGAAAATATCGATCTCATATCAAATCCCTAGCAATTCACCTAATTCTTCTTCCTTTCAACTAGGAAACCCTAAAAATGAGGGATTATGAAGAAAGAGTGACAAAAGGGGAAGTTTTGACACCATTTAAGATCAAATCTGAGGAGGGATGGAATCTTGACATGTGAGAGAAGATTCACCATGAAACTATATCCAAAGAGGCTAAACTTACATGATTTCATCATTCCTCAGACCGCAAAACCCTAGGTCAGCATCTCCATCACTTTCTCCTCTCAAACCCTAACTCTCCCTCTCTCTCTAGGATTTCATTTCTCTGGATTGAATCACGAATTATGAGAGCTTCTTGTGTGTTAGGTTGACCATATAGAGCAATTGATCTGCTTGGGTCAATTGCACATTGACCCCTCACTATACTTTCTCTTATTTCAGCTGATTTTTTGTCATAATAGTTTTACTATAATTCATCTACTGATAAGGTCTAAATGCATCCCAAAATTATGAAAATTGTACATGTTTGTTTATGATCACCAGTTAAAATTCCAGATCATTTGGAGTTACCAATAAATAAATAAAAATAAAACACTACACTGCTAAAAAGCACTCTATCAGCATTTTGGTTGAAGTATATTTCGACTGAGAACCACATTCAAAGAACACTAAAATATTCTGAAATTTTTCTACAATATGCATGATTGAGTTATCCATATCTCATACAAAATTCAATTAAATAAAATTTTGTAGAAAATATGAAAAATCATTTACCACACTGTTATCCTGATCAAATTCCATATTCATGTACTATCAAAACCCTAATTTTTACCGATTAGGGTTTACATTTCTCAAACCCTAATTCTTCAAACTAAAATCATAGTTAGAGTTTCTTCTTACGTTTGAAACATCACAGTTGATCTACTATCATTAATCAAGTCTAAATGATATTCAATCTAATCAAGAATGCAATCATTCAAGTAAACCCTAGTTTACCAATTATGCACAAATGTGGTCATTACAATTCTCACCCCCTTAAAAAGTTTCGTTCCCAAAACATAATTACACAAACAAATTATATTCAAAGTTTATTTTAAGCTTCTGAAATCTTACATGTCATTATATTCTTGTATTTCATACTTGAATGCAGTTTTCAACATTAAGTCCTTCATTTATTTTCTATTCACAACATTTTTGAAACAGTTCCTAATGATATCCTATGAATTCTCTATCCCACAATCAATCATAGGATAGAGAGAGAAACAACCATTTCAATGTTTTCATACTCTTGAGGTGTTACCTCAACAGTTATAATCTGATCCAAATATCTCAATTCATATGGCTCAATATGTACTATTGTTCTGTGTTACCTCTAAGTCACAAAAGAGAGTTCACCATGTTCTTTTGAATTTTAATATTGTGCTACTCAAATAGCAAAACAATCTTGAGTTGGAAGACTAGATTCAACAGCAATTGTACAATACTACTCATGGCATCCCCATTGAATCATGGATGCATAAGGTGAAGAATTACCATCACATTCCATACTATTCTTAAGTATGAACCCACACATAATTCAAGGTGTAACCATCGGGTTAGAGCATACTAAGGTTTCCACAATAGTAACAAAGTACTCCATGATTGTATTAGTCATTCAAGGACTATTCATACCCAATTACCACCACTTAGTTATATTAAAGCTAGGTATAACAAGATATACCTCATTAGGGTTACATATCAATACAATATGGTTATCATCCCTTCTATTCATATGAGTGAATAGGTAAGACTACCTTATTCAGGTTAACCCTTCATTTGTTCCATCATTATTCAACTCATATCACCATACTACAATTGTACAATACTAAGATGGATTACTGGTATGAATGACTACAACTATCAAACACCTTTAATTAACATATTGCTTGCACATGTACACTGAAATCATACGTAGAACCAATTTACATCCCTTAATTTACCTTCAACAAACTATACTTCTAAAAACAAATTCACATATTACTAAAATCCATTGTTTTCTCTTATCTCTCTCATCATTCACTTCTACTTACTTTTTGCTACTTATCCCTCTCATTTTAACCATCTAGATTAAACATTCCTAAAATTGAAACACACAAGGTACAAATAGATTATTCATCATTCTTGCTATCACTGCAAGAATTTATCTCATATCGCACTCCACTCATATTGCATTTCTCCTTTTGTTCAAAACACACTTGTTACATTTCAAATTTATATCTTACTCTTTACTCTGAATCATTTCCATATTGTTTATCTACCTTTCAGATTAGCTATATTTAAACCATGGATTACTATTAGTGCTAGTTTACTTCTCATAGTGAAAATCTCATGATCTTGTTTATAGAGATTCTAGTATTCAAGGTCAAATCACTAGTGACATCCCTTGAACTACAACAACCCTAAACATTCTAGGGTTTGGTCCTTATCAGTAGCATGACATTATTGTGATGTGGCTTTTCTCCCTTAATTTGAAATTCAATCTTTGGATCTCACAAGTTTTACTATATTCTTCTTTATCTTATCGATTGAATTTCCTTTCTCTTACTTGGCCATTCTGATAGATTACATTCTCAATTACCCTACTAGGGTTTCATCGTCATATTGTGTGTCATTATTACATTCACTAGATGTCTCTACCACAGTGGTTATGCATCATTTATGATTCATTTTCCTATCACTTCACTCCCACATTGCTCTCATTATGGAAGATATGAAAGAGAAGATGATTTTGAGATATAGAATTCTTATCTTCAAACATTCAATAATATGTTTCTCATATGTAGGTTTAATTAATTATCAACAAGGATACTTGACTAATTAGCACCTTCTTGAATCTCGCAACCTCTTTCTTTTATAATCTATATCACTCCATTATGTTTCAAACCCTTCTTTACTTTCCGTAATCCCCTTACCATATACTATTATTCCACATGTCATCTTTAACTTCTAGTTTTCTCTTATGATCATGTTGCTTCTTTTATGTGTATGATCAAATATACCATGCTACATATATTTCCTTTTATCCTTCTACTAATGTGAAGTTGAAATTCTAAATAAATAATCTCTCTAGTAGTTTCAACTCATGTTTAATACATTACATATCCTTCATTTAAATCAAATGGATCATGCATGGGTGAAACATAGTTTCTCTTTCAATCAAGTTTTTCCTTCCTAAATGTAGTCTACCTTTGTATGACTTATTCATTTATTTAGCTACACTTTTGTTCTTCTTTTAGAAACTAGTTTGTTGTTCTATAGAGACTTAAAATCCAAAGGCAGTAAGGATGAATATATTAAACTTATTAATAAAGGTATGCATTCCATGCTCTCAATTATATCATAACCCTCATTCCTTAATCAAGTTCATTATTTCCAACATTTCTCTTTGTTTCAACTAAGTTTATTATCCTAGTTTTATGATTTACATGCTCATCTAGTTCTCTTCACTTTAACTCTTCTGAAGACTCTTCACTTCTATGTACTTATTGTATACTTAGCTCTTTTCTTCTATTTTCCCTTTGCTTTTGAGTACATAAAAACATTGTACTCGGTTATATAATCCATTCCTCATGATTGATTCTTACTATCTTGGCCCCTTACATACTTTTCTCATATCTTTTCCATATTTCATATTTAGAGTTCATATAATACTAATAATTAAACATAATATGAACCGTATGTTGTGTTCCTTTATTCCCAATTAAGGGTTTCTCATATGAGGCCCCAAAGTTGGATCTCAGATATCAGTTCCAACTGATTCTTAGTTATCCCAGTCTTTCCCTTATACTTCAAAATATTAGAATATATACATTCATATTAGAATTTGGATCTAATCCATCCAGAATTTACTCTTGTTATGTTACTAATAGGAGTCATTAGATCTCAGTAATGCATCCTGCCAGCCAGACCAGACCCGAACCTGCAGTTTTGAAGCCAAGAGCTACTCGAGATTACTCAACTCCTATTCATCTCAAATGTGTGGAAGAAAACTTATCCACTTAGGAAAGCTCATTCAAAGATCATTTCTAGTCTACTTGATACAAAGAATGTAATCAATAAATGCTACAACTGCATAGTGTAAAACAAATCTTAAAGACCCATATACATTTAAAAATACTGAATATCTGAATTCAAACAAATAAGAGCTTTTGTATTCATCTCCAATAAAACAACAATATGAAATGAAAGTTCTATCTCATTTTATATTTATGCTCTTAATTCATGTTACTTATCTTGTTTCTAACCCTAATATTTCTAGGGTTCCTCTCTAGACCATCCTTCCACTGTATACCTGGCCAGGGTATACATGAAAGAATAGATAGAGTAGCTTGATACTGGTTGATCCAAGTACTCAGATTCCGGGCCAAGATATCAAATACTCAAATCCCCAGAGCTAACATCATAACATCTCCTATCTGCCACACTTTTTACTCTAACTTACTAACTTAACGATCCCTAACAACTCAGCCTAAGCTCTAATACCAAGTTGTTACACCCCGATCTCACAATTACCATTAATCATGAGATTAGGGCATAAATTGAGAATTTAACGTAATACAAAGATCACCCTTAACTTTTTCTTCTTTTTTTCAAACTCTTTGGTTTCTAGTTTTCAACCACATAAACTAACTTTACAAGGGAATCTAAACATTGATTTCTCTAATCTAATTTCAATAGTAAAAATGCACAACATTCATTTTGTTTCTCATACTTTTAAGCACATAAGACTTGTTCATTCGCATACATTGCTAAAAGAGGAATAATTCTATACATCATCATTTACAACTCTCTCTTATTTCTTTATAAGGATCTAGAGTTACAAGGACTGACTGAACTTAACTATACTTAAACTTAACTCTTGTGGCAGATGCAATGACCTTCTTCAAGTCCATGTGATATCCCTAAAAATTGTGAGTAGAGGGATGAGCCTACTTGCTCAGTGAATGAGTACTTCAAAGAAACAGTCTAAAGCATTGATATAATTACATATATACTTTTGAGCAACTGATATCAATTATAACAGTAGTAAGCTTTAAAGAGTCTAATCATTGACAATCATAAATATGGCATGATACTCTAGATATCTACAAGAGTAAATCAATATATGAGCATGCTTGATTAATTCCAAAGAGAACTAATAATTCACAAACATGCAAAGAATAATTGTTGGGAAACTATACTCAAATTTTTCTTAACCTTTCTTACTTATGAGAAACTATTTAAAACTATATGAACATATTTTAGTTTATGCCCTGATCATATGCAGTGTACTCTACATATGAAGACTCGTAGCAAACTACGATATCACCGTACAAGACTTAGTTGACACACCCGGGAATGTTAAGCCTGACTACGTCGCTGGTCTGCAACAAGAAAATGGTTCTCTGGCCTTGGCACACCTATTATGCCATAAAAACTAGACTCCTCCTCTAACCTGAGCACACAGGCAGAGAGTCAAGCCACCTATTGGCTTTTCTGTACTCTAGTGCCACTAGGACCTCTAGTTGATGTTGGACACTACATTTTGTATATTAAGGAGACTTCCACTAGGGCTTCATCTCCCGTACCATATGTTAGTACGCTCTGACCCCTGTATACTGGACATTGCCAGGGTTAGGTTGTTTCATCCGTACAGCGCAGACCTATCATAGGGAATCTACGGTGTTCAGGGCTCTTAAGTCTATTATTTTATTATTCTTGGAAAGCTCTTACTATATTGTATCTTTTCCCTTACTTATACTTGACTCTGGTATCTCTATGGTATCGTGTCTATTTATTTGAAGTTTATAACACAACATGTATATCATTCTAAACTTGGCAGAGCAATATACTCAAAATACTGTAATATACTGAGAAATCAACATTTTATGCCTACAGGCAGACTAAAATTCTTAAATAACAGAATACATGTCCACTTGATACTTTATACACTAGAATCATGCAATTGAACTTCTAAATACATTGATGAGATTTAATTACTTGGCATACGAGTAATCATCATTTGCACCTATAAATTATTTGTACTTTCTTGGAAAAATGTGCACCTCAACCCAATCTTAAGTTGTGCATCACATTACATATCTTAGTTTAGCTCGATAAACCATTTGTTTCATAGATCATCAGATAATATTTACCACAACTGAACTGTTAAACATCACCACATCTCATACTGAGAACATTGACATCAAAATACTTTATTCATTGAACATACTATCCTTAGGGTTTCACTTACCCCATTCACTTATCACATGGCTCTCATAAGGATTTCATGTGACATAAACATTCACTGAATAATGACTACTATCAACAAATCATATAAGATCAATATATGTATGAAACCTTGGAACTGAGATGAATTTGGGTTTCCATGCCATTCACTAAGATAACATGCATCAATAATAAAATTGAATAAATAAAGTCTATCATGTCAATAAAATCCGTTCAAATGGATTTCACGATATCTATTCGCAAATATCCAAATTTCCTCGCATCTAGGGTTTCACCCTCTTTACTGAGATATCAAACAAACACTATTCACCTTAAATGAAATCCAAGATAGTATGTGACATATATTCACTATGAATTCAGATAAACAATCATTCATAACCAAGGGAATCTAGATAAACAAATTTCTCTATTTAATTATACAGTAATTTCAGCCATAGACAAATTCCCTATATTTCATTTTACTCTTATAACCTCTATGAATACTTAGGGGATTCTCATTGGGATGTATTGTATACATTTCTAATATGATTTTATCATCTAAATTTCATCCAAACAGAGGAATAATCCATTTCATATCATTTTGCAACAACATAGATCAAACAAACACACAATTTAGGGTTTGTAGTTGCATACTAAGAAATTAAATATTATGGATGATTTAACCAATATTCGTGAAATATACTGTCTAAAGGAAGTTCCCACTCACCCTAAGGTGTGAAAACACCATAAAAACACAGCTCATCCCTGAAAATCTCGATCTCATATCAAATCCCTAGCAATTCACCTGATTCTTCTTCCTTTCAACTCAGAAACCCTAAAAAGGGATTATGAAGAAAGGTTGAGAAAAGGGGAAGTTTTGATAGCATTTCAGATCAAATCAGAGGAGGGACGGAATCTTGACATGTGAGAGAATATTCACCATGAAACTATATCTAAAGAGGCTAAACTTACATGATTTCATCATTCCTCGGACCACAAAACCCTAGGTCAGCATCTCCATCACTTTCTCCTCTCAAACCCTAACTCTCCCTCTCTCTCTAGGATTTCATTTCTCTAGATTGAATCACAAATTATGCGAGCTCCTTGTGTGTTAGGTTGACCATATAGAGCAATTGAGCTGCTTGGGTCAATTGCACATTGACCCCTCACTATACTTTCTCTTATTTCAGCTGAATTTTCTGTCATAAAAATATTATTGTAATTGGTCTACTGATATGGTCTAAACGAATCCAAAAAATATGAAAATTTTACATGTTGATTAATATTGAGTTTTAGATCTTTATTTAAAATTTCAAATCATTTGGAGTTGAAAATAAATAAATAAAAATAAAACACTACAATCCTAAAAAGCACTCTGTCAGCATTTTGGTCCAAGTATAGTTTGACCGATAACCATATTCAAAGAACACTCAAATATTCTGAATTTTTTCTCCAATATGAATAATTGAGTTAGACATATCATATACAAAATTCAATTAAATACAAAATTTTTATAAAATACGACAAATCATTTACCACACTACTTTCCTGATCAAATTCCATATTCATGTACTATCAAAACCCTAATTTTTGCCGCTTTGGTTTGCATTTCTCAAACCCTAATTCTTCAAACTAAAATCATAGTTAGAGTTTATTTTTAGGTTTGAAACATCACAATTGATCTACTATCATTAATCAATTCTAAATGATGTTCAATCTAATCAAGCATGTAATCATTCAGGTAAAACCTAGTTTACCAATTTAGCACAAAGGTGGTCATTACACATGGTATCGTTTTTAGTGATATATACACAATACCATATTGGGTTACTATGTTGGATTATAATGTCGGGTTACCATGTTGGTTGACATATCAGGTTAGCATATTGGGTAGACCATTATGCTCATATTCTTTCATACCTTCAAAGGAATTAACCCCTTCATATTTTTGAACGACAGCTAGATATCAGGTTGAGCCCTTTCACAACAATACATCATACAAAATGATAGGGTGTGTCGGGTTTCAAAAGCATATCGAGTTTCACTTACTCATCTAGGGTTTCAACGCCATATCAGTTAGAGGGTACCATATCGTGCATGAGGTGTGATCTTAACCTTATATCGTGTATAAGGTGTAAGTAGGTATTACTCCTTTCATCCATCAGATATCATTCATATAGTTCATGTGGTATCACTCACCCCTATATCGAGTTACCCATCATCTTGGGTTTCATATCACCATCTAGGGTTTCAACCCATATCGTGTTAGGATATAAAACTAACACCATATCGTGTAGGAGGTGAATACTTGACCCCATATCATTCTCATGGTGTGTATTTGTTTTACTCATATCACCCATGAGGTACACACTCCTCACCATATCGTGTTTATAGTGTGTGCATATCAACATGCCAGATTACTTATTACCTAGGGTTTGTCATATCGGGTTGGAGTATATGCTTGACTCCATGTCGTGCATAGGGTGTATAACTTGATCTCATATCATTCACATAGTATTTGCTTAACAACATATCATGCATGAGGTATGCACTTAATAATCAATCATGCAAGAGGTACCTATTCATTACCATATCATGTTAATGGTGTATTCACTCCATCATATCAGGATAGAGGTACTTCAACCCAATATTGGGTTGGGACGATGATGATGTCATCATCTTCAACCTATAGATTCTTGTTCTTACTATTCTAGATCATGGAAAACAGTCCTAAGATACTATTGGAACTCAAAGAACATCAATTAATCAAAGGACTTCGAAATTGAAAGTATATCATCAAGTTCAACAATATTGAAGGTGAATAATAACATTGTTGGGTTCAAGTTATATAACCCGCCTCAAGAACAACTTCAAAGCTCCAACCTCCAAAGATTCACGTTCCTAAGGTTGAAGATAAGAATATCCAAGTCCTAAGGCTCGTTTAAAACTGCTCCATATACAAATAATCACCATAGTTAAGAACTTGGTGAAGAAGAAAAGAGAGGAATAACTATAACCTGAGAATCATACTTCAACCAATATTGAAGATGGCCATGACCTTACCTTAAGCTTGGTGCTCGAGATTCCCTTGATCCTTGAGCTACTATGCACGATATCTAAGAGGGTATGCATGATATCTCAAAGAAAGAGAGTTTTGGGGTTCGTAAACTTCCATTAGTATGTGAAAGGAGAGGTATATATACTTGGGTTTCATGAGAAAGAGTGTATAAGAGGTGTCATCACAATATACTACTAGGTGACACGTGGATATGCATGGTTGACACATTTACATGCATGCACACATGTATATCTTGACATGAAAAAGTCTAGAGGATAATGTAGAGATGATATTTCAGCCATCCTTTATCTTGTTGGATAAGATATCTCCTTTTTATCTCACAAATTATGCAAACCGATACACTTTTTGCAAGGAGCATCTAACTCATCATGGACCACCTCGTTGAGGTGATTTGCCCATCATGTCTTTTTCCAAAAGTTCACAAACTTATATAGGATCTCCTCCATGGCTCCTTGACCGATAGGCACTCCCATATCAAGTCTACAGCTCGATATAACTCAAGTAAGGGCTTCAACTATACATCATCTCTTGGTCTTTTCATCACGAAGAGTACCATTATTCAAAGATGATTCAAACATGGTGTCTCCTTATTTCTCTCTCCTATATATGATACATAGAGGGAGTAGGGACACTGTAGAGGTGATAATTTTCATATCAACCCTACATTTTAGGTAATTTACAATTTGTACCAAAATTTGTGCACAAGGCACTAGCATTATTCAAACAAGTTCAAACTTGGAATTTAGGATTTCCACAAGCCACCACTTAGCATCATTATCTCCTTTATGATACTAAAACACTTAAGGTACATTCAACATGTGAAATAGTGCAACGTAACCCCTCATCTTGGGTAAATTGCACTTTACACTCAGACTATCATATAATGCAAAAATAGTTTCCAATTACGCTCACACTTGAAAATAAACTTCACAAAGAGTCTTAATTACTTTTCAAAAGATTAGAACAAGTTTGTAAATAACTTAATTAAGAAAAACTTCTAGGGTTAAGCCATAACCCAGGTCAAGGATGTTATAATCATAAACCCCTAACAAGGATTTTGTCCCCAAAATCTTGAATGAAGACAACTATTATTCATGCATCATATCATCAAGTCTCCACATAACATCTTGATGTCCTAGAGATGCCATAGAACTTGTGACCAATACAAAGTCCTTTCATTCAGGGTCATCATAGAATTTGTCATACAAGACACATATTCAACTGTCCTCTTTTTTTTAATGACTGCAGTGTCAATTCTGTGTCAGGTAACAGTTTCTAAGTCAGAGAAGTACTATTCATACTTCGAATAATTCAGGTGTCAAACCTTATTTATTTGTCATCTCCTCAACTTATATCTTTTATGTAATAAGATTCTTGACTTTGGGAGTCTTCCATACTTCTTACTTAGTTTAGAATTTCTCCTTCAATGAAAGACTAGAGTTACGTTCTGTCACCCGCTTGGGACTACAAGTCTTATCATGCTTTTATTGTGCCACTCTAATCTGTTGACACAACACTAAACTTTCTTATGACTTGTACCAACTATCCCATTAGCTATTTATTTCTTGCCATTAGGAGAGGCTACTTATCAAGGAAAAACCTATCTCAGAGGTATCTCTAGATGTTATGTATAAGTTGCCTCAACATATCTAGAGAGGAATATTCTAAGGAATTTTTTTAGCTTGATAAGCTTTTTCCCAAAATGATTTTACGATCGTTCCTTATTGATGTTTATGTTTATGCAGATCATAAACCCCTATCACATTATATACATACTATAGTTATCTCAAAGTTAGCCCTTTCTAAGTAACCAAACATTATTTATTTTTATCAGGAGTCATGTTCTCATTTTCTTATACCATTGAAAGCTCTTAGATACTAGGATTATTTACCTTGGTATCCATGATATGTGCCCAAAAACATCACATCCTCATCTTTACCATTTCTCTATTGTTACTACCAAAGCCAAACATATAATAATACCCTTATTTCATATTGGGACATTACTTATCACATATAACTTTTTCTTGGAACCAAAATTCAAGAATGGTTGATACTTTACAAAGTACCCATCTATAGATTACTTTCTAATCTATGCACATCAGGTGCCATAATACTTACTTAATTATCATGTCCCTACAAGGAAAGAACACAAAGAAACATATTCCTCTTATCACCCCATCATCACCCAAGGTTGTGTTGGTATGTATGCCCTGAGAGCCAATCATGGGATGATTGGTGGGATACATTAAGATTGATTTGATAAACATCAAAGGCAAGCTTCCAATTCTTTCCGGTTCAGTCATATGAGATAGTGATAGAACATATTGAATGTCTAGAGAATGACAGTACTCAGTGACGTATGCTTTCAGGATGAGGACCTAAATGATGAGATCATATGGATGCTAAGAGTTTGTGCATTCTTGTTATGTCCCTAGTCGGATGTCATTATGGAAGGTAGATAGACAGCAATGACACACAAGACTAGATTGTGGTGTTGGTTGATGACAGAATCTCATTAGTCATGATATAGAGATATCAAACCAAACACATATGTACTTGTTAGAGAACAAGTGTACCGGACAGACCCACCGTGAGTTTGACACATGGAACCATGACATGGTAGTCACAGTCAATACTCACAGTGATGGTGGTGAGTGTGATTCTTAGACCTAAAATCACTGCACTCAACACATATCGTTGGGCACACTTTGAGATCATCAAACGCAGTCCTGAAACATGGGTTGTTATAAAGGTGATGATTGGGTGGCTTTGACACATGGGGCTTTTGAGGGGTGAGAGATAGATATGGGATTTGTCCCTTCTGAGGGAGTTTGATGTCCATGGCCACTTGATGAGTAGGATTGAAATAGGCGTGCGCACGCATTTGTGAATCAGTATGTGATATTGATGTCATACAAATCTCGTTCAATCTACTCTGAGATCAAGAAAGTGAATGAACATTGACAGGATGATTGTTCCATGCCTCGAGTTCATTCGGGATATAAGTGACAAAGGAATTATACATTCATTGTAACACCATTCACGGATTGTAGGATTGAAAGTTGTTCTCCAACTTTCTATTTCACTTGGGTAGCACTGATGTGTGACTAGGCACCGCTCTTTGCTTGTGAAGTCATAAGTGTTATGGACTTTCAGTGCCAACGTGAAATGGACCTCCAGGGTCACAAACATATGATTTAACTTGGAAGAGGAGTTTTGTCCACAAGCAATGTTTAGATTGATTACTAAAGGAGTTTAGTAGTTCAATTAAACACTCAATCAATTGATAGCTCAATGTCATATTGTTCAAGGTGTTGGACACATTTATTGGAGTATCGGATTGATTGAAATCGTAATTGACTGATTCTGCACAATCTGCACTCCCAACCGATTGGCTCATGTGATGAACCGGTCGGCTGAGCTTGGTGAACCGGTCGGCTCAAGTGTTGAACCGATCGGCTCAAGATCAGGGTGAACCGATTGCTTCAAGTGTTGAAACAATCGATTTAACTGGTGCAGCCGAGAAAGTTGGGAAAGTAGGATTGGTGAGAATTTTTCTTTCGTTTCAATTGCCCAATTTGATTGGGAAATAGGATTGGTGTTCGATACCAATCAAAAACAAAAGAAGCAAAGTCAATTGGGAACTGACCAGGACCACAAACCGACCGGTTCACTTGTGAACCGACCAGTTGAGGTATCCCAACTGACCGGTTCACTTGTGAACTGACCGGTTCAGGTCCCCAACTGACCATTTCAGTTGTGAAATGATCGGTTCAGGTTGTGAGTTGGTTGTTTTGTGGAAAATCTCGAACCCTTCTACTCCTGCTTTTAGTCCCGCATTGCCCATGATGGAGAACCCTATCCCATGACCCTCCTATATATAGGGGTATTGGGGGCTTCTTAGAGAACAACTCAGTGCAAACCAGTTGCTCTGCAAGTTGTCGTTCTCTGGTTTTGGTAACCAAGAGAGAGCCTGAGCAATTGCTACCCGATAAGGGAGGCAAAGCAAGGGAAGGACAACTGCAGAAAGCAATTAGTGCAGGAGAGTGTGTTGGTGACTAGTACGCCAACAGGAGGGTGAGACTCCTTCCAACTCCTTGTGGGACAAGGAGTGTGGAGTTCCAGGTTGTGTGTGTGGACTACTTCAGAGGCGGGAGGTTTCTGCCGCTTGGAGGACAACTGTCAATCCCGACAGTCCGGTGTGACTAGGAGTCTTTAGTCTCGGTGCAACCTGGAGCTGCACAGACATCGTCTAAGATCAGAGGTGAAGATCGCGTAAGGCGCGAGGTATTATCACCGAGCAAGCCTCGGGACAAGGTATGATTCCACAAACCATCCTTTCCTATTGTATAGACGTTGACGCGTTTCCTTGTTCCGGGTTTGGGGGAGAAATTTTTTTTTGTTTCCGCTGCCTTCTCTGCCTCCCGAAAAACCCAACAGTGGTATCAGAGCCACGTCAACTGCTCTATACTTTAGGGATTATCTATATGATCGATTTTGGTTTGTCTCCTTTCTTTATTGCATATGATGCAAATAATAATGGCTTTATGCATGTCCAATCCTAAATCCACAAATCCCAAATTACATATATGATATGTATGATTAATGCACTCAATACGCATCGCCCTTAAACGAGTTTTGTGGTGGATGTATAGCGTGGTTATGGCCAATAAACCCTATATGTGTATGGTTGTATGTGGTTGCTTGCATCTCGGTCTACGCACCGATCTTCCTTCTCCTATTACTGATGTAAATCAAAATAATTCGAGATTTCTTTCCTACCTTTGCTCCCCTCGAATGTAACTCGAGGTTTCTCCTTTTACAATGTAAAATAGGATAGATTTTTATTTCCTGTTATGTTAAAGAACGGAGGACATCCTGATGACAGCTGAGACGATCGGTTCAAGGCATGAACCGATCGGTTGACATTCCAGACGATCAGTTCAAGGAGTGAGCCGATCAATTGATGACCGGTTCGAGGAGCGAGATGAGATGGTGGCGGCCATGATGAGATGCGCGACGCCCAGGCGAACCGATCGGTTGGAGGAGCCAATCGATCGGCTGGTGGCACCCAGACGACCGGCCAAAGAGAGCAGATCATTCATATGATGAGTTGATCAACTCGAAAGGCAAGGCACAGAGTTCATCTTGTACAAGTTGCATGTGATGTAGACCTAGATGACCATGATTCCTCTTGGCTCGAGGAATCACATTAGGATGGCCATAATCATCGCTTTTATCATTTTGCATGTTTTATGTGGGATATAACATGTATATGATACGTACTATGTATTGTGGAGATTGGATATGTATATGTATATAAAAACCAAATCCTTGATTAAAATATTAAGTTTTAGATGCCTTCCAAATGCGACACACGTGAAAAGCTTGATCGAACAAGTGTGGGCACGCCCTAGCGTGGTGCATCGTCTATCTTGTGGAAGCGTGAAGGATGAATGTGTGGGTTTGCCCTAGCAGGGTGCATATTTATCGTGTTTGCTTTGGGTCGGACTTAACAAGGTGATCTAGATGGGATCTAGTACTTTGAGGCCTGGAGATGATCATGGCAAGGAGTTGCATATGACATCTTATCAAGAGTTGCATATGATGCAATTGGCAAGAGTTGCCTACCTGAGAGATCTAAGTTGTGGGTGACAACCCTAGCTGGTCCATGGCTTAGAGGATTTTAGGATCTTGCCCACTAGAAGGTTGTACGCTGCAATCTTCCGAATTGATGGTGAGGGATATCAATTTGAAGTAAAATAGTGGGAGCGATAATTAATTAAAGGCCTAATTATATCGTCAACTTTTCAAATCAATCAAATAAGTCAAAAATGAGTTTTTGGACTAAAATTGCATAATTCCTTTTGTAGTACAAATGAAGAAAAACAACAAACACTTTTCTTTGCGATCGGTCCTTGAAAAGGACAGGCTAAATGGTACAAACATCCACGACTGGTATAGGACATTGAGAATTGTTCTCACTCAAGAGAGAAAGCTCTATGTCCTGGATACTCCGATTCCAGAGGAACCCGCTCCTAATGCACCAAAGACAGAAAGGGATGCTTACAAGAAGCATTTTGATGATGCCATTGATGCAAAGTGCTTGATGTTATGCTCTATGAACCACGAGTTGCAGAGACAACATGAGAATATAGGTGTCATTGAGATGATTCAGCATCTCAGGAACTTGTATGAAGATCAAGCACGACAAGAGAGATACGATGTCTCAAGGGCACTGTTCAAGTGTGTCATGACAGAAGGAGATCCATGTCCTCACACACTCAAGATGATTGGATATGTGGAAAACCTGACAAGACTGGGATTTCCACTGAGCCAAGAATTGGCTACTGACCTGATACTGCAATCGTTTCCAGAATCTTACAGTCAGTTTGTGATGAACTACAACATGAACAACTTTGATAGGCCACTGTCAGAGTTGTTGGGCATGTTGAGGACAGCTGAGACACAGATGAAGAAGGACAAGCCTAAGTCTGTGATGGTGATCACGAGCAAGAAGGGCAAGTCCAAGCACAAGGGCAAGGGCAAAGCTAAGAAAGGATCTGATGCTAGCCAGGAGCCCAAGTCATCTTCAGCTCTCAAGGCCAAGGGAGGCGTGACCAGGAAAGGCAATTGCCACCATTGTCAAAAGCCACGACATTGGAAAAGGAATTGTCCTCTCTATCTGGAAGAACAAAAGAAGAAGGAGGTGATAGATGTCTCTACTTAAAGGTGTCATGAAAATAAACTTGTAACACTTTTTGAGGTATATGATACCAAGATGTAAAGTGTAAAGCACTCAATAAATGGGGCAAATGTTGCCGCCATAGATAGGAGTACTTTAGTTTATTTTCAGCCTAAAAGGCATGTAATACAATTATGAACTGCTATTTCATATTTGCCAATAGATAGAAACACTATATTTTTGCATATTGTATGACAATGATGGCAATCAATAAAGTTGATGTTTCAATCTTAAAGATATGATCTTTTTGGCAATGCCTTGTTTATCTTGTGGTATTTGATATGCATAAGATAAAATGATACCTAAAAGTTATAGATAACTCAAACAATCAAATTAGCATCAATCATGAGAAATTCATTTCTAGATTCCATGTGATGGATAAATCTAGACTCTTTTGGTTAGAGAACCAGTAAGAGACATGAATATCTTGGACATGATTAATCAATCTTCACTAAAGGTAGTGGGAGAATGATTATCCTATTAGGTATAATACATGTGATGTATTTACATACCTATTGGAACAAATGCTAATACTTCAAATGGTGTTTAGAGAAATACCAATATGAATATCTTAAAGTGTTCAAGCTTATCATAGATGAAGTGCAAATTTAGTAAAGTGTTAATTCTTGATGAGATCAATGAATGAAATACTTGGACCAAATGTTTGAGATCCTTATGAGTAATTATGATAGTGTATCATAGTGAACTCATGATTAAGGCATGGTGATGTCTAAATCAAGAAGGGATCATACTCTAAGGAGTTAGAGAATGATTATCAAATAACTGAATTCTTCTTAATAAAAGAATACCCCTCACTAATAAAAGAAATAAGAATCACAAGGGTTGTGAATTCTTATATCCTTACACCTCGTTTATCTATGTGATGAGTTGTTCATGTGATGAGTCAACTATCTAGATGAATATGAGGAACTGAATTTTGAGTGATGACTTATGACCATTTTATCCTAAATGGCATCCATGTGAACCCATTGGATGGTATGACCTTGATGGTAGCACCCATTGGATGAAATCCATAAGTGCAAATGAGTCTTAAGTGTTAAGACGCATGGGTAACATTTTAAGAAGGATGATGCTTGTTGATTGCAACTTAATGACTAAGGCATTTGGCATGTGGATACTAAAACCGCATTCCTATGAGGAATACAACAAGGATGTGTACGTGACACAACCTATTAGGTTTATGAATCCACTAATGTAAATGAGGTCTATAAGTTACAATGGACTAATCAATGTGATTGATTGAGTACAAGCAACTCAGAATTGGATCTTTACTTTGATGATATAGTCAAAGGGTTTGACTGATATGTCAAAGATAAAGAAGGGATCTGTGATTTAGTGGGAGCGTGTTCACATTCCACATGTTGATGTGAAATGGAAATGTTCTAGAATGGAAATCCAAAAGTGGAAATTATCTTTAAGGAAGATAGAGATGTTTCCTATGTGATAGGAATAGAGATCTATAGAGATAGTTCTCGAAAACCTCTTGACCTGAAAAGAGAAAGCATACATTGGCAATCTATACTGAAGAGTTCAGTATGCACAGATTCAGTGGGAGAAAACTTGTCCATGTTACATGGAGTTAGTATCCCAAGGCCAAGTGTCCAATTCTTATGAAGAATCGGAACACTAAGAATAGATATGGATCAATCATGTATGTAATCATCCCATTATCTTGCATGGAAAGAACAAAATGCATTCATTATCTTATATGTATGACATGGCAAAATGTTGTGCTCATCTTGATGACTCGTATGTGGGACATGACGAGTGGATGCCTGTCTACTTCCAGTAAGGGTTATTGGAAACCATAAGAACTTGATAAGTACTTTAGAAGTACTAGTTCTATGGAGATAAGGAAGAGTTCAATGTAAAGAGTTACATTGATGCGAACTTCCGAAAGGACAAAAAATTAATCGAAAAATATATATAGGATATATAAAAGTGAAAATTTGTTGATAATTGGAAGTGTTCCAATAAAATCATTTAAAAGGAAATTTCGAGTATCTATGTGCAGGAGAACAGTAGTAAATGCTGTATGAATCTGGAAGTTCATGAGATGAATTTATAGATATTCTGCTCATTGATGACAAGTATGGAATCCTTGATCATGCAATGTGGCTAAAGGTTATCAAAGGAATACTAGATCGCATATTATGGCAAATCCAACTCATACGTGTGACGTACAGTGAAGAGATGTGAGACATGCAATTTATACTGACTTTGGCAAGGTGTTGCCATTACTCACTATGTTTGCATTAGAGCATAGTAACATGTGGGACATGTTTGAAGATCACTATAAATATGATTCAAGGGTGATTGGCTCGCAGTGCAAGTGGGAGTCTGTTGGTATGTATGCCCTAAGAGCCAATCATGGGATGATTGGTGGGATACATTAAGATTGATTTGATAAACATCAAAGGCAAGCTTCCAATTCTTTTTGGTTCAGTCATATGAGATAGTGATAGAACATATTGAATGTCTAGAGAATGACAGTACTCAATGACGTATGCTTTCAGGTTGAGGACCTGAACGATGAGATCATACGGATGCTAAGAGTTTGTACATTCTTGTTATGTCCCTAGTCGGATGTCATTGTGGAAGGTAGATAGACATCAATGACACACAAGACTAGATTGTGGTGTTGGTTGATGACAGAATCTCATTAGTCATGATATAGAGATATCAAACCAAACACATAGGTACTTGTTAGAGAACAAGTGTACCGGACAGACCCACCATGAGTTTGACACATGGAACCATGACATGGTAGTCACAGTCAGTATTCACAGTGATGGTGGTGAGTGTGATTCTTAAACCTGAAATCACTGCACTCAACACATGTCATTGGGCACACTTTGACATCATCAAACGCAATCCTAAAACATGGGTTGTTATAAAGGTGATGATTGGGTGGCTTTGACACATGGGGCTTTTGAGGGGTGAGTGATAGATATGGGATTTGTCCCTCCTGAGGGAGTTTGATGTCCAAGGCCACTTGATGAGTAGGATTGAAATAGGCGTGCGCGTGCATGTGTGAATCAGTATGTGATATTGATGTCATACATATCTCGTTCAATCTACTTTGAGATCAAGAAAGTGAATGAACGTTGATAGGATGACTGTTTCATGGCTCGAGTTCATTCGGGATATCAGTGACAAAGGAATTATACATTCACTGTAACACCATTCACGGATTGTAGGATTGAAAGTTGTTCTCCAACTTTCTATTTCACTTGGGTAGCACTGATGTGTGACTAGGCACCGCTCTTTGCTTGTGAAGTCATAAGTGTTATGGACTTTCATTGCCAATGTGAAATGGACCTACAGGGTCACACACATAGGATTTAACCTGGAAGAGGAGTTTTATCCACAAGCAATGTTTAGATTGATTACTAAAGGAGTTTAGTAGTTCAATTTAACACTCAATCAAATGATATCTCAATGTCATATTGTTCAAGGTGTTGGACACATTGATTGGAGTATCGGATTGATTGAAATCACAATTGACTGATTCTGCACAATCTGCACTCCCAACCAATCGGCTCATGTGATGAACCGGTCGGCTGAGCTTGGTGAACCGGTCGGCTCAAGTGTTGAACTGATCGACTCAAGATCAGGGTGAACAGATTGCTTCAAGTGTTGAAACGATCGATTTAACTGGTGCAACCGAGCAAGTTGGGAAAGTAGGATTGGTGAGAATTTTCCTTTCGTTTCAATTGCCCAATTTGATTGGGAAATAGGATTGGCATTCGATACCAATTAACAACAAAAGAAGGAAAGTCAATCGGTAACCGACTAGGACCACCAACCGACCGGTTGAGGTGTCCCAACCGACCGGTTCACTTGTGAACTGACCGGTTCAGGTCCCCAACTGACCATTTCAGTTGTGAAACGATCGGTTCAGGTTGCGAGTTAGCTGTTTTGTAGAAAATCTCGAACCCTTCTACTCCTGCTTTTAGTCCCGCATTGCCCGGGATGGAGAACCCTGTCCCATGACCCTCCTATATATAGGGGTATTGGGGGCTTCTCAGAGAAGAACTCAGTGCAAACTAGTTGCTCTGCAAGTTGTCATTCTCTCTGTTTTTGGTAACCAAGAGAGAGCCCGAGCAATTTCTACCCGATAAGGGATGCAAAGCAAGGGAAGGACAACTGTAGAAAGCAATTGGTGCAGGAGAGTGTGTTGGCGACTAGTACGCCAACAGGAGGGTGCGACTCCTTCCAACTCCTTGTGGGACAAGGAGTGTGGAGTTCCAGGTGGTCCGTGTGGACTACTTTAGAGGCGGGAGGTTTCTGCCGCTTGGAGGACAACTGTCAATCCTGACAGTCTGGTGCGACTAGGAGTCTTCAGTCCCGGTGCAACCAGGAGCTGCACAGACACCGTCCAAGACTGGAGGTGAAGACTGCACAAGGCGCGAGGTATTGTCGAGCAAGCCTTGGGACAAGGTATGATTCCATAAACTATCCTTTCCTATTGTATAGACGTTGACGCATTTCCTTGTTCCGGGTTTGGGGGAGAAATTTTTTTTGTTTCCGCTGCCTTCTCTGCCTCCCTAAAAACCCAACAGGTTGTTCATCAAAGAGAAGAGATTACCATCTCCTCTGATTACTGCATGAACTTTCAACTGTTCACGAGTCATTTTATGACTTTATTTATTTCCACATAATAGAAAAGATCTTTACTTTTTACATATTATTTATCAAATAGGGATCATCTCCCTTGGTCCCTTTCTCTGATCATGAGGATAGTATTTTGTACTTCCTCATACACATAGTCTGGGTTTAGATAAACTCAGTTTCTATTTCATTGCAGTTATGATGGGATAGAAATATCCATGCCATATTTTCAATTTCACTATTCTCTTTAGATTGTCTCAAAATGACTACTTGATCAGAGTAATCAGAAAGATAACAATCTAAGAGTCTCATACTTACCTTTCCTTCAAATAGTTGAATACATGGCCAGGGTATACAAGTATTGAGATTAGGTAGTATGCACCATATTTATATTATATACCTTACTTTTCATATCATCTAAAACATATGACTTAGCATCCATGGATGTCTCAAGGTATCTCTTTTACACCTCATCCTCTTCTTATACAGATAAAAGAAATTATAGAACATTTTGAAGATTTCTGGGCAGAATGTAAGTTCTTATCCTCTTTATCTCTTCATTATATCCTCATAGGACTAATCAAAGGAAGCTCAACAATAATTACTTTTCTTATAACTAACAAATAATATTAGGAAAATACATATCAAAATGAAAAAATTCATCGGACCTGTCTCCACTCATGGATCGATTACTACCTCAGGTTGATTCATTACATAGAATCTCGTCGTTGCTTGATTCCAATGTCATGCTTTGTCATTTGGTGCAGATGAACCTACTTGGGACGCTTGTCCACGTCCTCGTGTGCCACTTCTAAATTGTTACCTTTGAGAGACTTCTTGACTCTACCTTGGTGGTTGGGTCATTCCCTCTTTTCTTTTTGGATAAAAGGGTCTAATATGCCCAGCATGTCCACAACCAAAACATGTCCTATACACACACCCTGGTCTTTTCGGCCTTGTTATCGATGTAGAAGATAAATTATGAGTTCTAACTGGTGGAACATTAGGTCCTTTGCCCTTTCTTGGTAGCCACTGCCCTAGTGCATTAGGTGTTTGTTGCAGTGGTGGCATAAAAAACTTCCTCTTTTTAGAGCTACTAGGCATCTGTTTGCGAGTTTGGATAAATCTTTTCTTAATTTCTACCTCATTATCCTTTTTTGGATAGTCCTTTATAAAATGTCTCGCTTGCCTACACCTGTAGCAGACTCTGATTTTGTTTTGTGTTTTAATCCCTTCGACATTTTCCACTACTCCAACATAACTATGTTGATCAGAAATCCTACTAGATCCCATAACTTCATCATTGGGGACTGGAATCTTGGTTGTGTTCCTTGTATCTGATCCTTGATACATGCTAATGTTGTCATAACCATTCCAGTGAGGGCATTAAAATAGGGTTCTCTATCATAGTTAGATCAACATGGGGATTCTCAGGTAGTCGTCCTTCTCTCACCTGATCCCTTGCACCTTTTATTGGTGCAACATCATTGCTTTCAGCAATGTGTTCCTCATGTTCTCCAGACATCTTTAAGATTTACTCTATCTTCTGCATAAGCAGAAGTCACTATAAGATATACTGGAGGATACTAGAATAGACTCGACACCTTAGTCCTATCTCTCTGTAGACTCAGCAAACCTTAGCCTCGGATACCAAATCTTTGTGATGACCTGATAACAAATCAAGCCATCACCAGTAATAATTATAGAATAACCATAAATAGTGGATTAATAAAATCACTAAAAAATAAAACCATTTCACAAAGAGATCCAATACTAGGAAACTCTCACTGAAAGATCCAAAACTTATACATATAACTATTCACATTGTACATACACTATTTCATCTCATATCGAGGACAACATATAACAGTTTCTCAGTCAAAACATATACTGAAGCAACACAAAACCTCAAGGCATACAAGCCAAAATCTTAGATCATTCATAAAACCATTACGTACTAACTCCGAGGACATGAGACTAGAGAGACAACAGATAGGACTTCTATCTACAAGACACGACAGACGGTACACTCAACCTGAGTTGTAACTGCTGCCCCAACTATTGTTGTTCCCCCTTTGCAAAAAGGTCTCTACCGCCTCATGCACGTCCCCCCTAAAAATTGTGGATCCCACGGGGTGAGACAATTGTCCCAGCGAGAGATATAACTCTCCACCAACAATATTATTATCACAGGTAAGCAGTATAAAACTGAGCAGAGGTCCTTTTTATATTAACAAGCAGGATTAATCACTGTTATAAGAAGAACAGAGTAATCTGTTTTCTTAAAATAATGCATCTATCTATGGTAGAGCAATAAATCATCTATTCACTTTATAAGGAATATAAAGAAACATGTATAACATCTATCAACTAAGATGATAAAAAAGGTGTACATCAACCAATGTCTTCCCTATTCGATCCTTAAGCAAATACACAACACAGATGATCACATATTACAATCACACTTATGCCCTGAGGAGATGAAATATATTGTTCATACTCCAACTGACCACGACTAAGTTCAAATTGGTACCATACAAGGTCAATGGCAGAGCCGGCTGTCAAGACCTCACCCGTCTCGGTCAATACGAGACAACTTAGCAGGACATCTCGTGTCAGCTTCTAGTAGAACATATTGTGTCAACTACAAATAGCATGTCGGGGTATAGCGGCATCTACACTATCAAGTTACAGTTGTAGCATGTACTCTCTTCGGGAGAAGACCTGTAACATACCAGAAATAGAATCCTACCCTAATAGTTTTACCCTTTTGACTTAGCCAAACAAGGATAAGCTAATACCTGTAATTAAGAGAATCTAAAATACTATTTACTTAATAATGACTTGTTTGGATGATAATAAGAAATTAAAGAACTTAATCGGATAAATACTTCCCATATATTCTTAATATAGGGTTATATGCACAAATACTTCAGTTGGGTTTTTAATAATGGGCTTGAAGTGCAAATGGTACACTAAATAATAGAAACAATAAAATATTTCGTCCTAGAACTTTCTAGTGCTTTTTAGAATATGAAAAAGAAAATAAATCCCAAAAAATATATAAAGGATATGATAAATGTAATAATTAGAGATAATATGGAATATATTGGATAAAAGAGGATAATGAGGAATATGTTGTTTCAAAAAAATCATAAATAGGAAGCCACGAGATAATTTGATAACTAAATTTGTTTTCTTGATCTAAAAGAAACTTAATGGCCAAGTATCATCTAATTTGGATAATAAATAAATATATAAAAGCCTTTATTACAAGAAAAATAGGAATTAGGCCAATAAAGTGAAATAAAATATTTAATGCCCTCAAATTGGAAAACTAACTCCAAATTCATAATCTAAACATAAAAATAAGCCTTTGGGCAAATTTGCAACTATTTTGGATAATGTTTGATTAATGGGTATATATAGGAGAGAGAAAATGCCTAAAAGGTGTAATTAATAAATAAATAAAACTCATGACACCAAAAGTTGGAAATAAAGGCAAATTCGTATTCAACACACTTAAGTTTACTTGTGAATGAAGTTTCACCCAATTTGGTTAATCCATGAGTCATTAATGCATCTAAGAAAGAGAAATAAAAAATTAATTAAATAACATATCTATAGTTGCCAAAAGTGAAATCTAATTGGATATTCAGAATCGACATGTTTAATTTAACTTATGAGAAAAATTTGTCTTAATTTGGATGATGTTTGAACCCTTATTTGAAGAGAGAGAAAAAGGGACCTTAAATACAATTATTACTTTATTTATTTGATCGATTTTCCCAGTCACGCTTTTGTTTTGAGTGTGCCCGATCTGGACCGTTGATTTTGGATCCAGCAGTTCCAAGATCGTTTCCTAGCTCCGAATCAGAGTAGGAGTACAAACTATTTTTCTGTGATTTTTCGGTTGACGATTTCTCCCTCGATTCTTACTCTTTTTCGAAGATTTCTTCACCAGCGAGTTTGTGCTTTAATTCTGTGTAAGCCTATCCCTTATTTACCTGATTTCATTGAGTTTCCTGGAAAAACCTAAAATGTGGACGCCAAGCTTTTCAGTTGTCCTATCTACTTTCCACATCTTGGAACCACACCTATATATAACACTACCCAAGCCTCCCTCGGTCCTTATACAACTTTCCCCTTCCCTTAATTTCTCTGTTCTTTGCGTGAGTGGATTTCGGTAGCCGACTTTTTGGTCAAGACTTGCAGCAACTCGTTCTCTCTCCACTGAGCTTCTCTGGTCAAATTGTTAGCCTTGGTGAGTCCAAATTTTCCTGTTCTTTCTTCTCCTTCTTTCACTTTTTGGATTAGTCGCATATGGAAGAATCACCCAATCTTGCCCCCAACCTGCTGCAGCTGTGTGTGCGAGTGCAAGGAAGAAGAAGGCATCTTTCTTAATTACGTTTTTGCCCTTCATTGGCCTCCTTTAGTTGTTTTATCGCCTAGGGGCATTTTTGTCTTTTATCCTTAATATCCATTGCTTTGGAGCGAGTCAACTGAACCTTGACCCATTGACCTGGCCAACGTTCATTAGGCCATGTCAGGCCGGGCCCACTCTCTCTCTCGTTTCTCATTGGATAAACGATGAATCGACTTTTCCTTGATTTCTGATTGGTCTGTTTTGTAAAATCAATAACTAATAATCCACTGAATGGAAAATTACAAATAAATACTCATTGGAATAATAAAAAATAAGATCTATCTAGTGGCATAATTTTTTATGACTAAATAAAATGATTAATAACATGTGTTTTCAATAGATCTAATTCAATAAGGATTAACTTATAAAATTCATAACTAATAACCTGTAAGTCAGAAAAATATAATAAAATATGTTTTGGATTCCTAATAATATAAACTAAAAATATGGAATGGTTTTCATAACATAATTCATGTAATGATAAAAAGGTGGTTTTTAGGGTTTGGTCTATATGTATGAAATTGACATAAAATTTGTATATGTGTTTAATAGGCTCTTTGGTAACCTAGATTTGGATCCAGAAGTGCTTTAGACTTTTTGACTTTGATATTGAGGTATGTTGTATCTCCTATTACTCAATGTTGAGCAATTCACCTATCTTATCATTCTTTTGAATTTGGCCTACACAATATGTCTTATCTCTTGATATCATGGTTCATGTGAACTATCCTACTTATTCTAGTCTTGGATAATCTCTTGATATCTTATCTTGTGCTATGGTGCTTGATAGACTTGTTGATGGTATCTACCCACTATGATGTGGATATTTATTTGTAGATGCATGTGTTGTCCATTGTGCGATATGGCAACATTGTATAATTTCTGATCGTACCTCCTACTTGCCTCTACATTTGCCTGCTATGTGATTCAGTAGCCCTAGAGTTGTATAATTGCATTGGTTTTGTCTCATTATAATTTATGGAAACATTATGATATTTTGGATGGTGGATGTGTGATTCCCCATGCCAGGGCAGGATGTGTGATTCGTGGCCCATGTTATATATATTTGGGTGGTGGATGTGTGATTCCCCATACCAGGGCAACATGTGTGATTCTTGGCCCATGTCTCACCAAGTTCAAGATGTGTGATTCTTGACCACCATTGTATTTTAATATTCTAGTGTTATGCTTATCTCACATACATGTAGGATGTTGGTCATGATATGTGCATGTGGAACTTCTTTATTGTTTTACATATGGTAAGTATTTCGTTTGTTATGATCTTAATCTTTTATGCCCATGTGGGTAGTCCTTTTCTTTTGCATGGGAAGCATTTATAATTGATGTCCTTATTGCCATATATTGCTCAAGTTTTCTTTAGTATACACATACCAACTTTTTGTTGATGTATTTCTTTTCTTCTTCTCTTTTGTGGGGTATGCTTCCAACCCCAGGTAGATCAAGGAGAGGTGAACCTCGACATCAAACTTGTAGCTAAGCTTTTGGGAGACTTGAAGAGGTGGTTAGATGACCCTCAGCTTGATCTTAGGCTTATGTGATACTTTTCCTTTTTGGACACCCATATGTGGTGAAGTGTTGTATTATGCCTTGTAAATTGTTAGATAATATTTCTTTTCCACTGCTACTCATTGCGTAATGATACTTACATGTTGAATGAATTGATCTCCATCCCTTTGGAAAAAAAATTATGTGGTGTTTGTTTCAAGGGATGAAGTCTTTTCTTTTTAGTAGAGGAGTGGTTTCAGTTCTTTACAAGACCACTAAGCTTTCTCAGGTTATAAGGATAAGGAAGATTATACATTAATTCCTCACCTAGTCGGGAGATTTTATACTTCAATCCTGATACACATAGAATGAAGAAGGTTTTACACATCAATTCCTCATTTGGTCAGGAAATTCACATCATCATGTGATAAATAAGGAAGGTGCAACATCAGTTCTTCATCGGAACGTATGGATGTATTTCATCCTTCACCCCCGCATATTCAAAAATATGCTCTCCGAGTTAAACTCGTTTCACCATCAACAATTTCTGACACTGAATGGATCTATGGTCAGGACAACTACATGATGAGATTTCACTTGATTAATTAGGTACATTACAGTATCTTTTAGCATCAACCAAGTTTTAAACATGAATTATAACAGGTGCTATAAAGAAAGGTGTAGTACTTTTATAATCTTTGGAACACTTTGAATGTATAACACTCGGGATCTCAGTCCCTTATCACATTATTGGGAATTCTCATCCTTTCACATCATCATCATCATGATTACTAGATCTGGGTATTCAAACCCTTAAATCATCACTGAGCATTGTTACCTCTGTAACAGGTAACTATTACCTCTAGGTCCTCAAACCAAGGTGTTCATCACACTTATTGTACAAATATTTCACATAGCTCACATGGTTCATTAAATATCTTATCACCTCTCACTAGGCAACAATTTATCTTTTAAGATATCAGACTATATAATCATTATACTTGTTATACAGATATTTAACATGGCTCACAAAGCTCATTTAAATCTGTATCATATAAAACATCATAGCTCCTACCTGGCTATGCTCATCATCTTATGATTCGTAAATAGTTTGTACTTCATGATAAAAACTCTAACAATATATGACATCACTATGCAATTCAAGAGAAATACATCTTTTCCATTATTAGGGTTAGGATTGCCTATTTTAACCAAATAGGGTTTCAAATTCGCATCATCACTATGTGATATAAGAGAAATATATCCTTCCCATTATTAGGTATTAGGATTTCTCAATCTAACTGATTAGGGTTGTGAGTGCATACCATCACCCTTCATTAGGGTTAGGTTTTCCCCTAATTAACAAATTAAGGATTCAAGAACATATTATCTAAAATCAAACCCTAATTCATACTCCACTCATTTTAGGAGTATCAATGCATGCTTATTAACATGTTTATCACACAATGAAAAGTTTCTCTCTTATCCTCATTAGGATGTTAATTGCATCATACTTTGGCCCAATCCTTCTCTCAAGGTACATTGGCCAACACTAAACACACTACATTAAACTCTTTATTCTCAATGTAATACTTTACATAACATTAACACAATTCATGTGTTACTCCATCAATTACATTGAATTGAGATTCTTCCAACATATTGGGTATAAATGTGTGTACTTGCCACCATATCATACTTTCATATCGGGCTTGAGGTGTAACCTCAACACTATATTGTGTATCTATATCAGGCATGTGGTATTGCCTCATCACCATACCATGTTTAGGGTGTGTCCCCTATTACCATATCGTGTACCCAAAACGGGTTGGCTACCACTTAGATTTTATCATCTCAAGTTAACCTCGTATTGTGTATGGGCTAAATGCTTGACCTAATATCGGTTATAAGGTTGTACATGATACCATATCGCACACACAGTGTGCACCATGTCAGGCATAGGATCTATGCCTCATCATGGTATCATTGTTAGTGGTATATACACAATACCATAATGGGTTCCTATGTTGGATTATCATATCGGGTTACCATGTTGGTTGACATATTGGGTAGACCATTATGCTCATATTCTTTCATACCTTCAAAGGAAACATCCCCTTCATATTTTTGAATGATGGCTAGATATCAGGTTGAGCCCTTTCACAACAATCCTTCATACAAAACGATAGGGTGTGTCGGGTTTCAAAAGCATATCGGGTTTCACTTCCTCATTTAGGGTTTCAACACCGTATCGGTTAGAGGGTACCATATTGTGCATGAGGTGTGATCTTAACCTTATATCAGGTATAAGGTGTAAGTAGGTATTACTCCTATCGTCCATGAGATATCATGCATATCGTCCATGTGGTATCATTCACCACTATATCGAGATACCCATCATCTTGGGTTTCATATCACCATCTAGGGGTTTCAACCCATATCGGGTTAGGATATAAACCTAGCACCATATCGTGTAGGAGGTGAATACTTGACCCCATATTGTTCTCATGGTGTGTAGTGTGTATTTGTTTTACTCATATCACCCATGAGGTACACACTCCTCACCATATCATGTTTATAGTGTATGCATATCAACATGTCAAATTACTTATCAACTAGGGTTTGTCATATCGGGTTGGAGTATATGCTTGACTTCATGTTGTGCATAGGGTGTATAACTTGATCTCATATCATGCACATAGTGTTTGCTTAACAACATATCGTGCATGAGGTATGCATTTCATCATCAATCATGCAAGAGGTACCTACTCATTACCATATCGTGTTAATGGTGTATTCACTCCATCATATCATATCGAGTTAGAGGTACTTCAACCCAATATTGGGTTGGGACCATGATGATGTCATCATCTTCAACCTCTATATTCATGTTCTTACTATTCTAGATCATGGACAACAGTCCTAAGATACTTTTGGAACTTTAAGGAACATCAATTAATCAAAGGAATTCATGAATCACTACTACAGAAATAGCATTCAATGTCACTTTTCTGGGCGTCGGTTATTAAGGAAAACCGACGCCTTATATGTTAGGCATCGGTTGTTTAAGCAAACCGACGTCTATATTCAAAGACCAGCCAGACACGGGTACCGCTTTGTATTCAGCGTCGGTTGTTTATAACAAACTGACGCTGAAAGTCGGCCGCGAAATCCAAATTTTGATAAAAAAAAATAGTGTCATTTTCAGCGTCGGTCATGTAGGTATAAACCGACGCCTATGTGCGATGAAAATTTGCGCAAAAAGTGTCACTTTCAGCGTCGGTTATCCTTTTATAACCGACGCTGAAGGTGGTTCCCGCCAAACAATTTCATGAAAATATCGTCCAATTGGACGTCGGTTGTTCCAAACAACCGACGCTAAAGATGTTAGGCGTCAGTTGTTTTAAACAACCGACGCTATTTGGGAACTTATACTCCGCGATCGCCCGACTCTTCCCCTTTCTTCTGTTACATTGCGAGCAATTACCCTATTTCTCTGCTGCCGGCGATTTCTCTCCGGCGATTTCTTCTCCAGTGCCATTTCTCCGGCTATTTCTTCTCCGGCGCCCCCTTCTCCGGCGCCCCCTTCTCCACCACCACTCCTCCTTCTCCACGCCCCCTTCTCCGCCGCCCCTACTGCCCGCCCCTGCTGCCTTCCCCTGCTGCTCCAAGCGCCTGAGGCCGCCGCCACGCCTGACTCTTCGGCGCCGCCTGGTGCTTTTCCACCGTCGTCGCGCCGCCGCAACCACCGCCAGAGCCACCGGAGCTGCTAGCTGCTCCTCCACCGCCGTCGCTGCTAGCTACTTCTCCAGCCAGAGCCACCGGAGCCTCTGCCTTCTTCCCTCTGACAAGGTTGGTCTTCCCGCTGCTAGCTGCTCTGCTTTTTTATGCATCGATCAAATTGTTGTGATAAAAATGCATGTAATGTATTTGATTAGAGTTAATCTAATCTGGATGTTCATAATAATGGTATGTTAAATATGATGATTAGGGATAAATATAATGTCTAGTACACAAATATTAGATGATATTCAAGAAAACCCTAGTTTGATGAGCATGTTGTTAATCATGTTAATTATGATTCTTCTATATATTCTGATGTCATTATATAATTATGTGATCCCAACATATTAAATTGAATTAGAATGATTTCATGAATTATAGGGTTTTAAAGTTGATAAACATGTACATGCAGAAATAGGGTTATCAAACCAATGGTTATAACATAGTATGATCTTAATCTGATCTGGATGTTCATAATAATGTAGTATGTTATATATAAGAATGACAACACATGTATTTGTTGGCCTAGAAACCCGTCCAAGATTGGCTCATTAGGAGTAAATCTTGGATAGTCCCCGGTTTGGGACTGTTCTTGAACACCTAATCTCACTTAGGATGTAAGTGTATAATGTGTATTGGGTTTTCGAGAAAATTTCGGTAGCATTTCCCCGTTTGTTCTCTAAGTACATATGTACTTAGAGAACAGCGGGGAAATGCTGCCGAAATTTTCTTGAAAACCCAATACACATTATACACTTACTAGTGAGATTAGGTGTTCAAGGATGGGATAGGTGGTACACATTTATTATATATAAGAATGACATCACATGTGTTTGTTGGCCTAGAATGTGAACAATCATTGTTTTTTATATTACTTGTACATTGATATAAATTAGAATGAACAATCACTAAATTATATACTGTTTGTATGGAGTCCGGCTTCATTGTAGATATCTATTATTGTGTTTGTTGGCCTAGAAACCCGTCCAAGATTTACTCATTAGGAGTAAATCTTGGATAGTCCCCGGTTTGGGACTGTTCTTGAACACCTAATCTCACTTAGGATGTAAGTGTATAATGTGTATTGAGTTTTCGAGAAAATTTTGGTAGCATTTCCCCGTTTGTTCTCTAAGTACATATGTACTTAGAGAACAGCGGGGAAATGCTGCCGAAATTTTCTTGAAAACCCAATACACATTATACACTTACTAGTGAGATTAGGTGTTCAAGGATGGGATAGGTGGTACACATTTATTATATATAAGAATGACATCACATGTGTTTGTTGGCCTAGAATGTGAACAATCATTGTTTTTTATATTACTTGTACATTGAAGGATTGCTAATTGATAAAAGATCACAATTTTAGAGACATGTATGTTTATACAAATGCTAAATGTTTTCCTTATTCTAGTTGATACAAATGCTAAATGTTTTCCTTTTTAATGAAATTTTCAGATGGCTCACCATGATGAGAATGATGTCCATGATGAGCATGAAGTCCATGATGAGCATGTTGTCCATGACGAGCATGATGAGGATACCAACGTAAGTTCTAAAAACATATCCCGTATTTCTATAAAATTCATTATCTTCTAGTTATGTCATATATCCTGTATTTCTATATTGGCTTAATTCGGTGTGTTTATTTTTGTCAAATTTTAGGTTGATGATGCACAGCTACCCACTGAAGCAATTGAGCAACTTGATGTGCAGCAACAAAAACTTAACAAGAAAAGGGGTATCACTCTGTTGAAAAAGTTACTTGCACTGAGTGGCAGTGGATCCAAATTGGTTGTGGAGTTTGATAATGGAGGGAATGCAATTGGAGTGAACCGCAATAATTTTATAAACTATCTTGGGGTTGTCACTCGAAGCCATTGTGGTGTTAAATATGATAATTGGCATAAAGTTCCTCAGGCGAAGAAAGACTTGATATGGAAAGATTTATGCGTGAGTTATTATTATTTGCAATTCTATTTTGTAGATTACAAATTCTATTATTTGCAATTATATTTTTGGTACTAGTTAATAACATTTCTATTTTACAGAATCTGTTTGCATTGGATGAGATGTTGCATCGTAAAAGTGTGATGCAACGCGCTGGAAAGATGCTTAGGAATTACAGGACAAATCTGAACAGAGAATACATAAGACAGGGTGATAAGAAGAAGAAGTCAGCCCTTGAACAATGGAACTTCTTGGACAAAGAAGATTGGGACAATTTTGTTGCTTCAAGAAAATCTGAAGAATTCAAGGTATTAGGTGTCACTCCCATTTTAATTAATATACATTGTATTCACCTATTCAAGATTAACATTTAGTGCTACTAACCTAATTATAAATGTGCATACTAACTAGGCCCTCAGTGACGCACAAAAAGCAAGGCGTGCACTGAATGTACATGACCATACTATGGGTCCAAAAGGCTATGCAAGCGTTCGCCAAAGACAGGCGGAGTCTGCGGCTACTCAGGAGTCTGCGACTACTCAGGAGTCTGCGGCCACACCCTTCCCTCGCCATGATATCTGGATAGCTGGCAGGAAAAACAAGAAGGGTGAAATAAAGAAGCCCGAAACTGCTGAGGCGGCTGCAAAAATGGTAAAATACAACTCTTAGAGCAATCATTTGAATATTGATTATTTGTAGTGTTAACTTACCAATTTTTGTTTATGGTGATTAGCGGGAGCTGCACGAGCAAAGAAAACAAGGCACGTTCATCCCTCAGGGAACAAGGGATGAATTGACAGTTGCTCTGGGTAACCCAGAGCATCCTGGACGTGTTAGAGGTGTCGGCGCTGGTGTGGGCATCAAAGCATTCTTTGGGCCATCCCAGCGCAAACCCAGAGCGGGACTTTCTCAAGAAGAGGTAACATATATATTCTATTTTTATAATGTTACTGCAAAAAAAAATTCATTAATAAAAAGCTAATATTTGTTTTATCCATGTATAGGAGAATAAGAGAGTCGAGGATATAGTTGCTAAGAAGCTCAACGATGTGGTTGCTGAGAAGGTCAAGGAAGAATTGCTGCGGTGGCAGACATCTCAGGCTTCCAATCAGCCTATGCCGACCCACTCTTCTCCTGGTGCACAGACTGCAAGTAATCCTGGAGACCCATCGCCTAACACGTCTGTTGTAAGTATTGTTTATGACATTGTAGCTAGTCTTTTCAAGATGATATGTTTTCAAGATGATATGTATATATGTATAACATTCTTTACGTAAATTTGTAGGCATTGAAGCCATGCCGCTTAAGAATGGAAAACTATGTTGTTGCAGAGGCGCAAGCTTACCAGTCCCTTCCTGGGGCAACGTTTCATGGGACTCCAATGCCGCAGCGCTACATTCGTGTGAGCCCGATACATGTATTACCCGATTGGAGGGAAGTTGCGTTGCCATATGCCCACCCAGATATTGATACACTTGGTGAGGCAGAAAGCGGGGTCATATTGTGGCCCAAAGCAGATGTCCTCTACACGACTGAAATTGTAAGATAAATTTACATTGATTTAGACTGTTAATGTGTATATATGATGTCAACTGATCTGAAATTATATATACAGGTTAAAAAGAAGACACCAGGAGCACCTAGGCCTCCACCTCCAATTCCCGCATTACCAACTTGGGTTCCAACTGACCTACAATACCCGTTAGGTCCTGCTTGTAGGGGAATGGCATGTTGGCTACGGGCACATAATATACTTTGCCCTATAATTGTTTCTTTAGATGCAGATTATGCAGGTCAATCATACGACAGCTCTTTATTTATACAAGATATTATTGAGCTGTTTATATATGATTGGTTGAATACATCAATGATAGAGACATGGATAAGGTGAGATCTTGTTTATACATCCATATACCTTGTGTAAGATCCGGTGATCTAGTTTCTTATATATTAATGCATACGTCTATATGTTTTGCAGCTACTTAATCGAAGATCATTGCAAACAATTTGCATATGATCATGTGGGATTTTTGATTCCATCATTGATTAGTATGGTAGCTAAAGACCCTGATAGTGTTCAACAATACTGTATAGATGCTTTTACAATTTTTGGTCATCAAATGAAGACGATAATAATAGCTCCATTCAATGTCAAGTAAGTTTGCTTTATTTATAATTTGGACTTAAGAAAATTCCATTATTATTTTGCATTTTGAGTTATTAATTGTTAACTTTTTACCTCTAGTGGTAGACATTGGGAGTTACTAGTTATTGTCCCCGGGACGTTCACTGTTTATTATCTAGATCCCGCAGGAAGTACATTAAACACTAAAATTGGACACGTAATGAGAATGGCATTATTCTGGTGAGAAATATTTCATTTTTTATATCCGTTAACATCTTTTATTACATTACTATTTACTTATGCAACTTAGTGTGTTATATTAACATGTAGGGGTTTAGATGCATTCAAAAATGCTGGAGGAAAGGTCCCAAGGAAAAAGAACCAGCCATTGTCTTGGGAGAACATAAAAGTAAGTTCCCGACTCCCTGACTCCAATGTATATATTATTGATGTGAATTGTGCTTAGTTGTATTAATTTGTATGTTTCAATTTATAGTGCGCTACACAAGACAATGGCTGGGCATGCGCATACTATGTGATGCGATTTATGCAGATGATTATCAAACATGCCGCATTGGACATCGATACCATACATGAGGTATTATATATAGTCTCATTAGTTAGTATGAAATATATCAATCTTATTTTTATATTATTACTTATATATATACATCATTATCTTTGCAGGTGTTTAAAACTGACCACACTATAGGCAAACGCTTAAAAAATGTACATGCTCCATATACGAGGGAATCATTAAATGAAGTAAGAGAAGAATGGGCAATAGCTGTACAAACAGTGGCAACTGTAAGATATAATTGGGATGTTGATAGTGATGATGAATGATACTTTGTAAATGAATGTTTCTGAATGTTAAAACATGTATTTGAATGATTCTATATGTGTGAACGTGACAATTGAATTGATGTCTGAATGTATCTACTTGTGTGAATCTTTTTATGTTAATTTTGCAGGTTTGTGGCCTGTTTGTAGGCTGATATCAATGGATGTCGTAAACCTGCAGTTCAGAAAACTGAACTGCAGGTTCTCATCCTGCTGACCAGCCACAGCAGGCCTGCAAACAGATTTATAAAAAAAAAAAATAGATATAGGCGTCGGTTATTTACCGATAACCGTCAGCACAGACTTACAGCGTCGGTTTTTTGTTGAACACCGACGCCAAAAGGGTTCGCACCACGGGAAAACGGTGTCATCTAGGACACTTTTCTGCGTCGGTTTTTTAGTATATAACCGACGCCTTTATATTAAATAGGCGTCGGTGTTTTATAAAAAACCGACGCCTTTATATTAAATAGGCGTCGGTTTTTTAACCGACGCTGAAGTGTCCAACCTTTTAGCGGCGCCCACATAGGCGTCGTTCCGAAACCGACGCCAAAGGGGGTTAAACAACCGACACTAAAAGGCACTTCTGTAGTAGTGAATAGAAAGTAGATCATCAAGTTCAACAATATTGAAGGTGAATAATAACATTGTTGGGTTCAAGTTATATAACCCGCCTCAAGGACAACTTCAAAGCTCCAAGCTCCAAAGCTTTACGTTCCTAAGGTTGAAGATGAGCTTATCCAAGGTCCAAGGCTCGTTCACAACTCCTCCATGTACAAAGAATCACCATAGTTGAGAACTTGGTGAAGAAGAAAAGAGAGGAATAACTATAACCCGAGAATCATACTTCAACCAATATTGAAGATGATCATGACCTTACCTTAAGCTTGGTACTTGAGCTCCTTGTAACAGACTCAATCTCAGGGTCCTCTTTGCAATTTACCCACTTTTGTGCTTTTATTTGCTATCTAGTCCTTTTGGACCTTTTTCATAAATTTCCCATCCTTTTCTATCCTTTTTGGCCTCAATGAGGAATTTGAGCATACTTTGATAGTGAAATCCATATTTACCCACATTCACGTCAATAAATGGGTTTTTTGCACAAATAACCCACCTAATGTGATACTTGAGGACTAATAATGCAATATGACCATTAATGAGAGAATATAAGTGGATAATGCTAATTTGGAGCTTTTATATTTTTTGGGATAAATATATGAGTAATAATGTGTATTTGAGTTAATGTATGAGAGTAATTAACCCTTTTCTTTCTCTCTCCTCAAATATGATATTAATGCATGAAAAGAGGATAATATGGTGATATATGATTCTCAATATTGATATGTGACTAATATCACGAAATTCACTCAATTATGTCATTAAAAGATTATCTTCACATTAATCACTCATTTTATACTTTAATATATGCATTAATAGTCAATATATTAATTAAGGGCCAAATATTGTGACTTATGAGAAATTAATAGCATAGAATTATTCTAGGAGTCGTAATTAACCTATGGTTAAATTTTGGTGGCTTTTGGACTTTATTTGACCCCTAAAATTGATTTTATAAGGTTTAATATAGTGTAACTTTGGTATTTGAATCGTTTTCTTTTAAATGACAGTTAATCGCCAAACTTGCTTCGGTATATGCATCACACGCGCCCGATCATTGTCAGATCGCAATCTGACGGTCCTCGCGCCGTCTTCCTACTCCATCCGCGCGAACAGGTGCTGCCCCTGGACTTCGGCGATCCCGTTCTCCCTCTACGCTCAACCATTTCCTGAGATTTTTCGCCCCCTGAGATCGCCTTTCGCCGCCAGTTCGAACGAGTCGTGGCCTGTCGACTGTGGTGTCCAGTTGACGAAACGCCCTTCTCGGCCTCTTCCTCCTCTCCGTCATGGAATTACAGTGACGGTTGGAGGCCTCCCCATGCCTATTTAAGTGCGTCTAAAGTTCCCTCAGCCTTCATTCCTCCTTACTCCTCGCCCAATTGCTCCTATACCGCTCTCGTTCCCCACGACGTTCTCCATTTCCATTTCCTGTGACCTCGGCCAAGCAGTGGCGCTCCTGGCCATCTTCGTCCAATCAACTGTGCGGTAAGCATCAACAGCCTCCCCTATACACTCCCCCACTCTCCGTTTGTCTCGAGATGCCCTCTTTCGCTGAGCCCTATAAGCCGCCGCCGACGCCTGATGTTTTTCTCCCTCGGTGCTCCTTGGACCTTGGAAACGCACCCTTTCACTTCGCATTGCAACCGTGAGCACCTTCAGGGTTTAAGTTACGTAGTTTCGACCTCGTACCGGCTGTTGGAGACCACGACGCCCCTCCCTTGTTTCTTCTTCTCCCAGCTACTCGCCGAGCTCATGTACCCTCCAGCACCCGAGCTTTGGATCACTCCAGCGGTATCTGTTTCACTGCAAACAATCTCCAAGTCGCAAGCCTGAAACGCCTGTACCAGCGCTGTGCTGCGCTCAGCGCCATGGCTGAAAGAGGCAGATCGCAGGTCAACATATTACCTCGAAACCCTTACTACCTCGATTGATCAATTATTTTGGCATGGGTATTTCTGTCTTTTCGCCATTTCTTTTGTTTTTCGCATCACATTTTAAACACATGGGCAGTTTGGTCATTTCTTACTATTTACATCCATTTAGCATTTAAATAACTTTCACATTATGCTTTTCTTGCATTCTTTTTTTTGTCGGCTAAAATCCTGTTGCTACTTTAGTACATAAAGCACCCAATTACAAGGAACCAGAAAAAGCTTCATACTCACAAAAGAGTGATCAAGATACTAAAGAAACAAAAACTCTGACCTATGTAGAATACGACTTAAGCCCCGTCAAACAAACAAACTGAGGGCCTGAAACCTATGCATCACCATGTGTTCAGTCTGAAGATCACCCAGAAATAAAGAAAACAGAGCAATGCATACAGATCAAACCCATCCGGATGAGGTCAGACAGAGATTAGACCCTATTGCACACGATCAGAGACCTTCAAAAGTCCAGGACATAAGGGGAAAAAGACCCCAAGTCGGCAAAGATGTCAGATATCCAATATGCACACCAGACAGGTAACCAAGCTGAAAGAGTCGAAGAACCAATAAATTGTCATTGATGTGCTCTGAAGCCTTTCTCCACTTGCTATATGCTCACCTAGAATGTATGAAGAAGAGGAGACAGAGAACAGTCAACATATCCTTCAAAATCCGTAGACTGACTTCAGAAGAGCGACCATGTGATGTATATTGAACCAAAAAGGATCCATGGAGGACTACCAATCTTCCAAGGACCTCCAAACCCCAGAACAGCTAGAAAGAAACGCCCGGATTGCACAAATCAATCCTTGTGATCTCCTCCAGTTTCTATTTTGGGGTACAACTGTTGTTTGCACAACAACACCAGCACGAAGCTCGCTGTCGGCTCAACACCAGTCGACGACCATCCGAACACAACAGCAGGGAGGATCCGAAGAGGAGATGAGGAAACTCAACCCCCCTTGAATCCAACCTCACACAAGGCACCTGCAAACACAGAACACTTCGTCGAACACCTAGCAGACGTGCAAACCTAAGCTGCAGAGGACCGCTCCGCCACACAGGGCGTGCACCAGGAAGCCTACTTCACCAAATGCCGCCGACCAAGCAGCCAGGAAGACTCTAAGCGTCGAAGTCAATAGCAATAGGGGAGAGAGGACTCATCCCCCAAACACCAAGATCCGTTGACGAGGGACCCCGTGAAGGGAGACGACGTCGCTGACTATCGGGATAGACACCACTGGAACGTCTAACCGTCATCAGCTCCACGAGACTCGCAAGCAGCAGACTGCAGCCTCACGGAGAGCCTGGCAAAGGACAGCAGTGAGCAGGCTCGCCGCCGCCCAGGCCATACCGCTAGCAGACGGAAGCAACCTGGGAGCTAAGCTCCTCGTTCACCCATCAACAGGCGACGGAAGGGGAACCTTCTGTAACCCCCGAACAGGAGGCGCCACCACGAAGAAGAACAGTCGCCGAACAGGACATCGAAACCGGGGCCATCTTGACCTGGTCGACGCCAGGTACCAAGAGCAGGAACCTGAGAAGAAAACGAAAGGGC
This sequence comes from Alisma plantago-aquatica, assembly GCA_963693085.1. Lineage (NCBI taxonomy): Eukaryota > Viridiplantae > Streptophyta > Magnoliopsida > Alismatales > Alismataceae > Alisma > Alisma plantago-aquatica. Next base: position 1,775,081,955 of record OY856409.1, read on the forward strand.
GGGCAGCCTAGCTTGAAACCAGATCCATCAGGAGGAGGCTCCTCTCCATCCGTCCCTGTAAACGGGGTGGAGTCAACCGACGTTGAATCTTGCACATGACCTGGGCTTCGGCTTACGACGCTTTGTACCGCCTCCTTCACGCTCCAAGCTGAGAATGCCCCCGACAACGGCACCCAAATCGGCACGAGGACCCGCCCCGGAAAGCCGCCGCTTGGACACGAACCACACCGACCCGAAGAGGAGAAGAGACTACACAGAGCCAATGAAGGCCAGGGGGAGGAAGCCGCCGACAACACACTTCCTGATTGACCGATTTTACTTAATTCATAGTAAATCGATCCATGGTCAGAAAAAATAAAAAATTCTCGTTGGAAAAGATTTTTCATGTAGAATCTGATTTTATGGTTCTTGAGTCCCAAGTATGATTCGTTTTTTGAAGTTTGCTTTAAATGCCATTTTGAGTATGTTAAATGTTCTAAAATTAATGATTAATGCATTTTAACTCCAAATGGAGAAACATGATATGTTTTCTTAATTAGTGAAACCTAAGTAAGTTTTTGGTCCTAGTTTTGAGTCTTAAATCAAAGGTTTCCATAAAAGGTCTAAAATGAGTATCTTTCTTTGTACTTTATGCTTTATAGATTCTAATTCATGTGAAATAATTGTTCTAGGGAACATGGATAAGGATAACAACCTAATTGGTGAAGTGATGTTTATTATCTTCAATAAGGTATGTGAAGTCTATTTATGAATGAATGATGAATGTGAATGTGCAATTAACCTACCCTTCAGTTGGACTTTTACCCAAACCCTAATTTCCTAATGAGGAAATTGCTAGCCTTGGAATATCTCTCTATTGCCTTTATTTGGATCTTTATTTATTTGAATCTTCCATTGCCTATGTTGGCTCTTTTACTTGAAATACTTGAATATTGTTGTTTCCAATGTTGGCTCATTTGTTGAGATTGTTTCATGGGATTTATTCCCTACTTGCTATGATGCAATGTTATTTATATTTTCACTAATGCCAAGTGAACTATTAAGCATGGTGTATTTTTGGCCAAATGACAATGTAGTGTACATGAGTACAAACCACCCATAGGGCACTGAGGTTTTAGTCCTCCTGCCAGGCACTGGGGTTTTTGCCCCCCTGCCACATTATATAAGCACTGGGGTTTTAGTCCCCCTGCCACATTACATATATTTGAGGTTTGGGATGTGCACGTTCCTCTCTCCTCTTGGTGTAGGTCCGATAGGTGCCTCACCCAGCATTGGTATGATTTTGTTTCATTATTTATTCATGCTATGTTGATTATTGTTGTGGATTGAACTATGGTAGATTTCTATTTCTTATTTGTTTAATTGCCTCATACTCTTGAAATCTCTTCGTATAGTGAATCATTTTATTTTGCAATGTTGTTCTTTATCATTTTTCCTTATTCCTATTATTAATACATAATTTTATCTCTCTCTTGATGGGTGATCCCAACCACCCAGGTATAAGATCAGAGTGTGCATTGGAAGCTTAGTGAACCAGCCTAAGGATAGGATAAATAGATCAACCTTGTATCTTGGACATAGTTGTCTATATATATTAAGTTGTTTTTCTTTGGAGACAATATTGATTTCGTTTTAGGCTTACTCTACCTAGATTCTATTGTTTTGTATAAAGTTGTACACCCATTTGGGAAATTTTGTAATGTACACTTTATATAATTGAATATAGTCAAAGTTTAAAATTTTGCTGCTATACATTGGTGTTTTTCTTTACCATACTTTTAGTAGAGGGTTGGCATATGCCAACTCTTTACACTCCCCTTGCTCCTTGAGCTACTACGCATGATATCTTAGAGGATATGCATGATATATCAAAGAAAGAGAGTTGTGGAGTTCGTAAACTTCCATTAGTAGGTGAAAGGAGATGTATATATACTTGGGGTTCATGAGAAAGAGTGTATAAGAGGTGTCATCACCATACACTACTAGGTGACACGTGTCCATGCATGGTTGACACATGTCCATGCATGCACACATGTATATCTTGACATGCAAAAGTCTGGAGGATAATCTAGAGATGATATTTGGGCCATCCTATATCTTGTTGGATAAGATATCTCCTTTTTATCTCACAAATTATGCAAACCGATACACTTTTTGCAAGGAGCATCTAACTCGTCATGGACCACCTCCTTGAGGTGCTTTGCCCGTCATGGATTTTGCCAAAAGTTCACAAACCAATATGGGATCTCCTCCATGGCTCCTTGGCCGATAGGCACTCCCATATAAAGTCTACAACTCGATATAACTCAAGTAAGGGCTTCAACTATACATCATCTCTTGGTCTTTTCATCACCAAGAGTACCATTATTCAAAGATGATTCAAACATGGTGTCTCCTTCTTTCTCTCTCCTCTAAATGATACATTGGTAGTAGGGACACTCTAGAGGTGATAATTTGCATATCAACCCTGCATTTTGGGTAAATTACAATTTGTATCACAATTGGTGCACAAGGCACTATCATTATTCAAACAAGTTCAAACTTGGAATTTAAGGTTTCCACAAGCCACCACTTAGAATCATTCTCTCTCTTATGATATTAAATACTTAAGGTACATTCAACATGTGACATATTGCAATGTAACCCCTCATCTTGGGTAAATTGCACTTTACACTCAGACTATCATATAATGCACAAATAGTTTGCAATTAAGCTCACACTTGAAAATAAACTTCACAAAGAGTCTTAATTACTTTTCAAAATATTAGAACAAGTTTGTAAATATCTTACTTAAGAAAAACTTCTAGGGTTAAGCCATAACCCAGGTCAGGGATGTTATAAGTGTGCACTCTGAGTTTCTCTTAGGAATACTCGTTTCACTACCCAACAATTTCTAACACAGAAGATAGTTCTAAGGTATAGGGCACTACATGATTAGGGTTTACACTTGATTAGTTATGCCAATTGGGTTAATTAAGTATGCATCATACAAGTGGATAGACAAACCCTAATCCATCTCTAGCAAGCATTGATATATAACAAATTCAGAACATATAAAACATATGAGGTATAGTTCAAATCACAATCACCACATGGTACTATTCATTGCCATTTGTGGGACCACACTTGTCATCATAAAACCATAGGATATAGACCTTATCACATTATTCTAGGAATTCAACCCTTGTCATATCATAAAGATGATTACACCTCCACCACATCTCAACCATTCCCAAAGGTCATTAAGACCATCACATCATTCTCTGTAAGATCATCATTATCTTTCTATGTCTTAGAACAAGGCTCAATAGGTCATCACCACACATGTGACATATAAGTTTAACATACCAAGGAACTATGACGTTCTAATAGCACCATATTAGAGTTTCAACAACCATAAGAGAGTATTTCATTATCACATTAGTCATTCAAGAGAATTGATCATGATTAATCATCATCACTTAATTATATAAGGGTTAGGTGTAACAAGCTGTGTTATATTAGGTCTGCACATCAACTCATCATGGTAAAATATCAATTATATTTTTACAAGGACAAAGGTAAGATTAAAAAATTAAGAGTAATGAACCATTACATTTCACAACACCAAAACCAAACATCATACCATGGACTTCACCCAAAAACCATCAGATGTTAAGGCATCAAACCATAACCATCAGATCATGTTATTCATTCAAACCCATCAGTTGAATATAAGTCTAACCCTTGAATCATTTAACTAAGAACCCATCCGATTAGGGCTTAAAAGGATTGTCACCTAACATTCAATATTACCATAGGTTTTGGTGTCTAGGACCACCATTGATTGTGACACTTTGTGTTACCATCAGATCATGGAGTTAGAACTTCCATCAGTTGACACCGTCGAAAATGTTGACCAGTACTACCATTTGTTGATGGTCATAGGTCACTAGACCATCGATTCTTTAGCATCCAAAAGAGTCCAAAATAGTACTAAGGTGTGACCATCGGTTAACACAGGGAACACAAAAATAACATCACTAAAGGCAAATCCATCAGATCTAGCAAGAAGACAACCCATCGGATCTAGCACATAGTAGGAAACAACTGAAAACCCTAAGTCTAACCCATCATTTAAGAAGCACCAAGAACCATAGTTTGACATGTAAGATAGGCCTAAGGCTTCCTCTACCTTAGGAAGGTCGTACATAAGGTTTCAAGTTTGTCTATGGGTGTAAAGTTTTCAAGAAACAACACTTAATCTTAAACCCTAGGAAAACGATAGCTTCTTTGTGTGTAGAAGTTTGTTTTTAAGCAAGTACTTGAGCATACAAGGTGGCAGTAAGCAATAAACGTGAGGAAGGTTATATAACTGACCTCTAGGAAGAAGAATAAGATCCAAATAGAAAGGCAGTTTGATCAAAGGAGGTAGGAAACCCTAGCTTTAGCTCTGAACTTGACCAAACTAGCACTTTGTCTATAAGGGAAGCAAACCCTTGGTCAAGGAAGCCAGAAAGATAGGTTCTTTAAGATCTAGAGCAAGATATACCATGAGAAATCATGGTTCCATCCAAGAATAAGTTAGAAGGAGATATAATATAAAGAGAAACAAAGGAGAGAAGGAGGAACTTACTTGCTTTGTGACAACCCGACATCGAATCAAGCCAAATCATCATAGTAATTATGCGGAATAAACATTAGCAGTAGGCTAACAAAAATCACTAAAAATTAAAACCATTTTTCAAAGAGATCCATTTCTAGGAAACTTTTTAAGAAAAGAACCAAAGTAATATATGCATCATGGTTCACATTGTACACACATTGTACCATCTCATCTCGAGGATAACATATACCAATTGTTTGGTCAAAACATATACTGAAGTAACATAAAACCTTGAGGCATACAAGCCAAAATCTCAAAACATTTATAAAACCATTACATACTGACTCTAAGGACCTGAGAGTACTGAGACGACACATATGACTTATATGTACAAGATAGGACAAATAATACACTCAACCTGAGGTGTTATTGTTTCCCCTGTTGTTGTTGTTCTCCCTCTACAGTAAGGTCTCTACATCTTCATCCGCGTCCACCTAAAAATGTTGGTGACCAACGGGGTGAGACACAAGTCCCAGCGAGAGATATAACTCTTTGCCAACAATGTTATTATCACAGGTAAACAATATAAAATTGAGCAGAGGTTCTTTTATATAAATAAGCAAGATTAATCACTATTTATAAGAAGAACAGAGCAATCTCATATTTTAAAGTAATACAACTATCTATGATAGAGAAATAAATCATCTATTCACTTTATAAGGAATATGAAGAACATGTATAACATATATCCATTAAATATGTATAAATGAAGTGTACAACAACCAATTTTTTCTATATTCGATCCTTAAGCAAATATGCTACACGACTGATTACATATTTACAATCACACTTATGCCCTGAGGAGATGAGGTACACTGATCATACTCCAACCAACCACAGCTACGTAAAGCATCGGTACCATACAAGGTCAATGGAAGAGCCGGCTGCCAAGACCTCATCTGTCTCGATCAGTACGAGACTACAAGCAGGACATCTTGTGTCATCTGCAATTAGCTTACATGGGTATACTGGTATCTTCATTATAGAGATACAACCACAACATGCACTCTCTTCAGGGAGGTTTCAATTATCCATCCCCAGATTATAATAATAAGGAAGATTATACATCAATTTCTCATTTGGTCAGGAGATTCACATATCAATCATGTTATCAATTAATGACGAAGAATTTACACATAAATTCCTTACTTGTTTGGGAGATTCACATATCAATCCCGTTATCAAATAAATGAGGAAGGTGATACATCAATTCTCCATTAGGACGTATGGATATATGTCTTCCTTCACCCCTGCATATTCAAAAATATGCTCTCCGAGTTAAACTTGCTTCACCATTCAATAAATTCTGACCCTGAATGGATCTATGGTCAAGGAAACTACATGATGAGATTCCACTTGATTAATTAGTTGCATTACAGTATCTTTTAGCATCAACCAAGTCACAAACATGAATTATAATAGTTGCTACAAAGGAAGGTGTAATACGTTTATTAAGTACTTTCATTATCTTTGAAACACATTGAATGTATAACACTTAGGATCTCAATCCCTTATCACATTACTAGGTATTCTTCTCCCTTAGTATTATCATCATCATGATTACTATATATGGGTATTCAAACCCTCAGTTCATCACTAAACATTGTCACCTCTCATCAGGTAACTATTACCTCTAGGTCCTCAGACCAAGGTATACATTATACTTATTGCACAAGTATTTCACATGGCTCACAAGGCCCATTTAAACATCTTGTTTGTTCTCACTATGCAACAACTATCTTTTTAGGTCATCAGACCCTATAAGCATTATACTTGTTGTACAAGTATTTCACATGGCTCACAAGGCCCATTTAAACATCTATATTATATGAAACATCATAGCTCATACCTGACTATGCTCATCATCTCATGATTCCAGCATGGTTAGCACTTCATGATAAAAACAATAGCAAGTACATAACATCACCATGCAATACAAGAGAAATACAACCTTCTCATTATTAGGGTTAGGATTTCCCATTCTAACTGATTTGGGTTTCAGATTCATATCATCATTATGTGATACAAGAGAAATACATTCTTCCCATTTTTAGGGTTAGGGTTTCCCTTTCTTACCGATTAGGATTTCAAGTTCATATCATCACTTTTCATTAAGAGATATACAACCTTACCATTATTAGGGCTAGGGTTTCCCCTTGTATCCAATTTGGGTTTCCATTTCATACCTTCACCCATTATTAGGTTTAGGGTTTCCCCTTCTAGCCAATTAGGGTTTGAAGTACATATCATCAAGAATCAAACCCTAATTCATACTCCACACATATTAGGAGTATGAATATATGCTTATTACATGAATATCACACAAGTAAGATTTTATCTCTCATCCTCACTAGGACATAGATTTCATCATACTTTATCAAGTTAGCTCAACCCTTTCTTCAAGGTACATTGGGCTACTTAATCAAAGTGCATTAAATTCTTTACATATTAATGTATTACTTGACATAACACACTTCATATGTTACTCCATCAAGTACATTGAATTTGAGGTGCTTCCACCATATCAGGCATAGAGGTGTGTACTTGACACCACATTGTGCTTCCATATCGTGTTTGAGGCATATCCTCATCACCATATCATGCTTCCATATCAGATTGCTTTATCATTAGGGTTTGCATATCGTGTTAGACCCTTATGCTCACCTTTCTTCAAACCTTAATGGTATAATCCTACCCTTCATCTTGTGATGAGTGATATGCTAGATAATAGGTTAGTCTAAACCAAACCAGATGTACAAACCAATAGGGGTTTGAAGTTCCAAAGTATATCAGGTTCCCTATTACTATGTTGGGTGTCAACACCATATCATGTTAGAGTATACACTAGACTCCATGCTGTGCATAGGGTATATGTTTGACCCCATATCATGCACATATTGTATGCTTGACACCATATTGTCCACAAGGTGTGCACTTCAGCATCATATCGTGTACAAGGTATATGCTTCATCATTATATCGTGCTATTGGTATGTTCACCTCACCATATTGGGTTACAAGTACTTCAACCCAATATCAGGTTGGAACCTGACGATGTCATCATCATCAACCTCTAGACTCTTATTCTTACTATTCTAGCTCATAGAAAACAATCCTAAACAACTTTTAGAACTCATAGGATCATCAATTATTCAAGAGAGTTCGAAATTGAAAGTAGATCAACAAGTATAACAGAATTGAAGTTGACTAATAACATAATTGGGTTCAAATTATATAACCCACCTCAAGAACAACTTCAAAGCTCCAAGATCCAAAGATTCACGTTCCTAATGTTGAAGATGAGCTTCACAACTCCTCTATATGCAAAGAATCACCAGGGATAAGTATTTGGTGAAGAAAAAAAGAAAGGAAGATCACAACCCTAGATCCATGCTTTAATCTAAGGTTGAAGATGATCATGGATTCACCTTAGGGTTAAGGATTGAGTTCCTTCTTGTTCCTTATCACCATGCTTGATACCTAACTACTCATGCATGATACCCCTCTCTCATGGTCAATATCCCTTCACTTGTGGCCAATATCACTTCACAATGGCAGATATCACCTTGCCGTGGCCGATATCACTTCACTATGGCCGATATCACCTTGCCATGGCCGATACCAAGGATCTATGCACGATACCACTTCACATACGCATGATATCTAAGAGAAAGAGGGTGGTATGATTCGAAAATTTTCACTAATATGTGAAAGGAATGGTACATATAGTTGTGGTTCATGAAAAAGAGTTCATGTGAGGTGTCATCATTTTAAGATACTAGGTGCCACATGTACATGCATGGTTGATACATGTACATGCATGCACTCATATTTATCTTAACATGCAACACACTTGAGGATAATATAGAGATGAAATTTCGGCCATCACTTATCTTGTTGGATAAGATATTTCAACTCAATCACCACTTTATTCACAACCCGATACAACTTTTCCAAGGAAGTTGTAAACCGGTACACTTCATCTCCTAGAGGTGCTTAGCCCATCATGGACAAGGCCAAGAGTTCAAAAACTGATATGAGACTCCCTCTATGGCTCCTTTCCTGATAGGCATTCTCATATGAACTCTACAACCCGATACAACTCAAATTAGGGTTTCACATTGAACCCTTTCTTGGTCTTTTCATCACCAAGAGTACCATCACTCAAATATGATTCAAACATGGTCTCTCCTTATTTATCTCTGATCTAAATGATACATAGAGGGATTAGGGATACTCTAGAGGTGGTAATTTGCATATCAACCCTACATTTTGGGTAAATTACAATTTGTATCAAAATTGGTACACAAGGCATCGACATTATTCAAACAAGCTCAAACTTGGACCTTAGGCTTTCCACAAGCTGCCCCTTAGAATCATTCTTTTTATTATGATGATAAAACACAAGAGGTACATTCAACATGTGACATATTGCAATATAACCCCTCATCTTGGGTAAATTGCGTTTTGGTCCAAAACAAAAGAACATTGCTCAAACATCATTCAAATAGGACCAAACTTGAAACATAAGCTTGTCACCTGATAACAAAACAATTTAGAGAATTATATTAAAGTTCTAAGCAACTTATTTAAGCCAAAAAAATAGGGTTAACCCTAAACTCAAGTCAGGGTTGTTACAAGTTATAAACCTCTAACCAGGATTTTGTCCTCAAAATCCCATATGAAGGGAGACAATTGCTATTTATGCATCATATCATCAAGCCTCCACATAACATCTTGATGTCATGGACATGCCATAGAACTTTGACCCACACAAATTCCTTCCATTCAGGGTCATCATAGAATCTTTCATACATGACACGTACTCAACTGTCCTTTTCATTAATGATTGTAGTGTCAATTCTATGTCAGGTAACACTTTCTAAGTCAGAGAAATACTATTCATACTTAGAACAATTTGGGTGTCAAACCTCATTGATTTGTCACCTTCTCTGTAACACCCCTGACCTGGGTTATAACCTAACCCTGGAAGTTTTGCCTAAATATGTAATTAATATACTTGTGAACACCCCCTGGCATGTAATTAAGTTCCTCAGGAACATTTAATTTCAATTTTGCTCCTTTTGTATAAAGTTGTAGCATTGTGTTGTATGCAGGGACCTATGTGCAAATTACCCAGTTTAAGGGTTGAACTTGCAAAATTCACAAGATAAGATGTATCTCTAATGTTGAAACATCATGAGAATGGTTATGGTAAAGTTTGAGGGATTTCCCAAGCTTGAGCACCAAGGTGCAGTTATGGAAGCAATTCCCATGCTTAGAAACCCTAATTTGGGGTAAAGTGCAATTTACCCAAATTGAGGGGTCCAAGTTGTAATTCTTAATATCTAAAACATCTTTTAAGACTCTTGTCATCATTTAGAGTGGAAATGATGAAAGGGGCACATCAAAGACTGATCAGATAAGAAAAGATGAACTTTGTGGTAAAAGACACCTAATTTGGGTATAGAAATCTTTCATGTATGTACCCTAGTTGAAGATTGGATTCCTTTACCCTTAGATCTTGAGATTTCATGAGATTTGCATAAGGATAAATAGGTTTGGACGTGCCCTTGAGCAAGGAGGGACCTAGATGTGATTTCCAATCTTGTGAGGTCCTTAGGGTGTAAAAGAGGCTAAAGTATATAAGCCCTTTTCCCTTGCAATTAAGTGAACGAACTTTCTTTCCTTCACTTGTCTTCCTTTCTTGCTCAAACGACCAAGGATAGCTCTGGAGCTCAGAGGGACGACCAACCTGTCCTAGCCGACCAAAGCAATGTTTCCTTGGAGAATTCACCTCTGACCAAGTTGTGGAAGCTCAAGGATGACATTAAAGCTTGGAGCTTGAAGGCTTGGAGCTCTAAGATCAACCTTTAGGCAGGTTTTATAACTCTAAACTTATGCTTTATATGTATGCTCAATTCTTGCAATTTACTTGGTAAATTCTCCTTCTACCACCCTTCTTCCTTGCACGTTTGCAAGCAAATCAGTGGAGAAACCGACCTTGCAAGAGGTTGAAGATGAGGGGCGTGATTCCCTATGTTACTTTTTCAAATGACCTTGGACCCTTTTGGTCCAAACGGTTGCAAACCGTTTGGGTTCAAACGGTTTCAAACCGTTTGCTCTCAAACGGTCTTGCAAGACCGTTTGGATTGAAACGGTCTCAAGACCGTTTGAATGAGTTGACCAAGGGACGACCGTTTGAGGGTCTGTTCCTAACATATTGAATTTCATCTCTGAAAAGAATCAAAGTCTAATTCTTAACCAATTGAGAGTTGAAGGGACTTCAACATGAAACCCTAATCGGGTGAAAAAGTGCTGATTTAACATATAGATCTTGTTGAGTTTTGGGTTGAAGGACCCAAACGGTCTCAAGACCGTTTGGGGATTCCTCCAAACGGTCCTAAGACCGTTTGGGCACAACCCAAGACCGTTTGAAGGTCTAGGGTTGAGTTAATCTAATGGTTTGAGGGTCCAATTGTAGGAAATTGATGAATTGATGAAAATTGCTGATTTTGACCTAATTGGACTTCAACCTTAGTCAAAACGACTTGGATTTTGGTCAAACTTTGGACAAACGGTCTCAAGACCGTTTGGATGATGTCCAAACGACCTCAAGACCGTTTGGGCCAAGTTTGAGCCCAATTGGAGGTCAATTGATAGGTTCAACCTTGAATTGATTCACATTGTTGAACATTGATGACCAATCGATTTGAAACCCTAATTGAGGAGGATTGAACCCTAATTGGCTTGCAATTGAGGGTCAATTGGATGTCTAAGTGGTTAAGGCTAACCCTAATTGACTCAATTTATAAGTGGTTAGCATAGCTTTAACCAATTGAGGGCTTCAACACACTTATTCATGAACATTGGTAACCTTTGAACCCCTTTGGAGGTCCAAACGGTTTGAGCCCATTTGGACCAAACGGTCTCAAGACCGTTTGGGGCCAAACGGTCTCAAGACCGTTTGGGCTCAAACGACCTCAAGATCGTTTGGTCCAATCGATCTCAAGCAAGTTTGATCAAACGGTTTCAAACCGTTTGAAGCTCAAACGGTTTGGAAGTCAACCCTTCCAAACGGTCTTCACCTCCAAACGGTCTCAAGACCGTTTGGGGTCAAACGGTCTCAAGACCGTTTGGGTGGTTGAAACCGTTTGGAGGTTGAAACCGTTTGGAGATTGGTGATGTATACTTAACCATTTGATGATGTATTTAGTTCAATGGTGATCCAAACTAAACCCTAATGGTAACTTAGGTCATTAAGGGACTATGTGATTAGTGAGTTAACCCATGATGGTAATCATGTGGAAAATTACTAAAATACCCTTGAGGGGTCTAAAGGGGTAAAACCTTGTTCTAATAAAACCCTAATCACATGATGTTGATGTTTTGGCTCATGTTAGTCAATGGAGACTTATCTCAACCTGATCTAGAGTGGTGTTGTCACCATCTACTAGTGAGAGGAGAGAGAAAATATTTTCTAGAGAGAGAAAGTATCCTAGAGAGAGAAAGTACCCTTTTTAGGAGGAAACTCTAGTAAGATACTTCAAATACACATGAATGTGCATGATTAGGGAATGACCCACCTATGTGAGGTCATGGAAACCCTAATTATGATATCTAATGGATCTTAATCTTAATCAAGAGTCTTAATGATGATGTTTCTCTTACATGATGATGTAATGAGTACAATTCACCATGGTGTGAATAGTAAACCCTAATTTAGGGTGATGACATGAAAGATGAATAGTAAACCCTAATTGTTGAATTGTTTACTATTATCTGTTGAATTAACCATGCAGGTTATTATGAGATGATGGTCACACCCAGGTATGGAATACCATGTTATATTCATTGAAAGCATGTCTTAAGCTTTATGAATAATGAATCATCTTGATGAACTGTTAATTGACATCTTTTGTGATTTATGGGCTGTAAGAGCCATAAATGTTATCAAGGTCATGCTTGACAAATGACTTGAGATGAAATAACTGATGATTGTGATAAGTTAGGCCTGCTACATTTTAGTATTCTCATATATAGCTGTGTTATTGTATGATGATAAGAATACTGAATGTACCTAACTAATCAAGTGATATGTAGAGCCCTGGTCATAGATCCATCATTGTCAGAGTCTAAATGATGGTGAAACAGGTTTTCCTAAGGGAACTCCTGGATCACATACTTTTGAGTATGTGGGGTACATGGATGTGTAGAACCTTACATCATAGTGTAGGTATTTGATGTAGATTCTTGTAGTCCGTCATACCTTCACTATAAAAGAAAAGGTGAGAGGATGATGTAGATTCTAGTAGTCCATCAGACCCCACCATAAAGTCCTAAAGGTGAGATGTATCTTTACACTCCCTTAAAGACACAAATACCGTATCGGTGAAAGATAAACAAGAAATCTTCCGATAGCGAAGAGAGTACAGAATGCCACTGTAACTCTAAAAATAGTGAAGGACCAGAGTACCCTGGTGAGCTATTACAAAGACATCCCGCCAGATGTCAAACAATCAATCCTCTAACTGACTGGGGAAGGTGAGGTCATAAGAATCCAGCTCTTTTAATGACCTAGTATGATACCGAGGCGACTTAATAGTGATCGGTTGGAGTATGAGTGGTATACCTCATCTCCACAGGGCATAACAATAATGTTTGAAAAACATAATCAACAACGTAGTATATCTGTTAGAGTTATCTACGAGTTATTTGATTGATGTTACCTTGAATAGTATAGATGTTCTCATATTTAATATTGATTGAACTCTTACTTATCATCAAAACTGCTAGTGAATATCTTGAAGGCTCTTATTGCTTTAGTTATTCCTTGCTTTGCTTATAAAGCCTAGTGGAGAGTTATAACTCTCGCTGGGGCAATTATGTATAATTGTCTCACCCCGTAGACTTCTACTTTTTAGGTGGTCGTCGAAGACGGAGGAACAAGAACTCTGGTGACCAATCCCAGCAACAGCAACATCAGGAGCAGTAACTATCTCAGGTGGAGATTTAGCCTGCTTCATGGTGTAGATAGAGTCAAGTCCTATATGTCCTATGTACTCTCAGGTCCTGGAGTGTTTTGGAGTATGAACTCTTGAGAATTTTTGTATCCTGTTGTATATAATTACTCAAGAAGTAATTGTCAGTGATGTAAATAGTTAAATCCTTTTTCTATGGAAAAGGTTTGTGATTTCAGGCTCTTGTCTCGAAAAGTTTTAATTTCCCGTGATTTTTGTCTTCCGCTGTTTATCGATTGCTTCCGCACATGTTTAAATCGGGATTAATTCGTGGTTTGGAGATCGGAGCCCACAATTAAGTGGTATCAGAGCTCTAGGTTCGCCGAGTCTACAGAGGCATAGGACTTAGGAAGTCGAGTCTATCTTTAGTATTCCTTCCTTATCTAATAGAATCTTCTACTCCTCAGGAGAAGAAGATACTTAAGATGTCAGAGCCACATGATGAGTATGTGGGAGAAAGTAGTGCCAGTGCACCTCAAGGCGGTGCAGGAGTACCAGAGGTGGAACAGCCTGTACCAGAACAACCTAGAGAGCCACCCCAGTTTGACCCAGCTGACATGGGTAACCCAGCAGTCCAGACAATGTTTGGGCAGTTCATGACTGCCATGACACATATAACCGACAGGTTGCCTATGCCTGCACCTAGGGCACCTGTCCAACCAGAGGGACAAGGTATCGGGAAGACGTTCGAGCGACTACGTCGTGTCGGAGCTACCGAGTACCATGGGACTGCTGACCCCGCAGATGCTGATCTGTGGTTGACAGAGCTAGAGAAGGCTTTCAGGATCCTCAACATCCCTGAAGCTGAGAAGGTTAGACATGCTATCTATCTTCTCAAAGGAAGTGCTGGTCACTGGTGGACCATGGAAGAGCAGAAGAGACCTGGAATAGAGATCTCGTGGGAAGACTTTCGGCGGGAATTTGTTCAAAGGTATTTCCCAAAGACCTTCCTAGACGAGAAGATCTCTCAGTTTGAGAGACTGAGACAGGGTATGATGAACATTAGCGAGTACGAAGCTAAGTTCATGGAGCTGTTGCGGTTTTGTCCGCACATGGCTGCCACAGAAGAAGAAAGAATCAGAAGGTTTGAGAAGGGGTTGAATGCTGACATGTCTACCCCAGTGTCCGCCTTAGAGAACCGAGAAAGATTCTCTACCTTCGTTGAGTCAGTCCGAAGGATAGAGAGATCTGTGGTTGAGAAGAGGCAAACACAGAAGAGGTATCCACAGTTCCAGGGTTCTTCATCTATGGACTTTAAGAAGTCTAGATCCTCTGCACCTAACCCTCCACCATCTAGATCTAGTCCTCAGACTCAGTGGTCTCCTAGTAGAGGTAGAGGAAGAGGACAACCACCTCGGGAGACACCGAGTTCTGCATCAATGTCTGCTACCGGACCACAAAGACCACAAGAAAGAAGATGCTACAACTATGGAAAGGTGGGACATTTGATGAAGGACTGCCGATCTAGGCCTGTCAGTGTGACACAGCCTCCGAGACAAGGACAACAAGGATCACAGGGAGGACAATCTCAAGGAACAGGTCGAGGACGCGGGCAAGCGTCTCAAGCTAGATCATCAGCACCACCTCAACAACAGGCTACAGCGAGGTTCTATGCTATGAACCCCCCAGAGGCAGTGGTCAATCCACAAGTAGTGACAGGTCAGATGGAACTTTTATATTCTGATATGTCTAAATCTTGTGTAGTATCTGTTTTGATTGACCCGGGTGCTACGCACTCTTTCATCACTCGAAGAGTGATTCGTATCTGCAATGTGATAACTAGTCATAGGACAGATAAGTTGTTGTTGGAGACTCCGTTGAGTGGGTCTGCTGTTCTGCAAGAAGTATGCTCTCCTTGTGTACTTTTCTTTTCTAAACATCGCATTCAAGTGGATCTCATACCACTTGATATGCAAGGATTTGATATAATCCTAGGGATGGATACCTTGGAAAGGTATCGAGTTGTCTTGGATTGTGAGTCCAAGCTGGATGTGTTTGCTGATGAAAGCAACACATGGATCTTTCAAGGTGAAAGAAAGATTCTGCCCACCTATCTTGTATCAGCTATGGTTGCTGATAAGTTGTTGAGGCAAGGATGCTACGCATTCTTAGCCCATGTGGTAGATGTTACCAAGGAGAGTTCCAACCCTGCTAAAATTCCGATAGTCAGGGAATTCGAGGATGTGTTTCCCGAAGAACTTCCTGGTATACCACCACCCCGGGAAATTGATTTTGAGATCAATTTGGTCCCAGATACAAAACCCATAGCCCAGACTCCGTATAGGATGGCGCCTGCTGAGATGGTAGAACTCAAGAAACAGCTTCAAGAGTTACTCGAGAAGGGTTTCATCCGACCGAGTACCTCACCTTGGGGTGCTCCGGTTTTGTTTGTTAAAAACAAAGATGGATCGATGCGGTTGTGCATTGATTATAGACAACTCAATAAAGTAACAATAAAGAATAAGTATCCTTTGCCGAGGATTGATGATCTTTTTGACCAGTTGCGTGGTGCAACAGTCTTTTCCAAGATAGACTTAAGGTCTAGATATCATCAAATCCGCATTAAGGACAGTGACATATCCAAGTCTGCCTTTAGGACAAGATATGGTCACTATGAGTTCACAGTTATGTCGTTTGGACTAACCAATGCACCGGCTGCATTCATGGAACTCATCATAGAGTCTTTCGACCTTTTCTTGATCAGTGTGTTGTCGTCTTCATAGATGACATACTGATTTATAGTAAGGATGCTCAGCAGCATGAGCAACACCTTCGCCAGACTTTGACCTTGCTAAGGGAACATAAGCTATACGCTAAGTTTAGAAAGTGTGAGTTTTGGTTATCTGAAGTATCCTTCCTTGGACATGTGGTATCTGCCTCGGTAATTCGTGTTGACCCTGCAAAGATAGAGTCTGTTCTGCAGTAGGAACAACCGAAGACACCGACGGAGATTAGAAGTTTCTTGGGGTTAGCCGGCTATTATCGAAGGTTTATTAAGAATTTCAGTTCTATAGCCTTACCTTTGACCAAGTTAACCCGGAAGGATGTTCCTTTTGCTTGGAGTGATAAGTGTCAACAGTCATTTCAGCTGTTGAAGGAGAGGTTGACAAGTGCACCTGTGCTTGTGTTACCTGAGCAAGGAAAGGAATATATAATCTTTTGTGATGCCTCCAAGAATGGACTTGGATGTGTGTTGATGCAGGATAAACAAGTGATTTCTTTTGCTTCCCGACAGCTTAAGAAACACGAGGAGAATTATATGACACACGATCTAGAGTTAGCTTCTGTGGTCCATGCTTTGAAAATCTGGAGACATTATCTCTACGGAGAAACTTTTCAGATTTTCACAGACCACAAGAACCTTAAGTACATCTTCACTCAGCATGAGCTTAATATGAGACAACGTCGCTGGATGGAGTTAATCAAGGACTACGATTGTACAATTGATTACCATCCGGGCAAAGCCAATGTGGTTGCTGATGCCTTGAGTAGGAAATCAACAACATCAACCATGGATAGGGCACAACTAAGTTCCTTAGTATGCTCTAGAAGAGATATGCTTATCTCTTTAAGGCAAGACAATGTGCAGTTGAAGGCATCATTGTTAGCTGGTCTGTTAGCTGAGATGCAGATTAAACCTACCTTAAGAGAGCAGATAAAGGAGGCACAACAAGTAGATGTTTTTGTGCAGCAGATTAGATCTGAATTTAGTGATGAGAAACGAGAAGGTTTTCATGAGTCAGATGACCAGGTGGCATGCTATCATGGAAGGATGATAGTACCGGATGTGGATAACCTGAGGAAGTTAGCTCCTAGATTTATGGGACCTTATCCAATTGTTGAAAAAGTTGGAAAGGTGGCCTATAGGCTAGAGTTACCTCAGGAGTTGCAGAAGCTGCACCCTGTGTTTCACATTTCCATGCTGAGGAAATGTCATCCAGATACTGAGTCAGTTCTACAACCTATGGAAGTAGAATTGAATGAAGATATAACGTATGAGGAGGGACCAGTGTCAATCCTCGATAACAGAACTAAAAAGTTAAAGAAGAAGGATATAAGCCTTGTAAAAGTCCTCTGGAACCATCGTGGTGTTAAAGAAGCCACTTGGGAACTAGAAGATGAAATGAGAAGAAAATATCCTTCTCTTTTCTTATAATATGCTTTATCGATTTCGGGGACGAAATCCTTTTGAAGGGGTAAAGAATTTGTAACACCCCTGACCTGGGTTATAACCTAACCATGGAAGTTTTGCCTAAATATGTAATTAATATACTTGTGAACACCCCCTGGCATGTAATTAAGTTCCTCAGGAACATTTACTTTCAATTTTGCTCCTTTTGTATAAAGTTGTAGCATTGTGTTGTATGCAGGGACCTATGTTCAAATTACCCAGTTTAAGGGTTGAACTTGCAAAATTCATAAGATAAGATGTATCTCTGATGTTGAAACATCATGAGAATGGTTATGGTAAAGTTTGAGGGATTTACCAAGCTTGAGCACCAAGGTGCAGCTCTGGAAGCAATTCCCATGCTTAGAAACCCTAATTTGGGGTAAAGTGCAATTTACCCAAATTGAGGGGTCCAAGTTGTAATTCTTAATATCTAAATCATCTTTTAAGACTCTTGTCATCATTTAGAGTGGAAATGATGAAAGGGGCACATCAAAGACTGATCAGATAAGAAAAGATGAACTTTGTAGTAAAAGACACCTAATTTGGGTATAGAAATCTTTCATGTATGTACCCTAGTTGAAGGTTGGATTCCTTTACCCTTAGATCTTTAGATTTCTTGAGATTTGCATAAGGATAAATAGGTTTGGACGTGCCCTTGAGCAAGGAGGGACCTAGATGTGATTTCCAATCTTGTGAGGTCCTTAGGGTGTAAAAGAGGCTAAAGTATATAAGCCCTTTTCCCTTGCAATTAAGTGAACGAACTTTCTTTCCTTCACTTCTCTTCCTTTCTTGCTCAAACGACCAAGGATAGCTCTGGAGCTCAGAGGGACGACCAACCTGTCCTAGCCGACCAAAGCAACGTTTCCTTGGAGAATTCACCTCTGACCAAGTTGTGGAAGCTCAAGGACGCCATTAAAGCTTGGAGCTTGAAGGCTTGGAGCTCTAAGATCAACCTTTAGGCGGGTTTTATAACTCTAAGCTTATGCTTTATATGTATGCTCAATTCTTGCAATTTACTTGGTAAATTCTACTTCTACCACCCTTCTTCCTTGCACATTTGCAAGCAAATCAGTGGAGAAACCGACCTTGCAAGAGGTTGAAGATGAGGGGCGTGATTCCCTATGTTACTTTTTCAAATGACCTTGGACCCTTTTGGTCCAAACGGTTGCAAACCATTTGGGTTCAAACGGTTTCAAACCGTTTTCTCTCAAACGGTCTTGCAAGACCGTTTGGATTGAAACGGTCTCAAGACCATTTGAAAGAGTTGACCAAGGGACGACCATTTGAGGGTCTGTTCCTAACATATTGAATTTCATCTCTGCAAAGAATCAAAGTCTAATTCTTAACCAATTGAGAGTTGAAGGCACTTCGACATGAAACCCTAATCGGGTGAAAAAGTGCTGATTTAACATATAGATCTTGTTGAGTTTTGGGTTGAAGGACCCAAACGGTCTCAAGACCGTTTGGGGATTCCTCCAAACGGTCCTAAGACCGTTTGGGCACAACCCAAGACCGTTTGAAGGTCTAGGGTTGAGTTAATCTAATGGTTTGAGGGTCCAATTGTAGGAAATTGATGAATTGATGAAAATTGCTGATTTTGACCTAATTGGACTTCAACCTTAGTCAAAACGACTTGGATTTTGGTCAAACTTTGGGCAAACGGTCTCAAGACCGTTTGGATGATGTCCAAACGACCTCAAGACCGTTTGGGCCAAGTTTGAGCCCAATTGGAGGTCAATTGATAGGTTCAACCTTGAGTTGATTCACATTGTTGAACATTGATGACCAATCGATTTGAAACCCTAATTGAGGAGGATTGAACCCTAATTGGCTTGCAATTGAGGGTCAATTGGATGTCTAAGTGGTTAAGGCTAACCCTAATTGACTCAATTTATAAGTGGTTAGCATAGCTTTAACCAATTGAGGGCTTCAACACACTTATTCATGAACATTGGTAACCTTTGAAACCCTTTGGAGGTCCAAACGGTTTGAGCCCATTTGGACCAAACGGTCTCAAGACCGTTTGGATCCAAATGGTCTCAAGACCGTTTGAGACCAAACGGTCTCAAGACCGTTTGGGGCCAAACGGTCTCAAGACCGTTTGGGCTCAAACGACCTCAAGATCGTTTGGTCCAATCGATCTCAAGCAAGTTTGATCAAACAGTTTCAAACCGTTTGAAGCTCCAAACGGTTTGGAAGTCAACCCTTCCAAACGGTCTTCACCTCCAAACGGTCTCAAGACCGTTTGGGGTCAAACGGTCTCAAGACCGTTTGGGTGGTTGAAACCGTTTGGAGGTTGAAACCGTTTGGAGATTGGTGATGGTTTATACTTAACCATTTGATGATGTATTTAGTTCAATGGTGATCCAAACTAAACCCTAATGGTAACTTAGGTCATTAAGGGACTATGTGATTAGTGAGTTAACCCATGATGGTAATCATGTGGCAAATTACAGAAATACCCTTGAGGGGTCTAAAGGGGTAAAACCTTGTTCTAATCAAACCCTAATCACATGATGTTGATGTTTTGGCTCATGTTAGTCAATGGAGACTTATCTCAACCTGATCTAGAGTGGTGTTGTCACCATCTACTAGTGAGAGGAGAGAGAAAGTATTTTTCTAGAGAGAGAAAGTATCCTAGAGAGAGAAAGTACCCTTTTTAGGAGGAAACTCTAGTAAGATACTTCAAATACACATGAATGTGCATGATTAGGGAATGACCCACCTATGTGAGGTCATGGAAACCCTAATTATGATATCTAATGGATCTTAATCTTAATTAAGAGTCTTAATAATGATGTTTCTCTTACATGATGATGTAATGAGTACAATTCACCATGGTGTGAATAGTAAACCCTAATTTAGGGTGATGACATGAAAGATAAATAGTAAACCCTAATTGTTGAATTGTTTACTATTATCTGTTGAATTAACCATGCAGGTTATTATGAGATGATGGTCACACCCAGGTATGGAATACCATGTTATATTCATTGAAAGCATGTCTTAAGCTTTATGAATAATGAATCATCTTGATGCACTGTTAAGTGACATCTT
The DNA here is from genome assembly GCA_963693085.1 of Alisma plantago-aquatica. Classification (NCBI taxonomy): domain Eukaryota; kingdom Viridiplantae; phylum Streptophyta; class Magnoliopsida; order Alismatales; family Alismataceae; genus Alisma; species Alisma plantago-aquatica. Next base: position 1,775,102,847 of record OY856409.1, read on the forward strand.
TTGTGATTTATGGGCTGTAAGAGCCATAAATGTTATCAAGGTCATGCTTGACATATGACTTGAGATGAAATAACTGATGATTGTGATAAGTTAGGCCTGCTACATTTTAGTATTCTCATATATAGCTGTGTTATTGTATGATGATAAGAATACTGAATGTACCTAACTAATCAAGTGATATGTAGAGCCCTGATCATAGATCCATCATTGTCAGAGTCTAAATGATGGTGAAATAGGTTTTCCTAAGGGAACTCCTGGATCACATACTTTTGAGTATGTGGGGTACATGGATGTGTAGAACCTTACATCCTAGTGTAGGTATTTGATGTAGATTCTTGTAGTCCGTCATACCTTCACTATAAAAGAAAAGGTGAGAGGATGATGTAGATTCTAGTAGTCCATCAGACCCCACCATAAAGTCCTAAAGGTGAGATGTATCTTTACACTCCCTTAAAGACACAAATACCGTATCGGTGAAAGATAAACAAGAAATCTTCCGATAGCGAAGAGAGTACAGAATGCCATTGTAACTCTAAAAATAGCGAAGGACTAGAGTACCCTGGTGAGCTATTACAAAGACATCCCGCCAGATGTCAAACAATCAATCCTCTAACTGACTGGGGAAGGTGAGGTCATAAGAATCCAGCTCTTTTAATGACCTAGTATGATACCGAGGCGAATTAATAGTGATCGGTTGGAGTATGAGTGGTATACCTCATCTCCACAGGGCATAACAATAATGTTTGAAAAACATAATCAACAACGTAGTATATCTGTTAGAGTTATCTACGAGTTATTTGATTGATGTTACCTTGAATAGTATAGATGTTCTCATATTTAGTATTGATTGAACTCTTACTTATCATCAAAACTGCTAGTGAATATCTTGAAGGCTCTTATTGCTTTAGTTATTCCTTGCTTTGCTTATAAAGCCTAGTGGAGAGTTATAACTCTCGCTGGGGCAATTATGTATAATTGTCTCACCCCGTAGACTTCTACTTTTTAGGTGGTCGTCGAAGACGGAGGAACAAGAACTCTGGTGACCAATCCCAGCAACAGCAGCATCAGGAGCAGTAACTATCTCAGGTGGAGATCTAGCCTGCTTCATGGTGTGGATAGAGTCAAGTCCTATATATCCTCTGTACTCTCAGGTCCTGGAGTGTTTTGGAGTATGAACTCTTGAGAATTTTTGTATCATGTTGTATATAATTACTCAAGAAGTAATTGTCAGTGATGTAAACAATTAAATCCTTTTTCTATGGAAAAGGTTTGTGATTTCAGGCTCTTGTCTCGAAAAGTTTTAATTTCCCGTGATTTTTGTCTTCCGCTGTTTATCGATTGCTTCCGCACATGTTTAAATCGGGATTAATTCGTGGTTTGGAGATCGGAGACCACATTCTCAACTTACATCTTTTATGTAATAAGATTCTTGACCTTGGGAGTCTTCCATACCCCTCACTTAGTTTAGCATTTCTCCTCCAAGGAAATACTACAGTTACATTCTTTCACCCATTTGGGACTACAAGTCCTATCATACTTCTGTTGTGCCACTCTAATCTTTGAAACAACACTAAACTTACTTATGACTTGTACCAACCATCCTGTTAGATGTTTATTTTCTTTTCATAAGGAGAGGCTACTTATCAAAGAAGATCTATCTCAGAGGTGACTCTAGATGTTATATGTATAAGCTTACTCAACAGATCTAGATAGGGGTATTCTAAGGAATTATATTTAGCTTGATAAGATTTTCCCAAGATGATTCTACAATTGTTCCTTCAATTAATGCATCCTTATGGATGTTATGTTTATGCAGATCATAAACCCCTAACATATGATATCCATACTATAGTATGTAACTAGACTAATCTCAGAGTTGACCCTTCTAGGTAACCCAACATTAATCATCTTATCAAGAGTCATGTTCTCTTTTTCTCATACCATTGAATGTTCTTGAATATTAGGATTCTTTTCCTTGGTATCCATTACATGTGCCAAAAATACATCACATACTCATCATTTCCATCTCTCTGTTGTTATTAACAAAGCCAAACATATAATAGGACCTTTCTTTCATATTGGGATATTACTTATCACATATAACTTTGTCTTGGAACCAAAATCCAAGACTAGCTGATACTATGATGGAGTGGACTTTTGGAATCCTAAAATGTCCAATGACTTAAATGAAAGCATAAGGTTGAGATAGATTGAGGGTTCCAAGTTCTTGACAAAGTAGGCGTTGATGTGAGGTTTTCATCATGATTAAGATATCTCTTTTAATGCCTTCTTGAGGAATTTAATAGAATTACCAAATAGTTGAGATTTGGAACCAATTTTGTGTACAAGGTACCTTGAGTAGTGAGGAAGCTATGGTTAAAGTTTTATGGCAATTGGATGTTCCTAGAGATAGATATTAAGGTTTGAAATTGGTTAAATAAATGATGCATAATGTAAGATTGGTTAATGTTTAGCATAAGTTGTTGATATAATTTTTTGTCATGAGGACGAGAAGTGCATTTGCATCTGCACTACATAAGAGTAGGGACGGATTGTATATGTGGCATCCTTTGAACACTTGGATGGTCAGATATCATATCCTCCTTGCTAGTTTGACGAGGCAATGAAGCTTCTTGTTGACGCACTGAATGCCCCACCTTTGCATGATGTGATTGTGGTATGAGGAACATGAGGAAGATGGGTGACCGGATGGTTGTCTTTAGGCTTACAGATAACTACAGATAGACCCGCCCCCCTCACGGCTCCCTTAGCCATCCAACCGATGAACATCAACCTGGTCTCTCCACCGCATTATACAAGTGGTCGTGAGTGAGTTTCTAAAGATCCTTGTAGTAGTGTGAGCAAGAGTTCTCCCCCTTCTTCCTCCGCCACAGAAGTAGTAGGTGATTTTGGCCATCTCCTCTTGCTCTACGAGGAGGAGCCATAGTTCACTGAAGGCAGACCCTGGAGGAGTGGTGTTGGATCAACCTACAAAACCATCGATATGGAGAGATGCCAGACAGAGTTCCAGGGAGAGTAAAGCCTCTACGACCGGTGCTCATGGAGGTGGAGGTCCACGACAGCGGCCAGAAGTGTGGATTGCATTGGAGTAGGCGAGAAGTAGAGGAGGTAAGGATCTGCAGTGACCCCTCATCGAGATCTGCCCAGACGGAGGCGCTTCCATCATCAAGAGACGGTGGTGGAGGTAGATCCCAGCGGCACAGGGAAGGATACGTTAAGGCGTCGGGCTCCATGTGGCGGCAGACGCAGTACAAAAGGGAGACGAAGGAGGAGCCGTGGAGAGGATCGCGTACTGACAGGACCTAGATCTGAGGTGTCCACGGACCGGAGGCTGAAGCTATGAAGTCGAGCTCAGACCCAGCCACAACGTCGCCATATCTAACAGAGCACAACGCACGCATCTAGCTTCGAGTGGAACCAACACGAGGAAGGATCAGATGATAGCCGTGCGGCAGCGTCTCCGCATAGCAGCAGTGGCGAACGCTTCCATGTCGTAGTTCTGGCCCTTGACGGCAGCAGATCTGCTGCAGTTCACCATGGTGCAGCGACGCCCAACACGAGGAGGAAGTGTTGATGGTTGTCCACACACCGGAGGCCCAATCACGAAGATGAGGTGTGCTGCTGAGTAGTAGATTGATCGCCGGAGCTTGCAGCCGTGACGATGACTCTATTGTAGGTTCACACAGATGGATGGTGTGAGGACGAGATCGCGAGGGAAGAAGAAAAAAGAAGAGCTTGAACCGGGACCAACCAAACACATCAACCCAAATTGAATCGGGTCCAAGCCCCCTCAATGACTGATGCAAGGAGCCACGTGGTGGCCAACGATTGGCTAAGAGAGGTAAATAATTTAGATAACTCACAGTTCTCGTATAATTCACATAAATTAGCTCGATGATACAAAAATACAAATAATATACCGAAATTCTCAAAAAAATGAGTAGAACACATTGGAAGCATAATATCATGCTTTTGATGCACTAATAATAGTGATATCATGTAAGATATGTAATGCTTGTTTAATGGATAGTAAATAGCAAATGATGACATAAAATCATGGAAAAATATCAATAAGTCTATAATTATGTATAGAATGCATATGATGTCAGATATGATTGTGTTGATGTACAAAATCACATAATTTGATTAATATGTCTAATTAAGGCTAATAACACTAAAAATGATGCAATTAATACATGCATGCTCAATAAATGATGAGATTTATAGAAAACCCTCATATATGTAACTGGAAGAAAATATATAAATTTGAGACCAGTTGTATACATAAATTCGTGTTATATGAAGAGAATCCTTAATACATGTGATGTAACCCTGATATGGTTAATGAAAGTGACATATTGTTAAATATGTTCACATAATAATGTGACACATGAGTATATCCAATTGATGAACTATAATCTGAAATATGACATCAGTAAGATAATCCCAAGAAGATAAGATAAGTAATGATGGGAATATAAAGTAAAGAGATAAGGTAAACGCTAAGATGGATATAACTAGGGCTATGATGATGAGAACCTGATGATAATACATGATCTTGTATTAATCAGGTTTAACAAAGATATAGATGGCATGGATATATGTGATTGGGATATCTCTTTGGAAGGTATTCCATTACCTCTTACTTGGCTTATTATACAATATGCTTGTGTTATATGTGTATTAATTTACTTGGCATATGATATTGGATGAAATGATTGTTCTTGTATGATATGTTGCATGATTTTCCATACTTCTTTCTATGAACACATGAAACATAATATATCTATTCCATTATATCTTAGCACTTCAACTCTTTGGTAGTGAGAGATAGGACAATACGCATGCCTTACATCAAGGATAAAAGATGTTGCGAGTTGGAACATTGCTACGAGGTATGCTGAAAGAGATGATAACATACCCTTGTGAAGTTAATGGTACATGGATGGTTTACTAACATTAAGAGTATTAAGGAAATCATCTTGTAAGGATGTTTTATCATGAGCTATGTGGAAATTGCAAGTTATGCAAAGTTGAGATCACCATGAGGATGAACTCAGAGTTTCTTGATGAAGACCGACTTAGAGTTTGATATGAGATGATAACTATAAAACATGAAGGTGTATGTCTTCAATATTATCTGGCACCCAAGGAGGTGAAGTGGTAGTGAATGCTCTAGATGAGATATAGCTGCCAAGTTTAGTTGGAAGCTAGAATAAGTTGAGTTTGTTCGACTAACCCTATGGTTGGAAAGAGGATGTGTTTTGGCTAATACACAGATGTAACAAGATATGATGAACAAGTTAATGGTTGTTTGGTTAGCCAGTTTAGTCCTTGATGTAGTAAAATGATGATGATAGAACCTCAGATGCTCTTGTTTGGCAAGAAAAGTAATGAAACCCATATGAGAGTGGCTTAGGGTTTATGAGGTATCAAGCTTGAGGAATCCTAACAGTGTAGGAGACCATGATATACCATGGTACTACCAAGGTAGTAAATGACAATAGCACTTTGGATGCTTAAAATGAGGTTGCATGTGGTATGTTGCCATGCATGATAGAGGTGAAGGACGAACACCAGTACCCCAGTACATTGATATGAAGGATAAAGAGAGTTCCCGAGGGGGAATGGGAGTACATCCCTATGAATGTTGTGGTAAGTCTCCCCATGGCCAAGGAAGGTCAAGATGCAATATGGGTTATGGTAGATTGTCTTACCTAGATGACATGAGAAAGGAAGAGTTCTATAAATGGACAGATCTGGTTGAACTACATATGAAGAGAGATGGTTCAACTACACCATGACGCGAGTTCAAAAGTTCTTGAGCATGATTAGAAGGTTTACTTCCATGAGGTGGAAGTAGGTGCATGAAGAACTTGTTTGTAGTATAGTTTATCACCCATACTAATGGATAGTGTGATCTAGACTAGAGGGTCTGATAAGAGCATGTGTGCTCATTTAGGGTGATACATAGAGACAGTTCTTAAGATGTAATGTTAACCACCATAGCCTTTATTGGGATGCAAGAAGTTCTATAGGGAGGTTGTGTCAGTCACCACTTCATTATGATGATGTTAGTGAAGGAGGCCTCGCGAAGGTCATAAAAGAACCTCGGGTGTGTGCAGATGAAGTCGCTTTGATCGTGCAATGGCTGAGACAGAGCCCAGTGGTGACATGAGTCACGAGCTGATGCAAAGCAGACTGACATGCAGTTCACTATGGAAGAATATAATGTGAAAATCCGACCCCTTTAAGCTACAGCTGAGAGAGCTGAATCCCCGATAAATTGGTCCATTTGAGATGGATTGGTGGGAATGGTTGTGTTTAGCCTTACCCCTCAGGATAACATGATGTGCAATGTGTTACATGAGTCCGATCTAGATCACTATGTGAGGTACCCAAGCCATGTGTTAAGCCCTGAACCTATTCAACTTTTGAGAAGCTGAAATGTCCTGAGTCACCTATAAGGGTACGATATACCAAGGTAAGAAAGAACTCAGATGGAAGAATATGAGATGATGAAGGTTCTTGGAAAGCACCATGGATAGGGTAAAGCCACATGGTATCCCTGATGGACATACGAATGGATTATCCTGTTTGTTTGCTTGCTTGATGGAATTTTGAGGACAAAATTCTTATAAGAGGGGAAGGATGTTACAACCCCAATTTTGGGTTCATTTGCTGAGAAATATAATTTCTCATATTAAAGATTTTTTTTGAACGAATAAATGATATAATCTATTTTGAATAAATGGATTTCATTTACAATAGCCTTGTTGTTTGATTTGTGGGCTTTATTGACTATTGGGCCCAATAACAAGGATATTCAATTAATTAATGAATAACTGAGAATTTGATATAAGAAAGGTGTGGAAACCTCTAGAAGGCAAATCCAGAGAGGATTTCGTGCCTCTTAGATTCCTTGGGTTCCAAGGAGTCCAAAGTTGCAAAGAAAAGGCAATAAGAAAAGAAAATATCAATTAAGTATTTCCTTGTTAATAAAGAAATTGAAAACATGGCTGAAATGTGGAAAATATGTGAAAAGAGGTATAATTGGGTAATTGTTATAACCCCAAATTTTGGGTTCAAGTGGTGAGAAATATAATTTCTCATATTAAAGATGTTTGAACAAATAATCATATATTTGGTTGAGAATAAATGGATTTCGTTTAAAATAGCCTTGTTATTTGATTTGTGGGCTTTATTGGCTATTGGGCCCAATAAAAAGGAAAATAACAAAGGAAATTCAATTAGTAAATGGATAATTGAATATTCGAGAAAAGAAATAATGGAAACCTCTAGAAGGCAAATCCAAAGAGGATTTCGTGCCTCTTGGATTCCTTGGGTTCCAAGGAGTCTAAAGTTGCAAAGAAAAGCAATAAGAAAAAGAAAAGATTAATTATGTATTTCTTTATTAAGAAAGAAATTGAAAACATTGATTAAATGTGGAAATTAAGTGAAAAGGTGAATAATTGAGTACCCTTTATGGAATTTTCGTATCCCAAGGTTTTCTTTTGATAGAAGGGATGCCAATGAGGAAAATAGAAGGGAAATAAAAAGAAATTCTCAAAAAGATATATTTGTAATGAGAAATAAACAAGATAATGAAATATTGCGTAATGATGCATCTGGGAGGATAATAAGTATCCAATGAGAGAATTTCGAAAAAGGGAGTATCTTGGGATCCAAGGAATCCCAATATAGAGGAAAGAAAGAGAAAATACTAAAAAGGTAAAATAAGAGGCTAATATGTTGCTTTATTAATGAATTATGTGGTATTATTTAAAAGGATGATATTTTCAACTAAAGGAAAATAGAACTTTGTTCCAAAGGATTAAAAAGCAAGAAATAAAGAGATTAGGTATGAGGAATTTCGAATTCCTAAAATCTAATGAACAAAGTGCATGCTTTGTCGAGAGAGAAAGAAGTTTTGCTTGGTGATGAAGATATCAATTTCCTTTTGGGAAAGGGGCTGCGTTTCTTCATGGGCAGGCCATGCTAGGGCTTCTTTACCTTCCCTATATAAGGGAAAGATCGTGGACAGAACCCGGAAGATCCCATACCTTGTTCTATCCTCTTCTTCCACGTTTTAGTACTAAAACCCTAACCAGGAGGGTATAGTCTTATCCCTGAGCAACGAGAGGTGGTTTGTGGCTGGGTTGGAGTCGGGAAGACTCAACGACCATCCAGGAGTGATTGGTTACCAACCCAACACCCATATCATCGTGCAACTCGAGCCGTATGTCTGCAAGTTTGCAGCTATCGCAGCAGCAACAAAGGATGGCGTTGCGTTTGGAAACGTCTGTTTTGGCTGAAGTTTCTGGATGCACCGCGTGCGCCGAGATGTGACGGAGCTAGGTCACCCATCTGCTGTGGTCCCCGAGCCTCCAGTAAGGAGGGGCAGGCCGCGGGAGGGCTTCCGGTAAGGAGGGGCAGACCGCAGCCGCGGATCAGAGGAAAAGGACGACGGGCATGCTTTGGGCTCAAGCCGACGACACCATGTTGAGCGGGGAGGTCTGGCGGAAATCTGGGACCCATCCCCGAAGACCGTGGAGGATCCTGGAGCAGAGAGCAAGCCGCGCAAGCCTGCAAGGTCGCGGCTAGGGCGGCTGCGCACGTCTGCCCAAGGAAGAAGAAGGGCGAAGGGTGCTTTGGCGAATTTGCCCTCCGCGGGTATGAAGCAGCGATGACTTAAGCGGGGGCAGAAAAGTCATTTCGTAATGTTTTAAGAAAGCCGCCCCGCGTTGCTTGGAAGGCGCGTACGTGGCACTTCCTTATTGGCCAAGTAAGTATTTTCTTGCATAAATCATAACTAGAGTTTGGTAACTCGGATTGGGACACTTAATATATGAAAGTTGATCAGAAAATCATAAGGAATCTGTTAAAAATGTAACTAAAGACTGATTCCGTTTATAATTTCAAAAGTGTCTTAAGTTGATCATATGGGCATTAAACTTTGATTAATAACCCTAATCATGTTTGGGAATTCGATCTAAAATCCTATATGGGTTATTTCAAGTATTATTAACCTGTTGAGAGGAAAAGTAAAAATTTGAATATGATATTCGATAATATTGACTTACTTTAGGGTTTTACACATGAATATATGATAATGCATCTAGAAACCCTAATTTAGGGTAAAAGAAGATAAGGTCATATTTAAATTGGAAAATGTGAATATATGATTGTTAAATGATATTTCTAAGTTATTTGTATATGAAAATCCATAATTCTGGATAAATACCCTAAAAGTAATAATTAGGGTCTTTTCATGAATAAAATATGGAATTGATGGAAAAATGAGTCATATATTAATTAGACCCTAATGAGCTTTGAATTAATGATAGATGCACATAATGATCTTGTCATGAATTAAAAGGGATAAAAATAGTATCTTTAATGTAAAAGAAGTTTAATGAAATTAATTGATGAGTAATATGCCTTTAAATGTGGAAATAGGGTTATATGTTGTGGAAATAACCTTAGTATTGAAGAATAGATAAAATAACTAGGGTTTTTGAATAATCGCATAAAATTAGGGTTTAATGCGGTGAAAGATAAAGGGAAACCCTAATTGTATAATGAAACCCTAAGATAGACACAAAACCCTAGAAAGTGAATCCAAGTAAATAGAGTAGTTTTTGATGAAGAGTGTAACAATAGAGTACATATTCTTTTCAGGAAATATGTGATGATTGAATTACTTGCTTGGATATGTTGATTGGCTTGATTATATATACATGAAGTAAATGTTCAATAATCTGCATGACTCTTCAAATCAGGTATGTGGTTACTTATGGTTAACCGTTTAGGTTTCCCGGCGTTTTCCGAACGTTTTATCGCTTGGATGCAACTAAACTGCTTGGATGTTCATATTGCAAATATAATGTGGCTATGACTATCACTTAATGTGTATACCTATAAACTCAGATCTTGGTTCTCTCTGTGGCAAAATAGCTAACCTAGTACATGGCTACCTATGGTAGGTCATCAGGTTAGAGAAGACCTAGTACATGGCTACCTATTGGGTAGGTTCATCAGGTCTATGGATGACCTAGTACATGGCTACCTATTGGGTAGGTCCATCAGGTCAATGGTTGACTTAGTACATGGCTACCATGGAGGTAGGACCATCAAGTCATAAAGAGTTAGAGATTGGGCTATCCTCGGATAGTGCCATGCGACTCTATACCTAAAAGAGAGGTGATATCCATGTCCACAGCAGGGACAGCCCAGAGTTGTGAATATGTATGGATTGAGTTATATGGTTTAAAACGTACTCTTGTTTGTTAAATCATTAATTGAATGATTATGTTGTTAACTTAGTTGAACAATTATCTGCTTCTCCCCCACATACCAGCTTCGGCTGACCGACGTTTTGTTTGTCGGCGTTTTAGGTACAATGAAAAGAACAAACAGTAAAGTGGCACATGTGATACTAAAAGAGAGTTAAAGTATTAAAGGAGGATTAGATAGATTAGTATCGGTGTGGATAGAAGTTTAATGATCCAAGTTTTCAAAAGGTATGTAAAGAAAAATTTTATTACCATTTTCAGTATAGTCTGTTAGAATTTGATAATTGTTTATGGTTATATGCCGAACCTTTGATCCGGGGTTAATGGATGCGGCTCAACCTCTTGGTCTCCCTTAATTGGGGGTTATCGGGAGGTGGGGTCGTAACATTTGGTATCAGAGCGTAGGTTCCTCATTTAACCATCAATAATTATTAAATTTTACAAACTCCATAGAACCCAAGGGAGTTATTAGAGGAGTATCCAAAAGACGGAGGTGTCTAGAAAGGGATCACGACCGGGGGCTGGCAAGATTTTCCTCCGCACCGCTAGTCGGAATACGAGGACTCCCGGACCCGTGTGACCGCCTGGCCAAAGTCTTAGGGTATGAATCGAAATAAGATACCTTTAGGACTTCTCATCTTATTCATCCCTTCTCATCACAAAATTCTGATAAGGACATAAAGGATTAGGGTTTTCTTCCTTCTCCTCACCCTCTTGAGGTATGGGTAAGGTTAATAAGGTTTAAGGGATCCTCCACTAAATTAACGAAAGGTATGTAAATAAGATGTCATGGACATAAGCTTAATAGATTAAGCGCAAAATAAATAATAGATACATGCTTAGGTCGTATGACATAAGATGTCATGTCCTCAGGAGAGACCTGAGGCTAGACCTTCTTGTCTGGAGAATAAGTCAGTCTTGGAGATAGAGATCTCCATTGCTAGTAGAGACCTGGCACATTCTATGAGGATGATGCTAACCCTAACCCTAAGTGATGGTTAGAGAGAGATGAGTTGGACCAGGTGTTTGAAGGGGCATGCCTTTGGGAAGCCATATGATCCACAGATGACCTAACACCTTTGGCAACCCAAACCAGGGTAGGATCGTGCATGTCAGGGTAAAGGATAACTCCTTAGATGATGAGGTTAGTGAAGGACCTTAGAAACCCCTTGGACTTGTACCAGTAGGGCATAGCTGAAACCTAGGGCACGTCATGGGGGTGACGGTAGGATGAAACCCTGGATAAGGAATCATAAGGGGTATGGATGATTTTGAGCAACCATAAGTTCGAACCTAGGCTTCACCCATGTAGAGCATGCCTTTGAGGTTGAACCTTCATGAAGAGAGGACCTCTACGGGTGAGGTTGGATGTAGGGTTATCCCTAGAGAGAGAAGGAAACCCAGTAAGAAGGTTGGAAGCCTAAAACCCTGAACTATGGATGATAGTGGTTGCTTCATGATCGATCCCTGAAGGTTGATGATATCTTGGTTTCCTTTAGAGGAACCAAGCCCTAGAGATAGAAGATGAAGCATCTAAAGAAGAGTTCCTAGACCTAGAAAGGTTTAGTAGCAGGTTATGAGGCCTTGTACCTTGTTGGGTGACCTTGAGGAGGACCCAATCCTAAGTGTTGTTTGAGTTGAAGGATGACAAGGAGTGCATGTCATGCCTTTTCATGCTTGGTTCGTAGTTAAGAGACAGAGCACGCAGTGAACCTAGGGTCCTAGGCCTAAGAGGGGAAGTGGTGTACCTATGGCTCATGATGAGAAGTTGAATTCCTATACAAGTAAGAATAGTAATCCTCATGAATGGAGGAAAAGAGGAGCCCCTGAAGTTAAAGGTGTGTTTGATGAACCCCTCACAGCTAAGTTGATGATAAAGAAAGGTATGATCTTAATCCGACTTTGAGGAAAGAGGACAAGTATGACCTAGCATAGTACAATAAGTGACCTGCTTGTGCCTTGATGGCTTGCTAGGGTTAAATAGGCTCGTGTGGATGTAAACCCTAGACCTAAGAGCTTTTGTGACCTTAGAGATAGTTTTCCTCCCATCATGGGAGAGGGACCCCTTTGGAAGGGTGTATATCAGTTTTGGTTAGCTTAAGGTGACCTAAAGAGGTCTCTTAAGATCTTGAGAAGCTAAGAGAAAAGTACATAGTATGAGAATGAACCCATAGATCCGTAGATATCCATCTCTATTGCATGAGAATGTGTTACCATGGAGGTAACCAGTAAAGGGTGTGACCAAGGTAGATAGGTTGCCATGATCCTGATGAAAGGATGAAGGCCAGCCCATGAATGCATAAAGAGAGATGATGAAGACTTGGGTAAGGTTCTAAGTGAACCTGTAGTATGATGGAGAATCCTAAGTCTATCCTAGGGTCATGTAGGGATAAGTCCGATGAAGGTAGGAGTTGCCTAATTCCCCAGTTGCACATGACCATAGGGTCGGGAGGTAACAGCTATCATTGTCTTAGGGCCATGGGTTAGGAGATTGATCACCTTCATGAACTCATGGGACCCAAAGGGCAGATGAGTAGGGCACTCTCTTGATGCATGAGGGAAGAGGGATGACCCCAAAAGAGTCGGTACCCTATGGACCTAGAGGAGTTGACTAAGGATATAAACCTCAGTAGGTTCAAGACTTGTTTGATATCATGATGGTTGTGATGAAGAGACGTATGTGGCACGTTGCAACTCAAATTTAAAGGTGTATTGGCAAGGTGGGATGTACCATCTCTACTCTTGGAATAGGAGGAACTCTGTATTTGGACTGCAGCCAAATGCTTATTTCCTCTTGTTATGGGGGTGAGAGATAGGGCATTATGCATGCCATACACCAAGGATAAGAGATGATGTAGGTTGGAGCGTTGCCACGAGAAATGAGGATAGAGAAATTATCTTACCATGGTAAAGTGAATGAATGATACATAGATGGTTTTTAAACACTAAGAGGAATGAGGTAGTTCCCTTATGAAGATGTTTTTATCATGAGCTACGTGGAACTTACAAGTTATACCAGGTTGAGTTTGATCACCATGGAGATGGAATCAGAGAGTGTTCTTAGGAAGATAAACATATAGTTTGAGGTGACATGATAAGTGAAATGCATGAAAGGGTAACATTACCTAATACCTAAGGATGTGAAGTGGTACTGGATGCTCTGGTTGAGATACATCTGCCTTGTTTAACTAGGAGCTAGAAGAGGTTGTTTGACTAACCCTAAGATTGAAAAGGAGAGGTGGTTCGATAACACCCAGATGTAACAAGATATGTTGAAAGGATAAGGGTTGTTTGGTTAGCCAGTCTAATTCTTGGTATGATGGAAGGATGATGGTAGAACCTCAAGTGCACCTCTTTGGAAGAGAAGGTAATGAAACCCCGACTAGAGTGGTTTAGAGTTTCGAGGAAGTTGATCTTGAAAGAGTCATGACATACAGGGAGTCATGGTTGGGGATCATCATACACCGTGGAAAATGGCAATAGCACGTTAGATGCTTAAGATGTGGTTGCATGTGGTTTATGGCCATGCAAGCCAGGAGGTAAAGGACAAACCCCAGTAACCCAGTGTATCAATATGGAGGTCAAAGGAATCCCTGAGAGGGAATGAGAGATCAACACTATGGATTTTGTGATAGATTTTCACTGGACCGAGGAAGGTCGAGATACAATATGGGTTATGGTAGGACGCCTTACCTAGATAATATGAGAAAGGAAGAGTTTTGTTAAGGGACAGATCTAGTTGAACTATCCATGAGAGAGATGGTTCAACTACCCCATTAAGTGAGTTCAAAGGTACTTAAGTTTGACCTAAAGGTTCACTTCTATAAAGTGGAAGTAGGTACATGAAGAACTCTATGTTAGTATAGTTTATCACCCCTAACTATGGTTAGGATGGTCCAGACTAAAGGGTCTGATGAGGGCATGTGTGCTCGTTCAGGGTGATAACTAGAGACAGTTCTTGTCCTATGAAATATGTGACAATAACCACCATAACCATGTATCAGGTTTTATATGAAGCTCTGTAAGGGAGGTTGTGTCGGTCACCACTTCAGTAAGGTGATGTTGGTGAAAGGACCATATGATGGTTAGAAAAAGGACCACAGTGCGTGTAGATAAAGTCACTTTGATCGTGAAATGGCTGAAAGGAGCCTAGAGACGATAAGAGTCGTAAGCAGATGCAAAGTAGACTGAGATGCAGTTCACTGTGGGAGAAAATGTAACATGAAAATCCGACCCCTCTAAGTTATAGCTAAGAGAGCTGAGTCCCCGATACATGGGTCCATTAGAAATGGATGGGTGGAAAAGGTTAGGTTGACCCTACCCCTCGGGATAGAGTAATGAGAGATGTTTTCCATGTGTCCAATTTAGAGAACTATGTGAGGTACCCGACCATGTGCTGAGCAATGAACCTAGTGAGCCCCAAGGGAGGTTGAAATGGCCTGAGTCACCTGTGTAGTTTATAGACGCCAGGATGAAAGAACTCAGAAAAAAAGAATATGTGATAATAAAGGTTCTTTGAAAATGCCATGGGTACGGCAAAGCCACATAGGGGCCAATGATGGACATGGAAAAGTCTTATCCTGAATTGTTTGCTTGCTTGTTTGAATTTTGAGGACAAAATTCCTATAAGAGGGGAAGGATGTTATAACCCCAAATTTTGGGTTCAAGTGGTGAGAAATATAATTTCTCATATTAAAGATGTTTGAACAAATAATCATATATTTGGTTGAGAATAAATGGATTTCGTTTAAAATAGCCTTGTTATTTGATTTGTGGGCTTTATTGGCTATTGGGCCCAATAAAAAGGAAAATAACAAAGGAAATTCAATTAGTAAATGGATAATTGAATATTCGAGAAAAGAAATAATGGAAACCTCTAGAAGGCAAATCCAAAGAGGATTTCGTGCCTCTTGGATTCCTTGGGTTCCAAGGAGTCTAAAGTTGCAAAGAAAAGCAATAAGAAAAAGAAAAGATTAATTATGTATTTCTTTATTAAGAAAGAAATTGAAAACATTGATTAAATGTGGAAATTAAGTGAAAAGGTGAATAATTGAGTACCCTTTATGGAATTTTCGTATCCCAAGGTTTTCTTTTGATAGAAGGGATGCCAATGAGGAAAATAGAAGGGAAATAAAAAGAAATTCTCAAAAAGATATATTTGTAATGAGAAATAAACAAGATAATGAAATATTGCGTAATGATGCATCTGGGAGGATAATAAGTATCCAATGAGAGAATTTCGAAAAAGGGAGTATCTTGGGATCCAAGGAATCCCAATATAGAGGAAAGAAAGAGAAAATACTAAAAAGGTAAAATAAGAGGCTAATATGTTGCTTTATTAATGAATTATGTGGTATTATTTAAAAGGATGATATTTTCAACTAAAGGAAAATAGAACTTTGTTCCAAAGGATTAAAAAGCAAGAAATAAAGAGATTAGGTATGAGGAATTTCGAATTCCTAAAATCTAATGAACAAAGTGCATGCTTTGTCGAGAGAGAAAGAAGTTTTGCTTGGTGATGAAGATATCAATTTCCTTTTGGGAAAGGGGCTGCGTTTCTTCATGGGCAGGCCATGCTAGGGCTTCTTTACCTTCCCTATATAAGGGAAAGATCGTGGACAGAACCCGGAAGATCCCATACCTTGTTCTATCCTCTTCTTCCACGTTTTAGTACTAAAACCCTAACCAGGAGGGTATAGTCTTATCCCTGAGCAACGAGAGGTGGTTTGTGGCTGGGTTGGAGTCGGGAAGACTCAACGACCATCCAGGAGTGATTGGTTACCAACCCAACACCCATATCATCGTGCAACTCGAGCCGTATGTCTGCAAGTTTGCAGCTATCGCAGCAGCAACAAAGGATGGCGTTGCGTTTGGAAACGTCTGTTTTGGCTGAAGTTTCTGGATGCACCGCGTGCGCCGAGATGTGACGGAGCTAGGTCACCCATCTGCTGTGGTCCCCGAGCCTCCAGTAAGGAGGGGCAGGCCGCGGGAGGGCTTCCGGTAAGGAGGGGCAGACCGCAGCCGCGGATCAGAGGAAAAGGACGACGGGCATGCTTTGGGCTCAAGCCGACGACACCATGTTGAGCGGGGAGGTCTGGCGGAAATCTGGGACCCATCCCCGAAGACCGTGGAGGATCCTGGAGCAGAGAGCAAGCCGCGCAAGCCTGCAAGGTCGCGGCTAGGGCGGCTGCGCACGTCTGCCCAAGGAAGAAGAAGGGCGAAGGGTGCTTTGGCGAATTTGCCCTCCGCGGGTATGAAGCAGCGATGACTTAAGCGGGGGCAGAAAAGTCATTTCGTAATGTTTTAAGAAAGCCGCCCCGCATTGCTTGGAAGGCGCGTACGTGGCACTTCCTTATTGGCCAAGTAAGTATTTTCTTGCATAAATCATAACTAGAGTTTGGTAACTCGGATTGGGACACTTAATATATGAAAGTTGATCAGAAAATCATAAGGAATCTGTTAAAAATGTAACTAAAGACTGATTCCGTTTATAATTTCAAAAGTGTCTTAAGTTGATCATATGGGCATTAAACTTTGATTAATAACCCTAATCATGTTTGGGAATTCGATCTAAAATCCTATATGGGTTATTTCAAGTATTATTAACCTGTTGAGAGGAAAAGTAAAAATTTGAATATGATATTCGATAATATTGACTTACTTTAGGGTTTTACACATGAATATATGATAATGCATCTAGAAACCCTAATTTAGGGTAAAAGAAGATAAGGTCATATTTAAATTGGAAAATGTGAATATATGATTGTTAAATGATATTTCTAAGTTATTTGTATATGAAAATCCATAATTCTGGATAAATACCCTAAAAGTAATAATTAGGGTCTTTTCATGAATAAAATATGGAATTGATGGAAAAATGAGTCATATATTAATTAGACCCTAATGAGCTTTGAATTAATGATAGATGCACATAATGATCTTGTCATGAATTAAAAGGGATAAAAATAGTATCTTTAATGTAAAAGAAGTTTAATGAAATTAATTGATGAGTAATATGCCTTTAAATGTGGAAATAGGGTTATATGTTGTGGAAATAACCTTAGTATTGAAGAATAGATAAAATAACTAGGGTTTTTGAATAATCGCATAAAATTAGGGTTTAATGCGGTGAAAGATAAAGGGAAACCCTAATTGTATAATGAAACCCTAAGATAGACACAAAACCCTAGAAAGTGAATCCAAGTAAATAGAGTAGTTTTTGATGAAGAGTGTAACAATAGAGTACATATTCTTTTCAGGAAATATGTGATGATTGAATTACTTGCTTGGATATGTTGATTGGCTTGATTATATATACATGAAGTAAATGTTCAATAATCTGCATGACTCTTCAAATCAGGTATGTGGTTACTTATGGTTAACCGTTTAGGTTTCCCGGCGTTTTCCGAACGTTTTATCGCTTGGATGCAACTAAACTGCTTGGATGTTCATATTGCAAATATAATGTGGCTATGACTATCACTTAATGTGTATACCTATAAACTCAGATCTTGGTTCTCTCTGTGGCAAAATAGCTAACCTAGTACATGGCTACCTATGGTAGGTCATCAGGTTAGAGAAGACCTAGTACATGGCTACCTATTGGGTAGGTTCATCAGGTCTATGGATGACCTAGTACATGGCTACCTATTGGGTAGGTCCATCAGGTCAATGGTTGACTTAGTACATGGCTACCATGGAGGTAGGACCATCAAGTCATAAAGAGTTAGAGATTGGGCTATCCTCGGATAGTGCCATGCGACTCTATACCTAAAAGAGAGGTGATATCCATGTCCACAGCAGGGACAGCCCAGAGTTGTGAATATGTATGGATTGAGTTATATGGTTTAAAACGTACTCTTGTTTGTTAAATCATTAATTGAATGATTATGTTGTTAACTTAGTTGAACAATTATCTGCTTCTCCCCCACATACCAGCTTCGGCTGACCGACGTTTTGTTTGTCGGCGTTTTAGGTACAATGAAAAGAACAAACAGTAAAGTGGCACATGTGATACTAAAAGAGAGTTAAAGTATTAAAGGAGGATTAGA
This sequence comes from Alisma plantago-aquatica, assembly GCA_963693085.1. Lineage (NCBI taxonomy): Eukaryota > Viridiplantae > Streptophyta > Magnoliopsida > Alismatales > Alismataceae > Alisma > Alisma plantago-aquatica. Next base: position 1,775,121,214 of record OY856409.1, read on the forward strand.
TAGATTAGTATCGGTGTGGATAGAAGTTTAATGATCCAAGTTTTCAAAAGGTATGTAAAGAAAAATTTTATTACCATTTTCAGTATAGTCTGTTAGAATTTGATAATTGTTTATGGTTATATGCCGAACCTTTGATCCGGGGTTAATGGATGCGGCTCAACCTCTTGGTCTCCCTTAATTGGGGGTTATCGGGAGGTGGGGTCGTAACAGTAATCCATATTGGAATCTCGTATCCCAAGGATTCCTAATGTTAAAAGGAACACCAATGAGGAAAATAAAAGAAAAATAAAGAGAAATTCTCAAAAGAAGATATTTTAATAAAGAAATAAGTAAGATAATGAGAAATAATGGATAAAAGATAATCAAAAGGATAAGGAACAGTCCCAAGATGGGAATTCGAGCCATTAAGGTTCCTTGAGGTCTGAGGAAATCCAAGATAATAATTAATAGCAAAGGAAAGAGAAATTAGGTGAGAAATATACCTAATTGAGTAATAACTTTCAACTAAAGAAAGGGACCCTATTTCTTTATATAATAACCTCAAATTTGGCATGATGATAGATTAAGTCTTTAATAAGATTCCCTTAAAATTTGGACTTAATTGGATAAGCGGTGTGCGAGTTATGATTTTTACAAGTTTCCTTAAGTTTTGTGATTATAGTAAATGTCACACTTTCCCGATTTAAATAAAAATAAAGGAAAATGGCGCCAGACGTCGGATCAACATCCGACGCTTCCTGTGCATCTCCTTCCTCGAGTCAGAGAGGGAAAGGAAACGCGTGAAAGAGATTTATTCCCCGATTATTCCTCATGGATCTGACCATATGCAAACATGGAAAGTTGTTCTTTGGGTTCGTGAGATGATTCCGCACCCAACCATACCAGGTTTTGGGTGGTTTCATTCATTCTATAAGAAACGCCCAATGGGGCCGAAGGCAAGGTCGGTGGCAAGTTGGAAAACCCTAAGCGATTCATATACCCTATAAATATGACCCTCCTTCAACTCAGGCAGACCATCACGAACCCGGACGACACCCTATCTCGCTCCCTCACACTCTGAGACTCCTCCCATGTGGTGGATGGAGCAGCTGCGGCGTCGCCCGTCTTTCCGTTGGAGCAGAGCGGGGCTGTGTGGCTATGAGTTTTGGGGTCAGTACTGCAACCCGGGTCGACGGAGAGGGATTCCAGAGCTAGGGAGGCATCAGTGGGCATCCATAGAGGGCGGAAGACCAGAACCTGCCGGCGGAGTCGCCCTGCTCCGTGGCACTCTGTTTCACAGAGGAAACAGAGTAGGGCGCGCGGAGAAGAAGACGCAAGCGTGCGGGTTAGCCGGGTCGCAAGGGAGCCGGATCCAAGCAGCAGATCTGCGAAGCCAAGGAAGGAAATCGCCAGAAAATAATAGTAAAAGGAACACGTGGCACGCTGCCACTGGCCAAAAAGGTACTAATCTCGTGAAAATCCTAACTATTTATTGGTAGCTCCGATAAAAACATGTAATATGTGAATTTTTATCAGAAAAATGTAAGGAATGCAACAAAAATAGATTTGGAGTTTGAATCTGATCCTAATTCGAAAAGTCGTTAAAGTTGCTAACATTAATGCTTTAATATGAGAAAAACCCTAATTGATGATTAATGAATTGAAGGGATTAATATGGATGTTCTATGATAATATTAACCTGTTGTTAATAAGAAATATGTTTTGATGCCTAAAGAGTTAATCCATATGCTTAATAGATTAATTTAGGGTTTTGATATATTGATGAGCATAAATGGGCCTTGAAACCCTAATGTTGACTAATTCAACTCATAATTGCTTTATTTGACTAATTTCATGATTAAAGTTGGAATATGATGAACCTAAGCTATTTGAGCATTAAGGCCCTATATTGTGGATAATTGACTTTAATATGGAAATTAGGGTTTCCGATTGAATCAAGGTAGAATTAATACTAAATAGAGTTCGTATGGGAATTAGACCATCATGAATTATGAGTTGTTAATCCAAAAGAAACTAAAGGTGATAATTGGGTCTACTGACCTTGAAATAACTTAAAAGGATAAAGAAGGTAGTTTTGGTAAAAGGGAGAAGTAATTAACTTTAATTGGGCTTAAGGTGTTGAAATTAGGGTTTATGAACTAAGAGAGCATTTAATATGATAAAAGAGTTATGGAGGCAAAAACCCTAATAAAACCCTAATGTGGTTTAGAAAAAACTAAGGTGGAATCCAAGTCTAGCTTTAGAATGTTCTGGATAAATTATAACACTTGGATGTCATGCATTAATTTTAGGATACTTGTTGATTGCTTGTTGCTTGTTCTTTATCATTATTGCTTGGACAAAAAGTTGCTCTGGATCAGGTATGTGGTTACGCTTATGAATAACCGCATTAGTTTCCCGCGTGGTTGCTGGATGATTGATCGCATTGACTGCAAATTATCAGTTTGGATGTTCATATTTGCAAATTATAAAGTCACTATGATTATCACATTAATAATAGAAGTATGGATTCTCGCACCTACATGCCACCCTGATGGATGATGCCAAAGGTCAGGCCCATATGGGTAGACCAATGGACACCTTGAGTGGTGACCCCAGGCACCAAGAAGGTGGCCTATGATATTGCATGACTAGTGGCACCATGAGTGGTGACCCCCAGGCACCAAGCTCGGGATTGAGAAGGTGGCCTTAAGTCATTGGCAAAGGGCACCCTAAGGTGGGTATGCCAGGGTTAGGGCAAAAGCGGTGGAGAATGTCATACTAAAAAGTGTAAATTGGCTTGTTAAATAATTTGATTGTGATATTTAAATTGTTATCCATATGTGTAAACTTTTGGTTATCCCCACATACAAGTATATTTCGATATACTGACCGACGTTTTGTTTGTCGGTGTTTTAGGTACAAATGAAAAGAACAAACAGTAAAGTGGCATATGCGGAATTAAATGAGAATTAATGTGCACAGGAGGATTAGTTAGAGTAGCATCTTCATGGATAGAAGTTAGAAATCCCATCTTTTAAAAAGGTAAACAAAGTTTTATTTTATACCAGTTTTTAGTTTAGTTGGTAAAGTTTATTAATTGTTATCGATTATTTGTTGAACCTTTGATCCTGTTAATTGAATAACGGCTCTGACCTTCGGGTCTCCCTTAATTGGGGGTTACCAGGAGACGAGGTCGTTACAATCGGTATCAGAGCATATGTTCCTCATTTAATCTTTAATAATTATTAAATTTTACAAATTCCATAGAACCGAGGGAGTTATTAGAGGATTATCCGAAAGACAGAGGTGTCTAGAAAAGGATCATGACCGGGGGCTGGTAAGATTTTCCTCCGCACCGCTAGTCGGAATACGAGGACTCCCGGATCCGTGTGACTGCCTGGCCAAAGTCTTAGGGTATGAATCGAAATAAGATACCTTTTAGGACTCTCTCATCTCGTTCATCCTTTCTCAACTCAAATTCTGTTAAGGACCTTAAGGATTAGGATTTTCTCTCTTTTCCTGACCCTCTTGAGGTATGGGTAAGATTGATAAGGATTAAGGAATCCTCCACCAAATTAATAAAAAGCATGTAAATAAGATGTCATGGACAGAAGCTTAATAGAGTAAGCGTAAAAGAATAGATACATGCATAAGTCATATGACACGAGTTGTCATTGCCCTCGGGAGAGACCTGAGGATAGACCTCCTTGGCAGGAGGATGTGTAGAGAGAGTTAGTCTGGGAGGTGGAGACCCCCATTAAAAGTAGATACCTGGCACATCCTTTGAGGATGATGTTAACCCTAACCCTAAGTGAAGGTTAGAGATAGAGATGACATGATGAGTTAGATTGAGTGTTTGGTTGGACATGCCTTGGGATTGTCATACGAGCCATGAGAGGTTGGATAACCTAGTACCTTTGGCGACCCAACCCTGGAGAGGGTCGTGCATGTTTGAGCGAAGGGTAACTCCTTCATGGATGAGGGTAGAGAAGAACCTATAGGGCTGTTGCAAGTAGGATATAACTTGCACCCAGAGTGCCCCAGTAGTGTTGACAGTTAAACGAAACCCTAGTCAAGAGATCATGATGGGTGGCTTATGAGATAAAGCATAAGTTATAATGGATAATCGTGAGTAAGCATGAGTGTGAACATAGGCTTCACCAGGTAGGGATATGCTTATGAGCTTGATCCTTCATGAAGAAAGGACCTCTTATAGAGAGGTTGGTTGTAGGATTAGCACTAGAGAGAAAGAAGACCTCAAGCAAGAAGGTTGGGAGCTCAAAACCCTAAGACATAAGGAACAGAGGGTAGTCAGGGATGACGCCACCTAAGTGGATGATAGTGGCTGCCTTATGTTTGATCCCTGAAGGTGGATAATATCTTGAAGAACCTTCTGGTACCCATGGTATAAGTGACTACCTGCTGGATGAGGTAAAGAGTGCCTTAAACCCTGAGGAGGGTTAAGTAACCAGTTGTGAGGCTTTATACCTAGTTGGTTGTCCTTGAGGGTGGACTCGACTTTGTGGTGTTTCTCATATAAAGAGATCATGGAAGTACATGACATATATTGGACATGCTGGATTCCTGGTTAAGAGAATGAGCATGCAGTTGGACACCTGAAGGCGAACCTAGGGTTCCTAGGCCTAAGAGGGGAAGCGGTGTACCCAATGCTCATGTTGAGATTCGAGTCTCTATAGTTTCGAGGATGGTACTCTTAATGTGTAGAAGTAAAGGAAACCCCTTAAGGTAAGGGTATGTTTGATGAACCCCTCACGAATAAGTTGATATGATACTGAGGAAAGAGAACGAGGGTGACCTAGCATGGTTTAGTAAGTGATCCAACTATGCCTTAGTAGCTGCTGGGTTAGGCATGCTCATGAGAATGTAAACCCTAAGGATGGTTGTGACCTTACGGTCACAGGTTGTAGTTTCCTCCCATCCTGGGAGAGGGACCCTTTGGTAGGGTGTATACCAATTTTGTTGGTTTTTAGGTAACCTAAAGAGGTTTCATAGGATCTTGAGAAGCTAAGTGAAAAGTACATGGTACGAGAATGAGCCAGTAAACCCATAGATAACCATCTTTAAGTGCATGTGGATGTGTTACCATGGAGGTAGCCGGTATGGGACCTGACCAAGGTCGGCAGGTTGCCATGACCCCTATGATGGGATGAAAGTTAGTCAAGAATGCAGAGAGAGATGATGAAGGATTGGGTAAGGTTCTATGTTGAACATGTACTATGCTATAATCCTAAGTCTATCCTAGGGTCAGGGAGGGATAATATCGATGGAAGAAGGAGTTGCCTAATTCCCTAGTTGCACATGACCATAGGGTCGGGAGGTAATAGCTATCATTGTCCGAGGGTCATGGGTTAGGAGATTGATCACCTTCATAAACTCATGGGACCCAGACGAAAGATGAGTAGGGCACTCTCTGGATGCATAAGGGAAAAGGGAGGACCCCAAAAGTGCCGGCACCCTATAGACCTAGAGGAGATGACCATGGATTGTGCTCAGACCAAGTAAGTTCGAGACCAGTTTCCAAGGAAATTATGTGGATATTATGATGTTTGTGGTATAGAGACATAAGCTGCACATTTCAACTTGGATTTGAAAGTGTACAGGCAAGGTGGGTTGTACCATCTCTACTCTTGGAACAGGAGGAACTTTGTATTTGGACTGCAGCCAAATACTTATTTCCTTTTGTTATGGGAGTGAGAGATAGGACAATATGCATGCCTTACATCAAGGATACAAGATGTTGTGAGTTGGAACGTTGCTACGAGGTATGCTGAAAGAGATGATAACATACCCTTGTGAAGTTAATGGTACATGGATGGTTTACTAACATTAAGAGTATTAAGGAAATCATCTTGTAAGGTTGTTTTATCATGAGCTATGTGGAAATTGCAAGTTATGCAAAGTTGAGATCACCATGAGGATGAACTCAGAGTTTCTTAATGAAGACCGACTTAGAGTTTGATATGAGATGATAAGTATAAAACATGAAGGTGTATGTCTTCAATATTACCTGGCACCCAAGGAGGTGAAGTTGTAGTGAATGCTCTGGTTGAGATATAGCTGCCAAGTTTAGTTGGAAGCTAGAATAAGTTGAGGTTGTTCGACTAACCCTATGGTTGGAAAGAGGATGTGTTTTGGCTAATACACAGATGTAACAAGATATGATGAACAAGTTAATGGTTGTTTGGTTAGCCAGTTTAGTCCTTGATGTAGTAAAATGATGATGATAGAACCTCAGATGCTCTTGTTTGGCAAGAAAAGTAATGAAACCCATATGAGAGTGGCTTAGGGTTTATGAGGTATCAAGCTTGAGGAATCCGAACAGTGTAGGAGACCATGATATACCATGGTACTACCAAGGTAGTAAATGACAATAGCACTTTGGATGCTTAAAATGAGGTTGCATGTGGTATGTTGCCATGCATGATAGAGGTGAAGGACGAACACCAGTAACCCAGTACATTGATATGAAGGATAAAGAGAGTTCTCGAGGGGGAATGGGTGTACATACCTATGAATGTTGTGGTAAGTCTCCCCATGGCCAAGGAAGGTCAAGATGCAATATGGGTTATGGTAGATTGCCTTACCTAGATGACATGAGAAAGGAAGAGTTATGTAAAAGGACAGATCTGGTTGAACTATATATGAAGAGAGATGGTTCAACTACACCATGATGCGAGTTCAAAAGTTCTTGAGCATGATTAGAAGGTTTACTTCCATGAGGTGGAAGTAGGTGCGTGAAGAACTCGTTTGTAGTATAGTTTATCACCCATACTAATGGATAGTGTGATCCAGACTAGAGGGTCTGATAAGAGCATGTGTGCTCATTTAGGGTGATACATAGAGACAGTTCTTAAGATGTAATGTTAACCACCATAGCCTTTATCGGGATGCAAGAAGTTCTATAGGGAGGTTGTGTCGGTCACCACTTCATTATGATGATGTTAGTGAAGGAGGCCTCGCGAAGGTCATAAAAGAACCCCAGGTGTGTGCAGATGAAGTTGCTTTGATCGTGCAATGGCTTAGAGAGAGCCCAGTGGTGACATGAGTCACGAGCTGATGCAAAGCAGACTGACATGCAGTTCACTATGGAAGAATATAATGTGAAAATCCGACCCCTCTAAGCTACAGCTGAGAGAGCTGAATCCCTGATAAATTGGTCCATTTGAGATGGATCGGTGGGAATGGTTGTGTTTAGCCTTACCCCTTATGATAACATGATGTGCAATGTGTTACATGAGTCTGATCTAGAGCACTATGTGAGGTACCCAAGCCATGTGTTAAGCCCTGAACCTATTCATCTTTTGAGAAGCTGAAATGTCCTTAGTCACCTATGAGGGTACGATATACCAAGGTAAGAAAGAACTCTGATGGAAGAATATGAGATGATGAAGGTTCTTGGAAAGAACCATGGATAGGGTAAAGCCACATGGCAGCCCTGATGGACATAAGAATGGATTATCCTGTTTGTTTGCTTGCTTGATGGAATTTTGAGGACAAAATTCTTATAAGAGGGGAAGGATGTTACAACCCCAATTTTGGATTCATTTTCTGAGAAATATAATTTCTCATATTAAAGACATTTTTTTAACAAATAAATGATATAATCTATTTTGAATAAATGGATTTCATTTACAATAGCCTTGTTGTTTGATTTGTGGGATTTATTGGCTATTGGGCCCAATAACAAGGATATTCAATTAATTAATGAATAAGTGAGAATTTGATATAAGAAAGGAGTGGAAACCTCTAGAAGGCAAATCCAAAGAGGATTTCGTTCCTCTTAGATTCCTTGGGTTCCAAGGAGTCCAAAGTTGCAAAGAAAAGGCAATAAGAAAAGAAAATATCAATTAAGTATTTCCTTGTTAATAAAGAAATTGAAAACATGGATGAAATGTGGAAAATATGTGAAAAGAGGTATAATTGGGTAATACTTAGTGGAATTTCGTATCCCAAGGATTCCTAATGTTAAAAGGAACACCAATGAGGAAAATAAAAGAAAAATAAAGAGAAATTCTCAAAAGAAGATATTTTAATAAAGAAATAAGTGAGATAATGAGAAATAATGGATAAAAGATAATCAAAAGGCTAAGGAACAGTCCCAAGATGGGAATTCGAGCCATTAAGGTTCCTTGAGGTCTGAGGAAATCCAAGATAATAATTTAATAACAAAGGAAAGAGAAATTAGGTGAGAAATATACCTAATTGAGTAATAACTTTCAACTAAAGAAAGGGACATGATTTCTTTATATAATGACCTCAAATTTGGCATGATGATAGATTAAGTCTTTAATACGATTCCCTTAAAATTTGGATTTAATTGGATAAGCAGTGTGCGAGTTATGATTTTTACAAGTTTCCTTAAGTTTTGTGATTATAGTAAATGTCACACTTTCCCGATTTAAATAAAAATAAAGGAAGATGGCGCCAGCCGTCGGATCAAGATCCGACGCTTCCTGTGCATCTCCTTCCTCGAGTCAGAGAGGGAAAGGGAGCTGTGTGACAGAGATTTATTCCCCTATTATTCCTCATGGATCTGACCATATGCAAACATGGAAAGTTGTTCTTTGGGTTCGTGAGATGATTCCGCACCCAACCATACCAAGTTTTGGGTGGTTTCATTCATTCTATAAGAAACGCCCAATGGGGCCGAAGGCAAGGTCAACAGCAAGTTGGAAAACCCTAAGCGAGCCATACACCCATTAAATATGACCCTCCTTCAACTCAGGCAGACCATCACGAACCCGGACGGCGCCCTATCTCGCTCCCTCACGCTCTGAGACTCCTCCCATGCGGTGGATGGAGCAGCTGTGGCGTCGCCTGTCTTTCCGTTGGAGCAGAGCGCGGCCGTGTGGCTATGAGTTCTGGGGTCAGTACCGCAACCCGGGTCGACGGAGAGGGATGCCAGAGCTAGGGAGGCATCAGTGGGCATCCATAGAGGGCGGAAGACCAGAACCTGCCGGTGGAGTCGCCCTGCTCCGTGGCACTCTGTTTCACAGAGGAAATAGAGTAGGGCGCGCGGAGAAGAAGACGCAGGCGTGCGAGTTAGCCGGGTCACAAGGGAGCCGGATCCAAGCAGCATATCCATGAAGCCAAGGAAGGAAATCGCCAGAAAATAATAATAAAAGGAACACGTGGCACGCTGCCACTGGCCAAAAAAGTACTAATCTCGTGAAAATCCTAACTATTTATTGGTAGCTCCGATAAAAACATGTAATATGTGAATTTTTATCAGAAAAATGCAAGGAATACAACAAAAATATATTTGGAGTTTGAATCTGATCCTAATTCGAAAAGTAGTTAAAGTTGCTAACATTAATGCTTTAATATGAGAAAAACCCTAATTGATGATTAATGAATTGAAGGGATTAATATGGATGTTCTATGATAATATTAACCTGTTGTTAATAAGAAAGATGTTTTGATGCCTAAAGAGTTAATCCATATGCTTAATAGATTAATTTAGGGTTTTGATATATTGATGAGCATAAATGGGCCTTGAAACCCTAATGTTGACTAATTCAACTCGTAATTGCTTTATTTGACTAATTTCATGATTAAAGTTGGAATATGATGAACCTAAGCTATTTGAGCATTAAGGCCCTATATTGTGGATAATTGACTTTAATATAGAAATTAGGGTTTCCGATTGAATCAAGGTAGAATTAATACTAAATAGAGTTCGTATGGGAATTAGACCATCATGAATTATGAGTTGTTAATCCAAAAGAAACTAAAGGTGATAATTGGGTCTACTGACCTTGAAATAACTTAAAAGGATAAAGAAGGTAGTTTTGGTAAAAGGGAGAAGTAATTAACTTTAATTGGGATTATGGTGTTGAAATTAGGGTTTATGAATTAAGAGAGCATTTAATATGATAAAAGAGTTATGGAGGAAAAAACCCTAATAAAACCCTAATGTGGTTTAGAAAAAACTAAGGTGGAATCCAAGTCTAGCTTTAGAATGTTCTGGATAAATTATAACACTTGGATGTCATGCATTAATTTCAGGATACTTGTTGATTGCTTGTTGCTTGTTCTTTATCATTATTGCTTGGACAGAAAGTTGCTCTGGATCAGGTATGTGGTTACGCTTATGAATAACTGCATTAGTTTCCCGCATGGTTGCCAGATGATTGATCGCATTGACTGCAAATTATCAGTTTGGATGTTCATATTTGCAAATTATAAAGTCACTATGATTATCACATTAATAATAGAAGTATGGATTCTCGCACCTACATGCCACCCTGATGGATGATGCCAAAGGTCAGGCCTAGATGTGTAGACCAATGGACACCTTGAGTGGTGACCCCAGGCACCAAGAAGGTGGCCTATGATATTGCATGACTAGTGGCACCATGAGTGGTGACCCCCAGGCACCAAACTCGGGATTGAGAAGGTGGCCTTAAGTCATTGGCAAAGGGCACCCTAAGGTGGGTATGCCAGGGTTAGGGCAAAAGCGATGGAGAATGTCATACTAAAAAGTATAAATTGTCTTGTTAAATAATTTGATTGTGATATTTAAATTGTTATCCATATGTGCAAACTTTTGGTTGTCCCCACATACCATTATATTTCGATATACTGACCGACGTTTTGTTTGTCAGTGTTTTAGGTACAAATGAAAAGAACAAACAGTAAAGTGGCATATGTGGAATTAAATGAGAATTAACGTGCACATGAGGATTAGTTAGAGTAGCATCTTCATGGATAGAAGTTAGAAATCCCATATTTTAAAAAGGTAAACAAAGTTTTATTTTATACCAGTTTTTAGTTTAGTTGGTAAAGTTTATTAATTGTTATCGATTATTTGTCGAAACTTTGATCCTGTTAATTGAATAATGTCTCTGACCTTCGGGTCTCCCTTAATTGGGGGTTACCAGGAGACGGGGTCGTTACAGATGTACATGTGGAGCTGTTGTCTTAAGATCCTATAGTTTAGTGGTAGTACATGTATATGTAGTAGTTTGCTATTCAATATGTAATATCAAATATTGTAACAATTCATGTTGTAATTATATGTTGAATGGTGAACATGTGTGTATGGTTTTATTATTGTTCATGTACATATGTGCTACTGTGTTTCCTTTTGACTTCCTCTGATTTTCTTCTTCTTAGCCTAGTGTGAGGTGTTTAAATTGGGATTCTCACTGAGGTGAGGGTTTTAATTTGGACGTCGCACATCAGATTAAGTTTTAGAAAATTCGGGGACGTCACAGGTGGTATCAGAGCATGAACAATAGCAAAGCCTGACATTTGCTCATTATGCAACTCAAACTAAAGAAAACGTTGAACCTTAATAATCTTTAGGGTTAGATTAGTCATCTTGTAGAGACTAGATATGACCTAGCCTCTAGGTTAACACCTAGATGTCTGAGAACTAGGTCTTGACTGGTGCTTGTTGAGTAGCAAGTCCTTATATGTCGTTATTTCCTTGTAGTGCAGCGGTATGGGACATTGTACTATTTGGAAATGACGGGCATCAAGGGAAGAGAAACCCTAGACATATGGCGCTCATTGTCTAGAGTAGCTACGCTAGTCTACACCATGTTCTCACCCTTTTCACTAGTTTTCATGACACTATACTCTCTACTATGTGTGGGACACTCATTTTTAGGACTTGGTTTTTGATTCCAATCAGATCGAACCTTGGTAGTTTTCTCTGACGCATGTTTTATTGGAGAAAAACTATATAATATTTTATTATGTATATGTATTACAAAAATGTGTCCCCACACATGTATGAGTAGGAGGTGGTCATACAACCTAAGTGAAAGTGAATGACATCAGTATAGCAGAGAGAGTAGTTCTATATTAGATGTCTAGAGCCTTGTTGGAATATATCATAGATGGAATAGATGATATAAGTTTTGATGATATGATGTAAGTCTTATATAGATGGTATAATATGGTTATGATGATATGTGCTTGTCTTTGAGGAATTAAGTTCACTTTTGAGGTTTTGAGATAATTTTTGATGATGCAAGTAAATAGACTTTTATGAGATAAGATATGCTAAGTTAAGACAAGGTTGTGAGTCAGCATGAGCCTCAAGATCTTCTACGAAGGAGGACCTCTAGTGTTAGGACCAGTTTTGGGGTTAGCTCAAGAGAGAGCAAGACCCACAGGGAGAAGGTCAGAGAACCTAGACTCCATGATATGAGAATTCTGAGATATGTGATATGATATGTCCTAAACTAGCCTACTCCTGAGTGATTGAGATGAGTTGTTTTATGCATGATTCCTATAGTCTTACTGAACCCTAGATGTCCTTGGGAGTACCAAACCCTAAGTCACAGAGAGGCTGGTTATGTGTGCATATGTGAACATGAATATGAGTGCCTACCATCTGGGTGAGGGAGAGAGCCCAAGACCCTGGAGGAGGTATCTATGTTAGTTTCTATGAAGTCTCATGCTCGGGTTGGTGGTTTCCCACATAGGAATCTAGTGGTGTATATAGAGAGTTTTGGATAAGCATGTCTCATGGGTAGAAAACCTATGCAGAGAAGGTAATAACATGTTTTGGTTTGTGCTCATGTGGCTAGAGCTTATAAAGCTATTAGCTAGTGCCAACGAGGTAATCCGAGAACCCTAGACTAAGAGAGGAAAGATAAACTGTATCCATACGGGATACTCATAGAGTTGAGTGAGCATAGAGAGACTGAGCATGTAACTGCCCTCATGATATGGGATAGGAGAACCTCAGTTGGACTAGATAAAGTTTTGATACATGTTTAATAAGCTACTCACATAAGTTTGTTTAGCACAACCATGATATAATATGTGTAAGGATGTGATCTAACCTAGAGATGGTTTAATAGATATCAATGCATAGATGGTTAACCATGTAAATGAATAATGATGATATAATACTGTTGTTTAATCTTGTGATGAATTCACTAGTAAATGATGCAATTCAGTATGAACAATGAAATAAGATCATATGAATGAAACATGTTCCACAAGATGTTAATGTTAATGCTTAATAAAGATGCAAAACATAGTTTGACAGTTAGCACAATATAATGATTATGACACCTTGAGATGATCTATATGGATAAAGTGGGTTAACTATAGTTAACTCCCTTCTAAAAGGCATATGTTAATGTTGGACATGTTCTAAAAATTGGCTCAATAATATGTTGATGACACCTTGATGTATGTGTTAATCTTAGTTAACTCCTTTAGAACATGGTAATATGATGAAGAAACCCTAATTCATGGGCAAAGATAAGGATGAAACCCTAACATATGAGATACGTCATGATGTAGCCTAAGCCCCTAAACCATGTTATATGATGAGTGGTTCACCCTTGTATCACCTTAGATGTTTGAAAACATCCTAGTAGCTTGGATATAGTTCTGGAGCTTTTGTCTATGTTGTACATAGAATGATGCCTACATGTGGATGAGAGCAAGATAAGGTTTCCCTGGAAGTATGATTATGGCTTACTTTCGAGGACAAAATCTCTTTTAAGGTGTGTAGGATGTGATGGAGTGGACTTTTGGAATCCTAAAATGTCCAATGACTTAAGTGAAAGCATAAGGTTGAGATAGATTGAGGGTTCCAAGTTCTTGACAAAGTAGGCGTTGATGTGAGGTTGACATCATGATTAAGATATCTCTTTTAATGCATTCTTGAGGAATTTTATAGAATGACCAAATAGTTGTGATTTGGAACCAATTTTGTGTACAAGGTACCTTGAGTAGTAAGGAAGCTATGGTTAACGTTTTATGGCAATTGGATGTTCCTAGAGATAGATATTAAGGTTTGAAATTGGTTAAATAAATGATGCATAATGTAAGATTGGTAAATGTTTAGCATAAGTTGTTGATATAATTTTTTGTCATGCGGACGAGAAGTGCAGCTGCATCTGCACTACACAAAAGTAGGGACGGATTGCATACGTGGCATCCTTTGGACCCTTGGATGGTCAGATATCGTATCCTCCTTGCTAGTTTGACGAGGAAATGAAGCTTCTTGTTGGCACACTGACCGCCCCACCTTTGCAAGATGTGATTGTGGTATGAGGAACGTGAGGAAGATGGGTGACTGGATGGTTGTCTTTAGGCTTATAGAGAACTACAGATAGACCCCCCCTCACGGCTCCCTTAGCCAGCCAACCGATGAACATCAACCTGGTCTCTCCACTGCATACTACAGGTGGTCGTGAGTGAGTTTCTGAAGATCGTTGTAGTAGCGTGAGCAAGAGTTCTCCCCCTTCTTCCTCTGCCACATAAGTAGTAGGTGAATTTGGCCATCTCCTCTTGCTCTACAACGAGGAGCCATAGTCCACTGAAGGCAGACCGTGGAGGAGTGGTGCTGGATCAACCTGCAAAACCATCGATATGGAGAGACGCCATACAGAGTTCCAGGGAGAGTAAAGCCTCTATGACCGGTGCTCATGGAGGTGGAGGTCCACGACAGCGGCCAGAAGTGCGGCTTGCATTGGAGTAGGCGAGAAGTAGAGGAGGTAAGGATCTGCAGTGACCCCTCATCAGGATCTACCCAGACGGAGGTGCTGCCATCATAAAGAGACGGCCGTGGAGGTAGATCCCAGGCGGCACAGGGAAGGATACGTTAAGGCGTCCGACTCCAAGTGGTGGAAGACGCAGCGCAAAAGTGAGACGAAGGAGGAGCCGTGGAGAGGATCAGGTACTGACAGGACCTAGATCTGAGGTGTTCACGGACCAGAGGCTGGAGCTATGCAGCCGAGCTCAGACCCAGCCACAGCGGCGCCATATCTAGCAGAGCACAACACACGCATCTGGCTTCGAGAGGAACCAACATGAGGAAGGATCAGATGATAGCCGTGCGACAGCGTCTCTGCATAGCAGCAGTGGCGAATGCTTCCATGTCAGGGTTCTGGCCCTAGATGGCAGTAGATCTGTTGCAGTTCACCGTGGTGCAATGACACCCAACATGAGGAGGAAGTGTTGATGGCTGTCCACACACCGGAGACCCAATCACGAAGATGAGGTGTGCTGCTGAGTAGTTGATTGATCGCCGGAGCTCGCAGCCGTAATGACGACTCTATTGCAGGTTCACGCGGATGGATCGCGTGAGGACGAGATCGCGAGGGAAGAAGAAGAAAGAAGATCCTGAACCGGGACCAACCAAACACATCAACCCAAATCGAATCGGGTCCAAGCCCCCTCAATGATTGATGCAAGGAGCCACGTGGTGGCCAACGATTGGCCAAGAGAGGTAAATAATTTAGATAACTCATAGTTCTCGTATAATTCACAGAAATTAGCTCGATGATCAGAAAAATACAAATAATATACTGAAATTATCAAAAAAATGAGTAGAACACAGTGGAAGCATAATATCAAGCTTTTGATGCACTAATAACAGTGATATCATGTAAGATATGTAATGCTTGTTTAATAGATAATAAATATCAAATGATGACATAAAATCATGGAAAAATATCAATAAGTCTATAATTATGTATAGAATGCATATGACGTCAGATATGATCGTGTTGATGTACAAAATCACATAATTTGATTAATATTTCTAATTAAGGCTAATAACACTAAAGATGATGCAATTAATACATGCATGCTCAATAAATGATGAGATTTACAGAAAACCCTCATATCTGTAACTGGAAGATAATATATAAATCTGAGATCAGTTATATACATGAAATTCGTGTTATATGAAGAGAATCCTTAATACATGTGATGTAACCCTGATATGGTTAATGAAAGTGACATATTGTTAAATATGTTCACATAATAATGTGACACATGAGTATATCCAGTTGATGAACTATAATATGCAATATGACATTAGTAAGATAATTCCAAGAAGATAAGATAAGTAATGATGGGAATATATACTAAAGAGATAAGGTAAACCCTAAAATGGATATAACTAGGGCTATGATGATGAGAACCTGATGATAATACATGATCTTGTCTTAATCAGGTTTAACAAAGATATAGATGGCATGGATATATGTGATTGGCATATCTCTTTGGAAGGTACGTCATTACCTCTTACTTGGCTTATTATACAATATGCTTGTGTTATATGTGTAGTAAAATAGTTTGGCATATGATATTGGATAAAATGATTGTTCTTGTATGATATGTTGCATGATTTTCCATACTTATTGCTATGAACACATGAAACATAATATATTTGTTCCATTATATCTAAGCACTTCAACTCTTTGGTAGTAAAGTGCTGGAAAACAAGTACTTCAACTCTTTGGTAGTAAAGTACTTGGAAGTGATCCAACTCTTTGGTAGTAGATCACATTGTGAAATGATCCAACTCTTTGGTAGTAGATCATAAAGGCCTTAATGCATTCAACTCTCAGGTAGTAAATGCATGGATGATATAATGGAATTATGCTTAAAATATGTGTTCTCTTATGTTAATGAACATCTTTGTGCAAGTATACGCTTTTCTTATATTCTTCTGTTACTGCCAAGTATTAGTTTTATCTTATTGCCAAGATATGACGAGAGGTAAACAAAAGACATGTAGCATACTCAGTACAATATTCTTGAATATTGTGCTGACGTGTACCACTTGTAATCTTTTGTTTAGGTTGTGGTTATGCTCTTGAAGATCCAGGATAGTTGAGAGTTGTGTAGCGAGCTGATGTATAGGTGGACATGTTGTCTTAAGATCCTATAGTTTAGTGGTAGTACATGTATATGTAGTAGTTTGCTGTTCAATTTGTAATATCAAATATTGTAACAATTCATGTTGTAATTATATGTTGAATGGTGAACATGTGTGTATGGTTTTATTATTGTTCATGTACATATGTGCTACTGTGTTTCCTTTTGACTTCCTCTGATTTTCTTCTTCTTAGCCTAGTGTGGGGTGTTTAAATTGGGATTCTCGCTGAGGTGAGGGTTTTAATTTGGACGTCGCACATATTAAGTTTTAGAAATTTCAGGGACGTCACAGATGCTTTTCAAAGTACCCATCTACAGATTACTTCTAATCCCTACACATCAAGTGTCACAAGACTTACTTGATTTTCATGTCCCTGAAAGGAAAGAACACAAAGAAACATATTCCCTTTTATCACCCCATCATTATCCAAGATTGTTTATCAAAGAAAAGAGATTATCATCTTCTATGATTATTGCATGAACTTTCAACTATTCATGTGTCATTCAATCTTGTTTCATCTTAGGTTCCTTGCCATCAACATAGGAATTATAAAGATGATTGCATGTCATCATTCATTTCTTTTGTTATTGTCTAGCATGTTCATGAACATTTTCCAATTTCATTTATATTCACATCATGGAAAAGATATTTATTCTTCACAAATTCTTTATTGAACAGGGATCATCTCCCTTGTTCCCTTTCTCTTATCATGAGGATTGTAATTTTTACTTCCTCATACTCACAGACTAGTTTGAGATAAACTCAGTTTCTATTTCATTACAGTTAGGATGTGATAGAAATATCCATGCCATATTTTTAGTTTCATTATGCTCTTTAGATTGTCTCCAAATGACTACTTGATCAGAGTAATCAGAAAAATAGAAATCTAAGAGTCTCATGCTTACCTTGCCTTCAATAGATAAATACCTAGACAGGGTATAAAAGTATTGAGATTAGGTAGTATGCACTTTGTTTTATATCATATACTTCACTTTTCATATCATCCATAACATAGGACTTAGTATCCTTGGATTTCTCTAGGCATCCCTCTTACACCTCATCCTCTTTTATACAGACAAAAGTAATTGTAAAACATTTTAAAGATTACTGTACAAAATGTAAGCTCTCATCCTTTTTATATCTTCCTTATGTCCTCATAGGACTAATCAAAGGAAGATCAACAACAACTACTTTTCTTATAACTAACAGATAAAATCAGGAGAAGACACATCAGAATGAAACAATTTCATCTGACCTGTCTCGACTTGTGGATCGATTACTGCCTCTGGCTGATTCATTACATAGAATCTTGTCGTTGCCTATTTCCAATGATGTGCTCTATCCTTTGGTGCAGACGGACCTGTTTGGGATGCCTGTCCACATCCTCATGTGCCACTGCTAAACTGTTGCCTTTGAGTGCCTTGTTGACTCTGCCTTGGTGGTTGTGTCATTCCCTCCTTCCTTTTCGGACAAAAGGATCTAATATGCCAAACATGTCCACATCTAAAACATGT
Source organism: Alisma plantago-aquatica (assembly GCA_963693085.1). Taxonomy (NCBI): domain Eukaryota; kingdom Viridiplantae; phylum Streptophyta; class Magnoliopsida; order Alismatales; family Alismataceae; genus Alisma; species Alisma plantago-aquatica. The sequence goes on from OY856409.1 coordinate 1,775,139,379, forward strand.
CTTATACACACTCCCTGGTCTTGTCGGCCTTATTATTGATGTAGAAGGTAAATTAAGAGTTCTAACTGGTGGAACATTAGGTCCTTTGCCCTTTATTGGTGGCCACTGCCCTGGTGCACTAGGTGTTTGTTGCATTGCTGGCACCAAAAACTTCCTCTTTTTAGAGTTACTAGGCATCTGTTCCCGAGTTTGGACAGATGTTATCATAATTTCTACCTCATGAGATAGTTCCTTATCAAATGTCCTGCTTGCCTACATTTTTAGCAGACATTGATTCCTTGTTGTATCTTAATCTTTTGACATTTTCTACTGCTCCAACATAACTATGTTGATTAGAAATCCTTCTAGATCCCAAAATTTTATCATTAGGGACTGGTAATCTAGGTTGTATTACTAGTATCCGATCCTCTATATGCGTCAATTCTATCATAACCAGTCCAACTAGAGCATTAAAAGTAGGGTTCTCTATCATGGCTGGATCAACATGGGGTTTCTCATATAGTCATTCTTCTCTCGCCTGATCCCTTGCACCTTCTCCTAGTGTAACAACATTGCTCTCAGCAATTCCTCATGTTCTCCAGACCTCTTTAAGCTTTACACTTTCTTCTGCATAAGCAGAAGTCACTATAAGATATACTGGAGGACACTAGAACAGACTCAACACCTTAGTCCTATGTCTCTGTAGACTCAACGAACCTTAAGCTCTGCTACCAAAACTTTGTGACAACCCAACATTAAATCAAGCCAAATCATGATAGTAATTATGCGGAATAAATATTATTAAAAGATTAAAAAAAATCACTAAAATTTAAAACCATTTTGCAAAGAAATCCATTTTAGGAAGCTTCTTAAGAAAAGAACCAAAGTAATATATACATCATTGTTCACATTGTACATACATTGTACCATCTCGTCTCCAGGATAACATATACCCGTTGTTTGGTCAAAACATATAATGAAGTAACATAAAACCTCGAGGCATACAAGCCAAAATCTCAGATCATTTATAAAACCATTATGTACTGACTCTAAGGACCTAAGAGTACAAATACGACACATAGGACTTCTATCTACAAGCCACAACAGACAATACACTCACCCTGAGGTGTTACTGCTGACCCTATTGTTATTGTTCTCCCTCTACATTAAGGTCTCTACCTCTTCATCCGCACCCACCTAAAAATGTTGGTGACCAACGAGGTGAGATACAAGTCCCAACAAGAGATATAACTGTCCGCCAAAAATGTTATTATCACAGGTAAACAATATCAAATTGAGCAGAGGTTCTTTTATATAAATAAGCAAGATTAATCATTGTTTATAAGCAGAACAAAGCAATCTAACCTTTGGAAGTAATACAACTATCTATGATAGAGCAATAAATCATCTATTCACTTTATAAGGAATATGAAGAATATGTATAACATCTATCCATTTATGATGTATAAATGAAGTGTGCATCAACCAATGTTTTTCATATTTGATCCTTAAGCAAATATGCTACACGACTGATTACATATTTACAAACACACGTATGCCCTGAGGAGATGAGGCATACCACTCATACTCTAACCGACCGTGGATACGTAAAGCATCGATACCATACAAGGTCAATGGAAGAGCCGGCTGCCAAGACCTTATCTGTCTCGGTCAGCACGAGACTATTGGAAGGACAACTTATGTCATCTACAATTAGCTTACCAGGGTATACTAGTATCTTCACTATAGATCTACAGCCGCAACATGCACTCTCTTCAGGGAGATTTCAATTATCCATACCCGAATTATAATAATAAGGAAGATTATACATCAATTCCTCATTTGGTCGGGAGATTCACATATCAATCCCATGATCAATTAATGAAGAAGAATTTACACATGAATTCCTCATTTGGGCGGGAGATTCACATATCAAACTCGTTATCAAATAAATGAAGAATGTTCTACATGAATTCTCCATTAGGATGTATGGATATATGTCATCCCCCGCATATTCAAAAATATGCTCTCCGTGTTAAACTCATTTCACCATTCAACAAATTCTAACACTGAATGGATCTATGGTCAGGGCAAATAAATGATGAGATTCCACTTGATTAATTACGTGCATTACAATATCTTTTAGCATCAACCAAGTTACAAACATGAATTAAAACATATGCTACAAAGGAAGGTGTAATACGTTTATCAAGTACTTTTATGATCTTTGAAACACATTGAATGTATAACACTCGAGATCTCAGTTCCTTATCACATTACTAGGGATTCTTCTCCCTTGGTATTATCATCATCATGATTACTAGATATGGGTATTCAAACCCTTAGTTCATCACTGAACATTGTCACCTCTCATCAGGTAATTGTTACCTCTAGGTCCTCAGACCAAGGTATACATTATACTTGTTGCACAAGTATTTCACATGGCTCAGAAGGCCCATATAAACATCTTATCAGTTCTCACTAGGCAACAACTATCTTTTTAGGCCATCATACCCTATAAGAATTGTACTTGTTGTACAAGTATTTCACATGGCTCACAAGGCCCATTAAAACATCTGTATTATATGAAACATCATAGCTCATACTTGGCTATGATCATCATCTCATGATTTCTTCATGGTTAGCACTTCATGATAAAAACAATAGCAAGTACATAAAATTACCATGCAATACAAGAGAAATACAACCTTCCCATTATCAGGGTTAGGGTTCCCCATTCTAACTGATTAGGGTTAAAGATTCATATCATCACTATGTGATAGAAGAGAAATACATCCTTCCCATAATTAGGGTTAGGGTTTTCCTTTCTTACCGATTAGGGTTTGAAGTTCATATCACCGCTTTTCATTAAGAGAAATACAACCTTACCATTATAGGGATAGGGTTTCCCCTTCCAGTTGATTAGGGTTTCTGTTTCATACCTTCACCCATTATCAGGGCTAGGGTTTTCCCTTCTAGCCGATTAGGGTTTGAAGTACATATCATCAAGAATCAAACCCTAATTCATACTCCACACATATTGAGAGTATCAATATATGTTTATTACATGAATATCACACAAGTATGAGTTTCTCTCTCATCCTAACTTGGACATAGATTTCATCATACTTTATCAAGTTGGCTCAACCCTTTTTTCAAGGTACATTGGCCTACTTATTCAAAGTGCATTAAACTCTTTACATCTTAATGTATTACTTGACATAACACACTTCATGTGTTACTCCATCAAGTACATTGAATTTGATGTGCTTCCACCATATCAGACATAGAAGTGTGTACTTGACACCATATCGTGCTTCCATATCATGTTTGCGGTATATTCTCATCACCATATCATGCTTCCATATCAGGTTTCTTCATCATTAGGGTTTGCATATCAGGTTTGACCCTTATGCTCACCTTTCTTCAAACCTTCATGGTATCGTCATACCCTTCACCTTGTGATGAGCGACAGGCTACATAACATGTTTGTCTAAACCAAAGCAGATATACAAACAAATAGGGGTTTGAAGTTCCAAAGTATATCTGGTTCCCTATTACTATGTTGGGTTTCAATACCATATCGGGTTAGAGTATATACTAGACTCCATGTCATGCATAGGGTATATGCTTGATCCCATATCATGAACATAGTGTTTTCTTGACACCATATCGTGTACAAGATGTGCACTTCATCATCATATCATGCACAAGGTATATGCTTCATCATTGTATCGTGCTATTGGTATGTTCACCTCACCATATCGGGTTAGAGGTACTTCAACCTGATATCGGGTTGGACCTTGATGATGTCATCATCATCAACCTATACAATCTAGTTCTTACAGTTCTAGATCATGGAAAACAGTCCTAAACAAATTTTATAACTCATAGGATCATCAATTATTCAAGAGAGTTCAAAATTGAAAGTAGATCAACAAGTATAATAGAATTGAAGGTGAATAATAACATAATTGGGTTCAAGTTATATAACCCTCCTCAAAAGCAACTTCAAAGCTCCAAGATCCAAAGCTTCACATTCCCAAGGTTGAATATGTACTGCACAACTCTATATGCAAAGAATCACCATGGATAAGTATTTGGTGAAGAAGAAAAGAAACAAAGATCACAACCCTAGATCCATGCTTAAATCCAAGGTTGAAGATGATCATGGCTTCACCTTAGGGTTAAGGCTTGAGATCCTTCTTGTTCCTTAGAACCATGCTCGATACCGCACACTCATGTATGATATCCCCCCTCTTGTGGCCTATATCCCTTCACTTGTGGCCGATATCACTTCACTATGGCCGATATCACCTTGCCATTGCTGATATCACTTCACTATGGACGATATCACCTTGCCATGGCCGATACCAAGGATCTATGTATGACACACCTTCACCTATGCATGATATCTAAGAGAAATAGGGTGGTAAGATTTTTAAAATTTCACTAATAGGTGAAATGAATGGTATATATAGTTATGGTTCATGAAAAAGAGTGTATATGAGGTGTCATCATTTTAAGCTACTAGGAGCCAAATGTCCATGCATGGTTGAGACATGTACATACATGCACTCATATTTATCTTGAAATTCAACATACTTGAGTATAATCTAGAGATGAAATTCCAGCCATCACTTATCTTGTTGGATAAGATAATTAAACTCAATCACCACTTTATTCACAACCCGATACAACTTTTCCAAGGAATTTGTAAACCGGTACACTTCACCTCTTTGAGGTGATTATCCCATCATGGACATGGCCAAGAGTTCACAAAACTATATGTGACTCCCTCTATGGCTCCTTGTCTGATAGGCACTCTCATATGAACTCTACAACCCGATACAACTCAAATTAGGGTTTCACATTCAACCATTTCTTGGTCTTTTCATCACCAAGAGTACCATCACTCAAATATGATTCAAACATGGTGTCTCCTTATTTATATATCTTCTAAATGATACATAGAGGGAGTAAGGACACTCTAGAGGTGGTAATTTGCATATCAACCCTACATTTTGAATTACAATTTGTATCAAAATTGGTAAACAAGGCACCAACAAGCTCACACTTAGAACTTAGGCTTTCCACAAGCCACCCCTTAGAATCATTATTTTTCTTATTATGCTAACACACATGAGGTACATTCAACATGTGACATATTGCAATATAACCCCTCATCTTGGGTAAATTGCATTTTGGTCCAAAACAAGAGAACATTGCTCAAACATCATTCAAATAGGACCAAACTTGAAACATAAGTTTGTCACCTGATAAAAAAACACTTTAGAGAATTATTTTAAAGTTCTAAGAAACTTATTTAATCCAAACAAATAGGGTTAGAGCTAAACCCAGGTCAGGGATGTTACATGCTTAGGCCAGGAACAAGTAAAGGAAGCTCCACAAGCCCTAAAGAAGAGTAGATGTAAGCTCTAGCCACTTATACAAGGAGATCGCACACCTTCTTCTACCTTGGGCACCCTATTCTCCACTAAATAGGGTAAGAAAAAGCTCCAGACAGTAGAGAAGTGATAAGGATCCAAAGGGTTCGTTTGGGTCCAAAAGGAAGGGTATATAAAGCTCATGGATAAGGGAGAAGAGAATCTTGAGGTGTCCTACAAGGTTTGCCATGTGTCCATGGCCTATTTCCATAACAGCCATGCAGGAAGAAGATCCATTGGTTGTGGGAGTCAGATAAGCCATCAGATGTTGGCTTCCCCAGACAACCATCGAGTTTCATCACTTAGTGACCATCGGTTGTTGAAACCCTAGGTCACTAGGTGGAAAACCATCCATTGGTCACCCCCTTCCAAGAAAACCATCGGTCCAAGGGACCCCAAAAGAGAAAAACATCGACCTACCACCTATAGAGATCACGATTGGTTGTCCCCACCTGGTGATGACCATCAAATCCCAACCAAATAGGAGGACGATCGAGTTATGACCTCAAAGGTAACTCATCCATGAGGGAGTAAACCCTTACTCACCCTAGAAGGGTAACACCATCAACCTAAGGTACAACTAGGCGCCCTATGGCCCAAAAAGCTAAAGAATGATAAAAAAGGTATAAGGAACACAAAGCATGTGATAAATTGCAAGAAAAACCTCAGGTATGGGTAAATTGTAGAAAAGTCCAAAACGTGCATAAAATTGCGTAACTTGTACAAATAGTGTCCAAACTGGACTACCTTGAAACTTAAGCTTGTCACATGATGTCAAAGCACATGTTATAGTTTGATAAGGGTTTAAATCACTGAACTAGGATGTTTAAGCATGTTCAACCTTTCAAACAAGGTTAGGGGTCTTACACCACTCTTGTCAAGGATCTTTAGCCTTCACCTTCTCCTTAACCAAGGAGATGCTTTTGCCAACTTTGCTTAAAGAAAGTGATTGGGAAAGGGAAGATTTGAGAGCTTCACAAGATTACAATAAATTATCTCTCTTACAAATACCTATCTCACTAATACTGACATTTTTATTAGTAAGAAAGAGAGAGAAAGGTTCTCTTAGTAGACAAGTCCACTCATTTATAGCTAGGAGCATATGAAACAAACTCGGGATGAAGACCAAGGGTCCTTATTTATAGTTTGGGATGTCTACTAGCCAGTAGAAGCACATGGAAATGAATTGTTGTCATTTGGGGTGTTTCAACATATCTAATTTTGATGTTTGCAACACTCCAGTGGCTAGAAACATTTTTCTACACATTCAATATAGTGCGGTCGGTCGAGTTTCAATAAAGCAAACTCAAGCGATAGCACTATGAGACAAAGAAAACTTGAAGTGTCTGTCAAGTTTATCCTAGATGAATTTCATTTGATGGCTTAAAATTGTTTTGGACAGTGCAGGGTGTCAGTTGAGTTTGTCCTGAGGAAACTCGGTCGATCCTGGAAATTCCCAAAATTCATCAAGGGTGTATGTTGAGTTTATCAAGGATGAAACTCCTCCAATGAAACCCCCTATAATGAATTTTAGAAATTGCCATTATAGTGCAACATTCATTTTAAGTGCTCCTGATTTTTTCTGATCTTAATTTCAAGCCATATCATCAATACAAATGATTACAAAAATTGACCTAAGGTTTTTAGAGTGTTTTCCATAAATGTGCATTTGCATTAACTTTGTCTTATATTGGTTCATGCTAGGACTTGATTGAATTTATCCTTTTCATGTACCTAATACCTAAAATCAATCTCAAATAGACATATTAGATAAATATGAGTGGAATGGTTAAGTCAACATTAAAATATGGACAATGTATAACCATTAGGTAAACATTCTCCCCCTTTTGAAGATGACAAACCATTCCTCAACATATTGAAAAGTGCTTAGAATTTAAACTTTTACCTTGTAAACTATAGAGGGATACATGAATGAACAATAGAAATTTCTCCCTCTCAATTCATGCTTACATTCACATATAGGAATAGTTTCTCCAAAAGGCATAACCATAGAACATACACACTATTGATTCCTCTTACATGGTCACATGATATTTGTAGCAAAGCGTTCAAAACATACATAATTAACTAAGCGGAAGCAATTACTAACAACGGATTACTGAAAATCACTAAAAATTAAAACCTTTTTCAAAGAGATCCAATCATACGAAAACTTTTTCAGCAAGAACCAATGTATTACATTTACATCCTGGTTCATAAGTACATATCTTGTACCATCTCTTCTCGAGGGTTACAACATCAATTGCCTTATTAAAAGCTAAACACAGACAACATAAGAACCTGAAGGAATTGAGCCAAAATCTCAAAACGATCATTAAAAGCACTAACTATTAACTCCGAGGACCTGAGAGTACAAAGACGACACATAGGACTTCTATCTACAAGACACGACAGACAGTACACTCAACCTGAGCTGTCACTGCTGTCCCTGCTGCTGTTGAAGTTCTTCCTCTGCAAGATGTTCTCAATCTCCTCCGTGCTTGTCCACCTAAAAAAATGTTGGATCCCACGGGGGGTGAGACAATTGTAATTGCCCCAACGAGAGATATAACTCTCTGCCAAAAACATTATTATTGCAGTTTAATGATATAAAGCTGGGCAGAGAATAAGCAGTTTAAAGCATTCTCATCTTAAAGCATTGTAACTGTTTATGATAGAATAATAGATTATCTATTCTCTTAATAAGGAATAGGCAAAACATGTATATCATTTATCCATCATATTATACCATCATGTCAAACTTTTCTTGTGATACTCATTATCTTGATATGTCACCCATGAGACATTCTTGTTTCAATCTATTGGCCTTAGCCAATCTGCTAAACAGATAAGGGATTACATCTACCATGTACTCATATATCATTAATACAGACATTGGGTTATTACAAATCCTGTGTCATCATTACAAGCATTGGGTTATTACCAATCCTCTGTCATCATTACAGGCACTGGGTTATTACCAATCATGTGTCATCATTACAGGCATTAAGCCTCTGCTAGGTATTGGACTTTAACCAGTACGGATTACACCGCCAGTTATTGGACACTACCAATCCTGATTACACAGCCAGACATTGGACTTTAACCAATCCTGATTACACAGCCAGACATTGGACTTTAACCAATCCTGATTACACAGCTAGGCAGTGGACACTACCAATCCTGATTACACTGCCAGGCATTGGACACTACCAATCATGATTTCACACCCAGGGTTTGGACTTTAACCAATCCTGATTACACAACCATGAATTGGACTTGAACCAATCCTGATTTCACAGCCAGGGTTTGGACTTTAACCAATCCTGATTACATAGCCATGCATTAGACTTTAACCAATCCTGATTATAGGCATTATACCTATGCCAGGTATTGGACTTTAACCAAACTTGATTACATAGATTATGGAATATAAATTCCTTTAACTCATCATTGATCATCTCATCCTTCTCTAAGCTCTGAACCCTGGGGTTAGCCTTCATAGCTATTCATATTCTTTATTAAATACAATTGTTCCTTTTATTAGGTATTATTATTATCATTTCTTATAGTAAACTTTTATAATCATCTTGGTACCTCTCACTATGTCACAATTATTCTCATGGCTCTTAAGGCCCATAAAACATCTTGTCACCTCTCACTAGGCAACATCTAACCATATGGCTCACAAGGCCATTAAACATCTTGTCACCTCTCACTAGGCAACATCTAACCATATGGCTCACAAGGCCATTAAACATCTCAAGTATTCAATCATGTTTATTACTCTTAACATTTATCATTAAATGATTATCAATACAAGGTATGAGTTCATATTCCATCCTTATCATGGTATGATTACATCATACTCATTAGTTTGGCTTAACCCCATTCTCAAGGTATATTAGCCTATTCTTATCAAAGTATATCAAACTCATTACATTTCATTGTAACAATTTACATAACACACTTCATGTGTTTCTTGTCCAAGTATATTGGATTTGAGGTGCATCAAGGTATATCAACCCTAGAATGCAAAAGTGATATCTATCATATCTTGATGTATCACTTTCCTCATCACTTCCAACTTTCTTGAGTTATCAGCTTATCTTGGTTTAAGGTATTTTCCATCTTAATACTTTCATCCACTAACCTATCACTCTTACCATGAAGTGCATAGGTCACACACAAGAATGATCCAAGTATCTTTAATGATATGGACTTATTTTAGGTTAAGGCATTGCTTGATATAAGGTTATCTATAATCAATCACCTTAAGTATTTGCCTTATCAATGTGTTAGTCACCATTCCATTATTAGGATTAGGGTCTCCCATACCGTTACCCTTTATTAGGGTTTAGGGTTTTACATACTATCATACTTCATTAGGGTTAGGATTTCACATACCATCTCCCTTCATTAGGGTTAGGATTTCACATACCATCTCCCTTCATTAGGATTTCACATCACATTGCCCATAATTAGGATTTACTATTCATCCCAACTAGGGTTTCTCATGGCATCACCCTCAATTAGGGTTTCTCATAGAATCACCCTCAATTAGGATTTCTCATGGAATAACCCTCAATTAGGGTTTCTCAACAAATATCAATTGGAGATACTCATCCCATTACCCAAATCAGGATTATAATTTATCATAATATTGTCCAAGATTAAGGTTTCATATAGCATTACAGAGCAGCACCCTAGATTTGAGTTCTACATCATATCAATACATCAGGGTTTTACATCACATTACCCTTGTTTAGGGTTTCATAAACTTCACCCTAAAATTAGGGTTTCTTATTCAACTATCCATAATTAGGTTTACTATTCATCCCAATTAGGGTTTCACTCTCCATTACCATAAATGGGGTTTTACATTATGTTACCCTGAATTAGGGTTAGGGTTCATTAACCTTCTGGATTAGGGTTTCATGATCTCTTTAATAATGATCATAACCTAATCACCTCATGATTAATACTCATGTATGAATTCCTTTCTATCATCCTTTCAACTTGATTAGGTTTACATCAACCCTTTAATCAAGTCCATACATCTATGATTGACATAGTGTACTGAGTTATTTCTTACTTAAGCTTAAAGGATTAACTCATCTAAGGATTATCAATCACTTAGTATCTTAAAGGTACAACCCTAGTGATTATCTTTGAGATAGATCAATAGCAACCATAGGGTCATTTTATCTTTCATCACCTTGAGCTTCCAATTGATTTAATCATGTAGAATCATCCAAACGATCTTGATCATTGATGCTCCAAATGGTTTAAAAACGTTTAAATCCAAATAGTTTGAGACCGTTTGACCCCAAACAGTTTCAAGACCGTTTGGACTCAAATGGTCTCAAGACCATTTGGGCCAAACTGCCCTTGAAACTGAAAGTTTAAATGGAACCCTCAATCAACTAACCTGATTAGGGTTTTGCATCAACACTTTCTTCATCAATTGATTTATTGAAGCTCATCAATCAACACCATTGGATATTCACCATTAATCAAGATCAATTGACCTCCAAACGGTCCTGCGATGGTTTGATCGGTTTCAAGACCATTTGGACTGAAATGGTCTCAAGACCGTTTGGTCCAATTTGTCTTGAAATCGAATGGATCACTTATGGATTGTTCAATAAATCGATTAGGGTATGCAATTGGGGGATTATGTATTCATTGAACCACTCTATTGGATCCATTGGATCATCATCCAAAATGTCCTATGGTCCTGACCTCAAACGGTCAACCCATCCATTCGGTCAACCATCCCAAACGGTTTGCAAACTGTTTGGTCTTCAAACGGTTTGGTGTAACCGTTTGGACCAAAAGTGTTGAAATCATTTGCAACTAAAAATTGTTAAGATGTGTTCTTAAGATGATGCCATCATCATCAAGCTTCAACCCCTCGAATTATACTGCCATTTCCATGGTAGTTTCATCAATTATTGAAAGGAATTGCAAAAAGGACAACTGAACATATCTAATTGAGGAATTGAATTCAATAACAATGAATAAGGGTTCAAGTTATATAACCCGCCTACAATTGAGATTCAAAGCTCCAAACTCCACGTCTTTAATGGTGGAAGAATCTTTCTCAACTATCCCAAGCTCGTCCTCAAGCTTTTGAGTGAAAAGAAATGGCTAGGATTGTAGATTGCATGGAGAAAAGAAAAAATCCATCATTTATTTTTGATTTCCACCATGAAATCATGGTTAGTGATCAGGAAGCTTACCTACACGATGGAACTCGTCCTCCTATTGCTCCTTAGCCCCCTTGGTCGTTTTTCAAGCAAGGAGTGAAAGTGGATTCGAAATTCCCCTTTCAAGCTATGGATAAATGAGCTTATATGCATTTTTATTAAAATTCATTTTAAGAGAGAGAAAGTAGAAGATAACTCCTTTATTTCCTTGCCGATTGCCCCCTACTCTTCCTTGGATTCGAGACTATCTTCCTTGCCTCTTATTCCTCTCAATTATCCACGATTTAGAGAAAAACAAATTAAGCACCTTAACTCTTATAATAATAATATCCTAAAGTTAGTGGATAATTCTTTTTCTTTTAATAATGTGAGTGAGTTATCTACTTCCTTTAGGTATTTTCGTGCCTTTGCAAGGCACATGGTCGTCCATTCTTTTACAAAATCATCCCTCACCTTTTGGATGAATGGATATTCAATTAATATATTTATTTTTGCATTAAATTGAAGTAAAGCTCCAATTATGCTTAAATCTTGATTATTTTAATATCAAGATTCTCTCTCCTTCAAAGAGATACCAATGATACACCCCTCTCATTTTGTTTGCTCTACATTATGACAAGAAACATTAGGGACTATTTTGAAGTGGTAATTTGCATATTGAACCCTGGGTTTTGGGTAAATTGCACATTACACCAAAACTAGGTTTTAATGCACAAACATTGCTTTATTAGCTCTTTCTTGGTACTCAGGCCACCACAAGCCATACCTCTGCATCATCTTCATTCTCATGATGATTAAACACATGAGGAACATATTATCATGTAACATTTGCAATTTAACCCCTCAACTTGGGTAATTTGCACTTTAGTCCAACACAAGCAAAACATTATTTCAACATTATTCGAAAAGGACTAAAATTGGAACATAAGTTCCTCTTGAGCCTTAATTACTTTCCACAAGATAAAATCAAGGATCTAATTAACTTTCTTAAACAAAAACTTCCAGTGTTAGGGCATAACCCAGGCCAGGGATATTACAATTATAAACCCATTACAAGGATTTCGTACCCAAAATCCCAGATAAAAGGAGACATATATTATTCATTCGTTATATCATCAAGTCTCCACATAACATCTCATTGTTATGGAGATACCATAGAACTTTGATCAATACAAAGTTCTTCCACACAAAATTCTCATAGAATCAAACACATAGGACACATACTCCACTGTCCTTTCGTTATTGACTGTGGAGTTAATTCTGTGTCAGGTAACACTTTTCTTATTTAGATACACGTTATTCGTTAATTTAATTTGATAAACTTTTCTTGCAATAATTTTACAATTATTCCTTCAAATAGTTCATTCTCATCAATATTATGTTTATGCAAAACATAAACCCCTAACATATGATGTCCATACTACATTAGGTAACTGGGCTGATTCCATAGTTAACCATTCCAAGTAACCATCATAAAATAGACTTGATATTTCTCAGATACCAGAATCCCTTACCTTGGTATCTAACATATGTGTTAACAACACATCACATCCTCATCTTCATTTTTGTATATAAGTTGATTTATAATTAAATCAAATTCCTCCGTATATCAATTAGAATGTGGTAGAAATATCCATGCCACATCTCCTTCTTGATTAGGCTTCTTTGGATTGTTTCAGAATGATTACTTGATCAGAGTAATCAGAAAGATAACAATCTAGGTATGTCATACTTACCTTGCCTTCAATAAATGAATACCTAACCAGGGTATTCATGAATTGAAATTAGGTAGTATGTATTTATTTTATTTTATGTTTTCATCTCTTTAAATTTTGATATACTTAATATCTCAAATTTTTCTCTGAGTTACTTTTTCATCTCTTCCCTTCCTTAATGAAGAAAGAGAAATTTCAAAACATATAAAAGAATATTAAACTGAACACAAGTTTTCATTCTACTTATCTCTTCCTCATATCCTCAAAGGATTATACAGATGAACTATACAACAACTATCTTTCTTATAGTAGGGAACAAAAGATAATTCAAAATAGAAAGTTCTATCTTGACAAGTCTACCTTTTACAAGTTATCTAGTGTCTTGTATGTTGGGTCACCCCATCACTTTCTATTTGGACATTTCCACCTCAGATGTCTTCTCTGTCCACATCTATAGCAGGCATCAGAGCCTTTTAGGTGACTGCTGCTTGGGTGCACTACCTTGTGGTTGAGTCGGTACTACTGAAATCTTTGATTGTTTAGTACCACCAATTTCTTGTTCCTGTGACTATTTAGACTTCCTTTTAAGGTCTGTCTCATGTTTCCTTGTCATAGACCCTTCTATCCTTCAAATTGATTCCTCAAATGTGGCAAACCTCTCTTTACTTTCTAGGGTAGATGCCGGAATAGACATTTCAGCATTCAGTCCCTTCTCAATATGTCGAATCTTTTCCTCCTCAATAGCAGCCATTTGAGGACAAAATTGTAAAAGTTCCATGAACTTAACCTCATATTCACTTATCGACATGGCTCCCTGTCGAATCTTCTCAAACTGTGAGATCTTTTCATCTAAATATTCTTTAGAAAATACTTACTGACAAATTCTCGATGAAATTCCTCCCAACCAACCTCTTCATCATTCCTTTTTATTTCTTCTATAGCCCACCAATGTCCAAAACTACCCTTCAAAAGGTACACAACATGTTTAACTTTGTCAGCATCTGGGATACTAAGGATCTTAAAGGCCTTTTCTAACTCAGTGAGCCAGAGATCAACATCTGCTGGGTCAGATGTACTAGCATATTCTATGGCTCCTACACGACGTAATCATTCAAAAGTCTTTCTAGATCCATATCCCTCATTGGGAGATGGTGCCCTAGGTGTCGGTGCTGGCATCCAGTCTGTCATATGCATCACTGTAGTCATGAATTTCCCAAAGAGTGTAGAAAAAGCTGGGTTTCTCATCATGAACTCATCAACAGTGGGATTCTCAGGCATTGTTTCCAATGTATTACATTTACATCCTGGTTCATAAGTACATATATTGTACCATCTCTTCTCAAGGGTTACAACATCAACTGCCTTGTTAAAAGCTAAACACAGTAAACATAAGAACCTCAAGGAATTGAGCCAAAATCTCAAAACGATTCATTAAACACACTAACTATTAACTCCAAGGACATGAGAGTAGAGAGACGACACATAGGACTTCTATCTACAAGACACGACAAATAGTAAACTCAACCTGAGCTGTCACTGATGTCCCAACTATTGCTGAAGTTCTTCCTCTGCAAGATGTTCTCAATCTCCTCCGTGCTTGTCCAGCTAAAAAAATGTTGGATCCCATGGGGGTGAGACAATTGTAATTGCCCCAGCGAGAGATATAACTCTCAGCCAAAAACGTTATTATTGCAGTTTAATGATATAAAGTTGGACAGAGGATAAGAAGTTCAAGGCATTCTCATCTTAAAGCATTGTAACTATTTACGACAGAACAATAGATTATATATTCTCTTAATAAGGAATAGGGAGAACATGTATATCATTTATCCATCATATTATACCATCATGTCAAACTTTTCTTGTAGTACTCATTATCTTGATATGTCACCCATGAGACATTCTTGTTTCAATCTGTTGGCCTTAGCCAATCTGCTAAACAGATAAGGGATTACATCTACCATGTACTCATATATCATTAATACAAGCATTGAGTTATTACCAATCTGGTGTCATCATTACAGGCATTGGATTATTACCAATCCTATGTCATCATTACAGACATTGGGTTATTACCAATCCTGTGTCATCATTGCAGGCATTAAGCCTCTGACAGGTATTAGACTTTAACCAATCCTGATTACACTGCCAGGTATTGGACACTACCAATCCTGATTACACATCCAGGCATTGGACTTTAACCAATCCTAATTACATAGCCAGGCATTGGACTTTAACCAATCCTGATTACACAACCTGCCATTGGACACTACCAATCCTAATTACACCGCCAGGCATTGGACACTACCAATCCTAATTTCATAGCCAGGGTTTGGACTTTAACCAATCCTGATTACATAGCCAGACATTAGACTTTAACCAATCCTTATTTCACAGCCAGGGTTTGGACTTTAACCAATCCTGATTACACAGCCAGGCATTGGACTTTAACCAATCCTGATTACATGCATTATACCTCTGCCAGGTATTGGACTTTCACCAAACCTGATTACACAGATTATGGAATATAAATTCCTTTAACTCATCATTGATCATCTCATCCTTCTCTAAGATCTGAACCCTGAGGTTAGCCTTCATAGCTATTCATATTCTTTATTAAATATAATTGTTCCTTTTATTAGGTATTATTATTATTATTATTATCATTTCTTACAGTAAACGTTTATAATCATCTTGTTACCTCTCACTATGCCACAATTATTCTCATGGCTCGTAAGGCCCATAAAATGTCTTGTCACCTATCACTAGGAAACATCTAACCATATGGCTCACAAGGCCATTAAACATCTTGTCACCTCTCACTAGGCAACATCTAACCATATGGCTCACAAGGCCATTAAACATCTCGAGTATTCAATAATGTTTATTACTCTTAACATTTATCATTAAATGATTATCAATACAAGGTATGAGTTCATTTCCCATCCTTATCATGGTATGATTACATCATACTCATTAGTTTGGCTTAACCCCATTCTCAAGGTATATTAGCCTATGCTTATCAAAGTATATCAAACTCATTACATTTCATTGTAAAAATTTACATAACACACTTCATGTGTTTCTTGTCCAAGTATATTGGATTTGAGGTACATCAAGGTATATCAACCCTGGAATTCTAAAACTGATATCTATCATATCTTGATGTATCATTTTCCTCATCACTTCCAACTTTCTTGTGTTATCAGCTTATCTTGGGTTAAGGTATTCCCCATCTTAATACTTTCATCCAATAACCTATCACTCTTACCATGAAGTGCATAGGTCACACACAAGAATGGTACAACTATCTTTAATGATATGGACTTATTTCAGGTTAAGGCATTTCTTGCTATAAGGTTATCTATAATCAATCACCTTAAGTATTTGCCTTATCAATGTATTAGTCACCATTCCATTATTAGGATTAGGGTCTCCCATACCATCACCCTTTATTATGGTTTAGGGTTTCACATACTATCATACTTCATTAGGGTTAGGATTTCACATACCACCTCCCTTCATTAGGGTTAGGATTTCACATACCATCTCCCTTCATTAGGCTTTCACATCATATTGCCCATAATTAGGATTTACTATTCATCCGAACTAGGGTTTCTCATGGCATCAACCTCAATTAGGTTTTCTCATAGAATCACCCTCAATTAGGGTTTCTCATGGAATCACCCTCAATTAGGGTTTCTCAACACATATCAATTGGAGATACTCATCCCATTACCCAAATCAGGATTATAATTTATCATAATATTGTCTAAGATTAAGGTTTCATTTAGCGTCACATAGCATCACCCTGGATTTGAGTTCTACATCATATCAGTACATCAGGGTTTTACATCAGATTACCCTAGTTTAGGGTTTCATACACTTTAACCTAAAATTAGTGTTTCTTATTCAACTATGCATAATTAGGTTTTACTATTAATCCCAATTAGGGTTTCACTCTCCATTACCATAATTGGGGTTTTACATTATGTTACCCTAAATTAGGGTTAGGGTTCATTAACCTTCTGGATTAGGGTTTCATGATCTCTTTACTAAGGATCATAACCTAATCACCACATGATTAATACTCATGTATGAATTCCTTTCTATCATCCTTTCAACTTGATTAGGTTTACATCAACCCTTCAATCAAGTACATACATCTATGATTGACATAGTGTACTGAGTTATTGCTTACTTAAGCTTCAAGGATTAACTCATCTAAGGATTATCAATCACTTAGTATCTTAAAGGTACAACCCTAGTGATTATCTTTGAGATATATCGGTAGCAACCATAGGATCATTTTATCTTTCATCACCTTGAGCTTCCAATTGATTTAATCATGTAGAATCGTCCAAACGATCTTGATCATTGATGCTTTAAACGGTTTGAAAACGTTTGAATCCAAACGGTTCTAAGACCGTTTGACCCCAAAAGGTTTCAAGAGCATTTGGACTCAAATGGTATCAAGACCGTTTGGGCCAATCTGCCCTCGAAACCGAAAGTTCAAATGGAACCCTCAATCAACTAACCTGATTAGGGTTTTGCATCAACAATTTCTTCATCAATTGATTTATTGAAGTTCATCAATCAACACCATTGGATCTTCACCATCAATCAAGATCAACTTTTGACCTCCAAATGGTCCTGAGACCATTTGATCCCAAATGGTTTCAAGTCCGTTTGGACTCAAACAGTCGCAATATTGTTTGGTCCAATTTGTCTTGAAATCGAATGGATCACTTATGGATTATTCAATAAATCGATTAGGGTATGCAATTGGTTGATTATCTATTCATTGAACCACTCAATTGGATCCATTGGATCATCATACAACATGTCCTATGGTCCTGACCTGAAATGGTCAACCCATCCATTTGGTCAACCATCCCAAACGGTTTGGGACCAAACCCCCAAACGGTTTGCAAACCGTTTGGTGAAACTGTTTGGACCAAAAGTGTTGAAACTGTTTGCAACTAAAACATGTTAAGATGTGTGCTTAAGATGATGTCATCATAATCAAGCTTCAACCTCTCAAATTATACTGCCATTTCCATGGTAGTTTCATCAATTATTCAAAGGAATTGCAAGAAGGACAATTGAACATATCTAATTGAGGAATTAAATTCAATAATAATGAATAAGGGTTCAAGTTATATAACCCGCCTCCAATTAAGATTCAAAGCTCCAAACTCCACGTATTTAATGGTGGAAGAAGCTTTCTCAACTATCGCAAGCTCGTCCTCAAGCTTTTGAGTGAAAAGAAATGGCTAGGATTGAAGATTGCATGGAGAAAAGAAGAATTCCATCATTTATTTTCGATTTCCACCATGAAATCATGGTTGAAAGTGATCAAGAAGATTACCTACAGGTTGGAACTCGTCCTACTGTTTCTACTTAGCCCCCTTGGTCGTTTTGCAAGCAAGGAGTGAAAGTGGATTCGAAATTTCCCTTTCAAGCTATGGATAAATGAGCTTATATGCATTTTTATTAAAATTCATTTTAAGAGAGAGAAAGTAGAAGATAACTCCTTTATTTACTTGCCAATTTCCCCCTCATCTTCCTTGGATACGAGGCTATCTTCCTTGCCTCTTATTCCTCTCAATTATCCACGATTTAGAGAAAAACAAATTAAGCACCTTAACTCTTATAATAATAATATCCTAAAGTTAGTGGATAATTCGTTTTCTTTTAATAATGTGAGTGAGTTATCCACTCCTTTAGATATTTTCGAGACTTTGTATGGCACATGGTCGTACATTATTTTAAAAAATCAACCCTCACCTTTTGGTTGAAGGGCTCTTCAATTAATATATTTATTTTTGCATTAAATTGAAGTAAAGCTCCAATTATGCTTAAATCTTGATTATTTTAATATCAAGATTCTCTCTCCTTCAAAGAGATACAAATGAGATGCCCCTCTCATTTTATTTGCTCTACATGATTCCAAGAGACATTAAGGACTATTTTGAAGTGGTAGTTTGCATATTGAACCCTGGGTTTTGGGTAAATTGCACATTACACCAAAACTAGGTTTTAATGCACAAACATTGCTTTATCAGCTCTTTCTTGGTACTCAGGCCACCACAAGCCATACCTCTGCATCATCTTCATTCTCACGATGCTTAAACACATGTGGAACATCTTATCTTGTAACATTTGCAATTTAACCCCTCAACTTGGGTAATTTTCACTTTAGTCCAACACAAGTAAAACATTATTTCAACATTATCCGAAAAGGACTAAAATTGGAACATAAGTTCCTCTTGAGCCTTAATTACTTTCTAAAAGATAAAATCAACGATCTAATTAACTTGCTTAAAAAAAAACTTCCAGGGTTAGGGCATAACCCGGGTCAGGGATATTAAAATATTTTAGAGAATTAACTAGAAAAGGATCACAATTCAATATGTACTAAGATCATTTCTTTCCCTTTATCATATCAAAAAGGTAGGGGGTAGAAGAGATAAAACACATGTATTTTCCATAGACACAAACAACATAAGCAACCACCATATGCAAGCACCAACCAACAAACCAGAGAGAACAAACATACTAGAGTTATAATCAAAATAAGGAAGCACATAGTAGAACTCATGAGATATAACCAAGCATAGAGTTAAGGTACATATAATAAAATCACAACACAAGATATGTCCTCTCTAGATGAAAACTACAAAATAGAGAGGAAAAGCAAAGAGTTATGAAAATAGTAAGCCTTAATACAGTGCCCAAATGTTCAACACATGAAAGTCTACAAAAATATATATAGATGAGCACTCTATGGACAAAGAACTCATGGGCATCTATGTTAAGGGTTTCATCATCATAGGGGTGATATTATTCATTTCCATCAGAAGGTGTATCAGGGGTAGCAGGGGTAGCCTCACCACCATCTCCATCATCATTGGGTTCATCATTGTGACGCCTTGCCACACTAAACAAGATTACTCCAAATAAAACACATGATCAACTACTAATTATCCACATTACCAGAAAAGTGAGTAAATTTAAACTCATTTAAACATTAATATCATGTTCAGAAAACATTATATAAAGGTCCAACAACCTTTGTCACATCACATACCATGCTAGAGGTTTACATATATGTCCAGTGGCATCAACCACACCATGTATACAAAAGAGATGTTCCAATATACATTCTACATACAAAACATAGGTACACTACTAGAACACCAATACGTTGATATACATATCATCTACAAATCATCCCATTCCCAGACCTGAGAGTATAGGGACGACTCTAAGACTCTACAACAACTACTATCCAACCTTTTGCTCTACTTCTCTCCAAGTTGCTCATCCTCAGCACCACGATCCTGACCACATCACTCACGACTGCCTAAAAAGATGTGCTGACCCACGGTCAATATAAGAAACAGGGCAAATAGTTAACATCCAACGTGAAGCATATTTAACCCAAAATAGATATCTAAAAGGTGTATTACATCTTTTATTAAGCCATGAGGAGTTGATATATACCACTCAACTCTGACTGACCACTACTAAATTGAAATCAATACCATATAAGATCTAGGAGATCTGGACTCCTATTATCTCATCCTCCCTTGGTCAGTATGAGTCCGTCACAATGACATATAAGTCCATCTGCAAAATAGCTTAGTCTATCCTTGGTATATAGGTCAAGGCACTAGCAAACCAAGGTATACAAACCCAAACATCTGAGGTACAACTAGAGCTGTCCTCAATCTCATCATATACACAAATCTTTGAAATATGACCATATCTATTCTTCTACCGAGGCATAACCATAGCCATCCTCAAAATCTTGGGATAAAAGATGACAAGGACGCATAGTCTCAAGCATCCCACATACTCAATTGTATGCTCTCCAAGTTTCCCTTAGGAGTACTCATTTCACCATCTAGCAAATCCTGGAACTAGAATAGATCTATGGCACAAAGCACTACATGATTAGGGTTTCACTTGATTAGTTAATGCTGATTGGTATGTTTAAATGCATCAATCAAGTTACATACAAACCCTAAAAGAGTTCTACAAAAACATGGGTAGATTGAAACCACACAAGATATAAAACATATGATGTATAAAGTTTATCACATCATCACATGATACTGATTCACTTCCATAAATGTATCTGTACTCATCATTAAACTATCACGTGATACAAGTCCTTGTCACATCATACAGAGGAAAATGCCTCAATTAGGGCACAAAGCCATCTCTAAGGTCATAAGACCATTCACATTGTTCCCTACAAGAACATCATTATCTTTCCATGTCTCACCAAGGCTCATCATACCATCACCATACATGTGAGACATAAGTTTGGCATAGCATAATTGAAGAGCTATGATGTTTGTATGATAGAAAATTAGGGTTACATCAACATAGAGAGAGAAAACACTCCAAAATCATACTAATTACATTAGAGGCTATGTATCATCATCACTTACTTGTATTCGGTTAGGTTCTTTGAGAATAGTTGCATTAATATTGCCAAATGACACTTTACTAAAACCTTAGGTTTGTATTCATTCGAGGGAAAAGGTAAGACTACTAGATCATGTCTAAACAAGAATTGATGAATTAGGGTTACCAAATCAAAATACCATCAATCATGAAAGCATTTAGGTCAAACATCAACATCATAGGGTCAATAAGACATATTGATCACATAGATTGGAAATCTTCATCATGCACTTAGGTCAGAAGTCTCATCGACCGCTGAAAATTAGATAAAATCATCAAATGTTTAAGAATTCAAAACATGGAGACCACTTAGGATTTCACTATGATGACCTGCCAACAAACCGACAAACAAATCGCCACCAGTAATTATGCAGAATAACCATTAGCAACAGATTAACGAAAATCACTAAAAATTAAAACCATTTTGCAAAGAGATCCACTACCAAGAAACTCTTTATAGAAAGAACCAAAGTAATATATACATAATGGCTCACATTGTACATACATTGTACCATCTAATCTTGAGGATAACATATACCGGTTGCTTTACTAAAATGCATACTAAGGCAACATAAAACCTCAAGGCATACAAGCAAAAATCTCGGATCATTCATAAAACCATTATTTACTAAATTCCAATGACCCGAGAGTACAGTGATGACACATAAGACTTCTATCTATAAGACATGACAAACAACACACTTAACCTGAATTGTTATTGTTGTCCCTGATGTTTTTGTCCTTCCTCTGCAGTACAATCTCTACCTCCTTGTTTGCTTCCACCTAAAAATTTTGGAACTCACGGTGTGAGACGATTGTCCGAGCAAGAGATATAACTCTCATCCAACAATATTATTATCACAGGTAAACAATATAAAATTGAGCAGATGATCTTTTATGTAAATAAGAATGTTTAATCATTATTTAAATGCAGTGCAAAGTAATATCATTGTCTAAGAAATTCAACTATCTATGACAGAGCTGTAGATCATCTATTTGCTTTATAAGGAATATGAAGAACATGTATAACATCTACCAATCTAAGATGTATAAAAGTAAGGGAGTATCAACCAATGTTTCTGTATTCAATTCTTAAGCAAATATGCTACACGACAGATTACATGTTCACAATCACACTTATGACCAAGAGAGATGAGATATACCATACCAGGTCAATGGAAGAGCTGGCTGCCATGACCTCACCCATCTCAGTCAGTACGAGACCACTGGAAGTGACCACATGTCAAACTACAACTAGCTTGCTGGGGTACATCGACATCTTCACTAAAGCGCTACAGCCACGACATGCACTCTCTTCAAGGAGATATCACATCAATCTTTAGTACATTTTCATCAGGGCGATCACACAGAACCCATGAAATTCATTGGGGAGATAACACATCCATCCCCTTATGGACATAAGGATATGTTCTTCCATCACCCCCACATATAAAAAAATATGCCCTCTGAGTTAAACTCATTTCATCATTCAACAAATCCTGACACTGAATGGATCTATGGTTTGGGAACTACATGGTAAGTTTCCACTTGATTAATTACGTGTATTACAATATCTTTTAGCATCAATCAAGTTACAAGAAAGGATTATAACACATGCTACAAAGAAAGGTGTAATACATTTATCAGGTACTTTTATAATCTTTGGAACACATTGAATGCATTACCTTGGGATCTCAGTCCCTTATCACATTATTGGAAATTCTCATCCCTTAACATTATCATCATCATGATTGCTAGATCTGGGTATTCAAATCCATAATTCATCACTGAACATTGTCACTATTTATCAGGTAACTATTACCTCTAGGTCCTTAGACCTAGGTATATGTTATACTTGTTGCACAAGTATTTCACATGGCTCACAAGGCCCATTTATTCTATATCATATGAAACATCATAATTTGTAACTGGCTATGTTCATCATCTCATGATACCTGCATGGTGAGTCTTTCATGATAGAAATAGTTATCAAATACATATCATTACCACGCAACATAAGAGAAATAAAGCCTTTCCACTATTTGGGTTAGGGTTTCCCTGTTCACTAATTAGGGTTAGGGTTTCCCTCTTTAACAGATCAGGGTTTCAAGTTCATATTATCAAGAATCAAAACCCTAATTCATAGCTCTACACATATAGGGGTATCAATGTATACTCATTGAATGATTAACACATAAAGTATGAGTTTCTCTCTCATCCTCACCAGGATAATGATTACATCATACTTCATTAAGTTGGCTCAATTCTTCTCTTAAGGTACATTGGCCTATAATTATCAAAATGCATTGAAATCTATACATCTTGATGGATCATTTGACATAACACACTTCACGTGTTACTCAATCAACTATATTGGATTGAGGTGCTTCCACCATATCGGGCAAAGAGGTGTGTGTTTGCATCACACCATATCGGGAAAAGAGGTGTGTGTGTTCTTCACACCATATCAGGCAAAGACGTGTGTGTATGCATCACACCATATCGGGAAAAGAGGTGTGTGTGTTCTTCACACCATATCAGGCAAAGACGTGTGTGTATGCTTCACACCATATCGGGCAAAGAGGTGTGTGTGTGCTTCACACCATATCGTGTAAAGAGATGTGTGTGCTTCACACCTTATCGGGAAAAGAGGTGTGTGTATGCTTCACACCATATTGGGCAAAGAGGTGGGTGTATGCTTCACACCATATAAGGCAAAGAGGCGTGTGTATGCTTCACACTATATCGGGTTGCTCAAAATTAGGGTTTTCATATCGGGTTAAACCCTTATGATCATACCTCTTCAAACCTTCATGGTATCGGCCTACCCTTCACCATGGGTTAAGTGAAAGCCTAGAAAATGGGTTTGTCTAAATGAAACTGAGTGTACAAACCAATAGGGGTTTGGGGTTCCAAGGTATGCCGAGTTTCATATTACCAAGTTGGGTTTCAACACCATATTGGGTTAGAGGTACTTCAACCCGATATCAGGCTGAGCCATGATGATGTCATCATCATCAAGATCTAGACTTTGTTCCTTACTATTCTAGTTCTTTGACAATAGATATATACAAATATTAAAACTCATAGATTCATTAATTATTCAAGAAAACTCCAAATTGAAAGTATATCATCAAGTATAGCAAGATTGATGGTGAATAATTAACATGATTGGGTTCAAGTTATATAGCCCTCCTTAAGAACAACTTTAAAGATGCAAGCTCCAAAGCTTCATGTTCCTAAGGTTGAATATGAGCTTATTATAGTTCCAAGACTCGTTCACAACTCCTCTACTTGTAAGGAATCACCATAGATAAGAACTTGGTGAAGAAGAAAAGAAAGAAAGAATCCCAACCCGAGATCATGCTTTATCCAAGGTTGAAGGTGACAATGACTTTACCTTAAGCTTAATGATTGAGATCATCCTTGCTCCTCAACTCTTTGCATGATATCTAAGAGAAATTGAGTGATAGGGTTCAGAAAGATCCACTAGTAGGTGAAAGGAGTGGTATATATAATTGAGGTTCATGAGAGAGGGTGTATAAGAGGTGTCATCATTTTACACTACTAGGTGCCATGTGTCCATGCATGGTTGACACGTTTCCATGCACACATATTTATATTAACATGAAAAACTCTTTAGGATAATCTAGGGATAATATTTCGACCATTAGTTATCTTGTTGAGAAAGATATTTCAACTCAATCATCACTTTATCCACAAACTGATACACTTTTTCTAAGGAAAGTTGCAAATCGATATACATCACCTCCTTGAGGTGCTTAACCCATCATGGAAAAGGACAAGAGTTGATAAAATGATATGAGACCTCCTCTATGGCTCCTTGGCCGATAGGCATCCCCATATAAGCTCTACAACTCGATACAACTCAATACAACTCAAATTAGGTTTCAATTATACAACTCTTCATGGTCTTTTCATCACCAAGAATGCTACCACTCAAAGACGATTCAAACAAGGTGTATATTTCTTTCTATATCCTCTAGATGATTCCAAGATATAGTAGGGACACTTTAGAGGTGGTATTTTGCATATCAATCGTACATTTTAGGTAAATTGCAAATTGCACCCAAACTGGTACACAAGGCGCAAGCATTATTCAAACAAGTTCCAACTTGGAGCTTTAGGCTTTCCACAAGCCGCCCCTTAGCATCATTACCTATATTATGATGATAAAGCACTTTAAACATGTTCAAAATGTGACATATTGCAATATAACCCCTCATCTTGGATAAATTGCAATTTACACCCAAACTATCATATATGCACAAACAACTTGTAAATAAGCTAAAACTTGAAAATTAAACAAATGGAGAGTTTTAATTACTTTTCATAAGATTAAATTTTTTTTATAAATAACTTAATAAAGCAAAACTTCTAGGTTATGGCATAATCTAGGTCAGGGATGTTACAATTATCAACACCTAAAAGGGATTTCATCACCAAAATCTCAAGAGAAAAGAGAAGGGTACTGTAACATCACTAACATGGGTTATGGCTTAACTCTAGGAGGGTTTATTAAGTAAGTTACTTACAAACTTGTTCAAATATTTTGAAAAGTAATTAAGACTCTTTGTGAAGTTTATTTTTAAGTTTGAGCTTATTTGCAAACTATATGTGCATTATATAATAGTCTGAGTGGAAAGTGCAATTTACCCAAGAAGAAGGGTTATATTGCAATTGTCATATGTTGAATGTACCCTAAGTGTTATAACCTCACGAGAAAGAAACCCCAAGATAATGACTATGTGACACTTAGTAGCTTAAGCTAATGACTACGTGTGCATGGCTATGTGGCACTTAGTAGCTTAAGCTAATGACACCTCTTACACTCTTTTTCGTAAACCCCAAGTATAAATACTTTTCTCTTCACCTATTAGTAGAACTTTCAGATCTTGTTATCATACTTCTCCTTTATATGGTGCATATCACTCCAGAACATGCATGTGTGAAGGAGTATCGAGTAGTAGAGCTTGGTATCGGCCATATAGAGGGATATCGACCAAGCAAGGTCAAAGCAACCTAGCAAGGTGATATCAGCCATTGGGAGTAAAGGTATCGTGCAAGTGCTAAGAAGTTCAAGTCTTGGATTTTAGAGGAGCTCATCTTCAACCTTGGGGATATGAAGACTTGAATCTTGAAGCTTAGAAGTTGCTTTAGAGGTGTGTTATATAACTTGAACCCAACTATATTATTATGCATTTTCAATATTGTTGAACTTGTTGATTAATTTTAATTTTGAATTCTTTTGATCAATTGATGTTCCTTGGAGTTCCAATAAGTAGTCAGGACTGTTGTCCATGATTTATTATATCAAGACAAAGGTATTGAGGTTGATTATGATGACATCATCATGGAACAATCCGATATGGGGTTGAAGTACCATAAATCCAATATGGAACCCAAGATGGTGGTTAACCGATATAGAAGTGGGTAATACCTCATGAACAATATAAGGCCTACCTTATGAATGATATGGAGATATCTACTTACACCTTATACACGATAAAAGGTTAATATTTTATCTTTTACAGGATATGGTACCCCTAACCTATACGAAGATTAAAACCCTAGATGAAGAAGTGGAAATCCGATATGCGTTTGAAATCTGATATGCCTTTGAAACCCGACATATCCTTATTACTTTGTGATTGGTTGAAGAGCAACTAGATACCTATATTGAGTATTCAATTATATAATACAATTGATCCTTGAAGGCATAAATGGTTATGAGTTTATTTGTTTAACAAATTTGGTAACATGATATGTTAGTCAATATAGTAACACGATATGACAATCCAATATGGGAAAATAGACATGTTGTTACCACTTAAACGATACCTGATGAGTCATACACTCTATGGCCCATATTGTGCATACCTAGTGCATGATATGGTATCAAGAATACCATTATACATGATATAAAGTCAAGCATCTAGCTCACACACGATATGAGAATAATTTGAACTAAGTGATAGCTAACCCGAGATGGTTACACAATATGGTGTTATGGGACACACCCTAAACACGATAAGATGATGTGGTTTCATCACATGATCAACATGGATACACGATAGGATGTGAAGGTTGTATTTCAAATACAATATAATAGCATATATACACCATGATGCCTGATATGGTAGGTATGCTTCAATCCAATGTAATTAACTAAATGATATATGTTGTATGATAAATGCAACATTAAGATGTAATGAGTTTAATCCAATTTAATGATGGTAAGCTAATGGACCTTAAGAGGAAAGGTAAGTAATCAACATTCTAGTAAGAATGAGTGGACTAAGATTGGAATATTAATTATGTAATAAATACATGTCGATACTTCTATGATGAATGGAGTGTGAAATTGGGTATAATGCTTTAGAATAAGATTTTGAAACCCTAATTTGCTAATAAAAGTAAATCGTAACCCTATGAATGGGTGATGAGATGATTTGAAACCCTAATCAGATGCTAAAGGAAAACCCTAGTCCCAATTAATGGGAAGAATATGTTCCTTTCACATTGCATGGTTATGATATGTATGTGATATTGTTGTTAGCATGATAAATTTTTTTGGAGCAGGTAAAATATTACTATAAAAAAGGGAAGTATAGAGGTTAACCTCGTATACTATACATTGGGGGGCTAACTACAAAAACCCCATTGTTTAAGGATTAAAGGACTGATCCCTCTCTTCAACTTAGGTCTGGTTATAACAGCCTAGACAAGTTGGCACCCTATTCTATCAAACAGAACAAGATTATTAGACTAAACACTACCATGGATTCTGTCATTTCATTCTTTCCACAAAAAATGACAAGCAACAAATAAGCATAAACGAGAAAAAGTATGCAAAGTGTTTCTGTCCACCTTCTCCAAGATACTGTATATGATCCCATCCAACATCTGTGGGGGGTTGCCACCCCATCCGAGCTTCAACCAAATCCTGGTTATGATATATCTTGAATACAAACAACTAAATAGCATATGTTCATGAGTTTTAGGAAACCTTTTACATAGAATACAACAGTTGTCCACACTAATACCCCACTTAATCAGCCGATCATTGGTGGGAAGTCTACCCAAAATAGCTCTGTAAGATGTGCAACTCCATTTGGGGACATGGCATTCGCCCCAAATGACAGGAGACCAGGGAACCTGGGGCATGCAGCAGACTCTCGCCCAAGGTTTGAGGTGTTCTTGCTTCAACTACCAAAGGCCATTACATACATCATAATCATCTGAAACTTCAGGCCAAATGATGCACATGGAATAACAAGTTCTCAAAACCTTACCCTTGCCTTCAACTGATAGCTCCCCACCATATCTATCCTAAACCAGCGCGCCCAATCAAATTCAGGTCTTCTGAGAAAATGATCGACTCTCTTGGCAATACTCACAATAGCAATATCAACAGGATCCTGGACGTTTAGCCCACCACTATCAAATGATCTCAAAATAGTCCCCCACGCAATAGCATGATTGTTGCCACCTTACAGGAAAGAGTTAGTAATGCTGCACATCTTCACCAAAATGAACGTAGGGAGAGTTGCTTGCATATACCAATACCTCATAGCACTTTCCAGGACAGAACGGATGAGAACTAGTCTACCTGCCATGGAGATATTAATCCCCATCCATATAGACACCTTGCTCCTCAAGGAATCTATGCACACACTGAAATCCCTTCCTCTTGCCCTTCCACCACTCAAGGGAATACCTAGGTACATCGTAGGTAGCTTACCCTAAACCATGCCGAAAGCCACTTTGAGTCTCCCCCGTTTGGTATCGCAAGATCTTGAAAATAAGGTCCTAGATTTAATGATACTGACATATAGCCCTGTGCACCCACCAAAATCTTTCATTACTCTTTTGAAGCCTCTCATAGTTTTCAAGTTACCCGACATAAAGAATAGAACGTCATCAACTAATATCATGTGTGGCAGAACTTTACATCCGCCTTGAATGAAGATATCCATTCTCTTCTCCTCTATGGCTTCCTCCACCGTGGCAGAAAGGCACTCCATGACCATGGTGAAAAGAAGCGGGGAGAGCGGATCCCCCTGCCTCAGACCATTGGCTGCAGTAAACAAGCCATGCGGCACCCTGTTCACCAAGATAGAGTAAGATGTTGTTCAAACACATTCCTTCATGATGTTAATCCATATGTTGGAGAAACCCAAAATTCCCATGACCTTCCATAAGGCATCCCATTGTACATTATCATAAGCCTTAGGCCTTAGCATGATAAATTAACCATGCATGCATCATAAGGTGATGAGCATAGCTAAGTAAGAGCTATGATGTTTATGTGATACAGATTGAATGAGCTTTGTGAACTATGTGAATTAATACCTTGGTCTGATGCCCTAGAGGAAATGGTTACCTGCTAAGTGGTGATAGTACTCAATGGTGAATTAAGGGTTTGAATACCCAAGTATGATGATGATAAGAGATTGAGATCCTAAGTGTTATATGTGTTCTAATGATTATGAAAGTACTTGATAAACATATTATATCTTTCCTTGTAGCATCTATATAATTCTTGCTTGCAAATTGATTGATGCTAAAAGATAATGTAATGCATTTAGTTAAGCAAGTTAAATGTTATCATGTAGTTGCCGAGACCATAGATCCATTCAGTGTCAGGATTTGCTGAATGGTGAAACGAGCTTAATTTGGTATACATATTTTTGAATATGTAATTGTTATACTGGGGGTGCTCAATGGACTCCTTAAACTAAACAAGGGTGCTCAATGGACTCTCCAATTACACCAGGTTGCTCAATGGACTTCCTGATGAAACTAAACCAGGATCTCTTAGTGGTCTTCCTGCTGACAAATAACCCGGGAAATCTTAATGGTCGTCTCCGGAAGAGAGTACACACTATCGCAGTAACTTTATAGGAAAGATGTCGCTATACCCTGACATAGCTAATTGCAGTGGACACAAGATGTCCTTCTAGTTTTCTAGTACTAACCAAGATAGGTGAGGTCTTGACAGCCGGCTCTGCCACTAACCTTGTATGGTACCAATTTTTACTTAGTAGTGGTCGGTTGGAGCATGAGCGGTATACCTCATCTCCTTTGGGCATAAGTGTGAATGTGAACCTATAATAAGTTGTGTAGTGTATTTTATTAAAGATTGAATACATAAAACATTGGTTGATGCCTTATTACTTTTATACATCATAGTAGATAGATGCTATACATGTTATTCATATTTCTTATAAAGAAAATAGATGACTTATAACTCTATTATCAATGTAATGGTTTTATATTGAAAATAAACCTGTTAATTGCATAAGGATATCCTCTATTCAGTTTTCATACTATTTCCTGTGATAATAATATTGTTGGTAGATTTATATCTCTCACTTGGACAATAGTCTCACCCTGTGGGATCAATAATTGTTTTAGGTGGACACATACGAGAATATAGAAACCATACTGCAGAGGAAGGGCCACATCAATAGGGACAACAATAGTAGCTCAGGCCAAGTATACTGTCTGTCGTGTCTTATAGATAGAAGTCCTATGTGTCATCTCTGTACTCTCAGGTCCTTGTGAGATAGTTTTGTTGTTTTTACGAATGACTTGAGATTTTGGTTGGATTACCTTGAGAATTTTATGTTGATACTGGTACTTGTTATCCTCGAGATGAGACTGTACAAAGTATGAATGATATGAACCACATGTATATAAAAGTTTTGGTTCTTTCTTTAAGAGTTTCTTGGATGAGGATCTATGTGCAAAATGGTTTTAATTCTTAGTGATTTTTGTTAATTCCGCTACTTATGGTTATTCCGTGATTAATACTAGTGATGGCTTGATTTGTAATCGGCTCATCACAAAGTTTTCGTGTCAGAGCCTAAGGTTCGCTTAGTCTATAGAGACATAGGATTAAGTTTGTTGAGTCTGTTCTAGTATCCTCCAATGTATCTTATAGTGACTTATTCTCTTACAGAAGAAGAAGTAAAACTGAAAAATGGCTGGAGAGCACGAAGAACACATTTTTGAGAGCAGTGTTTCTACATCAGGAGGTGGTGTAAGGGATTAGGCTAGAGAAGAACCTATGCTTGAGAATCCCCAGCTTGACCAAACTCTATTAGAAAACCCAACCTTTCATGCTCTTTTTGGGAAGATCATGAATACGGTGACACATATGGCTGATCGGATACCAGCACCAGCCCCTAGAGTACCAGTTCCTAGTGAGGGAAATAGATCTGGTAAGACTTTTGAGCAGTTGTGCGGGGTAGGAGCCACTAAATATGCTGGTACAGCTGACCCAACAGATGCAGATTCATGGCTTACTAAGATTGAGAAGGCCTTTAAGATCCTTGATGTTCCAGAGACTGATAAAGTTAAGTGTGACAAAGTGGTTTTCCTGAGCTTAATTTCGAGGAAGAAATATCTTTTAAGGTGTGTAGGATGTGATGGAGTGGATTTTCGAAATCCATAAATCTTCAATAACATATTAGAATTCATATCTTGAGTTACAATGAGAGTTCCAAGTGTTTTGGTAAAGTGGAAATGTTGAATGAGATTTATATAATGATTAATATCTCTCTTTATATGCCTTCTTGAGGAATTTAATTGGATGGTATAACAATTGAGTTCTTGCACCAAATTTGAGTAGAAGGTAGATTGAATGGAAGGAAAACTATGGTTAAAATTTGGTGGCATTTGGATGTCCCTAGATGAAGTTATTGAGGTTTGAATTTTGGGAAATAATGTGCTTTATCAAAGATTAATAGACCTAAGTTTGCTAGATTATACCTAAGTTAGGCTGTGTCACGCCCATGTATCCTCAAATGGGCTCCGTGGATATTTCCAGACCATAGATCTTTTATCCAACAGTTGTGGCCTTTGACAGGGAGAAGCCACAGATCCACTGTAGCAAGGGATCCATCTCCATCGCACAGATAGAACCGACGTTCGGGATTGTTTCTTCAACCTTTCAGTTAGAGTGCGACCTGGGTGTGTCCAGCCACGACGCCACGATCGGCCTGGTCGTGGGGCGAGGGGGAGAAGTGATCGGGGAGTTGGATTCGACTCCCATTTACGAGCTGACTGATACCTTGAGCGGGTCAAATGACCAAGAGACGAGAGAGAACGAGCCTCGTCCCTTAGCTGCTTCTCTTTTGCGCTGAGCAGGTGGTAGCCGAAGGAGCAGCTCAGAGTTAGAAGGGTGTTTCAAAGCAGATGAGAAAGGAAAAAGGAAGCTCAGACTTGGGGGAGTTAGGCCCCGGCCTCATCGGGGGTTTCCATGGAACCTCCCATGGCTGACCGACTCAAGTTACCAGAGAGGAAGATCGAGCTAGGGGACAAGTGTGGAGTGCTGTTCACCGCGAGTGAAGAGGGTAGGCGAGATCATGGAGGTTCCAAGAAGCTTTCTGAAGCCTCTTTTGTTATGAGGTTCATCAGGGACCTTTTTCCCTTTTTGACCTACTGTGACAGTAGTTGAGCGGCGGCGCCCTAGTAGAGAACGAGCTACAGAGGTGAACCTGAGGATCGGAGGAACCGCGGAGGTCTTGGAGGGAACGTCGGAGCTACTGGCGGAAAAAGGTGAAGACGAGGAGTGCTGGAGCCTTGCAGATTCCTCACCGGATCTAGAGCTCGCGGCGGCGCCCACGCGTAGCAGGGGAGACAGAGCCCCGCTAGGGACTCGCGAGACCAGGAGAGGAACGAGACAGCCGACCCAGGCCCTGAACCGGAGAAAACCAATCCAACCCGAACCGGCCGGAACCCAGTAAGGAAAAGAAGAGCTGCGCAGCCCTAATGTGGACACGTGGCATAGTTCGATTGGCTCTATGAGGTAAATATCTCTATTAATTACTAGATCTTCCAAAATTCATAGTAATTAGTATGCTCATCAGAAAAATACAAGTAATATATCAAAACGTTCATAAAAATGCATAGAACAAGATGGAAGCATAATATCTTGCTTTTAATGCACGAATATCAGTGATATCTCATTAATAGTGAAATGCTTAATTAATGGATAATAAATACCAAATGATTATATAAAATTATGGAAAAATGTCACTAACTCCATAATAATATTTGTAATGCACTTGATGTCAAGGATGATCATGTTGATGTAAGAAATCATGTAATTTGCTTAATATGGCTAATTAGGGCTTTTAACCCTAAATAAAATGCAATAAATGCACACATGCTCTATAAATGATGAAATTTACAGAGAAAGCTCATATCAGTTTATTGAACCTCAGTTCTAATTATGAGATCATAATGATGAACAAAATCCATGTTATATGAAGATGAATAGTAATACATGTTGTAAAACCCTACTCTAGGTTAATGATGTAATATAGGGTTAATTAATGTGCACAAAAATACTATGGAAGCTAATGTTCGGATAATGGACTATAATCTGGAATATGACATCAGTAAGATAAGTATAAGACAAGAATACTCGTAATAAAGTACATACCCTGATGAGATAAGCAAACCCTAAAATGGATATGATTAGGGTTAAGATGAGATATAAGAGGATAAGAACCTGATGATAGTTTATGGTCTTGTCTTGATCAGGTTTAATCAAGGATATAGTTGACATCAGAAGTGTATGTGATTAGGTTTCTCTTGATCAAGGTACGCTATTACCTCTTACTTGGCTTATTATACAATATGCTTGTGTTATATGAGTAGTAAAATACTTGGCATATGGTATTGATTGAAATGATTGTTCTTGTATGCTATGTTGCTTGATTCTCCATACTTATTGATATGAACACATGAAACATAATATATCTGTTCCATTATATCTAAGCACTTCAACTCTTTGGTAGTAAAGTGCTGGAAATAAGTACTTCAACTCTTTGGTAGTAAAGTACTTGGAAGTGATCCAACTCTTTAGTAGTAGATCACCTTGTGAAATGATCCAACTCTTTGGTAGTAGATCATAAAGGCCTTAATGCATTCAACTCTGAGGTAGTAAATGCATGGATGATATAATGAAAAATGAGCTTAAAATATGTGTTCTCTTTTGTTAATGAACATCTTTGTGCAAGTATATGCTTTTCTTATATTCTTCTGTTACTGCCAAGTATATTAGTTTTATCTTATTGCCAAGATATGATGAGAGGTAAATAAAAGACACGTAGGCGTACTCAGTACAATATTCTTGAAATATTGTGCTGACGTGTACCGCATGTAATCTTTTTGTTTAGGTTGTGGTTATGCTCTTGAAGATCCAGGATAGCTGAGAGTTGAGTAGCGAGCTGATGTACAGGTGGACCTGTTGTCTTAAGATCCTGTTGTTTAGACGTAGTACATGTATATGTATAGTTTGTTGTTCAATATGTAATATCAAATGTTGTAACAATTCATGTTGTAATTATATGTTGAATGGTGAACATGTGTTGTGGTTTGTTTATTGTTCATGTGCATGTGCTACTGATGTATGTTTCCTTCTGACTCCCTTGAGTTTCTTCTTCTTAGCCTTATGTGGGATGTTTAAATTGGGATTCTCACTGAGGTGAGGGTTTCGATTTGGACGTCACACATCAGATTAAGTTTTAAAAAATCCGGGGACGTCACAGGTGGTATCAGAGCATGAACAATAGCAAAGCCTAACATTTGCTCATTATGCAACTCAAAACTAAAGAACCTTGAACCTTAATGATCTTTAGGGTTAGATTAGTCGTCTTTTGGAGACTAGATCTGACCTAGCCTCTAGGTTAGCACCTAGATGTCCGAGAACTAAGTCTAGACTGGTGTTTGTTGAGTAGCAAGTCCTTAGATGTCATACTTTCCTTGTAGTGCAGCGGTATGGGATGTTGCACTATTTGGAAATGACGTGCATCAAGGGAAGAGAAACCCTAGACATATTGCGCACGTTGTCTAGAGTAGCTACACTAGTCTACACCATGTTCTCACCCTTTTCACTAGCTTTCATGACACTGGACTCTCTACTATGTGTGGGACACTCGTTTTCTGGATTTGGTTTTTGATTCCAATCGGATCGAACCTTGATAGTTTTCTCTGACGCTTGTTTTATCGGAGAAAAACTATATAATATTTTAATATGTATATGTATTACAAAAATGTGTCCCCACACATGTACGAGTAGGAGGTGGTCATGCAACCTAAGTGAAAGTGAATGACATCAGTCTAGAAGAGAGTGTAGTTCTAGATTAGATGTCTAGAGCCCTGTTGGAATATATATATATGTGATAGATGGAATAGATATAATAAGTTTGATGATACGATCTAAGTCTTGTATAGATGATATAAGATAGTTAGTGATGATCTATGTTTGTTTCTGAGGATTTGAGATAAGTTTTGATGATGAAAGTAACTAGGCTTTTATGAGATAAGATATGTTAAGATGAGACAAGATGTGAGTCAGCATGAGCCTCAAGCTCTTTTACAAAGGAGGACCTCTAGTGTTAGGACCAGTTTCGGGGTTAACTCCAGGGAGAGTGAGACCCGTTGGGAGAAGGTTAGAGAACCTAAACTCCAAGATATGAGAATTCTGAGATATGTGATATGTCCTAAACTAGACTACTCCTGAGTAATTGAGATGAGTTACTTTATGCATGATTCCTATAGTTTTGTTGAATCCTAGATGTCCTTGGGAGGACCAAACCCTAGAGACAAAGAGAGGCTGGCTATATGTGCATATGTGAACATGAATATGAGTGCCTACCATCTGGGTGAGGCAGAGAGCCCAAGACCCTGGAGGAGGTAGCTATGTTAGTTTATGTGAAGCCTCATGCTCGGGTTGGTGGGTTCCCACATAGGAATCTAGTGGTTTATATAAGAGAGTTTTGGGTATGCATGTTTCATAGATAGAGATCTATGAAGAGAAGGTCATAGCATGTTATGGTTTGTGCCTTGTGGCTAGACCTTGTGAAGTTAATCATTAGTGCCAATGAGGTAACCTGATAACCCTATATTAAGAGAGGGAAGATAAAGTTGTGTTATGAGATACTCATAAAGATGAATTAGCTCAGAGAGACTGAGCAAGACACTATCCTTGTGACAAGGGTTAGGACCTCAATTGGACTAGATAATGTTTTGATATATGTTTGAATAGCCACTCACATAAGTTCGTTCACACAACCATGATATAATATATGTAAGATGTGATTTAATCTTGAGACGTGATATATAGACATGATATGATGAAAACCTAGAAATGGCTTGATAGATATCAATGCATAAATGGCTAACCATGTACATGATAATGATGATAATTTGATAATGTTGGTTAATATTGTGATGAAATCACTAGTAAATGTTGAAATTTATTATCAACAATGAAATGAGATCATATGAATGAAACATGTACATGAGGTGTTAATCTTAGTGCTTAATAAGGATGAAAGATATAGTTGATAGTTAGCAAAACATAACAATTATGACACCATGATCTAGATGGATAAAGTGAGTTAATGATAATTAACTCCCTCCTAAAAGGCATATGTCAATGATGAACATGTTCTAACAATGAACTAAATAAAATGTGGATGACACCTTGAAGTATGGGTTAACTTGGGTTAACTCCTTGGGAACATGGTAATATGATGTGAAAACCCTAATGCATGGCTAAACATAAGGAAGCAAACGTAATATATGAGATATGTCATGAAATAATCTGAGTTTCAAAACCTTGAGTTCATCCTTGTATGAAGTGTTTATGCACCCAAGATGGTTGTAAAACTCCCTAATAAGTGCCTTGGATACATGGTTCTAGGTAACCTTTTTGGATATGTTGCACATAGTGTGGTTGCTACATGTGGATGGAGGCAAGATAAGGTTTTTCTTGGAAGTATGAGTATGCTTTACTTTCGAGGACGAAAGTTCCTTTAAGATGTATATGATGTGACAAAGTGGTTTTCCTGAGCTTAATTTCAAGGACGAAATATCTTTTAAGGTGTGTAGGATGTGATGGAGTGGATTTTCGAAATCCATAAATCTTCAATAACATATTAGAATTCATATCTTGAGTTACAATGAGAGTTCCAAGTGTTTTGGTAAAGTGGAAATGTTGAATGAGATTTATATAATGATTAATATCTCTCTTTATATGCCTTCTTGAGGAATTTAATTGGATCGTATAACAATTGAGTTCTTGCACCAAATTTGAGTAGAAGGTAGATTGAGTGGAAGGAAAACTATGGTTAAAATTTGGTGGCATTTGGATGTCCCTAGATGAAGTTATTGAGGTTTGAATTTTGGGAAATAATGTGCTTTATCAAAGATTAATAGACCTAAGTTTGCTACATTATACCTAAGTTAGGCTGTGTCACGCCCATGTATCCTCAAATGGGCTCCGTGGATATTTCCAGACCATAGATCTTTTATCCAACAGTGGTGGCCTTTGAAAGGGAGAAGCCACGGATCCACTATAGCACGGGATCCATCTCCATCGCACAGATAGAACCGACGTTCAGGATTGTTTCTTCAACCTTTCAGTTAGAGTGCGACCTGGGTGTGTCCAGCCACAACGCCACGATCAGCCTGGTCATGGGGCGAGGGGGAGAAGTGATCGGGGAGTTGGATTCGACTCCCATTTACGAGCTGACTGATACCTTCAGCGGGTCAAATGACCAAGAGACGAGAGAGAACGAGCCTCGTCCCTTAGCTGCTTCTCTTTTGCGCTGAGCAGGTGGTAGCCGAAGGAGCAGCTCGGAGTTAGAAGGGTGTTTCGAAGCAGATGAGAAAGGAAAAAGGAAGCTCAGACTTGGGGGAGTTAGGCCCCGGCCTCATCGGGGGTTTCCATGGAACCTCCCATGGCTGACCGGCTCAAGTTACCAGAGAGGAAGATCGAGCTAGGGGACAAGTGTGGAGTGCTGTTCACCGCGAGTGAAGAGGGTAGGCAAGATCATGGAGGTTCCAAGAAGCTTTCTGAAGCCTCTTTTGTTATGAGGTTCATCAGGGACCTTTTGCCCTTTTTGACCTACTGTGGCAGTAGTTGAGCGGCGGCGCCCTAGTAGAGAATGAGCTACAAAGGTGAACCTGAGGATCGGAGGAACCGCAGAGGTCTTGGAGGGAACGTCGGAGCTACTGGCGGCAAAAGGTGAAGACGAGGAGTGTTGGATCCTTGCAGATTCCTCGCCGGAGCTAGAGCTCGCGGCGGCGCCCACGCGTAGCAGGGGAGACAGAGCCCCGCTAGGGACTCGCGAGACCAGGAGAGGAACGAGACAGCCGACCCAGGCCCTGAACCAGAGAAAACCAATCCAACCCGAACCGGCCGGAACCCAGTAAGGAAAAGAAGAGTTGCGCAGCCCTAATGTGGACATGTGGCATAGTTCGATTGGCTCTATGAGGTAAATATCTCTATTAATTACTAGATCTTCCAAAATTCATAGTAATTAGTATGCTCATCAGAAAAATACAAGTAATATATCAAAACGTTCAGAAAAATGCATAGAATAAGATGGAAGCATAATATCTTGCTTTTAATGCACGAATATTAGTGATATATCATTAATAGTGAAATGCTTAATTAATGGATAATAAATACCAAATGATTATATAAAATTATGGAAAAATGTCAGTAACTCCATAATAATATTTGTAATGCACCTGATGTCAAGGATGATCATGTTGATGTAATAAATCATGTAATTTGCTTAATATGGCTAATTATGGCTTTTAACCCTAAATAAAATGCAATAAATGCACAAATTCTCTATAAATGATGAAATTTACAGAGAAAGCTTATATCAGTATATTCAACCTCAGTTCTAATTATGAGATCATAATGATGAACAAAATCCATGTTATATGAAGATGAATAGTAATACATGTTGTAAAACCCTAATCTAGGTTAATGATGTAATATAGGGTTAATTAATGTGCACAAAAATACTATGGAAGCTAATGTTCGGATAATGGACTATAATCTGGAATATGACATCAGTAAGATAAATATAAGACAAGAATACAAGTAATAAAGTAAATACCCTGATGAGATAAGCAAACCCTAAAATGGATATGATTAGGGTTAAGATGAGATATAAGAGGATAAGAACCTGATGATAGTTTATGGTCTTGTCTTGATCAGGTTTAATCAAGGATATAGTTGACATCAGGAGTGTATGTGATTAGGTTTCTCTTGATCAAGGTACGCTATTACCTCTTACTTGGCTTATTATACAATATGCTTGTGTTATATGAGTAGTAAAATACTTGGCATATGGTATTGATTGAAATGATTGTTCTTGTATGCTATGTTGCTTGATTCTCCATACTTATTGATATGAACACATGAAACATAATATATCTGTTCCATTATATCTAAGCACTTCAACTCTTTGGTAGTAAAGTGCTGGAAATAAGTACTTCAACTCTTTGGTAGTAAACTACTTGGAAGTGATCCAACTCTTTGGTAGTAGATCACCTTGTGAAATGATCCAACTCTTTGGTAGTAGATCATAAAGGCCTTAATGCATTCAACTATGAGGTAGTAAATGCATGGATGATATAATGGAAAATAAGCTTAAAATATGTGTTCTCTTTTGTTAATGAACATCTATGTGCAAGTATATGCTTTTCTTATATTCTTCTGTTACTGCCAAGTATATTAGTTTTATCTTATTGCCAAGATATGATGAGAGGTAAATAAAAGACACGTAGGCGTACTCAGTACAATATTCTTGAAATATTGTGCTGACATGTACTGCATGTAATCTTTTTGTTTAGGTTGTGGTTATGCTCTTGAAGATCCAGGATAGGTGAGAGTTGTGTAGCGAGCTGATGTACAGGTGGACCTGTTGTCTTAAGATCATGTTGTTTAGACGTAGTACATGTATATGTATAGTTTGTTGTTCAATATGTAATATCAAATGTTGTAACAATTCATGTTGTAATTATATGTTGAATGGTGAACATGTGTTGTGGTTTGTTTATTTTTCATGTGCATGTGCTACTGATGTATGTTTCCTTCTGACTCCCTTGAGTTTCTTCTTCTTAGCCTTATGTGGGATGTTTAAATTGGGATTCTCGCTGAGGTGAGGGTTTCGATTTGGACGTCACACATCAGATTAAGTTTTAGAAAATCCGGGGACGTCACATTAAGCATGTTGTATACCTTCTGAAAGGGAGTGCTAGCCATTGGTGGGCCATCGAAGAAGAGAAAAGACCTGGTGTTGAGGCCGGGTGGTAGGAATTTTGACGAGAGTTTGTCACTAGATACTTTCCTAAGACTTATCTAGATGAGAAGATCTCACAGTTTGAGCAGATTAGATAGGGACCGATGAAGGTTAACGAGTATGAAGCTAAGTTTATGGAGCTTCTGCGGTTTTGTCCACATATGGCTACGATAGATGAGGAGAGAATTCAACATTTCAAGAAGGGTCTGAACGCTGAATTAACCACACCTATATCTTCTCTAGAATATATAGAGAGGCTTGCCACCTTTGTGGAATGAGTTAGGTAGATAGAGAGGTCCATGACTGAGAAACGTGAGGCAAATAGTAGGAAAGTACCTGCATAGTTTCAGGGTTAGAGGTTTGGTAATTTTAAGAAATGGAGGTTTACTGCACCAATAGAACCACAAAGGTTTAGTGCTTAGACACAGTGGACGTCTAACAGAGGTAGAGGCCATAGTTTTTAGCCAAGTGGAGCCCATAGCTCAGCATTGATGTCAGTAGTAGGACCACCTAGGTCGCAATGGGAAGAATTAGTCTGCTATAGGTGTAGGAAGACAAGACATGTGATAAAGGATTGTCCAGTTAGAGACGTGGAAGTAACCCAACCACCGAGGCAGAGTCCATAAGGCTCGCAGAGACAACATTTCAGTAGTGGCACATGAGAACGTGGACAAGTGTCCCAGGAAGGATCATCTGTACCAACCAATAGGGCACGAGACCGATAATAGGCAACGACAAGATTCTATGCTATGAATCAGCCAGAGGCAGTGGTTAACCCACGAGTCATGACAGGTCAGATGGAATTATTTCATTCTGATATGTCTTCATCCTATTTCATATCTATTTTGATTGATTCGGGTGCTACATATTCCTTTATCACTCGATAAGGGATTCATGACTGCAATATAACTATCAATACTAGAATGGATAATCTATTATTAGAAACTCTATTAGTCGGATTTGTAGTGTTGTGGGAGGTATGTTCTCCCTATGTTCTTTATTTCTCAAAACACAACATTCAGATGGATCTTATACCACTTGAAATGCACGGATTTGATGTAATTCTCAGGATGGATACCCTAGAGAAGTATAAGGTTGTCTTGGATTGTGGTTCCAAGCAAGCTATGTTTACGTACGGTGATAAGACATGGGTCTTTCAGGGGGACAGAAAAATCCTTCCAACATGTCTAGTGTCATTGATGGTAGCAGAGTGGATGATGCGACAAGGATGCTTCACATTCTTAGCACATGTGGTAGACACCAGAGCAGAGAGTCCTAGTCTTTCTAAAGTTCCTATTGTCAGGGAATTTGAGGATGTGTTTCCCGAGGAATTTCCAGATGTTCCTCCACCCCAAGAGATTGATTTCGAGATTAATCTAATTCCGGGTATGCAACCCATAGCCCAAACACCTTATAGGATGGAGCCAGCTGAGATGACAAAACTCAAGAAACAATTATAGGAGTTACTTGAGAAAGGATTCATTCGACCGAGTACTTCACGTAGGGGTGCTCCAGTTCTTTTTGTTAAAAAGAAAGATGGGTCTATGCGACTATGCATAGATTATAGACAACTCAACAAGGTGACTATAAAGAACAAATATCCTATGCCAAGGATAGATGATCTATTTGACTTGTTGCGTGGAGCAATAATGTTCTCTAAGATAGATCTGAGGTCAGGATATTATCAGTTACGTATCAAAGAGAATGACATACCTAAGTTAGCCTTTAGGATGAGGTATGGTCATTATGAGTTCGTAGTTATGTCGTTTGGACTAACTAATGCACCAACTACATTCATGGAGTTGATGAATAGAATGTCTCGACCATTCCTTGATCAGTTTGTAGTAGTCTTCATAGACGATATCCTGATGTACAATAGAGAGGGTCAACAACATGAACAACACCTTTGTCAAGCCTTGACTTTGTTGAGACAACACAAGTTATATGCTAAGTTTAGCAAGTGTGAATTATGGTTGTCAGAAGTATCTTTTCTTGGACACATTATATCTGCTTCACGTATTCATGTTGATCCAAGGAAAGTAGAGTCTGTTGTGGAGTGGGAACAACCCAAGACACCGACTGAGGTTCACAGTTTCCTAGGTTTTGCAGGTTACTACAGAAGGTTCATCAAAGACTTCAGTTCTGTAGCAGTACCCCTAACTATGTTGACCAGGAAGGAAGTTCCTTTTGTCTGGAATGACAAATGTCAACATTCTTTCCAGTTGTTGAAAGAAAGATTGACTCATGTACCTGTGTTAGTTTTACCTGATCAGGGAAAGGGATACATGGTTTTCTATGATGCTTCTAAGAATGGTCTAGGCTGTGTGTTGATGTAGAGTGATCATGTAGTTTCTTTTGCTTCTCGATGACTCAAGAAACATGAGAAGAATTATCCGACACATGATTTAGAACTAGCTGTGGTGGTTCACATGTTGAAAATCTAGAGGCATTATCTCTATGGAGAAACATGTCAGATTTTCACAGATCATAAAAATTAAAATATATTTTCTCACAGCATGAGCTAAATATGAGACAATGTCGCTGGATGGAATTAATCAAGAACAATGATTGTACAATTGATTATCATCCAGGAAAAGCCAATGTAGTGGCAGATGCACTCAGTAGGAAATCCTCGTCTCCACCAATAGATAAAGCACAATTGAATTCTTTAGTGTGCTGTAAGCGGGATATGCTTGTCTCTCTAAGACAAATGAATTTATAGTTAGAAGTATCTTTGTTAGCAGGATTGTTAGATGAGATGCATGTGAAACCTACTCTGAAAGAATAGATCAAAGAGACACAATAGGATGATATTGTGATTCAATAGATTAGGTTAGAGTTGGGCAATGAAAAAAAGGGACGGTTCCCATGAGTCAGGAGATGAGATAGTCTGTTACCATGGTAGAATGGTAGTTCCTGATGTTAATAACTTAAGAACATTAGTTATGGAGGAACATTC
This sequence comes from Alisma plantago-aquatica, assembly GCA_963693085.1. Taxonomy (NCBI): domain Eukaryota; kingdom Viridiplantae; phylum Streptophyta; class Magnoliopsida; order Alismatales; family Alismataceae; genus Alisma; species Alisma plantago-aquatica. Next base: position 1,775,183,323 of record OY856409.1, read on the forward strand.
ATCCATGTATGCAATGCATCTAGGGAGCACTAAAATGTATCATAAATTAAAGGATATGTATTGGTGGCCCAATTTGAAGAAAGATGTAGATGAGTTTGTTATGCAGTGTCCAGTGTGTCAGTAGGTTAAAGAAGAACACCAGAAACATGCAGGAACATTACAACCCCTACCTATACCTCAGTGGAAATGGGATCACGTGACAATGGACTTTGTGGTTGGTCTACCTAGGACAACCAAAAGTCATGATTCCATTTGGGTGATAGTGGATAGGTTGACTAAGACAACACATTTTCTTCCTGTTAAAACAACCTATACTGCTGAGAAATTTGCACAGATCTATATAGATGAGATAGTGCGGTTGCACGAAGTTCCAACTATGATTGTGTCTGATAGAGGTCCTCAGTTTATGAGTTATTTTTGGGAACGTCTACATAAAGCTCTGGGTATGCTATTGAAGTTTAGTACAACCTTTCACCCTCAGACAGATGGACAATCTGAAAGGACTATATAGACTTTGGAGGACTTGCTCATTGGGACTTGCATTTGAGCTTAATAGAGTTTGCCTACAACAATAGTTATCAGACTAGTAATGATATGGCACCATATGAAGAATTATATGGTAGATGTTGTAGATCTCCGTTATGTTGGTTTGAAATAGGAGAATACCAACTTCTGGGTCTGGAGTTAGTGCAACAAACAACTGAAAAGATTAAAGTAATACAACAATTGTTAAAAGATGTAAAAGATACACAAAAATCTTATGCCGATAGGCACTGTAAACCTTTAGAATTCCAAGTTTGAGACAGAGTGAATCTCATAGTCTCTCCTTGGAAAGGTGTTCTCAAATTTGGGAATAAGGGTAAGTTAGCTCCTAGATTTATGGGACCTTACCCAGTGACAGACAGATTGGAAAGGTAGCTTATAGGTTGGAATTTCCACCTGAGCTACATAGACTACATCTAGTGTTTCATGTGTCTATGCTGAGAAAGTGTCATCCTGATACAGAGATGGTGTTGCAACCTGTAGAGGTTGAATTGAATGAAGATATATCCTATGTGGAAGTTCCTATGATGATTCTTGACAGAAGAGTCAAGAAATTGAAGAAGAAAGACATGGTTCTTGTTAAAGTTCTCTGGCATCATCATGGCATTGATGAAGCCAAATGGGAATTAGAGGAAGAGATGAGGAGGAAATACCCTTCTCTTTTCTCTTGAGATTTTGGGGATGAAATCCTTTTTAGGGGTTGATAATTGTAACATCCCTGACCTGGGTTATGGCTTAACCCTAGGAGTTTTTCTAAAGTTACTTACAAACTTGTTCTAATATTTGAAAAGTAATTAAGACTCTTTGTGAAGTTTATTGTTAAGTTTGAGCTTATTTTCAAACTGTGTGCATTATATAATAGTCTGAGTGTAAAGTGCAATTTATCCAAGATGAAGGGTTTATATTGCAAATGTCATATGTTGAATGTACCCTAAGTGTTCTAACCTCATGAGAGAGAAAATGATGCTAAGTGGTGGCTTGTGGAAAGCCTAAATTCTAAGTGAGAACTTGTTTGAATAATGCTAAGTGCTTTCTGCATCAATTGTAGTACAAATTGTAAATTATCCTCATATAAAGGGTTGATGTGTAAATTACCTCTTCTAGAGTGTCCTTACTCCTTCCTAGTAGCATTTAGAAGAGAGAGAAATAAGGAGGCACTGTGTTTGAATCATCTTGGAGAAATAGCATTCTTGGTAATAAAAAGACTAAGAACGTAGTGTAGTTATAGCCTTTGTTTGAGTCATATCGAGTAGAGGACTTGATATGGGAGTGCCTATCGGCCATGAAGCCATAGAGGAAGTCTCCTATCATATTTATGACCCTTGGATTTGCCCACGATGGGCTAAGTACTTCAAGGAAGTCATATGTATCGGCTTGCAACTTTTCTTTGGAAAAGGTTTGATTGAATATAATAATAAGGTGAGTGGAATTAACTTGCTCAAAGAAGATATCCGAAAGGGGATAGACCCTTATCCTTTGCATTATCCTTGAGATTTTATTTTTTCATTGCAAGATAAATATGGGATGCATGAAAATACATGTGTCAATTCATGCATGGCTATGTGGCACTTAGTAGCTTAAGATAATGACACCCCTTACACTCTTTTTCATAAACCCCAAGTATAAATACTCTTCTCTTCACCTATTAGTAGAATTTTCAGATCTTGATATCACCCTTCTCTTTGATATAGTGCATAGCACTCTAGCATCATGCATGTGTGAAGGAGTATGGAGTAGTAGAGTTTGGTATCAGCCTTAGAGAGGGATATCAGCCAAGCAAGGTCAAAGCAACCTAGCAAGGTGATATCAGCCGTTGGGAGTGAAGATATCGTGCAAGTGCTAAGAAGGTCAAGTCTTAGATTTTGGAGGAGATCATCTTCAACTCGGGGATATGAAGACTTGAAGCTTGAAGCTTAGAAGTTGCTTTAGAGGCGGGTTATATAACTTGAACCCAACTATATTATTATGGACTTTCAATATTGTTGAACTTGTTGATTACTTTTAATTTTGAATTCCTTTGATTAATTGATGTTGCTTTGAGATCCAATAAGTAGTTACACTGTTGTCCATGATTTAGTACAACAAGGAAAAGGTCTTGAGGTGGATGATGATGACATCATCATGGAGCTACCCGATATGGGGTTGAAGTACCTTAAATCTGATATGGAACCCAAGATGGTGGTTAACCCGATATAGATTTGGGTAATACCTCATGAACAATGTAAGGCCTACCTTGTGAATGATATAGGATGTACCTACTTACACCTTATACACGATACATGGTTAATATTTTATCTTTTACATGATATGGTACCCCTAACCGATATGAAGATTAAAACCCTAGATGAAGAATTGGAAATCCGATATGCCTTTGAAATTCGATATGCCTTTGAAACCTGACATACCCCTATTACTTTGTGATGGGTTGAAGAGAAACTAGATACCTAGCTTGAGTATTCAATTGTATAATACAATTGATCCTTGAATACATAAAGGGTTATGAGTTTATTGGTTTAACCAACTTGGTAACCTGATATGATAGTCAATATAGTAACACAATATGACAATCCAATATGGAAAAACCGACATGGTGTTACCACGTAAAAGATACCTGATGAGTCATACACTCTATGCCTGACATGGTGCATACCTGGTGCATGATATGGTATCAAGAATACCATTATACCCGATATAAAGTCAAGCATCTAGCCACAACCTATATGAGAATAATTTGAACTAAGTGATAGCTAACCCGAGATGGTTACACGATATGGTGTTAGGGGACACACCCTAAACATGATAAGATGATGTGGTTTCATCACATGATAAACATATATACACGATAGGATGTGAAGATTGTATTTCAAATACAACATAATATCATATATACACCATGATGCCTGATAAGGTAGGTATGCTTCAATCCAATGTATTTAACTAAATGATATATGTTGTATGATAAATGCAACATTAAGATGTAATGAGTTTAATCCAATTTAATGATGGTAAGCTAATGGACCTTAAGAGGAAAGGTAAGTAATCAACATCCTAGTAAGAATGAGAGAGACTAAGATTGGAATCTTAATTATGTAATAAATACATGTTGATACTCCTATGATGAATGGAGTATGAAATTGGGTATAATCCTTTAGAATAAGATTTTGAAACCCTAATTGGTTAATAAAAGTAAATCGTAACCCTATGAATGGGTGATGGGATGATTTGAAATCCTAATCAGATGCTAAAGGAAAACCCTAATCCCAACTAATGGGAAGAATATGTTACTTTCGCATTGCATGGTTATGACATGTATGTGATATTGTTGTTAGCATGATAAATTAACCATGCAAGTATCATAAGGTGATCGACATAGCTAAGTAAGAGCTATGATGTTTATGTGATACAAATTCAATGAGCTTTGTGAACTATGCGAATTAATACCTTGGTCTGATGACCTAGAGGTAATGGTTACCTGCTAAGTGGTGATAGTACTCAGTGGTGAATTAAATGTTTGAATACCCATGTTTGATGATGATAAGAGATTGAGATCCTAAGGGTTATATGTGTTCCAATGATTACGAAAGTACTTGATAAACATATTATATCTTTCTTTGTAGCATCTGATATAATTCTTGCTTGCAAATTGACTGATGCTAAAAGATATTGTAATGTATTTAATTAAGCAAGTTCAATGATATCATGTAGTTGCCTAGACCATAGATCCATTCAGTGTCAAGATTTGCTAAATGGTGAAATGAGATTAACTCAGTATACATATTTTTTAATATGTAATTTTTATACCGGGGTGCTTAGTGGACTCCCCATACTAAACAGGGGCACTCAGTGACTCCCTAATTACACCAAGTTGCTCAGTTGACTTCTTGATGAAACTAAACCAGGATCGCATAGTGGTCTTCCTGATGAAAAATAACCCAGGAAAGCTTAGTGGTCTTCTCCCGAAGAGAGTACATGGTACGGCTGTAACTCTATAACAAAGATGCCACTATACATCGACATAGCTAATTATAGTTGACATAAGATGTCCTTCTAGTTATCTTGTACTGACCGAGACAGGTGAGGTCTTGATAGCCGGCTATGCCACTGACCTTGTATGGTACCGATTTCGACTTACTAGTGGTTGGTTGGAGCATGAGCAGTGTACCTCATCTCCTTTGGGAATAAGTGTGAATGTGAACCTATAATCAGTCGTGTAGTTTATTTGCTTAAAGATCAAAAATGGATAACATTGGTTGATGCCTTATTACTTTTATACATCATAGTAGATAGATGTTATACATTTTCTTCATATTCCTTATAAAACAAATAAATGACTTGTAACTTTTATGTCAATGTCATTGTTTTATATTGAAAATAAACGTTTTAATTGCATAAGGATATCCTATGTTCAGTTTTCATACTAATTCCTGTGATAATAATATTGTTGGTAGAGAGTTATATCTCTCGGTGGGACAATAGTCTCACCTCGTGGGATCCACAATTTTTTTTAGGTGGATGCGGATGAGGATATAGAAACCGGAATGTAGAGAAAGGACCACAACCGTAGGGACAACAGTAGTAGCTCAGGCCGAGTGTAGTGTCTGTCGTGTCTTGTAGATAGAAGTTCTATGTGTCGTATTTGTACTCTCAGGTCCTTGAGAGATAGTTCTTATTGTTTTTATGAACGACTTGAGATTTTGGTTGGATTACCTCGAGGATTTTATGTTGATACTGGTACTTGTTATCCTCGAGATGAGACGGTACAAAGTATGTATGATGTAAACCACATGTATATAAATGTTTTGGTTCTTTCTATAAGGGTTTCCTGGAACAAGATCTATGTGCAAAATGGTTTTATTTCTTAGTGATTTTTGTGAATTCCACTACTTATGGTTATTCTGCGATTATTAATGGTGATGGCTTGATTTGTAATCGGGTTTTCACAAGTACTTCCTCCATCTCCCATGTGGCTTCTTCAACGCCATGGTGATGCCAGAGAACTTTCACAAGAACTATGTCTTTCTTTTTCAACTTCTTGATTCTTTTGTCAAGAATCATCATTGGACCTTCCACATAGGATATATCTTCATTCAATTCTACCTCTATAGGTTGAAACACCAACTGTTTATCAAGATGACACTTTCTCAGCGAAGATATATGAAATACTGGATGTAGTCTATGTAGCTCAAGTGGCAACTCCAACCTATAAGCTACCTTTCCAATCAGTGTTGTCATCAGGTAAGGTCCCGTATATCTAGGAGCTAACTTACCCTTTTTCCCAAATCTGAGAACACCTTTCGAATGAGAGACCTTGAGATACACTCTGTCTCCAACTTGGAATTCTAAAGGTCTACTACATTTATCGGTATACGATTTCTATCTATCATGTGCATCCTTCAAATGTTGTTGTATCACATTAATCTTTTTAGTTGTCTGTTGCATTAATACAAGACCCAAAAGTTGGTATTCTCCTATCTCATACCAGTATAATGGAGATCTACAACGTCTACCTAATAATGCTTTATATGGTGCCATATCAATACTAGTCTGATAGCTATTGTTGTAGGCAAACTCAATTAAGCTCAAGCGTAAGTCTGAACTTCCTACAAACTGAAGAACACATGCCCTAAGCATGTCCTCCAAAGTCTGTATAGTTCTTTTAGATTGCCCATTTGTCTAAAGGTGAAAAGCTGTACTAAACTTTAACTACATGCTCAAGGCTTTATGTAGTCATTCCCAAAAATGACTTGTAAACTAGGGACCTCTATCCGATACAATCATGGATGAAACTCTGTGCAACCACACTATCTCATCTATGTAGATCTGTGCAAGTTTTTCAGGAGTAGGGTTGTTTTAACAAGTACAAAATGTGTTGACTTAGTCAACCTGTCAACTATCCCCCAAATGGAATCATGACTTTTGGATGTTCTAGATAGACCAACCACAAAGTCCATTGTCATGTGATCCCATTTCCATTGTGGTATAGGTAACAATTATAATGTTCCTGCAGGATACTGGTGTTCTACTTTAACTTGCTGACACACTGGACACTGCATAACAAACTCTGCTACATCCTTCTTCAAACTAGGCCACTAATACATATCTTTTAAGTTATGATACATTTTAATACTCCCTGGATGCATTGCATACATGGAAGAATGAGCTTCCTTAATAACTATCTTTCTTAAGTCATTCGCTTCAGGTACTACTATCCTGCCATGGTAAGAGACTACCTTATCCTCTGACTCATGGAAACCGTCCCGTTTCTCACAACCATACTCTGACCTGATCTTCTGAATCACAATATCAACCTGTTGTGCCTCTTTAATATGTTGCTTCAGAGTAGGTTTCACATGCATCTCAACTAGCAATCCGGATAATAAAGATACCTCTAGTTGTACATTCATTAGTCTCAAAGAGACAAACATGTCCCATTTAAAGCATATTAATGTGTTCAACTGTGCTTTATCTGTGGGTGGAGATAAAGATTTTCTACTTAGTGCATCTGCCACTACATTAGCCTTTCCTGGATGATAATAAATTGTACAATAGTAGTCCTTGATTAATTCCATCCAATGGCATTGTCTCATGTTCAACTCGTGTTGTGAGAAGATGTACTTTAAGTTTTTATGGCCTGTGAAAATGTGACATGTTTCTCCATAGAGATAATGTCTCCAGATCTTCAATGTGTGAACCACTACAACTAATTCTAGATAATGCGTTGGATAATTCTCCTCGTGTTTCTTAAGTTGTCGAGAAGTAAAAGAAACTACATGATCACTCTAAATCATTACACATCCTTGACCATTCTTAGAGGTGTCATAGAAAACAATGTATCCCTTTTCCTGCTCAGGTAAAGCTAGCACATGTGCATTGGTCAACCTCTTTCAACAATTGGAAAGAACACTGACACTTGTCATTCCAGACGAAAGGAACCTCCTTCCTGGTCCACCTAGTTAGGGGTAATGCTACAAAACTAAAGTCTTTAATAAAACTTCTGTAGTAACCTGCCAAAACTAGGAAACTGTGAATCTCTATTGGTGTCTTGGGTTGTTCCCACTCTACAACAGTCTCCTTTTTCTTAGGATCAACTCGAATACCTGAAGCAGATATAATGTGTCCTAGAAAGGACACTTCTGATAACTAGAACTCGCACTTGCTAAACTTAGCATATAGCTAGTGTTTTCTCAAAAAGTCAAGGCTTGATGAAGGTGTTGTTTATGTTGTTGACCATTTCTACTGTAGATCAGGATGTCGTCTATGAAGACCACTATGAACTGATCAAGGAATGGCCAAAATATTCTATTCATCATATCCATGAATGAAGATGGCGCATTAGTTAGTCCAAACAATGTAACTACAAACTCATAATGACCATACTTATCCTAAAGGCTGACATAGGTATGTCATCTTCCTTGATACACAATTGATGATATCCTGACCTTAGATCTATCTTAGAGAACATTGTTGCAACAAACAACTAGTCAAATAGATCATCTATCCTTGGCAGAGGATATTTGTTCTTTATAGTCACCTTGTTAAGCTGTCTATAGTCTATGCATAATCTCATAGACCCATCCTTCTTTTTAACAAAAAGAACTTGATCACCCCATGGCAAAGTATTCTGTCAAATGAAATCTTTCTCAAGCAACTCCTGTAACTGTTTCTTGAGTTCTGCCATATCTGTAGGGGTCATCCTATAAGGTTTTTGGGCTATGGGTTGCCTACCCAAAATTAGATTAATCTCAAATCAATCTCTCGAGGTGGAGGAATATATGGAAATTCTTTAGGAAACACATCCTTGAATTCCCTGACAACAAGAACTTTAGAAAGACTAGGACTCTCTACTTTGCTGTCTACTACATGTACCAAGAATGCTTCACATCTTTGTTGCATCAATTTCTCAACTACCATTGCTGACACTAGACAGGTTGGAAGAATCTTTCTGTCCCCCTAAAAGATGCATGTCTCATCACTGTCTGCAAACATAGCTTGCTTGGAACCACAACCCAAGACAACCTTATACTTTTCTAAGGTATCCATCCCAAGAATTACATAAAACATGTGCATCCCAAGTGGTATAAGATCCATCAGAATACTGTGTTCTAAAAAAGAAAGAATACAGAGAGAACATACCTCCCGCAACATTGCAGATCCGACTAATGGGGTTTCTAATAACAAATTATCTACTCTATGACTAATAGTCATATTGCATTCATGAATCACTTCTCGAGTGCTAAAGGAATGTGTAGCACCCAGATAAATCAAAATAGACACGAAGCAGGATGAAGACATATCAAAATGAAACAATTCCATCTGACATGACTACTACCTCCGGTTGATTCATAGCATAGAATCTTGTTGTTGCCTATTGTCAACTCCGTGCTCTGTTGTTTGGTGCAGATGAACCTGCTTGAGATGCATGTCCAAATTCTCATGTGCCACTGCTAAACTATTGCCTTTGAGAGCCTTGTTGACTCTACCTTAATGGTTGGATTACCTCCCTGTCTCTAACTAGACAATCCTTTATCAGATGTCCTATCTGCCCACACTTGAAGCAATCTATATTCTCCCATTGCGGCTTAGATGGTCCTATCACTGACAATAATACCGTGCTATGGCCTCCACTTGGCAGAAAACTACGACCTCTACCCTTGCTTGATGTCCACTGTGTCTGAGCACTGATCCTCTGTGGTACTATTGGTGTAGGATATATCAGTTTCTTGAAATTTTCAGATCACTATCCCTGGAACTGGGTAGGTACTTTCCTACTGTTAGCCTCATGTTTCTCAGTCACGGACCTCTCTATCTGCCAAATAGACTCCACAAAGGAGGCAAACCTCTCTCTATTCTATAGAGCAGATACAGGTGTGGTTAACTCAACATTCAGACCCTTCTCAAAATGTCAAATCCGCTCCTCATCTGTAGTAGCCATGTGTGGACAAAACTACATATGCTCCATAAACTTAGCTTCATACTCACTAATATTCATTGGTCCTTGTCTAATCTTCTCAAATTGTGAGATTTTCTCATCCAGATAAGTCTTGGGAAAGTATCTACTGACAAACTCACATCGAAATTCTTGCCATCCAACCTCAACACCAAGTCTTTTCTCTTCTTCAATGGCCCACCAATGGCCAAAACATCCTTTTAAAAGGTACACAACATGCCTAACTTTATCTGTCTTTGGTATGATAAGGATTCTAAAGGCTTTCTCCAGCTCAGTGAGCCATGAATCTGCGTCTGCTGGGTCATCTGTACTGACATATTTAGTGGCTCCTACCCAGCGTTACCACTCAAAGGTCTTACCAGATCCATGTCCCTCATTGGGAATTGGTGCCTTAGGTGCTGGTGCTGACATCTGATCGACCATATGCGTCATTGTGGTCATGAATTGCCCAAAAAGAGCATGAAAGGTTGGGGTTTCTAACATGGCTTGATCAAGCTGGGGATTCTCAGGCATTGATTCCTCTCTAGCCTGATCCCTTACACCTCCTCCTGGTGCAACAACACTGCTCTCAACAACATGTTCTTTGTGTGCTCCATCCATCTTTCAGATTTACTTCTTCTCCTATATGAGCAGAAGTCACTATAAATAAATTGGAGGACACTAGAATAGACTCAACAACCTTAATCCTACGTCTCTATAGACTCATCGAACCTTAGGCTCTAATACCAAAACTTTTGTGACGACCCACCATCAAACCGACATCCAAATCACCACCAGTAATTACTCGAAATCACCATTAGTAGTAGATTAATGAAAATCACTAAAAATTAAAACCATTTTGCATAGAGATCCACTTCCAGGAAACTCTTTATAGAAAGAAACAAAGTAATGTATGCATCATGGTTCACATTGTACATACATTGTACCATCTCATCTCGAAGATAACATATTCCAGTTGCTTTACCAAAATGCATACTAAGGCAACATAAAACCTTGAGGCATACAAGTCAAATTCTCTGATCGTTCATAAAAACATTACATACTAACTTCCAAGGACCTGAGAGTATAGAGACGACACATAGGAATTCTATCGACAAGACATGACAGACAGCACACTGAACCTGAGCTGTTACTACTATCACTGATGTTGTTGTCCTTCCTTTGCAGTACAGTCTCTACCTCCTCATCCGTGTTCACCTAAAAATTGTGGAACCCACGAGGTGAGAAGATTGTCCCAGCGAGAGATATAACTCTCCGCCAACAATATTTTTATCACAGCTAAACAATATAAACTGAGATGAGGATCTTTTATGTAAATAAGCATGTTGAATCATTATTTAATTGCATTGCAAGGTAATAGCATTGTATATGAAATTCAACTATCTATGACAGAGCTATAGATCATCTATTTTCTTTAAAAGGAATATGAAGAACATGTATAACATCTACCAATATAAGATGTATAAAAGTAATGGAGCATCAACCAATGTTTCCATATTCAATTCTTAAGCAAATATGCTACATGACTGATTACATGTTCACAATCACACTTATGCCCAGAGGAGATGAGGTATACTGCTCATGCTCCAACTGACCACGACTGCGTAAAGCATCAGTACCATACAAGGTCAATGGAAGAGCCGACTGCCATGACTTCACCCGCCTCGGTCAGTATGAGACCACTAGTAGTGACCACAAGTCAAACTACAACTAGCTTGCCCGGGGTATAGTGACATCTTTGCTAAAGAGCTACAACTGCAACATGCACTCTCTTCAAGGAGATATCACATCAATCCTCAGTACATTTTCATCAATGTGATCACACGACAACCCTGTCATTCAATGGGGAGATAACACATCAATCCCCTTCTGGAGGTAAGGATATGTTCATCCATCACCCCCACATATTCAAAAATATGCCCTCCAAGTTAAACTCGTTTCACCATTCAACAAATCATGAAACCCAATGGATCTATGGCCTGAGCACTACATGGTAAGGTTCCACTTGATGAATAAGGTGTATTACAATATCTTTTAGCATCAATCAAGTTACATGCAAGGATTATAACAGATGCTACAAAGAAAGGTGTAATACATTTATCAGGTACTTTTATAATATTTGGAACACATAGAATGCATAACACTTGGGATTCAATACCTTATCACATTATTGGGAATTCTGCATAACACTTGGGATCTCAATACCTTTTCACATTATTGGGAATTCTCATCTCTTAATATTATCATCATCATGATTGCTAGATCTGGGTATTCGAACCCTAAATTGATCACTGAACATTGTCACCTTTTATTAGGTAACTATTACCTCTAGGTCCTTAGACCTAGGTATATATTATACTTGTTGCACAAGTATTTCACATGGATCGCAAGGCCCATTTAATCTGTATCATATGAAACATCATATCTCATACCTGTCTATGTTCATCATCTCATGATGCTTGCATGGTTAGTCTTTCATGATAGTAACAATTATCAAATACATATCATTACCATGCAACATAAGAGAAATACGACCTTTCCACTATTAGGGTTAGGGTTTTCCTTTTCACTGATTAGGGTTTGGGTTTCCCTCTTTAACAGATTAGGGTTTCAAGTTCATATTATCAAGAATAAAAACCCTAATTCATAGATTTACACATATAGGGGTATCAATTTATGCTCATTGAATGATCAACACATAAAGTATGAGTTTCTCTCTCTTCCCCACTAGGATAATGATTACATCATACTTTATTAAGTTGGTTCAATCCTTATCTCAAGGTACATTGGCCTATAATTATCAAAATACATTGAACTCTATACATCTTGATGTATCATTTGACCTAACACACTTCCTTTGTTACTAAATCAAGTATATTGGATTGAGGTGCTTCCACCGTATCAGGCAAAGAGGTGTGTGTACTTCACACCATATCATGCAAAGAGGTTTGTGTATGCTTCACACCATATCGAGCAAAGAGGTGTGTGTGTGCTTCACACCATATCAGGCAAAGAGGTGTGTGTATGATTCACACCATATCGGGCAAAAAGGTGTGTGTATTCTTTGAACTATATCGGGTTGCTCAAAATTAGGGTTTGCATATTGCATTAAACCCTTATGTTCATACCTCTTCAAACCTTCATGATATCTGCCTACCCTTCACCATGGGTTAAGTGACATCCTAGACAATGGGTTGGTCTAAACCAAACCAAGTGTACAAACCAATATAGGGGTGGGGTTTCAAGGTATGTCGCTTTTCATATTACCATGTTGGGTTTCAACACCATATCAGGTTAGAGGTACTTCAACCCGATATCGGGTTGAGCCATGATGATGTCATCATCATCAAGCTCTAGACTTCATTCCTTACTGTTCTAGTTCATGGACAATAGATATATGCAACTATTAAAACTCATAGATTCATCAATTATTCAAGAAAACTCGAAGTAGATCATCAAGTATAGCAAGACTGATGGTGAAAAAAAAATTATTGGGTTCAAGTTATATAACCTACCTCAAGAACAACTTCAAAGCTCCAAGATCCAAAGCTTCACGTTCCCAAGGTTGAAGATGAGCTTATCATAGTTCCAAGAGTTGTTCAGAACTCCTCTACATGCAAGAAATAACCATATATAATAACTTGGTGAAGAAGAAAAGAAAGGAAGAATCACAACCCGAGATCATGCTTTATCCAAGGTAGAAGGTGACCATGGCTTCACCTTAAGCTTAACAGATTGAGCTCCTCCTTGATCCTCAACTCTTTGCAAAATAGTTGAGAGAAATGGAGTGATAGGGTTTGAAAAGATTCACTAGTAGGTGAAAGATGTGGTATATATAATTGAGGTTCATGAGAGAGGGTGTATAAGAGGTGTCATCATTTTACACTTCTAAGTGTCACGTGTCCATGCATGGTTGACATGTGTCCATGCACACATATTTATATTAACATGAAATACTCTTGAGGATAATATAGGGACAAGATTTAGAACATTAGTTATCATGTTGAGCAAGATATTTCAACTCAGTCATCACTTTATTCACAATCTGATACACTTTTTCTAAGGAAAGTTGCAAACTAATATACATCACCTCCTTGAGGTGCTTAACACATCATGGCAAAGGCCAAGAGTTGATAAAACGATATGAGACCTCCTCTATGGCTCCTTGGCCGATAGGCATCCCCATATAAGCTCTACAACTCAATACAACGCAGTACAACTTAAATTAGGGTTTCAATTATACAACTCTTCTTGGTCTTTTCTTCACCAAGAATGCTACCACTCAAAGATGATTCAAACATGGTGCCTATTTATTTATCTCTCCTCTAGATGATTCTAAGAGATAGTAGCGACACTTTAGAGGTGGTAATTTGCATATCAACCCTACATTTTGGGTAAATTGCAAATTGCACCAAAACTGGTACACAAGGCGCAAGCATTATTCAAACTAGTTCCAACTTGGCGCTTTAGGATTTCCACAAGTCACTCCTTAGAATCATTATCTCTCTTATGATGCTCACTTTAAGAAAGTTCAAAATGTCACATATTGCAATATAACCCCTCATCTTGGATAAATTGCAATTTAGACCCAAACTATCACATAATGCACAAACAACTTGCAAATAAGCTCAAACTAGAAAATTAAACTCAAGGAGAGTCTTAATTACTTTTCATAAGATTAAAATAAGTTTATAAATAACTTAATTAAGACAAGATTCTAGGTTATGGAATAATCCAAACCAAGGATGTTACATTCACCATCCTCATCGACCGCTAAGGGTCCAAGACTACTATGGCCACTTAGGGTCCAAACCTTGGTGACCATCAAACATGTATGAACTTCATCGACCACTAAGACACAAAAATATTATTGGCTATTAGATAAGATATAAAAATCTTAGCGACCAAATACATCAAAACTTGGCTACCTATCAAGATAGACAAGTCTTGGCAACCTAGCGTGGTTCAAAACTCATCGACCGCATAAGAGGGTGAAATCTCAGTGACCACTTAGAATCCAAGATAGGTGATTACCACCAAGAATTCGAATGGTCATCAAGTTGCATCTCAAGAAAAAATATCAACTCCAAAACCCTAATTTAGCAACCATCGTTGAGAGTGAAACCCCATCATTTCCACAAGATTTCAAGGACTAAAACTTATATCATAAAAGAAAGATCCATGCATAAGGATTAGGGTTAATCTAGGAAGTGTTATCTACTCAGGATTACCATGAAAACACAAACCCTAGGTAAAGGATATTATCTTTCTACTTGTAGCAACATTTTAGGATAAGATTATGTGCATGCAAGATGGAAGTAAGCACTTATCATGGAGAAAGTTATATAACACACCTTATATTGATGTAGAAACTCCAAATACACTACTACAGAAATAGCATTCAGTGTCTCTTTTCTGGGCATCGGTTATTAAGGAAAACTGACGCCTATCATATAACCGCGTCGGTTGTTTAAGCAAACCGACGTCTATATCCGAAGACCAGCCAGACACGGGTACCGCTTTGTATTCAGTGTCGGTTGACAATAACAAACCGACGCCTAAAAGCTCCCGGGAATTCCAATTTTTGAGCGAAAAGAAAAAGTGTCACATACAACGTCGGTTATTTAAATAGCCACCGACGCCTATGTGTGATGAAACTTTGCGCGAAAAGTGTCATTCATCGTCGGTTAGCTGTTGATAACCGACGCCGAACGTGGTTCCTGCCCAACAATTTCGTGAAAATATCGTCCACTTAAGCGTCGGTTGGTTTAAACAACCGATGCTTAAGTGGTTTAGGCATCGGTTGTGACAAACAACCGACGCTATAGGTGAACTTAATATCCTACAATCACCCGACTCTTCCCCTTTCTTCTGTTTCATCGCCTAAACTGCTCCCGCCACAACCACCCCTCTGCTGTTGCCCCACCCTCCACTCCGCCGCACCCCTCCACGACAGTGCCGCCGCGCCTCCTTCTCCGGCGCCACCTTCTCCTCCGGTGCCTCCACTCCGCCTTCTCCTCCGGTGCTTCCACGCCGGTGCCAGTGCCTCCACGTTGGCCGCCGCTGCCAGGCTGACAGAAGCTGCTTCTCCACCGCCGGCGACCGTCGTCGCGCCGCCGCCAGTTCGACCACAACTGCTTCTCCACCGCTGCTTCTCCGCCGCACCGCCGGTTCGACCACAACTCCTCTCCACCACTTTCGCCCACTCTGTGCCGCCGTCTGCAGACCACAACTCCTCTCCATACCGGTATGCCCTCTTCTTTGTCCATTATTGAGTTCATCACTCCCGCTTGCCTTATACTATAATAAGCTTCAACTAGTAGAAACCATTATACAATGCTGGGGCATGCCCTTTTGCCCATATTTTGGGTGAGGTCTGTATTCCTAGTTTTATTTTTTATCAAATAACAACAGAGTTTTTAAATTAGAGTTTCACCTTTTTATTAATGCATGACTATATCAAGTAAAACAATGCCATCCACCTTTTTATTAATGTCTAGTACACAAATATTAGATGATATTCAAGAAAACCCTAGTTTGATGAGCATGTTGTTAATCATGTTAATTATGTTTCTTATATATATTCTGATGTCATTAAATAATTAGGTGATCCCAACATATTAAATTGAATTAGAATGATTTCATGAATTATAGGGTTTTAAAGTTGATAAACATGTACATGCGGAAATAGGGTTATTAAAACAATGGTTATAACATATAATGTCTAGTAAAGATTCCTAGACCATTTGTTTGAAACTATTGATGTCTTGATTTATTATTTAATAATGCTCTGTTGATTAGGATTAACCATGTTGCCTGTAGTTTATAGAAATTTATTATATATAAGAATGACATCAAATGTGTTTGTTGGCCTAGAAACCCGTCCAAGATTGACTCATTAGGACTAAATCTTGGATAGTCCCCCGTTTGGGACTGTTCTTGAACACCTAATCTCACTTAGGATGTAAGTGTATAATGTGTATTGGGTTTTCGAGAAAATTTCGGTAGCATTTCCCCGTTTGTTCTCTATGTACATATGTACTTAGAGAACAGCGGGGAAATGCTGCCGAAATTTTCTTGAAAACCCAATACACATTATACACTTACTAGTGAGATTAAGTGTTCAAGGATGGGATAGGTGGTACACATTTATTATATATAAGAATGAAATCACATTATACACTTAGGATGTAAGTGTCTACCCTAATCTTTTCCTAATATATACTTGTTTCCTAATATATACTTGTTTTCTCTGATCATAGAATGGATAGATCATGGATGTCCATTCGTAATCATTGCACCCCAGAGTTTATATCTGGTCTTGATCAGTTTATTAGATTTGCCGAAGAACATAGGAAAAAACCTACAGATAGGTTCTACTGTCCATGTAGGCATTGCGGTAACAACTTGAAAGTCAACAGTGGTGAAGAAATCAAAAGTCATGTCATGTGCAACGGGATTGTACAAGGCTATACAGAATGGCACTGGCATGGAGAGATTTCAAAATCGAAACCAGTAGATGTCGATAGCAGTGCTTGGGTGGAAGAAGAAATTGCCTTCGATGACGTAAATGTGAACGAACCAGTTCCAGCTGACATCGTTGATGCGATGCTGGATAGTTGTAGGGTAGACCACACCGATCCACCTCCTATCTTTAGAAACATTGTGCATGATGCTAAGATACCGTTATACACAGGTTGTGCTAAGTTTACGAAGCTTAGCGCTGTGCTGAGATTGTATAAGTTGAAAGCTAACAATAGATGGAGCGACAAAAGCTTCACTGAATTGTTGACTTTGTTGAAAGAAATGCTTCCTGAAGGAAACGAGCTGCCAATCTCAACATACCAGGTAAAGAAAATGTTGTGCCCAATGGGAATGGAGGCCAAGAAGATACACGCATGCCCGAATGATTGTGTATTATTTCAAAAGGACTGTGTAGATTTGAAAGATTGTCCCAAATGTGGTGCGTCACGATATAAATTGACGACTTTGGGGGAGTCCAAAACTGGTTCTCCTGCCAAGGTGTTGTGGTATCTACCTATAATATCACGATTTCAATGCTTGTTTGCAAATCCGAAAGATGTGAAGAATTTGAGGTGGCATGCAAATGTTAAGAAAAATAATGATGGGATCCTACGACATGCGTCTGGTTCCCCACAGGGGAAGAAGATTGATCTATTGTACCCCAAATTTGGTGAAGAAGATAGGAATATAAGACTTGGGCTTTGTATAGATGGGATGAATCCGTACGAGACATTGAGCAGCCAACATAGCACTTGGCCAGTCATGCTTGTTATATACAATCTTCCTCCCTGGATGTGTATGAAAAATAAGTACGTTATGTTGTCATGGTTGATATCGGGCCCAAAACAACCCGGAAATGATATCGATGTTTATCTTGAAGCTTTGATTGATGACTTAAAGAAACTTTGGGCTGAAGGTCTGATGACCTATGATGCTTGTTGTTTTGCACTATTAATGACTTTCCGACATATGTGAATTTGTCTGGATATAGTGTCAAAGGAGCTAAAGTGTGTCCTATATGTGAAGAAAACACTGATTCAATAAGACTAAAACATGGCGGCAAGACTGTATATCTTGGTCATCGAAGGTTTCTTTCAAAATTCCATCCGTATCATAGGAAGCGCAAATCATTCAATGGATGGAATGATGAACGGAGTGAACCTAAACCTATACCAGGGGATTTTGTTTATGAAAGAGTAAAAGACATTGTCAATGAATTTGGTAAGAAATCACAATGTAGTATGGCCACACGGAGTGACAATTCTTCATTCAAGAAGAAGTCAATATTTTGGGATCTTCCTTATTGGAGTTCTTTGAAAGCCAGACATTGTATCGATGTAATGCACGTTGAGAAAAATGTCTGTGATATCATCATTGGTACTATGTTAAATATACCAGGTAAGACTAAAGATGGGATAAAATCCAGACTGGACCTACGTGAAATGAGAATAAGGTCAGAATTAACAGAATTACGTGAAATGGGTTATAAAAGGACATACTTACCTCCCTCTTGTTACACGTTGTCTAGAAAGGAGAAGAAAACTTTTTGTGAATGCTTGGTAAATGTTAAGGTGCCACATGGTTACTCATCCAACATCCGTAGATTGGTATCAATGAAAGATCTGAAGTTGATAGGTCTTAAATCTCATGATTGTCACACTCTAATGCAACAAATATTGCCCGTGGCAATTCGATCTATATTGCCGAAGCATGTAAGGTTTGCAATTACCAGACTTTGTTTTTTTTTTTCAACAGTCTATGCAGCAAAGTTATTGACCCTGATACTCTCGATAATTTGCAAAGAGAAGTGGTTGTTACCCTATGTCAGCTTGAGATGTATTTCCCTCCTTCGTTCTTTGATATCATGGTACATCTTGTTGTCCACTTGACTAGGGAAGTGAAAATGTTGGGACCAGTTTTCTTGCATTGGATGTATCCCTTTGAACGATACATGAGCATTTTTAAAGGTGATGTTCAAAACCGTTATCGGCCTGAAGGGAGTATTATTGAAGGTTATGTGGCAAGAGAGTTTATGGATTTTTGCAATGACTTTCTCAGTGGTAATGACACTCCGGATAATGACAAGAATATTGAGGAGGGAAAAGGAATTTTGGGATCACGGGTGAAAGTAATCAGCCGTGAGCAGTTGGAACAAGCTCACTTGTATATTTTTACAAAATATGGACGAAGTGAGTGTTTATATCGAGGAACATACCAATTTCATAAATAGACAACATCCTCGAGCAAGTTCAATGTGGCTTGATAGAGAGCATAATAAGACTTTTACTAAGTGGTTTGAAGATAAAGTCTTACATCAACTATCTCAAACACCAAATGATATTATAGAAACTATCAAATGCCTCGCCTTTAAACCAAAACCGAATGTTATGTCTTATGAAGGGTTTGACATTAATGGATTCACATATTACAAAAAGCGCCAAGATGATAAGAGTGTCGCCCAAAATAGTGGGGTCACTCTTCAAGCGTCGACTATGTACTTTGCAAGTGCAAAGGATAAGAGTCCACGTGAAGCTAAAATGTCATATTACGGTGTCATTGAAGACATTTGGGAGTTTGAATACATAGATTTCAAAATTCCGCTCTTTAAATGTAATTGGGTTGATAACACCAAAGGAGTTATAGTGGATGAATTGGGTTTCACTTTGGTGAACTTTGAAAAGATTGGCGAGAAGGCTGAACCATTCATATTGGAATCACAGGCAAAACAAATATTCTATATCGATGATCTTGCAAATGATAAATGGTCGGTTGTTCTTCATGGTAAAAGACAGTTCATTGAAGATCCTATAGATGAAGAAGAGTACTATGATAAGTATGATGACTCTAGTCCATTCTCAGTTGGGTTGCCAACTCCACAAAATATTGAAGCTAATGATGACTTATATGTGCGTGGAGATCACAATGAAGGATTGTTAATTGATAAAAGATCACAATTTTAGAGACACATATGTTTATACAAATGCTAAATGTTTTCCTTTTTCTAGTTTATACAAATTCTAAATGTTTGCCTTTTTATAGTTGATACAAATGCTAAATGTTTGCCTTTTTAATGACATTTTCAGATGGCTGACCATAATGAGAATGATGTCCATGATGAGCATGAAGTCCATGATGAGCATGCTGTCCATGACAAGCATGGCGAGGATACCAATGTAAGTTCTAAAAACATATCATGTATTTCTATAAAATTCATTATCTTCTAGTTATGTCATATATCCTATATTTCTATATTGGGCTAATTCAATGTGTTTATTTTTGTCAAATTTTAGGTTGATGATGCACATGTACCCACTGAAGCAATTGAGCAACTCGATGCGCAGCAACAAAAACTTAACAAGAAAAGGGGTATCACTCTGTTGAAAAAGTTAATTGCGCTGAGTGGCAGTGGATCCAAATTGTTTGTGGAGTTTGATATTGGAGGGAATGCAATTGGAGTGAACCGCAATAATTTTATAAACTATCTTGGGGTTGTCACTCGAAGCCATTGTGGTGTTAAGTATGATAATTGGCATAAAGTTCCTCAGGCGAAGAAAGACTTGATATGGAAAGATTTATGCGTGAGTTATTATTATTTGCAATTCTATTTTGTAGATTACAAATTCTATTATTTGCAATTCTATTTTTGGATACTAGTTAATAACATTTCTATTTTACAGAATCTGTTTGCATTGGATGAGATGTTGCATTGTAAAAGTGTGATGCAACACACTGGAAAGATGCTTAGGAATTATAGGACAAATATGAACAGAGAATACATAAAAGAGGGTGATAAGAAGAAGAAGTCAGCCCTTGAACAATGGAACTTCTTGGACAAAGAAGATTGGGACAATTATGTTGCTTCAAGAAAATCTGAAGAATTCAAGGTATTAGGCGTCACTCCCATTTTAATTAATATACATTGTATTCACCTATTCAAGATTAACATTTAGTGCTACTAACCTAATTATAAATGTGCATACTAACTAGGCCCTCAGTGACGCACAAAAAGCAAGGCGTGCACTGAATGTGCATGACCACACTATGGGTCCAAAAGGCTATGCAAGCGTTCGCCAAAGACTATAGGCGGAGTCTGCGGCTACTCAGGATGTTACTCGTACTCAGGAGTCTGCCACACCCATGGCTCGCCATGATATCTGGATAGCTGGTAGGAAAAACAAAAAGGGTGAAATAAAAAAGCCCGTAACTGCTGAGGCGGCTGCAAAAATGCTAAAATACAACTCTTAGAGCAATCGTTTGAATATTGATAATTTGTGGAGTTAACTTACCAATTTCTATTTATGGTGATTAGCGGGAGCTACACGAGCAGAGGAAACAAGGCACGTTCATCCCTCAGGGCACAAGGGATGAATTGACAGTTGCTCTGGGTAACCCAGAGCATCTTGGACGTGTTAGAGGTGTCGACGCTGGTGTGGGCATCAAAGCATTCTTTGGGCCATCCCAGCGTAAACCCAGAGCGGGACTTTCTCAAGAAGAGGTATCCTATTCTTTTTTTAGAATGTTACTGCAAAAGGAAATTCATTCATAAGTAGCTAATGTTTGTTTTATCCATGTATAGGAGAATAAGAGAGTCGAGGATATAGTTGCTAAGAAGGTCAACGATGTAGTTGCTGAGAAGGTCAAGGAAGAATTGCTGCGGTGGCAGGCATCTCAGGCTTCCAATCAGCCTATGGCGACCCACTCTTCTCCTAGTGCACAGACTGCGAGTAATCCTGGAGACCCATCGCCTAACACGTCTGCTGTAATTATTGTTTATGACATTGTAGCTAGTCTTTTCAAGATGATATGTTTTCAAGATGATATGTATATATGTATAACATTCTTTACATAAAATTGTAGGCATTGAAGCCATGCCGCTTAAGAATGCAATACTATGTTGTTGCAGAGACGCAGGCTTACCAGTCCCTTCCTGGGGCAACGTTTCATGGGACTCCAATGCCGCAGGGCTACATTCGTGTGAGCCCGATACATGTATTACCTGATTGGAGGGAAGTTGCGTTGCCATATGCCCACCCAGATATTGATAGACTTGGTGAGGCAGAAGGCGGGGTCATATTGTGGCCCAAAGCAGATGTCCTCTACACGACTAAAATTGTAAGATAAATTTACATTGATTTAGACTGTTAATGTGTATATATGATGTCAACTGATCTGAAATTATATATACAGGTTAAAAAGAAGACACCAGGAGCACCTAGGCCTCCACCTCCACTTCCCGCATTACCAACTTGGGTTCCAACTAACCTAACATACCCGTTAGGTCCTACTTGTAGGGGAATGGCATGTTGGCTACGGGCACATAATATATATTGCCCTATAATTGTTTCTTTAGATGCAGATTATGCAGGTCAATCATACGACAACTCTTTATTTATAAAAGATATTATTGAGTTGTTTATGTATGATTGGCTGAATACATCAATGATAGAGACATGGATAAGGTGATATCTTGTTTATACATCCATATACCTTGTGTAAGATCCGGTGATCTGGTTTCTTATATATTAATGCATACGCATATATGTTTTGCAACTACTTAGTCGAAGATCATTGCAAACAATTCGCATATGATCATGTGGGAGTTTTGATTCCATCATTGATTAGTATGGTAGCTAAAGACCCTGATAGTGTTTAACAATACTGTATAGATGCTTTTACAATTTTTGGTCAGCAAATGCAGACGATAATAATAGCTCCATTCAATGTCAAGTAAGTTTACTTTATTTATAATTTGGACTTAAGAAAATTCCATTTTTATTTTGCATTTTGAGTTATTAATTGTTAACTTTTTACCTCTAGCGGTAGACATTGGGAGTTACTAGTTATTGTCCCCGGGACGTTCACTGTTTATTATCTAGATCCCGCAGGAAGTACATTAAACACTAAAATTGGACACGTAATGAGAATGCCATTATTCTGGTGAGAAATATTTCATTTTTATATCCATTAACATCTTTTATTACATTACTATTTACTTATGCAATTTACTGTGTTATATTAACATGTAGGGGTTTAGATGCATTCAAAAAGGCTGGAGGAAAGGTCCCAAGGAAAAAGAACCAGCCAATAAATTGGGAGAACGTAAAAGTAAGTTCCCGACTCCCCGACTCCAATGTATATATTATTGATGTGAATTTTGCTTAGTTGTATTATTTTGTATGTTTCAATTTATAGTGCGCTACACAAGACAATGGCTGGGCATGCACATACTATGTGATGCGATTTATGCAGATGATTATCAAACATGCCGCATTGGACATCGATACCATACATGAGGTATTATATATAGTCTCATTAGTTAGTATGAAATATATCAATCTTATTTTTATATTATTACTTATATATATACATCATTCTCTTTGCAGGTGTTTAAAACTGACCACACTATAGACAAACGCTTAAAAAATGTACATGCTCCATATACGAGGGAAGCATTAAATGAAGTAAGAGAAGAATGGGCAATAGCCATACAAACAATGGCAATTGTAAGATATAATTGGGATGTTGATAGTGATGCTGAATGATACTTTGTAAATGAATATTTCTGAATATTAAAACATTTATTTGAATGTTTCTATATGTGTGAATGTGAGAATTGAATTGATGTCTGAATGTATCTACTTGTGTGAATCTTTTTTTGTTAATTTTGCAGGTTTGTGGCCTGTTTGTAGGCTGATATCAATGGACGTCGTAAACCTGCAGTTCAGAAAACTGAACTGCATGTTCTCATCCCGCGGACCAGCCACAGCAGGCATGCAAACTGATATGAAAAAAAAATAGATATAGGCGTCAGTTATTTACAGATAACCGTCAGCACAGACGTACATCGTCGGGTTTTTGTAAAAAACCGACGCCTGATGTGACCAAAGCAGTACTTGGTATCTAATACATGTAGGCGTCGGTCGTTTAGTAGATACCCGACACCAAAGGGATTTCCTAGATGTCGCCGTTTTCTATGGCACGAACCCTTTTGGTGTCGATTGTTTATAACCACCCGACGCTTATAATTTAAATAGGCGTCGGGTAAAAAACCGACGCTGAAGTGTTCGACCTTTAGCGGCGCCCACATAGGCGTCAGTCGGACACCGACGACAAAAGGGGTTAAACAACCGACGCCAAAGGCAGTTTCTGTAGTAGTGATAGCAAGGTGTCTTGAAGGAAGTAAGGTAGAACCCTATCATGAGAAATCCTCTCAACCAAGCTAGCCCCACCTCCAAGAAAGAAGCAAACCTTAGGTCAAGGAAGCAAAGATAGAGAAGTTCTTTAAGCTCTAACTCAAGCACTGCCATGGATCACCATCGGTTCAACCAAGAAGAGAAAGAAAAAGGGAAGAAAGGAAAGGAAAATGTAGGTTAAAGGGAGATATCACTTACTAAGTCCAAGAAGAAGAGCAAGGAAGCACCAAACGATCACAAGAAGGGTAGATCCAAACCCTAGCTCAACATGCAAGGGAGATCGACCCACCTTCTTCAACCTTGAGTTCCTCCTTCACCACAAAGAAAGAGGGGACGAGATACAAGGTTAAGGAAGGAAGAAGAGAGAGAAGACTAGGTGTGTTAAGGGGTTATTTGCATGCAAAGAGAGGGGTTTATATAATATAGGGTCGGAGAGAGGGAAAGAGAGCTAGGTGTCAAACTGAACATGCCATGTGTCTAGGAGATCTCGCCCTTGCAAGCACCACACTCATCCATGAAACTAGGGTGACCCCGCAAAGAAAAACCATTGACCAACTTTTTCCAGAAAAAACAAACAAGCACTAAAAATCTTTGGCGACCAACTGACCAAAAAAGTAAACAATCGCTAACCCTAGGTGATGTTGGCAACAAAGATTTATCCAATCCTCATCAACTACCAACCCAAGGTAGCTCAAGGTAGCATCATCGAATGCCAAAAACAAAGGAAAAATGAAACTTGTCAATCACCAAAAACAATGTGGCCATCAGTCAAACATAATTCAAGGTCAACCATGAACTATGGCATCCATGCAAACCCTAATTCCCAACATGAGATGTCACCACTCAACCCAAGGTGTGACAAGGCACCCCAAAGCTCAACCATATAAAAAATGATGTGAAAACACGTGAGGCACAACAAGAATATGACAAATTGCAAGAAAAACCATGGAAGTCGGTAAATTGCAATTAGGTCCAAAACCAGCACATATATGCATAGCTAGCTCAAACAATGTCCAAACTAGACCAGACTTGAAACACAAGCTTGTCACATGATATCGAGGAACGTCACAAGGTTTCATTAAGGTTTAAATCATCTAATTATGATAAGAAAGCATGTTCAACCAAAAAGGAAGGTCAGGGGTCTTATAATCATCAGCATCCTTGTCATCATCGTCATCTTCATCACCGTCACCAACATCATCATCCTCAACATCCTCATCATCCATCTCTTTTTCATCCTCAAGAATAAAATAGAAAGGTCTGGGCCATCTACATTTTTTCTCTTCCCAGGTGACACCACACTCACGCAATGCCTTAGCTTGCTCATAATTGGGTATAGAAGCCCAATCAAAATTAGCAAGAATGGCAGTAGAAGGGCCAACAAAAAGTGCAAGTGACTGAGCGGTAGCAGGGGTAGGTCCACTATCATTGGTAGGGGGTATAGTGGAACCGGGAGGCTGTTAAGCTAGGTGGAACTGGCTATATGCATAATAGGCATAGTCAACATCTGAGTAGGGTTGGTAGGTGGGATAGGGTTGCAAGACAAATTCATGTTTGACATTATTTGAACAAGGTCCTGGTGTAGGTGATCCTGGATCTGTAGTTTGTATCCCTATTGGTGCATCATGTAGACCATTGGGGTTTTAATAGACACCAAATATGAGGCATGGTCAACTCTAGGAGGAGGTGGAGGATCCTGGGTGTAGGTCGAAGCACCATGTGTGGAAGAGTAGGGTGAAAGGATTTCTTGACTATGGTGTCACTGATATAAACTCCTTTTTGAATGGCTTTGTAACCAAGGTCTTTAAAAAGGGATTGACCAGTGTGATCTTGAAAATCACCACATATCAAGTTTGGCTAGGGCAGGTGGAAATCTCAAGTATTCTTCTATGTGTCAAATCAAGTCATGTGGTGGAGAATGTAACTTTCCCATATGAGATGGATATCTAGTATAAGATAACACTTGATCATAGTCGAGTTTTCTACAATATCTATTTGATTCTTTTTTGGATGGATGTTGCAGTTAACTAGGTGAGTAACCAAGCTTGTCTTAATATCTAGAGAAGACAGAAGGATGACTTTTTTCCTATATGAGACCTCAATCTTCTTAAGAGTTTTGTGGATATCAGAAAGAGATAGCTCAAGGTCAAAGCTCTTGTAGAATGTTTTTGGGTCAAGGAGGTCTCGGTAGGTAGGATAGCGAGTCATTCACCAAGGTGAGGATAAAGATAGATAATTATTCAAAGATTTCTTAGAGATAGTAAAATTCAATCCCCCTATTATGGATAAAAAACAACTTGGGTGTTAGGAGGAGGCACCAAGGTGGTGTAGTTCCAAATTAGATTCGCGTCGAACTCATGCATCACCTTTTTTCTTGACAGGGAGTTGTTATAGGTCCAACAACCATAGCAAAGAGCATCAAGTTATTGCTTAGAAAAGAGTGTCTTAACCTCTTTCAGTAGCTCATTTCTAGGAATCAACAAGGGTCAAAAGGATAAGGGTTCCTAAGCAATAGCTCCCTATACAGATTTACTACTTGATTAGAGAAAAAGGAGGTACCATCATAAGAGTTATGCCTCATGTCAATGGAAGACGAAGGTACACCTAATGGACCAATTCTCTTTCACATATTGGGGACCATGGATAGTGCCAAAAAAGGAAGAAAACTCAAGCAGCAGGCCACCCAAGCTAGGTTTTAAGGTTGGGAAAGTTCAAGTGAGGTTGGATAGGGCTAGGAAAGGGGATTTGGAGACCTAGGGTTCAAGGACAAACTGAAGGGGTGACTAATCAGTCAAGTTTTCTCTAGTTGAGAGGGATAAAATTGGCAGACAATCTATATATATTTTCATTCTATAGTGTTGTTGGTTGAGATTGAGATTTTGGGAACTCGGTTGACACAATTGTGTGTTCAGTCCTTGGGTCTGTTGTCATTCGTGCTTCCCTAGAGAAAACTTGCCAAAAAGAAAGCATATCCAAAAGATATGAAATTTAATTCTAGGTCACTAGAGTGGTATTTAAATTTATTTTCTAACCTTTCATGCATTTTGAATATATTAAGACACTTTTCACTCATCATTGGCTATTATTTTACGGTAAAACAAATGTTTGCAAAAAATAGCCAAAAAAGCAAAATAAGGCATTAAAACTAGGTATGTGTAGTGCTAACAAGCATAAGTTGAGCAATCTATGAGCAAGAACATATATCTAGAAGTTATATCATTATCATCAAAAGTAGTAATAAGAAATTTTTATCTAATTAAAGTAAACCATTCTCTAGCTAGAGGTTTAGTGAAAATGTCTGCAAGTTAGTTTTCTGTGTCCATATGAGTGATATAGATATATTTCTTGGCAATGTCATCATGGAGGAAGAGATGATAGACCTCTATATGTTTGGCTCTACTATAGGATTGTAAGATAGATTGATTGTACTAGTATTATCTCAAAAGAAAGGAGAAGAATAATAATGAACATTAAAGTCTCGGAGCATTTGCTTCATGGATAGGACTTGGGCACAACAACTCCCATATACAATGTATTTAGCCTCTCTAGTTGAAAGATGCATTGTGCTTTGTTTCTTAGAGAAGCAAGAAATTAAGCATGGTCCTAGGAGGAAGCAAGTGCCACTTATGCACTTTCTATCAATTAAGCATCTGATATAAACTGCATCACTATAAGAAGTAAGAGTAAAGTCCCTTTACTTGCGATACCATAGTCCAAAATTTTGGATTTTGTCTAGGTACCTTAGAATCTTATTAACTGCTATAAGATGGGATTTTCTAGGGCTTGATTGAAATCTAGCACACAATCCAACACTAAACATAATACCAGGTCTCGAGGCAGTGAAATATACCAATCTACTAACCATACCTCTATAGATCTTATCATCTATCTTCCCATTATCCTAATCTCTATCATGTTTGGTGGTATTTAACATGGGGTGTCCATCAGTTTGGTGTTCTCCATCCCAAAGTGCTTCAATAGTTCAATTGTATACTTTTCTTGATTGATGAAGTTTCCTTCCTTTGTTTGTTTGATTTGGAATCCAAAGAAGAATGTAAGCTCCCCCATCATGCTCTTCTCAAATTCACTCTGCATAAGAGAACTAAACTCCTTGCCAAGATCAACATTAGTTCTGTCAAATATGATATCATCAACATATATTTGGATAATAAAAAATGCTACAAAAAAGTAGTCTTTCTTAACGGGCCAATACTGTGACAAACTCCTCTATGCAGGCTCTCACAAATAGGAACGGTTTTGGGCCTAGCCCTCACAAAGGTCTGTCAAGAGAACCCCTGTGACAAATATCAATGGCCCTTAGAAATACAATTGTAAGGAACTAAGTGACCTCAATAATGTTATATTGATGGACTATTTTCCTTCATAAATATATTTCTCAGGGATTTTTTAGTTCTCACAAATACATTTTTGAGGGACTTGATGATCCTAGGAAATATATTTTGAGGGGATAATGCTTTCATTAATATTATTCTAAGGGATATTTGGTCCTCATCAATACGAATTTGATGGTCAATTTGGTCTTCATCACTATATTTTTGAGGGACAAAATGATTTTTTTATTATTGATTTGTCAACTTGTATGCAGTTGTTAATCTTTCAAATATTAGTTTTTAGAGGAAACTATTTAAATTTAAAATCCCAAGCAATATTTGTATACTATTCACATGACGTCATTGATACATTCACACACCAAAATTTCACACAAAAATGGCAAATCACCCCAAACCAATATTATTATTGAACCAAAATAGTATTCATACATCATGTGGTCGGTGTTAATAGAGCTAAAGAAAAAAATATAAATTTGATACTAATAACAATCAACATATCATGTACGATACTCCTAAGATCTATAGTGTCTTCATATTCCTTCAAATGGTCTACTGTTCTTTATCAAATGTTTTTTTTGGAAATAGGTAAATATATTGCCAAAAGCACTGTACAGACCGACCGAATCAGATGTGTATCAGAACACAATCAAAACACAAGTACATGGGGGTATCTAGCTACAAAAGCCCCAGTATACCATGGCCCGAAGGGACAGGCCCCCGACCAGGCCTTTTTTGGCCCTCAACATTCTAGCAATGTTGGTTGAAATTTTGTTAAAAACAACCTCTTTGGAATTGGCTGCTCTATCATGGATCCTGTGATTCCTTTCTTCCCACAAAAAAAAGCAAAAGGCTGCAAGCACGACTCCAGCCATCCCCAGCTGCGCTTTACTGGTACTTCTATTCTTTATCAAATGTTGACCCTTATATGATTGACTACATAAGTATTCTACTCCTGAAAATGACACAAATCATTATATCAGTAAAATTGGAAAGGATGATAAATATACAACTCAAGTACAAAAGTGAATTTACCCTTATAATTCAATTCTAGTCTAGTCCAACATGATTCAGGGCCTAAATCCATCTTTGAATGAAAGTATATCCTGGCAATATAAATATGAAAAAAAGAGAAGCCAGTGATTCATTTGTGTCTGAAGAATGATCAACACAACCAAATAAAAATTCTAGATAGATTTACAAAGTGTATCATCTTCATAAAATTATTATCCAAATTAATAACTAGTATGTCAACCATGTCTGACAACACTCTCTTGTTCTTCAATTTGGAATTCGCTATACAAACTGTGTACATCTCCCATGGCACTGACATGGTTTCATGGTATGTGAATGTTTTGTCGTAGCCAAGAAGAAACCTCCTCCTGGGCCAAGAATGTTGGAAGGAACTAGGGATTTTGTGATGGGAAGCAATAAAACTATTGTTTAGAATCAGATTCTAAAGTAAAGTGTTATAAAAGGTTGTTTCAATAATGTGCATTGACGTTGAACTCTTTCCAATACTCAGGATGTAGATGTTTTACTTTGTCAAAAGTCCAACATGTCAATGAGTTGATTTTGAGGTGTGGAAACTTTTTGCAAGTTCAATCTAGAGAGTTCTCAAGATGATACTATGTAAAGAAAATGCTAAGATTACCAACACAAAATTCTGAGTGTTTGGGTATGCAATAGATTGCTATTTAAAATAAGCTACATCTAGTTTGTTGCAAGACATGAATTGTATATCATGTGGTTATATGATTGAATGTGCTTGTATATTATCACATGTAATCATGTGCTTGAATGGTCTATGACTCTGCTTTAAATGCTCAGGGACTAGGTGGGCACTTGGATGATAGATGGAACCAACCCAATGAATTGCATGGACAACATAGAAATGAACCTAATTGCCATCATTCACTGCTTATAGACAATACCATAGTAACTCAAGGGAGGTTATTATTGAATCATATAGTATAACAACATGTAATTACTTAGTAATGGATGACAATACCCAATGAAGTATCTACCTATCATCAGGCGGTTAAGTCATCTAAAGGAGCCTGAGCCAATTGTTAAGCATAGAATAAGCTAGGTACTATTATAGGAGGGGTAGGCAAAAACCTACAAAAGTCACCAGTAGTCACAAAGAAGATAATGAACTATATCCAAGAGGCAAGGAATGAACAAATGACCAATATTATATGAGTAACCAAAATATTAGACTTTGTTAAAAGGCATTGTGTTAAAATAACTGAAATAATTTGTTGAAGAGGTTGAATTCCAACTTGACAACCGCTTTACTAATTTTTATTAAGGGATCATCATTCTTACCAATTTCTACATATTATCTTGAGAAAAACAAACACATACAAGTCTCATGCTACAAAGGCACATACATGTTGGTCTTTAGCTTAAAACAATAGTGAACGTCTCAAGTTACAAAATGAATAAGAGATACTAAAATGTAAAAATACTTTAATTTTATGAAAAATATATAATATTCTTTGAATAGAGAATGCCATCTTTCCAACTATGTTAACCTATGTGAGTAACAATATGTCACAAACATGTATTTAGATACATGGAGGAATATAATATATGAAATCAATTCAAGGAAATGCTTGTAGTAGAACTGAATGTTAGCCATATCTACTTACATATCATTCTTATATAGATGTTCAAAAGCAACTTTCTACTGTTTATCAATTGTTACTTTGATCATGAGAAAAACATATAATCAATCTTACTAACTATTATCTAAAAGTAGGTAATCATTATCATAATAAAGTTGTATTAAGGAAGGTGGCTAGTAACCACCGAACACTTGTAAGGAATAATATTTAGAGGTGGAGGATTACATTCATTATTAACATTCCAGATCATATATCTCTATTCATATTTCATCAAACTATAATGTGGAAACTCAAGTTTGTGCAGCAACTCCTATAGTTGAGAAATAGTGATTAAACAATAGTACATGAATTGATATCCTAATGAAACAAATGCAGCCATATGTTAAATTTGTATACTATCTTAGATTGGCATGAGAATGACACATGAAATAGAAAAAAAATATAATCTGATACTCAGGTGTCGTGAAAGGCACATACTTTTAAAATTACTAGTAGCCAGGGCCTCTTTCTTGTAGACAACTTGTATCCTTATCCGGAAGGTAGGAACATGACATAAAGGTCCTTAAAAGTTCACATGTGGGTAAGATGAAGATGGTTTCACTTAAGAAGTATAGAAAAAATGAACCCACAAATGATATCAATCAAAAAGAAGAACAACACAGAGAAACCAACACAACCACATATTTCTCATTGACGTTAACTATCAATGCACCTTTCACAGGATGCTCAACAGAGAGGGGTTTATCATTTTTTTTAAAATTGTACATGTTCAACTTGCTTTTTGATTTGCCATCATCTTCCTATGTGGAGAACAACCCCAAATACGACATCCCTATGTAGCTTTTTGATAGTGCACTCTGGAGGACTATAATATGAAAAATTCTTCCCTTGACCACTCTCTCAATATGTTCTTGCAACTGCAAACCAAAGTAAAGAAGCAAAGATAGAAGGGATCTTTTTTTGTGTAAGTTACATTGTGTAGGTTTCTGCTTTTACACACCATAGCTTTCTAGAGTTTGCAAGTTATACCATGTAAAATAAGCAATGACAGAAATCCAATAAAGTATCAAAGTCAAGAATGGTTGAATGATCATCATTCAGAAAGCAAGAAATAAAAGAGACGAGTTTCTAAAAGGAATTACCTTTTGATGCTATTCCCCTTTACTTTTTCCGTTGGACCAGTAAGTTTGCAAAATCAATCTTGTCTTTTCCATCCTGA
The DNA here is from genome assembly GCA_963693085.1 of Alisma plantago-aquatica. Lineage (NCBI taxonomy): Eukaryota > Viridiplantae > Streptophyta > Magnoliopsida > Alismatales > Alismataceae > Alisma > Alisma plantago-aquatica. The sequence goes on from OY856409.1 coordinate 1,775,215,731, forward strand.
TCGTCACTATCTCTATCTTCTTATTCCTCTTTATCCAATTTGGCAAAACATTATTTCCTCCATTTTTATTAAGGGAGTAGATGCACTGCATGTGCCACCATCCCACTACCACATAATCTCCATCTAACCACAACAGAGCCAACCGCAAACATCAGTAGTCACACCAATCATTGAAATCAGATACCCACTATGAAGTTGAGGCACGATGGCATTAGCCATAGGTGTTTGAGGGTTCTTTGTTATGTATAGGATATGTTTTCCTCCTAACAAAATCATTTCTTAGTGTAGCATCACTACAATTCTTCTCCTTCCTTGGATATGCAAGACCTGGTGTAGCCAGGGGTCGAATTTACCTGCCTCCACGGGTCACCGTCGAGGACTCAGGGCATTAGGATGGCTTAAAATGGACAGCAAACATGGACTAGTTCATCGCTTTCTCAACCTCACACTTAGAGACATTGAACACACCCTCATTCCCGTCAAAACCATCCTCCGTAACAGTGGCTTCGGACCAACTACATGATCCACCTTGATGAGAGGGTTGATTTTTTAAGAAGCCCCTTCAACCAAGCACATGTACGGTTAAAATGGTCGATCGAGAGGGATAGCAAAAAGGGGGCAAACCAAGCGTGAGACAATCTTGCTTTTCTAAAAATTATTTGTGAATCATTTGGAGGGAATCAATGGAGGAATACTCTCTAAGGACTACTAGTTCTATTCACTATTTGTGTGGGATTGTCCGTTAAGGCTCCAATTAGTTTGGTATGAGCATAAATTATGTGAAATTAATTTTCTGAGAACTCTAGTTCAGTTTTTTGAACTTAAGTTCCATTCACTTCTACGTGATTGGTTCGTTGTAAGTGTAATATGTAAATCAATTAAAAAATAATTTTATTGTGTCATGTAAAGAAGTAAGGATGGCAACGAAATAAAGAAAGAATCATATTCATAGCTAATCATAATATTTTTAATCATAATAATCTCAACAAGAAGGCATGATGTGGATGTTGATCCTTTATAAATATTTTAATGTGGTATAATTATAAATTCTAAAAAAATATTATGGTTCAAATTACATTATAATATTTTTATTTCACTTTGCATGTACAGACTATTTTCATGATATTTACATTTTGTGTTTGTAAATTAAATTAGTATATTCTTTGCATACAATTGTTGTTCATTATCATTTTCACATCATATTATTTAAATATGAATATTAAAATATGTTAGATAAATTATATTTTTGTCACATGGTGCAGCGTGATTATTTTTTCATTGTGTTTGTGAATTTTTAGTTGATAGACCATAAGAGATTATGGTAGTTGTATTGTAAAATATTTATATGGTGTTTCTTATAGTGTACAATGTTTTGTCATATTATGTTATGATTTTGATAGCATACCCTATCCACACACTAACATTCCTAGTCATAAATAATATACATGTGTCATATATGAAAAATGAAAAATATAATGGTATAGGAAATGTTGTCAATTGTTCCAGAACTCATTTTTCACTCTTTTTAATAGGGAACTCAAGAACTCTATTTTGTATGTGTGAACTAGAAAGATAGGGTGCTACAATGCAACGTGTAGAGAGGAGTAATGTGCCCTCTCCCTTTTATTAATAAGAGAACTTGGAGAAATTGCATCAAGGTCCAATAGTAAATAGAAAGTACAAAATATAATATAGGTGAATATAAATAAGATATATTAGTACCCCCCTCAAACTGGAGCGTACATATCATGTATGCCCAGCTTGTTGCAAAAGTTCTAAAATGCTACTGGACTCGATGCTTTTTTAGAACATCTACAAGTTGATCTTTAGATTTGACCTACGGAGTCACAAGAGTACCATTCTTGATCTGATCTATGATGAAGTGCCAGTCAACCTCTATGTGAAGACTGGGTTCTTGGCAATATAGATTGCATCTTGTTATCACATCTGAGCTCTATGAGAGACAACACATGAATCTTTAACTCATAAAGCACAGATTGAACCCACTACTACTTGCAGCAGGCATGAGCCATTGCTCGATACTCAGCCTCTGTGCTAGATCATGCCACAATATTTTGCTTTTTTCTTTTCCAGGTGATAAGGTGATTTCCTAGAAACATGCAATATCCAGAAGTAAACCTCTTGTCATTCAGATCACCATCCCAATCTGAATCTGCATAACCAGTAAGAACAAGAGTAGAGACATGGGTCTTAGCTCTGTAATAGGTGATCCCCTTACCAGGTGCACCTTTTAGATATCTTAAAATACGACAAACTACAGTCCAATGTGACCACTTTGGCGAGTTCATATGCTGAATCACCACTCCTACAATAAAGGAAATGTCAGGGAAAGTAACTGCTAGATATATCAGTTTACAAACAATTTTCTTGTAATATATTGAATCTAGATAATCAGTATCATCAATCGTCTCCTTAACATGATAGTCCATAGGAGTAGACACTAACTTGGACTCACTCATACCTGCTTCCTATAGTAAATCCAACATGTATTTCCCCTGAGACAAATTAGTATCTTCATGAGATCTAAGTATGCCAATGTACATCAGTTTTCCCAAATCCTTTGTATGAAAATGCCAATGCAATCCTTCTTTTACACGTGATATGCCTATAGAATCACTGCTAGTGATAACTATATCATCAACATACACAACAATAATAATATATCCAACATGAGAGCTAGAATAGAATAAGGAGTGATCTGTTGCAAAATGAGAAAAGCCCATCTTTAGTACAACATCACTGAACTTATCAAACCAAGCTCTAGGGGATTGTTTCAACCCATAGATGGCTTTCATTATTCTACACACCTTCGGACACTCCCCCAGAGTAACAAAATCAGGAGGTTGCTTCATGTACACCTCTTCTTGTAGATCACCATGAAGAAAGTCATTCTTGACATCAAGATAAAATAGAGGCAAGTTAAAAGTAGTAGCCAAAGAAATAAGAATCCACACTGAATTCAGATGAGCCAAAGGTGAAAATGTCTCAAAGAAATCAACCCTGTATCTCTGAGTGTAACCTTTTGCCACCAGTCTAGCCTTCAACCTCTCAAACGAACCATTTGGATAATGTTTCACTGTGAATACCCATCTGCAGCCCACAACATTTTTATCTGGAGGTAAGTCAATAACTTCCCAGGTATTGTTTGTAGAAGAACAAACATTTCCATATGCATTGCCTATTTCCAGCCAATATCCTTCATAGCATCACGATGATTTCTTGGAATGACCACATAATCAATCCCAAGAGTGAATGAATGAGCATGCTTAGATAATTTTGACATACAACACACACTTGCAATAGGATGTCAAACAATACAGGAATGAGTACCTTTGCATACAGTGATGGGAACATCAAGGTTAGATGGTTCTTCAGGAGTCTCTTGTCTACAAGGAGATGGGGAAGACTCAGAGACTAGATTCCCTACCTCCTCTTGATCTTGTCTACCTCGTCTTCTATAATCATGTGAATATCGCTAAATTAATGTACCATCTTTTGGCTTCTCTTACTGAACTACAATACAATTAGGAATGATAGGTGGCACTCTCTCACTCTGATGTGGTGGTGGCACTCTGTCTTTGATGTATGATGGTGACACACTCTCACTCTCATACAATTTTCTCCCCCTTACTAGGAAAACTAGATAAATATGGAGTGGATTCATGAGAAGTTACATCCCTAAACACAAACATACAATGGAGACTGGGACAATAACACTTGTACCCTTTGCTAGTGTTGGAGTACCCAAGAAAAAGAGTATTAATTGACCTAGGGGATAATTTATTAGCCTTAGGGTCAAAATTATGGACAAAGGAAGTACAACCAAACACTCTAAGGGGAACAAGAAAGGGCAGATCCTTGGTACATAAGATAGAGAATGGAGTACATCCTTTAAGTAGAGAAGAGGGTTTTATGTTAATAAGGGAGCATGCAGTAAGGAAAGCATCCGACTAGAATCACTTAGGAACATTGGATTGAAACACAATTGTCATGGAAATATCAAGAAGGTTTTCATTTTTCCTCTTAGCTACCCAATTTTGTTGAGGGGTGTGAGGACAAGAAATTTTATGTATCATCCCAATAGAGCTACAAAAATTAGCCATAGCACTTTGAACATATTCCAAGGCATTATCAAATTAAAGAATTTTAGTATTGCAATCAAACTGGACTTTAATTTCTTGATGAAAATGTTTGACAATGGATAACAAAAACTCTCAACTCTTCAACAAATAAATCCATGTCATGTGAGAAAAATCATCAAAAAAGGAAATAAAATAGCAAAAACGATTATAGTTTTTGTCTTTTACAGGACCCCAAATATCAATGTGGACTAACTCAAAGGGTCAGAAGCTCGTTTATTGACACAACTGGGATAAGACATTCTATGATGTTTCCCTAATTGATAGGACCATCACTCTAAAGAAGACACTTGGGATAATTGAGGTTCTAACTTTCTCAATCTCTACAATAAAGGATATCCATATCTATAGTGCCACAATAAGGGAGAACCACTTAAAATGAAAGCTGGAGTAGGAGAAGACACTTGGAGATGCAAACTTTTACCATGGAAGAGGTAGAGATCATCTTTCCTAGCCCCATACCAATCATCCTCATACTCTTGAGATCCTATAATACAAAACAAGAAGGTCCAAATGTCACCGCACATTTCATAGTATCAATCAATTTTGCAACATAAAGGAGATTAAATGGAAATGCAGGCTCATAATGTATAGATTTAAGATCAATTCTAGGAGTCAAAGAAAAAGATCCACTGGATAACATTATCCTCACTGAACCATATGCTATTGTCATATATTGGTGAGGAATATGTGAGTCAATGGAATGAAGTAGTATCCTCATACCAGTCATAAGATGTGATGCTCCAGAGTCAACCACCCATGAGGATGTCAAACCAGAATCCAGTAAAGAGTTAGCCTAATTACTAGTAGTACATGTCAGGTTTGTTGAAGAAGAAGATGATCCCAAACACATATGATGGGTAGCCAGAATAAATTTATCATATTCCTCCTTCATGAGTGTGATACCAGAAGATCCAGAACTCAAAGCAGGAGGCTTAGAAGACTCAATAGTGCCAACATAGTTTGCTGCCACCACAGGTGTTGAAACAAGTCTGACATGCTTCTTCCAACATTTCTCACATGTGTGTCTAGGTTTGTCACAAAAATTGCACTTAGGATGTGTGATACGTCCTCAGCCTGTACCTATACGACATCCTATAACTGCAACAACTATAGATGCATGAGAATCTCCATGACAGGGGACAATTGTAGGATCAACTTGTTCAAAATTTGAATGTAAAATCCTTGAGTAAGATTCTTCCAAGCTGGGAAGTTTGTCATAAGCAAGGATAACACTACAGATTGAACTATATGATGAACTTAGTCTAGATAAGAATTTTGTTGTAATCAAGTCATCTCTATCTTTGACTTGTTCTGTGATATTCACTGGATGATAGGATCTTAGTTCTTGAGAAATAGCTTGGATCACTCCAAAATATTCATCCAAAGGCTTTTATCCCTATCGTTATGAAAATAGACAGTCATATATCATAAACTGACGAGAGCATTTTTTTCTTGTGAGTAATGTTTCTTTATTGTATCCTATATCTCTTTGACAGTAGTATAGGCCATGAACCTAGCAGCAATTGTAGGTCTTATGCTCCCCCACATACATGTCTTCACCAGACTATTATGACGCTTCCATTCAACATAGCCTTTGTTAGTAGAAGTAGAAGGATCATAATCAACAAGTTTTGCCTTATCTCGGGATTCCAACACTGTATGGACAACATTCATCTACAAGAGATAATTCTTTCCATTCATCTTGATGGAGGGGATAGGTGACATCTAGTTGTAGATGGTAGATGCCTTGGTGTCCTCCATGATTAGTTGGAAAATAGAATGATGGGATGATACACATCAAGAGAGAAACTTATTGATGGAAAGATACATGTCATGTTGTGGAAGGGAGTGACGAAGAGATATGTGTAACCCAAATTTAGATGAGATGATACATTTCTAATGCATCAACAACCTCCAAGTGAGTATTTTCTAATCACACTTGGAGGAGATGGGATTACGAATTATCTAAATAGTTGTGGGCTACTTGATTTGAACTTTTAGAAAGCCGTTGGAGAGGTTGAAGGAGTCCACACCATTTTGTCAAGAATCAATCTTGTTTGCCCCTCACCCGGTGAAAACCAGCCTGACAGAAAGCTGTCTGGAGGCTGGTTGGCTGGGGGTGATGGGCCTCTGGTGGTGGTGGGCTGTCAGTGGTTGTTGTTGCTTCTTGGAAGCAACGATTACTGTCTGGTGTGGCGACGGCTTGCCCTGTTAGTTAAGTGTAGGGTCGACTATGCTTCTCTTAGATCTTGTTGCTATGGTACCATGTGAACAAGAAAGATAGGGTGTTGCAATGCAGTTTGTAGAGAGGATCAATGTGCCCTCTCCCTTTTATTAATAAGATAACCTGGATAAATTACATAGCGGTCCAAAAGTATATAGAAATTAAAAAATATAATAAATCTGAATATAAATAAGATTTATTAACAATATATAACTCTATAACTCATCGGAAGTCACATACTTCATGTTCCACTGCGTACTTTAAACCAATCATTAAAAAAATTCTTTCGGAACTCCAATACATAAGTTTTCTAGACTAGTTACAACAAACCAATCGGAGCCTAAAATGAAACCAGTCATCTTCTAAAAGTTTTAAAAGGTTTGGTTGAGGGATTTTTGTTCATTTTTGAGGGACAAGTCTTCAGAAATTGTTGCTTATTGTGAAGATATTTTGTCCCTCTCAATTGTTCTTCACTATTGCTCATATTTTTTTATAGTGGAAGTTTCTATAAGTGTGTTTAAGAAAGAGGGTAGAATCAACTTTGCCCATGATATATCTATTATCTTGCAAAAAGTTCTTCAATTTCACTTACCAAGTTCTAGGAGCTTGTTTGAGACCATAAACAACGTTTTGTAGAAAATAAATATGGTTAGGAAGCTTGTCATGTTCAAGCCAGGAGGTTGAGACGCATAGACTTCCTCCTGTATTCTACCATTTAGAAACACACTATTAACAACCATTTGGTATAATAATTTTTTTTTATAGCTAACAAAGGAAAGTAACATTCTAATAGATTCAAGTCTAGCAACAGAAGCATAAGTTTCGTTAGAGTGAGTATCTTCCTATTGATTATTGCCTTAAGAAACTAACCTTGCTTTGTTCCTACCACTTTGCCTCGTTCATCTAGCATGCTGCGGTAGACCCATTTGGTGCCAATGATCTTCCTATCATTTGGTCTTGTCACTAAGGTGCACACTTTGTTCTTCTCGAACTGCTCTAGATCCTCTTGCATTTCTAGGATCCATTCATCATCTTTAAGAGCTTCTTTGATGTTCTTTATCTCAAGTTGTGAGATGAAGGTATTGACATCTTGTTCTTTGTCGAATGCAACACGCATCTTCACCCTTTCAAAAAGATTGCCTAAGTTGAGCTCTTTAAGATGATCTTTAGAAAACTAGGAGGTTGGATCCTTCTTTTCTTATTCTTTCTCTTCTTTATCCACTATCACCTCGTGTCCTTTGTCAATGATTTTGAGCTTTTTTAATGTAGGAACCACCTCATCAATAACATCATCATTTATAATATTCTTGCAAATAGAGGGGTTAGTTTCAACAAATTTAACATTAATAGATTCTTCTACTTTAGACAACTTAATATTAAAAACTCTATATCCTCTACTAGTAGTGCTATTGCCAAGAAAGAATCCCTTGTAGGATTTTGCGTCAATCTTGTCGAGAGAATCCTTGGTATTTAAAACAAAACAAGGAAAACTGAAAAATATGAAAGAAAACAATGGACAAATTTCTACCACACCATAACTCATACGGGGCTTTCTTTAAGGAAGGGTGAGTGAAGACCCAGTTTTTGCACAAAATATGAGGTACTCACAACTTCATCCCAAAACTTCTAGGGAGTATCATACTTCAAAATCATGGTCCTAGAAATTTCTGTAGAGACCTATTCTTTCTCTCTACAACCCCATTTTGTTGAGGTGTATGAGGGGAAGAAAAATTGTGCAAATAACCAGATTCCTTACAAAACTTTTGAAACATATCATTTTTAAATTCTTCCCCATGGCCACTAAAAATAGAGACAATTCAGTAAGAAGCCTCATTTTCAACTCACTTGTGAAAAATACAAAAAACAACAAGTGTATCACTTTTTGAAACTAAGAAGGAGGTCCAAGTATAGCGAGAGAAGTCATTGACAAGCATGAGGCAGTTTTGCTACCATGAAGCGATTGAGTTCTCATTTGTCCAAATAGATCAATATGAAGAAGTTTAAGAGCTCTCTTGGTATTAAATACTCCTTTCAATTTAAAGGAGGATTTGGTTTGCTTTCGTTATGTACAAGGTTGGAATTCCTCATCCTTCTCAAATTCTAATTTGGGAAGTCTTTTGTTCAATTTCTTTTTTCTCAACTTCATTAATTGATGCATATTACACCACTAAGCCTACGATGCCACAAAGATATATCACTTCTGTCAACAACAATGAATTTACAAAGAATAGGATTAAGGGAATCAAGAATAATCACATAACTATTTCCATTTCTAGATCCCTTATGTATGACATTGTAGGAGAGGGAATCTAGAAGAAAATATTCAAGAGAAGTAAATAACACAAGACATCCATAGTCACATAATTGACTAACACTAATAAGATTTCTATGTAGTTCATCTACAAGAAGTACATTCTTGATACATAGAGAATCACCCACATCATCCTCACCTATATCTTTACCTTTGTTTTAATCCCCAAAAGTCATTGATCATCCTTTCTTTTTTGTGAAATTGTTGAAATGGCTCATATCGTGCTTGGAGCAAACACTATCAACAATCCATTTTCCTTTTACCTACAAAAAAGGAAGATGTCAGTGCCCAATTCAAACCTTGGGAACTAGAGTTCACTTGGGGACCCATTTCATCTTTGGATTGGTCCCCTTATCTTTGTAAGGACAATAAGTAGAGTAATGTTCAACAATCTTACAATGTGCACAAACGATAAGGTTCATAGAGTCAGATGACTCTTCATGGAATATAGGAGGTTCCTTGCTCTGTTTCTTACCCTTGCCCTTGGTTTTGGAAGCTCCCTCATATCCCAAATCACTTTCACCATTTTGTTTGATAGAGTGATCTAGGACTTCATTGAGGCATTTTTTCCCTTTGTGGAACTTTTGCAAGGAGGCTCTAAACTTGTGGTTATCATCATTAAGAGTAATAATGATATAAGAAAGAATATCCAAATCATATTTACCATGATGCTAGTCAACCACTAGACAAAGGGTTTTAGTCAAGTAAGAATATCTCTCAAGAGTTATACTATCTACTCAATTATTAGGCAATAAAGGTATAGAAGAAATATCATTGACTTTAGCAAGGAAACTAGCATTTTCATATCTAAGCATAGTAAGCTTATAAAGATAGATTCTATTTTCATCCTTAATGTCATCACAAGCATGTCTACAATCATTGAACTTGTCAACAAGTTTATTATTTTCAGTTCTAATCAAAACAAGCTCATTAAGGCAAGTTTGGTTTTCATCTTCAAGACTATCAACTTCAGTGCTATTGTTTTACAAATGGGCTTCTCATGTTTGATGACTAATCATTCCTTATTCTATTCTAGTTCTTCTGGTGGATCTATTATTATTGTAGTAAATGTTGATGATATTGTTATCACTGGTAGTGATTATGTAGGCATATCCACTATGAAGCACGGATTGTAGAAGCAATTTCATACAAACTATTTGGGAAAATTAAGATATTTTTTGGCATTGAAGAACTTCTCTCACATACAAGTACTAATTTTTCACAAAGGAAATATGTATTTGATCAATTTCATGATACATGAATGAGTGCATCCAAGCCTGTGTCTACTCTTATGGACTATTATGTGAAGCAAAATTATCGGTGATATTGATTATTTAGATCTAGGGTATTATAGGAAGATTGTTGGGAAGTTGATATATTTAATAGTGACTCATCCTAACATTTCCTTTTGTTGCTGGAGTGGTGTGTCAGCATATGAGCTCACCAAAGTACTCTCATTGGATAGCAGATTGTCGTATTCTGAGGTATCCAAAGGAGATCCTAGAAAAGGGATCACATAATATAGACCTAAAACTCCTCCATCTATTCTGGTTCTTGATAGCTATGCACATGCAGATTGGGATGGTAATCTGAATGATAAAAGGTCTACATTTGGGTATTGCACTTTTCTAGGAAATAATCTTATCACCTAGAAAAGCAAAAAGCAAAATGTTGTGGCTGGTTCTAGCACTGAAGCTGAGTACAAAGAAATGGATCATGCTTGTTGTGAGTTATAGTGGGTCCAATCTGTGCTTTCTGAATTGCAAATTCCTATGATATATCCAATATAGATCAGGTGTGGTAATCAAGCTGCTAACTATACTGCCAAAAATCCATTTTATATGGATGTCCAAAACATATAGAAGTTGATTGTCATTTTATCAGTGATCCATTAAAGAATAGGAAAGTGGTGACTCCTCATGTCAGATATGAAGACCAACTTGTTGACGTTCTTACAAAGCCATTGGGTCCAACAATGTTTCAGAGTCTGAGTCACAATTCAGGCATACATGATGTGTACGCTCCAGCTTGAGGGGGGGTGCTAATATAGTTGTTTTATATTCCTAGTATTTCATTATGTTATTTTTCATAACTGTTGGACTCTTATGTAATTGTCCCAGTTGTGTTATTATAAAAGGTGATGTAGAACATTTCTCATCTCACAAGTTTCACACTACAACACCCTAATTTTCTATTCATAGATGTTTTGAACATAAATACCATTCTCTACCTCAACGCCATTGTATTGCAACTCTAGTTCAAGAAATTGCACATTGCAACACCCTAATTTTATATTCACATATGTTCTTAAGATAAATACCATTCTCTACCTCAAATCCAATTTATTGCAACTCTAGTTAAAGAAATTGACCTTGCAAAGAATCTATACTATCAATATTGACCTTTTCATTTTTCCCAAGGAAATAAATTTTAGCATACAAGTCATCAATAATTTTCCCTAACCTTTTCTTCTTAGATTTACATTTCGAATAAGAAGAATGGGAAACATTAAGAATATTAATGAGGGCTTCTTTAGATAATTCTTCAAGCTTACCTCACTTACCTCACATATGTCTTCACTACTTGAGGCCATGAGAGAAAGGTGGCATTCTCCTTCATTGGAGACGGAATCGGTCGAAGAAGACTCCTCCCATGTGGCATGGGCTGCATCGTTGCTTCTTATTTCCTTATTGTCCTTCCTCTTGAACTTGCTTTACTTCTTTTAGTCCTCCTTTTTCTTAGAGATGCTCTTGTGGTAGGACTTCTTTGTCTTGGGTTGCAATCATTCTTGTAGTGTCCCTTTAAGTCACACTAATAGCACCTAGGAGTATAAGAGGAGGAGGAGGGATTTCCTTAAAAGTGCTCCCCCTTGGATTACATAGATTCATGATCACTATGGGCTTCATCTTCACTTGAGGAGGTAGTAGACCCACAATCAAGTTGTTGTTGAAGAACAACGACCTTCACTTGAGCTTTAAAGGCATTTTCCTTCATCTTCTTTGACTCCTTCTCTTGATGGTCTTCTTCTTCTCTTTCTGGTTGATGATTCCGAATAAGCTCTTTGGTAGCAATCTCACCAAGGCATCTTGTTTCTTCAATGGAGGTCACCTTGGATTGCCACCTCTTAGGAAGAGACCTGAGGTTGATCCATGGGTTGTCCCAAATAAGCAAGTCCATTGAAAATGGTGTTGAGTCTTGAGTACATCTCAGCCACTCTCTCTTTCTAACCCATCTTGAAGTTCTCAAGGAAACCTTGAGCATGCAGACCTTGGACCCCTTGACTTTCTTGGTCCCTTCATAGGTGATGCAAAGCTTGTTCCATTTCTCGTAGGCGGTGTCCCAAGGGATGATTGAGTTCAATTTGGAAGGAGTGAGGGCTGTATAAATGATGCTAATAGACGTTGCATTCATCTGGGCCTTCTTCAATGTAGCTGCATCCCAAGTAGCAACATCTCCTACTGACTCCTTGTAGGGAACAATGACCACTTTCCACATGTCATAGTTCATCCCTTACAAGTAGAATTGCATCCTTCTCTTCCGATAGAGGAAGTTCATGCCATCAAAGATTGGAGGTGTCATGGACAATCCACCTTCCAAGTAGAGAGAACTTAGAAATTTGTCACCCATCTTCTTATCTTATGTGATATCTAGTCAGAGAAGATTGTGGCTCTGATAGCACTTATTGGATCATTGGGAAATAAAGGAGGGGTGAATGGAGCTTAAACACGATTCTTTTGGCCTTCAAATTACTTTCAGGGATAAGATTGCAAATATTGAATTTTATTTGGAACTAAACATACTTAGCAAGGATGAGAGAGATTGATTGAGATCAAGAACAAGCCATGTATAGTGGTCTCAAACTCCAAACTAGGAGAGTGTACATTCACTACCTAGAGAAGTCAACCTCTAAGATTTTTTAGCAAGAGAGAGAAAGGGACCCTTAGTAGAAAAATCCACTCAAATATAGCTAGGAGCAGAAGAAATAAACTTGAAATGAAGCCTAAGGGTCCCTATTTATAGTTAGGGATGTGTACTAAATAATAGAAGTACTTGGAAATGAATTCTAGTCCTTTGGGGTGTTGCAACAGATCTATTTTTGATGTTTGCAACACTCCAAAGTCACTTAGTAGACAAATCCACCCAACTATAGCTAGGATCATAAGAAGCAAAGTTGGGATGACACCCAAGGGTCTCTATTTATAGTTGGGGATGTCTACTAGCCAATAGAAGCACTTGGGAATGAATTCTAGTCATTTGGGGTGTTGCAACGAATATATTTTTATGTTTGCAAAACTCCAATGACTAGAAACAATTTTTTCTGCACATTCCCCATAGTGTGGTCGATGAGTTTCAAAAAAGAAAACTCGACCTATAACACTATGTGACAAAGAAAATTTGAAGTGTCGGTAAAGTTTATCCTAGATGAAACTTGGTCGATGACTCAAATTTATTTTGGGCAGTGCAGAGTGTGGATTGAGTTTCTCCTAAGGAAACTTATTTGATCTTGGCAGTTCCCAAAATTCATCAAGGGTCTCTATCAATTTTATCAAGGATGAAACTCCACTAACAAAACCCACTATAATGAATTTTAGAAATTTCCATTATAGTGCTTAAACAATCATTTTAAGTGCTCCTGATTTTTTGATCTTAATTACAAGTCATAGCATCAATACAAATGATTACAAAAATTATCTGAAGGGTTTTAGAGTGTTTTCCATAAAAGTGCATTTGCATTGACTTTGTCTTGTATTGTGTCAAGACATGACTTGATTGAATTTATCCTTTTCATGCACTTAATACCTAAAATAAATATCAAATAGACATATTAGATAGATATGGAATGGTTAAGTCATCATTAAAATATGGACAATGTATAGCTATTTGGTCAACACGTTCACTCTCATAATGAATTCTAACTCAGTTTGGTTGGTTGGATGTAACTTGAAAATGAAACATGAAAAAAAACCACACAAAATTTTGATACTTGCAAAAGTTGCTTGATTTGCAATTGCACCCAATAATGCATGGTCCATTTTCACACTGCCTTCCCTATGGGTATAGGTATTTCCAAATAATCACCACCATGATAAGACAATCTTTCATCATCCATGTCATAACATAACTTTTCCATCAAATGATAATTCAAAGAGAGGCCACTCAAAAACTCAAAAGGCAAGGATCCTAATCTTGAATACAATAGTTATCAAGATCCAAAATCAAGTTCAATCCTTCTACTAGCACTGCTAAAGAGTAATAGAACATGCTAAAAAAAAGAGTAATAGAACACATATGGTTCATTGATTGGAGGACATGTGTAGTCAAGGCTTGGGATGTCATCCTATTAGCACACTTCCCTTGGCAGACTCGATTGAAATCCTAAAAATAAACATCCTCATGAGTCTCTTAAGAAGGGCTTATTCTGGCATCATGGAGACCTCACCTTCCATAGATTTCTTCTCAATTGAAGAATTTCCACTAGCTTAGGCATTCCATCAAACACCTGTAATTGGCTTTTCCTTTCCTATCCAAAGTTGGAATTCATTTGTTGGAGCATCTTTCCTGATCACCAACAGACAAGATGAAAGCCTATGGCCAAAGCTTTTACATCCTGATCATACTAGTGGCTTAGAATTATTTACAAGCATGAGAAGCTTTGGATATCCATCTACTTCAATTAGAGTAGTGATGAGTGCATACTCATCATGAAATTCAATTATCTTTTCAGAACAATTTCATCCCTTTTTCCACAGCTTTTTACCCTAATATGAATCATAATGCACAATACTTCTTAATTGATTCAATAATCAGGATTTTAACTAAATATCTTTCATTTAATGCAGGAAAATCAAGCAACTCGATGCAAACGGTCTCAAGACCGTTTGGATCCAAGCGGTCTCAAGACCGTTTGGGTCCACACGATCCCAAGACCGTTTAGCGGAATACACGAAGAACGAATGAATAAACCGATTGCCAAAGAAACCCATGCGGTCCCAAGACTGTTTGGTCCCAAGCGGTCCCAAGACCGTTTGGTCCCATGCGGTCCCAAGACCGTTTGGTCCCATGCGGACCCAAGACCGTTTGGTCCCATGCGGTCCCAAGACCGTTTGGTCCCATGCGGTCCCAAGACCGTTTGGTCCCATGCGGTCCCAAGACCGTTTGGTCCCATGCGGTCCCAAGACCGTTTGGTCCCATGCGGTCCCAAGACCGTTTGGTCCCATGCGGTCCCAAGACCGTTTGGTCCCAAGCGGTCCCAAGACCGTTTGGTCCCATGCGGTCCCAAGACCGTTTGGTCCCAAACGGTCCCAAGACCGTTTGGTCACGCGCAGTCCCAAGACCGTTCGATGCAAGCGCAAGGATCGATTGAAGAACTAAAGCCGCGCGACCACGCCAAGACAAAGAGCGATCAAAGCAAGACCGTTTGACGCCGAAACGGTCTCCAAACCGTTCGGTGCCCAAGCGGTCCCAAGACCGTTTGGCGTCCAAACGGTCTCCAAACCGTTTGGCGTCCAAACGGTCTCCAAACCGTTTGGCGTCCAAACGGTCTTCAAACTGTTTGGGGTCAGATCTAAAACTATAAATAGACCCCCAGGGTCCCCATTTGAAGTATCGGTTCCGGACGCCGAAAGGCTGCCAGAGCACCACACCGATCAAGTTCCACTCCATCTACCACTGGTGTTGCGGCCAAGGAGGCCAAGAAGAGGAAGAAGACGGAGCAAGGAGCACATCTTCTTCACCGGGCTGCGTCCACCCTCTGCACCGAGCTCATGGCGGATCTATCTTTCTCTCCTATCCTTCTTGTATCTCGCATCATGAGCGAGTAGTCCACTTTCGCTGGGGTGCGGGGACTAGCCCCTCTGCCCATGCAAACCATGTTCTTTTGTTAAACTTTCCATGGCAATGTACATAACTCTTCATTTTGTCGTTTATAGTTAAGCTTGTAGGTTGGTTATGTGCGTGTTTTCATCTTTGTGCTCCCTATGTTGCGAGAACTTCAATGCATGGGTATGAATGTCGTTTAGCATGTTAGAATCCTTGACGAGAACTTCTGATGGGATTCCTTGAGGTCGTAAGTGTGTGATCCGCGAGGGGACGAGCCATCTAGCCTTCGGTGATGCTTTTGTGCGCCTGACGCCCGTATGGGGGGTTCACAACCTTAGTTGGATTTTGTATCTTCGTGCTTTTCGTCGGTGTTTACACGTACTATAGTCGCTTATTCGCTTAACGGTTAACGCGGTTGACTCCTTGACGAGAACTTCCGATGGGATTCCTTGAGGTCGTAAGTGCGTGATCTGTGAGGGGACGAGCCATCTAGCCTTCGGTGATGCTTCTGTGCGCCTGACGCCCGTATGGGGGTTCACAGCCTTAGTTGGATGCTGTATCTTCAGAGCCGTAAGACATGTGATCCGGATGGCGATGAGACATCGGCTGCCTATGGTGATGCTTACGCGGACCTGACGCCCGTATGGGGGGTTCTGCAGCAGCTCTACTTGGAGTGTTATTTCGTGCCTGGATTGTTCGCAAGAGAGTATGTTTGTGTGTGTAGCGGTGGTCAAACCCGGTACCATCCCAGCGATTCCATATCATTGATCTAAACCCATATTTTATTCCGCATTTACTTTCTTGCAATTAGTTTAATCAAACCCAAATCAACCTATCGTTCTAAATATTAGTTTTACTTGAGCTAGATCTAGCTGACAAAGGTTCATAAAAACGTTGTCCTTTGGGTTCGATCCTCAACTATACTGCGATAAGATCCGTCTGCTTGCGGGTGGTATTGTTGCACTTGGTTTTGGTAAAAGCTCGGGGATACAAACCCCGAGTGAATTTGTTAGTGCATTCAAAAAGCCACATCAAATTCTGGCGCCGTTGCCGGGGACAACGGAATCAGTCAGTCAAATCTAGTTCTTTTAAGACTAATCTAGGATTTTGTTTTCTTTTTGAAACTATCGCTCATCTTTTTTATCTTTATTCTACACCAAGGATCTCACTTTCAAACCTTTTCAAATTTCAGGTGCTCTTTGATGATTAGTGCATGCACCGTTCGGATAGTCTCGGACTGACTGCGAGCTTTGATCCCGAAATCGATAGAACCTTCCATCGTCAGATCCGAGAGAATCAAGCCAGAATGGCGCAAGAAGAAGAAGTAGCCAGTAGGGTGGCTCAAGCCATCAATGCGCAGAGAGAAAGGTTCATGCAAGAAGCTAGAGCTGCGGTTCAACAGGAGATCTTAGCAGCACAGGCAGCAGCGCAGGCAGCGGAACTTCAGAAGGATCTTAGAGAGTTCTCTATCCCAAAGGCCGCGAATGTCTATCATCCGGTGCAGCCTCCTCCCATCGAAGCTGCCAACTTTGAGATTAGAGCACATTGGATAACCTTGCTTCAAAACAACCCATTCTACGGTAAACAAGCTGAAGACAGCCAAGGTCATCTTCTCAGATTCATTGACCTGTGTGCTATGACGAAGCAAAATGGAGTCTCTGATGATGCTATTCGACTCTGTCTCTTCAAGTACTCTCTGGTTGATAGAGCCATTAGTTGGTACAACTCACTACAGAGTGATGTACCCATCACCACCTGGGAGCAGCTTCAAAACGCCATTCTGGAAAAGTTCTACCCCCCATCTCTTACATATGAGATCAGGGGACGAATCACAAATTTCACTCAAGTCCCAAGAGAAACTCTTTCCGAAGCTTGGGATAGATACAAGGAGCTCCTACGCAAATGCCCACACCATGGAATTCCTAAGAATCAGCTGATAGAAATATTCTACAGGGGTGTGGAGGATGATGTTAAGATGTTCCTTGACTCCTCGTCTGGAGGGAACTTCATGCGGCAAAGTTACGACAGCGCATGGAGAGTAGTCACCCTGGGAGCAGAAAATCAAGCCAACTGGGGCAGATCTGTTGGTAAAGGAGTCTTAAAGGTAGCTATGGCTGACGCTATCCCAGAATACAAATCTATAGCTGAAACTTTGAAAGTCTTAGTTGCGAAGCAAGATCACATAGAATCATCCCTTGCTGCGATTGGAAGAGGACATTCTCCAACTAGGCAACCAGAACAAGTCAAGACCACTTCTTTGTTTTGTGAAGCGTGCAAAGGCACTGACCATTCCACACTATCATGCAATGTTCTCTATGATGTTGTTTTAAGCAATGCCTGTGGACAAGGAGATAATTGCCAGATGGAAAATCTTAATGCTATTAACACCAACCCTGGGCAGAACTATTACAATCTGAATCAAAATAGGAATCACCCAGGCTTCCAATACGGAAATCCTTCAGGAGCTATGAACTCGCATCAATTTGTTCTGAATAATCAACCAAGAGGCCCATCTGGGTATCAGTTTAACCAGCAACAAAACTTTGGGAATCAAGGAAACTTCAAGGGAAACTTTCAGAACAGAAACTATAATAATTATCAGAATAACTCTCAGTATCAAAGCTTGAACCAACAACAGGGTCAAACAGGATCCATCCCTTCTGATGACAAGCTATCTACCATTGAAAAGTTATTGCAAACACAACAAACGATGATAGCCAATCAACAGGCCCAGCAGAAGGCTATTGAAACTCAACTAGCTCAACTTGCTGCTAGTATTAAGCCACAAGCTGGAGTCTTCGACGGACAACCTGAGAACAATCCGAAACATCTGGAGCAGCTGAAGGTTATCGCTACAAGATCAGGGAAAAGTTATTTGGATCCCCCAACAAGGACAACTGTGGTTATTTCTGACGAGAGTGAACCTATGACAGACCAAAACTTTACAACACCGGAATTGCAATCAAAGGAAAGCAAGACTGATAAGGGAAGTTCTGAAAACGTTGTCGATGAAGAAGTAGAGACACCTGAACCAGATATTCCTGTATATAAGCCTCGTGTTCCTTTCCCATCCCGACTGAGGGAAACCAAGCTTGACACTAGATTCATCAGATTTAAAGAGGCTATGAAGAAACTCCATGTTGATATACCATTCCTAGATGCTCTTAATGAAATACCAGCCTGGACCAAGTATCTAAAGTCGCTCCTCACCAAGAAGTACATCACTGAAGAATATGAAACTGTAAAATTGGCTGCTACCACATCAGATATCATACTAAGCAAGATGCCAAAGAAATAAAAAGATCCAGGATCCTTCGGAATCTCATGTCACATTGGTGATTCATCATGCAAGAAAGGATTGGCAGATCTTGGCGCAAGTATTTCTATTATGCCGTTGAGTCTATGCAAGAGATTAGGGTTCGAAGAATTGCTTCCGACTGCTATGACAATTCAACTTGCGGACAATTCAGTAAAAAGACCGTTAGGTATTCTCGAAGACATCCCGGTCAAGGTAGGCAAGGACGCATATGTCCCATGTGATTTTGTCATCATGGACATAAAAGAAGACACCAAATACCCTCTCATCTTCGGCCGCCCTTTCCTCGCCACTGCTAGAGCCCTTATCGATGTTGAAGCTGGAACATTACTGCTCAGGTTAGGTAAAGAAACTCTAGAATTCAAAGTTTTTGAAAGCATGAGAAGACCAAGTATACAGGAGGAAGTCTATCTGATAGATTGTGTTGAGCAGATGTCATGACTTACTCAAGAATATCACGAGTCATACGATCCCTTGGAAACTTCTCTATACGACCTTTTTAATGATGAACCTATTGACCAACAAGATAAGGACTGCACCAAACCTCCCGACTCTGCTAAAAGAAATCCTGAAGCTACCTATGAAGAATTAAAGGCTACCGAAACCCCAGAAGAAATCAGTGAAAAACCAGAACCTCCTGAAATGAAGCCCCTACCTGAAGGGCTGAAGTATATGTTTTTAGACGATCTCAAAATTTGTCCTGTCATTATAAACTCTGGTTTGACGACCCAACAAGAAGAGCAACTTCTGGAGGTATTAAAGGATAGAAAGAAAGCCATAGGCTACAAAATGAGTGACCTCACAGGAGTCAGCCAAGCGTTGTGCATGCACAGAATCCCCATGATGGAAGACCATAAGCCGACCATTGAGCATCAACGAAAGTTGAACCCGAATATGAAGGAAGTGGTCCACCGCGAGATCATCAAACTTCTTATAGCTGGAATAATATACCCAATATCGGACTCACAATGGGTGAGCCCAGTTCATGTTGTACCCAAGAAAGGAGGTACTACCGTTATAAGAAATGAAAACAATGAGCTCATCCCCACCCGAACAGTCACTGGGTGGCGGATGTGTATTGATTATAGAAAATTAAACAAGGCCACTCGAAAGGATCATTTTCCTATGCCCTTTCTCTACCAAGTCTTAGAAAGATTGGCCCATCAAGAATATTTCTGTTACTTGGATGGTTACTCTGGATTCTATCAAATTCCCATACATCCAGATGATCAAGAAAAAACAACTTTCACATGTCCCTTTGGGACATATGCTTTTAAAAGGATGCCTTTCGGTCTGTGTAATGCCCCTGCAACTTTTCAACATTGCATGACTGCCATTTTTGCAGGGCTTACTAAAACAATTATGGAGGTCTTCATGGATGATTTTTCTGTATATGGGGACTCCTTCGATTCCTGTCTTAAGCATCTCTCCATGGTCCTCAAACGTTGTGAAGAAGCACATCTGGTGCTAAATTGGGAGAAATGCCACTTTGTGGTAAAGGAAGGCATTGTTTTGGGCCACAAGGTTAGCAACAAAGGAATTGAAGTTGATAAATCCAAGGTAGAAGTCATCTCTAAACTGGATGTCCCTACAAATGTAAAAGAAGTTCGCGCATTCCTTGGTCACGCTGGATTCTATAGAAGGTTTATACGTGACTTTTCCAAGATAACGAAGCCGATGACTAATCTACTTTTAAAGGATGCTGATTTCGATTTCAATGAAGAATGCGTCAAAAGTTTTGATATGCTGAAGAAAGCCCTTACAACTACTCCCATCATTAGAGCTCCCGATTGGGACCACCCCTTTGAAATTATGTGTGATGCCAGTGATTACACGGTGGGTGCTGTCTTAGGACAATGCATAGAGACGAAACATTATGTGATCTATTATGCATCAAAGACCCTCGACGAAGCTCAAAAGAACTATGCTACTACTGAAAAGGATCTTTTAGCAGTCATTTATGCTTTTGACAAATTCAGATCCTACCTTACTGGTTCGAAGGTAATCGTTTACACTGATCATGCTGCTATCCGTTATCTTATGACAAAGAAGGATGCTAAGCCAAGGCTGATCAGATGGATACTCCTTCTATAAGAATTTGACCTAGAAATAAGAGATAAAAAAGGGACGGAGAATGTCGTGGCAGATCACCTGAGTCGCATCCACACTCTGGATGCTGAAGGGATTCCGATAAATGACTCTCTACCAGATGATCAGCTTATGAGAGTCTCAAGATTCGAACCATTGTATTCAGACTTAGTAAACTACCTTGCCGCCGGAGTCATCCATCCTCAATACACCGGGAACGCTCTGAAGAAATTTATGCATGATGTGAAGCATTACTATTGGGATGAACCATATCTTTTCAAACTCTGTGCAGATGGACTATATAGACGTTGTGTCGCCGAAGAAGAAGCCCATTCTATTTTGGAACAATGCCACTCAGGACCCGTGGGTGGGGATATGAGCTCTAAAAAGACTGCCTTCAAAGTTTTGCAATGTGGATTTTTCTGGGCAACTTTATCCAAGGACTGTTATGATTTTGTCATATCATGTGATAAGTGTCAAAGAGCTGGCAATATAACCAAGAGAGACAAAATGCCACTGAATCTATGGCAAGAAGTTGAGATATTTGACGTTTGGGGAGTGGACTATATGGGGCCATTCCCATCTTCTAATGTATTCTCTTACATCCTAGTGGCGGTAGACTACGTCTCCAAATGGGTTGAAGCCATACCAACCATCACTAGCGATTCCAAACCAGTCATCAAGCTATTCAACGATGTCATCTTCCCACGGTTTGGAGTACCGCGAATTGTGATATCTGACGGCGGCTCCCACTTTATTGAAAGAAGCTTCGAAGCTTTACTGAGAAAATATGGTGTCTCACACAAGGTAGCTTCACCTTACCATCCACAAACTAGTGGACAGGTAGAGGTCTCTAACCGACAACTAAAAACTATCCTTGAGAAAACCGTTGGACGTAATCGAAAAGACTGGTCGAACAAAATCAACAACGCCTTATGGGCTTATCGCACTGCTTATAAAACTCCCCTTGGGACTACTCCTTTTCGATTGATATATGGAAAAGCTTGCCACCTGCCAGTCGAACTAGAACACAAGGCATGGTGGGCAATTAAACAATTGAATTTTGATATGAAAGAAGCAGGGCAAGCCAGGATTCTGCAACTCAACGAGTTGGATGAACTTAGAATGACAGCTTATGAGAATGCACAAATCTACAAAGAATGTACAAAACTCTGGCACGATGGACATCTGAAAAGAAAAGACATACAAGTGGGAGATAAAGTTCTGGTTTTCAACTCAAGATTACGGATATTCCCAGGAAAACTCCGTTCCCGCTGGTCCGGACCCTTCATCGTCAAAAACATCTCACCACACGGTGTCTTCTCTCTATGGAGTGAAGCGACAGGGGAATTCATAACAAATGGCCACCGATTGAAGAGATATTTTACCTCGACTGACATTGGCGCTGATACAACGATAGAACTGGCAAATCCAAAAGACCCACCATGATGCTAAAAGACTCTGTCGAGCCAACGACATAAAACAAAGGCGCTTTTCGGGAGGCAACCTGACCAATAAATCTGTTTTACTTCTCCTTTTCAAAATTATGTTTCTTACCTCAGTTAAAATTTCCTTAAATAAAATTTGCCTTACAAGATAGTTCTTTTTCAGGATACGAGATCGGAGTGGCGCTGATCATAATGAAATCATTCTTGGCAGTCATACCTGGTGTCTCCTTTCCCCTCCATCTTGAATTTAGGGTTTGCTCGAGGACGAGCAAATCTCTAAGTTCGGGGTGGAGGGTGGGTGGTACGTATTCCACTTCCACATACACACCCTCTTTTCATACTCAATATGTCTCTATCATAAAATTTTTCAAAATTTTGAACAGATACCTGATGAAATTTTGATGTAATTAACTTTTTGCTATGCATCTTCCATCATAACATCCTCCTTATCCGAAGTGAATCCTCAATAGGACTGACTTTTGAAACTTGCCTCTTGCCTGAAACCATCCTGTGAAGCTTATGATTCCTAACATCATAATACTTTTTACAAAATGATAAGTATCCATCAAACTGATAGGGATCAAACACGTCGTGCTTCCTAACTGACTAGTGGAACAATGGCTCGGAAACCTCACCGGATCCACATCAAGTCATTATTTGAGCAGAGTATGATGAAGAGAATAACCCAGTGTTGAATTGTAAATCAAGTTGCATTCCGATCTGAACTCTTTTCTACACTTCTTCTATCATCTTCGTATCCCTCCATCCATCAATACCACCAAAATAGCCAAACTTGTGCCAAACCCTAAGTTCGGGGTGGCACGCCACTTTCCCCGTATCCGCTTCTTCCATACCCCTTCCAATAAATAGGGACGTACCACCAAAAATGCAATCTCGAGTCGAATAGAGGAGAGATCTGCAACAAAAAGATGCCAAAGTGCACATAAAAAGAAAATGCAATCTCGAGTCGAATAGAGGAGAGATCTGCAATAAAAGATGCCATAGTGCACACAACAAAATATGCAATAAATGAAATTGCAAAACAAATAAAAATCTCGAGTCGAATAGAGGAGAGATTTTCTTCTTCTTTCCATACCACCTTTCACTCCTTTTTCTACCTAAGGGCACAATACATGCCCTACCATCCTCAACAACACCAGTGTCAGATCAAATGCATACTTGTTGATTCTGCGGGTATCTCAGAACTCCTACGACACTCTTTGACATGCTTGGTGTTGGAAAAGGCGGGGAGGAAGCGTTATTGGGAAACAAACTCAAGAACGAAGCTATGGAAAGACGTGGTTTGTGGTCCCAGGAAGTTATGGTACTCATTCATACTGAGCAGAAAGAAAACATTTGTGATGTGAAGATGAAGAAATCACACGGATCGAAAGTATTTCATTAGGCAACAGTTTCAAACTTTATGTTACTCGAGGACGAGCAACGATTTAAGTTCGGGGTGTTTTGATGAGTGCATACTCATCATGAAATTCAATTTTCTTTTCGGAACAATTTCATCCCTTTTTCCACAGCTTTTTACCCTAATATGAATCATAATGCACAATACTTCTTAATTGATTCAATAATCAGGATTTTAACTAAATATCTTTCATTTAATGCAGGAAAATCAAGCAACTCGATGCAAACGGTCTCAAGACCGTTTGGGTCCACACGATCCCAAGACCGTTTGGCGGAATACACGAAGAACGAATGAAGAAACCGATTGCCAAAGAAACCCATGCGGTCCCAAGACCGTTTGGTCCCAAGCGGTCCCAAGACCGTTTGGTCCCATGCGGTCCCAAGACCGTTTGGTCCCATGCGGTCCCAAGACCGTTTGGTCCCAAGAGGTCCCAAGACCGTTTGGTCCCATGCGGTCCCAAGACCGTTTGGTCCCATGCGGTCCCAAGACCGTTTGGTTCCGCGCGGTCCCAAGACCGTTCGATGCAAGCGCAAGGATCGATTGAAGAACTAAAGCTGCGCGACCACGCCAAGACAAAGAGCGATCAAAGCAAGACCGTTTGACGCCGAAACGGTCTCCAAACCGTTCGGTGCCCAAGCGGTCCCAAGACCGTTTGGCGTCCAAACGGTCTTCAGACCGTTTGGCCTCCAAACAGTCTTCAGACCGTTTGGGGTCAGATCTGAAACTATAAATAGACCCCCAGGGTCCCCATTTGAAGTATCGGTTCCGGACGCCGAAAGGCTGCCAGAGCACCACACCGATCAAGTTCCACTCCATCTACCACTGGTGTTGCGGCCAAGGAGGCCAAGAAGAGGAAGAAGACGGAGCAAGGAGCGCATCTTCTTCACCGGGCTGCGTCCACCCTCTGCACCGAGCTCATGGTGGATCTATCTTTCTCTCCTATCCTTCTTGTATCTCGCATCATGAGCGAGTAGTCCACTTTCGCTGGGGTGCGGGGACTAGCCCCGCTGCCCATGCAAACCATGTTCTTTTGTTAAACTTTCCATGGCAATGTACATAACTCTTCATTTTGTCGTTTATCGTTAAGCTTGTAGGTTGGTTATGTGCGTGTTTTCATCTTTGTGCTCCCTATGTTGCGAGAACTTCAATGCATGGGTATGAATGTCGTTTAGCATGTTAGACTCCTTGACGAGAACTTCCGATGGGATTCCTTGAGGTCGTAAGTGCATGATCCGCGAGGGGACGAGCCATCTAGCCTTCGGTGACGCTTCTGTGCGCCTGACGCCCGTATGGGGGGTTCACAACCTTAGTTGGATTTTGTATCTTCGTGCTTTTCGTCGGTGTTTACACGTACTATAGTCGCTTATTCGCTTAACGGTTAACGCGGTTGACTCCTTGACGAGAACTTTCGATGGGATTCCTTGAGGTTGTAAGTGTGTGATCCGCGAGGGGACGAGCCATCTAGCCTTCGGTGACGCTTCTGTGCGCCTGACGCCCATATGGGGGGTTCACAGCCTTAGTTGGATGTTGTATCTTCAGAGCCGTAAGACATGTGATCCGGATGGCGATGAGACATCGGCTGCCTATGGTGATGCTTACGCGGATCTGACGCCCGTATGGGGGGTTCTGCAGCAGCTCTACTTGGAGTGTTATTTCGTGCCTGGATTGTTCGTAAGAGAGTATGTTTGTGTGTGTAGCGGTGGTCAAACCCGGTACCATCCCAGCGATTCCATATCATTGATCTAAACCCATATTTTATTCCGCATTTACTTTCTTGCAATTAGTTTAATCAAACCCAAATCAACCTATAGTTCTAAATATTAGTTTTACTTGAGCTAGATCTAGCTGACAAAGGTTCTTAAAAACGTTGTCCTTTGGGTTCGATCCTCAACTATACTGCGATAAGATCCGTCCGCTTGCGGGTGGTATTGTTGCACTTGGTTTTAGTAAAAGCTCGGGGATACAAACCCCGAGTGAATTTGTTAGTGCATTCAAAAAGCCACATCAAGTAGCCTTAGGGGCATTAATGTGAGGTAGCTTTCATGCAGACCATTGCATCCCCAAGATATATTGTTGTAAGGGATACATATTTAAAATCAAGGTTCCTTCCTATAGTTCTAGAAACACCAACTAAAATATTAAGGGTCCAAGGTACTCCTGGACTGTCATTCTTCAACTATATAGGAGTTTATAAGAATGAAAGAGGGTAGAGAATGGATCCAAGCTCCTGGGCTTAGAAGATAACTAGGGAATTGTCCATCATTTGTGAGCCTTCATCCAAAATTCTCTTTCTTTGCTTCAATGAAAGCAACTTCATGATAAACCCTTCCTTCTTCTCAGTGATAATCTCAAACTTGCCAATTGGTCTTCAATGTCTTTGAACCCAACCAGAAAGTTGGCCTTGAAATGACTTTCTCCAAATGAAGCGGATCAATAGGTGATCCTTCAATAAGGACAACAACCACCTTCATGACTTAAAATGAAACCATACTTGATTTTGTTTCATTTCAATGGGAACCTGATTATTGCAGCATCAACAACCTCCCGACCTAGCCAACTCTTCTTGAGCCAATCTTCCAATGGGAGAGACAAAGGAGTGTCTCTACTAACTATAGGAGGGGGAAATGAAGGGATTCAAAGAAGAAACAAATTCTCAACTCCCTCCTAATCTATTGGGAAAAAATCACCTCTAAAAATTCAGGCTTTGGTCGACATCTTGCAATCTCTCCTCTCCATTGGCCACACCTGAACCTGATGGAGGAATTGTCTAGGACGACACAATAGTTGTGTTGCTACCAACTCGTCATTGTCCCCTAAGGTCCCGCCATGACCACACCCATTTCCCTAGTTCTTATCACTCAAAATAGTAGACTCTACTTTATCCTCTTCAGAGAAATGTAGAAGGGAAGTTGAGGATGAAAAAGGAACTGTGCTCATTAACTTCCTCTGACCTTGCTGTGACAACCTTTCAAACAAAGAGAGATTACTCAAACCCTAAACATGATTATCTTCTAATAAAAAACATCATTAAAGAGAGGGTTAATTAAAATAGATTAAATTTTCACAAATTTTCTTAACAACATTACCATAAAAACCCAACATCATAGATTATTTCATAAATCATACCTAAAATCTCATACACTGACTTTGTGGCGTCAACCACGTCATATACACAAGAGATAACATCCGCATGTACAACATCAGAATAATAGGAAAGCTCGAGCCGATAAAAATGCTATATTAAAAAATTTCCCACCCGGACTTGAGAGTATAGAAATGAATATAGGACATTCTAGACATCTAAACAACTATCCATCTATGACCTGTCACATCATCTCCTCCTCATTGCCACAGGTCCGCTACTGCTACTCACAATCACCTAAAAAGATTGTGGTGACCCACAAGTGAGACCCATGTCCTAGTAAGAGATATAACTCCCAACAACACTTATTGATTACGATAGGTTATGTTATTAAATCGGTCCAGTAGATTAATCATATTAAGCATATAGTCAGATTAAGCAACAAAATGGAAGTATCAATCATAAGAGCTTTATTAAGTGTAATTCTAATTAGAGTCTTAGAAACTAGCATTATTCTCAATTACTAGAGGTAGATATTACCATGAGCAAAACCATCATCATGAGTCTAATTAGCATCATAAATTTCGATGACAACATGAGAATATTTGAACAGTAGGAACATGCCTAATAATATAGCATGTCTACAGTAATAAACAAAACTAACAATATGAGCATGTCTAAGTGCATACCATATCTAACAACATAGGCACCTTTAATAGCATAAATCTTTATAATATAATATGTCCAACATGATAAACATATCTACATCTTGAGTAGATGTAACAATCAAAGTTTAATTATCAACATGAGCATGATTGGCAGTATGAGCATATCCAACTACATAGGCATGATTAACATCATAAGCATGGCTAGCAGTATAACCATGTCTAATAGTGTCCGCATGTCTAATGGCATAGTACTACTAAAAACATAAGTATCTCTAATAATATAAGCATCTCTAACAATATAAGCATATTTAACAATATAAGCATACATAACGATATAACATGTAAGCATATCTACTTCATAAATTTATCTAACAACATAAACATATCTACATTCTTTTAGAGTAGTTTACATCATCTATTATATGAAGGAGAAAACATGTGTTATCATCCAATGTGAAGCATTTTATATAATCCTAATCAAATATGCCACACGACTAATTACGTATTTTATTAATGCCCTAAGGAGATGAGGTATCCACTCATACTCCTAGTGACCATTGCTAAGTTGAAATTAGTGCCATACAAGATCTAGGAGGAGCCGGACTCCCATGCTCTCATATTCCTTTGGTCAGTACGGGTCTGTGCAGTGACACATAAGGTCAAGATGCAAAAAAACCTAGTCCGCCCTTGGTATATAGGTCATGACACTAGTGAAAACTGAGTTACAACTCATAGTCGCACTCCATCCAGGATATGGCCCGCAACCAATCTTGTGAAATATCATAAATATATACTAAATCACGTCACTGAGCTAAGGCCTGTATCCACACTCCTTCTAGAGTATGTCCTACAACCAATCATGTGAATGCATATACTCAAAAACATATGACTCCAAGCTTCCAGTAAGGGAAAACGCATTTCATCATCCAACAAGTTTTGATGCTAAAGATGGATCTATGACACAAGGAAACGACATGATTAAGGTTTCACTTTGATTAGTTAAATAGGTTTAGGGAATTAAGGCTGAATCAAACAAGTGGACATACAAATCCTAATTCATTTTTAGAAGGCATGTGACATGTAATAACTCCAGCAAATATAAAATATATAGTACATATTCCTTATAAGAACACCACATGATACTATTTCACAACCATTCATGACTTTACTCATCATCACACCAACACATGATATATAATCCTTATCACATTATCCCAGTGTACCAACACTTACACATCATGAAGAGGATCAAACCTCCATTCGGATTTATTCATGCCCAGAGGTCATTAAGACCATCACATTAACTCCTGCACGAAGATCGTTATCTTTCCATGCCTCATCAAGGCTCAACTACCATCACATATATGTAACATATAATGTTTGGCTTAACATTGCACATACAAGAAAATCAGAGTTACAACAATATAGAGAGAAAAATTACTCTAGCATTCTATTAAATGCACAAGAAAACTAAGCAACATCTTTGTGTTCTTGAATTAGGATTAAGGTTCAACAACTTAACCAAATTAGGATTTCCAAAATAGCATTTGTATGTAATGCCTAGTTCTTATTATCTCCATCAAATTTTAGAAATAATGGCATTCCTTTATTATAAAAATATGCAAGGGAACTAGGTATAATTATCCAACATCATTTAATTTTACGAGGGTTAGAGTTAACAACGCAAGTTAGCTTAACATTGTGAATTAGCACTCTACAACAATGTTAGGTTTATATTTATTTGAGGGCAAAGGTAAAACTGTCAACTCTTGGGGCTCAAAACCATAAATCCTAACTCATAAAATCCCCAACATCAAGTGCAATAAACAAAAGCTATCAAATTATAGATCAAACATCATACCATAGGATTTAAAGCGATTAAAACCATTGCATCGTATATATGAATGACCATCATTGTGTCATAGTTGCATAAAACATAACCATCAGATGCAAAACATGTAAAACCTTGAGACATTTATCTAGGAAAACCATCAAGATATGACTTAGAAAAATCATGTATCACCATCGCGTGTAAGCCCTAACCTCACCATTGATTTCATGACCAAGGAAACCCCTCAAATTAGATATTAGTAAAATCATCATTTATCTTAGCCAAGCAAACTATCGATTGAGCAACTAAATGAAACCATCAATCTAATACTTAAGATAAAATAGTCCAAGACCTATTAGGATGAGAATAAATTGTGAACCTCAAGAGTATCATCGACCGAACACTTGGAGAAATCGGAAAACCAACAATTAGAAAAGTTGTCGACTGTGAATCTAGTGAGACCATCAAATTAGCCATTATGAGAGCATAAAAACCGCCAGTTGTGAGAGAAAAAAAAGTCATCATTTTCAAGCACCGAAGAATATCCAAAACATCAAATATGTATCCTTCATTAGTTGGCGCATGAAGCCCAACCATTGAGTTATGGAAACAATACAAAATTAGCTCAAAGAATTTAGAGAAAAACCATCATTTGAGAGAGAAACAAAACCATTGACTTACACCACATAGGATACCATCATGAAATTTTTTTCTCAAACATAAGAAAGTCCAAGATAGAAGATAAATCCAAACCATTAATTTGCACAAAATTGTCGAACCATATACCATCAAAACCAACTATCGAAGTGCAACACAAGGAGGAAAAATATGCTCAAAACCCTAGGAAAACTAACGTTCATGGGGCTTAAGATAACCATAGATCATTTAGTGATGAAAACCATATAACTATAATTTCTTGAGATAACTAAAGTCATAAAATTAGTAATTAAATTACCAAAATCGTCCCTTCCTATAGGTCAACCCATCCGGTACCCAAAAGTAGAAAAACATTTTCAAAGCACCAATTAACTAAATTATAGCTAGTTTCAACCATTGAAACACCATAGATTATTATGATTAAGGAAGCCATCAACCAAACAGAGATAATAATATTATGACCATGGTTCTTAGGCATCTAATAAGGTCATAAAAAATAGTAGCAACTCACCACCATAGTTTTATACAAAAGACTAGTCATCAGATCATGAGGCAAGGTAGAAATCAGCTCAATTAAGTCAAGGATAGCAATCAATTTCCACCATAACAACCCCATCAATTCGTAGACAAGCAAGGTATAATCTCATATCCCAAGACATTGAACATGCACAAGATTAAGTAGAGAAACCATAGAGTTATCTACTCAAGAATAATTATATATATACAATTTAGCTAAGGATTTGAATTTGCTACTCATTACTTGGTCTTAGAGAAAGATTTAGCATGGCAAGTTGAATGGTAAGCAATAAACGTGGAGCAAGTTACATAACTTGCATCTAAAATGAAGTTGCATCTCCAAATAGAAATAAACTCAAGGAAGAAGGAAGAAATTCCTAGCTTTGAGCTTCTCCATTCGTCCAAACTAGTTACATCTCCAAGAACGAGAAACCATAGATCAAAGGAGAAAGAAGAAAAGTGTCTTTCATGTTTCTAGAACAAACCCAACCAAGGGAACCGGGGATCCATACAAGAATAAGAGAAAGAAGGGTAGTATCAAAAAGGAAACGAAGCTAAGAGAGAACAACTTACTTGCTTGAGTCAAAAACAACTAACGAAGCTTTGAAATCTTGAAAGAAGACTAAATCTGAATTCCATGATCATATGCATGTAGATGACCCCAAGATCCTACTATCTTGAGATTATTTTCCTTCTTCAAGAGTGAGGGATGAGCTCCAGAATTATGCGAAGAAGAGAGGGTATTCTAAGAGTGTAAGAAATTGTTTTGTAAACAAGAAGGAAAGTACAAAAGCTAAAAGGGATAGAGAAGAAAGAGGCATGGTGTCTAGCAAAACATGCCAAGTGTTCAAGGTCAAGAACATGCATCCCATGCAACCCACTGAAACTTGTCTCCCAAAATAGATATTGGGCCCCACTCACAAGAAAGCCCTAGTTCATGCACTCAAGGTTGCCAATCTATGAGAGGGAAAATCCTAAGTAGATGTCATGCATAAAACCAAGGTGCAAGTAGGTGCCCAATGTCACAAATATCTCCAAAATAATATAAAAACAAGTGAGGAACAACAAGAACATGACAAATCGCAAGAAAAGCATCAGATGTGGGTGAATTGCATAAAAGTCCAAAATGTGCACAAAATTGCATAACTTGCTCAAACAGTGTCCAAACTAGACCAAACTTGAAACATAGCTTAATTAATTAATATCAAAGCATAGGGAAAAGTTTAATTAAACATATTAAGCCTCAAATTAGGTAAATTAAGCATTATTAGGGTTTGGCTAGGTCAGGGATCATACAACCATAAACCCCTAACAGGGATTTCGCCCCTGAAATCTAGAGAAAACAAGGATACTTACTTCCCATGCATCGCGTCTTCTAACTATCCCAAGGTTTTGTCATCTCATGGTGATGTCACAACAAATATGCTAAAGCTATGATATTCCTCCTTAACCTATTGGTTATGGGCCCACTACACTTCTGTTGTGCCACTCTGATATGATGTCCTGCACCATGATGTCACCTATCTATACAACTTGTCCCACTTTTACTAGCTATATTATCATAGAATCATTCTTCTTATTCTTTAAGAAAAGTCATTGGAGCACTTCATGATCGAACACTCTCTAGGGAAAGAAACATGAGAAACAAATATGAACATCTCCAACTCACGTACCACTGATGTACCCTGAAACTAGAACTCACAACCTTGGTATCCACTACATATGTCAAGAAAACCTCACATCCTAATCTTTTGAGCTTGTATACCATCATAACCAACACCCAACATGTTGGAAGGATCTTCATAATTTCTCCGAAAACTAAAAAGGTCTCTTTAACACAAACAACACCATCCATAGAACTATAGTCTATAAAAACCACATGTGATAGCAAGATATCTATCACTAGAATTACATCAAATCCGTGCATACCAAGTGGCATTAGATCCACTTGAATGCAGCATCCCAAGAAGAAAGAGAACACAGGGAAAGGTTTACCTCTCACAACATAGTGATCCATCCCAAGAGTTTCTAACAGAGGGGTTATTGGTCCTACCATTTGCAACAAGTTACAACTTTTCATGTTTCAATCACTTTTCACTTGGATTCCCTTCTAGCTGCATAGGAATTATCATGATTATATTACCTCATTACTCTTTCATGTTAGTCATTTATCATACTTACGTGTATCTTCTCATTTATCATGTTTCTTATTCACTCTTTTAGGGGTTAGTTCATCACATTCCTCATTCTAATACGTTCAACATGCATCATTCCCTTTAATTTATTTTACATGTCATGATAACTTTACATTAACATCTTTTTGTACATAGGAGGGGGTTTGATATTAACTTAGTTTCCTCTTTTTCATCCATCTTTATCCACTTTTATTATATCATTTCACAATTATCATTGGAGTTCTTGAATTCTTACACGAATTTTGCACCTCAAGTTTTTACATTAACACAGATTCATCTTTCTTTTACTTTATTATTTTCTAGAATCATACTTTTAAGAACTCCTACTTATCATGTTTGCATTCATATATAAGCTTCAGGGTGTCATATCTATTTCTTTAATCATTAAACTTTCTAGATTTTAATGAGTTACAATATGATTTTCACATTTCCTTAGGTATGATTAAGATATGTTCACCATGATTTTGTAATTATTATGCTCCTTAAATTGTTTAAAACTGAATACTTGATCAGGGTAATTGAAAAGATAACAATCAAAGTGTTCCACACTTGGCTTTCCTTCAATATATGAATACATGGCCATGGCATCCATGTCCTAATTCAGGAAGTATGCATTATGTTCATGTTATTTTCATTACTTTGTTATCATCCTAATCCAATGTCCTAGTGTCCCTGTAGACTCAACGAACCTATAGCTCTGATACCACCATATGTGAAAACCCATCACACAAAGAGAGATTACTCAAAACCTAAACATGATTATCTGCTAAGAAAACACATCATTAAAAAGAGTTTTAATTAAAACCGATTAAATTTTCACAATTTTCTTAACAACATTTGCATAAAAGCCCTGCATCTCAGATTATTTCATAAATCATACCTAAAATATCTTACATTGACTATGTGGCCTCAGCCACCTCATATACACAAGAGATAACATCTACATGTACAACATCAGAATACTAGAAAAGCATGAGCTGATAAAACACTATATTCAAAACATTCCCGCCCAGACCTGAGAGTATAGGGACGACGGTAGGACATTCTAGACATAAACAACTATCAATCTATGATCCATCACATCAGCTGCTTCTCGTTACCACGGGTCTGCTACTGCTACTCACGATCACCTAAAAAGATTGTGGTGACCCATGAGTGAGACCAATGTCCTAGCAACAAATATAACTCACAACAACACTTATTGATTACGATAGGTTATGTTATTAAATGAGTTCAGTAGATTAATCATATTAAGCATATAGATAGATTAAGAAATAGAATGGAAGTATCAATCATAAGAACTTTATTCAGGGAAATTCTAATTTGTGTCTTAGAAACTAGCAATATTCTCAATTACCAGATATAGATATTACTATGAGCATAACCATCATCATGAGTCTAATTAGCATCATAAATATCGATGACAACCTGAGAATATTTGAATAGTAGGAACATGTTTAACAATATATCATGTTTACAGTTTTAAACAAAACTAACAATATGAGAATGTCTAAGCGTATACCATATCTAACAACACAAGCACCTCTAATAAAATAACATATATTTACAATCTAATATGTCCAAAAGGATAAGCACATCTACATATTGAGTAGAGCTAATAGGTGAAGCATAATTATCAACATGAGCATGATTAGTAGTATGAGCATATCCAACTACATAGGCATGATTAACATCATAAGCATGGCTAGCAGTATAACCATGTCTAATAGTGTCCGACATGTCTAATGGCATAGTACTACTAAAAACATAAGTATCTCTAATAATATAAGCATCTCTAACAATATAATCATATTTAACAATATAAGCATACATAACGATATAATATGTAAGCATATCTACTTCATAAATTTATCTAACAACATAAACATATCTACATTCTTTTAGAGTAGTTTACATCATCTATTATATGAAGGAGAAAACATGTGTTATCATCCAATGTGAAGAATTTTATATAATCCTAATCAAATATGCCACACGACTGATTACATATTTTATTAATGCCCTAAGGAGACGAGGTATCCACTCATACTCCAAGTGACCATTGCTAAGTTGAAATTAGTGCCATACAAGATCTAGGAGGAGCCGGACTCCCATGATCTCATATTCCTTTGGTCAGTACGGGTCTGTGCAGTGACACATAAGGTCAAGATGCAAAAAAACCTAGTCCTCCCTTGGTATATAGGTCATGACACTAGTGAAAACTGAGTTACAACCCACAGTCGCACTCCATCCAGGATATGGCCCGCAACCAATCCTGTGAAATATCATAAATATATACTGAATCACGTCACTGAGCTAAGGCCTGTATCCACACTCCTTCTAGAGTATGGCCTGCAACCAATCATGTGAATGCATATACTCAAAAACATATGACTCCAAGCTTCCAGTAAGGGAAAACTCATTTCATCATCCAACAAGTTCTGATGCTAAAGATGGATCTATGACACAAGGAAATGACATGATTAAGGTTTCACTTTGATTAGTTAAATAGATTTAGGGAGTTAAGGCTGAATCAAACAAGTGGACATACAAATCCTAATTCATTTTTAGCAGGCATGTGACATGTGACAACTCCAGCAAATATAAAATATATAGTACATATTCCTTATAAGAACACCACATGATACTATTTCACAACCATTCATGACTTTACTCATCATCACACCAACACATGATATATAATCCTTATCACATTATCCCAGTGTACCAACACTTACACATCATGAAGAGGATCAAACCTCCATTCGGATTTATTCATGCCCAGAGGTCATTAAGACCATCACATTAACTCCTGCACGAAGACCGTTATCTTTCCATGCCTCATCAAGGCTCAACTACCATCACATATAGACCATCACATTAACTCCTGCACGAAGACCGTTTTCTTTCCATGCCTCATCAAGGCTCAACTACCATCACATATATGTAACATATAATGTTTGGCTTAACATTGCACATACAAGAAAATCAGAGTTACAACAATATAGAGAGAAAAATTACTCTAGCATTCTATTAAATGCACAAGAAAACTAAGCAACATCTTTG
Organism: Alisma plantago-aquatica; assembly: GCA_963693085.1. Classification (NCBI taxonomy): domain Eukaryota; kingdom Viridiplantae; phylum Streptophyta; class Magnoliopsida; order Alismatales; family Alismataceae; genus Alisma; species Alisma plantago-aquatica. The sequence goes on from OY856409.1 coordinate 1,775,251,535, forward strand.
TGTTCTTGAATTAGGATTAAGGTTCAACAACTTAACCAAATTAGGATTTCCAAAATAGCATTTGTATGTAATGCCTAGTTCTTATTATCTCCATCAAATTTTAGAAATAATGGCATTCCTTTATTATAAAAATATGCAAGGGAACTAGGTATAATTATCCAACATCATTTAATTTTACGAGGGTTAGAGTTAACAACGGAAGTTAGCTTAACATTGTGAATTAGCACTCTACAACAATGTTAGGTTTATATTTATTTGAGGGAAAAGGTAAAACTGTCAACTCTTGGGGCTCAAAACCATAAATCCTAACTCATAAAATCCCCAACATCAAGTGCAATAAACAAAACCTATCAAATTATAGATCAAACATCATACCATAGGATTTAAAGCGATTAAAACCATTGCATCGTATATATGAATGACCATCATTGTGTCATAGTTGCATAAAACATAACCATCAGATGCAAAACATGTAAAACCTTGAGACATTTATCTAGGAAAACCATCAAGATATGACTTATAAAAATCATGTATCACCATCGCGTGTATGCCCTAACCTCACCATTAATTTCATGACCAAGGAAACCCCTCAAATTAGATATTAGTAAAATCATCATTTATCTTAGCCAAGCAAACTATCGATTGAGCAACTAAATGAAACCATCAATCTAATACTTAAGATAAAATAGTCCAAGACCTATTAGGATGAGAATAAATTGTGAACCTCAAGAGTTATCATCGACCGAACACTTGGAGAAATCGGAAAACCAACAATTAGAAAAGTTGTCGATTGTGAATCTAGTGAGACCATCAAATTATCCATTATGAGAGCATAAAAACCGCCAGTTGTGAGAGAAAACAAAGCCATCATTTTCAAGAACCGAAGAAGATCCAAAACATCAAATATGTATCCTTCATTAGTTGGCGCATGAAGCCCAACCATTGAGTTATGGAAACAATACAAAATTAGCTCAAAGAATTTAGAGAAAAACCATCATTTGAGAGAGAAACAAAACCATTGACTTACACCACATGGGATACCATCATGAAAGTTTTTTCTCAAACATAAGAAAGTCCAAGATAGAAGATAAATCCAAACCATTAATTTGCACAAAATGGTCGAACCATATACCATCAAAACCAACTATCGAAGTGCAACACAAGGAGGAAAAATCTGCTCAAAACCCTAGGAAAACTAACGTTCATGGGGCTTAAGATAACCATAGATCATTTAGTGATGAAAACCATATAACTATAATTTCATGAGATAACTAAAGTCATAAAATTAGTAATTAAATTACCAAAATCGTCCCTTCCTATAGGTCAACCCATCCGGTACCCAAAAGTAGAAAAACATTTTCAAAGCACCAATTAACTAAATTATAGCTAGTTTCAACCATTCAAACACCATAGATTATTATGATTAAGGAATCCATAAACCAAACAGAGATAATAATATTATGACCATGGTTCTTAGGAATCTAATAAGGTCATAAAAAATAGTAGCAACTCACCACCATAGTTTTATACAAAAGACTAGTCATCAGATCATGAGGCAAGGTAGAAATCAGCTCAATTAAGTCAAGGATAGCAATCAATTTCCACCATAACAACCCCATCAATTCGTAGACAAGCAAGGTATAATCTCATATCCCAAGAAATTGAACATGCACAAGATTAAGTAGAGAAACCATAGAGTTATCTACTCAAGAATAATTATATATATACAATTTAGCTAAGGATTTGAATCTGCTACTCATTACTTGGTCTTAGAGAAAGATTTAGCATGGCAAGTTTAATGGTAAGCAATAAACGTGGAGCAAGTTACATAACTTGCATCTAAAATGAAGTTGCAGCTCCAAATAGAAATAAACTCAAGGAAGAAGGAAGAAATTCCTAGCTTTGAGCTTCTCAATTCGTCCAAACTAGTTACATCTCCAAGAACGAGAAACCATAGATCAAAGGAGAAAGAAGAAAAGTGTCTTTCATGTTTCTAGAACAAACCCAACCAAGGGAACCGGGGATCCATACAAGAATAAGAGAAAGGAGGGTAGTATCAAAAAGGAAACGAAGCTAAGAGAGAACAACTTACTTGCTTGAGTCAAAAACAACTAACGAAGCTTTGAAATCTTGAAAGAAGACTAAATCTGAATTCCATGATCATATGCAAGTAGATGACCCCAAGATCCTACTATCTTGAGATTATTTTCCTTCTTCAAGAGTGAGGGATGAGCTCCAGAAGTAGGCGAAGAAGAGAGGGTATTCTAAGAGTGTAAGAAATCGTTTTGTAAACAAGAAGGAAAGTACAAAAGCTAAAAGGGATAGAGAAGAAAGAGGCAAGGTGTCTAGCAAAACATACCAAGTGTTCAAGGTCAAGAACATGAATCCCATGCAACCCACTGAAACTTGGCTCCCAAAATAGATATTGGGCACCACTCACAAGAAAGCCCTAGTTCATGCACTCAAGGTTGCCAATCTATGAGAGGGAAAATCCTAAGTAGATGTCATGCATAAAACCAAGGTGCAAGTAGGTGCCCAATGTCACAAATATCTCCAAAATAATATAAAAACAAGTGAGGAACAACAAGAACATGACAAATTGCAAGAAAAGCATCAGATGTGGGTGAATTGCATAAAAGTCCAAAATGTGCACAAAATTGCATAACTTGCTCAAACAGTGTCCAAACTAGACCAAACTTGAAACATAGCTTAATTAATTAATATCAAAGCATAGGGAAAAGTTTAATTAAACATATTAAGCCTCAAATTAGGTAAATTAATCATTATTAGGGTTTGGCTAGGTCAGGGATCATACAACCATAAACCCCTAACAGGGATTTCGCCCCTGAAATCTAAAGAAAACAAGGATAGTTACTTCCTATGCATCTCGTCTTCTAACTATCCCAAGGTTTTGTCATCTCATGGTGATGTCACAACAAATATGCTAAAGCTATGATATTCCTCCTTAACCTATTGGTTATGGGCCCACTACACTTCTGCTGTGCCACTCTGATCTGATGTCCTGCACCATGATATCACCTATCTATACAACTTGTCCCACTTTTGATAGATATATTATCATAGAATCATTCTTCTTATTCTTTAAGAAAAGTCATTGGAGCACTTCATGATCGAACACTCTCTAGGGAAAGAAACATGAGAAACTAATATGAACATCTCCAACTCACGTACCACTGATGTACCCTGAAACTAGAACTCATAACCTTGGTATCCACTACATATGTCAAGAAAACCTCACATCCTAATCTTTTGAGCTTGTCTACCATCATAACCAACACCCAACATGTTGGAAGGATCTTCATAATTTCTCCGAAAACTAAAAAGGTGTCTTTAACACAAACAACACCATCCATAGAACTATAGTCTAGAAAAACCACATGTGATAGCAAGATATCTATCACTAGAATTACATCAAATCCGTGCATACCAAGTGGCATGAGATCCACTTGAATGCAGCATCCCAAGAAGAAAGAGAACACAGGGAAAGGTTTACCTCTCACACCATAGTGATCCATCCCAAGAGTTTCTAACAGAGGGGTTATTGGTCCTACCATTTGCAACAAGTTACAACTTTTCATGTTTCAATCACTTTTCACTTGGATTCCCTTCCAGCTGCATAGGAATTATCATGATTATATTACCTCATTACTCTTTCATGTTAGTCATTTATCATACTTACGTGTATCTTCTCATTTATCATGTTTCTTATTCACTCTTTTAGGGGTTAGTTCATCACATTCCTCATTCTAATATGTTCAACATGCATCATTCCCTTTAATTTATTTTACATGTCATGATAACTTTACATTAACATCTTTTTGTACATAGGAGGGGGTTTGATATTAACTTAGTTTCCTCTTTTTCATCCATCTTTATCCACTTTTATTATATCATTTCACAATTATCATTGGAGTTCTTGAATTCTTACACGAATTTTGCACCTCAAGTTTTTACATTAACACAGATTCATCTTTCTTTTACTTTATTATTTTCTAGAATCATACTTTTAAGAACTCCTACTTATCATGTTTGCATTCGTATATAAGCTTCAGGGTGTCATATCTATTTCTTTAATCATTAAACTTTCTAGATTTTAATGAGTTACAATATGATTTTCACATTTCCTTAGGTATGATTAAGATATGTTCACCATGATTTTGTAATTATTATGCTCCTTAAATTGTTTCAAACTGAATACTTGATCAAGGTAATTGAAAAGATAACAATCAAAGAGTTCCACACTTGGCTTTCCTTCAATATGTGAATACATGGCCATGGCATCCATGTCCTAATTCAGGAAGTATGCATTATGTTCATGTTATTTTCATTACTTTGTTATCATCCTAATCCAATGTCCTAGTGTCCCTGTAGACTCAACGAACCTATAGCTCTGATACCACCATATGTGAAAACCCATCACACAAAGAGAGATTACTCAAAACCTAAACATGATTATCTGCTAATAAAACACATCATTAAAAAGAGTTTTAATTAAAACCGATTAAATTTTCACAATTTTCTTAACAACATTTGCATAAAAGCCCTGCATCTTAGATTATTTCATAAATCATACCTAAAATATCTTACATTGACTATGTGGCCTCAGCCACCTCATATACACAAGAGATAACATCTACATGTACAACATCAGAATACTAGAAAAGCACGAGCTGATAAAACACTATATTCAAAACATTCCCGCCCAGACCTGAGAGTATAGGGACGACGGTAGGACATTCTAGACATAAAAAACTATCAATCTATGATCCATCACATCAGCTCCTTCTCGTTACCATAGGTCTGCTACTGCTACTCACGATCACCTAAAAAGATTGTGGTGACCCACGAGTGAGACCCATGTCCTAGCAACAAATATAACTCACAACAACACTTATTGATTACAATAGTTATGCTATTAAATGGGTTCAGTAGATTAATCATATTAAGCATATAGATAGATTAAGAAATAGAATGGAAGTATCAATCATAAGAACTTTATTCAGGGCAATTCTAATTCAAGTCTTAGAAACTAGCAATATTCTCAATTACCAGATATAGATATTACTATGAGCATAACCATCATCATGAGTCTAATTAGCATCATAAATATCGATGACAACCTGAGCATATTTGAATAGTAGGAACATGTTTAACAATATATCATGTTTACAGTTTTAAAAAAAACTAACAATATGAGAATGTCTAAGTGTATACCATATCTAACAACACAAGCACCTCTAATAAAATAACATATATTTACACTCTAATATGTCCAAAAGGATAAGCACATCTACATATTGAGTAGAGCTAATAGGTGAAGGATAATTATCAACATGAGCATGATTAGTAGTATGAGCATATCCAACTACATAGGCATGATTAACATCATAAGAATGGCTAGCAGTATAATCATGTCTAATAGTGTAAGGCATGTCTAATGGCATAGAACTACTAATAACATAAGTATCTCTGACAATATAAGCATTTCTAACAATATAATCATTTCTAACAATAAAACATCTCTAACAATATAAGCTTATCTAACAATATAAGCATATCTATCAATATAACATGTAAGCATACCTATTTCATAAATTTATCTGACAACATAAACATGTCTACATTCTTTCAGAGCACTTTACATCATCTATTATATGAAGGAACAAACATGGTTTATCATCCAATGTGAATCGTTGTATATAATCCTAATCAAATATGCTACTTGACTGATTACATATTTTATTAATGTCTTGAGGAGATGAGGTATACCACTCACACTCCAACTGACCACTTCTAAGTCAAAATCACTTATTGTTATAATAAAGGAATGACATAATTTCTTAGATTTTATGGCAATAATAAGAACTAGGGATTACATAAAATGCTATTTTGAAAATCCTAATTTGGTTAAGTTGTTGTACCTTAATCCTAATTCAAGAAAACAAATATGTGCTTAGTTTTCTTATGCATTTAATAGAATGATGGAGTAATCTCTCTCTCTATACTATTGTAACTCTAATTTTCTGTTATGTGCAATGTTAAGCCATAGGTTATATGTTACATGTATGTGATGGTAGTTGAGCCTTTGTACTAGGATTAAAGTTAATAACACAATTTAGCTTAACATTAAAAATCAACACTTCAAAAAAATCTTAGGTATATAATCATTTAAGGGAAAAGGTAAGAATACCAACTCATGGGGCTCAAAACCATTAATCAAATCCCCAACATCATGTGCAATAACCACAACCTATCCAATTATAGACCAAACATTGGACCATTGGATTTAAGGTGATTAAAACCATTGCATAGTATATATGAATGACCACCATTGAATCACAGTTGCATAAAACATAACCATTGATGCAAAACATATAAAACCTTCAGACATTCATCTAGGAAAACCATCAAGATATGAATTAGAAAATTCATGTATCACCATCGGGTGTAAGCCCTAAACTCACCATCGGTTTCATGAGCAAGGAAACCCCTCAAATTAGATATTCGTGAAATCATCATTTATCTGAACCAAGCAAACTGTCAATCGAGCAACTAAGTGAAACCATCAATCTAATACATAAGAGAAAATAGTCCATAACATCTTAGTATGATAATTAGCTGTGAACTTCAAGAGTACCATCAATCTAACATTTGGAGAAATTGGCAAATCAACAATTAGAAAAGGACCTTCGATTTGGAATCTAGTGAGACCATCAAATTAGCCATTGTGAGAGAATAAAAACCATCGATTGTGAGTGGAAACAAAGCCATCATTTTTTAATCATAGAAGAAGATCCAAAACAGCAACTAAGTAGCCTTCATCGTGTTATGGAAACAAGAGAAAATCAGCTTGAAGCATTTAGAGAAACACCATCATTTAAGAGAGAAACAAAACCATTGACTTAAACCACTTGGGATAGCATCATGAGATCCGTTTCTCAAACACAAGAAAATCCAAGACAGAAGATAAATCCAAATTATTTATTTGCACAAAATGGTCGAACCATACAACATCAAAACCAACTATCAGAGTGAAATACAAGAAGAAAAACTTTGCTCAAAATTCTAGGAAAACCAACGTTCGGGGCTTAAGATAACCATTGATCGTTTAGTGACGAAGGCCGTGTAAACATCATTTCTTGATCTCACTAATCATAATAATTGTTATTAAAGTACCAAAATCATTCCTTCCTATAGGCCAACCAATCCGGTACCCAACAAGTAGCATAACATTTTGAAGGCACCAACTAAATCATAGCTAGTTTCAACCATTCAAACACCACAGATTATTATGATTAAGGAAACCATAAGCCAACCTGAGCTAAGAATATTACAATCATGGTTCTTAGGCATCAAATAAGGTCATCAAAACACTTGAAACTCACTACCATAGTTCTACACAAAACACTAGTCATCGGATCATGAGGCAAGGTAGAAATCAGCTCAATTAAGTCAAGGACATCAATCAATTTCCACCATAACAACCCCATCTATTTGTGGAAAAGAAAGGTATAAATATCATATCCCAAAACAAAGAAGATGCACAATATTAAGTAGAGAAAATGTAGATTTATCTACTCAAGAATAATTATATATATACAAAACTTAGCTAAGGATTTGAATTTGCTATTCATTACTAGGTCTTATTGTAAGATTTCACATGGCAAGTTGAATGGTAAGCAATAAAAGTGGACAAAGTTATATAACTTGCCTCTAGAATGAAGTTTCAGATACAAACAAAAAGAAAATTGAGGAAGAAGGAAGAAAATCCTAGCATTGAGCTTCTCCATTCGTCCAAACTAGTTCCATCTCCAAGAATGAGAAACCGTAGATCAAAGGAGCAAGAAGAAGAGTGTCTTTCATGTTTCTAGCACAAGCCCAACCATGTGAACCAGGGAATCAGCCAAGAATAAGAGAAAGGAGGGTAATATCAGCAAGGAAATGAAGCTAAGAGAGAACAACTTACTTGCTTGAGTCAAGAACAACTAAGGAAGCTTTGAAATCTAGAAAGAAGACTAAATCTGAATCCCATGATCATATGCAAGTAGATCACCCCAAGCTCCTCCTATCTTGAGATTCTTTTTCTTCCTCAAGAGTAGAATGAGATCTAGGAACAATGTAAGAAGAGAGGGCATTCTAGGAGTGTACGAAATCATTTTGCAAGCAAGGAGGGAAGTATAAAAGCAAAAAGGGAGAGAGAAGAAAGAGGCAAGGTGTTTACCAAAACATGCCAAGTGTTCAAGGTCAAGAACATGCATCCCATGCAACCCAACAGATACAAGGTAGTGGGGGATCAGTTATCCCACTGAAACGTGGCTCCCAAAACAGCTATTGGGCCCCACTCACAAGAAAGCCCTTGTTCATGCACTCTAGGTAGCCCATCTATGAGAGGGAAAATCCTAAGTAGATGTTATGCACAAAAACAAGGTGCAAGTAGGTACCCCATGTCACAACTAACTATAGAATGATATAAAAACATGTGAGGAAAAATAAGAACGTGAAAAATTACAAGAAAAGGATTAGAAGTGGGTGAATTACATAAAAGTCCAAAATGCACACAAAATTGCATAACTTGCTCAAACAGTGGCCAAACTGGACCAAACTTGAAACATAGCTTAATTAACTGATATCAAAGCATAAGACAAAGTTTAATTAAGAATATTAAACCTCTAGTTAGGTAGGTTAAATATTATTAGGGTTCAGGCTAGGTCAGGGGTCTTACACTTGTGGGGACAGTGAATCTCTTGGGATAGTGATACTTTGGGATGGATCTTGCATGGATTCCTCTCCATCAGTCTCTCCTTAACTATATAGAGGAGTTGAATGGATTGACTCAGGAGCTACTTCATCTCGAAAATCACTTCGTCCCCTAGGGCTTCACCCGCCTTGTCCCCTTCCCCTTCCATAGGAACCTCTTAACCATTCAATATCTACTTTTATGATTGTTTTTTCACAAAAAAATATTTTTACCTAGGAAAGAGACCAATGCCCATGGTAACTATATGTTAATTATGCACACTTTTTAAGATCCGGAGATGGTAGGGTTTGGGACCGCCGGTATAGGCGACGGCCGGGGTGGCCGTGGTGGAAGAGGGGGCTGGGGGTTTAGACCGCCGGACGATTACAATCCGGGACGAGAAGTGGAGACTACCGGCACCGAACAGGAGATTGTGCCGATGGATTACGAAACGAACACAAAGGAAGCTAGAAGCCAAAATCCCAATAAAGAGATCCGGAAAGACGGCACGGAAATCATATCCGGAGTCCTAAACAATATAGGACTTAATCTACAATATACCTCATACGAAGTGAACCAGGCTAACAACCAGACTCATCCTCAACAAGGCTTAACCCGCAAGGTACAGTGGGAAGGGATTCCGGGAGATGCGGAGTTTCCAGATCTACAGGGGAATTTGAATCACACAAGCCAGGAACCGAGAGCACAACGGGGATCTGACCCTAGAGTCCCGATCTCATACAGCGATGTAGTAGGCAACCACAACAAATCTATTCTGGGATTCGAAGATAGTGAAGTTTTCCTGAACAAAGAGGACATAAGGGTTGTTGTGCAGGAAGGAACGCCCCACATGGAAATCAATCCGAATAAATACAACCAACTTATGAAACCATGGTGCTACACAGTGATTGTGAAGGTCCTTGGTAGAGATGTGGGATTCATGGCCCTACAAACTCGTATCAAGGCCTTTTGGAATCCTTTGGGCAACATGCGTCTGATTGACTTGGAAAAAAACTACTATCTGGTGCAATTACTACGTGAAGACGATTATATTCAGGCTTTAACCGGGGGCCCTTGGCCTATGATGGGCTCATATCTATCGGTGCAACCCTGGGATCCAGAGTTCATCCCTACCGATACCAACCCTAGATATTTGGTGGCTTGGGTGAGGGTTCCGAACTTACCAATCTTCCTTTACCAGCAGTGAATACTAGAGGAAATCGGAAACACCATTGGAACTACTGTAAAAGTAGACAACAATACTATTCTGAAGAGACGGGGGAAATTCACTAGAGTGGAGGTAAAGCTGGATACTTCAAAGCCCCTTATACCGTCGATAATTATCCAAGATGCTATGTACAAATTGCAGTATGAGAATCTGCCTACTATATGCATGTATTGCGGTAGGATCGGACATAAGGAGGAGAACTGTAAAGTGAAGGAGGCAGCGATGGAGACAACTAGAAAGCAGGCTACGGTAGAAAACCCGGATATCCAGTCGATTCCATGTCCTAATGGAGCTTATACATCTGCTATGCATGCTGCGCCCATGCAGTGTCGCCAACGGAAGCAACCACCTCCGCAGACAGACCGAGCCAAACATAAAAACAGATTCGTGCATCTGGTTGTAGAAGAGGAAGACCGAGAATCCCAACCGAACCCGCAAGTGGCAGCTGACAGAGTTACTAGTATAGATTGGAGAGCTAGAAAGGAGGCGACAAGAAGGAATAACCAGGCCCAAGAAGTGCAGTAGAATGAGCAGCAAGGGAACCAAGAACCAGCCCCTACATTAGTACCGAAACAAATCAGAAATCAAGGTAATCAAGTAGGAGAGAAAGGGAATCACAAGATCACTACCATAATGGAGGAGGATACAGTAGTTGTCCTTGGAGATGGAGAGGATGGGATGTCGAACCTATCCTTTTGCTTTGGGCAAACTACTCCTACGCCCAGAAGCAACAGGAGGACAGAAGGTATCAAAAATCCACCGCAAGGAGGGGGATCAGTAGGAATACACTTGAGAAACCGTAAAGTAGGTACTGATGCGGATGTTCTGAAACAAGGAACTAGGAAGCGAGGGAAACAGTTCCACCAGGAGCAGGGAAGTCAGACGGAGGAGGGTGAAACCAACCCCTTCGTCCCCCCAGCAGTTGTCCAATGATTTGTGCCGCTTGGAATGTCCAGGGCATAGGCAAAGAAGACATCCAGAATGCTATCCGTCATCAAAAGTATAGACTCAACATCAATATAATGGCTGTTATCAAACCATGTATAAGTGGAGTTGCTGCAGATCGAATCATCAAGAAACTGAAATTTGATGAGTCGCACCGGGTGGAAGCGATAGGCTTTTCTGGGGGTGTCTGGGTTCCGTGGAGAAGGAGTATTGGGAAGGTGGAGATCTTGGCACTTCACCACCAATTCATCCACTGTTTGATTAACAAAAGTATGCTGATCACCTTTGTGTACGCTAGTCCACAGCAGCTGAAGAGGAGACTTCTTTGGGATCATTTGCATACACTTTCAACTTCATCCTTGCTGCCATGGCTGGTTCTCAGAGATTTTAATGCTATTCTTAATATGGAGGAGAAGAGCGGGAGTGATATTGTACATATGTCCAGCTGCCGTGATTTTGCGGATGCGCTGACCGCCGCGGGATTGGAGGATTTAGGGGCCTCATGACCTCGCATGACGTTTAAACGGGGTTGTCTGCAGGAACGACTCAATCGGGCGGTGGCCAACCGGGAATGGATAGAGGTTCATCCCAATACATCGGTGGAGGTATTGCCTAGAGTAGCTTCTGATCATGCACCTATTCTGGTCAAGACGAACCTGCAACACGCTTCCTACACTCCGCATCTTAAAACAAGTACAAGGTGGTCGACTCGGAGCACATTCCCATCCTTAATCCAGAACCACTGGAATGCGAATGAAGATTTTACTACTACGGCGGATAGTTTCATGACTGCTGTTGGCCGGTGGGATAAGGAGGAACGGGCTAAGGAGAGAAGACAAAAGAATTTCCTGCTAGCTACCCTTTCCAAGAAACAAAGCGACCTTAGTAACAAATATTCTGTGGAGTTGGATGAACAAATCGGAGGTCTGCAGTGTGAATACATGGATGTTCTTGCTAAAGAAGAAGCAGAATGGAGGTAGAAGGCCAGATGTGACTGGCTTAAGCTGGGGGATTCGAATACTTCTTATTATCAAGCGTTGGTGAAGGCAAAGCGTAGACAGAATGTAATTGCTAAACTAAAAGACGACAGAGGGGAATGGGTGGAGGACGATGAGTTGGACTTCCTTGTTAACAACTACTTCAAGTCCTTGTTTAGTGAAGACAGACTTGCTGTGCCGATCACTGATTATAGGGATTATCCTGGAGCATTTTTGGAGTGGCCGCAGGCTACAGACCAGCATATCAGGCACCCTCCTAATGAAGATGAGATTCTAGATGTCCTGAAGCGCATGAATCCAGTTAAAGCCCCGGGGCCTGACGGGATAGATGCAGGGTTCCTGCATAATAACTGGAGCAACATAAAGAATTCTTTACTTCTAACGATTGGTAACTATTTTGCAGGTCAACCAATCCCCCAGCGTATGGCGAAATCCACCCTTGTTCTAATTCTAAATAATAACACCCGTACTTTATGCAGTCACCTTCGTCCGATAGCCCTTAATAATGTGAGCATGAAGCTGGTTTCAAAAATCATAGTGGAACGCATCAAGCCATTCCTGAGCGATTGGATATCCCCTAGCCAGACGAGTTTTGTTCCAGGTCGAAGGATCTCAGATAATGTGATTCTGCTGCAGGAGGTGGTTCACTCCATGAGCATGCGAAGAGCAGGGCAGAAGTGCATGACGCTGAAACTTGATTTAGCAAAAGCCTATGATCAGATGAGATGGGATTTTATCCACGACACACTTAAGAGAACACCGATTCCACCTTCACTTATCACTGTGATCATGAACATAATTACCAGCGGCAAAATTTCCATCTCTTGGAAAGGGAAACTGTTGCAGCCTTTCAAAGCTTCTCGCGGAGTACGCCAAGGAGATCCTCTATCTCCGTATGTGTTTGTCTTATGTCTCGAACGATTAAGCCAAGACATCTGCGCTTTGGTGGACGAGGGCAGATGGAAACCGTTGCTGGTCACGCGGAGAGGCCCAAAGTTGACGCATATATGCTTCGCGGATGATATTATCCTATTCAGTGAGGCATCAGTGGATCAGGCTAGAGCTATCATGAAATGCATAAAACGATTCGGGGAGGTATCTGGCCAAAGGTTGTCTTCTGAGAAATCTTCAGTATATTTTTCGAAGAACACGGATCGATCGCTGAGAAGAAGAATATGCAGAGCACTTCAGATGCAGGAGACGGTGGATATGGGACGACATCTCAGTGTTCCAATACTACATAAGAGAGCCAACAAGGCTATCTATTTAAGCCTCCTCAATTCTATAGATCAGCGCATCAGTTCTTGGACGACGCAAACGTTATCTCTTGCAGGTAGAACCACTCTGGCTGGCTCTGTTATCAACTCGATACCCACATATATCCTGCAAACTAGCCATCTGCCGATATCTGTGTGTGACAACATCGACAAGAGCATCCGAAATTTTTTATGGGGAGGTCCAAATGCTAGCAGAAATCTTAGTCTTATCGCCTGGAAAAAGGTTATAGCACCGAAGCTCCATGGAGGGTTAAACATTAAATCAGCGAGACAACAGAATGAAGCTCTCCTAGCCAGAAATATCTGGGATTTCACTACTGCGTCTGGATGTATTTGGAAGGAAGTTATGACCAGGAAGTACTTGCATCGTCGGGATGAAGGTAGAAGAACTGGATCTCGTTTGTGGAAATACATGGTGGACAAAAAGGATACTGTGATGAGGAACCTGGCTAAAGCTGTTGTAAATGGAAAGACGACATCGGTGTGGTATGATAGATGGGTGGAGATGAGACAGATACCTTCTGTTAAACCAAATCTCATCATTCCTGAAGACATAAAAGACCTGAAGGTCAGTTCGTTGGCATCCGAGGGAAACTGGGATACAGACTTCATTAGTTATTGGTTTACTGAGGAAACAGCTAAATCCATTCTGCAAATGCCGCCACCGATTGTGAACGGGAGTGAAGATGCGTGGTGTCACACTGAGGACAACCATGGCCGGTTTAGAACCCAAAACTACTACAAGGAGTTGATTAACACGACATGTATTCGTACACCTAGAAATTGGACATCTATATGGAAACTTGCAATACCAGAGCGCATGAAGATTTTCTTGTGGAAATCGCTGCATGAAGGTTTGATGACTAATGTCAATAGAGCCAGACGAGGGTTTACAGAGGACCAGCAGTGTCCAAGGTGTCGGCATACTTCAGAAACTACTATTCATGTGCTCCAAGATTGCCCATACGCACAACTGGTGTGGCAGATCATTACAAGCAACAAGAATATAACGTTTGAGCCAGGGGACTCTATGAGGACATGGTTTGTGCGGAATCTGAAACACAAACGAGATGGTATGATCAGGTCGACTTGGTTTGCTACAATTGTGGCAGCTATGTGGAGGTATAGAAATGATCTGGTCTTCAATGGCAAGATCTGTCCTCCTAGCACGGCTGCGGGTTTCATTGCTACAACTGCAGGGAGCATCGTGCATGTATTTCAAAAACCAACATCTATGGTTATGAGGCAGCCGACCGCTGCTTGGATACCACCACCGCCTAACACGATTACCATCAATGTTGATGGTTCTGTGCAGATGAAGTGGAGACGAGCAGCCACAAGTTTTATTGCGAGAGACGCTAATCAAACGTGGATCACAGCCGGAGCTCAATCAGTCCAGAGCTGTGATGTGCTAGTTATGGAATTGGTAGCTATCTACAAGAATTTTGAAGCCTTGATGCACAGACAAGAGGAGTTGAGGGTTGAATCGGATAGTAAGCTAGCCTGCGATATTCTGAATAACAATTTGAACAGTATGCCTAAATACAAGATATTCAGAGAAACTTTCGAAGCTTTCAAGAAAAGGAAGCCGAACATGCACATCACTTTTTATCAAACGGGGTGCTAATGCTTTAGCAGATAAGCTAGTTAAATGGGCGGTTAGGAATGTCAATGAGTCCATAGTTTGGGCACAATGTCCAACGTTTGTTCAGGCTGAGCCCCGGAATGAACAAAGGACAACTCCTACCTTAAATGTACCTCAGATTTTGCCTGCAACCCGAGAGCAGGGTGAATAAAGTATCTCGGTGATATATAAAAAAAATGTCCATGGTAACTATATTGTTTACTTGTAATTTTCTTTTCTTAAGTACATGATCAATAGTAGAATTATTGCCAAAAAAGGCACTACAAAAATGTGATGTCAATAACTCCCAGAATGTGGGTATGTGATTCTATCATAGGAGTCACCTTGCCACTAACGTTGCTAGAATAATATAATTTCAATTTTAATTGGCATAACTCTAGGAAAATGACCAGACTCTAAAATTTTTGTTGCAGTGAAGAATGTGCCATGGCGTTAATAAAAATCACTCCACCTAGTCCCTTGTTGGTTCCTCCAAAGTCAAGAGAAAAGAAGGCATATCTTAGTGTAGTGCAAGTAAATTTACTCACCCCTCGATCTGTACTTGTCATGTTACACCCCAATCTCACAATTACCATTAATCATGAGATTAGGGCATAAATTGAGGATTTAACGTAATACAATGATCACCCTTAACTTTTTGTTCTTTTTCAAACTCTTTGTTTTTCTCGCATCCAATCACATAAACAACATTGCAAGAGAATCAAATTTTGATTACTTTAATATGATCTCCACATAAACGATACACATCCATACATTCATTCTCAGGTACATACGACATGATAATTAGATACATTCTCTCTTATTAAGAAAACAAAGATACAAAACATCACTTATAACACTCTCACATCTATACTAGGACCTGGAGTCACAGGGACCGAATGAACTTAACTAATCACATACTTAACTCACGTGGTAGATCTACTCTGATTCTTTGACCTTATTCAGGTCCACATGGTTTCTCTGAAAATTGTGAGTAGAGGGCTGAGCCTACTCGCTCAGTGAATGAGTACTTCAAAGAAATAGTCTAAAGAACTGATATAATTACAAGTATACTTTTGAGCAACTAATATCAAATATAGCAATAGTAAGCTTTAAAGAGATTGATCATTTACAATCATAAATATGGCAGGATACTCTAGATATCAACAAGAGTAAATCAATATATGAGCATGCTTGCTTAATTTTCAAAGATAACTAATAATTCAGAAACATACAAAGAATAATTGCTGGGAAACTATACTCGAATCTTTCTTAGCCTTTCTTTATTAGAAACTCTTTAAAACTTATATTATCATATTTTAGCTTATGCCCTGATCAGATGCAGTGTACTCTACATATGAAGACTCATAGCAAACTACGATCTCCCCGTACAAGACTTAGATGACACACTCGGGAATGTTAATCCTGACTACGTCGCTGGTCTGCAATAGGAAAATGTCTCTTTGTCCTTGGCACACCTATTATGCCATAAAAATTGGACTCCTCCTCTAACTTGAGCACACAGGCGGAGAGTCCATCCACCTATTGGCTTTACCGTACTCCAGTGTTACCAAGATCTCTAGTTGAGGTTGGACACTACATTTTGTATTTTAAGGAGACTTCTACTAGGGCTTCGTCCCCCATACCACCTATTTAGTACATTCCGACCCCCATATACTAGACACTACTAGGGTTCAGTCATTTCATCCCTACGAAGCAGACCTCTCATAGGGAATATACGGTGTTTAGGGCTCTTAAGTCAATTATTTTATTATTCTTGAAAAGCGCTTACTATATTGTATCTTTTCCCTTACTTATACTTGACTCTGGTATCTCTATGGTACCGTGTCTATTTATTTAAAGTTTATAACACAACATGTATATCATTCTAAACTTGGCAGAGCAATACACTCAAACACTATAATATATTGAGAAATCAACATTTTATATCTGCAGGCAGACTAAAATTCTTAAATAACAGAATACATTTTTCACTTGATACTTTATACACTATAATCATGCAATTGAACTTCTTAATACACTGAGAGTTAACTACTTGACTTACAAGTAATCATCATTTGCACCTGTAAATTATTTGTACTTTCTTGGAAAATGTGCACCTCAACCCAAATCTTGAGTTATGAATCACTACATCTCATACTAAGAACATTGATATCAAAATACTTGATTCATTGAACACCGTATCCTTAGGGTTTCATTTATCTCATTCACTTATCACATGGCTCTCATAAGGATTTCATGCGACATAAACATTCACTGAATGAAGACTACTATCAACAAATCATATAAAATCAATATATGTATGAAACCTTGAAACTGAGATGAATTTGGGTTTCCATGCCATTCACTGAGATAACATGCATAAATAATAAAATTGAATAAATAAAGTCTATCATGTCAAGAAAATCCATTCAAATGGATTTTACGATATGTATTTGCAAATATCCAACTTTCCTCGCATCTAGGGTTTCACCCTCTTTACTGAGATATCAAACAAACACTATTCACCTTAAATGAAATCCAAGATAGTATCAGACATATATGTACTATGCATTCAGATAAACAATCATTCATAACCAAGGGGATCCAGATAAACAAATTTCTCTATTTAATTATACAACAATTTCAATCATAGACAAATTCCCAATAGTTCAGTTTACTCTTATAACCTCTGCAAATACTTAGGGAATTCTCATTAGGATGTATTGTATACATTTTTAATATGATTTTATCATCTGAAATTCATCCAAATAGAGGAAGAATCCATTTCATATCATTTTGCAACAACTTAGATCAAACACACAATTCAGGGTTTGTAGTTGCATACTAAGCAATTAAAGATTATGGATGATTTAACCAATTTTCGTGCAATATACTATTTAAAGGAAGATCTCACTCATCCTAAGGTGTGAAAACACCTTAAAAATGCAGCTCATCCCTGAAAATCTTGATCTCATATTAAATCCCTAGCAATTCACCTGATTCTTCTTCCTTTCAACTCGGAAACCCTTAAAATGAGGGATTATGAAGAAAGAGTGAGAAAAGTGGAAGTTTTGATACCATTTTGGATCAAATCAGATAAGGGATAGAATATTCACATGTGAGAGAAGATTCACCATTAAAGTCTATGCAAAGAAGCAAAACGTAAATGATTTCATCATTCCTCGGACCGCAAAACCCTAGGTCAGCATCTCCATCACTTTCTCCTCTCAAACCCTAACTCTCCCTCACTCTCTAGGATTTCATTTCTCTGGATTGAATCACGAATTATGATATCTCCTTGTGTGTTAGGTTGACCATATAGAGAAATTGAGCTGCTTGGGTCAATTGCACATTGACCCCTCACTATATTTTTTCTTATTTCAACTGAATTTTCTTTCATAAAAATATTACTATAATTCATCTACTGATAAGGTATAAACACATCCAAAATTATGAAAAATTTTCATGTTATTTATTATTGAGTTTTATATCTCCAGTTAAAATTTGATATCATTTGAAGATACTAATAAATAACTAAAAATAAAACACTACACTGCTGAAAAGTACTCTGTCAGCATTTTGGTTGAAGTATAGTTCGACCGAGAACCACATTCAAAGAACACTCAAATATTCTGAATTTTTTCTCCAATATGAATGATTGAGTTATACATATCATATCCAAAATTAAATTAAATACAAAATTTGTAACAAATATGAATAATCATTTACCACACTGTTGTCCTGATCAAATTCCATATTCATGTGCTATCAAAACCCTAATTTTTGCCGATTGGGGTTTACATTTCTCAAACCTTATTCTTCAAACTAAAATCATAGTTAGAGTTTCTTCTTAGGTTTGAAACATCACAATTGATCTACTATCATTAATCAAGTCTAAACGATGTTCAATCTAATCAAGCATGTAATCATTCAGGTAAACCCTAGTTTACCAATTAAGCACAAATGTGGTCATTACAATTCTCACCCCCTTCAAAAGTTTTATCCCCAAAACATAAATATGAAAACAAAGTATATTCAAAGTTTATTTTAAGATTTGAAAATTTTACATGTCATTACATTCTTGTATTTTATACTTGAATGTTGTTTTCAACGTTAAGTCCTTTATTTCTTTTCTAATCACAACATGTTAAAACAGTTCTCAATGATAACAAACAAATCTCTATGCCACAATCAATCATAGAGCAGATAGAGAAGCAACCATTTCAATATTTTCATACTCTTGAGGTGTTACCTCAACATTGATAATCTGATCCAACTATCTCAATTCATATGACTCAATATGTACTATTGTTATGTATTACCTCTAGGTCACAAAAGAGAGTTCACCATGTTCTTTTGAATTTTACTATTGTGCTACTCAAATAGAAAAACAGTCTTGAGTTGGAAGACTAGATTCAACATCAATTGCACAATACTACTCATGACATCCCCATTGCATCATGGATGCATAAGGTGAAGCATTACCATTACATTCCATATTATTCTCAAGTATGAACCCACACATAATTCAAGGTGTAACCATCGGGTTATAGCATACTAGGGTTTCAACAACAGTAACAAAGTAATCCATGATTGTATTAGTCATTCAAGGACTATTCATACCCAATTACCATAACTTAGTTATATTAAAGCTAGGTATAACAAGCTATACCTCATTAGGGTTACATATCAATACAATATGGTTATCATCCCTTGTATTCATATGAGTGAATAGGTAAGACTACCTTATTCAGGGTAACCCTTCATTTGTTCCATCATTATTCAACCCATATCACCATACTACAATTATATAACACTAAGGTGGATTACTGGTATGAATGACTACAGCTATCAGACACCTTTAATTAACATATTGCTTGCACATGTACACTGAAATCATACGGAGAACCAATTTACATCCCTTATTATACCTTCAACAAATTATACTTTTAAAAACAAATTCACATACTACTAAAAAACATTGTTTTCTCTTATCTCTCTCCTCATTCATTACTACTTACTTTTTGCTACTTATCCTTCTCATTTTAATCATGTAGATTAAACATTCGTAAAAATGAAACATTCAAGGTACAAATAGATTATTCATCGTTCTTGCTATAACTACAAGAATTTATCTAATATCACATTTCATTCATATTGTATTTCTCCTTTTGTTCAAAATACACTTGTTACATTTCCAATTTATATCTTACTCTTTACTCCGAATCATTTCCATATTGTTCATCTACCTTTCAGATTAGCTATCTTTAAACCTTGGATTACTATCAGTGCTAGTTTACTTCTCATGGTGCAAATCTCATGATCTTGTTTTATAGAGATGCTAGTATTCAAGGTCAAATCACAAATGACATCCCTTTAACTATTACAACTCTAAACATTCTAGGGTTTGGTTCTTATCAGTAGCATGATGTTATTGTGATGTGACTTTTCTCCCTTAATTTGAAATTCAAACTTTGGATCTCACAACTTTTACTAAAGTCTTCTTTATCTTATCGATTGAATTTACTTTCTCTTACATGGCCATTTAGATAGATTACATTCTCAATAACCCTACTAGGGTTTCATCGTCATATTGTGTGTCATTATTACATTCACTAGATGTCTCTACCACAGTGGTTATGCATCATATATGATTCATTTTCTTATCACTTCATTCCCACATTGCTCTCATTAAGGAATATATGAAAGAGAAGATGATTTTGAGACTTCAAATTGTTATCTTCAAACATTCAATAATACATTTCTCATATGTAGGTTTAATTAATTCTCAACAAGGATACTTGACTAATTAGCACTTCCTTGAATCTCACAACCTCTTTCTTTTATAATCTATATTACTCCATT
Organism: Alisma plantago-aquatica; assembly: GCA_963693085.1. Lineage (NCBI taxonomy): Eukaryota > Viridiplantae > Streptophyta > Magnoliopsida > Alismatales > Alismataceae > Alisma > Alisma plantago-aquatica. The sequence continues at coordinate 1,775,272,233 of OY856409.1, forward strand.
ATGTTTCAAACCCTTCTTTACTTTCCATAATCCCCTTACCATATACTACTATTCATGTCATCTTTAACTTCTAGTTTTCTCTTATGATCATGTTGCTTCTTTTATGTGTATGATCATGTATACCATGTTGCATATATTTCCTTTTATCCTTCTACTAATGTGAAGTTGAAATTCTAAATCAATAATCTCTCTACTAGTATCACCTCATGTTGAATACATTACATATCCTTCATTTTAAATCAAACAGCTCATGCATGGGTGAAACATAGTTTCTCTTTCAATCAAGTTTTTCCTTCCAGAATATAGTCTAACTTTGTATGACTTATTCATTTATTTAGCTACACTTTTGTTCTTCCTTTAGAAACTAGTTTGTTGTTCTATAGAGACTTAGAATCCAAAGGCAGTAAGGATGAATGTATTAAACTTATTAATAAAGGTATACATTCCATGCTCTCAATTATATCATAACCCTCATTCCTTAATCAAGCTCATTATTTCCAACATTTCTCTTTGTTTCAACTAAGTTTCTTATCCTAGTTTTATTATTTACATGATCATCTAGTTCTCTTCACTTTAACTCTTCTGAAGACTCTTCACTTCTATGTACTTATTGTATACTTAGCTCTTTTCTTCTATTTTCCCTTTTCTTTGTACAAAAAACATTATACTCGGTTATGTAATCCATTCCTCATGATTGATTCTTACTATCTTGGCCCCTTACATACTTTACTCATATCTTTTCCATATTTCATATTTAGAGTTCATATAATACTAATAATTAAACTTAATCTGAACCTTAAGTAGTGTTCCATTATTCCCAATTAAGGGTTTCTCATATGAGGCCTCAAATTTGGATCTCAGATATTAGTTCCAATTGATTCTTAGTTATCCCAGTCTTTCCCTTATACTTCAAAATCTTAGAGTATATACATTCATACTAGAATTTGGATCTAATCTATCAAGAATTTAGTCTTGTTATGTTACTAATAGGAGTCATTAGATCCCAGTAATGCGTTACGCCAACCGGACCAGGCCGAACCTACAATCCTGAAGCCAAGAGCTACTCAGGATTACTCAACTCCTATTCATCTCAAATGTGTGGAAGAAAACTTATCCACTTAGGAAAGCTCATTCAAAGATCATTCCTAGTCTACTTGATACAAAGAATGTAATCAATAGATGCTACAACTGCATAGTGTACAACAAATCTTAAAGACCCATATATATTTCAAAATAATGAAAATCTGAATTCAAACATATAAGAGCTTTTCTATTCATCTCCAATAAAACAACAATATGAAATGAAAGTTCTATCCTCATTTTATATTTATGCTCTTAATTCATGTTACTTATCTTGTTTCTAACCCAAATATTTCTAGGGTTTCTCTCTAGACCATCCTTCCACTGTATACCTAGCCAGGATATACATGAAAGAATAGACAGAGTAGCTTGATACTGGTTGATCCAAGTACTTAGATACCAGGCCAGGATATCCAAATACTCAAATCCCCAGAGCTAACATCATAACATCTCCTATCTGCCACACTTATGACTCTAACTTACTAACTTAATGATCCCTGAAAACTCAACCTAAGCTCTGATACCAAGTTGTTACACCCCGGTCTCACAATTACCATTAATCATGAGATTAGAGCATAAATTGAGGATTTAGCATAATACAAATATCCCCCTTAACTTTTCTTCTTTTTCAAACACTTTGTTTTTCTCACATCCAATCACATAAACAACTTTGCAAGAGAATCAAACTTTGATTTCTTTAATATGATATCAACATAAACGATACACATCCATACATTCATTCTCAGGTACATATGACATGATAATCAGATGCATTCTCTCTTATTAAGAAAACAAAGATACAAAATATCACTTATAACACTCTCACATCTATACTAGGACCTAGAGTGAGAGGGACCGACTGAACTTAACTAATCTCATACTTAACTCATGTGGTAGATCTACACTGATGCTTTGACCTTCTTCAAGTCCACGTGGTTTCCCTACAAATTGTGAGTAGAGGGGTGAGCCTACTCGCTCAATGAATGAGTACTTCAAAGAAACAGTCTAAAGCACTGATATAATTACATATATACTTTTGAGCAACTGATATTAGTTATAGAAGCAGTAAGCTTTAAAGAGATTGATCATTTACAATCATAAATATGGCAGGATACTCTAGATGTCAACAAGAGTAAATCAATATATGAGCATGCTTGATTAATTTCAAAGAGAACTAATAATTCAAAAACATATAAAGAATAATTGCTGGGAAACTGTACTCAAATCTTTCTTAGCCTTTCTTACTTATAAGAAACTCTTTAAAACTTATATTATCATATTTTAACTTATGCCCTGATCAGATGTAGTGTACTCTACATATGAAGACTCGTAGAAAACTACGATCTCACTGTACAAGACTTAGTTAACACACTGAGGAATGCAAAGCCTGACTACGTCGCTGGTCTACAATAGGAAAATGGCTCTCTGACCTCGGCACACCTATTATACCGTCAAAACTGGACACCTCCTCTAACCTGAGCACACAGGTGGAGAGTCAAGCCACCTATTGGCTTTACTATACTCTAGTGCCACCAGGATCTCTGGTTGATGTTGGACACTACGTTCTTTATTTTAAGGAGACTTCCACTAGGGCTTCGTCCCCCGTACCACCTGTTAGTACATTCTGATTCCCGTATACTGGACACTACGAGGGTTAGGTCATTTCATCGCTACGGCACAAACCTCTCATAGGGAATCTACGATGTTTAGGGCTCTTAAGTCTATTATTTTATTATTCTTGGAAAGCTCTTGCTATATTGTATCTTTTCCCTTACTTATACTTGTCTCTGGCGTCTCTATGGTACCATGTCTATTTATTTGAAGTTTATAACACAACATGTATATCATTCTAAACTTGGCAGAGCAATATATTCAAACATTGTAATATATTGAGAAATCAAGATTTTATATCTATAGGCAGACTAAAATTCTTAAATAACAGAATCCATGTTCACTTGATACTTTATACACTAGAATCATACAATTGAACTTCTTAATACACTGATAAGAGTTAATTACTTGACATACGAGTAATCATCATTTGCACCTGTAAATTATTTGTACTTTCTTAGAAAACGTGCACCTCAACCCAAATCTTGAGTTGTGCATCACCACATCTCATACTGAGAACATTTATATCAAAATACTTGATTCATCGAACACCCTATCCTTGGGGTTTCATTTACTTCATTCACTTATCACATGGCTCTCATAAGGATTTCTTGCGAAATAAACATTCACTGAATAAAGACTACTATCAAGAAATCATATAAAATCAAAATATGTATGAAACCTTGGAATTGAGTTGAATTTGTGTTTCCATGCCATTCATTGAGATAACATGCATCAATAATAAAATTGAATAAATAAAGTCTATCATGTCAATAAAATATGTTCAAATGGATTTCACGATATCTATTCGCAAATATCCAACTTTCCTCGCATCTAGGGTTTCATCCTCTTTACTGAGATATCAAACGAACACTATTAACCTTAAACAAAATCCAAGATAGTATCTGACTTATATATACTATGCATTTAGATAAACAATCATTCATAACCAAGGGGGTCCAGATAAACAAATTTCTCTATTCAATTATACAGCAATTTCAGTCATAGACAAATTCCCTATATTTCAGTTTACTCTTATAAACATTGCGAATACTTAGAGAATTCTCATTAGAATGTATTGTATACATTTCTAATATGATTTTATCATCTGAAATTCATCCAAATAGAGGAAGAATCCATTTCATATCATTTTGCAACAACTTAGATCAAACACACAATTCAGGGTTTGTAGTCACATACTAAGCAATTAAAGATTATGGATGATTTAACCAGTTTTAATGCAATAGACTATTTAAAGGAAGTTCCCACTCACCCTAAGGTGTGAAAACACCTTAAAAATGCATCTCATCCCTAAAAATATCGATCTCATATCAAATCCCTAGCTATGCACCCGATTCTTCTTCCTTTCAACTCGAAAACCCTAAAAATAAGGGATTATGAAGAAAGAGTGAGAAAAGGGAAAGTTTTGATACCATTTTGGATCAAATCAAAGAAGGGATAAAATATTGACATGTGAGAGAAGATTCACCATTAAAGTTTATGCAAAGAAGCTAATCTTTCATGATTTCATCATTTCTCGGATCGCAAAGCCTAGGTCAGCATCTCCATTACTTTCTCCTCACAAACCCTAAATCTCCTTCTCTGTCTAGGATTTCATTTCTCTGTATTGAATCATGAATTATGAGAGCTCCTTGTGTGTTAGGTTGACCATATAGAGAAATTGAGCTTCTTGGGTCAATTGCACATTGACCCCTCATTATACTTTTTCTTATTTCTACTGAATTTTCTGTCATAAAAATATTATTGTATTTTATCCACTGATATGGTCTAAATGCATCCAAAAACTATGAAAATTTTACATGTTGTTTATGATTGAGTTTCAGATCCCCAGTTTAAAATTTCAGATCATTTGGAGTTATCAATAAATAATTAAAAAAACACTACACTTCTAAAAATCACTCTGTCAACATTTTGGTCGAAGTACAGTTTGACCAAGAACCACATTCAAAGAACACTCAAATATTCTGAAATTTTTCTCCAATATGCATGATTGAGTTATCCATATCATATCCAAAATTCAATCAAATACATAATTTGTAGAAAATATGAAAAATCATTTACCATACTGTTGTCCTGATCAAATTCCATATTCATGTACAATCAAAACCCTAATTTTTGCCGATTAGGGTTTACATTTCTCAAACCCTAATTCTTCAAACTAAAATCATAGTTAGAGTTTCTTCTTAGGTTTGAAACATCACGATTGATCTACTATCATTAATCAAGTCTAAACGACGTTTAATCTAATCAAGCATGTAATCATTCAGGTAAACCCTAGTTTACCAATTAAGCACAAATGTGGTCATTACATATCATCTTCCACTGTGTCTAATAAATTCTAAAATAATTGGTATAATTTTTCCAAACTTTAAAAAATACATGATATCAGATATCTTATATGGGTCGTGAGTGATCTCTACACCATAACACATCATTAACTGCAATGGTAAAGTGGAATGTGACACAATGATGAATTGTATGATAACTTCAATGTGATCACTTCCCTACACCAAGAATAATCTATGATGCACGTCCTACTTCAATGTGACACAACGATGAATTGTATGATAGCTTCAATGTGATTCACTTCCCTACACCATGAATAATCTATGATGTAAGTCCTACTTCCTCAAAAGAAAGGGATGTGTGATCCCCTACCACAATGTAATCCAAACATCCCCTATAAAAGTTGTTCACGTGTATTGGTAGTAAAAAGCATTGCAAAGTTCAAAAGTAGTGCAACACAAGTATATTATAAAAGTTGTTCACGTGTATTGTTAGTAAAAAGCATTGCAAAGTCCAAAAACAGTGCAACACAGGCATATTATGATCGGTTGTGCAATTTGAAGAAAAATTTCTAGAGTTGGGCGAAGTTCTTACGTTAAATGATGTGAAACTTCACTATATTCCATTACGTTAACTTGTATTAAACAAACACTCCTTTATATGGATAACATGTTTATGTTACAATGCAAACATTCTTTCCAAATTCTTTCTTTAGCGTCATTACCAAGCTCACATGTGCTCTTAGCAGATGATTAAATACTAGACATATATATCAATGCACATGATATTCCATTTAAAGGTACAATAACGTACATTATTCAAACGTCACCAACCACTCAAAATGGGGTTACATATTAAATACACTTTTACGCATTATTGCAAAATACTATATCAATATATGCATACTATCTTCAAAGATTACCTATTTTCTTTTTTCAATCGTATATTCTTAACAACACATAGTTAGTCATTCTCATTTTCATTATCATGTTTCTTCAACTATGACCATTGTGTTTGGTTGTAAAAAGATAAAGGGAAATACAAATCACTAAAAAAGTTGAGAAACAAATTACGGATGATATACCTTCTAAATAGACAAGTAATACATAAGGACACTAATGTCACTTAGCTACTTGAAAAATCACCTACTTACAAACATAGATACACATATTTCTACAATGTAAAGAAGTATATGAATAATTATATAATCTGATTACAACATTGTAGTGGCATGTGCATCGAATGTGCAACTACTAGCATATATATATATATATATATATATATATATATATATATATATATATATATATGTATGTTATTAGAAATTGTTGCACATGAATTGGAAACAAGTTTATTCATTACCAGCTATATAATAGGTGAAAATAACACCGATCCTGCTCTATGTATTTATCATACCATCATTGTCGATACTCATTGCAATTGCAACCTAATTAGGGGCCTTCTCTTGTTCTGATCTTGACATTCAACCCGTGCTTCATCTTGAGTGTGATCGATATCTGATGCTCCGGCTGTTGCTTTTCCCCCTGTTGCGGGACTTCGACGTGAAACCTCTCCAGGACGCTAGTGGCAACGGATTTCATCTGGTGTAAGCCATATCTTTTCCAAGGCACATCCTTGGTCCCGCGTGAAACACTGGAAACTTAAACGCACTCTCAGCCCGGAACTTCAGCTCTGCGGGAGTGTCTTCCGCTTCATCGAGATGAAGCCACCTCTCGGGCTTGTATTCGTGACAGTCCTTCCCCCAGATGGATTCCATTCTTCCCATGGCGTACGCACTGTACATCACCCACCATCCCTTCATCACCTTGGTGCCATCTGGGAGAAAATCGTTGCCGGCGCATTCCACCACGTCCAGCGGGACTGGTGGATACAGTCTCAGAGCCTCAGTGATGGCAGCGTGGAGGTAGTGCATCTCCCTCAGCTCGTCCAGGGTTAAGGTTGTTGGTGCTTTATTACCTGATCCCTTCTTCAGTGCACGTGCGGATCGTATCTCGTTGAGGATTTTGGATTCCACGTCTGGGTGTGAGGACAGGAGCCAGAAGAACCACGAAAGCGCCGTGGAAGTGGTCTCCCGACCGGCTACGAGGAATCTCACTACAATATCTCGGAGGAAGTGTTCTTCGTCCCCATCCCCTGTCACCATGTCTTTGCTGCAGGACATGAATCGGGATAGTAGATCCTCTCTTTGCTGACCTTGAATGGCCACCTCGGCCTTCCTGGAACGTATGATTTCTATGGCGTAGTCATGGACGAGCTTGATGCTCTCCCTCAGGCGCTGCTCTGACCCGATGTTGAGCCATCTCTTCAGCTTCCACGTGCCCTCAAGAGCATCGTAGAGGCGGCCCATGCTCAGCACGGTTGCATTGTCGAAGGCACTCATGAACCCTTCGGGTACGTTGCCCTCATCGTCAGAGCCCTCCCCTGAGAGGCACACCGGGTCAACATCAAACGCCACCTTGCAGATGTTGTCGAAGGCAAAACGCTCCAGCGTTTCCTGCAAGTTGAACACGTCGCCGGCAGCGGCTGCATGGTCAAGTAAAGGAAGCAGTCGGCCCGTGATCTCCGACTGGACGGTCTCTGCCACAAAGCTGCGGACGGAGTGCTTGCTGAACTCGAGGGCAGCTGTCTTGCGCATCACCCGCCAGCGCTCTCCGTCTGCGTTGAAGATGCCATGGCCGAGGAAGTCTTCCATGGCATCGACGGTGCGGCGGCCTCTGGGATAGTTGCTGAAATTGGTCTTGAGGATGTACTCGACAGTGCTGGGGTTAGCGGCCATTACTAAAATATAACTTATACGTGATAGGGTATAACGTCACCTTTTACATAAAAGATTATGTATCTGAACATCACATAGCAAATGACCGTCATCTTTAGAATGTCATCTATACATTGCGTAGGCTTTGAAAATTATCATCACCTATTCTTAGATTTTCAGTAGCTCCTAAACGGCAATAGGTGACAATGTAAACTATCACCTAGACAAAGAAATATAATGTTCAGTCACCTTTAAAAACAGAGTGATTGCAGCTAGAGTCATCGAATTGATCAAATGTGGTAGTTTGGAGCATCATCTATACACGAGAATAGAAGATGACATGAACGAACTGTCACCCTTCTGACCAACACAGACCTGCCACAAGCTTTTCCACCAAAAGCTATAAAATACGGTTCTCAGGGCACAACAGAGAAAATACAAGGAAACACGGAGAGCATTAAAGCAGCTTAACGCATCTGAATTAGTCATTATATTATATGGCAGAGTTGTACATGATAATTCCATTACAACAGATGTATATCGAATCCCATAAATACATCATAATAAACATGGTTTCTCGCAGCTCCATTTAACCAAATAGTACTGATTAAACGATTGTTGCTTCAGAAACATAATAATCCAAGTGTGAGTCAACAAACTTGAGCCTTCTCCTCCTGAGCTAGAGCAGAAGCTACAATAGGATGTGAATGCAATAGTGAGAAGCTACAGTAGGATCCTCTTTATGCCTTGGATTGCCACCTTAATTAAGACCCAGCTGGACTCTTTAGAGTAGATCTTGATGGCCATGACAAATCAGCGTTCGTAGCCTTTCTTTGTAGACCTTCTCTGTAGACCAGGTTTGCTGTTTATCAACTGAACATTTTTTATTCCTACTCACCTGCTAGGAGAAGAGAGACATCTGAAATTTGAGTCACAACAAATCCAATCTTGCTTCTAAGTATCACAGACATGCACATTAACTACAAGTCAGACTATCAAGCAGTAATATCCCATAAAAATCAGCAGATTTGTGCACTCATCAAAAAATTACTTGCATCCTTTTTCCAGTGCGGAAAGAAATGAATATTTTCTTCCTTTATTCAAAAATATCTTCTGATCAAAGAATAAAAGAGCATACACATAATATCCAAAAAGAACAAAATATTGTACCTTAGTGGTTGCTTTGATTTCGTCAAAATAGACTGCTTCCTCCAGAAGGGAGTAGGCAGAGATCATCGAAAAGACCAAACACCTCGTTTTTGCAGTGATGCCCAGACGACACAACGGTCGTTCCTTTGCTAGCCATCTACCATAGCATCTGTGTGACAAAGAATGTGTAGGCACTATCTACAAATAAACACAAAGCATCATATTCAAAATCAAATTTATATTTACCCAATAAATAGTATGTAATTACCTAACATGTATGGACAAATCAATTTTGGCCAATGCATTGATGCATTCTCATTTGATGATAGTGTTCATCTGCACCTAGCTAATTATAACTAGATCCATTCTTTAGCTCCGGCCCCCTTAGGATAGACTGTTATTCTAGTGGCTACATGAGGATTGATAGATGGATGCAGAGATGTCATTTAATCACACCGTGAAATTTTGCATAGGACATGTCAAGAATCCCTCTCTTGCACCTAAACATACATGCATGTACCAATGCATAAGAGAGAGAAGCGCCCACTCCTGGAACCTCATTGTGTCCATTGTCTGCACCAGCCATATCTCGCCTAAGGAGCTCGTCCTCAGAACTTGATAGGGGTAATTGGCACCATCTACTCCATTTATTATGCTGTAAGAGAGGAATCGCAGCAAGTTTTATGACCATATATATTGATATAGTTTCCGTGCATGAGAAGTGCAGTTCAGTAGTGAACTATTTTACAAAGATATCAATGTCTATTTGTTCCATGAACTGCTTCCTTAAGACTCATAGCTGGAAATTTTTGAGCATACCTGAATGGCCATGACGAAATATATTCCTAGTCTTCTCTATAGCTGGGAGCTGCTGTTCAACTGAACTTTGGCTGATCCCACCTACCTGCTAAGAGAGGAATTGAGACCTCAATTCTTGGTCATAACAAGATTTAATTTTTCTTTTATGTAACATAAATAGTGGATGATATGAGGAAGGACCTCCACCCCCAAACTGTTTGTGCTTCTGAAGTCTAAAAAGGTCCTGCATCCCCTGTGAGCTATATCCTATGTGATTGATCATGACCCAAGTATTACTAGCACAGTGAGAAAATTAGGGAGGAATTAGATCAAGCTCTTGGAAACATATATCCAATTTGTGTGGTTTTAGGGCAACTGAAGTAGATTATCCAACAAAATCTACTAACTAGAAAGCACATAATTAGGGGGAGGCTAGACAGATCAATTCCACTACACATGTTGAATTGGAAAATTAAGTATGGAGTAGACAACTAATTTACCTACACAATTGATGTGAATTGCTTTTTCCAAGAACTAATGTTGTCATGTTAAGTCGGAAAAGAAGACGGAGTTATGGGAAGGCATGTGGTGGGATGTCCTTGTTCTATTGCTTTCTTTGAAACCAGGATACTCATTGTTGTTCATCTGATAGAGAAAAATATAATAAAATTAATGGGCAATCAAGCACTAGAACAATACCAATTCTTAAACATAAAAGCTTCAAACCCATATGTTAGGATTGAGCCATCTGATTTATGTTGTCATCCCACAAAAGTACATGTTTCTTGTAACGTTTGGCTTCAAGGCAAGTATAATCATCCAAGTCTCAACCAAGAAATTTGAGCTTTCCCCTTGAGATAGATCAATAGGTTCCTCCACGAGGGACCATTTCCATGCTGAAGTTCAATAGTCACCTATGATATGACGATATAGAGGACCTATTTGTGCCTTGAATTGTCTCCTAAAGGCTCAAAGTTGGAATCTTATGAGCATACCTTGATGGAAATGAGAAACATTCATAGGATCTGGATTCCATGTGAATATAATTCTCACTTCATGTAATCCTTTCCAAATCATGTTCCTGTAGATAGGACAACATAAATGTTTAAATGTATAGGATATGAGATGAAACAAGAGAATCATCATAAAACTAAGCACTCTAAACATATAATCTGCAATATGACATACATATTACTAAAAACCTCATATTTTATGTTACTAATTAAGGAGTAAAAATTATAAGCATATAACCTCATCTTAGAAGATAGCTCCATGAAAAGTTGCTTCACTGTTAGAAAAAACTTTGCACTACAAGATGTGATTATATCATGGATCCTATTGTAGGAAGTATAGGGGAGGAGCTGGCAGAATAGCGAGCTGCTCCTAGGGTTCGTTTTCAGTAGTTTTCAGATGGCAGAATAGCTAGCTGCTGAACCCCATATGGCTTGTCATGGAAGTGTTTGAAGAAGATCTGAGTCTTGAATACAGGCTTCATCCTTGCAACAAATCCTTCCCAAATATGGTTCCTACATATGGGAAATGAGGACGTCCACATGTAAGAGATATAACGGAACCAAAGGATCCTCCAACAATCTAGAAATGATCATAGATAAACAAAGAAATATGCTAATTTATTGTAAGAAATTTTAGAATAAGCTATTTATCCAAAAAGGCACAAAGAAACCAGATGACCTCCTTTGAGGATTGTAGTGGAGATGCATACATGTATTCAACAGAGTTTGTCTTAGGTGGCATGTCAAGGAGCCTAGAAATTGATATGAGCTTGATGAAACCAAAACTTGAGATGTTGATATGTTCACAATTAGAAATCATTGACACTCACTTATAGGAGTGAGCATATCAGCATTATGTTTACTGACATCTTTTGAACTCCAGACTCAAAGTATACATAGTGCATAACTCGATCAAAATTATCTTCTGATGAAACATTGCAATGTAAAATGTGGAGATATTAAGATGGGGCTAGCCTTTTTCCTTCTTAACATGTTATAGAAAATGATATGCAAGCTGAGAGAAACAAAAACAATGTTATATCCCTTTCCAATTGTATCTATGCTATTGTCTCATTCTCTCTCTCTCCCCTTTGAACTACCACATAATTCCCTCCCCATGTTTATATTAGACTACCTCAAAGACTCTCTTCATCTTTACACCAGATAACCACTGATCTCTTTCAGTTGTGCGGCCGAAATGGGAAGGGTACAAGCATATGTACATGCTCCATCCTCATGAGATATCATTCTAGTTCATTAAAGATTGAATGACCACTGGAACTCTATAAGAATTAGACTAGTTGACCATTGAAACCATTCCAAACCAAATCCTCCTCTAACTCCCCACCCTTAGACACCCATAGTCACCATTGCCAAAACCTAGGAGCTGTCACTGTCATGCATAATACATTAGCATGATCAACTGCAATATGTAGTCTGTCCTACCACTGCTAAAGTGAAGATTACTGCTCCACTACCATCTTCCAAGACACTATTCTCCCATGTTCTTCTTCCTCATGTACTTTAATGTTTCCCTTCTTCACTCAAAGTACCCACCTCTAAGTAATTGTACCTCTTATCGGTGTGCAACCTCTACTCCCTCCTCACCCCCACCCTGTGACCCCCAACTCCTGCATAGATTCTCTACACCCCCTATTAATTTCTTTGATAAAAATCAGAATTCAAGACAGGTATGTAGTTTTTATAGTCTAATAAAAGAAAAGATCTACTGAACCGTAATGAAACAATACCTGATATTGATATTCATTGAAAATCTTATCAATCCTTGCCATGGTTCACCTAACAATTTTAAAAGTGAGTATTAATCCAACTAATGACTCTAGATTAGTGTAAGAAAGCTGATCTTTCAAGCATTATTGTCAGGAACCTTACTGCCAAGAATTCCAAACTTTGATTTTCAAATTTCTGAGTATGTCTTTTTACAAGAAGATGCTAATCAGTATCATTGAAGAAATGGATTACACCACTTCTAAAATCATTAATAACGACTTTTAAATAACAAAATTTAAACCAGCCTACCTCCTGAGTCTAAGATAATCATGTTAGGGAGTTGGACGGCTCCTGCAAAATCAAGGCATGAAAAGTTTCCCAGTAAGGATACATTTGTATAAACCCAACCAGTTACCTCTAAGACTGCTCAACAAGAATAAATTCAGCTTTCATACAAATTCCTAAACTCTGTGAGACATACCAATTTCTCAATTAGACCATTCAATATTGTAGTGTCATGCTTTGTGACAGCTTGATATGTTGACCAACGGCCTACTTGTGCTCAATCATTAGCTAGAGCTTTATAATATCAACCACTTCCAAGGAGTTGATAGATATAAGGTCATTCAACCTGAAGAAGAGAATGAATAATAGCATTGTTAAAAATAGGTGGAAACCCAATTCACAGAGCCTGTATACAACTATAGAGGAACGCCTAAACCTCTATCTATCAAAAGAATGAAACGAATGCACAAAAACATAATAAATTAAAGGTAGCAGTTGTGGACAGAATAGGGAGTAAGGTTCTGAAGATTGTAAGAAAACAAATGTCATGAAACCATATAGACATGATAGAGAGGACCTTACATGCAAGGTGTCTGAAAATCCATGTGATGGGAATTGCCACCCAAAACAGCTCAGTTAGTGGTTTATAATTGCATTCCAAATATCAAACCCCATCCCATTGTCATGCCATATTGTAGAAACATAGATGCCACAAAGTTAATCTCTTGTTCTATGCTTCACCGGCATGACTCACAAAATTTAAACTGGATTCACGAACTGTTCCTGTAGAAACTACCTATAAACTCCTATCCACCACGATTTTTCTTGCTAAAGCAAACATGTATATACATAACTTATGAGCTATACTATATAGATTCTTAAACAAAAGAGTTGTGTGACACCCAAAAGGTGACATGAGACAAGGGAAAATTAATAGTGACTACAACCACGGTATATAAGAGGATTATTACACAACTTAGCAAATTGAGAGAAACAATAGAATAGTTGAGTTAAATCTGTCCTATTGTCCTTAAGGAACATGGACCAATAAAAAATCACTTAAATAAGGCATGGGCCAATAAAAAATCCAAACCAACTCCATCATACAAAAACACATACATTATCCACAAGAGATTTTCATCAAAACTAAAGCTATCATGTACACCGTGACTCATCCATATCAGTTATGGATTCCAATAGTTATAAAAGTATGCATTCAACAATATGTAAATACAATAAATAAATTAGCTATGCTAAAATGAACATTTCCACACGTCTTGAATGTATCAATAAATCAGCCATATAAGTGAAAACAAAAATAGAAAGATGTCATTAACATGAAACTAAATAGTAAATATGCAAAAGTCTGAAAGTCAAGCCCTCAAAACTTTTCACTAAGTCTATAACTTAAAGGAGTTGTAGATCATTAAATGTGCAAAGATCAAGCTAAGTCCCCATTCTGTGGTGGGGTAGATGCATACAACACGGATGAAGACCGAGCCTACAAAAAGAAGAAATGTAAAAGCTTTTAAATATACAATCTTTGAATGTAAAACTTTACAATTCAGTATAAGTAAATTGAGGAAGAAGGAAAATACTTCATTTACCGAACTAGAAATGATTTTTCGACAGAGAGCTTGCCTTCTTTCCATCATGTTTGTTTTCCCAAGCTTGCTCTCCTAGTGATTTACAAGGAAATTAAGTTTATGCTGACTCAAACAAAAATCAAGGGTGATGGTTTAGAGAGCATACAAGAGTAGCAATTTTATCTTTAGCTTCAGTAAGTTCTCTATTTTTACTCTCTAATTCTTTTCTCGTATCCTCTAGCTCATGTTGAAGTTCTCTAATGACTGAATGTAGTGCATGTTTTGCTTTCTGATTCTTCAAATCCCGACGCGACACTTTAGCACCAATTCCCCTTTCATATCCTCCATGATGTTGGCCAGACACTTTATCTACAATGGATGCCAAAATTAACGGATCTTGGGTCTCCTCAACTCCATGCTTTAAGCATTCATCAACAACCCTTTCCTAATTGTTATAAATAAAAAATATCACAAGTTAAAGCTTAATGTATTTTTAGAAGGAAAAAAGGAAGACATTATGCAAAATTCGGTATTAATCGCAACTTACATGTTCTTCAGTATCCTTATCAGGGAATGTGTTGTCCAGATATAAATGACCTGATACATAGATCTCTAATGCTAAACGTGTTTTCTTCTGAATATTGAATTAAATTACCATATTAGCATACATATCAAAATCACTAATGTTAAAAGCAACATCTACATTATACCACTAAATGATACTAACTTCTTTGTAGCGATGACTTGCAAATGACAGAGGACCATGTGTATATGTGGGTCTTACAATGCCTCTAATGGCCCTATTTCTGGTTGCCACCATCTAAAACAATTAAATAGTTATAACATGTATATATTTTTACTAATCAAGAATATATTAAGGAGTAATATCACCTTAGTTTATTCTTTATCCCAATATTGCAACAATTCTTCCCATTCCTTAAGAGATACCCTATTGTCCATGCAAGCTGTGGCTTGTTCCTCCAAAGACTTGTTGGCACTATAATATTTTCGCTTCATGTTGTACCTCCATGTCCTCAGTTCCTATTGTATCGTTATCTTGCACCAAGAAAGAAGTCCATCTAGGGGAGCCTGAGTTTGTCCATCTTCCATTAGGAACTCAAAATCATCCTGTAAAACAAATTTATAAAAATATACCAAGGAAATAAATGCTTACAACCATTAGTTAACAAGCATACACCAACACAAAATGTTGTATACCGTTACTAAATGCATAAGTTTTTGAAAACTCGTCTCATGTTTTTGTCCCCAATATTGAGCAATAGGAAAATACTCCACTCGCCGAGAATATATTCCCAGCCATTCTGCCAACTTAAATGACTCTGGTCCAACAGGTACTCCCAACTCATCATCCACTATGCACAGGCGTTTCTTTCCATCTTTTGTGGCAACTGCTTTGTAAGTCGTGCAACCCCTTGTTTTCTTCTTAGCCTTACCTGAATCTATTACCAATTTATATAGCACAAGACATTCATTCCAATATACAAATTATTGGCATCATTTACCTTCTTCAAGTCTAGATTCTCGTCCATTATCTTCATTTATTCTGACATCATCTTCCCTGTTCAGGTCATCATCTTCTATATTATCATTGTCTGCTATCATTAGAGAAAAAAATTGACATTATAAAATAGGTGGGATTGCAAGATATATAGTATATTACCATAAAGTGACCAAATTAGAACCTAAAGTGATTATACATCCATAAAATAACTTGTCGCTACATGAGTATTAGTATCAAAGTCTTAGCATATTACCTATAAAACATGCTTCTGAAGTTCCATTTACATGGAACTCATCTTCAACATGTCCATTGCCAACCATATCATCTACAACATACCAATAGGTTATGGAGATTTTTGACAAATACTACAATTAACTTTAGTAAATCTATTACCTGGAGCAAGGGCATTCGATGTTTCTTGGACATGGGATACATCATCGACATCTTAATATATTTAAAACACAATGACATATAATTAGAGTTATTATCAACATAAATATTCTATATAAACAGACACATACCCAAATTTTCTTGGTGGTGACGTTTATTAGAATGTGATATTTCATCATCCCCCAAATCTATACCCAAATCAAAGCTCGGGGGGGGGGACCCACACATCTCTTCATATGTTTCAATATCTTCTGGAGGAATGGGTACCCTCTTGTTGCATTTCACATTTCCTGTGAGGGTGTCAACTAAAAAACCATTATATAATTTACTAAACCAAAAAATGCAGGAAAACATTAACTTTTTTTATTAGAGTACCCAAGTGTTCTGTCCTAATGGATGTGTTGCAATCCGAAGACTTTCCCTTTACATTTGAATGAGAACTTTTCTTTAGAGAATCTATGCCACTTTTTCCATTCCCAGACTTACCTAAACCAACACAATCATCACATATTGTTAAAAGGAAGTTATATACTTAAAAATTGATACCACTGTACTCAAAATCAGTACATATCACATACGACAATTTTGAGCTTGTTTTAATGCATCTGCGATGGAAGTTTCATTATCCAAGAAGATTGATTTTGCTGGATTTTTTGATTCAAGTAGTTCTAAGAAAAAAAAGGATAAAATATCAGAACATAAGCATGTATAAACTTGTAATTAAATTTATATACACTTACTTGACTTAATCTCAATCAATCGTTCTGTAAGTGGGTCCTTAGGGATGCTTGCAGAACTCTTTTTGCCATTTGCAAACACATTTGTTGTGTGTCTCTCTAGGTTTTGTACTACATTAAGAAAATAATTGTAACAAAAATTATGTGCTTATGTAACTAATACCTGATCTGGAGCTCTCACAACGATCTAAAAAAGAATTTCCTCCATTGTTCGGGGTTGAACCTAAAATCATGAATATGTCTTTTAAATAATTCTTGTTATTTTGAACAATATTACAGAATGCTCCAGCATACTTGCAGCACTAAAAAGATATTGACTTGAGACTTGTCCACTATTCAACCTTTGAAAGTGTGAGCTCCCTTGATTTCGATTATTTGACACTACAGTAGATGCTCATGTATATTAGCAATAACTACACAAATTTTTAGACTCTATACGTAAGTAGTACAAATAACTAAAATATATACTAGCTAACATATGGCAACATTACTCATTACAAGCAGAGAATCTCTAAACTTCAAAGGTCTAGGCTCTTGTTTGATAGAATTTACAATATTGAACATTTCTCCATAATCATTCTGATGGAAAAGATTATACTGACCTGATTTTGATCCATCAACCGACAGCTGTTGAATTGGCCTTTTCCCTTTATTACCATCCTTAGATTCTATAGGAAATTGGCATAAGCATAATTATATATTTTACTTTTTTGATAAAGGTGTTGTTTTAGCTCTACCTGGGTTGGATTTTACACAAAGATTAGTTGGTGTTTTCCCCTGACTTTTACCAACCATGGCAGCTTCCAGAACTAGTAAAATAATTATACAAGTTAAATAATAATGGCAAAGAAATAAAAGTCTAAGAAAAGTAAGTAAAACAACTCCCAACATACTCTTTTTTCTTGATGTAACAATATTGTCATCATTCTTCATCTCTATCATTGCATTGATGGACTTGTAAAGGGTCTTAGGAGGCATGACTCTGCAAACAGAATACAAAATCTATCAAATACTCATATCATTTAAAGAGTGATAATTTCTTGATAAAGAAACCATTAGTAAAATAAAAAACCTTCTACTAATAATACCTCTACTCTCTTCCTCTTTTTAGGATGTAATATTTCTTTGATTATGGATTCGTGTACTTTTGATGACCTAGGAATGTCACGCCTAGCCCATGTGGCACCATGAATATCATCCAACCCACTACCAAGATGGGGCATGTAGCTTTTATCCAAGTGTTGATCTACTTTTTCATCAATGAGGTCATGATCGATGTATACATTTCTTGGTTTCTAGTGACACACAGTACTCCAATTACCATCTACATGATCCATTGAGTAAAAAACCTGTTCTGTTTGTTCTGGGTATATAAATGGTTCATCTTTAAAGCTCTGCTTGCTCGTGTTAACATATGCAACGTTAAGATCATCAACAAAAAATCCCTCCTCATCATTACTAAACCATGAGCATTTAAAAAGATAATAAGGTTTCATTCCAAGATAATGGATCTCTAATATGCAATCCAAAACCCCATAATAGACTTCACCATCAGCACCTTTTGTAGCAACACCACTATTCTGAGTTACTCGACCTTTATCAATATCTTGGCGCTCAAACTTGTATCCATTCACAAAATAGCCTTTATATGAATAAATACCTATCTTAGGTCCTCGAGACAAATTTTGGATAGGCTTCGGAAGTCCACCGAATTTATTTAAAGAAGCAACCTAGGAAGTAATACAGGTGATATGTATGAGAAAGAGCACAAAATGTTAAACAAAATTAAGGTTGTCTTACATGATCTTCAAACCACCATACAAATGTTTTGTGGTGGTGTGTCTGCAATGTGAAATCGTCCCAATCAAGATGTTGGCATCTCAATACATCCTTGTGCCTCCTGTATGTATATATAATATGTATATGTATCTAAAGTGAATTAAAACAGATTTTTTTATGAAAATTCAAAATTTTATTGCAATTATCAACCTAGCACTTACTTGACATAAGGTTGAACTTCTTCGGTATTAAGCAATATAAAACGCCGGGCTTGATATAATTCATCCACGGAAATGGTCACTATAGAAGAAGAACCAAGTGGACCATCTTGGTACCTTACAGGTCTTTGTAGCTTTGTTTCCACGTCATGTAGATATCTATCACAGAAATTGGTCGCTTCCTCCATTAAGTACCCCTCCGCAATAGAACCTTCTGGTCTGCTTTTATTGCGAACATAATTCTTCAATGTATAGAGGCATCGTTCAATAGGGTACATCCATCGAAACTGCACTGGTCCAGCAAGTTTTGCTTCACTTGCTAAATGCACAGCTAAATGGACCATAACATCAAAAAATGCAGGTGGAAAAGTTCTTTCTAAGTTGCACATTATCATGGGAACTTTTTGCTCCAACTCTTCCATTTTCCCAACAGTAATCACCCTTGCACATAATTCTTTGAAGAAAACACAAAACTGAGTCACAACTTTTCTGACAGGTTTTGCTAATGCCTTTATTACAACTATGGGAAGGAGGTGTTGCAACAATATGTGGTGATCGTGACTCTTCATACCCACTAACTTCTTTTCTTGGAGTTGAACCATATGAGAGAAATTTGATGAAAATCCTTCTGGGAGTTTAATGTCCTTCAATACAGACAGAAAATTTTCCTTTTCTTCATTTGTCAAACTATAAATTGCAGGAGAGAGCTCTCTTATATTATTAGATCTTGAAACTTTAGGCCACAATGATTTACGTATCTTCAAGTGTTGCAAATCTAGTCGAGCTTTAATATTGTCCTTATTGTTTCCATCCTTTTGAAGTAACCAGCCCAAAATATTTTCACTTATGTTTTTTTCTATATGCATGACATCTAAATTATGTCGAACCAACAATGAGCTCCAGTAAGGGAGCTAAAAAAAAATGCTTTCCTTTTTCCAACCTTCAGGTAACTCATGTTGGCCTTGTATATCATTACTTGAAACCTTTCCAAAGACGACATTGTCATAACCTTGCCACAAATCCTGAATTTGCTTCCCGTTTAAAGATTGAGGAGATGGTTCTAGTTCCTCACTTCCATTGAAGTTTTTTTTGTCAAAACGCCATGGGTGGTTCATTGGTAGAAAATGACGGTGCCTTAGATATACACATTTCCTACTATATGGAAGATATATAGAACAATGGTCAACATGACAATAGGGACATGCCTTGTATCCTTTTGTACTCCAACCAGATAACATACTGTATGCAGGAAAATCACTGATGGTCCATAGAAGCATTGCTCTCATGCTAAACAATTCACTAGTATTAGCATCAAAAGTGTTTACTCCATTCCATAACATCTTCAATTCATCAATTAAAGGTTCGAGGTACACATCAATGTCATTTCCCGGTGATTTAGGTCCATCAATAAGAAGTGACATCATCAAGAAGGATTGATGCATAGTCAACCATGGAGGAAGATTATAACAAATTAAGATGACTGGCCATATACTCCTATTGCTCCCCATTGCAATATTAAAAGGGCTAAATCCATCAGTTGCCAAGCCAAGTCTTACATTTCGTAGCTCATTACTAAAAGATGGATGATTTATATCAAAAGATTTCCAAGCTTCAGAATCCCTTGGATGTGCCATTTCACCCATTTCTCCAATCATACTTGTAGAATGCCAAAGCATTAGAGGAGCCGTCTTTGTTGAATTGAATAATCTTTTCAATCTAGGAGTCAAGGGAAAGTATCTTAGAACTTTTCGTGGTGTCTTTTTCCTTATCTTTATCCTTCTTCCCTGATACGTACCATTCCACCTTGAGGTAGAACACTTTGGACAGTTATTTAAATTTAAGTGTTCACCTCGATATAGTATACAATCATTAGGACATGCATGGATGATCTGATAATCCAATCCCAAGTTGGACATCATTTTTCTACATTCATACCATTTTGTAGGCAACTTGTGTCCCGTAGGCAACACTTTAGCTAGAATTTCTAGATAACTAGTCATTGCCTTATTGCTAATTTTATTCAAGCATTTGTGTCTAAAGAGATGAACAATAAATGACATCCTTGAATAATTTTCACAACCTGGGTACAATGGTTCACATGCATCTTTCAATAGTTTCTCAAATTTAATATCATCACGAAGAATGTATCCATTATCAGTACCGCCATCATCAGAAAGGGGATTCTCATCATCATTGTGATTTGTGTTCATTTCTACATTATCATAACAAGAATCATTTATCAAACCCTCCATATCATCAAAATAGCTTCCCACGGGTTGATTGATTGTATGATCTTGATTGTTACCATGATAGACCCAATCAGTGTAAGTCGAGAGGAATCCAGATTGAATAACATGCCACATAATCATTTCCCTATTATCGAAAAATTTATTCTCACATTTCACACATGGACACTTCACTTCAATATCATCCTTAAATGCAAAATCCAAAAACAAATTAAATCCTTGCATGAACGCATATTGGCAGCGTTCATGTTTAGATCTTCCTCTTTGCATCCAACTTTTATCCATGACTCCCTGAAAATTAATCATCGAATTACTTTTAAAGTTAAAGTATTAATTTTAAAAATAGAATTTTAAAATTAATCATCGATCTACCTAGACCAAAGCATAGCATTGCATACCCTTTTTTCTGTGTATATGCATAAGGATCTTTTTTTGAGAATGGAATAAGCCCCCAAAAAAATACTGACTTCATATTAACAACATCAACATGTGCTTTACAGGGGGGTAAAAGAGGGATTAATAAAGTACTTGAGGTGTGACAATCGACTGAAAAAGATGACAAGTACTTCCTTTCCTACTAACCAAAATCTTACTACCGTTGTATTGATTCAATGTTTTTGTGAATTGTATGCAAGAACTAAGTTGAAGATTCAACATTATGCAGTTGACATTTTTAGAAATTAAAACATGAGAATCATAATATTTTCTTTAAAAGACAGAATTGTTTTAACAGCCATAAAGTTCCTCTCTTCATTTATCAAATAAGACCTAAACGGAGCAAGATAAGACCCATGTTTTCCAAATTATTCCTTAGTGAAGCAAGATCAGACCTAAATTGAACAAATGAAACCTAATTGACCCAAACATACATAAAGTTCAACAAATAAACTAGTACAACCACAAAATGATATAAATCAAACCAATTTTTCCCAAAACATTGACTTTTGTACTAAAACAGAGAGAATTACCACAGAGAAGCTTGTTTAAGTTAACAATGTCATCCAGAGTACTGAGAAGATGAGTGGTGACAATGCTCAAGTTTCGACTTCATGTACCAAGTACCAGAATGTTGATTGTTCTAGAAATACAATTTTAGTTGATACTCCTATTTTTTATTGTAATAGTGAACAAGAAAACCAAAAATGGAAGGATAAAGAATCAATAATGTCTGATACAAATCCATTTCGTTAGATGCATATTCTGATTTGTTAGTAAATTTTGTTACTATGATTGTTGGCAAAAGTAATTTGGTGCCCTCTTCTCTATTTCCTGCCTTTCCCTCTGAGCCTTCTGATACTGGAGTTCATAATGATGATGAGTCAAGGTTGTGAATCTATCTACCCTATAAAAAAGACAAGGTCAGCTGTTTGTTAATTGTACCTGTGTGCTTGGTTGCTTTTATTTTTTCAAATTGCTTTTATGTGACTTTTTCTTCCTGTTGCTCCGAATAATAATATGAAAGCGGTATTATATTTTGACATTGGCTAAGTTCAAAAAAAGATATTTTGCTCCATTTGCATAGTTCAACAGTAGGTCGATGTATTTTCAGTCTGTCAGTGACTTTAAGGTACATATACATGTATATTTTTTGGAGCATATATAATTATGGTAATCATGTTGTAGGGAGTCAGTTCACAGTATAAAATGTGTTTTCTTTTAGCAAGTTGTAATATTATGAGTAGTAACTATGTATTAGCTGCCAAGAGGCAAATGACCAAGAAGGAGAGCATGTGTAATTTTGGTAATCGAACGATATAGGTAGGAGGGAGTCACCTGGAAGTTCATTGAGTTAATCTATTTTAATAGTATATGTAAATTATTATAGATACATAATATTAGTCGTCAATATGTGCATTTCTAAGAAGGGGGTCATTATGTGCATGTCTAAGAAGGGGATCATGTCTGCTTGCATGCTTGCATTGGCTGTTTGGATGAAACTGAAAACGTGACTTCCATGTTATATATGTGTACACACACACATATATAAAGACCAATGTAGGTCAACAAACCTTTAACCGCCCATATAATGAGCTTAGTAGCTTAATTACCAAGGACAATAGATATTGTAGCAGTAACTTATTTGTTTCTAGTTTATTTAACTTGAGTAATGAAGGATGTAGCCACTATCTTGAATCTGCAAGTCGAGAGAAAAGTGAATGGATCGTATTCTAATTTCCATGAAAAAGGCCTAGAATTACCCTAGCTTTTGCCTAGTCCCCTGGGGATGCCTAGCCTATATAACCTAGATATACATAACAATTTGATAGAAAAAAAGACTGAATGTGGTGACATAATCAATAACAAGACATGTTTCATTGGTACAAGACATGTTTCAATAGTGATAATTGTGATTTAGGCCAAGTTAAATTTGTTACAAGTTGGATATGACCATCACAAATACATGTTATTGTTGTTGGGAGGGCGGCGTAGTAAAATGAATTCATGATGTGGCTTGTTCCTTGATTTGGAGCTATGATCATGATATATGAGTTTACTCGTATGGAATTAGGGTGAACTGTAATGTCAGTGGAGTTATGTCCTCAAAAGGGAGCCTTGGTTGAGTTAAATTTATTGTTATGTACATTGTACCAGATAGATATTGTGAATGGCCAGTAAGTGAGGTAACTCTTTCTTCATAGTAGAGTGACGTTTGGGTTATATGACTACCCTAGGATCGCGTTTCGAATAAATGGTGTTAGTTCCTATCTTGGGACATGTCACAGCCATCCTGGCATGTAGCAAGCAGGTTGGTCAATTCAATCCTACAATTCATATGGACATACTAGTAACTCCTTATACATACAATAGACATTATCATTGAAATATAAACTTTTTTTTTCTAAAATAGAGAGCATTACGTTTCATAAAACTTAGTTATCAGTAAGGTCCATTGTAGGTTGCACATGGCACATCTATCATAATATCTAGAAAAATAGATTGACTTTTATTAATTTGTCTTTAAGTATTACTATAGAAACCAGAAAACCTTACATATCTAGGCTAAAATAGAGATAGCAACTGAAAAGACCTAAAATTTCACAAACTTCTGCCAAGAATATTAATAAGCACTACTGATCTTTTTAAACAAAATAACACGCTAACTCCTAAGCATGCCAAAGAACACATAAATTAAGATGGAACACGTGTTTACATGTTCTCTTTTGAAAATTTAGTCACCAACCTTCAGTTCTTTTTTTATTGAACCTTATCCTACAAAGTAATATTTTTATTGCAAGTCTGATTTCTTACTGCATTTCAAATCATGTGGAATAGGTGCCCTTTCTACTATAAATAATATGCATACACAATGATAATAAATGGAAAAAAACCCATAGGTAATTCTTAGTAAGTATTACTATAGAAACTAAAGCACCTACATATCTAGACTAAAATAGAGATGGTCACTAACATGTAGAACTATATATAACAGTTAAACACTAACAAGTGAATATTAATGTGTTCTTAGCAACTTGCTCTCAAGGAAGGCCATTCAGCATCTCAGCATGGGAATTTGTAATGTAGGACAAACAGATAAAATTAAATGTCCCACAAGATATAAGTTTTCTTTAAATCACCTCAAATAGTTGATGAATTATATTGATCATAGATTATCATATAACTACATATGTGCCCACACTCACACACACATATGTATGTATGTATGTATGTATGCATGTATGTATGTATGTATGTATGTATGTATGTATATATATATATATATAACCTTATATATATATAACCCTATAAAAAGCACATCTAATGTTCTTAGTAGCTTAATTAGCAAGGTCTATAGATGTTGTAGCAGTAACATTTTTGTTTTTGATTCAAACTCGAGTAATGAAGGATGTACACATTATGTTGAATGTATAAGTGGAGGGCCAAGTGATTCAATCGCATTCTGGTTTCCCTAAAAAAGGCCTAAAATATCCCTAGCTTCCGCCTAGGCCCCTAGGGAATTTCTAGTAGCCTATATAACTTTAACATACATAAAAATTAGATAGAAAAAAAATAGTGAATGTGGTGACAGAAATGTCAACATCATACAGTGCTAATATTGTATTTCTTTTGAACAAGGTAACATGGAAAACCTAATGTGGCCCATTTAGTTTAGAAAACCTAATGTAACCCCACCCAAGTCAATCTATTGTGTTTCCTTCTGTGATCCTCTTCCCAAGGCAAATTTGTAACGTAGACCAATAAGATAAGACAAAACATCCTGCAAGCTATCAATTTGCTTTGAATCACTTCAAATAGTTGATAATTTATATTGATCATAGGTTATCACATAAAAATATATGTGTACACACACACACACAGACAGACATATATAAAGACCAATGTAGGTCACCAAACCTATAACCTCCCATATAATGAGCTAGGTATCTTAATTACCAAGGACAATAGATCTTGTAACAGTAACATATTTGTTTCTGAATGACCAGTAAGTGAAGTAACATTTGCTTTGTAAAAGGATGCCATTTGAGTTTATATATATACCCTAGGATTTGTGTCTCCTACAAATGGCGGAAGACCTTGTCTTGGGACATTGTCATAGCCATGCTCGCATGTAGCAAGCAGGTTGGTTATGCAAACTTTATCTGGTTTGGACCTTATCAGGTCAAACTTTGGCAAATTAAGAATAATTTGGGGAAAATATGTCTGGCTTGAGGAGGTGGAGTATGTTTGGGTAAATTGTCTCATTTAAGTTAATATATGATATATTAGGGGATCTAAGGTCCAATTGGGTCATTTTATGCAAAAATTAGGTCTGATTTATAGGTCAAAAAAGGTCCAACTTGGGCAAATTCAGTTTCATTTGTGCAAGACATATTTCAAGTTGTTAGTTGGGATTTAGGCCAAGTTATATAACACCTTCACCTACAAACTCCAGGCTCCCACGTAGGCATCCCTTGGGAGGAAAGGTGCGCAAGACAAAAATGTTGAATTGTTCCAAATTAGCCTTTAATAGCCTTAAAAATACCTATCTTGAATCTGCAAGTGGAGAGAAAAGTGACGGGATCACATTCTAATTTCCCTGAAAAAGGCCTAGAATTACCCTAGCTTCTGACAAGGCCCCTGGGGATGCCTAGCCTATATAACCTTCATATACATAACAATTTGATAGAAAAAAGATTGAATGTGGTGACATAAACAATAACATCAGATAGGACCAATATGGTATTTTTTTAAACGAGATAACATGGCACATCTATTTGTATATGCACATTAAATCGAAATGGTAGGGCACATTGAACATAGGGATAGAAGGAAGAAGATTATATTTTCCTCATCGGGTCAACAAAACAATTTGTGCTTATTATACTAACATAGTGCATACATGTGTAAATAAAGTTTTTCATTGTGATGATAAAGAATCAGTTGTAGTTCTAGACAGTAGTTGGATCTTTTCAAGCATATATCAATTTGATTTGTAGCGAGAGTAATATTCTAATTGATTTGAATTTTTATTTTGGGTTCTGTAGATATTTATATTCTCGGAGAGGTTGTACATCTCAACTATATGACCATTTTGATTCTAGTATATTAATATATACAAATAATCTAATAATAAGAAATATATAGAAAGCACTACTAATATTTTTTATAACAAAACAAGATAACTCCTAAGCATACCAAATCACATACAAAATAAGATGGAAAAAGTGTTTACTTGTTCTCTTTTTGAATATTTAGCCCCTAACCTTTAGTTCTTTCTCTTTCTTGACCCAATTCTGCAAAGTATGAGAGAAAATAAATATTGTTGTTTAGAATAAATATACAAATTAAAGCATATCATTGTATATGTGATAATCAGAATCTGGCACATAAATACATTACCTTCAAGTTATCAAGTGTATTCGATGTTGTCTTAGCACCAAAAATGTCAGATATTCAGGAGTTCCTACACAATATATCAAAATTGTCATTTCATATAAGAGAAGGTCACCTAAATTTATACATAGAGGATAGAGATAAAATACACATTTGATGAAATATATTACAAATGAAAATTTATAATGAACTCCTGATATATAAGAAACTAGTTATCACACTCTAAATTTAGACTCATTTACAGAAACCACATGAGTTCAAAAATAAATTATCAAGCAGTACTTAACTTTCAACATATCACGTTGCTATAAAATTTGAGTGATGAATCAAAATTGAAATATAACAGAATACTAATGATAATGTTCTGGATATACTCTACAGCTCAAGGGAAAGAGGGTTGGCCTCGTGATGGAAGAAAAGTTAGGTTCAAGAATAGGACGTAGAGATCCATGAAAGAAGTCATATTTTTAGTACGAATCAGATTTCTTATTGCAAGCCAGATCATGTTGAATAGATAATAACGTGAAAGAACCAACATACTATACATCTTACCTGGAATAAGTCATAATCCACAGTCACAGGAGAAATGCAACCCAGTAGTATTCTCCACCGTAGCTAGAGTTTGCTAGAAGTAGTCAGATCACAGATCAATTGGAATGAAGGAGAATGTGACAGAACTAACATAGGACACAACTTACTTGGAATATAGCAAAACTCGTAGCCACAATAGAAAGCGAGTTGTATTCTTCCTCCCTAGCCAGACTTTGCTTGAGATCTTTCACAGACGCCAGTGCCACAATTGTCAAACTAAGGATAACATTGTGAGAAGACGAAGGAAATGATATCGGTGGAAATGGATGGTCACTCATATTAAAGAAAATGTGAACCATATAGGTATACCATATAGTGAGATGTTTGAGTAAGGTGCCGAACAAATTGGGAAGAGGGGCGACACGGAGCAGGGGTGACCAAGCGGGATGGGAGGGCGACGTGGAGGAAATTGGGAGAGAGGGGTGACAGGGGGGAGGTGGCTCCGAGCAGGACAGGAGGGAACCGAGCGCAAATTTGGGGAAGAGGACGACCGGGGGTGGGGAGGACGTGGAGGAAATTGAGAGAGAGGGATGATAGGTGAGGTGGCTCTGAACGGGACGGGAAGCGATGGGGTCGGATAGGGTTGCCTCGCGAAACATGAGGAAGTAAGCAGTGAAAGATCAGCATGGACAAAGTTGACCAAGAGGGAATGGAGCGCAAATTTGGGGAAGAGGATGACCGGGGGAGGGGAGGATGTGGAGGAAATTGGGAGAGAGGGATGATGGGTGAGGTGGCTCCGAACGGGATGGGAAGTGATGGGTCAGGCAGGGTTGCCGCGCGAGACCTAGAGGGAAAGGAGCTATCAATTTGGGGAAGAGGATGACCGGGGTGGGTAGGCGGAAGATTGATCGCGGGAGGCGGGGGTAGTGGGGGAGACCTAGAGTAAAGTGAGAATAAAATGAACAATGAGTCAATGACACTGATTTCGGAAAATCAATATGGAAACACAGTGTCGTGTATACTCACTGCTAGATTTCTCGCAATGAGAAATCAGGACCGTCCGTTCAAACTATGATTGAAAAATGAAGTAATGGATAATCTCACAACTGCGGTGGTCCACAACTAAGCCTGGCAATATCGATCTTGCATTTCGAAAGTTTGGTGACATGTATGTATGTCATATTTTTAGATAGGAACCACAAAACAAATAATTTTATTAATATATCCCCACAAAATGCATCTGGGAGAATCCACGGCCCATATTGTGATAGTATCCTCTCATGTCAAGTCTCTTGAAATGCATTTTGGAGGAGATGTGGCCCATATCATGATAGTTTCATCTCACAGTAAGTCCCTAAAAATTTTCACTTGTTCTGTTGGTATATGTATGCCCGTAGAGCCATCCAACAGAGAAGTCTTGGTTTGGACGTTCCCTGGTTTCCAGACCTTGAGGATGACTGGTCTACTACAGACATACCATTCCCCTTCTAAAGCAAGCTTCAGATCCTCAGGGTCAGAAAATTGAATCAGGAAAAAACCATCACCCCTATCAAAAATCTCAAAGAAGCCTTGCACATTCTAGATATTTGATAAGTAATTCACTAAAGTGGGAATGTGAGGCTAGAAATCGATGATGTAGCCTAACAAGCATCTACTCCATTGATCTGCATTCTCTTCTTCTTCTTTATTAGGGTAGATGATCTTCCCATCAACAATCGATACTGCTATTTTGTTCAGATCTGACGCCTTCCCGGTTCAAATGGGCTTCAAGTTCTCCCATGAGGTTGGATTTGGTTTCATCAAATTGGGCAGCACTGGACGCACAACTTCAGATCTAATAAGTCTATTTGGAATCCCAGCCGTCGGCGGAAGAAATGTTGTTGTCGTCGTGAATACCGCCGCCGTCGCCTTATCGCCAGCTGTAACGGGGAGCTCAGGAGTCGTCATTCTATTCAAAATTTCATTTTTACCTATTTCTTAGTTTATAATATATAGATATATATAGAATTTTTTTGACCAAGAATCTTTAGCACTGTTCTTATGGGAAATTTGGATGATGGCACAAAAATTCTCACCATTGTAAAAAGGAATGTCATCTATTTTACATAGTTGGTGGGTCCAGTCTTTATAAGTGAATTGAGAGATACATATCCCCAAAAGTTTTTTAAGAATATAGAGGATAGTATTCCAAAGTTGGCTCAAGTTACTCATACGTATGCAATGGACGACAACAGTATGTTCGATTTAATTAGTGAACACAATACATTGTAGATCAACTTCAAAAAATAAGGTGATATTTCACTACACAAGGAACCAGGGGAGGCATCACCGTCGTGGACAGAGAGATGCGTAGAGACAAAATTAGGAAGTAGTGGTGTTGTTGAAGGATTGCAGAGGCAGAGCCAGAATTGAGAGGAAGCACCGCTAAGGAGCCGTGGAGCAATGGAACTCGGAAGGCAGAGTAGAAGTTTGAGAGGAGTTTGCGATGGTCCATTGATGTCTGGAAGGCACTAGTGGACCAACGAGGATACACCACTATCAATGACAGAGTCAGGATGTATCATGTGGAGGGGCCAAATTTACATAAAACACTTGTTATCATAAAAAATTATGATCCTTCTACATGTAGAGTAAAACAAGCTACCTACGAGTAGGGGTCAAGGAGAGGTCATGCCCCCCATTAAAAAAAATCAAATATATTCATAAGTTTAGAAATATATGTTATAATATATATAACGTGTAACACTATTAGATAAAAAACCTAACCTGGTACAGCGGTATGTTGCACTCCACCCAACCTGTAGGTTGCAGTTTCCATTCCCCATTAGGTTAGTTTTTAACTCTATACGGAGCCTCTAGTTAAATAAGTAAAGACTACATATGAATTATAAAATGCCCTTATTGTATTGGTACGATGCACATTGTTCAATTTGTAGGTCGCTAGTTCTACTCTATATGTAGAAGAAGTGTCAATTTTTTATGATAACAAATGTTATATATAAATTTTACCCCTACACGTGATAAATCGTGCACAGTTAAAGACAAAATTTGAAAGCATGCCAAAAAAGTTATGGAACATGTGACCTACAAGTTGGGTACAGCGCAATGCTCCACTACACCAAAGTAGGTTTTTATCTAATAGTCATTACACATGATATATATTATAACATGTATTTCTAAGCATATGTTTATATTTGAAATTTTTATTTTTTGGGGGGGTCATGGCCTCTCCTTGCCCCCTGGTTCCGCCTCTGGTGACTATAAACGTGGATTAAAAGAGTGTATCAAATATGCGGATATGTTAGGTCTTGGTACGCAATAACCATGTGATTTGTAAAAATTTCATCTACATCAACTGTAAAAATCCGCAAAGTCCATTAATTGCAGTTTGGGTTGGATTAGATAGGACCGAATCGGATTAGATTGATTTTTTTTGCCATGCCCACTCACAAGAAGTCATCAAAATATCATCATTGATAATATTAAGTCCACATCGTGTAAGTTTCTTGTGTCACCTAAGGATTGGGTGATTGACATGTCTATCACCTAAAAGACTAGTGACTTGCATGTCTATCTGCTATAGGTTGGGTGACTGACATGCTCGTAATCTAAAGTTTAGATGACTGGCATGCCTGCCACCTAAACAATGTACCCCTTCTTACAATACATGTGACTTAAATATATGTCACGTAAGGGATATGCCCCCTTCATAACATAGGTGACTCGAATATCTGTCATCTATAAAGTGTGACCTTTTTGAAATTGTAAAAAAGAATGTCATCTATTTTACACAGATCTGTACATTTTACAGGTGATTTACATGCACGTCACTTAAAGTGTGTCATCTTTTATATGACTATCACCTATGTCCTGTTTTTTAGTAGTGCGGTGACGACACCATTGATGTGAGTAGGGCTCAGGAAGAGCATGTTCTGCGTCTCCGATGCGGCCAGCGCCTCCGTTAGCCAATCCAGAAAGCGGTGGCGGTTCTTGATGTACTCCGGGAGGATCCCAAGCAGGCCACCGGAGTTCTTCTTTTTCGTTGACGATGGAGTTTCTCTGGTGTGGCGCTGATCCGACTGAAGAAACACAAGAAAAAGCACGAGAGGAACGGAAAGCGACGCGATGCAGAGGACCGTTTGCGCTGAGAACAAATCCATTGCAGCTGGTGTAACACATGAGTTGTTCCTGATGCGATTTGCCCGTGGCTACCGAGCATGTTCACACTTTTATAATAGAATTCACATAGATAAAAAATTTAGCTCCGAAAGAAAGCACAACTGCTTGTTGTTCGAGGCAACTTACGATGACGCACGCAGAGACAAGTGGCAAAGTTCGTGTACGACTTCCCTTTCTTCTAATGTCTACTATATAAAAGATACAAGTTGATACAGTGATGCGTCTTTGTCCCTCTCATAAGACTTCCTCCCAAATAAAAGTTTAATGACATATTGCCTTCGAGGGGTTAAGTAAGCTAATAAGTTATTCGAAAGACAACGAGGGTTTCAAAGGAATCAATGTAACTGATCAATGCCAATCTTAGTTGTTCTAGAATGTGATCCTCAAATAATATTAACCAGGTTCCAATACCTGTGTGCTATGGTACGTAACTATGGGCGTGCGGGAATCGCTTACATACTTCTCTCGCTTGTCCCTCAACCGAGCGCGGAACAGCAAATCTGAAGGGGCCCTAACCGCTCTGGCGATTAGGGTTTACGACGCTGGGGTACTCCATCGCCCTGGTGGCTACTTTCTCTCCTTGGTGGTTACCTTTTCTTGCAGGTCAAGGTTGGTAGTCTCTCGTGGACTAGGTATGACCAAGGATGGCAGAAGACTTAGCAGAGAGTACGCAAAACTAGGTTTGGAAGACGAGGAGGCAATTCTCGATCTACCTGGCGGAGGAAAAGATGATAAGAGTGATCACGTTTCCTTAGCCCTTGTGGCTCGTCTGCTTACGGATCGGCCATATAATTTCTGGGCTATGAAGAGGACACTAAGCCTAGCATGGTCGCAGAAAGAAAGTGTGGTTTTCAAACAACTGGATAAGGAGGCCTTCGTTATTCAATTCCTCCACTGGAAGGACAAAAAGAAGGTCCTTGACAATGGTATGTGGCACTTTGACAATCGCTTGCTTCTCACGAAGGAGGTCGAGGACGAGGATGTTCCAGGGCAGATCGATTTTAAGGAGTGCATCAATCTGGGCGAGGCTGTATGGACTTCCGCTGGGTCAAAGATCAACGACCGCGATCACCTCTATTGTTGAAAGGATCGGGAGGCTAGTGGAGATTGATAAAGATGACTTAGGGTGGGACTCATCCGTCAGAATCCGAATATCCAAACCGCGGCGAATCAAGAAGATCAAAGACAGAAGAGGAGTCTTGACAGACGTAGAGATTAAATATGAACGATTGCCTAACTACTGCTACATCTGTGGGAAACTGGATCATGTAGATCGCGATTGCCCTAAGCAGGATGACGGCGATGAGGTTCAACGAGGGTGGGGGGCTTGGCTTAGGGCGTCACCACGAAAACCTAAAGGTTCAATAGTAGAAGAAATCTATGGAGCTAAAAGGACAAAGAAAGCTCACCAATTCCACGTCAAGCCCAAGCGAGCCGGGGAGCGGGTTGACAACGGTGTGACAGGGGGGACGGCGCTGTTGGAGGACGGAGGCCAACGAGATCGAAGGGTGACGGAGGGATTAGGCAACAGAGAGACCTATGGTTGTCTTGGGAGCAATGATTCAGGAACGACCAAAGGGTACAACATCGATTAACAACAAGACTCTGCCAGTTCCAGGGGAAAGGGTTGAGAGTGACTTGCTCAGTCCAAAAGCAAGACCGGGAGATAATGCAACAGCAGCCAATAGTGATGAAGAACGAAGGGACTGTACCAGGAATCACAATCGGGGAGGAAAGTCACAAGGCAGGGAGGCAAATGTCAACCATATCTTCTCCACTTTAATCACTAACCTGAGGCGAAACACAGTGACAGATGAAGGGCAGGCACAAGAGAAGACAATTGTTCTTCTGAGGTATAACAATGGCAGTGGTGAAAGCACAAGAATGACCAGGGGGCAAAAGTCGAGGATGAGAAACAAACCTCACATAGGTATTAAATCACCAGCAAATCTGCACAACAGAACAAGAAGAATACATATCAAGCGCAGGCCAGAGGTGAGAGAGGCTGGAGAGTAGGAGGTAGGGAACACAATCTCTCTGCAGCTAGGTAAAAGAGTTAGGATGGATGATACTGTGATAGATTCGGACACAGATTTGGAGACTGTTTTTGTACATATAAAACATAATTCTCAACAGGGGCAGGTTGGCGAGGCAACATTTCTTTTCTCCTCAGCAGTAGCGGGTGCTGGCTCAGACCATACCCGTAAATAACAATGAAAATCTTCAACTGGAACTGTCGGGGTATGGCCAAACTCGACAGTAGGAGAGCTATCTGTACTTGGGTAGGGAGAGAGAGCCCCAACTTGGTTTTCCTTTCAGAACCATGGTTGCTGACACAAAGTTAGAGGAATTAAAGTGATTTTGTAGTTTTACTTATGGACTTTGTCTTTCTAGTAATGGGAGATCGGGAGGCTTGGGTCTTTGGTGGAAAGACATTACAGTGGATGTTATTAATTATTATGATCATCACATTGAATGTTGGGTTACTGAATGGACAAATCAAGTGAAATGGAAAGCAATTGCTATCTATGGTTGGGCTGACCAGCAAAAAAAAATTCGTACGTGGGATCTCATGAGGAAGGTCATGGACAATTCAGAGTCTCCTACTATCATGTTCGGTGATTTCAATCAAATTATATCTAATGATGAAAAATGGGGGTGGCTCCAAGGCCAGACAACTGGATGCAGGATTTCCGTGACGCTATGGATGACTGTGATCTCTTTGACCTGGGTTTTTCGAGAAGGTCGTACACATGGGAAAGAGGAAAGAAAAATGATAATCTAGTGAGGGAAAGATTGGACCGTGCTCTGGTGAACTGGAGAAGGATGTATTCTTCTTGCAAAGCTATTCATCTTCCTTTCTATCTATCTGACCATTCTCCCATCATTATCTTTGCTGACCGCTCAAAAGTTAAAAAGAAAAGGAGGCAACACTACTTCCAGTTTGAACTGATGTGGATACATGAGGCAAGCTGTCTGGAAACGATACAAAGTGCTTGGGGAGATCATTACCGTGGTGGGTTGGTTGACAAGATTGAGGGGTGTGGTGAGAAGCTTAATATTTGGGCTACTCGACACCTGGGAAATATTAGAAAAAAGATGAGGGAGATGAAGAAATTGCTGGCAGAAGAGCAAGAAAAACCACCAGATAGTCAAATGCTAAAAAATTGTGACGACTTGGAAAAAGAGTTGCAAAAATGGCACATACGGGATGAAGAGTATTGGTGCGCGAGGGCACATGTTAATGAAATGAAGTCGGGTGACCGAAACACGACATATTTTCATCATAAGGCTTCTCACAGAAGGAATAGAAATCAAATTGACCAGTTGGTTGATAAAAATAATGTCTTACGCACAGAGGAGGAGGAGATTGAATTAGTGGTGGTAGACTTTTTCGACGAGCTCTTTACAACTAGTTCTCCACAGAACATGGAAGGGGTGGATAAAGGACTCAAGAGAAAGGTGAATACATCCATGAATTTTTCCTTAGAAAAAGACATTACAGACAAGGAAATTGAAGATGCGCTAGCTGACATGCATCCAAATAAAGCCCCTAGGCCTGATGGTAGAAGCCTCTTTTCTTTCAAATCTACTGGAAAGTTGTGGGAAAGGATGTTGCAAATTATAGGAAAGGTTGGTGGAAGGGTGAGGAGGACATTGGGAAAGTAAACTCCACAATGGTGGTCTTAATTCCAAAAGTAGAGAAGCCAAAAAGTCTCATCGAATATAGACCTATTAGCCTTTGTAATGTGGTCTACAAAATTGCCTCCAAAGTCATGGCCAATAGAATCAAGCCGTTAATGGATAATCTGATTTCTAGAATCAAAGTGCCTTCATACCGGGAAGAATGATTACTGATAATGCTCTGGTAGATTTTGAAGTGCTCCATAAAATGAAGACTGAAGGAAAAAATAAGAAAGGCAGTTTTTCCCTTAAGCTTGATATGTCTAAAGCTTAC
The DNA here is from genome assembly GCA_963693085.1 of Alisma plantago-aquatica. Taxonomy (NCBI): domain Eukaryota; kingdom Viridiplantae; phylum Streptophyta; class Magnoliopsida; order Alismatales; family Alismataceae; genus Alisma; species Alisma plantago-aquatica. The sequence goes on from OY856409.1 coordinate 1,775,307,961, forward strand.
GAGTGGAGTGGAATTTCTTAGATATGATCCAAGAAAGACTGGGGTTCGGAAGGATTTGGAGAAGACAAGTTAAAGAATGTGTCTCATCAGTGAATTTCTCTTTTTCCATCAACGATAACTGGTCCAAGAAGATACTACCATCCCTTGGCCTTAGGCAAGGTGACCCTCTCTCCCCCTATTTATTTATTTTATGCGCTGAAGCTTTTTCAAAATCTATTTCTTTAGATTTAGCAAAAATATCCATCAGGGGGGTAAAGGTTAGCAGAAATGCACCCCCTATGACTCATCTTTTCTTTGCAGACGATAGTATTCTCTTTGTAAAAGTAACCAAGGAGGAATGTGTGACATTAGCTAATATTATTTGCCAATATGAACATACATTGGGACAAAGAATCAACCTAAGTAAGACCGAAGTTGTTTTTAGCAAAGGAGTACCTTATAACAAAAAAGGAGAACTTCTGGATATCCTAAAGGTGAGAGAGGTGCAGGGACATAAAAAATGTTTGGGACTACCGACGTCTATCAGAAGATCAAAAAAGTAGGTTTTCAACTATATCCCCACGGTTTCTGGTCCTGCAGCTGACCTTGGCTTTTCCTCCCCTCTTTCCTGCATTTCCTTGGAGTTGGTTTAGGCTTTGTTTGTTTTTCAGGTCTCTCCGGGTATCGGCGTTGTTAGTACCTTTCCTTAAGGTCTTTTTGTCCTTCCTTTGTGAAGGTGGTGGTGTTCTCTAGGTTCTCCCAGTGATTTCATCCTTGTTCAGGGTTTATCCCCTGTCTATTTTTGGTAGCTTGGTTGTCTGTTTGTTCTCGATGTGTTGGTGGAGGTCTGCTGGCTCCATGGGTGATGGTGATCTTGCTTATTCTGGTCACCTCGGTGGAGGTAAGGGTGTCTTTGTAGATGCAACCCAGGATTGTGGTTTGATTCTGAAAGCTGCTTTTACAAGCGCGAAAGGGAGGAATCCATGCTGAAGAGTCTTACTTGCATCCAATCCTATCTGTTAGATATCACTCTCTGCCTTGTGTGGTTACAGAATATGTTTGATCTTCTTATCTCTGTAGATGACGTATGGATTTTATCAATATAATGGCAGGTGGTTTTCAAAAAAAAAAGAGCAAGTATGGAAAAAGCTTCAGGGTTGGAAAGAATTTTTTTTGTCTAAACTGGGAAAAGAGGTGCTTATAAAAGCGGTAGTCCAAGCCATCCCAATGTATATTATGGATGTCTTTTAATTACCTATGGTCCTCATTAATGAGATACAAAGTTTCATTCCAAGGTTCTGGTGGGGTGCAAAAAATAATGAAAGAAAAATATCATGATCGAGCTGGACCACTTTGTGCAAGCCCAACAGAGCGGGCAGTTTGGGTTTTAGAGACCTTCACACCTTCAACTACGCAATGCTAGCAAAACAACTTTGGAGGCTGCTCAAGAAAGAAGACTCTCTTGATTATAAAATTCTAAAAGCAAGATAATTTCCGAGGACTAATATATTGGAGGCTAGGCGAGGTTACAATCCTAGTTTTACATGGAGAAGCATCTGGGGGGACAAACCGGTTCTATTGGAAGGAGTTAATTGGCGTGTGGGAAATGGAAGAAATATCAATATATGGAAAGACAGATGGACTATACGACAATGGGAGAGCTTCCAGGTTACTCATCCGCCACTTGCTCAAGATCTGGATGTGGTGCAAGACCTCATCATCACTGAAGTGGGGGACTGGGATAGACAACTCATCATAACAACATTTCCACAGGATATCAGCTCACGTATATTAAGTACCTCAATTAGCAGCCGCCAACTGGTAGACTGCCCCTACTGGTGGCCGGAGGAAAAAGGAGGATTTATAGTGAAGTCGGCGTATTGGCTGAGCCTGTTGGGAAAGACGGAATACACCTCGACTTGGGTAGCAAACAAGAACAAGCTTTAGAAGTTGGTATGGCATTCCCAGTTGCCACCAAATCTCTCACACTTCCTTTAGCGGGTGTGTATGAGACGGTTGGTGATGAGGGGAAGGTTGTGGGACAGACATTGTATTGACGATGGCACCTGTACTAGATGTAATGCCCCAAAAGAAACGATCTCCCATGTTCTCTTCGACTGTACAATGGCTAGAAGGGTGTGGACACGGGTAGTGGGTCATCTCCAACCTGAGTAGCTTGCCCAGATGAGCCCGACTGAAGCCGTGTGGGAGATTCATGACAAGTTGAGTCAATCGGAATGGATGCGAGCACTAGGGATAGTGTGGGGTCCCTGGACCCATAGAAACAAATACATATTTGGTAGTAGTACAACACCTCCAGAGAAGTTCATTAGACAAGCCATCACTTATACAGAGGATTTCAGACAAATCAATGAGAAGCCACGACCCGGAGCTGAAAGGGGTGAAGATTCCGCGGTGGCCGGGTGGAAAAAGTTGCCGCACAGGAGGTATAAGTTAAACTGTGATGCAGCTATCGGGCAGGGGGTATGATCAACATGGGAAGTGTTATCCGAGATGCAGAAGGTAATATAAAAGATATGGTGGCATAGGAAGTGAAAAAAATGGAGATGTTCATATCGCTGAAGCTATGGCAAAGTTGATAACAATGAGGCAAGTAAGCGATTGGGGTTTCACAGCAGTGGAGGTGGAAATAGACTCAAAGTCTGTTGCGGATGCAGTCCAGAAACCGAACACGAGGAGAGACTATCTCGGTCTTCTCATTGATGATATTAAGATAGTAGGAAGCTCTTTTTCTTTCTTCGTTATTGCTTTTGTTAGACGTTCATGTAATAGGATCGCCCATGAAGTCACAAAATGTGCTCTCCAGGGGATCATTAGCTCTTCTAGGGACCCTAATGTCGTCCCATATTTTCTACATGATGTAGCTCATACTAATATTTAATAACATATAGGATGTTTTCCTTCAAAAAAAACTATGGGCGTGCGGGAAGTAACTGTTTTCTTGCCTCTATCTGCATGGAGTCAAATCCAGGATGAATTGGGCTTTCACTTACCCTTGAACATAGATGCAGTTTAGCAAATGTTACATTGAAAGCGGACTACTACAGTAGCCAATAGTATAGGATTGAGTCCTATACTTATAAGACAGCCAATCTCTGTTCATTATCCCCTTCTCATTCCTCTTCAAAACTCAACCACTTCAAAAAAAGAACAAAAAGAAACACAAATTGTACGTTGTAATCATAATTCTATAAGATTCTACCAAGTTTATATAGGATGTGTATTATAATAAAGGGGTTGGAGTCGTTGGACTACTACGGTCCAGTGAGTTTGGTTAGTTTAGTTACAAACCCAAAATCAAATCCACAGAATCCAAGAGTCCACATGATTTAGGATTAAAATGGGATTAGATTTATCTGGTCAGACATTGATGACAAAAACTTAATCTGAATCTATATTTAAACGAGACAGAATTCCCAAATGGGACTCATCTAAATCGATACCAAGAATGATCCCATTGTTAGGACCAGTCCATTCTAGAATAGTGAAACTCTCAAAAAAGGAAGGACTCTTGAAAGGTCTAGTTTTGGGCATAAAAATGCGGAAAATAGTGTCTCCACTAACTTAATCAGATAAAACTCAAAGAGAACTCTAAAAAATCAGTGAAAAAGGAGGTATTCAGGATCTGAGAATTTGGAGAAAGCTTATGTCATGCTATAAGGTTTTAGGGACCCGAACACACCCAATTTTGTGGTATATCCTATCCAAGGGGAAAATGACCAGAGAATATGAGAAGTGGAAGTAAAAATTACCCTAACACACCATGCCCAAAGGTCATTAAGACCATCATATCATTACCTACAATTTCATCATTATCTTTCCATTACGTATAACAAGGATCAATGAACATTACCACACATATGATGATGCACAAGCTCGACATGAAATTGCAATAAATAACTAAAAGATGTTTACATGATAACATTGCAGGGTTACCTTAGCATTAAGAGCATTCCTTTATTATATCAACAAATAAGGAAGCTATATGATTGGCCATCATCACACTGATAGTGTGTAAGTTTTTCATAAGAAAGCATAAATCATTAAGTTATGATGACCACTAGTAAACACATTAGTGTTGTGATCAATTATTAAGAAGGATATTCCATCATTATATTAACCATTAAAGAAAGGGTAGCATAACTAACTACCATCATCTATTATCATTAGGGTTAGGTTCAACAAGATAGCTTACCTTGATGTTGCAAATCAACACTCATACTCAAACTATAACTGATGACATCCCCATTGGATCATTGATGCATGGCTTGAAGCATCACCATCAAATTCCATACCATCCTCAATTATGGATCTAGACATAACTCAAGGTTTAAGCATTAGGTTATATCATACTAGGCTTTAAGCACCAAAGAGAGTACTCCATTGTTCTATTATTCCATTAAGGAAGCTTGATCATAGTTAATCACAATCACTGGAGTATATTAGGATTAAGTGTAACAAGCTATATCCAATTAGGGTTACATATCAACACAATATGGTCATTATTCATTTTATTCATATGAGGGAAAAGGTAAGACTACCTTATTAAAGGCAAACCTCACCCATCGGTTACAACTGTTGGATCCTAGATGGGTGATTAGATGCTCTAGAGGGGGGGTGAATAGAGCTGAAAGCACTTAAACAAAAATCATTAAACCTTCAAATTATATGACAAAATAAGGTTGCTGAATAGGTAATTTGAGTGCAACTAAATTATGCATAGCAAGGATAAGAGAGATTGAACATGCACCAAATTAGACAAGCTATTTAGAGTGGTTCCACACTTCAAACTAGAAGTGTGTTAGTCCACTTGCCTAGAGAGGTCAACCTCTAGGACTTCAACCAATTGCACTCTTATATTCAATTGTAAGACTTACAATACAAGACCAACAAAGGACTTACCTATCCAATACAAAAGAGTCTTCAACCTTACCAAGGACTTACCCACTTTGCAAGAGTCTTCGGCCTTCTCCAAGAACTTACCCACTCTAGCACAAGTCTTCGGCCTTGTAGGAATTACCCACTCTTCTTGGATATTCCGCCTTTGACTTCACCTTCACTCAGAGAAGCTTTCCACCAAGGTCTTACCCACTTGAGCTTGAGTCTTCTGCCTTCTCCAAAGGCTTACCCACTCTAGCTCCAAGTCTTCATCCTTGATCTTCACCAAGGGACTCCTTCCCTTGTTCTTCTTCACCTCTCTTGGACAAGATAGAGAACCTTCATCTTCTTGATTACAAATGAGAGATGGGGAGTTGGTGAAAGTGAGAGCCTCACAAGATATACAAATAAAACTAGCTCTCTTACAAATCTCCTACTCACTCTAATGGATGTAGCAAGTGATTAAGCTTAGAGAGAGAGAGAGGAGGCTGTATGAAGCACTCAACTATTGAATAGGAACCTCACAAAGAGTTTGCAATGAATGCTCTCAACCTTGGAATGAAGCCCAAGGGGTCCTATTTATAGATGAGGATGCCTCTTAACCTTTGGGAACACTTGTGAACGAAAACTAGCCGTTTTGTGGCTTGCAACGGATCTATTTTCACTTGTTGCAACTCCACAACGGCTAGAAACACTTTTCTGCACTTTTCGGTACAGTGCATTCGGTCGAGTTTCTATGGCTGTAACTCGACCGATCAAGTAGCAGGAAAATCGATGTTCAAGGGATCGGTCGAGTTTGTTCTGAGGAAACTCGATCGACCACTTCAACAGGAAATGGCCCACTACCCAATCGATCGAGTTCTGTAAGTGCAAAACTCGACTGATGCAATCTTCGGAAAATCGATCAAGGGTTGATTGGTCGAGTTTCAAGGGGTGAAACTGGACCGACCAAGTGCCTGTAATGGATTTTCGAAGTTGCATTAAAAGTGCTCTAATAATCGTTCTAAGTGCTCCTAGTATTTTTCTAAGCTTAATTACAAGTCATACAATCATTACAAGTGATTTACAACATGATTCTAATGGATATACATCATATTACAAAAGTGTGCACTTGTATGACTTTGACTTGTCTTTTCTCCAATTTGAGATGTGCAAGTTAGGGAAATTGGAGTGTGTCTATACCTAATCTGAAATTACTCAAGTAGAGACATTAGACACCAATATGTGGAATGGTTAGTCATCATAAAAACATGGGTTTAGTCAATTTAGACGTGAGTCAACATTGACCTAATTGACCTTGAGTCAACATTCTCCTCCTTTTTGAAGATGACAAACCATTCCATAAATGTATTGAAAGCATTTCAGTAAATTCATACCTTTGGAGAAACCTAGGGGTTTCAAAAGAATGGAGTTCATATGCTCCCCCTCAATTGATGCGTGTGGAGTTTTCATACTCCCCCTCAATTGATGCTATTTCTCCTGCATGGTTAGCTTTCATAACATTTATAGAATACTATGTCTTCTACTCATATATGTTCTACACATATATGTATTCTCCCCTTTACCTTCTCCCTTTTCATGAACATGCTTCTCCTCTTCATGAAAGACATGCCTTCTTCCTCTTTTTAAAAGAAGACATACCTTTCTCCCCTTTTGTCATTTCAAAAAGTGGGGTTATGAAGAAAATAAGAAACATCAATTGTTAAAAAGAAAGGAGATAACACAAATGTATATAAGGAGAGTAGAAGAGCAAAGATAGGGGCTTTTCCAAGCATAGAAAGAAGAGCAAGTTAAAACATATACTTGAACAACCCAAAAATGCAAGATAAAGTGCTGCAGAAAAACAATAAATCACAATTTTGACCCTCAAGATGATGGAATTTGACCAAAAACCATCAGAGCTCATCACAAAGCATGAGTCTTGCTCAGAAGGTCGTTTCTGCAAAAAAAACACTAGTCTTGCACCAAAAAATGAAACTGGAGTAAAAGATGCATAAAATCTAAAAAAAATACTCCAATTTCTACATATCATGTAGATCTATGTACCCTGCATCACAATGTTATGCAAGCAACTCAAGATATAAGATATGCAATTCAAGGAGCAAGCTTGAGCATGTATTGAGACAAGATACAAGCATAGCATATATATGAGCAAATATACCAATTATTGACATGGTTAGAACTACATGTATGTGAACTACTAGTCGATGATATCACAAGTTAGGACTACTAGTCGGATCTAGATCACAGAAAAGGTATAAGCAAGATAAATCAAGCTATGATTAAATGTAGAGATATATCCAAACAATGAGATATGCAAATTTAGAAGCATGAGAGGATATAACTTACTAGATATGCATCCTTACCATAAGATGATTACCCCTATGAACCTCAATATTGTATCCAAAAAAGATATACACCTAGATAGATGTACCAAGTTAGAGCACAACGGAAGCGATTTTAGACACAACCAAGAGATCCAAAGAGATCATCATCAAAACCTGCAAGACAACTCAAAGCAAGTAATTGCAAGATATAGATATACCAATTTAGAGCAATTAGAGAGATAGAGTTGTAAGCAAGATAGGCAATTTAGAATATGGCAATATGCATATATAAAGATACCGAATGAGAGTGCCAAAGAATAAGGCTATTGGTTGAGAAAATCTAGTTGAGAGGGAAATTCTCACTCAATAAGCCAAATGTATATTCTGTGCACAGTATTATCGGTTGAGTTCTGAGAATTGACAACTCGACCGATGACAGCTGTTGGCAACACTCTTGGTGCTTATCAGTCGAGTTTCAATAGGGCAAACTTGACCGACAAATCAGCTATCAAGAAGCACATATAATTCATATATTTAAAGGCATTCTTAAAATACAAACCATATCCAGACATGTCTAAGAAAGTTAGTAATGCACTATAAAAGCATTAGAAACAGTTTTTGAGCAAGAGTGTGAAGAGAATCACAAAATGCCACTTTTGACTCAAAAACCATATGTATAGTGCACACTAACTTGACAAAACAAGTTAGAAATGGTTACAAGCAATAAAACCATTACCTTTGTGCTTACCATTGCTTTTTCCACTTGTTGTCACCCTCTACACATCTCACCTTTCTTCTTTCATGTGGATTGAAAAGTAAATTTGCAATTCAATAGCTCAAGTCAATCCATTTTCCAGTACCTACAAGAAGAAAGATGAAATGGTCCCCAATCATGTTTTTGGGTCCAGAGGAGTTAGCTTAGCAACCCAAATCCTATTTCTCTTGGGTGCTTTCCTAAAAGGACAACAATTAGAATAATGACCTAATTCATTGCAATAGTTGCATGTGCCCATAGTCTTGGAACTAGAGGATTCTCCATGGAATATTGGAGGTCCTTTATATTTGTTGTTCCCTTGACTACTATTATACCCTAAACCATGTCTACCAATTTGTTTAGTAGTATGGTCTAGGATTTGATTAAGATTCTTTTTACCAACTAATAATCTTTGCAAAGAAGATCTTAAACTATCATTATCATGCTTAAGAGAAGCAATAGTAGAAGACAATTGATTAATGTTATCTCTAGCATGTAGAAGATCATTTTCTAAGAAAAGAGTTTTAGTTAAATAAGAATCTCTATCAATGTGAAGAGCAGCAACATCATTTTCTCTACTAGTAGAACTAGAGCAAGATACATGCCCATTGATTTTAGCAAGCAAGGAGGCATTTTCTATTTCTAATTCATGCAAAACAAAATCTTTATTCTTGTTTTCAGATTTAAGAGGATCAATGTCATGCATGAGAGAATCAACAATTAAAGTATGCTCTTCATTTGAACTAGGCATGAGAGGTTGTGCTTCTAGAAATTTAATCTTATCAAGTAAGCTAGCATTTTCAAGTTTAAGAGAGTCTACTTGGCTAAGACAAGCATTTTTATCATCAAGCAACCAAGAATTAGCATGTTCAAGATCATTTAATTCTATATGCAAATTATCAACAATTTTAGCAAGCTTTTTCTTTTTCTTTTGAGAAGTCTTAAGAGATGAACAAATATCATGAATGAGATCAATCAAGGATTCTTTATCTAAAGAGTCTAGATTTACCTCATTTGAGTCTTCACTTGTTGATTCTACAAGAGCAAAATGACATTCTCCTTCATCACTAGAGCTTGAGCTTGATCCTTCACATGAATCTTCACTCGAGCTTGAGTTGGAGGAGCCGCTTGAGCTTGAGTGCCATTTCTCCTTGTGAAGATGGGTCTTTTTGCCTTGTGGGAAATATTCCTTGTAGTGACACTTCTTTCCACATGTGAAGCACCGGATGGAGGAGGACTTGCCTTTGTAGAGTCTACCCTTGGAGTACATGGCATCTTCTTTAGCTTGAGAGGATGGAGAGACTTTTTCCATGATAGCTTCAATTTGAGCCTTTATTTCAGCCTTCTTCATTCTCTTTAGCTCTTTCTTCTCTAGTCTTTCTACTTCCTCCCTCTTGTCAAGTGTGGCTTCATGTGCTTGTAGATTTCCAATGAGCTCTTCAATAGGAATATCCCTAAGCGAACTTGCTTCTTCAATGGAAGTCACCTTGGATTCCCACCTCTTTGGGAGAGTTCTAAGGATCTTTGAATTGATTTCTCCACGAGACATAGGATGTCCTAGAACCGCAAGACCTTTCAAGATGGTGTTGAGCCTTGGGTACATGTTGGCTATGCTCTCCTCCTTTCCCATCTTGAAGTTCTCAAGAAATCCTTTGAGCATGTAGACTTTGCTTTCCTTCACTTGATCTGTCCCTTCATAAGTGATGCAAAGCTTTCTCCATACCTCATAGGCCGTCTCACAAGAAGAAATTCGGTTGAACTCGGTGGGGGTCATGGAGGCATAAAGGATGTGCATGGCTCTTGCATTCAAATTTGCTTTCATCAAGGTGGCTTCATCCCATTCTTCAATGTTTGTCTTTGGTAGAATGTATGGGTTGTTCACCATTTGCCACATCTCGAGACTTGATCCTTGGATGAAGAATTGAAGTATTCTTCTCCAATAAAGGAAGTTGCTCCCATCAATGATTGGAAGGTTGCTCGAAAGTCTCCCTCCTAGGTAGTCACCCATATTCTCCTTCTTGTTGAAGTATGCTTGGAGAAAACCCGCTCTGATACCACTTGTTGGATTCTAGATGGGTGATTAGATGCTCTAGAGGGGGGGTGAATAGAGCTGAAAGCCCTTAAACAAAACTCATTAAACCTTCAAATTATATGAAAAAATAAGGTTGCTAAATAGGTAATTTGAGTGCAACTAAATCATGCATAGCAAGGATAAGAGAGATTGAACATGCACCAAATTAGACAAGCTATTTAGAGTGGTTCCACACTTAAAACTAGAAGTGTGTCAGTCCACTTGCCTAGAGAGGTCAACCTCTAGGACTTCAACCAATTGCACTCTTATATTCAATTATAAGACTTACAATACACGACCAACAAAGGACTTACCTATCCAATACAAAAGAGTCTTCAACCTTACCAAGGACTTACCCACTTTGCAAGAGTCTTCGACCTTTTCCAAGGACATACCCACTCTTGCACAAGTCTTCGGCCTTGTAGGAATTACCCACTCTTCTTGGATCTTCCGCCTTTGACTTCACCTTCACTCGAAGAAGCTTTCCACCAAGGTCTTACCCACATGAGCTTGAGTCTTCTGCCTTCTCCAAGGGCTTACCCACTCTAGCTCCAAGTCTTCAGCCTTGATCTTCACCAAGGGACTCCTTCCCTTGTTCTTCTTCACCTCTCTTGGACAAGAGAGAGAACCTTCATCTTCTTGGTTACAAATGAGAGATGGGGAGATGGTGGAAGTGAGAGCCTCACAAGATATACAAATAAAACTAGCTCTCTTACAAATCTCCTACTCACTCTAATGGATGTAGCAAGTGATTAAGCTTAGAGAGAGAGAGGAGGCTGTAGGAAGCACTCAACTATTGAATAGGAACCTCACAAAGAGTTTGCAATGAATGCTCTGAACCTCAGAATGAAGCCCAAGGGGTCCTATTTATAGCTGGGGATGCCTCTTAACCTTTGGGAACACTTGTGAACGAAGACTAGCCATTTTGTGGCTTGCAACAGATCTATTTTCACTTGTTGCAACTCCACAACGGCTAGAAACACTTTTCTGCACTTTTCCGTACAGTGCATTCAGTTGAGTTTCTATGGGTGTAACTCGACCGATCAAGTAGCAGGAAAACCGATGTTCAAGGGATCGGTCGAGTTTGTTCTGAGGAAACTCAACCGACCACTTCAATAGGAAATGGCCCACTACCCAATCAGTCGAGTTCTATAAGTGCAAAACTCGACTGATGCAATCTTCAGAAAATCGAACAAGGGTTGATCGGTCGAGTTTCAGAGGGTGAAACTGGACCGACCAAGTGCCTGTAATGGATTTTCGAAGTTGCATTAAAAGTGCTCTAATAATCGTTCTAAGTGCTCCTAGTATTTTTCTAAGCTTAATTACAAGTCATAAAATCATTACAAGTGATTTACAACATGATTCTAATGGATATACATCATATTACAAAAGTGTGCACTTGTATGACTTTGACTTGTCTTTTCTCCAATTTGAGATGCGCAAGTTAGGGTAATTGGAGTGTTTCTATACCTAATCTGAAATTACTCAAGTAGAGACATTAGACACCAATATGTGGAATGGTTAGTCATCATCAAAACACGGGTTTAGTCAATTTAGACGTGAGTCAACATTGACCTAATTGACCTTGAGTCAACAACAACATCATGAAACCATACCAACATACCACAAGCACCAACTTAGAATCATTAGATTATTGAGAGTGTAAAACCATTATTTTCTTACATAAGTGAACACCCTAAACAAACCAACTATAAATTCATTGAGTTGTGACTAGAAAGAGGCATCATGTAACCCTAGACCTCCTTTTATTAATAACATAAATGGTACCATTAGTGGTAGGGATTAAACCCTCCATCGAATGTGAGTTTAAAGCCCACCAACAGTGGCATGTTTAAATCAAACCATCAATGGTCAACAAATGGCTCATTAAATTGATCACATGGTGAAAACCGTCAAACTTAGATTATTAGAAATCACATATAATACTTATGAGTTTCATTCTAACACATTGAATGTTGAAACATCCAATCTAACTAATTGGATTGAGTTCATTATTCAAAACCATCAATTTATATATAGGTCTAAACATTGAGTTAATTGAACCAAGAAACCACCGGTTTAGGGCTTAATTGAAGCTAAATTTATAGCCTTGACTCACCATCGATTGTGATGACCTGATCTACCATCGGTCATGACCTATTCTATCACCATCGGTTGATAGGATCAACTCTACTATCATTTTCCACCATCGTGTGTTTAGTTAATGTCACTATCGGTTGATACCATCATTAGGGAACCAAACCATTGCTCATTGATCTTCCAAAAGAGCCTAACATTGACCTAAGATGTGACCATAAGTTCAAACCATCATTCATCACCCTTGAGAACCCCCATCGATCGTCATGAAGACAACACCAACATGTCATGTATTAGAGAAGAAATGAGCCTAGAAACCCTAATATGGACCATCAGTTGATAGGTTCTTAACACCATCAGTTGTTCTACCAACCTGAACTAAATCATATTCTACATTAGGAATGACGTACAACTATATATAGGTTCATTTATAACTGGAACAGAACATGAAACACCATAAAAATTTGAAACCCTAAACATACATAGTTTCTTTATGCTTAGATCATCACTTTTAAGCATAAACATGAACTAATAAGGTTTTAGTAAGCAATATAAGTGAAGAAGGTTATAAAACTCACCTATACATAGAAGAGAAGACTTCTTGTAGTAAGAAATGTGAGAAAAGAGGGAAATAAAACCAATGTATCATATCTGAACTCGGCCAAGTAGGCACTTTTCTTCACAAAGAAGCAAAACCCTAGAAGAAGAAGCAAGAAATGTAGATTCTTGAGTTCTAGAGAAACTTGTACCATTAAACAGAAAGGCTCCAACTTGGAGAAATGTAGGAGGAAGAAGAATAGAGAAAGAAACAAAGTAAAAAAGGGAATAATTACTTGTTTAGGTCAAGATCACCATGAAGTTGATTTAGAAACCCTAAAGGAAGCAAATTGTAACCCTAGATGCTTCTACCAACAAGATCAACACCTTATTCTTCCTTGGATAGTAGATCCCTGGTCAAAAAGAGTAAAGATGATGCTCTTAGCAAGAGGGAAGTGGAAGAGAGAAAAAGTTTTGTTTGGGAGCTTAAGGATAGATATATAAAGCTTAGAAGATAAGGTAGAGAAGAAAAATGAAGTGTATAGTAGCTCCCCATGTGTCCATGGCCTAAAAATATTAAGGATATACAAGAAAACATAGAAGAAGCTGCCCCACCATTCATGGATACCTGATTAGGCATTGTTTGTTGAATTTCCAAGCCAAACAAATAAACCATTGGTTGATAGCTCCTAAAGGTAGCTCATCCATAAAGGGGTAAACCCTAAAATACCCTTGAAGAAAACACCTCCAAACCAAGGTTCAACTAGGCGCCCCATGGATCAAGAAGATCAAGAATGATAAAAGAACATTCAACGACTATAATTCAAATGACAAATAGCAAACAAAATCCCTCAGTTGGGTAAATTGCATAAAAGTCCAAAATGTGCATAAAATTGCATAATTTGAACAAACAATGTCCAAATTGTACCAAATTTGAAACTTAAGCTTGTGACATTATACCAAAACATATAAGAAGGTTATATTAGAGTTATAAGAATTCAATTATGGTAATGAAGCATGTTCAACCATTTAAGCAAGGTTAGGAGTGTCACAGTTTGGTGCACCATTTGAAGATTTATACAAGCTCAAGGAGAGATATTAAGAGCTGATAAAATTATCTTGATTCTGTCCAAGACTTGCATACACATGTAAAGGATACACACCTATGTTGTCCCTTGAGTTTATTGCAAGTTTAATTTCTACTAAGTTAGAGTTTTTGAGGTTGTAGCAGAGAGATATTTGAGTGCCTTGTGTTGGTGTATATCACATTCATGCCTCCTATGGGATTTTACCGCAATGAGATATGAGTTGGATTTTGTTGGGAGACTGATTTGATGATGTATTTGAATTCTTATTTAGTATTTTAAAGGAACCACAACTATGAAAATTTCCCATTGAAGACGGATTTTGTAACTAATGGGTGTGTTGCTAATGGTTTTGGGGTGTTATGATGTATGGGTATGGTTTTATGGTATAGTATGGATGTTCAATGCCTCATTTAGAAACATCCAAGCTTGAACTCTGCAAGGTGGTTTGGAATGGTTATCTACAGAGGTCCTCCCAAGGATAGGTATGATGTCTTAGGGTTTGTCCTAAGGAAAATACCTTAGGATGAGGTTGATACAGACACCCAACTTGACTTGTATCACTCATGTCCAAGAATTGTTCTTTGATTCACTATGAACATAAGATCGATTATGATGAAGATTTAGATCATGGCTCTCTAAATCATGTGCCTGAGCTATAAGGGATTCTTTAATAGACATTATTTTTTGGCTTAATGAGGCCATTTATAACTTGTGTCTCATCACCTACACCCATTTTGACTTGTAGCACTCATGCCTTCAAGAATTGTTCTTTGATTTAGTGACAACATTAGAATGATCATGATGAAGGTTCAGGTCATGGTTCTATAATCATGTGCATGATCTATAATTTCTTTTCCTCAAAACATTATCATTAGCGTTAATGAGGAAAATTGTAATTTGTGCCTCACCACCTATGTTTTCCAACTGGGTGTTGTATAACCTAACCTCTATGAGGTGGATTTAAAGGGGATACAATATGATTACATGTAACTTGATTTTAGGTGATATTCTTAAAAGAAGGGGTGATGTGACAAATACTTAATTCAAAAGTTTTATGAGATAAACCAGCAATGGATAAATCTTTGAAAAGGTTTCTAAGGAGAAATGTGACATACCGGGCACCCAATTCTGAGGTGGTAGTAGTCAAATTTATAAGTAACAACTTATCCTTTAAGTAGGATGAGAAGGAGTGTGATGTACTAAGTACCTTACTAAAGTATTTAAGCATAATGATCTATGGTTCAACTTTTTTCAATCACATGAAAGCACATTATATGTATAAATGCCTAATTCGTAAACATCAATGGGATGAATGAGTAATTTCTTGATTTTGTGAATGATTAATATGTAGGAATAGTACATTATCCACAAATTTATAATGGCACAATGTAGACAACAATGGTGAGATGTGTGCTTTTTCAACTAACTATGATTATGTCATCAATGAGTGTGGAGGTCAATCGAGTCTTCCTAGATATAGATGATGACAGTTCTTGGTAATTCTTTGTTTGAAAGATCAATAAAGGTCAATTTGTGTCCCCTATTTTCTTAGATCTGATATTTTCAGCTCCAAATATAATTAAATGTGTTTCAAGGGTTGGTGACATTTTTTTTTCAATCGTTTGGGTTATATTCCTTCAATTTCTAGTAATAGATTGATTCTTTTGGGGAAAATAGGGCAATCGGGCATGTCATTTTGGTGTGTATCTGACTCATGGATATTGGGTAGAGTCCCCATGGTAGTTTCGACCACACTAATCATTAAGTGCAAGTCCCATAGGTGTTAAACAAATCCACACCTATTCAAACAAGTTGCATGAAGATAATACACCTTTGACAATATGGTTAACTTGATGGATGGTATTTGAGTGAGCTAGAGG
Organism: Alisma plantago-aquatica; assembly: GCA_963693085.1. Taxonomy (NCBI): domain Eukaryota; kingdom Viridiplantae; phylum Streptophyta; class Magnoliopsida; order Alismatales; family Alismataceae; genus Alisma; species Alisma plantago-aquatica. Next base: position 1,775,323,593 of record OY856409.1, read on the forward strand.
GTGATTTTGTTGAAGTGGAAAAGATGGAAGTTAGTTCAAAGTCTTTTGTAGGGTTTTTTAGATGGTAATGTAGTATAATAACAATTAAAATATTTCTTTTATACCCTATATGCCAAAGACATCATAGAAATAAAAAGTTAGTGGACAAAAGACATACTAAGGGATAATGGTTATAAATTTGCACACACTAGTTTTCTAACAACTATACACATCATTTGTCTGCAAGGAACTCAATATCTTCAATCTAAATTTCAAGTCGGCCACCGACGTGTATTTTACTACACGCTAAAAATGCAAGTATACGGGTCGAGTAGTACATACCTCTGTGAGGCCCGAGTCAAACACAAGGATACTCAGAATTGTTGGAGACTCCTACTAACTATTCGCGATCAGCTAAGCCGAATAACAAATTGGGGTTTGTTGTCAAAATTTAAAAGAAAATAAAAATAAAAATAAAACAAAGCAAACAATCAAGTAAATGTTAATTTAATCAATTCACAAGGGTATCTTTAGGATTGCGATTTCACCGCAGGTTTTTATTGTATTAGATTTTATATAATTCCTCAATCTTCTCTCTCTATCTGGGTAGTGGCCTGAAAACAGAATTGCCCACTGTCGTGCTGCAATTCACTACTTAGGTTTAGGTCGGTTCCACCGTCGTAGTAACCTATTCCCTAAACTAAGTGCATTACGAATGATCTCTCAGTATCCACCATTAATTTTACACCACCTTGGTCAAGGGATTTATCGATTAATATAGGTTTCGTCTCTTTTCAGCCATTAATCCTTCTTTCAAAGTGATTTAAGGGCATTAGGTTATTATTATGGTGATCAAGCATAACAATATATGGAGAAAATGAAACTATACCACAGATTTAAGAGAGAAAATATGAATTACTATTATAAAATTGTCATACAATGAATTCCCGGGCTACTCCCAGTCCTAAAGATAAAGGGGATTAGCCCCGCGTGTTCATATGACACGAGTACATGGTAGAAATAGGGGAAAACATGTGAAAAACGTGAAATGAAAGGGAAAACCCCTGAACGGAGAAGAACCGGTTTATCCTTTGCGTAGAACACGTGCTCTCCCGCCTTTCGGTGGTGAAATCTGTCTTCTGCAGTGTCTAGGTTGACTGGTATGACCTTCTGGCCTCCGTTCTCCTCTCTACCACTCCTCGGTACTCGTGCAATGGCTAATCCGATCCCCCTCCGTCTGGGTGGTCGTCATTAGGTATAAGTCCCTAATTAGGTCGTTAATTAACTCTAGCCGTCCGATTGAGATCAATCTAAATCCAACGCATATCTGACGGTGTCGATACCATCGACACGGTTCGATGGTATCGACCTCGTGTGGTAGCGACAACCCTTCTCTTCTTTTCGTCCGAGTGCCTGCTGCAGTATCGATACCATCAACTCAGGTCGATGGTATCGACTTCTTTTAGGCGTCGGTTCTTGTATAATTCCTTCAATGTAACCTCCGTGCATCGATGGTATCGACTTTGTGTCGATACTATCGACTGCTTCGTCGTCAGCAACCTGAAGGTGACTCGATACCATCGACATCCGTGTCGATAGTATCGATGCTTTGCTGCTCTTTTTCGGCTGGCAACCTGTGACCATGTCGATGGTATCGACTTCCGTCGATGGTATTGATGGAAGCAAATACTCATTTGTCTTGAAATTCAAAGACAAGATCACATAAATTCACATAAATAATAATAATGTGCTAATTAATGCTCAAAACAATGAAATAAAGGGGATTTGACATAAAATGGTGGCAAAGACCAAAATGGATGAATTATGCAACACTAACCATAAAAATGACTAATAAAAGCATAAAACACATATCAAGCAGGTCTATAAATGTGACTCAAAATCATCGCATCAAACTCCCCTAAGCTTGAACATTGCTTGCCCTCAGGCAGCTAATCCTTAGAATAGAATTGCTAATGTCAACTGAAAAACAACACACCACATCAACATCCCATATGACTCCCTCCGGACATTCACAAACCGGCCTTCTCTAACCACGGAACAGTAATTACCATAAAGGTGACAGTAATCATCAATAAAAGAAATTGACCTCAAAAGTAATTAACACTATCACATAAGGCAGTTAACATAATAAAACTCTCCGGTTCAGACTTGGTGCATCTTGTGATCGCCTAAACTACGTTGCTCGCCCTAACTACAATCTACATGGAAGTAGCTCTCCTGATATTCGTTAGTGAGGAGAAATTCACGGTGGCCTACCAATCCGAGCAACGGGTGGATGAAAATGGGTGGCTCATGAAAGAAAGTGGAAGTATTGTACAGTTTCAACATGCATAATACAAAAATGTCCTATATGATGCAAGTGCACATTAGAAATGCCCTAATGCCTAATTTTGGGTGGAATGATGCATGCACTAACCATCCGCCTCAAAATGAGATGGATATCTAGTTAAGCTACATCATGTACTCAATTATCCTGAAATGCAAGTGATATTACGTTCCTTTCTCCTTCTTATTCCACTTTCTTCTAAATACTTTTTCTCTTTTTTTTTCATATTGCAGATTTTCAGATTTTTTTCAGCCCACATATCCATAATTGCTTAAAGATAATTTTATTGGGCTATTTTCTTCATACTCAGAAATTTTGCACTATTTAGAAGGTATGGAACAATTTAGTTCAACATTTTGAGAAAAATTGAGATACATGATGTACTTTATGCATGAAAATCATGAATGCAACTACATGGCATGCACCTAAAGGTAATGTGCATGAATCATTATAATTTTTTTTCTCTTTTTATGCAAACATATGGAAAATTTCAACGCAAGTCCTATCTAAATGCTATGCAAACAAAAGGAATTAAAACTGCACTTTACTTCCAATTCGTAGGTGGATTATGGAAAAATGAAGTGGAACGATCACAAGACTAGATGACTGAATCTTAGAAAGATATTATGCGTCCCTCCTTACTGACCTGTGTAGTAGTTCAGAGGGTTCTCTCTCTTACATCCCATTAAAGTCTCATTACCATTTGGTTAGGTTAGGCTCAAACAACCATTTCCGTCCACTTCCATGAACCATTAGGAGTACAAGTATGAAGTGTTGTTTTAAAGTTGACATAACCAATCATTTTCCATAGGATGTGTGCCCAAGGACAAAACAAAACAAGCTATCCAAAGACACAAAAATTTTCAAATTTCCCTTGAATTTCCCATGCACTAACAACAAGATGACACACTTTTATGACATCCACAATTACACTAGATAGCACGTGGATCCTACAAAAGCTAAAATTGCAAGAAGCAAATAACAAGAACAAGAACAAATAAAGTTAAAAACTAAAAACAATAAAAGATAAAACTGTTCCAACTACCCCCCGAAGCTTGAATTCGACTATGGCCTCATAGTCAAAAACAAACTTAAAGATTGGAATAGGGATACCAGATCAATCCTGTGGAGATGGAGGTGGGTATTGCGGTGCAGTGGGGTCCCAAGACGGGAACTGCCCCTGGAAGGTCAGATCATACTGGGGCATCGGTGGAGGTTGTGGATACCCTCCAAAATAGCCCTGGTTCCAGTAATGATCGTAAAACGGCTGATGTTGCTGCTCCATCCTGTGCAGCCGATCATGCATGTTCTCTTGATTGGCGAAAAGAAGGTGCTCATTCTCAAATATCGCCTGCTGTTTGACAAAAAGCCGGTTGGTGGTGTCTTGAATATCGGCGTACGCAGCGGTGTGGCTGTGCTGCGTCTGCTGAATATCTTGGAGCATGCTGCACATGCCCTACATAGAATAAACACCCTCGCTCGGCTGCGAGGGCTGCGGTGGTGGAGCCATATGCGGAGAAGATGAGGATGCACCCGGATGCATCCTAGGACACTTCCGGGGTGCTACTCGTGCTCGAAGAGGTGTAAATGCCTCTTCTTCCTCCTCAGCCTCTTCGTCATGTCTGTCGTCGCCACCGTCATTGCCGCCTTCTTCATCATTGAAGTCGATGGCTATGATCGGCCATCTGAAATGCTGTGCTCCCTCGATGTTGAAGACGGGATCCGGCAGCACGCACTCCTGGTACGCTTGATTTACGTGGCAATGCGTAAAAGCCACGCCATCCCGGAGAAGCATGACATTGGCCCTGTGTAAATGTTGCAAGTTGACCTTGCTTCTTGTGGAAAGAGGAGTCAGCTGATCGAGATTCAAGCCCAAGTAGAGGGCTATCCTGGTGACAAGCCCACCAAAATGAATCGGGGGTCTCCTTGTGCTTCTCTTCACCGCCAACACTCGTTGTAGAAAGAATGCACCCCAGTTGCATTTTTGTCTCTTCAGGAGCTTGTAGAGAAAGAAAAGATCAGACTCCTGGAACTTGCTTAGGGCAAGGTCACTTCGAGCAAAGATGGTTGAACTCAACATCCGATGCAATACCCGAACAAACGGGTGCTCGAAGTCGGCTACCACGGCATTGTGGTACCTCACCGACCATCCATGCGGAACCGTCACCAACTCGGAGAAGATGGCGGCATAGTCGGTGTGGTTGTCCGACCACCGGTAGTCGTACCTCGAGTGCTTCCAGTTGAAGATGTCATTGAACTGCTCGAGGGTGATGGTGCAGTCGTTGTTGAAGAGCCGAAAAGACACCTGACCCTTCTCCCACTCACGGTCACTTGCAGAAAGCTCGTTGGGCACGACATTGACGTCAAGGGACGCCATGAATTCTGCCATTAGTTCTTTGTACGTCGGCCACTCGCCGAAAAAAGGCTGACCGTCTTCGTGACACTCAAGCTCGTCGTGTCCACGGCCCGTTTGGTGGGCTTGTCCTTTCAACACGTAGTCCAGATTGGCTTTGAAGCCAAGATCATGGAGCAGCTCCGGGTCCACGTACCGGGTTAGCTCGATCTTGCGCTTCATGATTTCGTCGAAGATCTTCTTCACCTCTATGGAAGGGTGGATGAGTCCAGGACGTGCTACCGATGATGGCGGTGGTGGCACGAACTCGAGAATGTCCTCCTGACGAGAACGCGAGGAAGAAGCTCCAGCGGTATGCACCATGATGGCGAAGAGAAAGGGATTAGAAGGAGAGCTCGGTGAAGAATGGAGATATGAATCTCCGCTCGGTGAAGATCGTCGCTCGGTGATGCTGCTCTTCGCTCTTAGATGGCTTGGGGGAGTGCAGGGCGCAAAGGGAGGAGATCACTCTGAAGGTGTGACGTCAAATGATGTAATGGTTCTCCTTAAATAGACTTGGCCAGCGCTACTATTGGCCTATCGATACCATCGACGCGAGTCGATGGTATCGACACGGGTCGATGTTATCCGCCCCTCACTGGTATCGACCGTCGTCGATTGCTGGATCTTGAAACCTGGGTGCAGGGTCGATACCATCGACCAGGCCGTCGATGGTATCGAGTTGACTGAGACAAATCAGTTTGAACTTCTGTAGAGATCTCGATGGTATCGACTCCCATGTCGATACTATCGACTGTTGCATGGCGACCTGTCTGTAGGTAGGTCAATACCATCGACGAGGTCGTCGATGGTATCGACTCAGAATGAAATCTGTAGTCATCAACCTGTACCCTTGTCGATACCATCGACCTGTGTGTCGATGGTATCGACTCTGCCTCAGCCTGCACAATTAACAAACGGATCACGATATCATCTTTACACTAAAAATTGAACAAAAATAAAGCAACCTACGATTATAAATAACTATCCTAATGTACCGATGGTTGGGTTGCCTCCCAACAAGCGCCCTTGTTTAACGTCTTAGGCTAGACGGCTTCCGGGCATCTCATTCATCCGAAAGTGCAATGAGTTTAACCTCATTCACCTTCCTCTTGTAATTCTCACCAAAATAGAGCTTCAGCCTTTATTCATTTACCAAAAACATGGTATCACCATCACGCACTAAAATTGCGCTGTGTGGTTTGACCTCTTCCACCAAGAACGGTCCACTCCACTGAGATTTGAGCTTCCCGGGATGCAACTTGAGTGGTGAGCTGAACAACAAAACACTATCTCCTTTCTTGAACGTGTGCAACTCGATGTGGCGATCGTGGATCAGCTTTGTGCGCTCCTTGTATATCTGTGCATTCTCATACACCGTCATCCGTAACTGATCCAGCTCATTCAATTCAAGCATTCTCTTTCTTCCCGCTTCATCATAACTCAGATTTAGCCTTCTAAGCGCCCAATGGGCTTTGTACTCCAACTCTACCGGTAGGTGACAAGCCCGGCCATACGCCAACCTAAAAGGTGTGGTGCCTATAGGTGTTTTGTAAGACGTTCTGTACGCCCACAGTGCATCTGGTAGTAGGGCACTCCAGTACTTCCTTGTGGACGCCACTGTTCGCTCTAAAATCTTCTTAATTTCACGGTTAGAGACCTCCACCTGGCCTTGAGTCTGAGGATGATATGGGGTGCCGATGTTGTGTTTGACCCCGTATTTCTTTAATAATGTCGAGAACTTCTGATTCCTAAAATGCGTACCGCCATCACTGATTATCATTCAGGGTACCCCAAACCTACAGAAAATATTCTCTTTCATGAATCTGCACACTACAGTGGAATCGTTAGTCCTTGTGGGGATTGCTTCCACCCACTTCGAAACATAATCAACTGATAACAAAATATATAAATAGAGTTTGAGGACACAAAAGGTCCCATGAAATCTATGCCCCACAAATCAAATACCTCCACTTCCTGAAACACATTCAGGGGCATCTCCTGTCGCTTTGAGATATTACCTACTCGCTGACAAGGATCACATTGCCTCACAAAATCGTAGGCATCCCTAAAAAAAGTTGGCCAATAAAGGCCGCTTTCCAAAACCTTAGCTGCCGTTCGCGAGCTGGCGTGGTGTCCTCTCGTAGTTGATGCATGGCAATGATGGAGAACGCTCTCGTACTCCACTTCAGGCACACATCTGCGTAAAATACCATCCCTGCATTGCTTAAGAAGAATTGGATCATCCAAAATAATATCTTAAGGAATGAAAAAATCTCTTCTTCTCCTGATATGACCAATCTTCCAGGATAATCCCACAAGCCAAATAATTTACAATTTCAGCGAACCAAGGATCTTTAGAGTTAATTTTCAAGAGTTGTTCATCCGGAAACGTCTCGGTAATGGGTATATGTAAATCTTTCTCATCCACCCATTCTAACCTAGACAAATGATCAGCCACTACATTTTCAATCCCAGATTTATCCTTAATTTCAATGTCAAATTCCTGTAAGAGCAAAATCCACCTAATGAGTCTAGGCTTTGCGTCTTTTTTCTCCATTAAGTATTTTATTGCAGCATGGTCAGTCCATACAACTACTTTAGATCCAACTAAGTACTGCCGAAATTTTTCAAAAGCAAACACAACAGCGAGTAATTCTTTTTTAGTAGTTGTATAATTCAATTGGGCATCATTCAGGGTTTTTGAAGCGTAGAAAATCACGACGGGCTTATTGTCTACCCGCTGCCCCAATACGGCTCCTACTGCAAAGTCCGAAGCGTCACACATTAATTCGAAAGGTTTTGTCCAATCCGGCGTTTGAACAACCGGTGTAGAAATCAGTTTTTCTTTCAAAACATCGAATGCATGTAGACACTTATCATTGAAATCGAAAACCGCGTCTTTCTCCAAAAGCTCGGATAGAGGTTTTGCAATTTAATAAAAATCCTTTATGAATCACCGATAGAACCCGGTGTGTCCCAGAAAACTTCTCACCCCTTTTACAGAATTTGGTGGGGGCAACTTGGAAATGACCTCAATTTTCACCGGAACCACCTCTAGACCTTTGGTAGACACCTTGTGTCCTAGCACTATCCCCTTAGTCACTATCATGTGACATTTCTCCCAGTTAAGGACCAAGTGTGTGTCCTCACAATGCTGTAAAACTTTGTCTAGGTTATAGAGACGTTCATCAAACGATGCACCATACACCAAAAAGTCATCCATAAAAACCTCGAGACAGCGCTCTACCATGTCAGAAAATATGGCGAGCATACAACATTGAAACGTCGTCGGTGCATTGCATAAATCAAACGACATTCGACGGTAAGCAAAAGTCCCATAGGGACAAGTGAACATAGATTTCTCTTGATCCAAAGGATCAATCGAGATCTGGTTGTACCCCGAGTACCCGTCTAGAAAACAAAAGTGTGATCGACCGGCAAGATGCTCTAGAATTTGATCAATGAAAGGTAAAGGAAAGTGATCCTTAAGTGTGGCATCATTCAAACGACGGTAGTCAATACAAACTCACCACCCAGTTACCAATCGGGTGGTGATAGGTTCATTCAACAAATTTTGAGTAACAGTAATTCCCCCCTTCTTAGGGACTACCTGTGTGGGACTCAACCATGTCGAGTCTGATATGGCATACATAATACCTACAACAAGAAGTTTGATGACCTCCTTCTTCACAACCTCCATCATGCTTGGATTTAGACATCTTTGAGGTTGAATCACATGCTTGGCTCCCTCTTCGAGCCGAATCTTCTGCTGACATAGAGTAGGGGAAATCCCCTTGATGTCTGCAACTGACCACCCAAAAGCTCCTCGGTGGTTCTTCAGCACTATCAACAATTGCTCCTCCTCTTCCGCACTCAAATAAGAAGAAATGATCACTGGTAACTTGTCTTCCTCAGCTAGAAAGACATATTTGAGATGTGGGGGCAACGGCTTTAATTCCAACTCCGGCGGGCTGATAAGAGATGATTGAAGCGGCGGGGGAAGTGCACCTAAATCTTCATAATGCCTCGCGTAGAAGCATGGAAGCATCTGAAGCATTTTAGCACACTCCTTGAGTGATTTACTCCGCATCCAATCATATGTAATATTCAACAAGCAAGCCTCCAATGGTAATTCTGGATATGCATCAGAAACAGAAATAGCAATCACATCATCCTCCATAGAAAGCGGAATGTCCTCATTCTCATCATTTGGAAATCCCACAGCTTTACACAAAGAAACTACCTTAGTCTGCTCCATGATATCCATAGCCAAAGTTCCATTGTCCACCTTGCTCATCACATGAGCCATGTCCAGAAATGGTTTTCCAAGGCAGAGTGAAATATTGCAATCCAGATGTTTCACCATATTGCATTGTTCTTTTGCTTTAGATGACGCAGTGCTAGAAGGCATGACCATCTCAAAGCGGTCATCGGCTATGCCTAGGGTCAAGCAACCTCTCCCCATCTCTAAGATCATGTTGGTTGTAGCTTGGAAAGGACGTCCAAGTAACAACTCGTTGCCACGTTCATCCTGCATCTCCATAACCACAAAATCAGCCAGAAAGATGAATCTATCCACCTTTACTAAGACATATTCACAGATTCCATAAGGCTTCACCACAGAGTTGTCTGCTAATTGAATCGTCATATTTCTCGGCCGTGACTCCTTCAGTCCCAGATTTTTGAATGTCGAAAGGGGCATCAAGTTGATGCTTTACCCTGAATCACACAATGCTTCGCCAAATTTAACCTTCCCAATATAACACAAAATATTAAAACATCCTGGATCCTGCCTCTTTGGCGGCAAAGTGCCCATGATGAAGGCACTCACTTGCTCCTTTAGCACAACGACCTCAGTATCTGGTATTTTCCTCTTCTTGGTAATGACATCTTTTAGAAACTTCCGGTATGAAGGAATTTTCTCAATGGCTTCCAATAAAGGGATATTGACTGAAAGCTTCCTAAAACTATCCATGAACTTCTTGAACTGTGCATCTGCCTTCCTTGCCTTAACGCTATTTGGATACGGGACCGGAACAGCTTGTACCCTTTGATGAGGTGGCACATAAGGCGTCTTTTTCTGAGGTTCCTCCTCTGCAACCTGTTCTTCAGTATCATCCACGACTATGTCTTCAACTTGCCCTGTGACTGGTGTGGGTTGCTCCTCATTAGTTTCACCTTCAACTTCATCTCGCGGTGTGCTTGTTTCATCAGTTCTTGGATTCAACACATTCTTACTACTTCTAAGCAGAATAGCCTTAGCTTACTGGTTTCCACCGGGAACATTGGTGTTCCCCGGAAAACCTGGATGTGCCAGTTTATTTAAACTAGCTATTTCGGCTGCCATCTGTGCCATGGATGTCTCAATGGTCCTCATTTGAGCCCCATGGCTCTGCAATGTCTGCCCGAATTGATTTATGTATTCTTCTTACTGCTTGATTTGCTGGCCAAATGTATTCATTAACTCTTGATTTTATTTGATAACCTGATTGAGCAACTTTGTGCTCTTGTCTTCTACAACTGGTGAAGGCTTGGCATCCGGATCCTGCAGAAAATTGTTTGGATCCTTCCACGATAACTTTTTGTCTTTTCTCCATGAGTAATCATTGTTCCTATAACCTTGCTGTTGTCTCATGTATTTGACTTGAGCCTCATCCTCGGACTCATTATCCTCCTTTGCCAGTAGCTTCTTTCCGAGAAGATCCATCTTCTCGTTCAGCTCTTTCATTGCCTTAGACTCGCCTGCTACTCGAGCTTGCTCTACCGGGCCTCTTTCTCTTTCACCCCAGGACTACTTTCTAGCCATATTCTTGAGTATCTCCCAGCATCTGGTGTCGGTATCGTTCAGAAAGAAACCTGACCCTGCTGAATCCAGATTACTCCTATCATGCTCGGAGAGAGAAAAATAGAAGATCTTCACTTGCATCTCTTTATCCAGCCCGTGATGTGGGAACCTCCTCAGCATGACCTAAAATCGCTCCCAGGTCTCAGAATATGTCTCACTGGCCTGTTGGGTAAAATTGTGAATCTTTCGGATCATGTCGTTAGTCTTCTCAGGAGGGAAGAACCTCTCAAAGAAGACCTCCACCATATGGTCCCAGGACTCCACGAACTCATCGTCTAAATTGTGTAACCACTCTCGTGCTGCTCCCGCCAATGAACTTGGGAAAAGTTTGAGATACAATGCATCATGTGGAAACCTATCAATTTTTACCATGTCGCAGTTCTCAACAAACTGGCTGATGTGTGCGGTAGGATCCTCATTCTTCATCCCATGAAAAGAATTCGATTTGACCAAATTTATCAATGTTGGATCAATCTTATATGTCGGTATGTTGATTGCCTGCTTCTTTATAGGCCCCTTGGAAGCTGATGAGGAAGAAGCCTTGATCTTCTCCCATATGGTCTGTGGCTCGGCCATCTCTTCTTGTTCGGATTCAGAATCTACCTCTTCTTGGTTCTCTTGCTCGTAATACTCCTCGTCCTCAGGTCCCAGAAGCGGAACCTCGGGTGTGCGATTCTCGTAGTCCGTACTACGTGTCTGCACCATGCAACGTACCTGAAATGAGAAAATTCGAGTTCAGTACTATGCTTAGATGAGTATAAACAATTATAGAAAAATTTAGAAATATTTGAAGTTGTTTCAAAAATGAAATAAAAAAAATGTGGCCTAGAGTGGCCGCTCGTAGAACTCGAAGTGCCAACAATTCGCCGTATCCCCAGAAACAACGCCAAAAACTTGACGTGTATTTTACTACGCACTAAAACGCAAGTATACGCGTCGAGTAGTACAAACCTCTATGAGGCCCGAGTCGAACACATGGATACTCGGAATTGTTGGAGACTCCTACTAACTATTCACGATCATCTAAGCTGAATAAAAAATTGGGGTTTGTTGTCAAAATTTAAAAGAAAATAAAAATAAAAATAAAAGCAAACGATCGATTAAATGTTAATTTAATCAATTCACAAGGGTATCTTTAGGATTGCGGTTTCACCACGAGTTTTCATTGTATTAGATTTTATATAATGCCTCAATCTTCTCTCTCTATCCGGGTAGTGGCCTGAAAACAGAATTTCCCACTGTCGTGGTGCAATTCACTACTTAGGTTTAGGTTGGTTCCACCGTTGTAGTAACCTATTCCCTAAACTTAGTGCATTACGAACGATCTCTCAGTATCCACCATTAATTTTACACCACCTTGGTCGAGGGATTTATCGATTAATGTAGGTTTCGACTCTTTTCGATCGTTAATCCTTCTTTCAAAGTGATTTAAGGGCATTAGGTTATTATTATGGTGATCAAGCATAACAATATATGGAGAAAACGAAACTATACCACGGATTTAAGAGAGAAAATATGAATTACTATTATAAAATTGTCATACAATGAATTCCCGGGCTACTCCCAGTCCTAAAGATGAAGGGGATTAGCCCCGCATGTTCATCTCACACAAGTACATGGTAGAAATAGGGGAAAACATGTGAAAAACGTGAAATGGAAGGGAAAACCCCTGAACGGAGAAGAACCGGTTGATCCTTTGCATAGAACATGTTCTCTCCCACCTTTCGGTGGTGAAATCCATCTCCTGTAGCGTCCGGGTTGACTGGTATGAACTTCTGGCCTCCGTTCTCCTCTCTACTGCTCCTCGGTACTCGTGCAATGGCTAATCCGATCCCCCCTCCGTCTGGGCGGCCGTCATTAGGTATAAGTCCCTAATTAGGTCGTTAATTAACTCCAGTCGTCCGATTAAGATCAATCTAAATCCAACGCATATCTGACGGTGTCGATACCATCGACGCGGGTCGATGGTATCGACCTCGTGTGGTAGCGACAACCCTTATCTTCTTTTTGTCTGAGTGCCTGCTGCAGTCTCGATACCATCGACTCAGGTCTATGGTATCGAATTCTTTTAGGCATCAGTTCATGTATAATTCCGTCATTGTAACCTTCGTGCATCGATGGTATCGACTTTGTGTCGATACTATCGACTGCTTTGTCGTCGGCAACCTGAAGGTGACTCGATACCATCGACATCCGTGTCGATAGTATCGACACTTTGCTGCTCTTTTTCGGCTGGCAACCTGTGACCATGTCGATGGTATCGACTTCCGTCGATGGTATCGACGGAAACAAATACTCATTTGTCCTGAAATTCAAAGACAAGATCACATAAATTCACACAAATAATAATAATGTGCCAATTAATGCTCAAAACAATGAAATAAAGGGGATTTGACATAAAATGGTGGCAAAGACCAAAATGGATGAATTATGCAACATTAACCATAAAAATGACTAATAAAAGCATAAAACACATATCAAGTAGGTCTATAAATGCGACTCAAAATCATCGCATCAGCCACCAAGAATTTGAATAGATCAAGAAGAAGTCCATATTGGCCACCGAGCTACTACACATTAGTCTTCTTCACAATAAATTCTTGTCATATTGAGTAATATCTACTCCAAGCCGTTGCACACGTGCCTTGACTTGTACTTCATCCACATGGATGAGGGATAATGTGGTGCACCACCTTGGCCACCAAGTCAAAGAGGAGCATGAGTTGTTGACTTGCTAGTCATCCCAAAACTTCCATTCATCTCCTATCTCAACTAACCATCTTTTGGGTGTCTTCCTGTCTCTTAGAGATAAGTTTGATAGCGAACTTGTCCCACTAGTTGTCTTAAAGACATAACAAAGTTGTGTCAATGCCTTTAGGATGTGCTGGCATTATATAGGATAAGTATGGGCTTGGAAAATCCTTATTCTATTTCCTTTAATAATCACAATCCCAAAAATAGTCCAACACTAAAAAACTTAGAATGAAATTATGTTTTCTAAATCATATTACTTGATCGGAAGATTAGGGTCTTGTTGAGCACTCCTATATGCAAATCATGTTATTTGATTGGCCTTTCATGTAAGTTCACATCTAGATCTGAATTTATTTCCAATTTGAAACTTTCCTTGTTGTATTCTGATCGGTCGATCATGTTGGTTGATCAACAATTAGGTCAATATTGTGGAAAAACTTAAACGACCAACTGACAATCAATTGAATTGTCGACCCAACCAATCCAATCTGAAAATCTAACGTTGAAATACATGTGTCTATGATTCAAAACTTATTCTAATCATTTGTTTGATTTTGAACTTCTATTCCCTTAGCATCCTTACGTGTGTGACACAATAGCTTCCTAATTAGTGATGTTCAAAACAAGAAAATATTTGTGTCTAACAACACATCATTCCCACCCAAGTAATAGGAATGAGTTTGAGAACAACTACAAATTGTAAAGTGATGAATATTACCATGACCATATAATCCCATTGTAACAAATATCTAGATTGAAATTCAGGCATGGAATGTTAGAATCTATACAATTAATTTGTATTCCTTAAACTAGAGTAGACTATTTCGATATATTGTGAGATAAATATCATATGTTGACTCACATGAGCATGGACATGAATTTCATGTTGACCTAGAGGTTATACATTACCTATATTTTGATAATGACTTAACCATTCCACTCATATGTATCTAATATGTGCATTTAAGATTGTTTGCAGGCATTAGGTACATGAAAAGGATCAAATATACAGGCCCTAGAATGGGTCAAGTTCAAGTCAAAATGGCTACAAGTGTGCATTTTAAGATTTCTATGTAAACGACCTTAGACCATCTATGTAATCACTTGTAATGATGAATTGACTTGTAACTTAGAAGAGAAAAATGTATGGGACAAAATTCACCAAGTTCTAATCACTTTTAATGCAAATTAGAAAATGGATTACAGGCAATTGGTTGGTCGAGTTTCCCTGGCTTGAAACTCGACCGATCATCCTTGGTCCATTTTCTGAAGATTGCATCGGTCGAGTTGTGCACTCACAGAACTCGACCGATCAGGTAACATTCCATTTCTAGTTTAAATGGTCGGTCGAGTTTTGTCAGGACAAACTCGATCGATCATTTGAATATCGGTTTTGTCTCTTACTTGATCCGTCGAGTTACCCCTATTAAAACTCAACCGATTGCAATGTACAGAATATGCAGAAAAAGTAATATGACCGTTGGTGAAGTGTTTTGGGCAAAAATAGAGCCGTTTTCTTGAACAAAAAATGACTATTTTTGCATCCAAGTGTCCCACAACTTAAAGGGCCACCCTCAACTATAAATAGAACCCCTTGGAGTTCATTCCAAGCTTCTCTTCCATTGCAAACTTGGTTCTAGCTTAGTTGAGAGTGTTCCAAGCCCTTGAGCCCCTTTCTCTCTCTACCTTCAAGATAAATTCGTGAGTTATGAGTGAGTTAGGTCCCTATGTATGAGAGCTATCCCTTGTATGATGTAAAACTCTCCCTTCTTTCTTCCTACCTCCTATTCCCTTTGAAGATTGATTGAAGCTGCTTCTCCAAGTGAAAGAGAGGTTGCTCCTATTCTTCTCTGAGTGAAGGCGAAGATGATTGTTGATCTTCAAGAGTGAAGATAGCTTGTTACTCCAGATCCCTTGGTGAAGGTGAAACGTGGAGAAGCTCTCCAAGAGAAGGAGAGGTGCAAGGCAAAGCTCAAGTGAGATGGGTAAATCCTGCAAGGCAGAAGACAAAGGTAAGATTGGGTAAGTCCTTTGAAGAAGGTTGAATAATCTTGCTTTGTGGGTAAGTCCTTGGAAAGGTAGAAGATCTTACATTGAGAATTTAAGTCCTTTGGTAAGGTGGTTTATGTATCTTGTAATCTTATTGTGATATATAAGAGAATCAAGTTGTAAATCCTAGAGTCTAACCAACTCTAGGTAGTGGACTGACATCACTCCTAAGTTTAGGATGTGGAACCACTCTAACCACCTATCCAAGTGCTTGTCATTCTTTGTCTCTTATCCTTGCTTTGAATGCTAGGTTAGGACATCAAATTGTTGTTTGTTTTAGCTTCTGCACTAAGTTTAAATTGGTGTTCTAATTGATTTTGTGTAGTCTGTGTAGCTCTATTCACCCCCCTCTAGAGCCCATTGATCCAACAAGTGGTATCAGATCAGGTCTTCTCCAAGCTACTTCAACAAGTAGGAGAAGATGGATAATTCGACTCTTGGGTCACTCAACCTTGAAGCAAGCTTCTCCATGAGACCTCCGGTCTTTGATGGCACAAAATTTCTATATTGGAAGAGGAGAATGCAATTCTACCTCCAAGGGGTGAGCTACGAAATGTGGAAGATTGTCCATCTAAAATATGAAGATTCAAAAGGGGACATCACCACGTGGACGGAAGCTGAGATGAAGCGTGCTCAACTCAATGAAAAAGCTGTGAGCATCATCTACGCCGCTCTTACTCCATCCGAGTTCAACCGGATCTCTCCTTGGATCACAGTGCATGAGATATGGCACAAGTTGTGCGTCACCTATGAAGGAACCAAGCAAGTGAAGGAGGCCAAAGTCTACATGCTTGGTGGTCTTCTGGAGAACTTCGAGATGGGTAAGAATGAGATAGTGGAGGATATGTATACTAGGCTAAATTTCATCTTGAATAGATTAGCAGCCCTTGGGAGTGTGATGGATAGAGGCACCATCAATGCCAAAATCTTGAGATCTCTTCCTAAGAGATGGGTGCCTAAGGTCACTTCAATTGAAGAAGTTTACAAGCTAAGCGAGTTGTCAACCGAGGAGCTGGTTGGTAACCTCCAAGACCATGAACCTAGGCTTTACAAGAAAGAAGAGGAAGAAAAAAGAGAAGAAAAGGAGTCAAAGATGATAAAGGACACAACCTTCAAAGCTCAAGTTGAAGAAATGGTCCGACAACAACAACTTGCCTTGAAGTCTCCCAACCCTTCCTCAAGTGGAGCTGAAGGTTTCAATGATCATGAAGCAAACTACTCAAAGGGGAAACACTTAAAAAGCATGCCCTCCTCCTCAACTCCTAGATGCTACGAGTGTGGTCAAAAAGGCCACTATAAGAGTGAATGCCCAAAGGCCAAGAAGAGCCATCACAAAAGCAGCCACAAGAAAGATGACAAGTAAAAAAGAAAAGCTAAGTACAAGAGGAAAGACAAGAAGGAGAGAAGATCCAAAGATGCATCTCATGCAGCGTGCGAGGAGTCTTCTTCAAGCTCCTCAAGTTCTGAAGATGGAGAATGTCATCTTACCCTCATGGCCTCAACTAGTGAAGATGTAATTGAGGTAAGTGAGGTAAGCAAGGTAAGCAATGTTAATTTACATGAGCTATCTAAGGAAACTCTAATTGATATGCTTAATGAATGCCAATCATCTTTTGCTAAATGTAAATCTAAGAGGAAAAGATTAGGAAAGATAGTTGATGATCTTTATGCAAAAATTGATATTCTTGCAAATAATGAAAAATTTCATCTTGATAGCATAGATTCCTTGCAAGGGAAATTTCTTGACCTTGATCTTTGATACAATGGAGTAGAGGTTGAGAATGGTGTATATCTTAAAAATATTGAAAATCTTAAGATAGAAAACCCAAAATGCCTAGATGAGCTTGATGTTCTTAAAACTAAAAATGTGGAACTCAAACTTATTGATAATTCTAGGAGAGATGAAGTCTATGCTTGTCAAAAAGAGATTGTTTTTCTTAAATCCGAAAATGCAAAATTGCTTGCTCAAATTAATGATTTATCCACTAGGCATGTTTTGCTAAGAAATGAAGTTGCTAGCTTATTCTCTTCTTACTAAAGCCCTCTATTTTGAGGCCGATATTTTGCATTCTAGAGAAGATCTTGAAAATATTTATACTACTGTTATAATCTTAGTGATGATAATGCTAAGTTAATATCTACGTCGCAAAGGCTTCTTTCGGGAAAGAAATCCCTCAATGATGTCCTACAACACTCTACCAAACATGTTAGTACTAGTGGTTTGGGATATGATGGGACTTCTCCCAAAGGTAACAAAGGTAAGAAGAAGAAGAAGAAGAAGGGTAAGAAAAAGAGTGTGGGACCTCCAATTTTCAATGGAGAGACTTCCGACTCTAAGAACCCTATGGTTTGTATTCATTGCAAATGTGATGACCATTATTCCACCTATTGTCCTTACAAGCCCAAGGGGACCAACCCAAAGATGAAATGGGTCCCCAAGCTAACTTTGGATCCCAAAGTTTGAGTTGGGTTCCAACATCCTCTTTTCTTGCAGGTTAAAAAGAAATGGATTGTTGATAGTGGCTGCTCTAAGCATATGACTAGAGAAATCAGCCATTTCAACAAATTTGTGAAAAAGAAAGGAGGATCGGTAACCTTAGGGGACAACAAGAAGGGTAAGGATACAGGTGAGGGTGATGTAGGCAATGAACTATGTATTAAAAATGTGTTTCTTGTTGATGGCCTACATCACAATTTAATTAGTATTAGTCAACTATGTGACAATGGTTATCTTGTGTTGTTTACTTCTTTAGAATGATTGCTTCTAGATTCCCTCTCCTACAATGTTATATATAAGGGAACTAGAAATGGTAATCTTTATGTTATTGTTCTTGATGCTCTTAAGCCCATACTAAATAGATTCTTGGTTGTGGATAAAAATGATCTTTCTCTTTGGCATCGTCATTTGGGTCATGTGAATTTGCATCAAATGAAGAAATTGAACAAAAAGGACTTGGTTTGAGGACTTCCAAAATTGGATTTTGATAGGGATGAGGAATGCCAACCTTGTAAACAAGGGAAACAAACCAAGTATTCCTTCAAATCCAAAGGAGTCATGAGTACCAAGAGAGTTCTTGAACTTCTTCATATTGATCTTTTCGGACCAATGAGAACACAAACACTTCGTGGTTCCAAGTATTGTCTTGTTATTGTTGATGATTTCCGATATACTTGGACTTTCTTTCTCGTTTCTAAAACTGATACTCTTGATGTTTTCTCAAGCTTCTGTAAACGGGTTGAAAACAAAACTTCTTGCCAAATTGTTTATATTCGTAGTGATCATGGGGCAGAGTTTGAAAATGATCTTTTTGAGCATTTCTGTGAAAAATCATGTTATTCGCACAATTGCTTTTCTCCTCGCACGCCTCAACAAAATGGGGTTGTTGAGAGGAAGAATAGGTCGCTACAAGAGATGTATAGGACCATGATTCTTGAGTATGACACTCCTAAGAAGATTTGTGCTGAAGATGTTGGCACATCATGCTTTGTGAAAAACTGAGTTTTCACACATCCTTCTTTCAAGAAAACCCCCTATGAACTATGGCGTGGTAGGAAGCCGTCTATTGATTTCTTTCATGTTTTCGGATGTCCTTGTTTTGTTTTAAACATGAAGGATTCTCTTGACAAGTTTGATCTGAAATCCTATAAGGTTTTCTTCCTAGTCTATAGCACTACTAGTAGGGCATATAGAGTATTCAAAATGGAACTGTCTAAAATTGAAGAATCTATCGATGTTAAGTTTATTGAAACTAACCCTGTTGTTGGCAAGCATATTGGTGATGATGATGTTGCATATGAATTAATTCCTATCTTAAAAGACCTCAACATAAAAAACAAAGGCAAGCATGTGATAGAAGAAGAAAAAGAAGATGAAAAGAAGGATCCCACTCCCCGCTTTGCAAAAACTCACCCCAAGGAGTTCATCATTGGCAACCCGTTCGAGAGAGTAAGGACACGAGCTGCTCACAACAAGATCAAGCAGATAGTGTCTTAATCTCCCAACTAGAGCCAAAGAACATTAAAGAAGCCCTTGGTGATGATGAGTGGATCCTTGCCATGCAAGAAGATCTAGAGCAATTCGAGAAGAATCGTTTGTGGACCCTAGTGCCAAGACCAAGTGATAGAAAAATCATTGGCACCAAATGGGTCTACCGCAACAAGATAGATGAGCAAGGAAAAGTGGTAAGAAACAAAGCAAGGTTAGTGAATAAGGTTACAACCAACAGGAAGGTATTGATTTTGATGAAACTTATGCTCCTGTTTCTAGATTAGAATCTATACGTATGCTACTTACCTTTTCAAGTTATAAAAATTTCTTGCTATATCAAATGGATGTTAAAAGTGCATTTTTGAATGGTACAATCAAGAAGGAAGTTTTTTTTGCTCAACCTCCGGGCTTTGAAAATGACAAATTACCCAATCATGTTTATTTGTTGCAAAAAGCTGTCTATGGACTCAAACAAGCACCTCGAGTTTGGTATGAGAAACTAAATAACTTTTTGTTAGAAAATGGGTATGTCATGGGCAAAGTTGATTCTACCTTGTTTCTAAAACACACTTCTAACCATTTTCTTATAATTCAAATATATGTTGATGATATCATTTTTTGCAGGACTGATCTTGATCTTTGCAAGGAGTTTAGTTCCCTTATGCAGAGTGAGTTTGAAATGAGCATGATGGGCGAGTTGACTTTCTTCCTCGGATTTCAAATCAAGGAAACAAAGGAAGGAAACTTGATCAACCAACGCAAGTACACAAGTGAACTACTCAAGCGCTTTGGGATGGAGAACATGAAGCCAATGGATACACCCATGTCAAACATCACCAAACTTGACAAAGATGAAGAAGGTGAAAAGGTAGATGAGAAGCTCTATAGAGGTATGATTGGCAGTTTACTTTATTTAACTGCCTCTAGACCTGATATTATGTTTCGTGTTGGATTGTGTGCTCGCTTTCAATCTATCCCTATGAAGTCGCATCTCACTGCTGTTAAGAGGATTTTGAGGTACTTAGCCAAAACCCAAAATTTTAGAATATGGTATCCTAAATCAAGGGATTTTACTCTTAGAGAATATAGTGATGTGGATTACATAGGGTGTTTGGTTGATAGAAAGTGCACAAGTGGCACTTGCTTCCTTCTAGGACCATGCTTAGTGTTTTAATTCTCCATGAAACAAAGTATGGTGGCATTATCAACTACCGAAGTTGAATACATTGCAGTCGAGAGTTGTTGTGCACAAGTCCTATGGATGAAGCAAATGCTCCAAGACTTTAACATATTTTTTTATGGTTCTCCTATCTTTTGTGACAATACTAGTGCAATTAATCTATCATACAATCCTATATTGCATAGTAGAGCCAAGCATATAGAGGTTCGCCATCATTTTCTTCGTGACCACATTGCCAAGAAAGATATCTATATAACACATGTGGACACGGAATATAAGTTGGCGGACATTTTTACAAAACCTCTAGCTAGAGATCAATTTTATTTTATTCGATCAAAACTGCTTAATGTTGATTTAAATGATATTTCCATGTGATCTAGATAGTTGTCTCTTTCCTATATGCTTGCTCATGTCTATCTTCACCTTATTTTGCCTATATATATGCTTGTTTGTGATTAAATTACCTATCAACATGCTTAGTTTTTTCTTGTTTTTGGGTTTTATCGATTTTTGTGTTTCATCGCTAAATAGTGCCCAATAATGAGCTAAATGTGCCTACGTATGTTAATTATGCATAATAGAATGGAAAAATGAATTTAATTGGCATGCATATGGCTAGAATCTAAGTATGAGACTATTAGGTCAGGTGGACCTGCGGTCAAGTTTTCACCCTAGAAAACTCAACCGATCAGGAGCTGAGAGGAGTCTTCAGTGGACCATTCGATTGAGTTTGTCACCATCATAACTCGACTGATCGACGGGCTGTGCCAACTTAAAAGTTAGGATCGGTCGACTATTTTCCCTTGCAACTAGAAAATAGTCGAACGATTCCTTGTCTCTAAGCCCCGTGCTCTCACCCCAAGCCCTAAACCCCCCGTTCCTAACACTAGGGTGACCTAGCAACCTATTCTTGACCTTCCCGGATGCTCGTGGTGTGTTTTCTTCGGCGTTTGAAGTTTGATCTTGCTTGTGTGCACATTTTTCTCTTTGTTTTCGTTTCCATGGCCTCCCATAGATGAAAACGTCCTGCTCCTGGAAATGCTCAAGCTTCCTCCTCGACTAATCGCTTGATTCCATTCGATAACACCTCCTTTGTATCTATTGAGGTGGTAAATCAGTATAAGGATCTTCTTCCCCGATCTCCTTTTTCGTTTTGCCCCTTGGTTGATGCAAATCATTTTCAAGCGGTTATCACTTCTGTTTCGAGGCTTCTCGCCAGCCACCACTTGTCCGCCCTTGCGATCGAACATGACTACTTTAACAATCAGTTGTGTAGTACCAAGGCAGTTCACGAGTTCTACGCAAACCTGCGTTGGAACTATGATACGCTCGTTCCCCCACCGAATACCAAAATAGTCCTTACCTCGATGATCTCCGATCGACGTTTTCAACTCTTCGAGGAAACTTTCAATTTCTATCTTGTCGGAGACGAAGAAAACAACACTTGGCGTAAGGACTATGGTGAGTATTTTGATCTTCTTGGCCCAAAAGGTTTCTATAAACACCATGAATTGATGCTACCGGACATTCATCGGTTTTTAAAGAAACTCAACGTGGCCTACAAGAAGAGGTCAACCCTGCCCTCATCCTCTCTTGACCTTCAGAGGTGCATATTGGCCTTGGTGATTAACTGTAATGTCCATCCTAAGTGAAATCAAACGGACATTGTGGAAAACACCGCGATCATTATGTATTGTTTGCTAAACAATATCGGTGTCAAATGGGCTTGATACATCTTACACCACATGACCTGTTTCGACACCGGCAAGAACAACAAGGGAACCCACCCCCCTACCCAGCTCTGATTTCTGGTCTTTTCCAGTTTGCCACTGATAAATCCCTCTTTTTAGACTTCCACTACCCGGTTGCTAGAAAAGGAGTTTGTATTAGTGAAACCACCCTTCAGAAATTTGTCCTAGTGTTTTCCCCTACCGCTGGTTCTTCTTCCTCCGCCTCTACCTCTGCCTCAGTTGTCCCTCCCTCCTCCACCTATGATCCACCTCCGTATCCACATCCCCGCCCTAGCCATGCATCCTTCCATGCATCCAATGAAACCCTTCTGGGATATATGATGCATCAACAGGCGTACAACCGTCATGTTCAGGAACACCTACACCAAGATTTGTGTTCGATTATGTCTACCATGAACCTATCCTGTGCTTCACCCTACCCCATCTACCAGCCATTCCCAGGTAGTGCCTATGCCTATTATGCATACGAGCATTACTTCCCTACTCCCGAGCCTTCCAATGCCGCTCTGCCACCATATGCTGCTGGTAGTTCTGCTCCTACATACCTACTGTTACCTGCTGGCCCCTTGGACACTTTGCTCGCATCCTTGGGTGACTCTGCTCCATCCTTCCCACAGGCCAAGGAGCTTCTTGCTCTTGGTATGTCATGGGCCGAGCAGAATGCTTGTTGGCCTGGTCGCTCTTTTGGTCCCCCTGATGACAAGGAGATGCCTGACCAGGATGAGGATGCTGATGAGGATGTTGATGTTGAAGATGGTGATGGTGAGGATGCCTCCGACGACGATGGTGATGATGGTGTTGGATCTGATGTTGGCACTGCTGCTCCGCCTTCCGATGGAGATGAGGACTACCACCCTGGTGAGGACGATGAGGATACAATTGATATAGATAGCTTAGATGTCTAGGTGGTTTCTTAGCTTATATTCTAGCATGTCTCTCATATACATCTTTCTAGACACTTTTGTATAAGCAACATCCTGGCACATCATTCTGAGTTGTACTATTTTCTTATTTCTGTTTTCTCACTTTATGGTTGTAGTTGTTGTTCATGAGGACATCTTTCTGAGTTAAAATATCTTTGATATGCACTTTGGATACTTATTCTGTGTTATCATATGCTTGGTGCTTTTTGAGCTATATTTTGATTCTGACTTGGATCATTTGTTCTCCTCCATGACTGTGTGGTATATGCTTTTACAATGCTCTGTATTCCAATGCATGTATGTTTTGGTTGAGTCTTGGAGAAGACCTAGTTTTCTGCTCTTTCACCCCCCCACACCTTTTTGATAATGTCAAAAGGGGGAGAAATATCTCGTGGTTCGAGACTCAATCAAATTGTTTCTTGTTGTTATACTATTGCTTTCTTGCTTCATTGATCCTTTTCTTGTTAATTTGTTGTTGATCATGTGACTTGCAAAGTATTACATAACACACGGATATTGGTATTGCTATGTATAGAAAAACTAACATGCAGGTGAGAGGAAGCATAGTTTGAGGGGGAGCAATTCAAATTGTTCTTATCATGAATCCCCCTAATTCACAAGGAAAAGGTATAACTTTCTTATCCTTTTCAATATGTTTAAGGAATGGTTTGTCATTGTCAAAAAGGGGGAGAATGTTGACCTAGAGGTTATACATTACCTATATTTTTATAATGACTTAACCATTCCACTCATATGTATCTAATATGTGTGATTAAGATTGTTTGCAGGCATTAGGTACATGAAAAGGATCATATATACAAAGCCCTAGAATGGGTCAAGTTCAAGTCAAAATGGCTACAAGTGTACATTTTAAGATTTCTATGCAAACGACCTTAGAACATCTATGTCATCACTTGTAATGATGAATTGACTTGTAACTTAGAAGAGAAAAATGTATGGGGCAAAATTCATCAAGTGCTAATCACATTTAATGCAAATTAGAAAATGGATTATAGCCACTTGGTCGGTTGAGTTTCCTTGGCTTTAAACTCGACCGATCATCCTTGGTCAATTTTCTAAAGATTACATCGGTCGAGTTGTGCACTCACAGAACTCGACCGATCAGGTAACATGCCATTTCCAGTTTAAATGGTCGGTTGAGTTTTTTCAGGACAAACTCGACCGATCATTTGAATATCGGTCTTGTCTCTTACTTGATCGGTCGAGTTACCCCTATTGAAACACGACTGATTGCACTGTACGGAATTTGCAGAAAAAGTAATATGACCATTGGTGAAGTGTTTTGGACAAAAATAGAGTCGTTTTCTTGAACAAAAAGTGACTATTTCTGCATCCAAGTGTCCCACAACTTAAAGGGCCACCCTCAACTATAAACAGAACCCCTTAGAGTTCATCCCAAGCTGCTCTTCCATTGCAAACTTGGTTCTAGCTTAGTTGAGAGTGTTCCAAGCCCTTGAGCCCCTTTCTCTCTCTACCTTCAAGATAAATTCATGAGTTATGAGTGAATTAGGTCCTTGTGTATGAGACCTATCCCTCGTATGATGTAAAAATCTCCCTTCTTTCTTCCTACCTCCTATTCCCTTTGAAGAATGATTGAAGCTGCTTCTCCAAGTGAAAGAGAGGTTGCTGGTGTTCTTCTCCGAGTGAAGGCAAAGATGATTGCTGATCTTAAAGAGTGAAGATAGCTTATTACTCCAGATCCCTTGGTGAAGGTGAAACGTGGAGAAGCTCTCCAAGATAAGGAGAGGTGCAAGGAAAAGCTCAAGTGAGATAGGTAAATCCTGCAAGGCTGAAGACAAAGGTAAGATTGGGTAAGTCCTTTGAAGAAGGATGAATAATCTTTCTTTGTGGGTAAGTCCTTGGAAAGGTAGAAGATCTTAGTTTGAGAATTTAAGTCCTTGGTTGTGTGGTTTATGTATCTAGTAATCTTATTGTGATATATAAGAGAACCAAGTTGCAAATCCTAGAGTCTAACCAACTCTAGGTAGTGGACTGACATCGCTCCTATGTTTAGGACATGGAACCACTCTAACCACCTGTCCAAGTACTTGTCATTCTTTTTCTCTTATCCTTGCTTTGAATGCTAGATTAGGACATCAAATTGTTGTTTGTTTTAGCTTGTGCACTAAGTTTAAATTGATGGTCTGATTTTGTGAAGTGTGTGTAGCTCTATTCACCCCCCTCTAGAGCCCATTGATCCAACATTTCATAGTCTCATTTATCAAAGATTCAGTTGTCACTCCTCAAGGAGGGACATATTACATCTAAATCATTCACATTATTCCCCATTTTTCATAGTGTATCCAATGACAACCTTTCTCGAAACCCTTATTTTAGATTCATGTCTGGATAGTATCAAGTACAAAGAATAGCATGTGATTACTATAGTGATTCAGATAACAGTCACCACTATCCCATTGAGATATGACTATGACATGTCATCCCATGACTTTTATGTGACAATCTCAAGGTGGGTCTATCTAGTAAACTTGTTCTCTAACAAGTACCCATGCATCAGAGATGATATCTAATATCATGAATAAAGAGACATAGTCATCACTCACCATACATGCCAATCTTGTTTATTATTGTTGTCCTATACAATCCACAATATTAACTAACTAGGGACATAACAAAAGTGATTACTATTGTCACACACATGGTTCATGTTTAGATAATCAAATTGAGTCATACATCATGAAGTCAAAAACATTATGAGGACATTATTAGGTTTATCCAATATCTCAATACCAAAACACAAATAATATCTAGAATTTCCTTTTTTTAATTATCAAATTAAGTAAAAATAAACCTATACATGATGATACAAGGGCATACAGACAACAATCTTTCACTTGCATTAGATCCAATTAATCAAGAACCTAATTCCAATCAACCCAACATGACCATCATGATTCTTCTATGAAAGAGCTTTTGTCAAGGTATCAACAATGTTGTTGTCAGTAGGTACTTTGTGAATCCTAATATCTCCTCGCTATATGATCTCACATATGAATAGTAATGCATGAATATGTTCTTGAAATTTGATGCAATCAGGAATCCTTATGTAGTACAATAACTCTATTCTTTTTGTAGTAAATCTCTACTATGTCTTCAATGGTTTGAACCATCCCAAGTTTAGTAATAAACTTATTGATCCATAATACTTCCTTTGCTACACTGGAGGCTACAATTAGATTGGACTCTATTGTATAATCAAGTCATTATCTCTTGCTTTACAGTCTTCTTGCTTACAACTCTTCCATTTAGGCAAAAAAAGAATCCTAATTGTGACTGGTAATTGTTGTTGTTAGATTGAAAGCTTGTGTCTAGAAAACCTTTTACAATAAACTCTTTGGAGCCACTATAAATTAGGAATTGATCCTTAGTTCTTCTTAAATACGTAAGTTTGAGGAGTGGGACCTGAGAGGGGATCCACTCCTTGCCTAAATCAAATAAGAGTCATCATCCACAACCAACATGTATAAATATATCATAATTGGGAAAACAACGTTTATTTGATCTGTCATAAATGGATATCATAACTATATTCAATTTCGAATATTACATAATATTATCTCACAAAAGGGAACTTACATGAAAGAAACAACTTCAAGATCTAAGAATAAATATATCCAAACGATCTCAAGTTTATCTCCCAAGAGTCAGATCCACTAAGAGAGGTCCATGTCATCATGTCAACTCCTCCATATCCTTCACCTAAGGGGTTGGAAGCATACCCCACTAGATAAGACAAAATTGAAGTTATAAGTATAAAATCTAGTATGTGCATATAAATATGAATTGAGAAACATTATGGAAAAGGTCATGAATAAAATACTCAAGGCTTCCCAAATAAAGAAAAATAATATATATAATGGATATCAAAGAGAATATTATGCAGAAGATATTTATTAAGTATTTTCTTGCCTTCGTAAATAGTGTCACATCAATACTAGCACAAAACATGAATAGTTACATGGTGAGTAATAAGTAGAATAGCATATACTAAAACGTAGGGTAGGAAACCATATATTCCATTCTAAGGGGTAGGAGGACTAAAATCTAGGTGCCAAACAAATATAGATTTTCCAATGAAATAAAACCTAGTGCATGGAATTAGAATGAAAACCAATGATTAATATCATATGTGGCAAGGGAATAAAATCTAGTGTCTGGCAAGGGAATTACACCAATTCCTAAATCATCACACATGGTAGGGGAGTAAACTCCACTATCTATATGGTGTTACTACTTCTAGTTGTGATTATTCAATCACATGCAAATAGTCCAGGAAAGATATATTATAGTCATTCTCAAATAAGGGATGAGATCATCCAATAGATATAAAATGGGGTTAGAGGACCCATACAAAGTACTCAAATTATTCTACTATTATGCTACATCATAGGATCATAAAAGTCCACCACCTATAAGTTAGGTTTTCATTTAGTTCAATTAATAAAATTAAGGTTTCCCTAAGGAGTTAGATGAACAAGATAGAAATAGTATCTGATAAACATAACCATCAAAGTAAGAAGATCATAAGATCAGTTTCAATAAACTAGATCTAAATAGGCCAATAAAAATGAAAGAGGAAATTTAATATACTAATACCCCATAGTGGTTCAAGAGAGAAAAATAAGAGAGTAATTGATGAATACGACTCATGAGGAATACCACATACCTCATATCCAATAGACCAAGATCCCAAACCAACCCTAGGTCCGATTCAGGGTCTTCAAACACCTATTAAGCATATAAATAGAATTAGGGTTAAGTTGACACTAATTACATGCATCTTAAACATCACCTTTTTTATATGGAATTTGGATATGAAAATGAAACCATCTTGTACATTATGTTTTAGTGAGTTCATAACATATCTTAGTTTACTTTTCTGACTTATTAATTGTTAGCGATGAATTTTATAAATTCTAATCAATTAGGAAATTTTTTGAAAATCACATATTACATATATTAAAATTGGGTCACGAAAGCTATATCACCTTATAGGGAAAAATTTCATGATTTCAACTCATATTTTATTTTATTTTATTTTTCTAAATATTTGGTTATTGATCTTGTATGTTTCAACCAATCAGAAATCATGAAGAATCCATGTGGGCAGAAGATATACACACAAGGAGGTGTTATTGAGTTGGCCCTTTTAGAGATAGCCATCTGACCTAGGTCTACAACCAGATAGGTGCATGACGCAATGAAGTGAAGTATATTGAAAGTCATTACTACCCTCTCTTGCATGAATAAAGTACCAACACAACTGGGGATAGATCAGAAATATAACATTGGTTAAGGGAATCATTAGCAGGTTTAATTATTCTCAGATGAACAATATGTGATTAGCATATATGAAGATCGATCCATGGGTCGAACTCTCCAATCCTAGCCACTAAATAAAATAGGAGATCACATTTTCGGATTTATGAAACCACACCAAGGTCAGAGAACCAAAACACAAGTGAAAGAGTAGCAGGAACCTCCCCACAATTCATCACCATTAATGGGAAGGGAAAAGCCTCTGTGCAAGAACACTAGATATGAGGACAATGAAAAAGAAGACTACTGTATGAATCAACAACACTGGTCAAAGGAAAACATTTTTACTTTACATGTAGAGGAGGGAGAGAACCCAAAATTCCATAGGGAGACAAACACAAATAGAAAAACTAATCCAAAAGAGTGGAATCCATATTGTCTCATAAAAAAAGTAAATCATGGTGATGAAGAGTTTTACGTGATCATATTAAGTAGTTTTGGGTTCTTTTTAAGGTATCATGTTGGTTCCATACACCCACACAAACTCACATCATTCATCTAGATCATCAACGTTCATCGACTATGCTAGGAACAGACGAGACATTCTTGCACTTGCAAATGAAGAAAAGGGGCATCCTAAAGGTCTTGAAATGTATTTATTGGAGTTTGATTCCTAGAAAGATGAGGAGAATAGAAGGGAAAGGAAACAAGGGGTAATAGGGGAGGTGTGACAGTCAGGATTGGTTAGAGAATCAAATACAGAGAAACCCTACAAAAGTCAAGGCTTGGATGTGCATTAAGGAAAGAGGTAACTATTGGAGGAAAAAACATAGATAAACAAATATCATTGTTAGAGTAAATTGGGAAGTAAACCCTCACTTCTCAGTTCTAAGATACACTCCTCACGTGGTTTCCAACTCAAGGTATGAGATAATCAAACACCGTCAGATTCAAATTGGGGTGCATGCCTACAAGGAAAAAGATTTTAAGGATTTGGAAGAGAAGAATACAAGAATGATAAACAAATTAAATCAACGAAAGATGTTTATATAAGGGATGTGAGTTTCTATAATTGAATTTTACACCTCAATTTTTTTTCTATACTATTTAGGGTAGTTAACAAATTACAAGTAAAATTGAAATTGACACATAGACTAAATAAGGCACATAGAATCCGAATTTTCCATCAATTTCCACTTTTAGTTAAGTTATTATGTTATTTAATTTCTTTTGAGTTTAACGTACATTCTCTTTCCTTAATGACACTAAAAGCATCTAGGATTATCCAATTTAGGTGAAACTTGTCCCAAAATTAAACTAAAACATGAATATTCAAAATTTGACATTTATTTCTTATTTTGAGATCATTTAATGCATTGTTTTATATATAAATATGTTTGTATATTTTTAAATAAAATTCATTATATTGTATATTAGGTTATTAGATTTGGTATTTATGAACATTTAGAGATTATCAACTTGTTTGGAAAGTATAACCTATCTTATATTTGCTTAATTTCCTAAATATCACTCCAATTATCCTTAAGACTATTTATTTGAAATTTCCTCGGGATTTTTACAAATTAAATTTTCCAACATATGATAATTGTTCCTATATTATGAATATCATCCATAGAAAAAAAACTAAGGGAAACTATAATTTTTTCATCACCTTCCACTTATTATGACTCATAACTACTTATTTCAAAACTTGTGTCCCAAATATATATCTATTATAATTATTCTTCCTTTAAGTATAAAATTCATATTTTACATAGAATTTCCTACTCATCTCATTCTAAGGAGGCACTAGAATCCTTATTTAAATGTGAATTTGCATACTAACACCCTACTTCAAATATAAGTGATCCTACTACAACAAAGGCCATGTTGGAAAGAACATCTAACATAAAGTCTATGAACATTAGCACCTAAGTTATCTTTGTACCATCTAAGTAAATGATAGAGGGATTAGGACAAACTCTAAAGGACAAGGGTATAAAAAGGCCATGTCTAAGGGTTATGCTTAGGTTCTGTAACACCTGGGCCCACTGCCCAAGACTCTAGTAGAGTTTCAGGAATGATGATTGGCCCCACAGACCACCACTAGCCTTACAAGGCACTTTTTCCTCACTCACGTGCAAGCCAGGATCAACTTCCCGACTGGTCACCCATCCTAGTACTACTCCAAGATGAACACGCTTAACTATGGAGTTCTTTAGTGATGGGCTCCCTGCAAAGGAGGTGCACCTTTGTGATATGGGTAGTCCAATGATTCCTTTTAAGATCTTCTTATCAGAGGCCTCAAAGTCCTAGGACGTTATAATCTCCTCCCCTTAGACTCTTGACGTCCTCATCAAGGCTCAACTATAAGGCCTCATAATCATACCCCATTTCTGTGTAGACCCATAATGGCCCATGGACACCCAATTCTCGATCATGGAATACCAATGCAACGGTGGCTACGTCAACCATAGACAACCCTTTCAGACATGCCTAGACCGCACGACTCCAGATTGGTATGCCACATGTCCATGTGGGCCCCACCTACTAGAGGGGTTATGGCTATGATACCATTTTTAACACTCGGGCCCACTGTCCAAGAATCTAGTAAAGTTTCAGGAATAACGAATGACCCCACAGATCACTAGTAGCCTTAACAAGGTGCCTTTTCTTCACTCATGGGCATGCCAGGATTAACTTCCTGATTGGTCACCCATCCTAGTACTACTCCAAGTTGAGCACGCTTCTCTATGGAGTTCTTTAGTGATGGGCTCCTTGAAAAGGAGGTGCACCTTGGTGATATGGTTAGTCCAATCATGTCTTATAAGATCATCTTATCCAAGGTCTCAAAGTCCTGGGACATTACAGGTTCGGTATCTTACGACACTTCACCCCTTAAAGAGGATTTCTTCCCCAAAATTCAACCATACTTACACTACCAACTAACTAATCTCTACCCCTTAAAAGGTTTAACCAAATAAAACTACTCTTAAAAGGTTTTAGGGTTACATGCTAAACTCTCAGGTGTGTTTATCATATACTGGATCATGTCTCCAGCTAGATGAACATATCCTCCTAGGGTTTAGTTTTAGGTCCTTGTATTACTAACCTAACAACCCTAATGTTCACATGAGAATCCAAAAGTCATTAGATACAACTCTTAAAAATCTAAGTGAGACAAAAGGGTAGGTTCAATAAATATTATTAACAACCACATATTCCTAGTCACTCCCCTCATACTCAAAATTAGGGTTTGAGATTTCTATTCTAACTAATTCTATGGGGTTTTATACCAAACATAGAAAATTACTTCTGTGTGACTTAGTTTGAGAAACTACCAAAAAAACCATAAAAGAATTCTCTATACATATAGTAGTATTATGGAATACTTTTTGGAAACAAAATGTGTTAGATATAAAAGAAAAATATGGATTGAACATTCATTGCACGAACCTAGCTAGTCACAATTTTCTTTATATGATCTCCTTATCAGCTACTTTCTCATCCTCATACCAAACTCCATAATAAAGTCAAATCATAACATCCAAAGAGATTTCACCACTAACCTATATCGTAGGATATGAGTTACTAGGGTCTCATCACATAAGGGTTTACTCATCAAGATCCTTATATGTACATCAAAGATTCCAAATATTTTATTCATCCTCACCTAGACAATATAGGTATACTCTAGGGTAAACTATCCCTTGGAGGGTGACTATGTAAGGTAAGGGTCCTATTTAGGGAGATAAAATTGAAATAGTTTGAATTTGACAACTGAGTCTCAGATACAATCTAGTAGTGAGTGGTAGCACAAAGGGCATTTAATTCTCACTTAAATAAAAAAGAGTCATCATCCATAACAAACATGTACAATTTTCACATTTGGATAAACCAGTTTTATTAGACTTTCATATATGGATATCATAAAGACCTTAGTATAACAGTGGAATAAAAGTAACATGACTATATTGAATTTATAAGATTACAAATCAATCTCCCACAAAAGGGAACTTACAGGAAAGAAAAAAACTCCAAGATCTAAGAAGAGGGATATCAAAATTTTCTCAACTCTATCTTCCTAGAGTCAGATCCACTGAGCCAGGTCCATGTTATTATGTTAATTCCTCCATGTCCTTCACCTAAAGGGTTGGAAGCATACCCCATAAGAGAAGAAAAAATGGAAGTTGTTAGCATAAAAGCCACTATGCACATATAAATATGAATTGAACAATATAAGGAAAAAGGGCATCAATAAAATAATAAAGTCTTACCAAATAAGGAGAGATATTTAATATCCACATGGATATCAAAGAGAACATCATGAAGAAGATATCTATTAAGAGATTTGTTTCCTTTTTAAACAATGTCACATTAATAGTATCACAAAATATAAATAGTTGCATGGTGAGTAATAAGAAGACTAGAATACGTTAATAAGTAAGGTAGGAACCCATATGAAGAAGCAGGAGGACTAAAACCTCAGTGTCGAATATATATATATATATATATATATATATATATATATATATATATATATAGGGGAATAAAACCTTGTGTTGGTAGGGGAATAAAACCCAGTGTTGGCAGGGGAATAAAATCAAGTGCCTAATATCATACATTGTAGGAGAATAAAACCTTGTTCCTGATATTGGTATAAAACCCAATGCCTACATAATTATAAATTGTAGGGGAATAAAACCCACTACCTATAGGGTGCCACTACTTCTAGCTATGACTAGTTAATCACCCATGCAAATAGGGTACGCAAGATAATGCTTCAAATAAGGGGGTGAAATGATGTGAACATATTAAGAAATTGAATCTAAGTTGACTAGATATTGGCTTAGTTAATAGATTTTTTTTGAAAAAATTCACTACATGTTACAATGATGAAATATTAAGAAGAATATACATGTTACAATGATGAAATCGTAAGAAGAATATATGATAAGAGTGGGAGGGAAGTGGAATACATACCGCCCACGCTATACACTAAACTTAAAAAATTTCTCATTCCTGAGCAAATACTAAATCTAATATGGACGGGAAAGATTGTGATGGTTGGACCATAGGGTGTGGTTGTGTTCCTATCATCAATGATTTCTCCATCTGAAATCTAGAAGAAAGTATTAGAAGTTAAGATTACATGTTTTGATGCTTATCTAATGTATTAACAAATTGAAAATAAGAACTAAGATAAATATTGGGTTGCCTCCCAATAAGCGCCTTTGTTTATTTCGATAGCTCAACACATGAAATTCAATCATGTTATGTTAGAGGGAGGAGAGGGAGATGTGGATTGGGTTGCATATCATTTATTGTGAAATAACATTTTAGATTTTGGCAAATAACTTTAAATTCCCTAGTTTTCACACTCCAAATTAGAACATCTTCATGGGGAAAGATATGCTTGATAATGAATGGACTAGTCCATCTGGTTTTGACCTTTCTTAGAAAAATATAGAGACGGGAGTTATGTAGTAATACTTGATCTCTAACAAACAGATCTTTCCTCTTCAAGTGTCCTTCATGCTACATATTCATGCATTCTTAGTAAATGTGTGTATTTTTGTATGCAATGAAGTGATACTCTTAAATCACTTGTAATTGAAGTAAACGATTTTCCTTTGTTGCACAAAAGTTAAAGTTGAACTACTTGATGGCTCATTGGGCTTTCTATTCAAGCTCCACTGGTAAGTGACAATACTTTCCATAGATTAGATAGAAAGGTGTAGTTCCTAATGGAATCTTGTAGGCAGTTTGACAAGCCTAGAGAGCATCATTCAACTTGTAGGCCCAATTATGCCTTGTCTTATGGATAATATTTTCAAGAATGGCTTTTATTTGATGATTACAAACCTCCACCTATCCACTCGTGTGAGGATGATATGAAGTGGCTACTTGGTGGGAAACATATTATCTGTGAAGGAGAGTTTCAAAGCTACGCTCGAGGAAGTGTGATCCTTCATAAAAAATAACCGCGTGTAGGACTCCAAAGCGTGAGAATATAATATCTTTGAACATCTTTATGACTGGCTTGTAATCACAAGAAATGGTGGGGATGTCTTCAACTCACTTAGAAACATAGTCGACTTTGGTGAGTATGTAGGAGAATCCATAAGAAGAGGTAAATGGACCCATGTAGTCCACACCCCCACATGTCAAACATTTCCACTTCTTGCCAATAGTTGAGGGGCATTTCATCCCTCTTAGAAATATTGCCAGATCTTTGGCATTGATCACATGATTTGAAAAGGCTATGAGCTTCTTTAAAGATAGAAGGCCAGAAAAACCCACATGGAAGGACTTTGGCTCTTATCTCGACCTCCCTTGGCATGTATCGATCGCAACCATGTGTTGGGGAGCTAGGTGGTCGAGACCCAACATAGGTTATATCACCATCTCATGCATGCACGGTTTAATTGACTGCATGTTAATTTCTTGTGTAGACAAGTGTCCCATTGGTGTCTTTAGGTGTTGACATATAACCCCCTTACCCTATCTCCCTCCTCCTTTGGTATATAAACCCTTTTATCTCCATGAAAGTGATCTTTTCTAGACATTCTTCTTATCCCTTCCCTTGTGCTCGTCCTTGGAGCTTGGTGGAGCAAAAGGGTGTTGTTCTTGGTGCTCTGGAGGTGGTTCAACCTTACATGTGGTGCCTTGAAGATCGATCTCCCTCCTTGTGGTAGTTTCTTTCCTTGGTAAGTAGTTTTACCATATTGATCACATTTTTTTTGGAACCTCCATCCTCTTCTTCCCCTTTTCTAGGTTGTATACTAGGTTTCTACCCTAGTGGTTTCCTTGAGAGAAACTCCTCCCAACAAGGGCTTAGGCAGTGGTTTTACCATGGTGGTAACTAGTGGGAGGATGTTTTCTCCTCTTTTCTCCTTTCTTCTTTGGTTTGTCCTAGGAACTACAAGAAAAAGATGATTTAGCTACAATTGTCCTAGCTACATATATTATATATATAGTTAAAAATACTTCTCTCTACAAACCATACAATTGTAAGTAAAGAAAATATAATTAATTGCACATGAACTAATTTAACTATAATTTGATTACACTTCAAATATATGTAACTTTACAACCACCGCAATAAATTCCAGTTAGACCTATGAGTATTTGGAACAAATCCCATGGGGTGACCTTTTCGAATGTGACATTCCTTTTCTTGTTATATCTGTCAAAACTGTGAGACCAATTGTTTTTAATTTTCACCTCTCTCTCCTTAATTAGCCCGCCCCTATACTTTCATCCCCTGACCGATGACCTTCTCCCCCATTCAATCTTTCCCTCGTACCCAACAAATCCCTATTTTCTTTACTTTCAAACCCTTACGCCTCTACTTCATTCTCTTCGTATTCTTATTATTGCACCCCTGCCTTCCATAATATCCACCTTTCCCGCTTCTTACAACATCTGGTAGCATCACTCGCCTAATGGATGAGATTTCATGACACCAAATTTTTCCCAAACTCAACCTACCATGTACCAGCTTCATCGTAGACACAAAACTTGTTGTGCTGGCTTCCACATTAACACCCTGATGGGTTCATTTCTACACAGATAAAAATATAATAAAAAATAAGGACCATTCCCTTACATGAGGTTGCAGAGAGATGCCCTAATGATTGGCCTAGCTAAGTGCGTTATCGATACTCTACAATCGTGGCTTCCTATAAGGCCAACTACCTTCGTTGAAGATGAAAGCATTGCTTAGATTTTCCACTACCGCCCATAGGTAACAAATGTAATTCATTTTCTTTTTTCTCATATATTAATTTGGCCAATAATACATTAACTGCAATTAAGATCTGTGACTCTGATTGTGGCTCTTTCCACCTTAGTGATAGTCACCTTGTATGGCTCTGACATCTTTTAATCCAAGAAACTCATGTTCCTAACAAATTAAGTAGATAGACTGAAGTTGTAAGAAGGCATACTAGTATTCATACTATTCAAGCAAGATGAGGAATAAAGGCCTCTCTTAAAGGCAAGGTTAATATTGTAATGGGTAAGATTATGATTTGATACTTCTTACTCATTGCCATCTACATCATATAAAGGACTCATCTGTCTCTACAAAAACATGCACCTTTTATCATCATCGGAGCACTTCCACTTGACGTGGTTGTCGAAGTGAGAACTTGCCGGGAACTTTAGTTCCGTATAGTCATCGATTATTCTTCCTCTTATTCTACTAACCAAGGATCATTCAAAGTGAGCCGTTAAAATTGATAAGAATGTGGTAAAATATATTTCTTTCCCCTTTTAATGGAAATATGCATACATTTGATGACCCATCCACTAACACTAAGAGGAGTTGTTAGTCACTCCTCTTGATAGCCATAAATCTCAAATCAGTAGTCATGAAAATATCACCATTTTAATACTGGAAATTACATGAAATTTTCTGAGTTCCCTAGGTCTGTCATACAGGGGTTAAACTCATTCATACTAGGTATTTCCCTTCTAAATCATCCTATATTTAGAAACTTCCTCACGTACTTTTGATTAGCCCCCAACATTGATCAACTAGATTTGGGACTTATGTTGTTATGACATGTTTCTATAATTTTCTCATCACTGTCATGCCTCCATTTAATTGTAGATGTGGCGTTCATAGTTAATTAAATCGAACAACTTGAATCACAAAGAGACAATCTATCTTAAAGACGTACCTTTCTTGTTTCATTTTTTTACAGAAGTTCTATCTGACTTGAAATATCCATTGCTTATTTATATTTTCTAGAATTCTACAAAGTCAGTTTTAATTGTAATAATGGTTATGTAATGGTAGATCTCTCTGTTGTGGTTGATTTTTTTAGATGTTAATCTGGTATTTTCTCTTCACTTTTCTACATTATGAGGATTTGAATCAAAAACTTTAAGGCATACTTTCTTGCTGCAATCTTAGAATTAATTTGCAAGGTGATCATGGTGGGTAGTGTGTATATTATTGATAACAAGAACTCTAAATCATTACCATCAAGATCACAGGTAAAAATCTAAGATTTAACTATCTTCTAAACCAACATGGTCATCTTTTAACATGTATATATGTTTTTGTATCTATGAATGACTAGGTTACACATGTGGTCAAATATTCATGGAATTGGTGTTGCAATAAGAAACACAATTCTATATGATCTTGAGATTTAAAGGTATTAATCCCCATATGTGCAGGATTCGGAAATCTAAACTAGTTTTATCATTTTGGTT
The DNA here is from genome assembly GCA_963693085.1 of Alisma plantago-aquatica. Classification (NCBI taxonomy): domain Eukaryota; kingdom Viridiplantae; phylum Streptophyta; class Magnoliopsida; order Alismatales; family Alismataceae; genus Alisma; species Alisma plantago-aquatica. The sequence continues at coordinate 1,775,361,336 of OY856409.1, forward strand.
GAGCTCTGAGTTATCATCTTGTCAAGGGGACACAATTTTTGCCTCATGTCTTTGATACATCAATTGTTACTTCTATATCTTTTTATTTCTATATCGATAAGAATAAGATATCTTTAGTGCAAGAACAATTGTCAGTGAGTGGAAACAAGATATAGCAACTATTGGAATGTCATAAAGGTAATATTGGTAACTAGTGAATCGAAAATGTGATCAGGATGAATGATACTTTTATGACTCTAGTAGATCCGTAGGAAATGAACTTCTCATTCTGTTATGTCTTTGTGAAGGAGTTGTATTCCATTTTGTTTAATATTAATCTTAACTAGTTGTAAAGATGTTTTTCTACATTCTTTTCAGTAGAATCCTTGTGTATTTGTAATACATTGATGGGTGGGCATGTATTGTTTCATATCTAAACTACATATAGATAATATAACTCTTCTACATATAAAAACAATAGTTGTAGTTTCAATGAGTTTATTTAACATAATGTTCAGTAATATCACCCTGATGTAATATCTTTAGTATACTTACTAACTTCCTCATGTTCTTGTACTCTTGTTTGTGATTTTTGATGATGTTGCATAATCTCTATCAAATGTATATTTGTGATATACTTTAAAGTTTTTATCTTCTAGGAAATACTAGTATGAACCTTGTTTAATTCTAGTCTAACTGGGTCGTGGACATCACTACCCATTGAATTCAGTTCTGTTTTAGATACAAAGTTTGTCTAAGTTTTGTCATCCTAATTGCGAAAGGTTGATAGCAGCAAGAACCAGAAAAAGGAAAAGGAAAACTAACTTGCATATCCCAGTTCTATTGCTAATAATCCCCCTATACTATAGGGCTCCTGATTTATCTTGTTAAGCTCCTTAACCTTGAGCCAGCCCAGCAACACACAACTAATGAAATTCCGTATGTGGCTGTTAGAGGATGGGATTTTGAGTCCTTTTATATACACTTGAATTAATTGCTAATTACGTTCAACTATTCATTAAGTATCCTAGTTGATTACTGATAAATGAGCATTTGTTTTGAATGGATAAGGCTGAAAGTGCTCAAAATTTTCTAGCATTCTAGTAGCTTCTGCTAAAAATAATAGCAGTTGTTTTTCTTGGCATAGTACGAACTATGCAGTTTCTAATACATCCACCATTCTCAAGGGGTCAAAAGATCTCTGGCCTCAACTGCATTCAGATTTTCAATTTCTTTTTTTTTCAACTTCAAAAGCAACAAGGATTTCATTTATCACTGTATACAACAAAGAAGTTTGTTATACAAAATTTGTTTTCCAATACATTCAGTTATCACCTGAGTCATTCAGATGATCTCCAGCTCCTTGTGGTAAGAAGGTCCTGTTCTCATACACTATAAGCCTCTCTTGAATGGTTTGAATGTTGGACCTCCCATTGACCATATTTAAATTACATTCTACATATTTCTAATGTTACAACTTTACATCATTGTATGCAGTGTTGGTGTACTGTTGTGCCTGATGAATTTGTGTACAGTTAATTCAATGTACTACAATGTGGGTGAGATGATATTTGTTCCAACATGACAGACATTAGAAATATATAAAACTGTTAAAATCTGATGTTTACATTAATATTTATTTTTTGGTAGTTTCCATTGTTGCTAAGGTATGTGATAGTTCTCCATTTCTTTATTTATTCTTATCTTGTGACCCTTAACCCAATTTTCTTTTCTAGCAATATTTGTTAAATTTTAAATATTGCTATAGTATTAGAATTCATTCTTATATTTTGGATCCAAAAGAATTTTTCAAAGCATATGAAGATGAATACATATTTTTTTTGCAAATATGACTATGCTATTCTAAGGTGCGACTTCAAAAGAATAACAGACATTGAATAAATTGAAGTGTTTCTCTTACAAGTTTGTTTATAACATGTATTAATAGTGTTAGTCAACTACAAAAAGTTCAATGTAATGATGAATTACCTTTTCAGTCGTGTCCTAATTGTCGCACAATATGCTTCAACTATAAGCTGAGAGTTCATGATCACTACCCTACATGTTGTTGTGAGCTTAGAAATATCAGATGCTAGTTCTTGAGAAAGTTATGGAGTCCCTTGCACTTCCTTGTAGATATTGAAATTTGGGCTGGTTGTAGATTTTTCTATACTACAGTACAATGAAACATTAAGAAATGTGTGGGTTCAAATCCTATAACTATCGTATATAGGCTCTGAATTTTTTGCCAGGGTGATATTCAATCCCTAGTAGCTCACTTGAAATATGATCACAAAAAGATATATATGATTTATAAACCCCTTGAACAACATATGGTAGAATGATTGAATCCTTGAACACTAGAGAATCATATGCATGTTAGAGTGTGATATTTTTTTGTTTTTTTCTATTAGGCTCAAGATCAGTGGTGATATATTATGTCTTTGTGCTCTATATACCACTAAAATTCTATTTGAGCCTTGTAACAACTTTGCAACAGGGAAATGCAAAACAAACGAGCTACTGCAAAGTTAGACACTTCATTCTCAGTCATATATTCGCGAACATTATGGTACTTCTTAGTCATCTCTTCTATGACATCTTTAACCATCTTTGAAAGTCAACATTGTAATTTCCATTTATTTTTGTGGTGATCTTGGTTCTCCATGTAAAGCCATGCAATAATAGCTCCTTCATGTTATAATCGGATATCCCTTTTAGGACAGTTATCTTATTTTCAACTACATTCAGTAGATGAGATGCTTTTCTCCTTACAACTTACCAGTTCTACTCAATTGAATCATTTATTTCCACCATGTACTTTCATATCCACCAATAAAATAATTGTAGTAGGAATAATTCTGACTTAGGAAATAGGGATTTGGTAGATGTGTTACAACAGAGGAAGCATCGACCTACTCCAATATAATATTATTAATTTTCAAGTGGAACATTAGGTGTTTTATTGGTCAAGTAATTGGACTATTTATCATGATTACAGAACATCTAATGATTTCACCAGGGACTTGAACTATATATCACTAGAAAATGATGTACTATTCTATAGAGAAATTGTGACAGAGTGAGTTTTTCTATATATATATCATTTATTTTCTTTCTCCTACAATTTTAATTATTCCAAATATGCCCTCAAACTTTTCCCTCACTAAATTGATTATTAATTTAATTTAAGACCATTCATAATATCACATAAAGTCAATAATACAAGCTTTATGACTTTAATCAATTGACATAATATACAATAGAATTTTGACTCCAAATTTGTAGCTTAGCTACTTAATGCCATCATTAAGATACTCCTAAAATCTCATTATAATTGGACGTACCAATCAAAAGTTATTCACAATTGAAATTTTATGTCTATTAAGTCATCTATTAATCCCTAGGACCTAAGTTTCCATTCCCAATTGATATAAATGTGTCACGCAGCCCTTTTGTTTAGCTTTTGGGCAAGGATCAATTAAATGAGGCAATCCCCACCATTCGATCTGTCGATCGTAGATCATGCAAGATCTGATGACTCTTAAGTCATCTCTAACCTCCGAAAGACTCCGTCCCCGCCTTTTAACTATATAGTGGTCCTTCCAATGGCCCTCGTGCCTGAATCTCACCTCCTCTTCACGAGATATTTGGAGGATGACTTCCTCTCACCCAAGCGAGCCCAACGGTGGTGACCACGTCACCTAACTCCCTCAGATCAGGGAGAACGATCCCCTTCTTTCCCGCACTTCTCACTGGCGGTGGCACATGAATTAGGGCTTATCCCTCTGCACCACCTTGCATCTATTTAATGCTCCCACGAGCTCTGCCAACCTTCCTTTTATCTTCCCCCACTCTTAATTCTAGCATAGCACCCCCTACCTCTCTCACCTCTAGCACCCCCTGCTCGCCTAACCCGACCTTCTTCTCACTCTGGTGACTCCCTCCATCCAATTGAGCACCTCTATACTATCAAGGGACCTCGACGGGATGATCTCTGCCCTCAGTTAGAACCACGAAGGCCCTGATCCTTGGCTCGACAAGTCGCTGCATCCAAACATGAAAGCTCCATCGCCAGCTAGCTCATGGACACGTCGAGCTGCAAGGAGCGGTCGTTGAGCCTTGAAGACACCGTGCGAAGGTTCTTGACCCCTCAATCCATCCCGAGGGAAGGTAAGGCTCCAGATCCACTCTTGCGTTCTTTGTACCTATGAGAAATCATTCTCGACTTATAGTTCACCTCCTACTGAGCTATTGAGCTCACTGAACTCGGGGGGACCTCAAGAAGAGGATCCATCCATCTTCACACTTCCAGGCATCCCCTAGCTAGCCCGAGCTACCTCCACTTCACCTACAGCGCTCGCCCTCCACTGCCACGGCATGATTGATCAATCAAAGGGGTAAAATATCCTCTCTGACCTTATGCTGTCACGCGACACTTGTACCCGCAAGGGTATTTCTGTCCCGCACCATCTATCTCTGAATGTTTGATGAGGCTGGCTCACGGGTTAAGGAGAGGATCTGCGAGGCCGGATCCCTCCCCTAATCCGCGAAGCCGACCATGCCTTTCTTTTTTTTCGTTTATTTCCTTAGAAATTACCTGATTGGTAAGATTTTAGAGAAACCCTAGAAAATGATAGGAATATCGAAATATATCGAACCTATATATCACTTTCATCAAGAAAATGTGATCTATTTAAATAAAATATTTTCAGGTCCTAGATCCAATTCCTTTTATAAAGATATGGCCTACATGCCTAATGAACTCTTAATATTTATATATATTGTATAATAATGGTCATCATTGATTTTAGATCCACTATGTTGACTGCCTCTCCGCCCACCTAAAACCCTAGTCATAGCCTCTCATACCAGAAGCATAGATGAAGCCCTATATATGGCCCTCAAGTAAGAGAGAGAGCAGGGCATGCAGAAACCTTCCAGTATGGGTTATTTAGGGTTAACCACAACTTAAGAGGATAAGTCTAGGAAGTTCCACCCAGGCCATTACAACAAGGGATCAGGGAAAGGAGGAGGTTCAAGAAAAGGAGGACAAAAGCACAACCGAAATCAACAGAAGATAGCTCACCCAAAGTGCAAGACTTGTGGGTGACACCATGGTGGGGTATGTCGTCATACCAAGCCAGTATGCTATAACTGCAAAAAAGAGGGTCATTTTGTCGCCAAGTGCCCCACTCCCTCCATCTTTGGAAATCCTATAGTAGGTGCTCTGCAGCCTTAGGGACACTGCATTGGCAAGATATTTGCGGTGAATGTAGAAGAGGCTAAGGCAAATCCAAACCAGCTATGCGAAGGTAACCTAATTTCTTTATAATTTAATATCTTGTTCAAGCCTGCAATTATTTATAACTTTATTATCATGTGTAGGAACTGTAATATTAAATGGTCATCATGTTAAGGCCTTATTTGACTCTGGATTTACAAATGCATTTATTTCTTGAACCCTGGCATCTATATTAAATCTTCATGTAAGGGACTTGGGATATATTCTGGATGTGTCTACTCCTATTGGCAAAATATTCACAACTCTACAGAACACTGATGAACTCTCTCTTAAATATGAAAATCATGATATGCCCTTTGAATTCATTCTCTTAACTATGGAAGACTTTGATGTCATACTTGGTATGGATTGGCTTTACACATACCATGCTCACATTGATTGTAGAAACAAGATGGTAGTTCTCTCAACCTCATTCTTATCTGGTGAAAATCCGTAGGGGAAGCAGATTTTATAATAATATTATAATCTCCTCTCTTAAATCTAAAAAGCTCATTTCTCAAGGATGTAAAGTCTTCCTTGCATTAGTCTCAGAGACCAGTCCTAGTAGCAAGTCTGTAGAAATTCTGGAGGTGGTACGTGACTTCCCTGGCATTTTTCCAGAGGAGCTTCCTGGGCTGCCTCCAAATAGAGACATAGAGTTCTCCATAGATCTTCTTCCTGGAACCACTCTGATTTCTAGGGCACCATATAGGATGGCTCCTTTTGAGCTTACAGAGTTGAATAAATAGTTGCAAGAACTCCTCGACATAGGCTTTATTCATGCTAGTGTTTCCCCCTGGGGTACTCCTATTCTCTTTGTTAAAAATAAAGATGGTTCTATGTGTATGTGTATTGATTACCTCATGTTGAACCAAGATACTATTAAAAACAAGTATCCTCTCCCTCGTATTGATGAACTCTTTGATCAACTTCGTACTGCTAAAGTTTTCTCAAAGATTGATCTTCGTTCTGGCTACCATCAACTTAAAGTCAAGGATTCTGATATTTCTAAAACTACTTTTCGAACTCGTTATGGGCATTATGAATTTCTAGTGATGCCATTTGGGTTGACCAATGCATCAGGCGTATTTATGAATCTGATGAACAAAGTCTTCCAACCCTATCTTGATGAGTTCGTGGTCGTCTTCATTGATGATATCTCGATCTATTCTGATTCTATGGAAAAACACCAGGATCACTTGTGAGAAGTTCTTGACATTCTCCAAACTCAAAAATTCTATGGCAAGCTCTCTAAATGTGAATTCTGGATTGATGAAGTCATGTCTCTTGGACATGTCATTTCTGGGGGTAGTATATCTATTGATCCCGCTAAATTTTTTGATGTACTTTATTGGCAACCACATCATAATCCTTCTAAAATTTAGAGTTTCTTGGGTCTAGCAGGATATTATCGTCGATTTATCCTGAATTTCTCCAAAGTGTCACTTCCTCTGACTAAGCTTACTCGAAAAGATGAGCACTTCATCTGGTCATCTTCTTGTGTGTCCAGTTTCCAGTAGTTAAAGAAGAAGTAGACGTTAGCTCATGTTCTTATTCTACCCTCTGGCAATGAAGGTTTTGTGAAATTTACTGATGCTTTGAGGAATGGGTTAGGGTGTGTCTTGCAGTAGAATGGTAAGGTAGTGGCCTTTGCGTCTAGACAACTAAAACCCAATGAACTTAACAATCCCACCCATGATTTGGAATTATCTGCAATCATTCATGCCCTCAAAATCTAGAGGCATTACCTATACGGGGCAACATTCGACATCTTCACCGATCATAAAAGCTTAAAGTACATCCTAACTCAGAAGGACTGGAATCTGCGCCAACACCGATGGATCAAATACCTAAAGGACTATGATTTCACTATTTCCTATCATCCGGGTAAGGCAAATGTAGTCGCTGACGCCCTTAGTAGGAAAAGGGCAGTGTGTGCATCTCTATATGTCCCTGAATGGAGGAACATGGAGGATCTGGTAGGATGGAAGTCGCAGTTTCTGCCAGACCATTTGCATATTAACAACATCTCCATCACATCCAACTTGCATTTCGAACTTCTTGAGGCATAGAAGGCTAGTCCTGATCTTGTAGAGCTCTATTCTCTCTTGTCGAAGTCGCAAACACATCTGTCCATGGGTCTTGATGGTGGTCTTCATTACACGAATCGTATGTGGGTTCCTGAGCAGTCAGCTGTAAAGGAAACAATTCTTAGTGAGGCACATGGGTTCAAATACACAGTCCATCTGGGCACAAAAAAGATGTACAAATACCTGCAATGTCAGTTCTGGTGGAAGGGCATGAAGCATGATATTGTTGATTTCATGTCCAGGTGTCTGACATGCCAAAGGATCAAGGCCAAACATCAGAGACCAGGCGGTCTACTACAACCCTTGAGATCCCAAAATGTAAATGGGAACACATCACCATGGATTTCGTGGTGTGATTACCCAAGACCAGGAAGGGATACGACGCTGCATGGGTCATAGTGGATCGTCTCACCAAGTCAGCTCATTTTCTCCCGGTGAAGACTATAGAAAACGTTTTTGAGTTGGTCGACCTCTACATATGGGAGATAGTACGTCTACATGGAGTTCCAGCATCCATCGTCTTGGATAGGGACCCAAAGATCACTTCAAAGCAATGGAAGCAGGTTCAAGAGGAATTGGGCACCAAATTGAACTTCAGTACATCCTACCACCCGCAGACAGATGGGCAGTCAGAGCGTACAGTGCAGATTCTGGAGGATCTTTTACGAGCTTGTGTGCTTGATTGGGAAGGCTCGTGGGACTACTACTTGCCTTTAGTTGAGTTTGCCTATAATAATAGCTATCAGGCAAGCATTGGGATGCCTCCCTATGAAGCTCTTTATGGTCGACCATGTAGATTGCCATTACACTGGGACGATGTCGAAGAACATACCCTTATGAAATCCGAGGAGATGCAGTTGTATACTGATAAGGTCGCTCTAATCAGGCAGGGGATGAAGCGGGCGTCGGATAGGCAGAAGTCCTATGCAGATGCTCACTGCCAGGAATGTCAGTTCAAGGAAGGTGACCATGTTTTTTTGAAGATCCGACCAATTTGAGCTTTGGCCAAGAACAAAGGAAAGCTTCGTCCTCGTTATGTTGGACCCTTTGAGATTTTGGAAAAGGTTGGTGAATGTGCCTATCGTCTCGCTTTGCCACCTCAGTATAGTTCCATGCATAACGTGTTTCATGTATCTAACCTGAAGCCCTATGTCAAGGACCCAGTCACATCCTGAATCATGAGTCTCTCGAGTTGAAGGATGATATGTCATATGCTAGTCCCCAGTCAGAATTCTCGACTTCAAGTCAAGGGAGCTTCACAGTAATCAGCATATAGATATGGTGAAAGTTCTCTGGAGCCACCATGATGAAACAGATGCCACTTGGGAACTAAAGACTAAGGTCGAGAAGAAGTATCCACATCTTTTTCAGGCTTCTTGAATTTTGGGGACAAAATTCTTAAAAGGAGGGGAGAATGTGATAGAGTGAGTTTTACAGAACAATATCAACCTGATTTACAGAACAAACAATAAGTTAATGGGTTTCTAAAAGAGGCTCAGGTTAAGTCAAATTGGATCTCACGAAGTAAATTTTTTCAACTTCAGAAGAGTTTGATATACTTGCAGTCTCTGACACCTCCAAGGAAGGATCTAGTTTTTGGGTTTGTAGTTGCCTTTGGTGTTAAATGGATGAATACCTAGCTATGTTTTCTGGGATTATTTTATTGGTAAACATGGGATGATCTTGGTGGCTTATACATATTATAATCATTCAATTATGCTTAATTGGGTTTTTTGTTCTCTTGGATGAGGAACTAGTTCATGCTGTATGATCTGTTCATAGTCCTTTTTGAGTTGGCTAGGTGCTTTGCATGTGTATAATGACTTGCTAGAGTTATATGCAGAACTCTAGTCTCTGGATGGATTGGTTTGCAAAACCTGTGAGCTAGGTATGGTCATTGTGGATATTATGACCAAGGAAGCTTATACATGTATCATAACATAGTAGGAAACCAATTTGCTATAACCCACAAACACTATGTAGTAACCTGATCTTCTATAGTTTCATCCTTGTAACAGAAAACAAAGGTACATTGCAAACTATACCTTCTTGTTGTGACAAAGGACATTTAAATGACTTAATTTCCTCCAAACGAAAATTTTGCCTCTTATATCATGTCCATTGTAACTAACACTTACTTACGATGACATATTTGCATCAAAAAGACAAATATGTCTCTTATATTCTATTTGTTGTAACATATACTTCAGTATTTGATGAAATATCCTGATGTTATACAAATTTCTTCAACACAAATCATTGCTCATCCAGATGAAAAACTTGGAAGTTATGTTTCTACAATACAAACATTTTGTGTTTCCAATTTTCTTCATGAAGGATTCAATTATTATAGTCTGCAGGAAGAGTAACTATTATATCACAATTCAGTGTCGTCTACTCTTACATGCTAGATTTAAAAATTTTACATGGGAAAACAAAATATAACTTGCATGGAAGGCTTCCCAATCTTTATTCACACATCAATTATGCAACTCAGACAGTTGAAACCTCCAAACCTCAAATACATGTTCTATAGCCAGAATGTAGTCTTTGACCAGCTGGACTCTAAAAGTGAAAGAAATTAACTTGTTATTCCAAAGAATAATGGAATAAAAAGCCAAGGGTAGTCCTTTATAGACAACAACTTTGCATTTTTTCTTCTCACATTTTTTGTCTTATCTAGCAATCACATAGTGATCCTTCAGTTTTTTGAGTTCTCATAAAAATCCAAGGGTAGTACTCATAAATCATAATCCTTCTTATAGTTTGAAGAGTATAGGTCCGATTACAGCTCTTAAAAGAGATTTCAGATGCCAACTTCAAATATATGTTTATTACTGGGGATCCCAAATGCGTTGACAACCAGGCAGTCATGATAAGTGACATTGTCAAAGGAGGTGTTTGTCCACTTTTACAGACTTAGCAGAATTAGCCATTAAATTTTTAGCTAAATCATCCAGAAACAGATCTTCTAGAAATATCGTAGGAGTCTAACATTTTGTTACTGTAAGATTTAGAAGACCAAGCATCGAAGAGTTCCTCAAGATCTATCATACAAGTATGTTCTTTATGGTGGAACCATTCCTATCAGATGTCATTCGCAGTGTTAGGTTGCTATTTTTGTAACTGTATAGCAGCCATATATACATCCATTATGGCAATATTAGCAACAATTAGCTAGGGTATAATAATTTAGATTTGAAGCTCTGAGACACTTAAAATCATGTTAAAATATCTAAATAGAAAGTAATATATTTTTCCAAAAAAAATACAGGTAGAGTTGTGAGACGAGCCAATCCTTTAGAGGCAAGTGCCAAATCAGGCTGTAGGATCCATAATGCATGGAAAACTATTCACCATATGCTAAAAATGTTTCTGTCCAACCACTGTAAAACATAAGGAAATCCTACAAACATATAATCACATGTCTAATTGGCAATAGATGTATGGGCTGCCCCAACATTTGATCAACTAAGGTAACTAAAAATGTTGGCATTCTCATTGTCTTTGGCTTATATTCTCTGGTTATGAGACCTTCTATCCATTTCTTGATCATCTTGGGGTCAAGCTTAAACATCTTATTGAGCTTCTCTATGTACTCTGTGACCAAAATCTGGTATCCCAGAGTCTTACAGGTGTTCATGATCCTTACCAGGGTAGAACCAATAGTGTGCTTCCTATTTTTGCCAATGGCTTCAATGATCTTCTTCTTCTCATCACTTGGGGGTAGATTGATACTCATCCTCCTCATCTTGTCAGTAACTTGGAATTGTATTCAAATATGTCTGAAGGGGAGATGTTCCTGGTTTTGGGCTCCTTGTAGAGTATCTTATACAAGATGAAATCACCTTCTTTATAGAAATCTATGCTGATTATTATGGCTTAGTATCATGAGGACTGTCACAAGTCTCTTGGATAAGGTTTCTTGATAGCTTCTTCTTTGTCTGACTTTGAGCTTTGTTTTTGTTCTTCAATGGGTAACATTACTTTTTATTGTCTAAAGCTAGCTTTTCTAAATGTAGGAGGTTTATTGAGAATTGAAAGAAGAGCTTCTGAAAGGCATGTTTCTTGGTGTTGCTTTTTACTATCTTCCTACTATCTTGATTTTAGGTGTCTCACATTACTATCTGAGGATGCACCCACTCTTTCTGGTTTTGCAGTATGAGATCACCTTCAAGCAAAATATTCGAGGCTATTGCATCTAGGTGGAAGGGAGAATGACGAGTCCCTACCTCCTAGATTTGAGATGTCATACCATATGAATACAAAATAGCTTAAATTTGAAACCTCTCTTATTAAACTCTTTAGATGGCACTGCCCTATCACAGTTAAGTACTTCAATATACATAATCATTGATGTTCCTTAAGGAATAAATACCATTTTTGGGCTCTACTGCTTGTACTGTGGGCTCTATTAGTAGAAACTTTTATGGTGGAGTCTACGCAACAAGCTCTACCGTAGATTGTTGTGGGTGATTTTAACCAGGTCAGAAAAGCTAGAGAGAAATGGGGCGGGCTGCCCATACCCGAACTGATTCTCAGGAGATTCAATGAGGATATGGATGCGGCGGGGCTTTTTGTGCTAAACATGAGTGGTGGCTTAATCACGTGGCATGATATAAGATCACTGACAAGAAGGATCTCTGGTAATCTTGATCGGGGCTTGGACCAATGAAGCGTAGCTTGAGGTTTTTCCGGAGGCCTCTATCAGACTGGCTGCTCATCCTAATAGTGACCATGCCTGGTTAGAAGTTCATCTTACTGATAAAAAGATCAAGAAATGACCGTTCAGATTCCTTAACCATTGGTTAAATTGGCCTTCCTTTGAGGGTGTGATTAGCGAGGCTTGGAATGTGAGGGTTATTGGCAATCCTCTCTTTGTGGTGGCTGAAAAACTAAAGATGGTCAAGGTGGCTCTGAAGGCTTGGTCCAAAAGTCTTATTGACCTTCCTAACCTCATAAAAGATGCCAAGGAGAGATATAACATTGCTGCTGAGAAGTTAAGAATGCAACTGAATGATCACACAATCATGATGGAGGAGATTGATGCTTGCAAAAGGTTGGGACAGCTGGAAAAAGCCTATGAAATCTATGGGTGGCAAAGAAGCAGGCTCAAATGGCTTAAAGATGGGGACAACAATTCTAAAATCTACCATGTGTCTATCAAAAGAAATAACATGAAGGACCATATACATAATCTGATGAATAACAATGGTGAGCTTGTTAATGAGGAAGATTTGGTTGATGAGATGGCTGTGAATTTCTTCACCGAGTTGTACAACAGTGAGGATAGAAATAGTGATAGGCGTGCTTCTGTTCTTGAAAGAAAAGTCAGTGATAGTATGAATACCAAACTACTGAAGTTAGCTACTGACACAGAGATTAAACACACGGCTTTCTCCATTGGTGCTTCCAAAGCATCGGGCCCCGATGGGTTCAATGTGAAGTTCTTCCATAGCTGCTGGAATATAGTTGGGAGGGAAGTGTGTAATGCGGTGAGGTGGTTCCTTGTGGGGGGAGGATGGTCTGACAGGTGAATCACGCTTTTATCAGACTTATTCCTAAAAAAGTTGGCTCGGCTATCATGAGTGACTTCCGCCCTATTGCTTGTTGTTCAGTTGTCTACAAGATTATTGCAAAGCTGTTGATAGGTAGGTTGAAGTGTATTCTACCGGATATTATTTCACCCAACCAAACAACGTTTGTGAAAGGGCGTGATATTGCTGATAATGTTCTTTTGGCTTCTTAATTCTTGAGAGATTTCCAAGTTAAGGGGAGAACAAAGCATGCCTGTATCAAAGTGGACATAGCTAAAGCTTTTGATCATGTCTCTTGGCATGGTTTGTGGAGTACGATGGAAGCTCTTAGCTTCTCGGAGAGATTTATCAACATCATTAAACAATGCATTCAAACAACTTCCTTCTCGGTTCTGGTTAATGGGGTCCCAAAAGTATGTTCCAAGCCTCGAATGGGTTGAGATAGGGTGATCCTTTGTCACCCCTACTATTCACTCTGATTATGGAGAACTTATCTCATCTCATGGCCAAAGCTGAAGATGATGGTTTTATAAAAACGTACAAAGTCCAAGGCACTAAAGTCATGTCACACATGATATTCGTGGACGACGTCATGTTCTTTGTGGTGGCCCATACTAAGGTGTCCCGTGGAGTGAGACATATTTTTGAGAAGTTTACTGATATTACTTGCTTACATATCAGCGATATTAAATCACAGATGTTTCTGTCAAAATCTTGTGATTCAAGGAGAGGAAGATTAAAAGAGGCCATTCACTTGGAGATCGGGTGTTTTCCGACCAAATATCTGGGTGTTCCTCTATCGGGTGGGGTTGGGAAAGGGGTCGATTATCATGTTTGCCTGGATAGATTGCGTGCAGGGGTTGAAAAGTGGAGAAGTTTGAAGGTTTCCTTAGCCGGGAGAGCGGTGCTGATCAATTCTGTTCTGACTAGTATGATCTGATACTGGTGTAGGCTTGCGGTGATACCTGAGTTCTTCTTGGGTAAAATGAGATCGATTTTGTGTGTTTTTTTGTGGAATGGGAAGCATCATGCGGTTGTGTGGGCGGAGGTTGCTCAACCGAGACAAGGAGGTGGGCTGGGTTTAGTCGATCCCTTGGATATCATGCTGGAAGCTACTGCGAGAAGGATCCACATTTTTCTTGTTAATCCTAGTTCTACCTAGAGTGTGTGGATGAGAGATCGTTATGGTGGGTGCCTTGATACTGGTGCTAACATTGCTGGCTCTTCTAGAGCTTGCAGGAGAATGTGTGACGCATGGAATTTTTGCAAGACGAATTATGTTGATATGTAATGGAACTGGAGTGTGATTGCGGGTGGATTGCCTTGGAAGATCAACCGCAATGAACCTCAAGTTCCTTGGTACCAGATGCTTTGGGGTAGCTTCCACTGCCCCAAATGGAGCTTATGTGCTTACAAGGTGATTTTGGGGTGGCTCCCCACCAGTGACACAACCAACAGATGGTTCAATGTAAGCATGAGCGCTTGCCCATTGTGCCATCAGGTCGACGAAATGCATCAACACCTCTTTTTTGAGTGTGACTTCACCAAGTATCTTTGGACCCGATCATCTCTCAAGCTCATGTGGGGTGGCAACCCCCCCACAGGTGTCAATAACTTCTTGGCCTGGATGCATAGTAGGTCCATAGGGGACATACATCAAAGGAGGTTTGTCGGCCTGGTGTGGACCGGCCTCATGTTCCATATATCGCATGAGAGGAACACTATAACTCACGGTAAGAGTGGGAGTGATAAATACCATGTGTTTGATGCTTTTGTTAATAGGCTGGCTTGGAATTATAAAGCAAACCCGGGGTGCCTGTTGAAGGTTAATCCTTAGGTTATTTTGAGGTGGGGTCTTAAGTGACCATGTATAGTATACGGGGTGGTTTACCCCTATACGCTCTTTTGATGATCTAGTAATATTTTACCTTATCCAAAAAAAGAAATTGACAGAGAAAATTCAACATTCAAACATGTGATTGTTATTTGTTTTGCTTTAAAAGATCTAGAGATGGAGTTCCATATAAATTCTTCATGTGGTTGGAGAATGGATAATGTCCTCTATGATTTGACTTAGATAGTCCCTTTATATTTTCTGGCTTTTGGATAGCCTGTTATGAGTATTGAGAAATGGCTTTCAAGCTGGATCTTCTTGAAACCTCCCTCCACGGATGGTGTAAACACCAAGGATCACTTCTTCAACTTATTCAACCTTATCTTTGCAAACACGTTCATTGAAATGGTGTATCATTCATGTGACTTCACCTTGTTCATTTCTTAGAATGCACAATGCCAGGAGGTTTTTTCCTGATCATTATTTTTAAATGACTTCATCACATATTTGTGTCACCCACCAAATTACAGCATAGTGATGCATCTACAGGCCTAGACAATACTTCCCATAACAACAGAGACAACCACATTCAGGATCACTGCTGCTAAGAGGTAAATAGATAATTGTCAACACATTAATCTTTATATTTAGTGGGAATTCATAATAGTGATCCATATATTGCCTATTGTTAAACTCGAGATTGTCCTCAAGAACTAAAACTATTGTCCTTTTATTCACCTCTATCCCTATCTTTTGATGTTTCCATCTGTGATTGCTTCCCAGGAAGAGGAATGTGCCTCCAGGAAGCCTAATGAAGGCCATTATATTGTTCAATAGAGGCAAAGAAATCCATGATGTGAGTTTTGGTATGCTTTTATTCATGTTCATTATGTATCTTGGTTTGGTTATCAGTTTGAAATCCCTAACTAAAAAGTTCATGTAGTAAGTAGATTACTTTATTCACATAATTTCTAACTTATTTTTTTCATTTTGTTGTATGTACTTATATACTGCAACATTCACACTATAGAAGAGTTATTACTAACTTCATGAGGTTTGGACATGGAGGTATGTCTCATTTTGAAGTATAGGACTGAAAATTGATAATCTAATACTACTTATATATAATCCAAATTTGAAGTGACTAATGACAAAGCATCCTACAAAAATTTGTAGCCATGCATAATAAAATAATGAATTTGGTAGTGTGTTCCAAGAAATGGTACATACATACCTTCAATTGGATGTGCGCCTCCAACTATTATGGCATTTGATTCATCTAATGGTATGTTTGACAAGAAATTCCATGCACATTGTCGATCTTGTTTTATATGGAAACTTTAGGCCAGTTCACTTGTTTATCATTTAGGATACTCACCTTGTCTAGTTAGGGTGGTCTGATCATGCTACTATTTTCTTGGGAGCATGTCATAATGTGTTTAGTGTTTCTATGCTAGTCATTTTATTACCCCTGCTTTATCTATGCTACTATTTAATGTTGATATATTATGATTTCCTGCTGATTCGATTGGGTTTCTTGCTTCCCCATCTGTGTCAACTTGAACCCAGTTAGTTGATTAGTTTCTACCACAAAAGCAACAACAATATAGAGGATTTAGTAAACTGTACAGAAGTACAAGGAAGAAGGATGAGATGGAGCATATATTATATGAAATCCCTAATAAACATGCGTAGACATCAAGAGGATTGTTGGTGATAGGAAATGGTACGTGATTCAATTGAGATAGGGCTCCAAGTCATACATTATGCAACAAAAGAAGAGGATCTTGTGTTAGGATGTATCAACTGTGTAAGGTGAGGAGAACGGGAATCAATGTGTGCAATCAGAGCTTGATGATGGATTCTTTTGTGTGTGTGAGCAGAAAGGAAACTGCTAGGACTCTTAATGTTTCAAGAATGAGAACCGCCCTTCGTCAAAATACACTATATCAGGTATTGATAATGGTTTCCCTTGGCATGTCAATGATGATTTACATATGAGTTCTATGTTTCATAATTCCTTAGCAAAACAGAAGGTCAAAAAAACATGAAATGTTGATTCTAGTGGAGAATTATAAAAATTGGAACTGGCTTATGTTTTAGTGTGTCTTGTGAGGAGTGTCTCTTTTTCATGTAACTATTTGGTACTTCACTAACAAAATCAGGTGTATCCTTGTCATATTCTCAAAATTTATAGGAAATGATGAAGTCTTTTTCTACTCCATCGTCACATACTACAGGTCGTCATGAAGAAGTTTATATTAAGGTAATGTTTCCAAACCACCAGCTTGAAATAATCAGCAGATTCAAAAGCACCAACAAGATTTTTGGATTTGTACCCACACCTTGTGCAAGCCTTTAGAGGTACTTATCATTACTTATACACTTGGATAAGGACATGTTTGATCATGTAGAGCATTTATGCAAGAATGCAAATAATGAACCACAAATTGGTTGTTAATAGTCTTTCATATGTAATTATGCTAATTCAAGGTCTAAGATCAAATAGAAAATTCATGAGGAAACTGATGTAGACGAAATTGGAAGATATGTTATAAGTAGATTTATATTTATTCTTTTTGTAGATTTCTCTAAAATTAATTATCTTAAGACTTTCTGTGATGTTTCTGGTTCATGGCTTGTATGACGATCAGTTGAATCGAGATGTGAATTATACACTTTACATATATGTAGTAATTTTCCAAAAGGAGGTATGGTTTTACTCTGAAAGAATTTTTTATTTTGATCCAAATGATGATTTCATCATTATGCATGGAGGTTGTTGCTTGAATTTTCCATACATATCTATTTTCTAGAGTAATTTAGGGCATCTACTAAATGATTGTAACTAACAATCTGTTTCTCTGCAGACTACTTGAAGTTAACAAGCATTGTTTTGGGAATCATTGTAGAAAATCAACTTTCAAACAATATGAGATTGCGTCTAGTACTCTAGATATTGTTTGCACATTTGAGGAGAATTTTGATGGTAGTCAGATAGTGCAGGTTGTTAAGCAATATTTCCAAGGAGATGTAGATAAAAGTCAGATACCATTTGCCTTTTCTAAATCATGTTATAGTACTCATACTCTACAACTCATTCATGCACATTGGTATAGCAGCACAAATTCAATATATGAATTGTTTTATGCATAAATCAATTGTTAAGATACTTCTTTCTAATAAGTTATCCTTGCTTTTAATGACCTGCTATCATAATGAATGCTTTGTGCACACTGGTTTACTAGTTTTTATCTTTTTAATTGCTTAAACACGGGCAATGCATGTGTGATTTGCTTTTGATGGCTTCTTTATCACTTGAATTATTGCTATCTTTTTTAATAATACTGCAATTCGTGAGCCTATGCATAGAACCCGTACAGTGCATGTGCGATTTACTTACATTCTCAGTTCTTTAGGAAAAGGGTTCATGCATATACATCACACTAGGTCTTACAGAGTCATTCCTCCTAGGTAATGCTATTATGTATGGCCCACACTCAAAATCAACACAAAATCATGTATAGTTATCTAGGCTTTTTGGTCATTTAAATTGAATGTCTAAATATAGTGAAAAACCTCTGTGAAATCATCACTCCAGATCCATTTTTACATACTCCAAGCAGACCCCACTTCATTCTTCTACTTCCACAAAACTACTGCATGCCATGAACACTACTTTGCATGGAACCCCTAGTTCCAAATGTGAATCTAGGACACCAACACCAGATTTGGCATCTTTGTTTTCTAAAACAATGGATTCTCTGTTAAAGTGAAGACTATCTAGTTGGAACAAATTGAGGTTTGTTTACTGGTTTCTTGATTTTTTATGTGGTGTACTTTTATCCATATACGCCTTGCTCTGAGTTTTGTTGAAAATAGGAATCCTTGTTGGGGTGTCTGTGGACCCCCATCTTACAATATTGTCGTCTACAACTTCATCATTTGGAAAGGAAAAAACAACCTTTCTTTTCCTGCCACTACCACCAGTTTTATTGGTCACCACCAATTGGCTCCCTTTTGATACTAAAATTTTAATGTTCATCATTATTGTTAATAAACACTCATGCTTTAAAAACCTACATTTGTTGTGCCTCCATCGAAGGTTTTGCTGCAACATTTCCATAAAATGTTATGACCTGATTTATTTGTCTTAGATGAAGCATGCTATAAATATTAGCCAAGGACCCTCCATTACTTGCAAAATATTTCTCAAACATGTATCTCTTTGAAAATATTAGTTGGTGGGATTGGATTCTTCAGTCACTAATGAAAATTTGAGCCAGGTATGTAGTTTAGATGTATGTTGATGGCTTACTTCTTGTTTTTTATTAGTTTTTGGTGGATAAATTCATTTAGGAAGAATCTAACATCAAATCATGCAGATGATGGTAAAATAAAATAAGATGTTTGTATACTTTTTCTTTGGTTACAAAGATAAATTCTTATGTGTTGTTTCTAGGTATAGATGATGCATTTTGGAACCAAAGATATGTCATTTTAGCAAACCTTGGGAGTCATGGATTACCTACAGATTGGCCAAATCATCCTCATGGTAGAGATAAACATAGATCATTTTTTTACTTCTCCATTCCTCATCATCAAGCATGATCCACTAGTATTTTGGCTAGAGAGGAGTTTGACTTCTCCATTCCTCCACTTTGATTTCTAAGTTGGGGTTGTACATGTCGATGAGAGATCTGACTAGGGAGGAGTTTGTACACATATTACTCCATCAAATCATAGGGTTGTCTATAGGGAGTTCTAAAATGCTAGTGAGATGCTTGAATGGGCCAGTTCTTGGGCAAGATGTATGGGGGCTTCTCATCTTGATTATTTATTGTTCTTATTATCTTCCCTCTAAAACTCCATATTGAACTTTATGATTTTTATATTTAAGCACATACATATTGGGTTGTTTTCCAGTGAAGAAGAAGCTGTAAGGTTTTGAACTCTAGATACCTTGGGTTTTAATATTCAGGTGCATACACTATTGTATTCAGTAAAATAGAACTAGATACCTTTTGGTTTGGCTATAATCCATTGAGACAGGTTAGAGAGATGATCTTGAAAGGCTGGTTTCTATTATCATCACATATGAACACCGGTTCAAAAGTATTTACAACAAGTAATTTCCCTATATGATATATCCATTAAGTAAAGACACATTTCTCTTTCATATGAGTTGGGTCTGGAAACATGTTCTATCCAAGTCCACTCCTTCACTCCTTGCCTACTAATGTTCATCCTAATAGGATTGGAGTGAACTTTAGGTACAAGACAACTTAAAAAAAGACCCAAATAAAGAAATAAGAGGGGTAGAAAGGTACCTCATTGTGATCATGTAGAAAAATAGGGGTGTTGGGAGAAAACCCAAATATAGGTAACTGAAACTCCCAGAAACACCGAGTATCAGTTGAGGATGGGAATACTTCTGGTTTACCCAGTTTGTACAACCTAAGGTGACAATGAAGTTAGGATGCAATTTCAAGAATATAATCACTCATATATTTCATATGTTAGTTGTTAAGAATATAAGTATATAGTTGATATTTCAGTTAATAAGAATATAAATATAGTTGCATGAAGATCAACTTTCATACCATATAAAAGAGAAAATTCACTTCTTACTAGTTAACATAGATGCATATGCATGAGATTCCTAGTCAAATACTCATTACTAATTCCCTCCCAGAACCTGTGAATGCATATTTGAGGCTGCAACATGTGCCTATGTCACCGACTTATTCTTCATTGTCTATTAGCTTCTTATGGATGCATGATATGAGTTCCACTCAGATTTGTGGCTTGAAATGTGTTCCCCCTGGACATCCCCATTCAACCTTCACTATAGTATTGTGGTAGGGACAATTACTCAGACCAATTTGGTTTCATTCTTCCTAGAATGTTGTGTCTTCTACTATTCCTGCTTCCTACAATAAATATTGTGTTATTTGCCATATGTATTCCAAATACATGGTCTAAGAGGGGTGTTTTTGCTATGTTCTTTCTCAAAATTTTAAATTTAAGAATGTTACTACTGACATATCCTTATTAGTTCTTAAGCTTCTAGGTTGATTCTCTTGGGATTTCTTAGGGCATGCTCCAATGTTAGATCTCACTTGAATGTTTTTAACAGATCTCACTTGAATGTTTTCAGCAGATCTCACTTGAATGTTTTCAGCTGCTCATCCATAATTTATTCAGTGTCCATTTTAGGGATGGACTCCTATTCTAAACTCACTAACCAAGATGAAAAAAGGTATTTACTAACTCTATTTGCATCTATAAAGGCAACATCAATACTGATTTTAGTCACACCAGAAGGGGGAAGCACCACCACTATGTTCGTTTGGTTTCAGGAACTATTGTCCACCTTTTTAAATTTTAGATCTTTAACGGAATCAATAGATTAGTTGATCCAATAATATGTTAGATGTGAAGAGGGATTTCCTCAATGAAGACACTTTAAATTTTGCACAAATATTCCTACTAGATCATGCAACTACCAACACTTTTGCCTATACTTCATTAAATTTCAGACTATATCTCTATTGGTAGTAGTTGTGTTATGGACAAATGGAATTATGAGCTGGGAAAGAAAGGACTAACAAATGAGGTAAAGGGTGTTTGTTCTAATCATATATATTACTATTATATTGATACTTTTAATAATGAAACACATCATCACAGTTTTTTCTCTTGGTTTGTATTTTGTAGTTTGTTGGTCATTATTTTTGCAAAAACAATTGTTTGGCTAAAGACTCCAAAATGCACACCCCAATTGGGTATCTATTTGTAATATCATTTGTGTTAGTACTTAGCAAATTTAGGCTATTATAAGTAGACATGCAACAGTTACGTTCAGAGTGTGATCCTAATAATGGCATCCTTGGCTTTCCTAGAATCTACTCTAGGGTGAACTAGATATATAATATTCAAATGTTACGTTGAACTTCATATTTGAGAATCTTTGACTAGCTATTTCTGTATGACTGGTTCAAGAAGCATTGTGGCTGTTGATGCAACCACCTTATGAACCCAACATCATATCAATCTAGCGGGATCTCTGATCATATCAACATAAAGTGGACAATTTTGGCCAAGTATGATGCAACTATGATAGGTACCGTAGACACCTTTTATATTATATCATTAATACACAAATTGATGATACATGTATACTATGAATCCAACTTTTTACTGATTATCAGCTATGCAAACTATCTTTCACAAGTCTATCATCCTATATAGGATTTATTACTAGTTTCCTCTATTACATGTTGTAGGCATGGTACTACATTGTTAAAATACATATTATGCTGACAGTTGTTGTTGCATGTGGTTTCTGTTAGGTAATTCTGCTCTATTTGGTGGTAGTGAAGGTTGATTCTCTATATGCCAACTCTTTCTTTCCTTTTCTTCTCTTGTTTATGTATGAGCCTAATATATAATATGATCGGTTAAGGCAAGAGGCATTGGATTGATTTATGGGCTTTTTGATGTCATACATCTTGGAGTTATTCCTTTTTCCTTAATGTTCTTCAAATCGTACAAAGTGAGGAGATAATTTTTTTTTGTCTTGATTTGTAGAGGCTTGAGGATGTTGTTATGAGATCATGGAGGAGGTGTTAATGATAGTAGCTAAGGAGAAGGGGATGTGGGGCAACAATGAGAAAGTGTGTTTCCACTCTTTGTAGTTAGTGTTTGATGCCTTTCAGCATCTAGGAGGTAAAGTTGTGATTAAAATGAACTACAATTTTTGACAGTCACACCATATTTGACAATTTAATCAACTATAAAAGTGCTCATGCATGTTTTTTGAATATATATTTATGGCTCCCTAATTATTGCTCCCGATTTGATAGTTTATCATTTTTGTGTGAAGTTGGGTTGGAATTTTTCTGATTCCTCTTTTCTCTAGTACTCATGATATTAGTTTGACAAGGGGGCATGAGATTGTAATGAGGTGACTTGCTTCACAATTGTGGATGTCTTTTGAATCTAACATCTAATATTTTAGGTATTTAACATTGTGGGTCTTCTTTCATTTCTTATGCTTAGTGGATTAACATCATTCCCTTTTAAATTTCCTTATTACATGGATTATCATCAACGATTGTTAATGATGTTTCTTTATTATAATTCTAGATGCTTTATCCAAGGATGTTACACCAGGAAATGCATGGCACAACACTGGAGACATCTTGTCTAGATATGTTTCACAAACCTCTTAAATACATGCAGGTGTCTGATCAACCTTGTTGTAGTCATGCAATGCATGCTATGGGGGTTTTGGTTTGCCCACCTGAGACGGGCATGATGTGATCACTAGTGAAGCCACACTACTCTCTATTTCTAGTTGTCACGAGGCTTTCATGCATGGATAACCATACTTCACCAACTCATCGAGCAAAGTAGAAGACAATAAGAACATCGATCGAGGGTGCATACTCTTTTGCCAAGATGCATGTAGACCTTATTGAATCATTAGCATATGTATATCATTTTCTTTGTACACATTGTATAATAGGGGCAAGGTATACATCCTCCCCATGTACATTCCACATTTCATTATAAATGAAAGTGAGATTGTTGGCATAATGAGCATAATTTGGTCTAACTACTATAATTTGGTTACTAAAAGATCAGGTTCGTGCTAACAAATTACACAAATATACAAATAAATGAACTATGCATATATGTATGTGTAATAGATGGCACTACATATATAGATAGATGCATGATCCAACTACATATATATATATATATATATATATATATATATATATATATATACATATATATATATATATATGGGCTAGATACATGATCAAGGACTTAATCAACATATGGGACCTAGTCAGACCCCACGCCATAGATCACAATGGAACTAGATTCCTATGGACGAGGAATGAAGTTCCAAAATGGTACTACTATCTATATAGGACAGCCAACAACTCACTATCCACTATGGACAAGATCCATGAATGGTATCCGGACTCATCAATTGCATGTTATCTGTGTGAGGATCACAATGAAACACAGAGCCATCTCTTTCAGATTTGGAGCTTCACGTCAAGCATTTGGAAGGTGTGTGAGGAACTTCATTTCAAACCCTGCAAGCTCGCTGATACAAAGGACATGATCTCGAGATTAGGAAGGAACTCTGGTACTCAAAAGAAGAAAATGCTCCTCATCCTTGCTGCTATATATTTCTACATTTGGAAAGAAGGAAACCAAAGAAGACATAGTGATAGAAAAAGAGATATACAAAGCATTATAAAGAAAATATGTAAAACTATCTTAGGCAGACTACATAGTTAGTCTCTTTCCCCTTTTTTGTGTGAGTTATGTAGTGTTTGCGGACTACATTGTATTTTGACCCTCTTCCTATTTTGGTAAGAGGGGACTGTCAGAATAAAGTTACCACATTCTAATATGTATGTATATATATGTATGTGTGAGTGTGCGTATAGCTGCTGCCTATCCCTACACATTAACTACATATAAAATGTATTAACTTCATCTTTTTACTA
This sequence comes from Alisma plantago-aquatica, assembly GCA_963693085.1. Lineage (NCBI taxonomy): Eukaryota > Viridiplantae > Streptophyta > Magnoliopsida > Alismatales > Alismataceae > Alisma > Alisma plantago-aquatica. Next base: position 1,775,385,599 of record OY856409.1, read on the forward strand.
CATATTGAATACATATGCAATTGTAGTCATACATTTAGCTATAATTATACTTACATTTAAATATGTAAGGACAATATCTAGCTATGCTTCTAACTACATATGAATTTGTAGCGAATGGATTATCTAACTACATATTTGAAAAATATAGTTAAAGTCTTCAGCTATACGAGCATATACTACAATTTGTATATGTAAAGAAATTTTTAGTTAAAGCCTTTAGCTACAAAATATGGGGTTTTTGCTACAATTTGTTTTTGTAGTTAAAGACCATTTTTTTGTAGTGAGGGCCCTTTGATGCATTGTATATTTGTCATTTTTACAGGCTATTAATTATAAATTTTTGTGAGCTTATTACTCATTTTCATATTAATTTGTGCATGATATATTATTACTAGATTGTGTTACTCAATTTCATCAAATAAATGTAATTTTCATGTTTTCGAATGATTTCATATATTTCTAGAGCTTACGTTTTGATTTTATGAATTTTAGGAATTTTCACAAGAATATACACAACCCGGTACTATCGACTTTGGAGTCAGTGGTATCGACACATGCTCGGTTTGGAAAAGAAAGAAATCGAGAAAGCTCAGTAGTACCGACTCTATATTTTGATACTACCAACAACATCACAGTGTTTTGCTTAAGATTAAATGAAGCAACTTGGTACTATCAATAGGTGCTCAGTAGTATTGACAATTTGATGGGTGGCCTCACAATTAGGGGAGTCATTAGTACCAACACTATGTCAGTAGTATCGACACATCAGGATCAGGATGATTCGAAAATCAGGTCTAATTTGATGATGGAGAATACATTTCTCCCTAAGACACTTTTGTGACTTATGGGGATTTCGCCTGACTTGAGGATCACATTCTATTTCATTGCACAATGGCTAAGGCATGGGAGAGGAGAATGAGTAGGAGAACTGCATGTTTGGAAGGTTTTGGGCCCATTCGAAGGACATAATTCATGGTTTGGGGATCTGTTCGTTGATGTGGAGCATCCTAGTCACGTTTCTCCAACTGGGTCATAGGTTAATCTATGTTCTCCATGTTTTTCCTTCACCCTAGTAGTTTTTGTCCATGGAAACCATGAGGGGCTAATCCAAGAGTTCTCTAGGACCCAGGAGTAACCTGACTATACACCATGTATGGATCTTTTGCATTAGTATATTTTTTCACATAATTTTTGGGTATGTTTCTATTAAATCATATTAAATTATCTATGATGTAAACCATAGGTGATTAATAGATCCTTTATATCTTTGAGAGGAGGATTAAGGATTGAAAATCCATAGTAATACACATTTTATAAAGCCTTGTGAGAAAGGTGGTTAGAAGCGTGAATAGAATAACCCAGAGTAGTTTGTTAAAGAACCTATCTATTAAAACAATCGATATGAGAGTGGGATTGGTGTTAGGATATATACTGGAGTACTCTGTGAAAGTGGGTAAAATTCTAGTTACAGGTCACTTTGTTCAAAATCGGGTGGAGCATATATTAATCTTAGGGTAAAAATTGCAGTGCCAATCGTGGTGAAATCACGGTCCTAGGGAATTTCTTCTCATTTTGATCACAAAATAGTAAATTCGTTTTCTTTTCTTGAAATTAGTTTAATAACTCTCAAATCAGAGTTTTCTTCAGCTTAGCCGATCGAAAGAAGTTAGTACTAGTTTCTTGAATTACATTTTCCCATGTTCGATATTTATGCCTCATTGGCTTGTATTACTTTGACACATATGCTTGGGTTTTACATGTACAGTTTAGTACTGTCAAGATTTTGGCATCATTGTCGGGGAAACAACATATTCAAGCACTACGAGTGTTGTAATCATCCAATCTAGGCCACCATCTTTGTTTTACTTTTTATTCTTTCCAAAGTTGAATGGCAAATATATTTTGATTCAATCACAAGTATGTAAGGACTATGACCCATGTTTTGGGATAACCATGTTTGTTTTGCCTAAGTATGCTTCTTATAACCCTGCTCTAATTATCTGAGATGTAATTAGGGCCTATAGAAAGTTGAAGCTTCATGTTTGAGCTTTTTTTGGATCATGGTTGTGTTTTGTGGTGTGATTTTGGTACAAATTGCAATTCACCTAGAGTAGGGGTTGATGTGCAAGTTTTCCACCTCTAGAGTGTTCCGTCTCTTTCTTTGCATCATCTATAGGAGAGAGAGAGAGAGGTGGGTTCCTTGTTTGGGTCTTGGTTATGTGGTAGCATCCTTGGTGATGTTTAGAACACATGGGTGGCAGATGTTTTGCACTTAGATGTGTCATCTCGGGTTAGAGAGCCTTAGAGAGGTTGTGTATTGGTTTGGGTGTGTGGGGATATGACATATCAGGTTAGTGAGTCCATGAACTTGGTAGCAGACCAAGAGTCCAAGATCTAGCCTATATCATATCACAATGTCTGGCATGTTGTTGGATGTGGCCCCTTTTTTGTGGAGAAGTTTCACCTAGGCTCCTAAGGCGATGACACCTTTCCCATGACCTCTCTCTCATTCCCCTAGTATATAGTCTCATTTATCTCCATGCAAGAGAATCTTTTGGACATCCTTTCTTTCTCTCCTTCTTGGTGGATGACCTTGAGAAGGCTTAGGATCTAGAGAGGTTCTCTACAAGCATAGAGAATGAGTTCCAAGCTTGTGGTGTTCCATGATTGTCTTTCATCTTCTAACTTCGTAAGTTGTGTTTTCTATTTTCTTCTTCTTCTCGTCCATGGATCATGGATATCTCCTTTTCATTTTGAACTATCTTAACCTTGGTCTTGTCTTCTTCCTTGTGAGGTGTAGTGGTGATCAAGTTTGGTGGGTCATCTTCACCCTTATGCTCATGATCTCGAAGCTTGACCTTGAAGCTTGGATCTTGGTGGTTATCTTTGAGGCAGGTTATATAACTCTTAGCCTTCTTTATTATTTTCACCCTTTCATGTTCTTATGTTGATTCTCATCTCTAAATCATTTATCTCATATATTATAGTAGTTAATGATGGTTTTGAGAATTGATTAGATGAAGGAACCTCATTTATTTTGATGTCCATATCTTGTACCTCCCTGACATGATAATATATGAACTAGTGGTTGATATCCTAAGGCTGAAGATGACAAGTCGGAACACACACAATGATGTGAGTATTTGACATGCCTAGTGATGCTTAAACCGACACACTTTGATCTATTTGACACCCCTAATTAGTTCTAACTTGACATGCTCTAGAAGGGTTAAGTTAATATGTTTTGTTAGTTGATACCTTAGACCGATATTTTGAGGGTTCTAGCTCAACATGACTAGGATGATATCTTGTGAGCAAGTATGCTTTGTAGTGCCAACCTATATGCCCATGGTTGAGTAAGAAGTAGACATGATAATGTCTAATCAGACACACTTTGAAGTAGGGTTAAACCGACACACCTTGGGGAGGTTAACCCCTTGTGCGTTGCACAGACGTAGTCGACATGCTATGGTGGTGACAAGTTGACACTCAATGTCAAGTATCACCCCGAAACCTTGAAGCCTAAACCGATACACCTTAGATGTACCTAACTCGACATCTTGAAGCCTAAACTGATACACCTTAGATATAGCTAACCTAACACCTTGAAGCCTAAACTGATACACCTCAAGTGTATCTAACCTGACATGATTGGACTGATGCTAAAGTGATATCCCTAGATGATCTTGCCCGATACACCTTGGTGTGGTCAGGCCGACACATGAAACTAGGATCACTCTATCCATATGGAATTGATAGCTTGTAATGGTAGTCATGACACTCATGTTGATAATGGGGTTATATGGTATGATGGGATACCCTATGATGTGTTTGTATGAGAAACAAGGGAATTTTGTTTTCTATAACCTATAATCTCATAGCATACCCTATAGTGATGATGGAAATAATTAATTGAGGTTGGTTGTTGATCCAATCTTATAAACCCTGATTGGTTAAAGAGGACCCTAACCCTAATGATGTAGTATGAATGGCATGAACCTTTATGAGATGGTAGTAATGATTAAGTATTATCTTTCTTATTATAAGTCCCTAACCATGTAGGTATCAAAAGTTGATATGCATAGCTAGGTAAGAGCTATGGTGTTTATGATATAAATAAATGGGCCTTATGAGGCATGTGAGATAGTGGCATCACAAAAAGAAGAGGTAGATGGATCTTATGACGTAATGATGGTTTATTGCTTGATATGAGGTGATAATTTTCTCAATAATGAGATTAAGGGTTGCTACCTCAAAGTATGTTGTCCTTGTGATGAAAAATATGGTGAATGGAAAGCATCAAGTGATAATGTAATGAGATTATACCTTATATCTCAAATACTTTCTGGTAATGTATTATGACCTTATCTTTGTAGAACTTGTTTAAAGTTTATATGTTGTAACTTGATTGATGCTAAAAGACACTTATATGACCTAACTAATCAAGTAGAACCTAATTATGTAGCTTTCCCTGTGTCGTAGATCCATTTAGTTTTAATATTTGTTTGATGGTGAAACTAGTTTAACTCAGAGAGTATATTTTTGAATATGCGAGGGTGAGGATGAATATCCCCTAACTTCCAAGATATGTGATACATGATTCGTTGTGTGCCATTCCCTAGTAAGATTGCAGCTTCAGGCCAAACATCAGTGATATGTGATACAAGATTGGCTACGGGCCATACCCTGAAGGAGTGCGGCTTTGGGTTGTGGCTCAATTTCACTAGTATTGTGACATGTACCAAGGTGGGCTAGGTTTGTACAGGTGGACTATATGTTGCTAGTAGCAGTCTGACTGATGATGTCACTACAGGTTCACTTGTAGTGACTGAGGGGGCATGAGATTGTGGATTTTGGCTCTTCCACTAGACCTTGTATGGCACCGATTTTTGACTTAGCAGTGGTCGGTTGCATTTGGGTGGTATGACTCAAATCCTTAGGGAAAAATAAAATACATAAACATATGTGTAGTAAACTTGTATAGGATCAAATACGAAGGCATTGGATGAGGACTTGCTTGCTTGCATACAATACAGTAGATAGCAAATATGCATGTTCTTCATATTCCTTTTTATAATGTTAATATGTTTCATAATCCAATTATAATTGCTTATTTTGTTAACAATGATTACATGCTTATCATGATTGTAACTTTACTTATTGCTTTAATCATCTTATTCATGTTAATAATAGAGTTGGTGGAGAGTTATATCTCCTGCTGAGATTTGGAATCTCACCCTGTGGGTTTCCCACATCCTTATTAGGTGGACATGCACAAGGAGGCAGAGATCGTGCAGCTGAAGTTGAGGAGTAGCAAGAAAGACAGTAGCTGACAAGGTTGGAAGTGTTGATGGATGTCTTTCTATCGTTAGAGTCCTAGAGTCATCCCTATACACGTGGGTCCTTGGGGATGTTTTGTGGACGTGCTTTTGATGTATGATTGGCTTGTGTGCCCCTTTCATTCTCAGCAGTGGTGGATAAATGCAGATATGTTTTGGACAAGTTTTCTTGTAATAGGAAGATGGAACACACAATAAGTGCTTGTGACATGAAAGGACTCGTGTGTAAAGGTTTTTTCTATTTGGCATCTTAACAAAAATGGTTTTAAATTCTCAGTATTTTCCAGTGATCCATCTGTTACTGGTTAGTCCCATTTTCTTTTGAGTAATCTCACTCTGTGTGGAACGGGGCATCACATAGTATCTCGTTCTCACATTGAACTTACAAATTACAGGTACTAGTGCATGGTTCAAATGTGAGCCACTAATTACGGTCATGTAGCAAACCCACAGCCAGAAGGTATGCGTGATGTAATGGAAGAGCAGACCATCTGGGAGAAGGTAAATGTTTCATCCTCAACAACTCAACTTGGGCCAATCAAGCAACAAGTAATAAATGTGGGAAGCTACAAGATCAATCATGTGCTGGTTGCATTAATCAAGCAACATGCTTTCCTTGGCCACAATATTGAAGACCCAATGACTCACATCAGTAGTTTTGCTGAAAGATGTGACATGGTGAAGATAGATTGAGTGCTAGTGACTGTGATCTACTTGAATCTATTTTCTTCTTCTCTGGAAGATGGTGCTAAGTTTTCATTCGTTAACCTCAATCCCAAGTTAATAGAAACATGGGAACAAACGATTGATGCTTTCTTTTCGCATTATTTCCCTCCACGGAAGACTAATGAGCTAACCAAGAAGATAATCAACTTCAAGCAACAAGCTGAGGAGTCATATTCTGAAGCTTTAGAGAGATTTCAAGGGATGTCTATAAAGGTCCCTCATCATGGGATTGATCTCTATGGGCAAGTGAAGATTTTCCATTATGGGCTACACCAGGGGGAAAGGACCACATTGGACAATGTAGGCACATGCTTCTTCCTCAATGATAAGCCATCCAAGTGCCATGAGATCCTGAAGAATATGGCCAAGAACCAGTCATGGGGTGAAGAAAGGGAATGCACAACAACCATTATAAGTGTTGGGGAATCTAAAGTCACCTCAACATTGAATGAGAAGTTTGACCTCATCGCCATGAAGTTGTGCCAAAAGGATTTAAAATTGTTTGGAGGCAAAGAAGATGATTATATGTTCACGAGGCAGCATTACTAGAAGGATAGGGGGCCAACGAGATTAACAAAATTGAGGACATTCTAGGAAAGTTGGTGAGTCAAAATGAAGCAATTATTAGCTAGACATAGTGGGAGATGCAAAGTCAAGGTGCACAAATCCATAGCATTGAATATCAAATTTCTTAGCTATCAGCAGAAGTGGCTTCCTTAAAAAGTCCATTCAATAGAGATTTCTCAGGAATGTAGTTGCATCTCATCGACATCAGCAAGAAAAATTTATCTCTATTATTGAGGAGCCACAACATCATACATAGGAGTCACCCAAGAAACACACTTTGAAGCTTGATTGGGTGCACATGCCAAAAGCCCCATTTCCCCATAGTCTATATGGATTACCAGGAGGATGCAACACTCCAGTAGACAATGAACTTCAAGGTTTCACCATTGTCATGTCACCATCTCCAGCTCCGGAAAATGTGCCTATGAATTAAGAACATGTGAAGATTCCACTCCATAGTGGAACAGTCAAAATCATTAACGAGATAGCCACAATTCAAAAGGAGCAACCACCCATCATTCCATCCATAGAATACAAGAAAAATCATATTCCAGACGATGGTGTTGAAGTAAGCTTAGGGGAGGAAGTTCATAATGTGTCATATGTTCCCCCACATAAGCGATAAGAGAAGTCTGGTGTTCCACCCTCAAATAGTCTGAAGTCTAGTAAAAAGGAAACACAATTCAAAAGTTCTAGGACATATTCCAGAAGCTCCACATCAATTTGCCATTTGTGGATGTGATAGTAAATTCTTGCTTATGGGAGATTTATTTTAAAGATATCAACAACAACAAAATGGGGTGGATTGAAGACACATATATTGTACAGGTTGATGACGTGATGAGTGCACTAATCAAGGGGAAGATTCCAAGGAAGAGGAAGGATCCAGGATGTTTCTACATCCCATGTTCTATAGGTGGCAAACATTTCAAGTAGGCACTATGTGATTATGGAGCAAGCATTAATATTATGCCTCTTACCACCTTCCAAAATTAGGATTGAAGGAACCAACCAAAAAAAAACATGGCAATCGAGTTGGCAAATGGTTCCATTGTGAGGTCATTCAGGATATGTGAGGATGTGTTGGTTAAAGTCAACAAGTTTATCTATCAGGTTGATTTGTGGTAATGGATATGAAGGAAATGAAAGGATCTGAGATATTGTTAGGAAGGCCATTCCAAGCTTCGGCCAATGTGATCACTGCCATTGGGAGAGGATATTTGACACTCAGGATAGATGATGATAGAGTGGAGTTTAGACTGCCAGATGATTCTTCACCATCATCCCATGATAACTCGAGTTGAGGAGGATCCTTCATGTCAAGCCTAGGACATTAAACAAGGGCACTTCTTGGGAGGCAAAAAAATTTTTTTTTGTTATTTACTGTTTTTTAGCTATTTTTGTTAGTTACATTTTATATTTTTCATGTTATATTTTATTTTATGTAAAAAGGTACCTTGATACTCTTGTTTGGTGTGTAGACATGGTCAAAGTCAGTACTACCGAAACCCAAGTCTGTACTACCGACTCCAAATCAGTTAAAATTCTATATAAATTCAGTACTACTGATATCAAAGTTAGTACTACCAAGTTTTCTCACAAAAAATCGCAAAATCTTGGACCCAAGTCGTTACTACTGAGTCCCAAATTGGTGCTACCAACTTTTATAGAAAAAGTGACAAGAACTGTAAGAAACTAAGTTGTCAGTACCACTGAAACACATGTGGGTGGGAACCAACTTTTAAATATCAATGAAGGAGAGAGAATGTCATATCTTGATGCCAAAAAGACACAAATTAAGGGCACCAACAAGAGGTATATATGCTTGATCCAAAGAGCCACCACTACCACCTCCTCCACCCTTTAGAGCAACTGGTACCCCTTCTACTTCTATGTTCGAATTATGACTATGAGGTCATAGTCATGATAAAGCTTAGGGGGGTATTGGAATATCTTTATTTTCCCTTTTACTTGTTTTAGCTGTTATTTTTTGAAATTTGTAGGTTCCATAATTTATCTAGTATAATAGTGGAGTTTAAATTTTGTTTGTGCCTGGAATTTATCATGTGTTCTTTCAAGTTTGCAATGGAAATTGAAAATCTTTTTGTGGGCTTACTTGTGAGTGCATAAGTAATCTCACATAGAGTAAGTGCATGGGAAAGTCAGCTTAAGGACATTTAATATGAATGGACATCTTAACTATTAATGAAATGTGGATGAAGATGGAGTTTGAGCCTAATTTGATCAAACAATTAATGGGATCTTAAATTGAACTTTAAGAACAAAACCCTAAGGTAATCCTCTACACATGTCATTGGAGAGGTACATATCATAAATTCATGAAAGGAATTGTCTCTTACTTATTTGATTCCATTCATCTTTCGTTCATTTCGATCCACCACCTTAAGCTGATCAAGTAAGTCTAAATTATTTCCTCTTGTTTACATTGCATGGCATGATTTCGATGCATATGCTTCCATTTTACATATATAGTTTAGTTGTGTCACCCTTCTTGCTCTTTTCTTGAGCTATCTTCTGACCTAGGTGTTCTTCTTTTTGGAGGTGGCCTTGTGGCTGAGTAGGTGGTCTTATTTGGAGCTTCATTCCTTCTCTTTGGAGCTTGTTCTTTGGATCTTGATTCTTATCAAATCAGGAGGGTGATATAACCCTCTACCCTCTCTATTATTGCACTTATTTTTAGTTTCATGCTCTTTTTCTCTCTCGAATACATTACCCTTATATGCTAGTAGGTGATATCATGTTCTAGAGCTTGATTGGTAGTGGTTGTTATGCATGGTTTTCTGGGAATGTGAAACCCAAATATCTATGTGCACGTTTTCTAAGTGATTTTGAGTGGATGATCTTTCATCCATCTTGAGATTTGGTCTTGTCATCATGCTTTAAGTTCATCCATCATGTTTTCCTTGGAGCTTTGGGTGTTTTCACACATCTGTTGTGGTTCAATTTCTCTCCCCTAAGTGGTTTTGCTTGATGATCTCCTTAGAGCTTGGTCTAGAGTTTGATGATCTTAAACCCATGAGTTTTGATCTTAGTGACATTTGGTTTCTTGTTGTTTGACCTTTTTTACGGTCGACACATATGTGTCTTTTCTATTTTGGGTTTAGTCTTGTTTTCCCTTGGTGTTTTGGTCGACAGGTCGATCTTGTTTTTAGGTTGAGACGTTAGTCAGTTGGGTGTTAAAGTCGTGAGACTGCTTTGGGCTCTGGTCACGGTGTTTCTTTGGGCTTCGTTGAGATGTTTTCCTTTGGTAGTGGTTGAGGATCCATGTGAGTTGAGCGTTGTGCTACATGTTGTGATGTGCAGTCGAGACTTGTCATGTTGTGGTGGAAACATTGTGTTATTGCAGTCGGGATGTTATTTGGGCTTGAGTCATGACACATTTTTGTGCCTAGTCATGATGCTCATTCATGAAACTTCATCGCAATGCTTGGGTTGCTACGTATTTTCCTATCTCGGTCATGAGACCATGTTTCTAAGTAGTCGCGACATGTGGTTGATCTTGGTTGAGATGCTAGCTTGTGAATGGTGAAGACATGTGTTGTGCTTGGGTCAGGATAGGCTTTTGATAGTGTGTCACGGTCACGACCAAGCTAGAGTTTCACTATTGTGAACCATGTGTGATGCGTGGTTGAGACACATAGGTGATGGTGGGTGGTAACACTTGCATACCTAATAAAATGATACACATACACTTGTATATGATGTTGATACCTAGTATCATTGACATAATGCCCTAGTCATGTTTACTTAATGAGGTTCTAATCCTAATATTCTCCAAGTAAATGGGAGGTTGTGTACCTAGGGTTTGGTGATGGAATACAACTATGAAACCCAAATCGACCATGTATGGAAGGGGAGTTCTGGCCATTGGTGCTCTGTAGAAGAGGAGAAAAGGCTTGGGTTTTCTATTAGTTGGGAGAAGTTTAGAGGAGAGTTTGTCAATAGGTACTTCCCGCGTACCTATCTAGATGAGAAGATATCCCAATTCGAGAAGATTAGGTAAGGATCCATGACTATCAACGAGTAAAAAGTGATGTTTATGGAGTTGCTGAAGTTTTGTCCTCACATGGCTACTATAGATGAGGAGAGGATTTGACATTTTGAGAAGGGTTTGAATGTTGAGTTGTCTACCACTGTAGCTACTTTGGAGAATCATGAGAAGTTTTCCATGTTCATGGAGTCTATCAAAAGGATAGAATGGTTAGTGGTTGAGAAGAATGAGAAGAGTGCAAAGAAGAGATTTACACAGTACCAAGGACAATCTTATAGAGGCCTCTAAGAAGCCTACGTTCTCGGCACCACCAACACAACAGTGGTGAAGTACACAAACATAGTTCTCATTGAAGGTAGAGGTCACATTCTTCCACTAGTAGGAGCTCACAGCACAACTTCACTATCAATAATAGGGTCGTCTAGGCCATGGTATGAGAGTAGGACATGTTACAAGTGTGGCCAGGTGGGGCATACAAAGTTGGATTGTCTTATGAAAAATGATGAGGTAACCCAACAACTGAGCCAGAGCCAACAGGGATCATAGAGACAGTAGTTTTGCAGTGGTGGAGGTCAAGGATGTGGACAAGCATCGTTTGCTGGTTCTTCTGGATAGGCCAATAGAGGACAAGGGAGGCAACAAACAATGACTAGATTATAGGCCATGAGTTGTCCAAAATGTTTGGTCAACCCGTGAGTAGTGGCATGTCAGATGGAGTTATTTCATTATGATTTATCTTCTTCTTGCTTTATATTTGTTTTGGTTGACCCGATATGACACACTCTTTAATCACTCGAGAAGTGATAGATAGTTGTTCTTTTCATGTTAGTCATAGATGGGATAGTATTCATTTAGAAACCTCATTTGTTGATTGCGTAGAGTTGCGGGAGGTGTGTCCTTACTATGTCCTTTATTTCTTAGGATAGAACATTCACGTGGATCTCATACCACTTTATATGCATGGATTAGATGTGATCCTTAGAATTGATGCCTTGGAGAGGTATCATGAAGTCTTCGACTGTAGTTCCAAGGTGGTGACGTTTGTAGATGGTGATGTAACTTGGATCTTCTAAGGAGATAGGAAGATTCTCCCGACATGTCTGGTATCGACAATCATTGCAGAGAAGGTGATGAGACAATGTTGTGAACATTTTTGGCACATGTAGTGGATACTAAGGCACGAGTTCCTAGTATTTAGGAGTTTCCAATTGTTAGAGAGTTTGAGGATGTGTTTCCAGATGAGTTCCCACGTGTTCCTCCAGCCAGAGAGATTGATTTTGAGATCAATATAGTCTCAGGTATGCAGCTGATAGCTCAGACACCATATAGGATGACTCCAGATAAGATGGTAGAGTTGAAAAAATAGTTGCAAGAGCTGGTTGAGAAAGGTTTCATCTGACTGAGCACATATCCATGGGGTTCTCCTATGTTTTTTGTAAAGAATAAAGATGGTTCCATGAGGCTTTGTATGGAGTACATATAGTAAAACAAGCTGACGATAAAGAACAAGTATCCCTTACCAAGGATGGATGATATGTTTGATCAGTTGTGTGGCACCATAGTTTTCTCGAAGATAGACCTGAGATCAGGTTATCACCAATTGTAGATCAAGGAGGATGATATACCTAAGTCAGATTTTAGGACTAGGTATGGTCACTGTGAGTTTGGAGTTATGTCGTTTGGGCTAACCAATGCATTAGAAGTGTTTATGGTCTTGATGAACATGTTTTTTGATTGTATCATGATTAGTTAGTGATGGTCTTCATAGATAACATCCTAATATACTCCAAAGATAGTTAGCAGCATGAACATCATCTTTGTCAGGCATTGACCATGTTGAGGCAGCATCAACTATATGCCAAGTTCGACAAGTGTGAGTTTTGGCTGAAGGAGGTATCCTTCCTAGGATAAGTGATATTTGTTGAGGGAGGTCATGTGGAACCCAAGAAAGTTGAGTCTGTTCTAGAGTGGAACAACTGAAGACACCAAATGAAGTTTGTAGTTTTCTGGGTTTGGCAGGCTTTAGGAGGTTCATCAAGAACTTTAGCTCATTAGACTAACGAAGTTGACAAGGAAGGATGTGCCTTTTGTCAGGGATGACAGATGTCAATGTACTTTTTAGTCATTGAAGGAGAAGTTGAAAAGCACACCACTGTTGGTTTTTCCTGAGCAAGGGAAAGGATACATAGTTTACTACAATGCATCAAGGAATGGTTTGGGATGTGTGTTGATGTAGAATAAGAATGTGATCTCTTTTACATCATGATAGTTGAAGAAGTACAAGGAGAACAACCCAACCCAAGACCTAGAGTTAGCTATTGTGACCCATGACTTGAAGACCTAGAACCACTACTTTTATGGTAGGAAGTGTCAGATCTTCACAAATCACAAGAAGTTTAAGTATATCTTTTCACAACAGGAGTTGAATATGAGGTGGTGACGATGGATGGAACTAATCAAGGATTATGACTGCACCATTGATTACCATCTAGGAAAGGCTAATGTCATGGAAGATGCATTGAGAAGGAAGTCTTCTTTGTTGTTATCTATGGAGAAAGCACAATTATGTTCCTTGGTGTGCCAAAACAGAGACATGTTGGTCTCCTTACGTTAGATGAATGTAAAGCTAGAGGTTTCTTTTCAAGTTGGGTTGTTGGAACAACTGAAAGTGAATCCTACATTGAGACTGCAGATCAGAGATGCACAACAGGTTGATACCATGATACAATAGATACGATCAAAGTTTGGTAGTGAGAAGGCTGATGGATTCCATGAGGTAGAGTATAGGGAAGTGTGTTACCATAGTAGAGTTGTGGTTACTGATGTTGATAATATGATGAAGATGTTTCTAGAAGAGGCTCACTCTTCTATGTATGTTATGCACCCAGGTAGAACCAAGATGTACCATAACCTTAAACATCTATATTGGTGGCCTAGCTTGAAACATGATGTGGCTGAGTTTGTGGCCAAGTGTCCAGTGTGTTAGTAAGTTAAAGTAGAGGATAATAAGCCTATAGGGACATTGCAATCATTGCCTATACCACAATGTAAATGGGATCATGTGACGATGCACTTTGTGGTTGGACTTTCTAGGTCAATCAAAGGTCATGATTCAATTTGCGTGATCACTGACAGGTTGAGAAAATCCACACACTTCTTTCCAATGAAAGATGAGGTATATAGTAGATAAGCTCTCTCAAATATATGTTGATGAGATAGTGTCTTTGCATGGTGTTCTAGAAACTATCATGTCAAATATAGGTCCTCAATTTATGAGTTACTTTTAGGAGTGATTGCACACAGCTTTGGGTACATAATTGAGGTTTCATACTACCTTCCAACTGCAGATAGATGGTCAGTTTGAGATGACCATACAGACCTTGGAGGATCAGTTGAGAGATTGTCTTGCAGTTTTTGGGTAGTTGGAACATCCACCTTTCCCTAATAGAGTTTGCTTATAATGACAGTTATTATAGGAACCTCAGCATGGCACCATATGAGGTGTTGTATGGTAGACATTATAGATATCCTTTGTGTTGGTATGAGACAAATGAATACCATCTTCTTGATCTCAAGCTTGTGTACAAGATGACAAAGAAGATCAAAGTGATTCAACAATAGTTGAAGGAAGCACATGATAGACAAAAGTCTTATGCAGAGAACTGGTGTTGACCCTTGGAGTTCTAAGTGGGAGACAATGTGTATCTCAAGGTCTCTCCATGAAAGGGTGTTTTTAGGTTTTTGAAGAAGGGTAAGTTGGTTCCTAGGTATATGGGACCTTACCCTGTGGCGGAACATGTTGGAAAGGTGCCCTATAAGTTGGATTTTTCACTAGAGTTTCATGGGTTGCATCCAGTGTTCCTTGTGTCCATTATGAGGAAGTTCCAATTTGATACCCGAGATGGTTTTGTAGGTAGTGGAGGTTGTGCTTGATGAGGATATGTCTTATGTTGAAGGGCTCGTGTTGATCCTTGATAGAAGAGTGAAGAAGCTGAAGAAGAAATATATAGTATTGGTGAAGGTTCTTTGTAATCACCGTGACATTGAGGAAGCCATGTGGGATCTTGAGGAAAAGATGCATAGGAAGTAAACGCCTCTTTTCACTTAGGATTTTGGGGGCAAAATTCTTATTAGGGGTTTATTTCTTGTAATACCCCTGACCTATGTTTTGGGGTTACCCTATTTTCTTTGGATTTATCATGTACTTAACCTTTCTCTAATTCTTTGATATGACCTTAGAGCTTGTGGAGATCTTAAGCCTCCATTTTTAGCTTGTTTGGATGATGTTTGTGATTGATGTGCTTGTTTGGGTCAAATTGCAATTTGCCCATTTTTTAGGGTTATCTTGCAATTTACCACCTCTATAATGTTCCTTCTCTCTCTTGGCTTCATGATAGATAGTGTGATTCTTTAGGGTACCTTGTTTGAGCCATGGATGAGTGGTGACACCCCTAGAGGTGATTAGGGTTTCTACTTTCTAGGGTTTTGTGTGTTTCGACCCATGTGTACCTTGTTGGGTTGTCTCAACCCTTTTTGCAACCCATGTGGGTGCATTGCATCTGTCTTGACCGAGACACCTTCCTTGGGTGTGCCTTGTCTTAGCCATGGTGGTTTGGGTCGAGGTAGTTTGTCCTTTTGTGGAGTGTCTCAACCTAGTGTGTGTGGTGACTCTTTGTCTCGATATGGGTGATGCTTGGCTCTTATCTTGACCTCCCTTGGCATGTCTCAGCCGAAACCATGTGTTGGGTAGCTAGGTGATCGACATCCAACATAGCTTATATGACCATCTCATGCATGCAAGGTTTAATTGGTTGCATGTTAATTTCTTGTGTGGACAAGTGTCCCATTGGTGTCTTTAGGTGTTGACACATAACCCCTTACCCTATCTAAGTCCTCCATTGGTATATAAACCCTTTTCTCTCCATGAAAGTGATCTTTTTCAGACATTCTTCTTCTCCCTTCCCTTGTGCTCGTCCTTGGATCTTGGTGGAGCAAAAGGGTGTTTTTGTTGGTGCTCTGGAGGTGGTTCAACCTTACATGTGGTACCTTGAAGCTCAATCTCCCTCCTTGTGGTGGTTTCTTTCCTTGGTAAGTATTTTTACCATCTTGATCACATTTTCCTTTAGAACCTCTATCCTCTTCTTCCTCTTTTCTTGGCCGTAGACTAGGTTTCTACCCTAGTGCTCTCCTTGAGAGAAACTCCTCCCCACAAAGACCTTATATTGTGGTTTTACCATGGTGGTAACTTGTGTGAGGGTGTTTTCTCCTCTTTTCTCCTTTCTTCTTTGGTTCGGCCTAGGGTTCTTCTTTCTTGATCTATCTTTTGAACTAGGCGTTCTTCTTTGTATAGGTGATCATGGTCGAAGAGGTAGTCTTTTTTGGAGCTTGATTCCTTCTCTTTGGAGCTCGTGTTGTGGATCTTGATTCTCTTCGAATCAGGTGGGTGATATAACCCTCTACCCTCTCTATTATTGCACTTCTTTTTAGTTGCATGTTGTTATTCTCTCTATGATATTACCCTTATATTCTAGTAGATGATATCATATTCTACAGCTTCATTGGTAGAGGTTGTTATGTATAGTTTTCTTGAAATTCGAAACCCTAAATTCTATGTGCATGTTTTCTAAGTGATTTTGAGAGGATGATCTTGCATGCATCTTGACCTTTGGTTTTGTGACCATGTTTTAAGTTCAGCCATCATGTTTTCCTTAGAGCTTTGGGTGTTTTTGCACTAGTGTTATGGTTTGGTTTCTCTCTCCTATGTGGTTTTTCTTGATAATCTCCTTGGAGATTGTTCTAGGGTTTGATGATCATAAACCCATGAGTTTTGGTCTTAGTGACATTTGGTTTTTTAGTGATTGTTCTTTGTTATGGTCGAGACATATGTGTCTTTATTGTTTTGGGTTGAGTCTTGTTTTCCCTTGGTGTTTTGGTCGAGTAGTCGATCTTGTTTTGATGTTGCTTTGTTGGGTTTGATAGTTGCAACGCTTCTTTGGGCTATGGTCATGATGCTGCTTTGGGATTGGTCGAGATGTTTTCCTTTGGTAGTGGTTGAGGCTCCATATCAGTTGAGTTTTGTGACACCTATTGTGGTGTTTGGTCAAGACATGTCATGTTGTGGTCGAAAGACTATGTTATCGCCATCATGACATTACTTGGGCTTTAGTCGTGACACTACTTTGTGCCTAGTTGTGATGCTCATTAATGACACCTGATCACAACACCTGGGTTGCGACATGTTTACATGTCTCTATCATGATGCCATGTTGTTGAGTCGTCACGTCATGTGGTTGATCTTGTTTGATATGCTTTCTTATGAACGTCTGAGGCATGGTTTGTTCTTGGGTTGGGACATGATTTTGGTGGTGTGTCTTGGTTATGACCTAGTTGGAGTATCATTGCCGTGAACCATGTGTGATGTGTGGTTGAGACACATAGGTGATGGTGGGTCATAACTCTTGCCAATAATTCCCTATTCATGTTACTTAATGAGGTGCCAATCCTAATATTCTCCGAGAAAGTGGAACGTTGTGTACCTTGTGTTTGGTGATGGAATACAACTATAAAACCCTAATTGGCCATGTATGGAACCCTAACCCTAATGTTGGACAATGTGATGTGTCTGCTTCTCTCTCGAAGTGATTATTATACATATTATTTTCTCTCTCTTGTTTATAACCCCTAACCTTTTAGGTGATATGAACTTGAATAACAAATCTATGTGAATGCTATGGTGAATGCTATATCATGTAGGGTGATGACTATGAGTTTAATGAGACCATAGCAATGTGATGGGTCCTATAACCTAGTGATGGCTTCATGCCTATTGTGAGGTGGCATCCTCTAGTGATGTAATTGGGGGATCAATAATCCACAATGATGGAACATTGGTGATGGCCTTGTGAATGGTAGTGATGCAAGTATCATGTGGAAATGATGTGATTAGTTCACACCTTATACGTTTTGTATCTTCTGAAGTTTCACTATTCCCTTATCTTTGTATAGTTTGTCTTGTCTTTGACCATTGTCACTTGATTGATTCTAAAGATACCCAATTGGCTTAACTAATCTAGTGAAATCGTAATCATGTGGATGCCATGTGCCATAGATCCTTTCCAGTGTCAACTTTAATTTTTGGATTCGTGAAATGAGTATAACTCAGAGCACATATTTTTTAATATGTGGGGGTGAAAATTGAGTATCTCCTTGCATCCATAATTATAGGATATGCGAGACATCCATGCATAAGTTGCTCTCCTTGTGATATGGATGGCTATGCGTGAGCCAATCCTTCTTTTTAGAATGATCATGCATGAGCTTGTTCTTCTAGTTTCGTTACCTATACCAAGGTGGCCTAGCTGTAATGAGATATGTGGATGGCCATGTGTGATCCAATCCCTGAGCTTGACTATATGCCATTGTTACAGTTGATTGAATGTCTCTGTAGTGTTTTTTCTTATGTTGACCCAGAGGTGTGGGGAGGTTGTAGGTTCTGTCTCTTCCATTGACCTTGTATGGCACCAATTTCGACTTAGTAGTGGTCAGTTGGATTTGATGGTATGACTAAAATCCTTAGGGAAAATAATAAAAGATGTAATATAGTTGTGTAGTATATTTGCATAGGGACAAATGTCAATAACATTGGATGAGCCTTTACCTTGATTTTGTATAGATTAGTTGATAGAGGATATACATGATCTTCTTATTTCTTCTTAGAGTATTAATTGTTCTACTTCTCAATGATAGCTACTTGATTTCTTAATCTATTTTATTTGTTAGATAAATATTTCTTAGTGGAAATCTTCTCAACCTTCTAGTATTGTATCTGGTTCCCTAGATATATGTGCTTTAATAAACATTGGCGGAGAGTTATATCTCTCAATGGAATGTTCGGTCTCATACTGTGGGTTTCCACATATTTTAGGTGGTTGTGTGCGAAGAGGTAGAGATCGTACAACTGAGGAAGAATAACAATAAGAGTAGTACCTGATAAGGTTGTATGTGCTACTAGTATTTTGGTGTTAGAGTCCTAGAGTCATCCCTATAAAGTCAGGTTTTTGGGGGTGTTTCAAGGTGTTATGTAGACATGTTACCGACACGAGGTTTTTGGCTTGTGTGCCTTTTTGTATAGATATGAAATGTGTGTATGTACATATGTGGAATAGGTTTCCCATGATATAGGTTGATGAACAGGGATGTAAGCACCAAGATTTATGTGTTATGTGATACAGGTGTCCTTTGAGGACTTATACGTGATAAATGTTTGGATTATGGTGCTTATGCTAAATCGGTTTTAATTTCCATGTTTCCTAGTAATTTGCATATTTAGTTTTATTTCAGGGTTTGGTTTTGAGTAATCTCATTTGTGGCATGTTGGGGCGTCACATATTGAATATGAAATTGAATGAGGTGGTCAACAAACACATTATCGGTCCTTTTTGTCTCTTATTTCTAGTTCCAACTCTTGAAGCAATAAGATCCACCTGATCAACCTTGTCTTCACACCCTTCTTATGCATCAAGTATCTTATTTCCACATGATAAATGTGGACTATCACCTCTGATCCTCAGCAGGTAAGAACGGAATTCATCAAAGGCATAGACAATGGCAAGAATCTCCTTCTCTATGGTTGCATAATTTTTCTGGTTGTCATCCAATGTCTTACTTTCATAATAGATGACATAATGATTCTTGTTGACATCCTACCCCAGTATTGCACCTACAATGTAATCACTGGAATCACACACGATCTTGAAGGGGAGAGACCAATATGGCACACAAAGGATGGGGTTTGAGATGAGTGATTCCTTCAAACTCTTGAAGCTTTTCATGCAGCTAGAGTCAAATTTAAATCCACATCCTTATGAAGAAGGTTTATTATAGGCTTTGTGATCTACTAAAATTGCAGATGAACCTTCTATAGAACCTGACTTGTCCTAAGAATGCTTGAACTTTCTTGGTGGTGTTTGGAGGAGATAGCTTAGGTATCATTTCCATCTTTGCTTTATCAACCTCAATGCCTCTAGAGGTAACATGATGCCCTATCACAATGCCCTCCTTTACCAAGAAGTAACATTTTTCCCAATTAAGAACCAGATGTGCTTCTTCATATTGTTCTAGGACCATGCAAAGGTGGTTTAGACATGATTAAAAAGAATCTCCATAGATTGAGAAATCATTCATGAAGATTTCCATTATTGTCTCTTTAAGGCCAAAACAAATGGTGCACATGCAATGCTACAAGGTATCATGTGCATTGCATAGTCCAAGGACATCTGATGGAAAGCATAAATGCCAAAAGGACAAGTGAAAGTAGCCTTCTCTTAATCAATGGGGTGTATGGATATCAGGTAGAAACCTGAACACCAATCCAAATAGCAGAAAAACTCCTAGTGTGAAAGTCTCTCCAGGACCTGATCAAGAAAAGGAAGTGGGAAATGGTCCTTTGTAATGACCTCACTTTTCAGCAACCTCTAATTAGGGAAGGACAAAAAGAAGAGATCCATTACCTAAAATTTTCCCAAGGATGTATATTTCAATCAAACAATAAATAATAGAAAATAATTCCATACATTTCAAATATTGTTTACAAGACACTTTTACATGAAATTCCATTACCTTAACTATGTATAGAGAAGAAGTGTTTATCTAAATCCTCCTCACTTAGATTAATGCCTACATGTTACTTCATCTATTTTATCATGTCTCTGAATCTCATTATATTTAGATTGTACCTAAATTGTCGACAAATAAAAGCACATATCAGTATAACAAGTTATATTGTGTACGTGGGATGCATGAAAAAATGTGCAAGTATACTACAACATATAATAATCAATTACTTGCAAATAAGAATTGTCATATTCTTCACATAGTATTTATTTATGTGATACTCATAGTGGCATTATAATTTAACATAACTAAATAAACATCCAACAGTTTAGTGGTTCAATCCATGAGAAACACTAGGAAAACATCATCAAACTAATGTGGGTAGTCATAGGTATAACCATGTACCTCTATGGTGAGCCTTGCATATTATGAAATTTTACCTCAAGCATATTCAATCAATCCAATCAACAGATTTGAGCAATTAAATAGTTAATCTCATGTATGCAAATCCTACAGTGTCATTTTCATGTTAATCACATTAAACATTATTGGTGTCCTAATCTAAAGTTTAGGCTTTAGATAAGGAATAAGGGTATTAACCCTATTTCCATCATATATTTAACATTATTTGAAACCCTAATTACTATATCCAACATACCCTTTCATTATGATCACTTAGATTCAATTATGTTTATTAACACATACAAATTTATAAACCTTGGATTCATAACCCGAATTGTTCACATGTATGGTTAACCAGTTATTAACTCTAGGTAACATATTTATGATCATTATCATATTAAATTATCTTTATATTTTAAACAACCGATAATATCTCAAAATAACTGGATTTACTATGTCAAGCGTCATAATTACCAAAATTATGATATTTTACACCTTAAACACCACTTGAATACATATTATTGATTATTCATCTTAGAAAACCTAATCCACGTTAAGTGTAGACATGATTATCAAATTTAGAATATTATTGCATCAGGAATACTTTGATTAGATTAACATCATTAATAACATAGCAAGTTAGGTTCTCTAACCCTAATTACTAATAGGCGTGGATTTTCACATTAGAAATCCTAAGTATTCATTATATGTGATTAAGTACTTTAGAAACTAAAATGACCATATCATCATTAACACCCACATATCAATTATCATTAAATCAAACCAGATCAAATAATATCTTAAAAGAGAGGTTTTCAACCTTTTCAACACTTTAGTACTCCAATTCTAGGGTTTTAATACTAATCACTTACTAAGCATGTATTCATGGAACTTTTGGAAATAGAAGCATAATTAGAGTCTATAAGTATTTTCTTTAGATTATTCTCATTTTCATATCAAAGTTCATATAAAGATTGTCATAATTGGAGTTACTGGTAATTAATTATGATTTATTCAATATTATTAGAGTTAGGAAAATTAGAAGAGGCCACAACAACAACCCATTCATCATCCATGTTGTCTGTGAAGTTGGACAGAGCCAATAGGCTCACTCCACAAAGGCGAGTTGTGCCCTCATGGCCGGTGTAAGAAAAAGGGATAGAAGGACCTTCATGTACTTACTTTGTTGTATTATCATTCAGGACAAATGTGTCATTTTTGTCAATCTCTCCTTCAACCTCACGTCATGCTATTCTTTGTGAACCAGGGCCAGGGCTCAATCAACCAACAAGTTAACCTCAACCTCCAAGATGAATGAGAAATGAGGAAGGTGCAAGCATAATCTTCAGTTCCAGGAGAACTCATCAGTGCCCTCAATTCCTCCAGAGAGGCAAGGATGGGTGAACGCCTGGAGGTGTGCACATCGGTAGGTAACAGAGACCAACAAAGTATTATAGGGAGTTTGGTATAGATTTTTCTCTATATTTTACACCCTCACGGAGTGGGTTTTCCCCCTCTAAATAGAGTTCTTATATATATATATATATATATATATATATATATATATATATATATATATATATATATATATATATATATATATATATATATATATATATATATATATATATATATATATATATATATATATATATATATATATATATATATATATATATATATATATATATATATATATATATATATATATATATATATATATATATATATATATATATATATATATATATATATATATATATGGGTTCATATTTAATAACTGTGCAGGTAGCTACCCGCACACCCTTCTTGTCACTTTTTTTTAAAAAATCGCATTTATAGAGGAGCATTTTATCTAGGCGCCCAAACAATTTCATCCAAAAAAATATCATTTGCCCCACCAAAATCAAAAAATACGTCCATATATTTACTGATTGTATATGTTCTATGCAGTTACTTTTTTAGTCATATAGTTACTCTTTTATCAATATAGTTACACTTTTGGATGTGTAGGTAGCGAAAAATTAGGCTACCCGTGCGGGTATTGAATGAATGCCATATATATATATATATATATATATATATATATATATATATATATATATATATATATATATATATATATATATATATATATATACACACACACACACAAAAAGGTCATAGAAACTACTATCAATTGGGGAAAACGCAATCCCTCATCATAGAAGTGGAAGGAAGGGTTTATTTAATTTAGTTTTGCCTCCCTAAATCAATGGGATCCTTTCTAAAAAGAATGGTGGCTTATAGGGAGAGAGAGATGATGAGAGAAAGGCATGATATAGTCATTGGTTTCCTTCTCTAGTTAGGGGTAAGAGGCACCTAGATCACCATTGGATCTTGATATAACGATCTCTAGGGCACGTGATAAAAATGAAAGGGCACAAATATCTCTTTCATTTAAATTCCAAAAGTGAATGGAATTTATATTTGCAATACAGCCCTTGTCACTTCTTTATTTTCCCTAGACCTCTAGTAATATCTTTTTATTAAAAATATGGAGGGAAACTCATTAATCCCTTTTCCAATCTATATCTAATTTTTGGGAAATGTTGGAATAACATTGGTAAGTGAAACATACTCTCTTGGTAAAACCTTAAATTACTTGCCTACTCCAGATGGCGAGTCTTTTTTCTTATAAATTCTAGAATTCTCTACATTTTCTTTTTATTTTCAAGTATACAAAAAGTCAAATGAATATAACACTATTTGTTTCCTCAACCATTTTCTTTCCAATAATAACCATATCCAAGCATGTGTAGGCAAGTTAGTAATGCACTATGAAAGCATTAGATGCAGGTTTTGAGAAAGAAAGTGATGAGAATCATAATATACCAATTTTGACTCAAACACCACATGCATGGTGCACACTAACTTGAAAAAAAAACATACTACGATCGGATATGAGCAAGATTAAAATTACATATGTACTTACCATTGCTTTTAACTTGTTGCCACCCCATACAGATCTCACCTTTCTTCCTTCATGTGGATTAAAAAGTCATTTTGCAAGTCTGATGCAACCCTATTTTAGGGCTTTATCATATATCTTTTGCATGATAATTACATCTAAACATCATAGATTATAAGTTATTTCCTCCAATATGATCTTTTATGACAAATGTACTTATGCCTCCTTTTCTGTGTATTTTAGGGAACTTTTTCTTGCATGGATGCATGGTAGAGAGATGAAGAATGTCTTTGGGTCTTACACCTCCAAGTGTGTGCCTATATCTCTTCTAATTTTCCCTTGGATGCAAGGGAGAAATTCAAAGAAAAAGGAGGCTATATGAAGAAATTGAAGTGGAGATCAGCACCAAGAAGCCCCAAAATGGTTGTGGTACATCACCACAGTCGTGGGGAATTATGCTCCAAAACTCACAGGGAAGTCACTCAATTTACTCATGAATGACCATGATCATGGTCATCATAACGGTCATGTTCACTGACACAAGATGATGGAGGGGAAGTTCCGACCAACTAATGGTTTTTGGATGAAAATCTAGAAGGCTAGAGTCTCTCCATGTATCAAATATTGTGCTTGGCTCCTATTGCACGAGGCGGTGCTGACTAATGCGATAAGAGTGAGGAGCAATCTAAGCACTAATGTGACTTGCTCACGTTGTCTAATAGGAGAAGAGACTACTATTCATGCAATTAGGGACTGCCCCCATGCGAAGACATTGTGGATTTCATTTTAGCACATCAGGAGTAACACTCCCTTCTTCAACAATAGCAGCATCAACGGGTGGTTTCAGGAACAATTGGGCATCTCAGAAGAGGCCACGATCTTCTTCTTAACCACATGCTGGAAGATATGGAAATGCAGGAACAAGGAGGCAATAGAAGGCAGAGCTACGAACTCTCAACAACAAGTTAATATCATCTGTAGGGAAATCCGCAACCAGGCCCAAACCTTCCTCATGAACAAATATTATAATCAGGGTATGAAATTAGATAGGAGGTTGTATTGGCAAGCTCCCAGGGCAAACACACTAAAGTTTAATTCACATGCGGCCATCAAGGCTGGTCACACATCCTGCGCTATGGTGGTTAGAGATGAACACGTTAAGTGGAAAGGAGGCACTGTGCTTTTGCTTTACACTCAAGATGTCGTTGAGGCAGATGTCAGGGGTTTGATACTGGCCATGGAGATTGCAAAGGAGAACAACGTGGAAACGACCATCTTTGAAACTGATTCGAACATGGTAGTCCAGCTAGCCTGCCCCACTTGGTAGGACCATCATAAATATGCCAAGCTATCTATGAGGATTAATTCATTGTCCAGACCAGGCTGGTCCATCATCCACACATGTAGAGAAAACAACTATGTGGCCGACAACCTAGCAAAAACCCACTCAAAGCAGTAGGAGAGATATGCTCAGTATCCTCTTCCCCCTTCTGAGATCTATGATCTACTACTTAGAGACCTATGTAAGGGTAGTAGTACTACCTTGTTTAGTTATGAAGATATGATTAGCGATTGTAAGCTTAACTTGAATTTGCTCGTTAGAGGAAGGCGGGATGAATAAGAATTCCTCCTGACTTCTTAAAACAAATAGGGAGTTGGTCAATATTTACATGTGAATGACCACAGTTATGGCCATCAGAACGATCGTGGCCCTAGAAGGACACCTCACCTATGGTTCTCACCACACCCATAGTGAGCTGAAGACACAACGACCACAAAGGGGCCTTGCCCACCACTACCTCCTCCAGCACAGTTTTGGTATCCAACATGACTATGTATCCTCTACCCAACACGGTCGTGGCACCCGACCATGACCGTGGTCAACATACACACTCACCACTTCCAACTCCACTTTCCACCTCGATTGTTCCACTGTTGATGACCATGCCATGCAACCCCCACTACGACCATGGTGGCCACCTAAACCTACCCATTTGCAATACTAATATTCTCACTTTGCCCCTACTTATCCTAGTGCCTCCCCAACACCTATGCATACATAGGTGGTAGCCACGGAATGAAGGTTAATTTCCCTTAGCCTCTTCCTAGCAACTCTACAACTCCTTCATTTTCCATCCCATTTCCACTCACCTATCTCCCACTCCATTTTCCATCCTATTTCCACCATACAAACCTAGTTTTCTAGGTTCCCTTCAATAATCCCCCATATTCCCATGCTTTTCAACCCCTAGGAGGAGGATCCACATTCTACAATAGCTAAGAGGTGAAGAAGAAGAAGCTACTTCGAGCTCCATGGATTCATATCCTCTTCTTCTCATTTCTTTTATCTTTTCTTTGAGCATGTCTAGAAAAGCACCTAGTGGTGGGTTGTTAGGGGTTAAAATGTGACTTTGACAACATATTGGGGGAGAATGACTTGTATTGAACATAATTTCATTCTATGATGATTGCATCTTGCTTCTATCTCATTTCCCATTATGTTGCATGTGGTTTGTGCTTTTAAACATAAATTGCTTGTTTTGTGATGCTTGATGACACAACTTCTTGGAGAAAATGGAATTTATGTGGCAATCTTAGGAATGTCTCCTAGGTCCAATTAGTGGATCCCTAGCTAGCCCCCTTTATTCCTACATATCACTCCCTTCTTTTACAAGTGAGTGTGAGATCTAAGTAGCTAGTATAAGTTTGATTAGGGCAATTGCCTAGAGCTTCCTAAAGGATAGATGGCAATTAACATGAGGTGAAATACCCTCATCTCTATTCCCACTCCTACCCTTGGCTCTCAATTTCCCTAATACTACTTACCCTAGAAACCTAGACTTGGTGAGTCCTATTAGAATTATACCTAGCCCTAGTTCTCCAACTAGTAGTATTGGGTACATTCTAATAGCACTTGCCTTGTTGTTTGGTTTGGTAAGCTAGATTGAAATATGATATTTACATGCTATGTGAACCTTCTCCCAACTAATGTTAAGTTGCATTCCCAAACGGCCCACCTATGCATCATACTGCTTAAAACCCACCTTTGCCTTCTTAACTTGTTAATGCTAGTTTAGTTAATTGCCTTTGTTAATTCTTAACTAATTGCTTAGTTCTAGTTAGTTTGTTCTTGCTCAAGTAGTTAGGGATCCTTTTACCTTGCCTATGTTAATTTAGCTAACTAGTGATAACTTAGGCTCTTGCTTTTCCCATTTCTTAGTTTGCTTCTTAGTTGATAAATTGCCTTGATATGTAGTGTAACTCCTTGCTCTAGTCTAGTTGCTTGCCTTGCCTAGCTCCCTAGCTCTAAGTTGCTTAAGATAATAGAAATTTTGTTAATCTAGTTTATTTCTTGATCTTTCCTTCTTGAAATTGTAGAATAATCAAACCAAACCCAACTTTAAACCCTCAAACTCTAGACTCCACTCTAGGAACAAATATAACACAAGCCTAGCTCTAGTGCCCCCTCTATCCCAAAGGATTGACCCTAATCTTGCCACTAGCCTATACTACAACATGACCCCGTGCGCTTGCGGGTACATATGATTAGTTGAGCATGTGTATTGCACTAGGTCCATATACAAATTTTTAGAGATCCATGTGTTTCCCTTGGGGTTGCATATAGTTACCTTTAGTTGGATAGTGTGTGTCCTTGAGAAGATCGCACCAAGCTTTCAGGCACCGTTGTCGGGGATAGAGGAGTTCAGCCTAGCTAGTTTGTGTATGTTAGCCTTTCCTACTATCCTCACCATTGCTATTCTTTATTATTTGTTTACTTTTGCATATTGTCATTCTAACTTGGCTTTTGTTGCTTGTTTTTGTATTTTGCAGGTGAAAGTTGTGCATGTGTAGTACGCGTTCGACTTGTACCAACTTGCTGTTATACGACCCTGATATAGGTAGAGGAAGATGTCAAAGTTGCCGCAAACAACACCAAGCAGCCGCAATGGGTGACCATAAAGCAGAAATACCTCATGGAGATGCTCAACCACAACCCAACTGCCCTCTCCATGAATACTTCACCTTGAGGAACTACAATTCCCCAATTTTCACCCTTGTTGACCAAATGTTTTCTCAACAATTCTGCATTTCACCCACCCTTCTCAGACTCCTTCCTACTTACTATGGGATGCAGAATGAGAACTCCTACCACCATATCGATGCCTTCCTTGAAACTTGTTCCACTTTTTGCACACCCACTTCCACCGATGACTCCATTCGGAGAATGCTTTTCCCATTCTCTCAAAAAGAAAAAGTCAAGGAATGTTACATCTCTAAGCCGGAATTGATGACATGCATGCGGTAAAGAACAAGTTTTTTAAGAAGTTCTTTTTTATTGCCAAGTTGACCCAAATGCAAAGATGTATCACAACCTTCTCACAAAAAGAAAATGAACCTTTCCAGGAGGCATGGAGAAGGTTCCAAAAGCTCCTATGTGACTGCCCCATTATGTGGTATCCTTGTGGCGGCTGGTTCAAGATTTCTATGTAGGACTAGTGGAGTTGATCCAAACAATGTTAATTTATCACGTGGAGGCATCTTCATGGAAAATCCACTTGAGGAGTCATGGCCCTTGTTTGAGCACCTTGCTGAGAATTCTCTCCATTGGGCTTATACTAAAGGGTAACATTGTGATCAGAACTAAATCCCTCCACCTCCTCCCATAGTTATAGGTCAGACTGCAGCCAATCCTGACATGATGAAAATGATGACTGATATGATGAATATGATGAATAACCAAGGTGGTGGTTCTTATAGTGAATCCACTATGGCAATTAAAGTTGAGGAAGAAGAAGTGTTTGCTTTTCATGCCTTTGGCAACTAAAACAACCAAGGCTTGATGTCCAACTCCTATACTCCTGAGTGGAGGAATCCTCCAAACTTATCATGGAAACAAAAAAATGAGGAGGGGCAAGGGCAGGCAAGGCAACACTAAGGGCCCAAGTATAGCTCCAAGTTTGAAGAAGAGATCCTTGGAAGGCTAAGGAACCTCGATGAAGTGAAGAAAGCGATCTCATCTCAAGGACAAAATATTATCCACCTTGAACAAAGGCTTGATCAAATCTCTCTTTCACTTGCCCGCCAAGAAGAGGGGAGTCTCCCGTCTCAACCCATGGCCAACCCAAACAATGATGGTGGTTGTGTGAGCACTACTCAAGTTGCTTATGTCCCACCCCAGGGCCAAGTACTCCCACTTCACCAGTACCAAGGACCACCACATCTATATGATCCACCACCTCAACCACAACCTTACAACTGTCAATATCCTCCACCTCACTCATATCAACTACACCCTCCACAATATCACCCCCATCCACCACAACAACCACAACCCCATCCAGAATTTATCCTCCAAAACCCATATCCACTACACTCAAGGCCACCACCACCTCAATAGCCACATCAAAATCCACAAGCCTCCTCTTCCACTACCCATGAACATGTGAAGGCGGTGACAGTTTTGAGGAGTGGAAGGACTTTGGAGCAGCCACATGCTACTTCTGTTGATAGCACAACTAGTGATGACAATGTTGATACTGTGATCAGGGGTGTTGATACTGAGATTTAGGTTGATGATATTGTGATATTGAGAGATGATATTGTGATACCAAGAGTTAATACCATGATTCTAGTGATACCGCTTGATGCTACTATTGACTTGAGTAAGTTGGGAGAACAACTCCCTCCATTCCCCGATGCACTTGAAGAGCTATCCACTGAAAGAAGGAAGAAGAAACATAACGAGGACATCATGGAGACCTTTAAGTAGGTCAAGATCAACATTCATTTTCTTGATGTGATCAAGCAAATTCCATATTATGCTGAGTTCTTGAAAGACTTATGCATGTTCAAGAGGAAGACTACAAGAAGGACACTAAGGAAGGTCAAGCTCACTGAGCAAGTGAGCTCAATTCTACAACACACCATGCCAAGGAATAGAAACGGTCATGGTGCTCCTATCATATCATGCTACATTGGAGGACATCTCATAGACCAAGCTCTTCTTCACTTGGGTTCTAGTGTGAAGTTCATGCCTTATGATGTGTTTGTTGAACTACAAATGGGACAACTGGGTCCTGCTCACTGTACCTTGCAGTTGGCTGATAGATCTTTGAAAATGCCTAGAGGGAGTGTTGATGATGTATTGGTTAGACTTAATGATGAGACCTCTGCATTCTTTCCTTCTAATTTTATTGTCTTGGACATGGAAAAGGACTCAAGGAAAGTGCCTATTATTTTGGGGAGACCATTTTTTGCCACAGTTGACGCAGTGATTCATGTGAGGATTGGTACCATGTATGTGACTTTCATGCACATGAAGATATGATTGAACATCTGCAAGTCTTCTGCTAAAGCTAAGGTGATAGGTTCCACTAAAGATAATTGTTATCTGATTGAGTGTCTTGATGAGATAGTAGAAGAGTGTCTATTTCCATGGATTCAAACTGCTACCCCAGGGAGAGGTCTAGAGACCATTGAGGAATTTCCTAATGATGATGATGATGAGGAGTATGGCAAAGAAGAGTTGGCCTTAGTGGATGCAAGTGAAGACCTCCTGTCCATTTCTGAACCATTAAAGAATTCCCTTAAAAAATCCCCCATTCTTAAGCTCAATTCTCTTCCCAAAGGGTTGAAAAATGCATTCTTAGGCTCCAATGACACTCTCCCATTGATCATTTCTTCTATTCTTTCCACAGAGCAAGAAGATGCATTGATGGTAGTTTTGAAGAAGACATTCATGCCATCAGATGGTCCATAACTGATTTGAGAGGTATTGACCCTTCTATTTGTGTCCATAGAATCAACCTTGAGGATGATTCTAGACCAACCTATCAAATGAAAAGACAATTGAATATGAAATTGAAAGAGGTTGTAGAAAAAGAGTTCATGAAGCTACTTGATGCTGGAATCATATATCCCATTTCTGACAGCCCATGGGTGAGACCCATACAAATTGTACCCAAGAAGGGTGGGATCACAATCGTCGAGAATGAAGATGGGGAATTGATGCCTGTGAGAGAGAAATCCAAGTGGAGAATGTGTGTGGATTACTAATAATTGTATGAAAATACCAAAAAAGATCATTTCCCTCTTCCATTCCTTGATCAGATTTAAGAGAGATTAGTTGGACAGTGTTTCAATTGTTTTTTTGATGGGTACTATAATTACTTCCAAATAGTTATTCATCCTGTCAATCAAGAGAAGACAACGTTTACTTGACAAAGTTGTACTTTTCCCTATAGGAGGATTTCATTCTGGTTGTGCAATGTGCCTTCGACAATTCAAAGATGTGTAACATCCATCTTTGAATGATATGCTTGATTTTTCACTTGAAGTCTTCATGGATAACTTTTCTGTGTTTGGTAAGATGTTTGATGAGTGCTTGCTTTACCTAGTAGATGTTCTTGAAAGGTGTGTCAAGGTCTGCCTAATACTATCTTGGGAGAAAAGCCGCTT
The DNA here is from genome assembly GCA_963693085.1 of Alisma plantago-aquatica. Lineage (NCBI taxonomy): Eukaryota > Viridiplantae > Streptophyta > Magnoliopsida > Alismatales > Alismataceae > Alisma > Alisma plantago-aquatica. The sequence continues at coordinate 1,775,416,665 of OY856409.1, forward strand.
CATGGTGCTAGAAGGCATAGTTTTGGGTCACTGAGTCCCTAAAGCCGAAATTAAAGTTGATAAGGCCAAAGTGGGCCTGATTTCGACTCTCACCATTTCGTCCACCGTAAGACATGTCCAATATTTCTTGGGGAATGTAGGTTTCTACCGTTTATTCATTAAAGAGTTTAGCAAGATCTCGAGGCCACTTTGTCGTTTACTTGAAAAGGATGTGGAATTTCATTTTGATGACAAGTGTGTTGAAGCCTTCAACCATTTCAAGAACAACTCGTCTCTACTCTAACCATGCAACCCCCAAATTTGTCCTTGCCATTTGAGATCATGACTGATGAATTGGACATGGCAGTGGGGGTTGTGTTGGGCCAAAGGATTTGTGAGATTCTACAAGCCATTTACTATTCAAGAAATACTCTTGATGAAGCTCAAAGAAACTACACTACCACAGAAAAAGAGTTACTTGTCATGATTTTTGCCTTTAACAAGTATCGCTCTTATCTCTTGCAAAACAAGGTGGTGGTTTATACAGATCACACAACCTTGAAGTACCTTATGACAAGGAGATATTCTAAGCCGAGATTGATCTGATGGATTCTTTTGCTCCAAGAGTTTGATCTAGAGATTGTTGATAAAAAGGGAGTAGAAAATTATGTAGTCAACCATCTCTCCTGCATTGAAGCATTGTATGATGATAGAAGCCACGTCAAAGAAATGTCACATGAGCAACTCTTCTTACTATACCATGGTAGTGGAAGGATACTAAGTACTTGGACAAGTGGGAAAGCAAGAGTCCATTTGCTACAGTGAAGAACTATGCTTAGCATGATCCTCATTTTTTCAAATATTATCTCGATCAACTCATTAGAAGATGTGTTCTAGAAAGTAAGAAGCAAGAGATCCTAACCATGTGACACTCATGTGCATGTGGAGGTAATTTTGGCGAGAAATGCAGAACCTCCAAGATTCTTCAAAGTGGATTTTATTGGCCCACACTTTCAAGGATGCTCAGGAGTTTTGCAAATGTTGTTTGAAATTTCAAAAGGTGGGCACTATCTCAAAGAGGGACATGATGCATCTATCACCCATTCATGTTATTGAGGTGTTTGATGTGTTGGGAATTGATTTCATGGGTTTGTTACCTCCCTCCTTTGGATATGCGTACATCTTAGTGGTCATTGATTATGTATCAAAATGGATTGAAGCTATTTCTATGAGGACCAATGATCATAAAGTGGTGTGTGATTTTGTGAAATCAAATATCTTTAGCCGATTTGGTGTGCTAAGTAATATGATTAGTGATAGTGGAAGTCACTTCATCCATCGCATATTTGAAGGTTTGTTGAAAAGACATGAAGTGAATCATCATTTGGCTGCTCCTTACCACCCTCAAACAAGTGGTCAAGTCGAGTTAGCCAATCGGGAGATAAAGTTCATTCTTGAGAAGACGGTGAGATCGGACCGCAAGGATTGGTCATTACATCCCAATGAGGCTTTGTGGACTTATAGGACTGCATATAAATCCATGATTGGTACCACACCATTTAAGCTTGTTTATGGGAAAAGCTACCATCTGTTGGTAGAAAGGCAACACAAAGCTTTGTGGGCTTTGAAAGCCATGGATATGGATGGAGACACAGATGGGTTGAAAAGAAAGTTATAGTTGCATGAACTTGAGGAGATGAGGCATGAAGCCTATAAATAGTCCAAAAGCTACAAGGAAACAACAAAGTTATTTCATGACAAGTTGATCAAATAGAATTATTTTGAGCCCGGGCAATGGGTATGGTTGTACAACTCTAGGATGAAGTTCTTTATCCGAAAGCCTCAGTCTAGATGGGAAGGACCTTACCTAGTAAAGAATGCGTACCCATATGGAGCTATTGTGATAAGTGAGAAGGATGGGGCAAGAGAGTTTACCATGAATGGACAAAGATTGAAAGTGGTTGTTGAAGTTGGACCAGATAGAGCCAATCAAAGTTTTGATATTGTGATTTTGGTTGAGGAGAACCAGCTTGATGAAGAGATGGGCTTGACTGCACATGAGAGGGATATTTACTTTAAAGATGCATTGAAAATTCTATGGGGATGATAGAGGTCAAGAAGAAATAAGCTCGAATGAGGTGTAAATTTTAGTGCTAGTGGGAGGCACCCACCTAGGTTTGGAAACTTTTTCACACAACTTTCACTTTTTGATAATTTTGCTTTCTTTTTCCATGAAATACACACACTTGTGCTTGATAGTTTTTGTTTGAGTTTTGTTGAGATGTAGGTGACAGGTTTGAGAGAGAGAAAGAGAGAGAAAGGCATGGTCTTTGAAGTACAATGTGGCAAAGAACAAATTTTTTTTAAATTGAATTAACAAAGTACTAATGAAGAACCACCATGGCCGTGGAGCAACAAAATGGTCATGGTGTCTTAATTGTGAAATATCAAGAAAGTTACAGAAACATGGCCAACTTTGTGAAGGAATGGCCACCGTTGTGGTTCTCAAAATGGTCGTGGCCAGTACTGGACAAAATGGTCGTGGAAACCGCCACAACTGTGGCCACATGAAGATCACCACGGCTGTGGTGATTTAAGTGCAAAAATTCGAAGAACTTGTAGGGACAAATTTGATTTTGTACATGAATGGCCACGATCATGGAGACCACCTCGGTCGAGGTGAGATAAGCACACCATGACTGTGACAATGGTCGGTCTAAATCTACCTCTACCACCCACCATGACTGTGGCATCCGCCACGACCATATTGCCAAACCTCCACTATAGCCATGTTGGGATCCGACCTCACCTATTTTTCACTTAAACTCTAAGAAACAACACGACCCTCGACATTCTAACTCTTTTGCTCGAGCTCCCAATGGCCGTGGTGACATGCTCCTCCTCCAGCACCTCCAATCTCACTTATCCAGCCCAAATCCTATAACAAATTTACCTCCAATCACTTCTTACACCTCCACAACCTCTCCCTCTACCGTTTCCACCCCAAAACCTCCATCAATATAGCCATGATCTCCATTTTCATTCTCCACCTCACCTACATCCGCTCCACACAAAACCTCATGAAAATCCAACAATTTTTGCCCAAAACCTTCAACCAATCCATCCTCCACCATCTAAGAAACCATCCTAGCCTATTCCACACAACTCCCAACCTCCATTTCACCTCCTATACAAAAATCCAAAAATCACATCCATACCACCACTACCATCTCCACACAATGAAGAGAATTACCAAGGTCGTGAAGAAGTGGGATCAAAAGAGCCTTGAGGTGATCACCAGTGGAAAAGTGTGCACAAAGAGAGCCTCTTCCCAAGTCTCCATTCCATCCCACACCCCATCACCATTTAACTCCATTTCCAAAGCACTCAATCATTTGGCATTTGTGAGTGCATCCCACACCCGGCCTTCGGATAGCCACCAAATCACTTATGAGACGTATAAGGAGAAGGAGGGGGAAGCATCTAAGGATAAACTCGATGAAATGAGTGACGAGGTTGATCCAGAAGTGGGGCAAGGGGGTTGTAGGCCCATCTTCATTAAGACTACCTCCACAAACAATGCTAAAATGTCACTCTACTTCCTCATTGGGGGAGAGACCACAACAGCAATCGCAAGCAAGGTAGAAATTGATGATTGAAGAGGAGGATCTCCAACAATGATACCCTGAGCAACGGGTACCGCTAAATCTTGATACAAGCTTGGGGTCAAGATCCTATCAGGATGTACAAGAAGATGATGACACTATTGAGGACGAGATGGATTATGAGCCAAAGGACACTTTGGCATACTTGGATGCAGATGGGATGACATAATTGGGCAAGGCTCCTAAGTGGACTTCTTAAGGAAGGGGGCAAAGGAAGAACACCTATTTATCTTGAGTGCATGTCAAGGAGAGTTATCTCCACAAGATAAGGGTGTGAGAAGGTAATTGCATACCTAGGCATTAGAGTAGAGGTCGAAAATAAGTTGAAGAGACTAGGTTTGTGGAAGGTGCTTTTCATGGCACAAACCAAATATGTAGAGTTGACTCAGAAGTACTTTGCCACACTAGAGAAAGTCAAGGTCAAAGGGAAGGAAGCCATCAAGTTTGTAATTTTCAATAGAATACACACATTGACCGTTTCTAAATTGAACTGCATCTTTATAAAGGACCATGAAGAAGCCGAATAAATGAATGATGGCTTATTTTATAGAGAGGTTGACTTAAACTATGTTGACTTTTAGTATGATTTGACAGGGACCCAACATACAGTGTTGGCAAGTCAAAGACGAAGTTGATCAGCAACCTCTTATCCATATACGTGTAGAAAGTCCTAGCCAACACTATTGTGGGGAGGTATGATAATCAGGGAAGCATTTCGCAAAAGAACCTCCTTGTTTTACCTGGAATAAATAAGAAGTTACACATCAACCTAGGGTCGCTCTTAATAGACCACATGAGGACAATTCCCTTCAAAAGAAAAACTCCATTTGTTTTGGGAGGGATTGTGACCTCAATTGCTATGTCCCTAGGCTTTGATGTCAGCAGACTTAAGGAGGCTGAAGGAGATCAATTTGTTGATTTAAAGTATCTTATGCGCTCTCAAATGATCACAATCAAGAACAAGAGGCTGATGTATAATGTGAAATCATTACCAACACAAATGTTTGAGCTGCCCTACCATGCTTACCCACTTCTCTCTACCTTGGGGCCCCCAGATTTAGAAAGAGAACACATTATGCAATGCGAGAGAGACAACCCCTGGGAAAACTTCAACCTCACTACTACACAAGAGGAAGTGGCAAAATCAAATTCAAAATCGTAAGAAGAAGATGGAGGAGAGCAAAGAAGATAGCCCCAAAGGGTGAGAAGAAGGGATGAGGCAACATCCCAACTATAGGAGCTTTCGGTGAAAGCATATGATATGACACCCATCCATGCAAAACTGAAAGGTGTTCAAAAGACACAACATGACATGAAGCTCATCCAGCAGTACATGTGGCAGGACCAATAGTAGATGCATCAATAGGTAAACCACTTGTACCATTATCATCATGCTTAGGCATAGTGAAACCCGGAATGGGGTGAAAACTTCTAGGGTGGTATTTTGGGACATCAGGAGACCTACCCTACCACTCAAGACACATATTGGGGACATTATTACCAGTTCCCTCCAACTCGTACAGGTCCTCCACCTTCTCAATATCACCAGACAAAGCATCATGACCTACCTTTTGATCTGCAAAACCAGCCATGATCTTCACCCTACTAGTCCTAAGCTTTAGTTTCATGTTGAGGACAACAAGATTCAAAAATTTGGGGAGGTAGGGCAGTATGAACCACCCTATCTTTATCTCTCATTTTTCTTACACATGTTCCACCTGATTTTGGATTGTTTGATTTTACTCTTGTTAGTGTAGATTTCTTCTTGTTAGCATGCATGCATACATGTTGTTTAATTTCATGCATTTTTGCATAGTTTTTCAAAAAAAATCTCTTTTTGCTCTTTTATGTCATGCATTGCATTCCCATGTAGATTTTGGTAATCTTTGTGTTTTTTAATTAGGATTTTCTGCTATATTCTTTAATTTTCCTAAATGTAGGTTTAGATGTGATTGATTGCAAATTGGCACCATTATGGCCAATTTTTCCCAAACTGTAATGATCTTTCCTAAAAGCATGTTTTAACTTAATATCCACTTTTTGAACTAAAATTTTTGATCTTTGAAAAATGCATGGCACATTTTTAGAGGTGTTGGTCTTAATTGTTGACTTTTTTCATGTGCATCACCTCTCTCAAGTTTGTTAATGTCTTGGTTAAATTGTGAATTGAGCAGTCTATGAATGCTTAGAACGTATGGAATTACATGATATAAATGTGAATCTCATGTTGTTCAATCATGTGGTGTGATATCATTTGATGAAGTGTTGGATTAGTTTTCATGCAGGAGATTTTATGTTGAGGGCTACACTGATGACCCCCTTTGACCTGACTCTTCTTTCACCATCTGCATACCTCTCCACCTCATGAAATGATGTCTTAGTGCACATATTTAGCCTTGTCCACCTCCAAAAGCTTGGGGTGGCCATATCTACATCTCCCCGCTACACTTTATCCATCATATGCCCTACCTACACCAAGGGCAAAAGAAAAGAAAAGAAAAAAAAAAGTAAATAAAGATTCTTCTGTTTAAGAGCATCTAAATAAAGAAACGATGATTATGCAAAAACACTCTAATCTCTTACCCCAATCATTTCTTCCTTTTTATACCCACTGGGCTAGAAAACATCAAATCTAGCTCACTTTACCCTTTTCTACAACCATGTGGGTGATTTGGTGTGGTTTGAGGCATAAGGTTGAATGCATGAAAGTGAAACAACACTCCTAGTCATCATTGATTAATGCCAACACGAAATGATCTACTCAGAGTTACATGAAGGACATATGGAAAGCTTGTGTATTCTATTCTCTATATTTGAAGTTTTACACTCAGTGCTCTTTCATGATTGGTTTGTGAAAGTGGATAGGAGAGAGGTGGAACACATGTACTTAGTCACTTCTAAGATCATTTAGTCAATAATCATATAATGAAATGCTTTCTATCATTCTTGTTTAATTGAAATAAATTGAAGAGAGAGGTTAAGTTGGAGCATACTTGAGGACAAGTATGTTTTAAGTTTGGAGTGGTGATGCAGCCCTATTTTAGAGCTTCATCTGATGTCATTTTGCATGATAATCACATCTAAACTTCATAGATTACAAGTTATTTCCTCCAATATGATCTTTTATGAAAAATGTATGTATGCCTCATTTTGTCTGTATTTCAGGGCACTTATGCTTGCATGGATGCATGGGAGAGAGATGAAGAACGTCTTTGGAGTCTTACACCTCCAAGAGTGGACCAATCTCTCTCTTGAGCTTCCCTTGGATGCATAAGAACAATTCATAACAAAAAGAGGCTAGATGAAGAAATTCAAGTGGAGATCATCCCCAAAATGATCGTGGTACATCACCAAAGTTGTGGGGGAATTATGCTCCAAAAGTCATAGGGAAGTCACTCAATTTACACATAAATGACCATGGTCATTGTCATTACAATGTTAATGGTCACAAAAGACCCCCTAGTCATGGTCAGCACCTCCCACCTCGCCTGTGGTCAGCATGACGACCGTGGTGATTTATGTATGAAGATCCCAAAAATCAACAGGGAATTGGTCAAATTTACACGTGAATGACCATGGTCGTATCCATCAGCACGACCTTGTCCCTTGAAGGCCACCTTGCCCATGGTTCTCACTACTCCCATGGTGAGATGAAGACACAATGATCTCAAAGTGACCTCACTCATGGCTACATCCTCCAACATGGTCGTGGTATCCAACACAGCCATGATATACTCTACCCAACATGGTCGTGGCATCCCGCCACAGCCATGGCCACCATACACACTCACCACTTCACAAAGTGGGTAAGTCCTTGGTAAGTTATAAGTCTGTTGGTTGGATAGGTAACTCATTTGGTAGGTTGTTGTCTCCTTCCCCTCAAAGGGTAAGTTGGGTATCCTTGTTCTGGAAAAGGAAGACATATGTTGTAACTCTTATAAGTGAATATAAGGAGTAGACATGGTTAAGAAATCCTAGAGGTTGACTTCTCTAGGTAGTGGACTGACTCTCTCCTAGTTTGGAGAGTGGAACCACTCTAAAAAACTTTTTTGAGTGCTAGTTTCAATCTCTTTCATTCTTTCTATGTATGTTTAGTTGCACTCAAATACCTAATTAGCAATATTATCTTGTGATATATGTTGAATGTCTAATGAATTTGTTTGAAGTGATTTTTAGCTCAATTATCCCCCCTCTATAGCATATCATCCATCTTAAGATCCAAACAGTGGTATCACAGTGGGTCTTCTCCAAGCATATTTCCACAAGTAGGAGAATATGGGTGACTATAAAGGTGAGAGGTACCTCATCAACATTCCAATCTTTGATGGGAGAATTTTCCTTTATTGGAAAAGAAGGGTACAATTCTACATCCAAGGAACAAGTCTTGAGCTATGGAAAATGGTGGACCCTCCATACAAGCTACCAGAGACAAATATAGAAGAATGGGATGAGCCTATTTTGAAGAAAGCAACCTTGAATGTGAGAGACATCAACATTCTCTATTACTCCATGTCCCCCACTGAGTTCAACTAGATTTCCTCTAATGAGACATCCTGTGAAGCGTGGAGAAAGATATGCATCACTTATGAAGGGACAAAGCAAGTGAAGGAAAGCAAAGTCTACATGCTCACAGTGCTTCTTGAAAACTTACAGATGGGAAAGAAGGAAAGGATAGTTGAGATGTACTCAAGGCTCAACACCATTGTAAATGGTCTTTTCATTCTTGGTCATCCTATAGATAGATGAGAGATCAACTCAAAGATCCATAGAACACTTCCCTAGAGGTAGGAACCAAAGGTTACTTCCATTGAAGAATAAAAGTCTCTTGGAGATATCCCCATTGAAGATATCATAGGAAATCTACAAGCCCATGAAGTCAAACTTGACAAGCAAGATGAAGAAGAAAGAAAATAAGATAAAGAGCTGAAGAGAATGAAGAAGGTTGTAATCAAAGCACACATTGAAGCTAGTGTTGGTCAAACATCTCATTCCTCTCAAGTTGAAGAAGAGGCCATGTACTCTAAGGGTAGACTCTATAATTTAATGGACATGGTTTGGGGTATGATGGTCACAAAAGGAACAAAAAAGGTAAAGGACCTCCAATCCTTCATGGAGGATCTTCTAGCTCCAAGGCTATGGGAACATGCAACTATTGAAATTCTTTTGCCCATTATTCTACTTGTTGTCCTTTTAGGAAAGCACCCAAGAGAAATATGGCTTGGGTTTCTAAGATAACCCATTCACACCCAATAATATGATTGGGTACCATTTCATCTTTCTTCTTATAGGTATGTTGCTAATGGATTGACATGATCTATGTTTGGTGTGATCGTCTCAAGGCCACACACTAGACAACTAAAGATGACTAGATGCAACCCAAAGGGAAACACACAGATCTCTCAAAATTTGTATATGAACCTAGTCCAACGCACATGCTCAACTAATCACACATATCTGCAAGTGCACAGGGTCATGCTATAGTATATTCTAGTGGTAAGATTAGGGTCGATCCTCAGGGATAGAGGGGGTATTAGACATAGCTTTGTGTTAGCTATGTTCCTAAAGCAACGTCCAGGGTTTTAGTGTTTAAAGTTGTGTTTGGTTTGATTATGCTATGATTCCAAGTAAGAAAGAGCAAGAAAGAAACTAGATTAACAAAATCCCTAGATTATATTAAGCAAGTTAGTGCTGAGGAACTAGGCATGTCAAGCAATTAGACTTGAGCAAGGAGTTACACTACACTATCAAGGCAATTTATCAACTAAGAAGAAAACTAAGGAATGGAAAAGCAAGAGCTTAAGTAATCACTAGTAAGCTAAATTAACATAAGCAAGCTCAAAGGAGTCCTAACTACTTGAGAAAGAACTAACTATCTAGAACAAAGTAATTGACTAAGAATTAATAAAGGCAACTAACTAAACTAGCATTAACAAAATAAGAACGCAAATGTGGGTTTTAATCAGTATGATGGATAGGTGGGACGTTTGGGAATATAACTTGATATTAGTTGGTAGAAGGTTTGAATAGCATGCAAATCTCATATTTCAATCCAGATTACCAAACCAAACAACAAGGCAAGTTCTATTAGAATGTACCCTATACTACTAGTTGGAGAACAAGGGCTAGGTGTAATTCTAAAAGGACTTGCCAAGTCTAGGTTTCTAGGATAAGTAGTATTAGGGAAATTGAGAGCCAAGGGTAGGAATGGGAGTAGAGACGAGGGTATTTCACATCATGCTACTTGATATCTAGCTAGGAAGCTCTAGGCAATAGCACTAATCACACTTACACTAGCTACATAGATTTCACACTCACTTGTAGAAGAAGGGAGAGGTATGTAGGAACAAAGGGGGCTAGCTAGGGATCCACTAATTGTACCTAAGATCCATTCCTAAGATTGCCACATACATTCCATTTTCTCCTAAAAGCTAAGTTTGATCAAACATCGCAAACCAAGAAATTTTGTTTAAAAGAACAAACCACATGCAAGATAATGGGAAATGAGATAGATGCAAGAGGGAATCATCATATAATGCAATAATGTTCAATACAAGTTTTTTTTCCCCAACATGGTGTCAAAGTCACATTTTAACCCCAAACATCCCTCCACTAGGGTCTTAGATAGACATGCTCAAAGAAAAGATGCAAGAAACAAGAAGAAGGGGATAGGACTCCATGGAGCTCGAAGTAGCTTCTTCTTCTTCACCTCCTAGCTTCTATAAAACGTGGTTCCTCCTCCAAGGGGGAACCTCACAAGATATACATGTAGGACTAGCTCTCCTACAAATCTCTTTCTCACTCTAATGGACGATGCATGTGATAAAGCTTAGAGAGATAGGAGTTGTAGGATGCACTCAACTATAGAATAGGGGCCTTCATAGTGCTTTTCTAACCATGGAATGAAAGCCCAAGGGGTTCTATTTATAGTTGAGGATGCCTAGAAGCCTTTGAGAACACTTAAGGACAAACTTTGGCCATTTAGGGTGTTGCAACATATTTTTTTGAGTTTTGCAACACTCCAATGGTTAGAAGAACTTTTCTATACTTTTTTGTATAGTGTGATAGATCGAGTTTCAATAAAGATAACTCGACCAATTGCACTATATGTCAAAACTAATTTGAACCTTCGGTCAAGTTTTCCTGGATGAAACTCAGTTGATCGATTAAATCATTTTTTGCTCAATACATGAATCGGTGGAGTGGCAAACTCGACTGAACCAATGTACTATCAAGATCCATCAAGGGATTTTTCGAGATTGAATCTCGACCGACAAACAACCTGTAATGAATTTTGGAAAACTCCTTTTGAGTGCTAAAATATTTGATTTAAGTGCTCCTAGTTTTTTAAGCTTAATTACAAGTCATGTAATCATTACAAGTGATTCACAACATGATTCTAATGGATTTACATCATATTCCACAAAAATGCACTTGCATTGATTTTAACTTGTCTTTTCTCCAAGTTAGGATGTGCAAGTTAAGGAATTTGGAGTGTTTATCACTCAAGTAGAGACATTAGTTACAATTAATTGGAATGATTTAGTCATCATCAAAACAAGGGTTTGGTCAATTTAAACCTATAGTCAACATTAACTTAGAGTCAACACCCTTTTTTTCTATGACACCTACAATTTTAGGCAGTACTTATTTTATATGATATCTTAAGACTAGTTTAAGAAAACTTGATCAAAGAATTACAAAGTAAATCTACTTCAAGTACTCACGAATGCAGAAGGGGTACATATGTAATGATCAAAATATTGAGAAGTGGTTTGCTAGTGTGTACGTCATATTTTTCTAATATACCTTGTATTTTCTACTATGGGTTTGAGTGTATATATGGACCTTCTCATTGATTCTCCTCTTCTTGTTCTTGGGTAGTTGGACTCTCACGTATATGTTGTTCTTGATGTTCCTCTCAAAGTTATCAAAGATATTGCAAGACTAGAACTCCCTCTATGTCCCCTTCCTTAGTCAATTCCTCATCTTTGTTGGTAAATCATGATGCCAATCAAGTATACTCTAACTTGGATACCCTGATTAGCATAAAAAATGGGTGTGCTTGTGTATATTACATCCTATCATTATTTTATATTTTGATGCTAATCTTGGTTCAAGCTTTGAGAATTTTATTTTTACTCTTTCCACTATTTGTGTTCCTAAAATTGTGGTTGAAGCCCTAACACATCCTGCTTGTTGTCGTGTTGTGGAAGTGGAAATGGAGGCTCTACATCTAGGTCTGGACTAGTCTAATCCATGCATCTGTATGAGTGATGCTTGGAATATTTGCTATCCTTTAAGAATGTGCTAATTCATTATGCATTTATATAATATGAGATGTGGTTTAGGTGAAATTAGTTTTCGTTTTTTTAGTTAAGTAGATTTTAATTTATGCTAGCCACCAATCAACTTTTAAACAAATATGGAATGTTTAAAAATTAGAAATTTTGTGCCTAACAACATCAATTCCTTTGGAATACCTCTTCTACTTTGATGGCATATATTTGTGGGTGAAAGATTTGAGTCTAATTATAAATATATAAATTGTGAAAATAAAACAACATGTAGGCATGACGTGGATCTAGTTTTGAACGGAGTTATGTCAAGAGGTTGGATTTAGAATCTCCAACATTATTTGGTTGTGGAATAAGATGTCTACAAAATGTCACAATTAAGAAGTATTTCAACATTGTTTTGGGTCTTGAAAACTTGGGTTCACTGATATCATACCTTATGTAGCCATGAAATAGTTTAGGTTTCTGAAGGAGATTTACCAAAAGGTTGGGATTAGAATCACAACTTGAATTGGGTTTTGAAGAAAAAAAGATTGTTTCTGAGAGGTCAAAATTTCGACATTGTTATGATGTAGTTTTGGTTTTAGAAAACTTGGGTTTACGAATGTCAATATTTTAAGTAGGAATGATGTTCTGGAGTTTTTTAAGAAGGTTTTACTAAAAGGTTGGAATTAGAATCTCCAATCTAAGTGGGTTTTGAAAAATATTTTTTACAAAATGTTTTAACTTTTAGCATCCTTTCAACTCTATTTTGGGTTTGAAAATATGTTTTTACCTAAGGGTTGAAATGTTGGCAGTCTGTTGATCTTATCTTGGGTTTTGAATAGGGTTAGTTTGATTTTTAAAATGCATCTTCAAATATAAACATGTATCCCACTTTAGCACTTATGCGTTCTAAGGGATATGTTGTCAACATATCTACACTATTGCAATAGAAATGGATTCCATTAGCTTCATTAGGGATACAATTCTCATCCAACACAGGTCTTTGAATTCACCATGATAATGTGCTATTATTAATATACTTCTTGATTATAATGGACGCAACCAATCATCAATGAAAGGGAGTGGACACGCTCGAGAGTAGGGATTCCACTGCTTGCATGGGCCCCTACCACTATTTATTCCTTTGTGTATATTGGACCAGGTAGCATTAGTGCTACCCTTATCTACTTGACACTGTAGGATTAGAGTGTGAAGTGCAATGTGTTGGATTTTAAGCCCCAAAGCTTATTTTTTCCAATATATGATATCATGAGGGCATGCATGAAAATAACAGTATATTTAATATTTAAATAAATAACATGAAATCTTGTGTGCTTTTTGCAACATTTGTATTTAAGATTCACTCCATTGAATAATCCTATAAAACCAAAAATCCATCAAAGTTTTGGTGGCGTACATGTAGGGCACTTGTGTATTTTCAGAAACAAGACACTTAGGAGTAAAAATCATTGTGAGAAAAAAAAGTCATAAGTGGGAAATATCCCATTCAAAGCCCCATGTTATTGTTTTTTTAAATCTTAATGAAGAAAACAAAATATAAGAAACAAAATTAATAAACTTAGAAGACTATAAAAGGGACATTGAAGGGTGAAATAGGTAAGACATTGATGTGGATTTTTCACACCGGCTAATTCACTAGGGGTAAAATCCCTAGAGTTTACCTACACTAAGTACAATAATCACCACCCACAAGCGGACATATCTTATTGTAGTAAAACATTTTTAAGAATCAAATGATCAAGTTAACCATTGAAGAACTAGTATTTAACACAAGATTTGAATTTGGTTGTTAAAATAAGGTTGCAAATCGTAAAAGTGTAGAATTAAATTTTTAGAATTATAAAATGATGGGAACACTACAATGGAATGGGTTTCACCAATGCTATTTATCATTCACTTCCTTACATCGTCGTATTAAGTAAGGAAACATATATGTTGAGGCCAATAAAATCCCCCTCTCGGCGTTAGGGTTAAACCTAGACAGACATCACTCTAAGCTTGTCATCCTATAACCTAGAGTTCATGCATTTATTGCCTCAAAAAACACATATATGGAGTTCCCATAAAGGGTTTAACATGAATCAAATGATACACAAGATACTAGGTTTAACGTTCTATACACCCAAGATCTGATTTACATATAAACTTGATGATAAGGCAAGAATATAAATATAAAAATGTTTGATTGAAAACATATATTGGTGTATACAATAGAAGATACAATAAGGAAAGAAAAATTGAGTATTTTCTCATAGAATCATTAAGAGAAACAATTGAAGTAGAGGGAATGAAAGTCATGATTACAATAGATAAAAGAAAAAAAAATCCTTCATGTGTGAATACTTGTCTTCAAGCTGAAAAATCGATGGTAGATGAAGAAGCAACAAGACCACCCTTAAAAGTTCATCGGAGATAGAATGAAGGTTCTTTGTTCCTTTTTCAAGGCTATGTCTCATCACTATAGGGAGGAGCAGTAGTTGACAAAGGTTGGGATCATCAACCAATGGTGATAGGCATCGCAAGACAGACCTCCTTTGAGGTCAAAACCTTGGAGCCATGGTGGAGCAGAGGTGGGAGGATCTTTTGTTGGCATTTGCACAACAATGGAAATGGTCAATAGTTTTTGGAGGTTGAAGGCCTAAAGCTAAAATGGCAGTCTTGTGGCTTCAATGGTGGATTCTTTTTTCATCAGTCTTCCCCTTCTATTTATAGGCATAGGGAAGGGTTTGGAACCCTCCCAGTTGCCATGGAGTAAACTATCAACAACCATGGAGGTGAAAAGTCAACGAAGGCATGCGGAAGAGGATGGGTTGTGAGTTGGCAGTCATTCCATCAGTAGGCAAGGAGTCTCATTGTGTTATAGTTGAACCATTGTTCGGTGAACATATGTAGATTGGACATCCGTTAATAGGTGCAGGACATCCATCGGTAGAGGGTTTTCCTTTGGTTGATAGGTGTAGGCACATCATCAGATATTAAAGTCAAAATTACCATCGGTTGACTTGAATAGGAGTTTCATTGGATGTTGTCCATTGGAGTATGAGTAGTCAAGATGGCCATCGGAAGGCATGCACTAAGAATCCATCAGAAGGCAAATGTAGGGGAACCATTGAAAGGTGGAAGTTGATGGTTTGTTAGACACATATGTAAAGTGATGTTTTCATTAGAGGATACCCACCTCACGATGGGGCTATTTGTCTGAGTTTGATGATCTATGTCGATGGAGCATCTAGTGGTATGTAAGACTAGAGAGCCAATCATACAATGATTGTAATATGGAATCATGTACTTGATTTGGTTAATGATAAGGCAACACTTTTCTATATGTATGTTCTATTATGAAGTGATGTTATAACATGATAGATATATAAAGAATGATATTTCTCCATGATGTATATCTTTAGGTTGAGGACCTGAACAATGAGATCATATGTATGATAAGAGTATATACATTCCTATTATGTGTTGGGTTTTACATGGTCGAAGTAGGCAGCGGTAACAAAAATTTACTTGACCATAAACCCATAACCAGCACATCACATCAACATCTATGTAATGGGAAGGATGGTTTCAGCAAGATATACCTGGTACTGAGGCTTGCTCAGTGACTATACCTCACAACAAGTGTGGTCTTCAACAACCTCTCTTTATGGTCATTTGTATAGCTCCCGGTCTTGACCTGGACCACGGTTGATTATTGTCCTCTTGAGAAGCAGAAGTCTCCCACCTCTAGATAGTCCACACAGACTACTGGGAACTCTAGTCATCTTAAAGAATGAACTAGAAGGATTTGTCCCCTTCTGTTGGTGTACTAGTCACCAACACACTCTCCCACAACCAGTTCATATTCTGTATTTGTCTTTCCCTCATTGTTCCTCCCTAGACGAGTAAAACTTGCTTGGGCTCTCTCGGTTACTACAACTAGAGAGGACAACAACTTTGTAGAGTAACGGATGTTCTAACTTGTGTCTCTAGAGAAGCCCCCTATAGCCCTCTATTTATAGTAGAGGGAAAGGTCAGGGTTCCCAATCTGTATGGGAGTAGAAGGGTCTAGAATATCCATGAACAATTTACATTGCAGCAGGTGATTCGGTCATTTCATAACTGAACCGGTCATTTGGCAAGGTGAGTTGATCAGTTCATCCAGTGAACTGGTCGTTTCACTTCCTAGACCTGCCTGTAATTGACTTTCCTTATTTGTTTCTAATTAACATAAAGATCAATTCTTGTCCTAATCAAAATGAACAAGTGAAACGAAAAACTTATCTCACAAACGAGGACAATTCAACACTGCCAGTTTGGTCCAGTTGAATTGATCGGTTCACTAGAGTGAACCAGTCATCTCACTGACCATGAGCCGATCAGTTCACCCAGTGAACCAGTCGGTCGGTGGTCCAGATTGTGCTGAACATAGTCAATTCAGTTCTTAATCAATCTGACTCTCTAATCAGTTGGTTCAACACTTGAACCTGATGATTCTGAGTCAAGTATATTGATTGAATGTTTGATTGAGAATCTAAATACTTTAGTAATCAATCCAAACATCATTCATGGATAAACTCCTCTTCCAGGTTAATCCTTTTTGTGTGAGCCTATAGGTCCCATTTCACATTGGTGTTGAATGTCCATTACTAGCTTATGACATCAGAAGCAAAGAGAAGTACCTAGTCACACATTAGTGCTATCCAAGTGAAAAGGAAAGTTGTTTGATTGGTGTTCTAGTGAATGTATAATTCCTTTGTCTGTGATATCTTGAATGAACTCAAGGCATGGAGTTGTCATCCTTTCAACGTTCATTCATGTTTCTTGAACTAGAGTAGATTGTTTGAGATATGTTTGACATTAATATCATATATAGATTCACATGTGCATGTGCATGTCTTTCTCAGTATCGCTTATCAAGTGGCATAGACATCATACTCCCTTAGGAGGGAAAAATCCCATATTTATCACTCACAGTCTGTCTTATGCATTAAATCCACCCTATCATCACCTTTATAACAACCCATTTTCAGGACTGTGTTTGATGATGTCAAAGTGTACCCAATCACATTCAACAAGTGTAGTGATTTTAGGTCTAAGAATCACAATCACCACCATCAA
Organism: Alisma plantago-aquatica; assembly: GCA_963693085.1. Taxonomy (NCBI): domain Eukaryota; kingdom Viridiplantae; phylum Streptophyta; class Magnoliopsida; order Alismatales; family Alismataceae; genus Alisma; species Alisma plantago-aquatica. The sequence continues at coordinate 1,775,433,712 of OY856409.1, forward strand.
TATGAGGGAAGATTATGACTACCATGTCATGGTTCCATGTGTCACTCTCATGGTGGGTCTGTCTGATACATTGTTCTCTAACATGTATCTATGTTCTTGGTTTTATATCATATATCATGACTAATGATACACTATCATCAACTAACACACACTCTAGTCTTGATGTGTCATTGTTGTCTATCAACCTTCCACAATGACATCTGACTAGGGACATAACAAGAATGTACATACTCTTAGCATCAGTATGATCTCATTGTTCAGGTCCTCAACCTGAAGACATACGTCATTGAGTATTGTCATTTTTAGGCATTCATTCTTCTCCATCAGTTATGTCATAATCAATTGAGCTAAAATAAATGGGAAGCTTGCCTTTCATATTTATTAAATCGATCATGATGTATGTCAATCCAATCATCATACGATTGGCTCTCAGGGCATGCATACCAATAGAATCCCACTTGCACTTAGAGACAATCACTTTTGAATCATATTCTTAGTGATCTCTAAACATGTCCTACATGTTTCTGTTGTACTAGTGCTAATCCAGTGAGTTAGCAACATTTTCTTTTAGTCAGTACATTGCATGTTTCACATCTCCTCATTGTATGACATTTGTATGAGATGGAGTTTTCATAATATGCTATATGATATTCCTTGCCTAACAATTATCTTTATAGTTTGACTTAGTATTTCTACTTCGTCCTTAATGGTTGGATAATCTATAAGTTCATCTGTATGAACTTCTAGATCCATATAGTATCGTATGTTGTTCATAACACAAGATACTCATCATTCCTTTAAGAATTAAATGGTAAGTTAATTTTACTCAAAAAAATTCCATTTAACAACACATATTAAATTTTATATTTTGTGATCCTTTTTTTGTCATTTTGGAAGCTTGCATAAGTGTAACTCATTTACACTCAACTCTTCCTTTCATTACCATAGAACTAATAATTTGATACTTTACAAGTACTTGAACAATTTCTTTATTGTATTCTAGTGTCTCTCTAGAAGTAGACATACATCCACTCATCATGTCCAATACATACGAGATAACTGGATGAGAATATCATATGTCATGTCCAATACATGCAAGATGATGAATGCATATACAGTTTCTTATCATGTCTGATACATACAAGATAATGAGATGATTACATACATGATAGATCCAATTGTGAATGCACAAGGCATCTATCTATGTGATCCTATTCTTCATAAGAATTTGGGACACAAGGCATATGAGAGACTAACTCCATGTAATATGGACATATTTTCTCCCACTGAATCTCTACATACTGAACCCTGAGGCACAAAATGCCAATGTATGCTCTCTCTTTATCAGATCAAGAGATTTTTGAGAACTATCTCCATAGGTTTCTATTCCTATCACATAGATTATTTCTTTTTATTCCCTTAAAGAAGGTATTTCCACACCAGTTTTGTTTTATTCCTCATCATCGTGTGGAATATGAATACACTCCCACTAAATCTTTGTAATCATAGATCCCTTCTTTATTTCTATATATCAGTCAAACCTTTTGACTATAATCAAAGTAAAGACTCCATTTATGAGGTACTTGTATTTAATCAATCATATCGATTAAACTCTTGTAACTTATAGACTGTATTTGCATTAATGGAATTATAAAACCCTTCATGTTGTATCATGTGCATAGCCTCATGTTATTCCTACTAGGAATATGGTTCCAATAGCAAGAATGATCCTTTATGGCCTATAGACACTATAATTGGTTAAATAAAATCATCAAGTTCAACACTTTCAACTCACTTAAATTCATTTCAATCAATTAACACTTCAAATGTCATCCATGTCAGTATTAACTCTTAAGACCCAATTACACTTATGGGTTTTATTTCTATAAGTGCTACCATTAAGTTCATACCTTATTTGGTTCACATGGAAGTCATTTTGGATCTTATGGATTCAAGTCATAACTCAAAATCTATTTCCTCAACATCATCTAGATATATTATTGGCTCATCATCGTATGACCAATTCATCACCTTTGAGTTTGTAGGATATCATTATTCATCAATCTCAAGGTGTTTTCTACTAGATATATTAGGTGTATCTGTTAGATAAGGAATTTGAGATTCCACAACACTTGTGATTCTTAATCTCCTTTTGTACCTTTATTTAGTGTAAAGCATGTTCTTTTAAAGAATTCTAGAATATTAGTTATTTGTTTGATGATCATGCCCTTACCTTTTAGAGTATGATTCCTTCTTTGATTTAGACATCATTATGCCTTAATCATGAGTTCTCTATGATACACTATTATAGTTACTCACAAGGTCCTCAAACATTTGGTTTAAGTATCTCATTCATTGATCATATCAAAGAATTAATACGTTTACCAAGTTTGTTCTTCATTTATGATATTCTTGAACATTTCATGAATCTCATATTGGAATTTCATTAAATACCATATTTGAAGTATTAGCATTTACTCCAATATCTATGTATATACATCAATATATATTTTACCTAATAGAATAGTCATTCTCCCACTACATCTAGTGAAGATTGACTTGTCATCATGCCCAATAAACAAGACATTCATATCTCTTAATGGTTCATTAACCAAGAGAGTCTAGTTTATCCATCAATGTGGAATCTAGAGATGAATTTCTCATTCATTTGTTTATATGATAATGCTAATTTATTGTTTGAGTCATAAACAACTTTTAGGTATTATTTTATTTTATCTCATGCATACCAACTACCACAAGATAAATAAGGCATTGTCATAAAAGATCATATCTTTGAAATTGAAAGATGAACTTTATTGATAGACATCCTTGTCATTACAAGATGTAGAAAGAAAATGTTTCTATTTATTGGCAAAATGAAATAGCAGTTCATAACTCTATTACATGCCCTTTGGGCTGAAATAAACTAAAAGGTACTTCTATCTATGGCAGAAATATTTTCTCCAATGATGATGAGTGTTCCTTCTTGGTACTTTCAAAAAGGCCATCACTTCTGTATCGATCTTGCACATCATATATGTCAGATCTATATCTTAGTATCATATACTTAAGATAAAGAAGCATTTTAAGATTATTTCATGATACCTGGGGTGGAGACTTCCATCCCCTCCTTCCTCTTCTTTAGTTCATCTATGTAGAGAGGGCAATTTCTCTTCCAATGTCATGGCTCATGACAATGGCAACATTTGTCTCCCTTGTTCACCCCTCCCTTGGCTTTGAGAGTTGAAGATGACTTGAGTTGTTGGCTAGAATTAGAACCTTTCTTTACTTTTCCCTTACCCTTGCCCTTAGACATTCCCTTCTTTCTGTGGATCATCATCACATATTTGGGTTTCTCTATCTTCATTTGTGCCTCAATTGTCCTCAACATGCCCAACAACTCTGTTAGTGGCCTGTAAAAATTGTTCATGTTGTACTTCATCACAAACTAACTGTAGGATTCTAGCAATGAATGCAATATCACATCAGTAGCCAACTATTGGCTCAGAGGGAATCCCAATCGAGTTAGGTTCTCCACATACCCAATCATCTTGAGTGTGTGAGGGCCTATTGGATCTCCTTTTGTCATGATGCAATAATGCCTTGGAGACATCATATCTCTCTTATCGTGCATGGTCTTGATACATGTTCTTGAGATGTTGAACCATCTCATTGACGTCCATGTTCTCATGTTGTCTCTACAACTCATAGTTAATTGAGCAAAACATCAAGCACTTCACATCAATGGCATCCTTAGTATGCTTCCTGTAAGCATCCCTTTCAGCCTTTGGTGCAGTGGGAGAGGATTCATCTGGCTCTACTGTATCTAGGACATAGAGCTTTCACTCTTGAGTGATAACAATTCTCAACATCCTAAACCAGTCATGGAAGTTGTTCCCATTTAGCTTCTCCTTCTCAAGGACCGATTGCAATGAAAAGTGATTGTTGTTAGTAGTCCTTTATTCTACAAAAAGGAAATTTCCATATTTAGTCCAAAACTCCTTTGATTAGATTTGATTTGGAATTTGATGATATTAATTAGGTCTTTAATTAATTATTTCTCCCACTATTTTGATCAAATTGATAGCCCTCACCATCAATTCGGAAGATTGCAGGGTACAATCTTCTAGTGAGCAAGATCCTGATTTCATCTAAGACATGGACCAGCTATGGATGTCACCCACAACTAGAGTCTTTCAGGTAGGAAAACTTTGCCAATTGCATCATATGCAACTCTTGATATATGTCATGCGCAACTCCTTTCCATGTTCATCTTTATGCCTCAAGGTGCTTGATCCGATCAATGTCACCTTTTTAAGTTCAACCCAAAAGCCAAAACAATGAATATGCACCCTGCGAAGGCTGACCCACATATTCACCATCACACTTCCATGAGATAGATAGTGTACCACACGAATGCATGCCCACACTTAGTCGATCAAGCTTTTCATCTTTTCTACTTTTGGAAGAGATCTTCAACTTCATATGTTTGTTGAGTGGTTTTAATATGCTTATATATGCATATATGTATCCAATAACCACATATATAGTATGTATCATATACATGCTATATCCCACAAATGAAAACATGCAATAATGATAAAGCGATGATTATGACCATTCTATTGTAATTCCTCTAGTCATAAGTAATTATGGTCATCTAGGCCTACATCACATGTAGCAACCTATTATTGATGAAGATATGTGCTTAGGACATTTTGGATTGATCAGCTCATCCTATGAATGACCGGCTCACCTACTGGCCGATCAATTGGTTGTCACCAACTGATCATCTAGATCCTATAGATAGTCAATTTTCCAGTCATCTGGGCTTCTCGTTGGTCCACCAATTGTTCCTCACTTGGTCATCTCAGTCCATCAATTTGTCATCCTCAATCTTTGTCACAACAAGAAATAAAGCTAATCCTATTTTACATAATCTTTGTGAAATCTCGAGTTACATTTGAGGGGACCAAAGGTAGAAGAGATTCTCGAATTATCTCGAGTTACATTTAGAATAGAAGAGAGGGCTCGGTGCGTAGACCGAGAGGCAAACAACCATAACCAACCACACACATGCACGTAGGGTTTATAGACCATAACCATGCTACACATCCACCATCAAAACCATTTTACGGAGACACATATTGATTACATATATATACCATATTATATATGTATATATTAGTTTGGGATCATGTGGTATCAATCGGATATTCACATTAGTCATTTAAATATACGCATTGTATGCAATAAATAAAAGATGGTAAAACCAAAATCTGATCATATTGATTATCCCAAAACATAGAGTATTGATGTGGCTCTGATACCACTATTGGGTTTTACGTGGTTGAAGTAGGCAGTGGAAATAAAAATTTACTTGACCATAAACGCATAACCAACAGATCGCATCAACATATATGTAATGGGAAGTATGGTTTTAGCGAGATATACCTAGTCATGAGGCTTGCTCAATGACAATACCTCACAGAAAGTGCAGTCTTCAACCACCTATCTTTGAGGTCATCTGTGTAGCTCTTGGTCATGACCCAAACTGTGGTTGACTTTCCTTCTCCTGAGTGGCATAAGTCTCCCACCTCTATAGATAGTTCACACAGACTATAGGGAACTCTAGTCATCCTGAAGAACAAACTAGAAGGAGTTGTCCCCTTCTATTGATGTACTAGTCACCAACACACTCTCCCACAACCAGATGTTGTTCTGTAGTTGTCTTTCCCTCGCTATTCCTCCCTAGATGGGTAGAACTTGCTTGGGCTCTCTCATTTATCACAACTAGAGAGGATAAAAACTTTGTAGAGCAACTGATGTTCTGAGTTGTGTCTGTGGAGAAGCCCCCTGTACCCCTCAATTTATAGTAGAGGGCAGGGTCAGGGTTCCCAGTCTATGGGGGAGTAGAAGAGTCTAGAATTTCCATGAACAATTTACAGTGCGGTATGCGAACCAGTCATTTCATAACTAAACTGGTCATTTGGCAAGGTGAGCCCATCGGTTAACCCAGTGAACCGGTCATTTCACTTCCCAAACCTGCCTACAATTGACTTTCCTTATTCATTTCTAATTAACGTAAATATTAATTCTTGTCCCAATTGAATTGAACAAGTGAATGAAAAATTGTACTAACAAATCGGGACAACTCAACACTACTCATTTGGTCCAGTTGAACCGATCAGTTCACTAGAGTGAACCAGTTGTCTCATTGACCATGAGATGATTGGTTCACCCAGTGAACTGGTCAGTTGGTGGTCCAAATTGTGCATAACACAGTCAATTCAGTTCTCAATCAATCTGACACTCTAATCAGTTGGTTCAATAGTTGAACTTGATGATTCTGAGTCAAGTCTATTAATTTAATGTTTGATTGAGTACCTAAATACTTTACTAATCAATCCAAACATCATTTATGGATAAACTCCTCTTTCATGTTAATCCTTTGTGTGTGACCCTATAGGTCCCATTTCACATTGGTAGTGAACGTCCATAACTAGCTTATGACATCACAAGCAAAGAGCAGTACCTAGTCGCACATGAGTGCTACCCAAGTGAAAAGGAAAGTTGGAGAACAACTTCCAATCCTATAGTCTTTGAGTGGTGTTCTAGTGAATTTATAATTCCTTTATCTTTGATATACTGAATGAACTCAAGGCATGGAGTTGTCATCTTTTCAACACTCATTCATGTTTCTTGAACTAGAGTAGACTGTTTGAGATATGTGTGACATCAATATCATATATTAATTCACATATGCATGTGCATGCCTTTCTCAGTCTCTCTTATCAAGTGGCCTACACATCATACTCCCTTAGGAGGGACAAATCTCATATCTATCACTCCTAGTCTATGTCATGTGTTAAAGCCACCCAATCATCACCTTTATAACATCCCATGTTTTAGGACTGCATTTGATGTTGTCGAAGTGTACCCAAAGACATTTGACGAGTGCAGTAATTTTAAGTCTAAGAATCACAATCACCACCATCACTATGATAGATGATTCTGACTACCATGTCATGGTTCCATGTGTCATTCTCATGGTGGGTCTGTCTAATACACTATTCTCTAACATGTATCTATGTGCTTGGTTTTATATCATATATCATTACTAATGAGACACTGTCATCAACCAACACACACTCTAGTCTTGAGGTGCCATTGTTGTCTATCAACCTTCCACAATGACATCTGACTAGGGACATAACAAGAATGTACATACTCTTAGCATCTATATGAACTCATTGTTCAGGTCCTCAACCTGAAGACATACGTCATTGAGTATTGTCATTCTTTAGACATTCATTATGCTCTATCATTTATCTCATTATTGATTGAGCTAGAATAAATTGGAAGCTTGCCTTTGATATTTATCAAATCAATCATGATGTATGCCAAACAAGTCATAATATGATTGACTCTTAGGGCATACATACCAACATTATGTCCCTAGTTAGATATTATTGTGGAAACTACATAGACAACAATAATACATAAGACCAGAGTGTGTGTTGGTCGATGATAGAATCTCATTAGTCATGTTATATGATATCAAACCAAACACATAGTTACTTGTTAGGAAATAGTGTATCATTCAGAGCAATCTTGAGAAGGATACATGACAACCATTGAATGGCAGTCAAAATTACTCTCATAGTGATAATGGTGATTGTAGTTCATAGACTTGAAGACACTACACTCAACACATGTCATTTGATGTACTTATACATCATCCAACATGACCTTGAATAAGGGTTACCATAAAGTTGGTGCTCAAATATGTTGTGACACATAGGTTTGACTGATAGTGATGTAGATGGGATTTGTCCCTCCTATCGTAGTTGATATCCTGGCTACTTGATAAGAAAGACTGAGAAAGGTATGTCCAAACCCATGTGAATGAATATATGATATGTGATCTCACATGCATTTCAGACAGTCTGCTCTAGTTAAAGGAACATGGATTGAATGACTAAGAGGATGAATCTTCCATACCTTGAGTTCAATTTGGATATCAATGGAAAAGGAACTATATGATCATGATAACACTAATCACAAATGTAGGTTGAAGTTGTTCTCCAACTTTCCAATTATTTGGGTAGAAATGATGTGTTTCTAGATACCGTTCATTTCTTATGATGTCATAAGTTGGCTATGGACATTTACTACCAACATTATTTGTGACCTATAGGGTCACACACATAGGATGTACTTGGAATAGGCATTTATTCATGAACAATGTTTAAATTGGTTATGAAAGTTTGTATGTAATCAAGTTAAACAACATTGCTACAAGTTGGTTCACTGAAATATTAATCGACAGACTCAGGCATTGAGTTAATTGATTCAGAAGTCAAGTCGACCTTTTGGGGGATCAATAAGATTGGATCAAGGATTGATGTTGATGTCATGTTGTGCATTAATCCTCACATTGAAAGCCAATATGATTGAAAATAGGAGATATAGTGAACTGACTGACGAAAGTGTTGAATCCGTTCATTTACATGTGAGTCGACTGATTCAAATGTGATTCAACCTACTCATGGTTCACAACAGCTGAAAATTCATGAGATTTTGCCTCTTTAACTCCTAGTTGCATCTGGAATCCTGACTTGGCCCTCACCCTCCTATATAAAGGGGAGGTGGTCAAGGCTTTTACAACACACAATTAACACTGACAAACATTGTCCTCTCACATTTTTTGTAATGTGAAATCTCAAGCAAGCCTTACTCGAAAAAGGGGAAGATAGTAATGGAGAACAAGTCAGTGTTAGCATGTTGACTATTGAAGGGGCAAACTCCTTCCATTGGCTCTAGAAAGCATGACATCGAGTTCCTAGTGGTCAGTGTGGACTAAAATAGAGGGTCGTTGCCAACACTCTAGGAGGATATCATCAAATGTTTTCGGTGGTTCTATACTAGGAGGTTGACGTTGACAACTATCCAGATGTTGATTGAGAAAGAAGCAAGTTGTTGCAAGTTAGTCGTTGGACTTGCTCCAGGACCAAGTATATGCATTGCAACCTCACTACCCAATTTATACTTGTTGGCAACATCTTCCGGTAGAGAGAATACAACAAGAATTTTTTTGTTTCCTCTACCATCTCTATCATCATTTTTTATAGTGGTATTAGATCCATATCAATGTATCATGTTTTAGTATTTAATTGATATGATCAAATTTTTTGTTTTATCATTTATTTTGTTGCATACAATGTGAATATTTTAAATAATTAATGCTCATATCCAATTAAATAACACATACACTATGGATGTTACATAAATCATTTATATTAATATATATCTGATATGATATATATGTAATATATGCGTGTTTCCTTGAAATCGTTTTGATGGTGGATGTATATGGGATTATGGCCTACTGACCATGGATGTGTGTGCTTGGTTGAATGGATTTATTCTTGCCTTTTAAATTTTATTTGCATATCAAGCCTCTCTCTCATTATCCATATGTAAGTTAATGATTTTCTTGCTATATTCCCCTCAAATATAACTTGAGGTTTCACTTGTACAATATAATATATAATAGGATAGTTTTAATTTCTTTTCATAAAAAAGAAGATGGTATGAACCAAATGAGTCCATCAAGTGAGAATTCAAGCCAAGTGACCGGAGGACCAAGGAGGCCAGTTGACAGGAGGAGCCAATAGGTCGATTGGAGGAGTTCAGCCAACCGCTTGAGTTAGGATCCAGTTGACAGATCAATGGAAGTCAATAGACTAATTAGTAGTCCTACCGATCAACTGGAGGATCCATTCTATCGGACGACATGTTCCCAAAAGTATATTTTGCAATACATGTTGCTACATGTGATATATGACCTTAGACAGTAGAAATTATTTTTTTCTCCAAAGAACTACATTAGTATGTCCTTAACCATTGTTTGTATATTATGATTGCATGTCTTGTTTGATGATAAAGTATGTATATGATACATATTATAAGTATGTGGTGATTTATATGTATATGTCTTTATATATATTGAATCCCTCAATAAATATTAAGTCTTAGATACTTTCCATAAGTAGTACACATGAAAATATTGATTGAATAATCATAGGTTATTCCAAAGCATGGTGCATCGTATATCTTGCGGAAGTGTGATGTTGGATATGTGTCTCTTCCAAAGAAGGATGCATATTCTATCGTGTTGGATATTGGGTTAGGCTTAACTGGGTGGACTTAATGAGATTAAGGGCCTAGAACCATACATATGGATTGTGACATGGAGTTCTGCACACCATCTATCCAAGAGTTGCAATAGATGTAATTGGAAAAAGTTACCTACCTAAATATTCAAGTTTTGGGAGATCAACCAAAGTTGACTCATGATTTTATGAAACATGGATCTTGGCTCACTAGAAGGTTTTACGTTAAAATCTTCCAAATTTATAGTAAGGGCTATCAATTTGAACATAATAGTAGCAGCAATAATTAATTAAAGGCCTACTTAATATCATCAATGTTATCAAATTAAATCAAAAGTGTTTTGACAAAATGTAATTTTTCATTTTGTAGAAACAAATCGAAAATAAATAATTGTTACAATCATTCTTTGAGAAGGACAAACTAAATGGGACAAACTTCCATGACCTTTTAGGACTTTGAGAATCATTCACAATGACAAGCATAAGCTCTATGTCCTAGATACACCAGTGCCAGAAGAACCTACTCCTAACGTGCCTAGGGTTGAGGTGAATTCTAATTGGAAGCATGCCAATTATGTCTTAGATATTAAACACCTTATGTTATGCAATATGAACTATGAGTTGCGTAAGCAGCATGAAGAGATAGACATTCTTTAGATGGTAACACATCTTAAGAACATGATCCAAAATCATACAAAGAAAGAAATGTATAATGACTCCAAGGTGTTATTTGAATGAAAATGAAAGAGGGAGATCCAATAGAGTCCAATGTACTCAATATGATTGGCCATGTGGAACATCAAGAGAAACTAGATCTCCTTTAGGTCAAGAATTGGACACATATACGATTCTACAATAATCATATAGCCAGATTATTAAATGTTATCATTTGAGTAACTTGGCCAAACTGAAATCGAATTGCTTGGCATGTTAATTAGTGATGAAGCATGAATGAAGAATGATAAACATGTGATGTTTATCAGTAGAGTGGAGTCCATAAACAAAGGCAAGACCAAGAAAAGTTCTTAGGTGAAATAAACTCTAAGAATTCTACAATAAAGATAAGAAGAAGGGTAAGTGCAAAAGGAATCTATCCTTTTCACTTAAACAGATTAAAGAAGATGAAGCAAGGGATAGACATATCTACTACAGGTATATACATTATTGAGATTAATTTTGATAATTATTTATATTGGGTACTAGATATCATATATGGATCTCACGTTTTCTCAAGCGTGAAGGATCTGAAAAGAAGTAGACCTTTAAAGAGAGGTGAGGTTGAACTGTGCGTTGCTAATGGAGCAAGAGTTGTTTCCAATGTAGTTGGAACTTATGAGCTATCTCTTCTAATTGGGCTTGTAATAGATTTAGAGAATTTCTATTATGTACTTGCCATTAATAGGGATATTAGATTTGTATCTTGTTTGGACAATAATGAATTTAAATTTCTTATAAGTAATGGATGATGTTCTATGAATAAAGTTGAGATCTTTTATGGCAGTTACCATGTGTCCTATGGACTATACTTTTTAGATCTGGATACAAGTGTATATAATGTAAATATCAAAAGACTAAACCTTAATAACTCAAACCAAACATACCTTTAGCATTGTCGTCTAGGGCACATAAATATGAAGCACATTGCTAGACTCGATAAAGATGGTTATCTAGAATCTTTTGGTTTTGAATCAATAGAGACATGTGAATATTATTTGTTGGGAAAGATGACAAATGCATATTTCGCTAGTCAGTTAGAGAGAGAGAATGATCTAATAGGAGTCATACATACTAATGTATGTGTCCATGTTACAAAAAATGCTAGAGGTGGTTACCGGTTACCTTTATTGATGACTTTAGTAGGTATGTCTATGCGCACTTGAAGAAACATAAGTAAGAAATCCTTGAAAAGCTCAAAGATTTCATGAATGAGGTACAAAACCAAATTGGTAAAAGTATTAAAGGATTTCATTACAATTAGGTGGAGAATACATAAGCCAAGAATTTGAGGACCTTCTACAAGAATGTGGCATTGTATTATAATGGACTCATCTTGGAACACCACATCATATTGGTGTATCAAAAAGAAGGAATCACACATTACTATATATGGTACAATCAATGGTGATTTTTGCTAATCTTTTTACTTCTTTCAGGGGAAATTCTCTACAAACCTCTACATTTACACTAAGCTACATGCCATCTAAATCGGTTCAAAAACACCATATGAGATATGGAATAGGAATCGTCCGAAATGTATTTTATGAAGATTTCAGGATGTGAAGCTTATGTGAGGAATTTTTTTCCTGAAAAGCTTGGCCCTAGATCAGATAAATGTTATTTTGTTGGATATCCCAAGGAAACCAAGGGATACTACTTCTATAACCCATCTGACAACAAACTGTTTGTTTTAAGGGATATGTCATGCATAGAAAAAGAAATTTATTTCCAAAAGAATCTGTTGGAAGAAAGTAGATATTGAAAAGGTTCAAGACCAATAAGAAAACAATGAACCTATAGATGTACAAAAGGAACAAGGAAACACACAAATTGTTGTGGAATCTCAACTTCCTCTTGTAACAAAAGAACCTCATAGACCTAGTAGGACAGGCCTTGATCCTGAAAGATTTGGTTATCTTGTGACTAAAGAAGGTGGTGAGTTGGTTATAGATGATGATCTATCATCCTACCTAGAATCTATTGAGGGACTAGATTCTGAGGAATGGCTTGAGGTCATGATATCTGAGATGGAATCTATGTACACCAATAAGATATGGAACTTGGTGTATCCACCTGAAGGGGTAAAACCTATAGGGTGCAAGTGGGTCTTCAAGAAGAAGACTGATATGGATGTTAATGTATAAACCTATAAGGGGAGAATGGTTGCAAAGGGCCAGTTTCATAAAAGTTCAATGTGTGGACTATGATGAGATCGTTTCACTAGTTTCCATGGTTAACTTATCATTGCAACTTATTATGAATATGATATTTGGCAAATGGATGTGGAAACTTCTTTCCTTAATGGAAATATTCTTAAGGATGTGTACATGAAAATACCTAAGGGTTTTGTAAATAAAAAGGATGCAAATAATGTATGTAGGCTACAATGGTCAATCTATGGATTGAAGCAAGCATCTTGGAGATGGAATCTTCAATTTGACAAAATAGTCAAAGAGTTTTTCTTTAGTCAATATGAATATAAACCATGTGTTTACAAGAAGGTTAGTGAGAGCATGATTATATTCCTTATATTGTATGTAGATGACATACTATTGATGGGGAATGACATCCCTACTTCACAAATGGTAAAAACCTAGTTGGAAAGTACTTTCTTTATTAAGGATTTAGGCCAAGAATCCTATATCTTAGGAATAAAGTTGATCTTCACCTCAAAGTGGGTTATATAACTCTCTCCTCTATTATTGTTTCAACTTTATCTTGCTTGCATGTTACTCTTTTTCATATCTAAAATGTGGTCATAAGTTTCTATATGATGTTATCCTGTTTCAAGGTTTAAGATTATGAAGTATTCTTATATAGATTGATCTTTCTCTTAAACCCTAATTAATGCACACAAAATTTTAGTGGATGGTGGAATTGTTAATGTTTTCATGCAACATCTTGAACGTTGGTTTTATCACCATGTTTATGTCATCCATCTTGAAAGATGGAGGTTTTGGTTAATGCCCACATATGGTTGATGCTTGGTCTTCTATCATGGTTTTCTTTGTTTATCTTTGTGATTCTTGTTTTAGGGTTTTAATGACCATCAACTTCATTAGGTTTCCTTCATGGTGACTCTTTGGTTTCTTGGTATTTCTCTTCTGTTTTGATCAACATGCTTCCTTGGTTAGGTAACTATGACCATGTTGATGGCATGCTAGAGTTCTGGTTTGGTCGCCATAATCCTAACCCTAATCACCTTGGTCGCTACATAAGTTGTTGTTTGGGGTCGCTACATATGAGCCTTATGTTGGTCGCTACCAAGGATGGTTTGGTTTGGTCGACACAACCTTGGTGTGATATGATTTTGTGGGTATCTACCTAATCTAACTCTAACTCTATTTGCCTATGGTCACGACGTGTTGAATCTCATGGTGGCTTCATGGATAACTCTGTTTGGTCTCTACTCATGGCTCTTCATGAATGGTCGCTAAACCTGTTATATTTGGTGCATGGTTGCTACAGTATGTTTATCTAGTATGGTTGCTACATAGGGTGATATTTTTGGTTGGGTCTCTACTCTTTGTTGAATTCATGATCTTTTGGTTTTAGTTATGGTGCTTAATCTGGCGTGTTCCAAGAATGTAGGAAATGATGTACCTAGGGCTTGATGTTGAATGCTATTATGGAAACCCTAATTGGTTATCTATGAAAACCCTAACCCTAATCTTGAGTGCATGATGAAATGTTTATCTTTCTTGAAGTGATTAGAATGTAATGATATTTTCTCTCTCTTACTTGTGTAACCCTAATGTTATAGGTTGAATGAACATCATAGATTGTGATTTCTATGATAACCCTTGAATAACATAAGGTGATGATTATGAGCCTACGTGACACATGACGAGATCATGATGTGATGTGGGATTATATGATTAGGTATTATGACTTGGTAGAGGCTTTGTACCTAGTTTGAGGTGGTATCCTCTGGTGATGCGATGAGGTATGGTTATCCAATTATGACATGATAATGGTGATGGCCTAGTATAAGGTAGTGACACAATATCAGGTGGTGGTGTGATAAAGTTTTTGTTTAATACGTTTTATATCTTCTGAAGTTGCAACCTACCCTATCTTTGTATAGTTTGTTTTAGGTTTTTATGTTGTAACTTGATTGATGCAATAAAAGATACCCAATTGGTCCAATTAATTAAGTGAAACCCTAATCATGTAGGTTTTCTTGAGCCATGCATAGATCCATCTTCAACATTACTACTTGTTGGATGGTGAAATGAGTAATTCCTACAGGAAACTTGGAGTGTATATTGTTGAATATGTGGGGATGCAATTTGAGGGTATATACTTGGATCCACAATCACTAGTTTTGAGGATGGACGCAGTCATGCCTTGGTAGGAGAGTGGTCGAGACCATATCTCAGATGATATGTTTTTAGGGATGGTTGCGATCATAACCTGGTAGGAGAATGGTTGTAGTTGTATCTCACTAGTGTTGTGCCTATATACCAAGGTAGACTAGGATGATTTGTAGTTTGACTCTATATGTCATTGTGTCAGACTCAAACTGATCAAGAGTGTGGGAGATCATAGGATTCCGACTCTCCTAGATGTTGTATGACATTCATTTCGACTTAGCAGTGGTCAGTTGGAGTATGAGTACGGGTATGCCTCATCTCTACATGGCATAATAAAAGACATAATACATATGTGTATTATACTTGCTAAGGGTTAAACAAGATTCACATTGGATGACCCCTTTGCCTTGTTTCTTATACTACTTAGTTTTTATCTTTGGTACATGTTCTTCATATTGCTTCTGAAAATATATGATAATCTATTGATCAATTTTAGCTACTTAAATTGTTGAATATGTGTTATTTGTTTTAAAGTATTATTTAACTGAATCTAGTCATCCTAATGATAATGTTATTTTTCCTACTTAAGTATATCTCTATTATTAATAGTAGTTTGTGGAAAGTTATATCTCTTGCTGGTACGTTGGTCTCACCATGTGGGTCCCCACATCTTTTAGGTGGTCGTGCATGACTTGGTAGAGATCGTGCGGTTGAGGAAGAGAAGCAAGGAGAGTAGTAGTTATTGAAGGTTGGATATGCTTCCAGTGTTTTGTAGTATAGTCCTATGTGTCGTCCATGTATTCTTAGGTCTATGGGGATGTTTTGTATATGTTTTACATTGATAAGAAGTTTTTTGCAGTATGCATGGTTGTACATATATGGCTTGTATATATATGAACTTGTTATCTTTTGTAACAACTTTGTGGAAAGATGGCCATTGTACACTGATTTATATACCTTTATGGTATGATATGTGACACAAGTGATAATGTTTGTGGACTTGGATGTAATATGTTTCTCTTTTGTGGTTATATAATATCAGTTTTAATCTACTATTATTTTGGTAACATGGATGTTTAGTTGTTAATTCTGCTCTTTGTTTTGAGTTATCTTATTTTGGTGTGATCAGTGCGTCACACCGCTCATTTCTTGTGATGTCAAAAATTGGTCGGGGACATTTACTCCTAACTTAATTTAGGACCTATAGCATCACACACATATGATGCAATTGGAATAAGAGTTTACTCATGAATAAGGTTTAATTTGGTTACTAAATGTTTAGGTAATCAACTTAAACAACATTGGATGAAAGTTGGCTGACTGAAATGTGAATTGACTGACTCAAGTAATAACTCAACTAATTCATAAGTCAAGTCAACTGATTGGGTGATTAAAAAGATTGGATGAAGGATTCATGTTGACATCATGGTGTGCATTGATCGTCACGTTGAAAGCCAATATGTCTGCAAATATGAAATATATTGAACTGACCAAATCAAGTGTTGAATCGACCGATTCTCATGCTAGTAGATCGACTTAAATGTGAGTCGACCGACACATGATTTGTAATAGTAGAAAATTCATGAAATTCTACCTCTTCAACTCCCAATTGGATCTGGAACCCTAGCCCTAGCCCTCTTATACAAAGGGGGTAGTCAAGGATTTCAGAAGACAACTAATGCTAAAAAATGTTTTTCTCTCATAGTTGTGATAATGTGAAAGCATGAGCAACGTCTTACCCATAAAAGAGAGCGACAGCAAGGGAGAACAAGTCAATGCTAGTATGTTGATAATGAAGGGGTAAACTCCTTCCTCGTTGGCTCTAGCAAGCACAATGATAAGTTCCTAGTGGTTTGCATGGACTACAATAGAGGCGTGGAGGTTATTGCTAACATGCTAGGAGGATGTCATCAATTGTCATACATGATGCTACACTAGGAGGCTGCCACCGGCAACCATCCAGGTGCTTATTGAGAAAGAAGCATGTCACTACTAGGATAGTTCCTAGACTTGCTCTAGGACCAGGTATATGCCTTGAAAACTTCCTTCCCAATTCATAGTTGTTGGTGCAATCAGTTGGTAGAGAAAATATAGTAAGAATTTTTTTCTTTTGTCGTATGTACTGCTATAATTCCCTACAACATCTTTCGATGGAAGGGCACAAAAATGGAAACTGATGGAAGAGAGGACCACTTAGATACCTATGGGTTTACAAGTGATCAAAAATCAATAGCTAAGCTTTTAATGGAGGAATGGTTGTCAAAAATATGGTCCATTTCATCAAAAGTTTCTGGGCCACTAATCTCTTAGCGGGACCACCTTCTATTGCACTCCTCTGATGCAATGAAGTTTAAACCTACCATGAAAACTAGGACTTTATTCAAAACATTATAAATCATCTTAAAATAAAGAAAAAACCTTAACGTATGCTAGTTCTAAGCTAAAATGATGAAGATAAATGCAAAACTAAGTTGAAAATGTGATTAAATGAGGATGAATTTAGTCTGCCCGTAGTAGTCTGTATGGTAAGAGCTCGGTAAGTCTCAATGAAGCACCTAGGTTTGAACCTCACTAGAGGCACTTTGTGAATGGAAACCCATGCTGATTTGAGACGGGAGGGGATGATCAGACCACACAGTCTCATGCCTCAAAAGTTTACCATGTCGGTCTCACCCGGGGTAAAAAAACTAGGATGAATATGTATTCATCAGAAGTGTATGAGGGAATATCACATCTTATATGCAATGAAGTTAAATATGATCATCATGGAACCCAAAAAAGTGACTTTAAAGAACTATCCCCTTTTTTTGTGGATTTTTGTTCACCTTAATATAATATCTCCTCTCATTAGTGCCTAAAAACATGTGACTAAAGGAAGATGTTGGGTGGTAGGATGTCCCCTCCCTTTGATGTGTTGATATGGAGGATCCTTAGGATTAAAACACATGATCACCAAGTAATGGTTTGGATCCCGGGCTAAACCACCCACCTACAGTCCAAGGTCACACATTCCATATGAAACAGTATGCATTAGAAAGATGACATCACTGATTAATCACCTAAATCAGAAATCTAATTCATTTTGGATAATTTTAAAAAAAAATCCTTTATGAAGACAGTGTGTGTTTGTCCCAAACCTCCCCAATTGTCATACAGATAGGAAACAACAAACACAGATGTTGAAAATAGCATCTAGCAGGAAGAACACATAGAAAGGATGCACCTTGGGTCCCTATGCCTCAGAAAGCATGATTTCACTGAGCACTATTGGCATGAATAGAAAGTGAAGGGGGTGAACCTTCAAATCATAAATACAAATTACGCCTCATATCTTATGTCTCTAAAAAATAAGTTTTACAAGGGAAATTTCTAGTTGTCCTCGGAGACACCCTTGCTCCCTCATTTGGACATGGGAAAATGTGTGGCAGTATCCTTGTGACCTGCAATAAATCTCTTTTTGTAACAGATTTCTCCATCTCAATAACTTTTGTACAAAAGAATTCTTCCATGTTGCAAATGAATAGGAGGGAAGTAATAATAAGTGAAAAAGAGGAGGGAAGCATAATAAGGGGGAAAGAGGAGGGAAGTATAAAAAATACATGGTAAGAACTTATAAAAAGAGGAGAGAAGTAGAAAAGGAGGAGGAAATAGAGAAAATAGAAGAGAGAAGTAGAAAAGAGGAGGGAAGTAGAAAAAAGAGGAGAGAAGTAGATAAGAGAGAGGAGAGAAATAAAAAATGATGAGGGAAGTAGAAAACAAAAGGACATGAGATAAGTAAACATTATCACAATAAAAATGAGAACCAAAGTAAGAAAGATAGGAGAGAAATAGACAAGAGAGATGAGAGAAGTAAACATTAGTACAATACTAAAAAAACATTGTTATAGTATGAATAGGTGGAAATAGAAAAAGAGAGGAGAAAGGTAAGAAAGAGAGATGAGAGAAGTAAACATTATTGTTGTAATAAAACATTAGTACAATGTAAAAAAAGAGTAGGGAGGTAGAAAAAGAGAGAAGAGAAGTAGACAAAAGAGACGAGATAAGTAAAGGCTAATAGTATACTTAAAAAACATTGGTATAATATGACAGAAGAGTAGGGAAGTAGAAAAGAGGAAAGAAATAGACAAGAGATAGGAGTGAAGTAAACATTAGTGACGTACTAAAAACATTGGTACAATACATAAAAAGAGGAGGGAAACAGAAAAGGAGAGTAGAGAAGTAGGCATGAGAAAGTAAAGAAATAAACATTAGTATTGTACTAAAAAGCATTGGCAAAATACGAAAAGAGAGGAAATAAGTAGAAAAAAGAGAGGAGGGAAGTAGACAAAATAGTGGAGAGAAGTAAATAGTAGTGTTGTACTAAAAAATAGTACAACACAAATAAATAGGAGGAAATAGAAAAATAGAGGAGAGAAGTAGGAAATTTTGTGAATGTGTGGATTCTAAAAAAATTAATATTGTGACAATGTATATGATAATATGTAGTATGGAAAAGGAGGGAAGTAAAAAAACTAGAAGGGAAGTAAAAATTCATCTTCCCTTTTTCTCTGTATCCCTCCTATTTATCTCCTCTTCTTTCTCTACCTCCCTCTAACTTATTTTCTCAAATTTATCTACCTCACTCCTTATTTATCTCATTTCTCTACCTTTCTCTCTCTGTCCATAAGTACTCCCATTAAAATAGTGGGTAGTTGAAGTAATTTGCATAGAAAATGGGAGTCTTGATGAATAAGTGGGTGATCGGGGCAAGGAGTGAGTGTGTGTGGCTTGACTCTTTGACAAGGAACAATCGGTCGGTGCTATCTAGAAGTATTTGGACCTCAAATGGAAAATAGAAGACCCGTGCCCCATCTCTTGCATCCCAAATTCTTTTTTAGCAAGGAAAAAACAACATTTTCCAGATAAAATCAGCAATTCCAACATGCAATAGACACCCAAAGCCAACAAAGAAGATCGGGACCCCACTTGGGGAACAAAAGGACAATGCCCCACATTGCATATTAAAAAAACTATTGTGATTAGGAAGATACATGTGGAGTCTCTAAAGAAGAACAATATCTCACGGGGAACATGAATGGTTCGCACCTCGTATTACAATTCCCAAAAAGTAATAGTTCTTATGAGAAACTAATAGCCATGCATGTCGATAAAGATGGACATCTCATGGGTTGCATGAAAGGCCCCCAACTTGTATCATGGGTCGCATAAGAAGAAGAAAAATTATATTAGTGAGGAACATACTATTGTAGCCTTCAAAAGGCCCAACATATAGGGAACTTGGATAGACCATTCCCTTAAGAAAAATATCAAAAAAAATCTAAACATTGACCTTGGGTGATTCACCAACATCCGAAATGCTATTATCCCTAGTGAAGTCACCACTGTGGTTTTGTTGGATTTTGGAAACTTGAAAAATGGACGCCCATGGACGGGTTGAAAATGGAGTGGCCACCATATTTGCGAGTGAGAAAAAGGACAACCACGAAAATGGATTTGGAAAGTGTATGTATAAGTAAAATGCTAAACCAAAGAAAAAGGAGAAGGCACCATAACACCTCCCTCATAATGTCATTTTGGTATTTCCGATCTCAATGAGGTAAACTGGGTATTGATTTATGATAGAGGTCTAATGCATGAATAATATAAAGTAACCAATACAAAATAGTTTAGCGCATGAATCTAATATTTGGAATTATCAATGCATGGTGCTTATATCCTTTCACTTCAATGGATTAGAAATAAAAGGAGGAGAGAGGTCGACATTGTGGCTGGATCAAATCTACCTTGATTGAACATTGTAGCTGATGAAGATGGATATTTGTCTCTTTTCTCTCCCAAGACAAGTGAGGGTTATCTCTAGTGTTTGGTGGTAGGAGTTGTGTGCTAGGATTATTTTAAGGAGGAGAAGGACTCCTACTTATTGGGGTCTATACTAGGTGCTAAATAACCTAAATGGCATCCTAAGGGTCTATTGTTTCATCCTGGATCTTCTCAAATGACAATCAGAAACTTTATTTATAGTGGGATTGTGGTTACCTGGGGTTGGGTTTGATTGGAGTCTCTCTTAAGCCAATCAGAGGTTGGGAGGCGACCAAGTTCTCGTTGAGTGGGTGTCCTATTTTCTAGAGGCTTCTTGGAGGTTCTTGTATCCTATCATGCTGGCATGCAGGATGAGGAAAGTGATCCTCTTTCATCTTCATGAGACTTTTGTGAGGTTCTCATATCACATCCATGCTAGCACACAAGACAGGGAAAGTGGGGTGTGCACTTGTGGGGCACCCCACTTAGTGGTCACATCGGAATCTGAAACTCCAAAGGGGGCATGGATTTAGAGGGTGCCCAACTTGACCTTTGTATTCATGACTCTTTTCAATATTCGGGTTTAGAGATTTGTAACTATCAGTAGAGAGAGTGTTGAGTGTGCTTCTCCGTGCACCCCCACTTTCAAGATCAGATTTACAACTAAAGCTAATGTTAGTTTGTCCTGAAATTTGATGTGGATGAGGGGCCTTTTAGTTAACTAAGGATGATAGGAAATGTGTGGGGTATGTGTGAATGAATAAAGACATTTTAGCTAGCAATTTGAAGTGGATTTTTGTACAATGGTTGAGTCTGTTAGGATTGGAGTTTAGACTTTTATGGCTCTCCAACAGTGATGTCTTAGCAAAGTAGTCTACAATGGAATTTCCATCAATTAGATATTTGACTTGGTTGGCAAGCTTCCTTTTGTGAGAATTGTTATTTGAGTTCATAAATGTGATCCTAATCATTGGAAAGACTAGGATTGTTACTCAAAGAACTAAAAAATTAGTCAATGGAGTCTTACACTTATGTTTTAATTTTTGACAATACCTAGGAACCAAGAAGCACAAAGACAATAGATAGTATCGTATCCAAATGATACATGTCAAACAAGAGATGAAGAAAAACATCCCAAAGGTATGAGTAATCTATACTACTAAATAGTTTTTTAAGTAAATTAGCAAATAGTTAAAGACACAATATAAAGTTGTGAAGATAGTAAACACACACACACTTGTACACGGGAAGACAAATCTGCACAACACATGTGCATTGATTATAAGATAGAAGCTGAAATTTTTACATAATAACAGTAGCAAAGAGGCAAGACCTAAAGGTAGCTAATTTGCATGTAGATGGGTAGTAGATATGCCGGTCATAATAACAAAGTTATGTGGATATCGACTAGCTCAGTTGGTCAAGCCTGCAGTTTGTGAAGTACAGGTTGCGCGTTCAAATCTCAACGAACTTGTTGGAGCACTACATGAAGGGAATTATAACCCGGTGAAATTTCCCACTTCAAAAAAAAAAAAATAACAAAGTTATCACCCACACTAAACAACTGAAAAGAAAGCAAGCCGACATCCAGAAACAATTAACCAAGCACGGCAGCGTCAGATATGCCTGCTTATAACTTCCTATTCCTTGGCGGCATCTGAAATAGTTGTGAGTTTAGCAAGGTAGGCCTTGGCCCGTTCTTTTATCTTATCCTTGGGTGGAAGAACCTCCTTGGCGATCTCGTGGTCGTTGAAATCAACGAGCCATGCCCACAGATATGGGAAGTCCTCAGGGTCGATCAGCTTCACCCCTGCCATTTCGTCGAGCAGTATGATCCAGATGGAACCACAGCCGAAGAGGATGTCAAGCACGCCTAAGCCATCTCCGCCGAAAAATCTCCTGCCTTTGAAGATCCCGTCGCGCTTCTCGTCCTCAAGGTGCTTGATGAATTGTCTGTACTGTTGAACTGCCTCCTTTTGTTCCTCACCTGTTGTTCTCAGCACTTCGAACATCAGAGGAGCTACCTGAAGAAAGAAGAATGCACATAGACATGTTATTTACTGGAAAGATTGCGGAAATAGGAAAGCAGCTAAATATAGAACATCCGAAGTTCAATTGGCATAGCTTCTCGAAAGGAAGCAGCTTTCCAGTTTGCAAAAGAATTACACACGGGAGCTACACAGATGCAAACGAAGCCTAGAAACTCACCTTATCAGTTTGAACTTGGTGCCAAAACCTTATAACTGCTCTCTCGTGGGAATCTTGAGGGAATAGGGGATATCCATCCTTCCAGACCTCATCTATGTACTCCAAAATGATATATGATTCACAGATAGGGCGGTCTTCATGAACAAGGACGGGCACCTTCTGGTAGATGGGGTTGTATCGAAGCAGCTGCGGGCTCTTGTTGCCCAGGTCCTCCTCCACGAACTCGTAATCGAGCCCCTTGAGCTTGAGGGCCAGCTGGACTCTCTGCACGAACGGGCTCGCCCACAACCCGAAGAGCTTCAGGCTTGATTTGCCCTCCATGATTTCTGGGGTTTCGAATATTTATGTGGGTGTGTGGTTGCAGGAAACTATGGTGCTGCTTCGGTCCGTTATATAGATGGTCAGTTTGGGTACTGGTATTGGGCCCTGCAGATGTTATTTCCTATGTTCGTTTTGACTTCTGATTCTCCACATGTGCGTGGGCAAGCAATCAAACTGTGACTTGCTTCCCAAGGTATTGTGGACAAACTTCCAAGTCGGCAAGACTATATACTAGAAGTTAATTTAGTCTTTGGATTTGTGCGAGTTGCTGCTTGGTACTCAAGTATACCGCTGAACTCACATCTCTAGAGAAGCAACCGAGAGGTGGAGATGTGAAACAAAATACGAACAGGCTTGTAGGCCAAGCACGCCTACAAGGTCCGTGACATCTTCTCTTGCAAGGTCTATCGCCAAGCAGATTTACAGCCTTACAAGGTCTATCGACATCCAACAACATGAATTGCAGATCTCATTTTGAGAATGAGACATGTAAAAGAGACTGAAAAATTACCAAAAACAGTCAAATTCGAATCATTTTACGCTAATCCTTACAAACAGAAGTAAATACAATGCGTTATGTAAATACTCTCTTATTCTGGATCAAGTATTTTTGAAAAAGAATCCCTCATGCTCTAAAACCATAGGCGGCATATGATCAGGCTAGGTAAGAGACGCTGGAAAGAGGGTGGTCATCAGCAAGTCCATTAATGTTGATGGAAGGGGTAGGCCTCAACAATGGCCAACAGCTGATCCACCGATGCTCCAATCTCATAATTGTATAGTGGGAGGGATAAATGCTTCATCTTAGAGATGTGATACTGCCAGATAACACGAACTAATTAGCGCTAACGGTTTTGAGAAGTTACCAACAGAAAAATCATACAATTCAAAGCAATGTAACAAATGATGAGTGCGGTCTAGTATTCTGTGAGGAAGGGGGTGTCCATGCGTACAGAAAACAGCATCTTCATAATCCACTGGCAAGACGAGGAGAGAGGGTTCAAGAACACACGTTTAACATTGAGCTCCAGCAACCATGTGGTATAACTGAAAGAAACTGATGGAAACAAGAACCAATCGTCAATTTTTTTAGTCATTTTTTTGGATCTGAATTTACAATCTTTCTGTTTGGCTGCATATGGGAGGGTATGTGAAATACATTGTAGAAACAATATGCCAAGTCCTAGAAGCCGAAAGAGAGACAAAATAGGACCGGATAGATCAAGGAGAGTAAAAATACGAATAGTTGCCACAAAACTTCTAGAAATGATATGCAAGATCAAAGATAGGAGAGAAGGACTAATCGATGTGCGTAAAAGGTATATTATTCTGTTGTATCATGGTATTCTGCTGTGTAATGAGAGTGATTGGCCCACAGTGGACGAAGTCGAGTCACCAATGAGCAAGAGATTCAGAATGTAGAACAAATCGTTCTTGGAAAAAGAAAAAAAAAACATGATGGAAGAAAGACATGAAAAGGAAAGGTATACAAAGAGGGATTTGGTTCGCACCAAGAATGAAGGTGCACATGCTATGTTCATTGGAGGGGGATATTATAGCAAAATTACAGGTATAGTTTACCTGAAGGATGTCAGAGAACAAACTTTCACTAGATATATGGAAGACATGGAAGCAAGAGAGTTGACCAACATGTTTAATAACAATTGAGGACGGGAGCCGGGAGAGCGATGACCTAGGGCGACCAGATCCGCCGCCGGTGGCAGCCGCCGCCCACACCCCCTCCGGTTGGGCACCCCGCCCACCGGAGTCCACTCATATCATCCTTTCCCGATCCCTCCTGTCTTCGTCGGCGCCCCTAGCCCTCCTGGTTGAGCGCTGGATGATCGTTGGTCACCGAAGATGTTGCCTTCACCACTTCTCCGAAGGATTACACGACAAAGTGTGCTTGGTCGGCGTGCGCAAAGGTCTGTCGTTGAGCGACGAGACAACTTTGCCTCCACATCCACACCGACTGATGCAGTGATCCCAGACATCAGGAACCTTTTACAATCGCCAACGCTTTTGACATCGACTGAGGATGAGCAACCCCTAAGCAGCACGCCGACGCCGACTCCAGATATGATGGAGAACTCTCCTCTCCCTACGCAGGTGAACATAGTTCACACGACGCCAGTGAATCTTACGCCTCGAACTGTGATCGAGCAGCCACAAGGCGTGAACACCAAGGAGTCGCATCACCAAGAAGATGATTGGGTTACGATGCCGTCGTCGCCGATCATGACTCAGATACCTCCGATGAATGCAGATCAAAGCGCAGACGGCAACCACGTAGCACCGCCGTCACCCAGCTACATATCAACTACGGTCAACAACAAGACAGGGGAGTCTAACAGTCGCATGTTCGTTGCACCTATGGAGGAGATACAGAACCAGCCCCAAGTTGGAGGTCCGCCACACCCTCCGCCGACGGTTAGAAGGAACGAGGAGATCCGTCGACCCATCTTCAATATCCCACATGATACTTGCTTTCGGTGCATGAGGAGGGGACATTGGCAAGCACAGTGCCATAGCCTAAAGGTGTGTTATTCTTGCAGAAGACCAGGTCATACGACAAGGAGATGCAGAAATGTTCCTTTACATCCCCCTGACATCCTTTCTAATGATGATTTCCCTCCTCTTCCGAAGGGGATTCTGGCGAGGGGAGAACCACAACATGTTCCCAAACATATCTCTGTGGATCTCGGACCGGATGATGATTATCGTGAGCAATGATCGACTTCACTCGAACAGGCGATACAGATCTCTTGGCCGACAGGGGTGACTTGGGAAGAGATAGCACCTGGTCTCAAGAGAAGATGGCCTAACCTGGTGGATATGTACAAGTTCTCTTCGAAGAAGGCTGTGGTTTTCTTTCCTAGAATCCCGGATGCTCACCGGGCCATTGAGGAAGGCGTCGAAAATGTTAGAGGTTTCCACCTTTCGCTGAAATCCATGGAAGAGGGACAAGAGGCGCAACATAGGGAAGCTTTTTGGTTCTGGATGAAGGAAATTCCCATTATCTGTCGTGACAAGTCCAACATTCAGAAGATGATTGCACCCTTTGGTAAGTTGATCTATATTTCTAATTGGAGGAAACATGAAAAACTTATTTTAATTAGTATTCACATGGTTTACTTGGATGAGTTTATTCATTATCTTAGTTATTATATCCCTAAAATATTTATTGGTAAATTTACTAGGTATTAGTTAATGTATCTATCATTATGCTCAAACAACCCTTATGGTTGAATTACAACCTCAAGTATATAAGTCACATGACTCCATCCCTTAATAGCTTTAACATAATATGAAAAGCTAAACAATATCAAGGTACTAGGGTTACATATGCTTCTTTAAGTAGAGAATATTTTAGGGGTTTATGTTGTCCATAGATCATGCATCCAACCAAGAGGTCATACTCACTTAGGGTTGAGGTTTCCATTGTAACTAATCCTAGGGTTTCTATGTCAACTTCATACCTCTCTTCCTTGTGACTTAGTTTGAGAAAACATCGCTGGATCCATTTTTTTACATATAATAGTATAATAGAAAATAATTTTTTTGACGAGGAAACCTATTTGAGGTAAAGGAAAGGATGGATCTGAAATAAATCATGAGAACCAAGCACATGGTATTCCATATATGATTTCCTTATCAATTAATTTCTCATCCTCAAGCAAAAAACCACCCTAAAGCTAAAACTCATAACCTTCAAGGAGATATACTACAACAACCTACAAATGATCTTAAGGGTCCCCTCACGCTAGGGTTTTCTCATCAAGATTCTTATTTTTGCATTTTATGATTCCAAATCTTTCATTCATCATCATATAAACAAGGTAGTTAAATTTTAAGGTTAACATATTTTTTAGAGGGTAACTATGCAAGGCAAGGGTTCTAATTAGGGAGACAAGATTGAGATAGTAAAAAATCTGACCGTTATGGTTTCTGAGATCATATTGTAAGGAGTGGGACCTGAGAGGGGATCTACTCCCTACTTCATTTGAAGAATGAATCTATCTATTTCAAACTTACTAACTAGCATGTTGTAATAGGTGTGTATTTTTATTTCATTTCTCAAATGATGATATAAAAGAATAACCAAGGTGTGGAAGAAGAATGATATTTTATGAGTATATTCAATTTGAGCATGACTACATCATCATCTTCCAAATGGGTTTATATGAAAGTTACAACACAAGGATCTAAGTAGACAGATATCCAACTATCTCAATTCTATCTCCCATGAGGAGTCTTATCCATAAGCTAGGTCTGATCATGCATGTAATGTCCTACATGTTACACCTAGGGTAGTACTACTTCTGGGTGGGCTTGAAAAAAAATCCAAGAAGAGGAAAACAAAATGATGGATATTAGCAAAAACTATGTGCAATAACTAACAACTAGGCAATACTTAAGATAAAGGAAAGTCAACGCAGAATATCAAATAAAGGAAAGGTTCAAAAGAAGAAGTTTTAAGAGAATTTAACATGCCAAAATATGAGGCATAATAATAAAGAGATGATTAATTGAAAGAATATCTTTCCATATAATAATGATAACAAATCATAAATAGTGCATGTAAAAGATTAGATCACTTTTATTTATGTAGAGTTGAGACCCATAAATCTGAAGCCTAATTTAGGGGAAAACCCTGGGTAGAAAGGTATGTATGATATATGTAATATGAGTGGAAAGGTGCACTCTGGGTGGAAAGGTGAACCCAGGTATTATGGTAAGAATAGTAGTACATGCTATTATAAGTAAACCCAGTCTATTTGCACATGCACATGATATAAAAGCAAGATATAATTTCAATCATTGCCAACATGATTCAAATATGAGAAAGAGATTATCTCAATAAATATGCCATATGAACCTCAATATTAGGATCGGTATCAATAATAAAATTAGGAAGTAGAAAGAAAATATGAAGGTATATTCAAAGATGAACAAGATTTAACCAATAATTCCTCATAAGGGAATTTTTTTGGTGAACATATTATTTCCTTGATAATCAAGAAATATGCACATATCTCATATAGAGTTTACATAATTTCTAAGACAGCTCTAGGTCAAAGCCTAGGTCTCCAAGGTACCTATTAAACAAATATATAGAAATAGGGTTAGTCTTACATTAATTGTATAAACCCTAAAATCGCCTTATCATTGTTGAATTAGGTTATCAAAATCATACTATAACTTACATTATGTTTTGGTGAGTTCATAACAAACCTTACGTTATTTTTTAATTTTCATATTATTGGTTATGAATTTTTGAAATACTAAACAATTAGATAAGTATATAAAATCATATATTTATTGTATTGGATTTGGACAATGAAATTAGTATCATTTGATAGATTATAATTTAGATTTCAAAACATATTTTATTTTAATTTTAGGACATATATATGATTTAAAAAATTTTTGGAAACTTTGACCAATCAAAAAATCCTTTAAAACCACAAATGCACCTTATCCGTTTATATATAAAGCAAAGTGACATAGTTCAAATAGAGTCTGCCGACTACACCACGCCTACAACAAGGCAAGTTCACTATTCACTATGATTGAGAAAAAAGAACATGAGAAAAGAAGAAAATATCCTTGGAGGGAAAACAAAGAAGAAAAAAATGAGAGAGTGTAAATTTTGATACTCACAAAGTACCATGTTCCTTGTTGTGTTGCTCACAAAGAAGACAACAAAAATTGTTCACAAACCCAAGAAAACACTTCAGGTGTAGTGAGAATTAGAGCAAGGCAATTACCTCTTCATTTTTATGGGATTGTGGTGGACTCAACGAACCCAAAAAAGATCCCTCAGCTAACCATATGTGAGAGGTAGATCTTCTGCCATGTCTTCTTGAGAAGGAGGAATTTGGGAAACTATCTAGCCAATGTCTTATCAAGGAACAACCACAACAACTACTCAACATTGGTCAAGGAGATAAGAGTGAAGAAAATTAAGAAAACTAAGAAGTGAAACTCTTGATTGGGTCAGCCAATCCTACAACATGATAATAAGAGGAAAACTTGGATTACCTCAAAATAAGATGAATCAAGGTGGAAAAGGTTTCTATAGAAATCATATAAAGTTGTTACATGTCCTATCCAAGTCTCAAGTTGGACCAAGTTGGCTTGAGGACTCTCATGTTGTAGGTGAGGACAGGATTAATGGTCCCCAGAGTAGCCATTGTGGATTAGATCGGGGAGGTTGAGATCAATCGGACTAGAAAAGCACAACAACAAAGATAAGAGAGGTGAGGAGGTGGTAATGGGCTAGTTATATGAGGATATGAAGCACCTAGGTAGTGAGAAGAAGGAAAAGAATGGGGAAATAGGGAGAAACATGGCAAAGGTGGAAACACTAACCATTACAAAATTAGGGGTAATAAACCCTAGAAAACTAGGATCAAACAATGAAAAACTTTAAAAGAAAGTACATGAAAATAAGTGGGTTAAAAATACTTAGAAACGAATAAGAAATTGTGACAAAGGGTCAATCCCAGTTCGTCTTTCCTATTTTAGACTAGGGAAGAAGAAGATCCCCCGACAATCTTGTGGATGTATTCCACTTTATAATCTTGGACATCCATTTAGCACTCCCACATGCAAATAAAGGAAATAAGGGGCGAGATAAATCAAGTACATAAACCTTATACAAAATGAAAAAATAAAGGCATTTAATTAAAGGGTTACCATCTTTCTTTCTTAATTCATTTGTGGGCTCAAACAAGGTTCAAATGAAGTGAAAATTGTCATCCACTCTATTAAGACATATATAATTTGTTTTCAGCATCATTTTGCAATTTGGAATGGTTTACTATTTATTTTATATTCTTGACCTTAAGATATATTCTCTTTCATATTAAAATATAACTAGGAGACATAAGATTGTTTGATTAATGTGTGAATTCACTCATATATTAATTTTTATATTTATTTTGAATTTCAAGTTTATTTCCACATTTTAAGATATTTAATAATTTATTTAACACTTTTGACCTTTTCTCATATTTTCTTCTCTAAATAAGTTTATAATAATCATTATTATTCAAATAATAAGAAACTTGGTAACCAAGTTAATTGGGATTCAAGGAAAATGTTTTTAAATTATATATCACTTTTATATTACTTTTATAAGTTATGGCACCGTCAAAATTTTTGACTCATTATAAATAAACTTATCAAAATATTTTACCATTATCATCAACATTCACTTAATTAAGTCCTATTATTTTTAGTCTATTTTTAAAAGAATTATATATTATTATTATGCATGCAATTTCATACTTTACCCATTTACCACATTTATCCCACTAGTTCATATTTTACTTAGATGCTTGCACATGGAAATTCTAATTATTATTCTAATACAAGTTTTAAGTGCATTATACCTCTTATCTAGCCAGTATATGAATATTAGCACTTAATTAAATTGTTATTATATTATGAGTATATTTATGATATGGGATGTCAAATATAGAACCAAATTCCACATTAAGTTACATGCTTATCCTTGTTTGGTAAGATCTAGGGGACCTAGCTTACTAACCTTCTAATCATAAAATAGGGTGAGATCCAAGATTTTGGTTTGTTACACCATGCATTGCTTCTTGTGGGTGGAGAGATCGACCAAATTGCACCACCAAGATATTTGAGGGAAATGTCTATGATGGTTCTAGGAACATGCCTGACCAACCAAATTAGCTACGATGGAGCCTACACATATAGAGCTCTGACAAGCTTCAGGGAAGACGTTGAATGGGTTGAGGACCATAGGTGATATAGGAGTGATATTAAATTGTGAGGAGGGGTAGAAGGGATCAAGGTGGATTTTTTAGGGAACTAGCTGCCCACAAGAAGGAACTAAAGTGTGTCTATGAAATGAATCACCCCAAAGGAAATTGACAACATTGGGCATGTGTTATACATGGAGATCTAGGGTTTAAACTAGGCATCATCTAACTCGGATGTGCATCCTAAAATCGATTTTCAAGATAAAATTGGAATTTTTTTAGAGTACATGGAGGGAAAGGGAGAGAGAGAGGAGAGTTTGAGGAAAGTGAAGTCTTATTTGTGATGGACTCCAGAGTCCCAAGGTCGAAGGGACTTGAGAAAGAAGATGAATTGGTTGCCTCTAGATGCTCATCGAATGTATAAAAAAGGACCCAGTACAATTCAAATGGAGACATCATGTGACACAGAAGATTATAGTAAATATGAGAAATCAAACGTGTGACTAAAAATTGGAGAGTTAAATTGGAAACCATATAGTTTGACTTATATAAGGATTACTATTTAGACATCATTTATCCAACTAAGAAGAGCTATTTAGGTTTATCCGAACAACCTCAAAATTGGTAACCAAGTAAGTTGGACCCAAGGAACACATTTTTGAGTTATATTTATATTTTAGTATTCCTTATATGAATTCCAATACCATTAGGGTTTAGTTGAGATATCTTTCTATTTATCATTATATATCATATTGATTATTAGTATTTAAGATTTAGAGTCTAATCATCATCATCTTACTTCTGTCAAGTTTACATGACATTATTTTATAAGAATAGTGGAAATATACTCATTAAGGTTGTTGTCTCCATTAATTCAATATGAAATTATATCCAACACATTTATTTACCTTCACTTATATTTAACATCAATCATTATCACACCATGTCCATTAGTCACATTATTGTCCATATGAAACATTTTCATTTTCACACAAACCTAATTACTAATTGTACACATTTTTAGCCATTAAGTGTGTATTGGTAAGAAGGTGGCACATAATACATCTTTTATAAAGTCATTATTTATTAAAATATGGTTAGGTTTATTTGTTCCCTTAGTGGACTCTGATTAGGAGAAATCACATCAAAGGTTAAAACTAGACATGAAATTTGAGATGTTACAATTCTACCAACCTTAGATAAATATCATCCTCAAAATTTGATTAGTCTACCTGTCATAGGGTTTCACATTTTCTGTGTACATTAGCTCTTTAATATTTTCTTATTGTCTCATTAGCATGTCATGGTGTGAATTTCTCATGGTTATCTTTATAAAGAGAACATGGGCATATACTACTAATGAGTCTTGAAATCTAAATTATACCTTCACCATCTACCATGGCATATAATCTAGCTTTCCTCTTTCCTAGATATGCATTAGGGTTTTGGTTCACTTATAAAACTAACTCACTTATCCATGCAGGAATATCTACCCTTTGTATGCATTATTGGTCTTGCTATGCATCTAATTAGGTTTACATGACTATATGCCTCTAAATTTTAATATCAACTCCTTTTTTGTCACCTTTGGATACATGCCATACAATAATATATCTAGAGATGATATGTTTTATCACACTTATATCAACACCTCCCTAGTGAACATGCCCCATACCACATCAATTCAAAAGGGCAAGACATGCATGATATTATGCACATAACATGTTCTCCAAAAAACCCCATAAGCCTGTGTCCCATACCACAAACATGTGGGGAAAGGAGACAACATGCTACATGAAATTCTTAAGATAACATAAAAGTCCAAAAAATCTAGGCACATAACCCCAAACCTTATCCAAACTTTTGTCCCATGTATAGACCTCAATTTTGGTTTCTAATACCTTTTGCTTACTTCTTGTATACCTAGGGATACTAGTTATCTCTCTAACTTTGTAATTAAATTTTGTGGGGTAATGTGAAGTAAGAACATGATAATTCATCTAGTGGACAACTCGACGTCTCTTTGATACCATTTTGTAACATCCTCCCTAAGCACACACATGCATGTAGAAGAAGCTACATCAAGTTATCCATAACTCATGCACTTAAGCGACATTACATAGAACTGGCATTGATGACAACAATATAATCTATCACACAAACTTTAAATAATAAATGTTCTCATCATTGTTCTTACAAAAGGATAAATAAAGGCTATCACATGGACCACTCATTTAACATCTTGAAACAAAGTTTTTAATCTATGGTTCTAAGTAAGGAAACATATAGATGGATATATAAACCCGAGGATCATCTTATAGTTGGCACCCACCAAATCTTATACATGTTTATCATTGTGCTCCAAGTCTTTGGGTGTTAGTTTTGTTTCTGCTCCTCACCTAAAAACATCTAATCCCCATCCATGCATTGAAAAAACAATCATTAAAGTAAGTGATATGGGTATTCTAACATGTAAACATGAATATACAAAATTTGACAAACAAAAATTGAAAATTTAAAGGGGGAACTGAAAGCTAGAAGTTGTTCACTCTTAAATCAATGTATCTTTTTAGTTATGAATTATATCTAATTTGTGACCACCGGTATACAATAAGTCCTCCTCTATGACACTGAAGTGTCCTCTTTGGTGAAACACACCCTATGTTGGCATTACGTGCCCTTTGTTGACACCGAAATGTACTTTAAGGTGCAAATCACCCTCTGTTGGCAATATGTGCCCTCCATTGACAATGAAGTGTCCTCTATGGTATAACACACCCATTGTTGATAGTACATGTCCTCTATTCAAACTGAAGTGTCCTATATGGTGCAACACACCCTGACGTAGCACTATGTGCCCTATATGACACCCGCTGCAACATCTCACTTTTTATAAAACATACACATTGCTGAGCAAAAGTATTATTCTCAAGGGTAAAGTAACAAAATGCTAATGATTTTTAAATAGAGTAAGAATCACTATGCATTATTTCAAATGAAGTAATACATAGGAATAATACAACTTGTTTATATTGGAATCTAGATCTATTGAGACAAACTTGTATAACATAACTAAGGCATGATACGAAAGCTATAAAAAAATTAGATCCGCTTGGTAGATGGCTCCCCACCAGGTCTTTTATTCTAAAGGTGCTCGAGCTACTCATTATGGCGGCGGGAAGTAGGGTTTGTGGGGGCTCTGGCGATCAGGGGGGCGACAAGGGGAGCGCCGGCGGCGGCCTAACCGGGGAAGGAGCCGGCGGTGAGAAAGGGGAACCAGGAGGAAGGCCGATCACAGAAGGAGAAGATCCGACCAAGAACAAGGAGGGACACACACGGGGAGCGGCGGATAGACTGGATGATCCAGGAGGAAAAAGGCAGAGAGGAGTCAAGATGTCCATACCCACGACAAGGCTTGAACTCCAGTACGCAGGGATGAGAGGACCCCATCACACACAGAATCATCGAAACACTGGACAAGGTGATGAATTCCAAAGTACTGGGGACGACATGTTCCCAGAGCTTCAAAGTAGTGCAAGACGAGCAAGGGAGGAATCACCGGAGAGTCTGAAGCAGATACAGGAGCGAGCCGCCAGTAACGTTTGGAACGAAGCCCATGGAGCGGATCTGTTCAATAGGAACGATGAGAAAACAACACACGCCAAGGAGGCGGAGGGGGAGGAAGAAGGGTTTCTTAACAGCCTTTACGAAAGCAGGCTGGCTGTCGCGGACGTAACATTCAGTATTACTGATGGCAAGCCCGCTCTTGATATAAACCCGGACGCGGAAGAGGAATTGGCTAAGCCGTGGCAATACACAGTCGTAACCAAGCTTATTGGCTCCAACGTTGGATTCATGACAATGAGAGATAGACTGAAAACCCTTTGGAACCCTGTGGGCAGGTTCAATATCTATGAAGTGGACATGGGACACTATGTAGTGCAGTTCTCCTGTAAAAGATACTTCGAAACTGCCCTATTCGAAGGGCCATGGAAACTCTTTGGCAAGTGTTTGGCGGTTTGGCAATGGGAACCGAATTTCTGTCCATCTACAGAGTTGCCGAGGTATTTGGTCACTTGGGTCAGAATTCTAGATCTTCCGCTGCATCTGTATGTGCCAACACTCTTCGACTACATAGGCTTGGCACTGGGAACCTTGAGAAGGGTGGATACACATACCATGGCTAGAAGCAGAAGCAAATTCGCTAGATTGGCTATCGAAATAGACACGAACAAGCCTCTTATACATACCATTAGGATCAACCAGGAAATATACCAAGTGGAGTATGAGGTGTTTCCAGATTCATGTGATCTCTGCGGCAGATTGGGACACACGGAGCAGCAGTGCCCATCCAACCCGAACCCTACTGCTCAAACGGAGAAAGGTCATGCAAAAACTGTCGAAACTATGTCTGAGCAGCAAGAACCTAGATGGCAGACACAAAGAAAGAAACATGGAGTGCAGAAATATAGAAACAAGAACCAGAACCATCACTCGAACTCGGGAGAAACGAGCCGAAACAGGTTCGAAAATTTGGGCGAACAAGATGAGGAAGCAGCACAGGAGACCCACGAGGTGATGCCACAACGGACTGAAGAGAGTGGAAGAGCTCTCACAGAAACACAGAAGGCGGCAAAAATATGGAGAAAGAAGGACATAAATACAGCAGAGGAAAAGAGGGGAGTGTTGAAAGTCATCCAAACTCAGAATATGAACGAGATGGACAGAGATACAGATCACATAGCGATGGACCCAGAAATTGACGAGGTAATTGTGGTTGATGGGGAAGAAAGAACATATAGAACGAAAGGAACTACTGTAGAAGAGAGCCAAAAATCTATATCTACACAGGAGAGTGTTGATGTTCAAGAGGAAGCGGAAGTAATCAACATGGAGGAGGTCCGGGAAATAACTATGCAGAGGGGGGAGGAGCAAGACCCAATGGCAGCTTCAAATTCTGAGCAGATAAAACCCAGACAGTCACAGAGCAGGAAGATTAATGGCTCAGGGGCGAAGATGAAATCGGCTAGGATCAAACCGCCTTATGAGCACAGAAGAAAGAGCCCTAGACTGAACCAGGATGGGGGTACTGAAGATACTGATTCGTGCATGGCAGAGAAGGAAAATGTCAAGCCAGCCCAAGCTCAATAATTTGCTTTAGTGCTACCATTACTTTCTTTTCCCCAGTGTGAATGTTAGATACAATCTGTTGGAATACTAGAGGAATCGACAGCAAAGATACTTGCCGTGTCCTCAAAGAGCTGATCTCATAGAAGAAACCTAAAGTGGTGGGCATCCTAGAACCACGCATAAGTGGGGATAGGGCGTTGACAACTATCCAGAAGCTGGGATTCAACAAGTCCTTCAGATGTGAAGCTAGAGGCTTCGCCGGAGGGATCTGGGTATGCTGGAGAGAAGAAAATTGCACCATTAAGATTATGAACTGTCACAGGTAGTTCGTTACCTGTAAAGTGAATGATTCTGTGCTGATTACATTCGTATATGCTAACCCCCATTTCCCAGTTAGGAAGCTGCTCTGGAAACACTTAGTTGACATGGGCAAATCCTTTAACATGCCGTGGGTAGTCCTGGGTGATTTCAATACGACTCTACTACCAGAAGAGAAGAGTGGCAGTAAACACTACAATTTTAGAGAAGCCGCTATGTTCAATGACACCTTACTGGAGGCGGGCCTTTCTGACCTGGGTTTCTGTGGAACTAAGTTCACTTACTTTCATGGAAGGCTCCAAGAACGCATCTATAGAGTGGTGGCTAATACCAATTTCATTACGTTATTCCCTCATTTCGTGGTTGAACATCTACCTAGAGCTAGTTCAGACCACTGCCCACTTCTGATCCGATCGACTCTCCGGCGCCATGGCCCTAGCCGCTTCGTTATTAGGGAATCCTGGTCCAAAGATGCAGGCTTCAGGGATTTAATAAGCAACGTTTGGAAGCATGATGTTTCATTTCATGAGGCGCTTGATATAGCGCGTAGCAACATTAATAGGTGGAAAGATACTAATGGAAAACAGAAATCTGCCGAGAAGATAAGGGTACTGAGAAACCTAGACAATTTACAAAAGAGCTTGGCTGAGAACTACGATGAAGTGACAGCGAGCCTAATCATCAATATGGAGGCAAAATATAACGAGCTTTTGCGAAACGAAGAAGACGACCTCATCCAGAGGAGCCATATTAATTGGCTTAAGAACGGGGATTCTAACAACAAATTCTACAATGCATATGTCAAACAAAGACGACGAGCAAACACCGTCACTATGATTAAAAATGGAAACGGAGACTGGATTACTGAAGAGACCGAGGTGAGTAGCTTCGTGTTTGATCACTTCAGGCGTTTATTCACAGAACCTGCCGCCTGTGACCCGAACAAGGTGTCCAATTACACTGGAACTTTCTCAAAATTAAGCCTCATAGACAAGGCGATGGTGGCAGCTGAGCCTACTCTCCAGGAAGTGCACAAAATTCTTACAAATTCGAATCCACATAAGGCCCCGGGCCCGGATGGTGTGGATGGGTCCTTTCTCCTGAGGAATTGGCACTCGATCAAGTACTCTCTTCTTAATACCATAAGTACTGCGTTTAGAGATGCAACCCTGGACAAGAAGTTGTGCAATGCTAGCATTGTTCTTATCCCAAAGAAGTCCAAACCGGAGATGTGTGAGCATTTCAGGCCGATCTCACTGAATAACATTGGCTTGAAGTTAACATCCAAGATCATTGTGGAGAGGCTGAAGTCCTATCTATCAAACTGGATTTCACCTGTGTAGAGTGCCTTTGTACCAGGGCGGAAGATTGCGGACAACATAATGGTAGCACAGGAAGTTCTTCACGTTATGAGGAGGAAAAACAACAAACAGACCATGGCCATTAAAATAGACCTCTCCAAGGCCTATGACAAGATGACTTGGCCGTTCATTGCAGACACTATTATGAAGATTGGGCTGCCAACTACTATATGCAATTACATCCTGAACTCTTTGGCGGATGGCGAGACTGACATTCTCTGGAATGGCAAAAGCGTAGGGAAATTCTCAGCTACCAGGGGGCTCCGACAAGGAGACCCCCTCTCCCCCTACATTTTTGTTTTGTGCCTCGAAAGGCTATGCCAATCTATCGAGAACCTTGTGAAGATGAAAGAATGGACTCCTGTGAAACTGAATAGAAATGGCCCAGGCATATCGCATCTGTGCTTTGCAGATGATATGCTTCTTTTTGCTAAAGCCGATAAGAAAGAAATGAAATCTATTCTCAAGTGCTTCAAGGAATTTGGGGAAGTTTCGGGACAGGCCATATCGACTGGTAAGTCCAGCATCTTCTTCTCCAAGAATGTCCCCAATTGTACCCGTAAGGAGATTAGCAAAATTAGCGGGTTCATGGTTACTGAAGATCTCAGGAAATATCTGGGGGTACCCCTTCACCATGGCAAGGTCAGGAAAGACACCTATAATTATGTCATAGAGAGGGTGTCTTCATCGATCAACTCGTGGGCGGCTAGAAGCTTAAACCTCGCTGGAAGAGTGTGCCTTGCTAAGTCAACTCTCACTGCTATACCAAGTTATGTCATGCAAACGGCGATGCTGCCTTTGAACATCTGTGACAGAATTGACAGGAGCATTCGGTCATTTGTGTGGGGGGGCAACCATAAAGCTCATCCTCTTTCTCTTGTGGCATGGAATAAAATCACCTGCAGCAAAGAGTTTGGAGGTGTAGGGCTGCAGACGATGAGAGAACTGAACAAAGCTCTAATGACTAAGTTGGCATGGGAGATTGCCACAGGTAGACCGTCCATATGGGGCGATAGCATAACCAGCAAGTATAATGACTACAATGAGGGGAAGAAACCTAACGAGTCGAAACTCACTAAATGGGTCCTGGACTGTAAAAGATTCATAACTGATAACTCCGTTATGATTACGATGAGTGGGAAGAACACGAATGCTTGGAAGGATAAATGGTGGAGTGCGGATAGAACGCTAGAAGAAGTAGTAACCAAACCCATACCGTCGGAGCTCCATGATTTGCAGGTTGCTAGCCTTGTCAATCTAACCAAAACCTGGGACAAGGAATTCCTTATTAACTGGCTGCCGTCTGAAGTTGCTGAGGAAGTTCTTAAGATCGAGGTTCCAGATAATGAACAACAGAAGGATGTCCGAGCCTGGATTCATACTGCATCAGGAAAGTTCACCACGAAGAGCGCCTACACTATTCTGAGGAAGGAGAGAGATGTCCAAGTCCCGGGTAAATGGGATATTATCTGGTGTGCTAAAGTACCAATGAAGGTTAAATTCTTCATGTGGTTAACGGGCCACAATGCAATTCTTACAAACTGCATAAGGGTTTCACGTCATTTGGCTACAGAAGCACAATTCCCGGTTTGTAAGAGTAGCGATGAGACCATCCTACACGCTCCGCGGGACTGCCCGCATGCTATGGAGGTCTGGAAAAAGGTTATCATCAGCAACAAATGGCCTTCGTTCTTTACAGAGACTGACCTTTGGTGATGGCTTGAGATGAACATAAAAGACGATAAAGCAGGAAGCACAACATTCATGTTTGGATGCTGGCATGTTTGGAAATGTAGAAATCTGAAAGTCTTTGAAAAGCGGAAGCAACCGAGCAACATCACTGCCTATCTTATCCAAAAAGAGGTTAACCTAAATACCATTGCGCGTATGCCGGAGAGAGCAGAAGGAATGACTCAGATTAGAGAGCTTGCGAGATGGAAGAAGCCACCAGATCGAACCCTGAAGTTTAATACAGATGCAACGTTTAAAAACAAGGACTCATTGTCCACGATTGCTGTAGTCGGGAGGGACAATGAGGGCAGATGGAGAGGGGGATGGGCTACAAAAATTAAGGCCTCAAATGCCTTAGAAGCTGAAATTCAGGCGATTGAATTAGCTACTGAAATAGGTAGCAATCTGGAGGTAGAAAGTCTTATGATTGAGACTGATTCAATAGGAGCTAAAGATTCTGTAGAAAAAGAGGTGGGTGAAAACCCTAAGCTAGCTAAATGGCTGGTAAGAATTAGAGGACGATGGAGAAGTCAATGGCAGTGCACACATATCCACCGCGAGGGCAACACTGCAGCGGATAGGTTGGCTAAGCTACACCAAAAAACCCATGGAGAATTCTATTATTATAGAACCCCTCCTCAACCTTTGGTTGATATCATAATTAGAGAGTCATGTAATGGTAGTAGTACTACCACGTTTCCATTCAGTAGTTTGGAGTCAGTTTGTAATTCGAATTTGAATTTGCTTGCAAGAGAGGGGCGAGATGAATAAAACACCCTCTGACTTACCCTAAAAAAAAAAAGGTGCTCGAGCTAGTCACTATATGTTAGATATCTTCACTCCTCTATGCATTCTCTTTACCTATTCATTATGCATCCATTGACTTTAGGCAATTGAAGAAGTAGGTAATACATTCATAGTTTTCATTGCATTTCATGCATGCATTATATAAGATCAAATAGTACTCATGTTTAATTAGCATGGACCACTTACATTTTTCTTAGAAGAGAACTTAATTTTCTTCTTAGGTCAAAGGAATCTAATCACCCTAACTGAAGGCTGATGAAAATACCTGACGATCAAGTAGGGAAGACACACCAAGATGGGATTTGGAAGAACAAAGGCTACTGTTCTTTTCCTTGGTATATCAAGTAGGGAAGAGACACCTGTGTGATTAAATTCTCTTTTATAGGTTTTAGGGTCTAGAACCTTCTCGTCCACATTTATTAATATTATGAATATCTATTGTCCTTCAATATAACATTGGCCATTATCTTGACTTATATGTATTAAAAGAAAATAAAAGGTGAATCATGTTTTCCTTTATAAATGTCCAACTTTGCGATCAAGGTAATTATCACTTTTTGGTGGGTTTTCTTTGTCATCAATAATGTCTTTTGAATGAGTTATTATAGATGTGAGATGAAAGATAAAATAAGAGCTAATGTATTATTGTTTATTTTTATTTTTTATTAAAAGTATGACATTAACTAGATTACCATTACATTCTATTTGTAATCACAAAGAAAGAGAGAGAAGAGTGAGAGAATAGTAGCATTCATTTCACAATTACATAATGTCTTGAACAAGTGATCACTTATTTCCATGCAACTAAAATAAAAACACATTATTTCATTTTAGAAATCCCAAAGAACAATAACTTTATTTCACATCCACATGCACTAAATATATAGAAAGAATATAGAACGTGATTTCAATGTGTGTTAGTTATATATTTTTTATTGTAATTACTCACTCCCATATAATTCATTATTTGTTTGAAATGATGTTATGACTATGAAAAAATGAACAATTTTTAATTGTCCATATTAAATATATCAATTTCATTTCCTATTTACGTAACATCTTGTCATCCAAAATTGTTGGGTCTTGTGGAGGCGACGGATACAACAAAAGCAATAAAAAATTATATTCTCCACATATGCTACAAGAAAATCTCATCAATAATAACGTATTCAGAAAGAAGGTGCATGGGATATACCTCATCACAAAGAAATTCTGGCAACATCATTTTGTACAGTGATGTACATCACTCCTCCTGTGCATAAAAGGTCCTCATCCATCCTCTAAAGGTAGGAAACTCAGCGTCTGCATCTCTACTTTGTCCATAGGAATAGATTGTAACTTCACACCACACTTCTCAAGCTGGGGGGGGAGGAGTAGCCTTCTGCTTTACGACGTGCTAGCATTAATTGCTCTCCTTCTCTCTCGCTTAGGTACAATGATGACAAGAGTTGACGTATAAGAGTGTGTATCCTTGGACGTATATAAAATACAACCGTCATGCCCCTATAAATAGCGTAGGAATGGAAGCAAGGTTTCTAAAAAGCCTGGGTAAAAAAAAGGTTTGTGGCTATATTTAAAATGAGCCATTTGTGGACTATTAAAAGAATGTTCTCGAATTAATTAATTAATCAATTAATTATATTAATAGATTAACTAACGTCGTTATCTAGCTCTATTCATTTGTTTTGGAATAGCAAACCAACTTTATAATTATATCTAAGTAATGGTCTTAAGCATTTTAACCAATTAACTCAGATTATATTCCATTATAATTATAGTAGATTACCTAAATGTTTTAGTAATCAATTTGATTCAGAACATTTCGAATCACATACATAATTATACTCCTATTACAATACACCCTAAGCATGTTATCCGATAGGCTCAACATTATGTTGGCATTGATATTAATTTTATGATTTCATAAGCGATGATTGATATCTAGCAAGACTTTATTGCTACCCAAGTAATTAGAGAAGTTGGATAACAACTTAACCTACAATCTATGGTTGGTGATGCAGTAACAGTATAGTTCCTTTGTGTCTGAAATCTGGATTTAACTCGAGGTATGAAATTGTCATCCTCTTCAACATTTAATCCATTTTTCTTGACTTAGAGAAGACTGTCTGAGATATGTGTAAGCTCAATATCACATATTGATTCACACCAGCATGGCCATGCATTTATCAATCTTGCTTATTAAGTGGTCAGGATATCAAACTACTATAGGAGGGACAAATCTCATCTACATCACTCTCAGTCATCCCCATTTGTCACAGAACACCCATGCACCATCTTTATGGCAACCCTAATTTAGGATCATGGTGGATGGTGTCAAATTACACTGAACGACATGATATGAATGCATTGATTTCAAGTCTAAGAACCACAATCACCACCATAACTATGAGAGATCACTCTGAGTACCAATCATGGTTTCCATGTGCCACTTACAAGGTGGGTTTGTCTGATACACTGTTCTCTAACAAGTATCTATATTCTTTGTTTGATATCACATATCATCACTAATGAGATTTTTTCATCAACCAACACACACTCTAGTCTTAAGTGTAATTGTTGTCTAATAGCCTTCCATAGTAACATCCGACTAGAGATATAATAAGAATATAAACACTCTTGACATCTATATAATCTCATTGTTCAAGCCTTGTTCTCAAAGACATGCTTGATTGAGAAATATCATTCTTTAGACATTTATTATGTTATATCATCATCTCATAAATGCATATACTGAATAATTGGAAGATTCACTTTATTATTAATCAAATCATTCACAAGATATGTCATTACAATCATCAACTGATTGGCTCTCTGGGAATGCACATCAACAACAATTACATCTCCTTTTCCATGTCATGATTCCTAGTTATGTTGGGAATGTGATAGGTGAAAAGTCACATGTTTCTATAGTCCCAAATTGATATACCACTCTTGTAAATTTGATTACATTGTATTCAATTATTCAAACTTTGAAGCATCAAAAATAAAATAACCAAGTTGTCCTTCTAGCTTTGCTTCTACTATTTCAAATTTTGTTTCCATGCTGACCATTTTTGACCAACAACTAGTTTTAGTTTATTACATTATTTTAGTTTTACATGTATTAAATGAATTGACATTGTGTTTACGTTTATTAGATTGGACAAAAAAAATCAAAATGAAACCAAATTTGGACCACACATAAGTTAGTAGTCTAGATCCTTCCTAAATAATAATATTTGAGTTTTACATGCCTTTTGTACACAATTTCTGTGTGGGTCATTTAACTTGATTTTTATACATTAAAGAATGAGATAAAGTGAAAATTATTTTTCTGAATTGTTTATTTGGTTAAAAAATGAGATCAGCAATGAATATTCTCTCAATATTTATTTTATATGCCTTTTTATTCCGTTTGGAGAAATTTTCTTAAAGAGAGAGAAAAAGAGAAGATAACTCTATTTACTTCACATGTATACAAAAGAAAAGAGGAGGTCATTTATTATTTGTCCTTGTGAGTTACTGATTCATAATCTTGAAATTAGTACATGGG
This sequence comes from Alisma plantago-aquatica, assembly GCA_963693085.1. Classification (NCBI taxonomy): domain Eukaryota; kingdom Viridiplantae; phylum Streptophyta; class Magnoliopsida; order Alismatales; family Alismataceae; genus Alisma; species Alisma plantago-aquatica. Next base: position 1,775,477,893 of record OY856409.1, read on the forward strand.
AAGTTTTTTTTTGTAATCTAAGGAGGAGGAGATAGGAGGGGGTTAATGATATTTTCTTAATATGTTAAAATCTATTGAAAGGAAAGTGGAAATTTCTTTCCCAAGTTACTCATTGTACATTTTCAAATTTCAATTCTTTAGTCTTGTTCTCTTATTTTTTTTAAACATCCTCGTGGATAGGAGAAGGAAAAAGGTAAGTGGAAACCAATATTCATTCTTTTGAATTAATTGTAACACATTATGACATATATGAAAGAGAAAAGTATTTTTTGTTTCTTTATGTTTTTCTTACTTTATTATTATTATTATTCTACAAGGAATAACATGTCATGGCCTTTTACCAGTAAGCCCTTCAACTATCTTTATTTCATAAATATAAAATTTAAAATTATATGTTAATATGGTGTTGCAAACAACATCCCTTGTCAAGAACCATCTTCATACAAGTAATAAAAAGTATACGCACTTCAATGGTTGTGTGAATTGATTTTTATGAACTTTGTGTTCGTCTAGAAGTATTTTTCTAACATATGCCTAAAAAGTATTAAAAAATTACCATCCACTCTTAAGAATAATGAAATCATGGTTCTCTGAGTTTGCCTAATGCATAAAAACGCACTTACCCATATATACAAATATTAAGGAATACGATTATTTCCATCCAAATATCAAGTCTAATTCACACATTTAAATAAAAAAAAACTTTAACTAAATTGATGGCTTGAATTTCAATAAAAAAAGTAACAGAAGCATACATAACTCCAATGTTCTATATCCAAAAGTGTCCTTAAAAATATAGGTTCTGATGTATCAAGACCACAACTACTATAGATAGAAGAGTTTTGAAATTACAATTGTGAAGATACATATGTTAATATCACATAACCAAAAGATTATGGTATCATTTTGCTATTTAAATTCAAATACTATAATCATTTTCATGTCATATGTGTTCTTAATTATTAAGAAGATAGTTGGTGTTTTTTATACTTTTCCTAATTTGAGCCCAGGTTGTCACAAACTTTGTGTGGGGATATAGACTTGAACATAGTGACAAGGATGGTGACACAATAACTTATTAGTCTATCCAATTAGGATTTTCTATAGGATAGAACCTTGGATTTTATGATAGGATTGCAAAACTATTTAATCAATGGAATCAACATAAATAAACTGAGAAATTGTACATGAGTCAAATTCATATAGTGGGATATCATTCTGTTCTCCTACCAGTCGATCAAATTAATAAGCATGAATAGAGGGACACACATAGTGCAACTATCTTATAACAACCATGATATACATTTACACATAGAGATTGTGGTATAAACACACCTTAATCTTTTATCTCTTACTTTAATAATATTTTAATCAATGTAGAAATTCCAAAAGTGAAAAGCAGATAAAAATGAACAAGGATACTTTAATCCCATTTTGGCAATTAGCATAGGTCATGACTAGAATAATGAGAAAATTAACAAGAATTAGTACTGAAACTTAATTGTGATGGAAGAAAGATCTAACAACATTAAAAAGGAACATTTATGTTTTGCAACCAAAAAATATCATAAGATAATTATTTTGGATATATCCATAAAATTGCTGGATTGTTTGTATTATGTAAACTAAAAATTAGCATTTTAACTTCATCATAATGGGAGAAAGATTTATCATAGAAAAAATTACCATTCATTTGTTGCAATCAAATAACATATATTTGAAAATTAGTTTTATTGGTTGTGTAAATAAAGTGAAAAAATACACCATGTGCTAGAATATTAATTATAAATTACTAAAAAAATGTGAACAATGTCAACATTTAAAATCCAATCATCATTTAAGAGATGCTCAATATGCTTTCTAGTTACTAGTATTACAATATATATAGGGGTGGATGAACAAGGGGTTGGAAGGGGCCATGCCCCCCCTAAAAAAAATCATTGTGACATTTCCAAGTAAATAACTCTTTAGATTGATTTGGTATATTCATATTATGGTATTTGATAGTGTCTAAAATAGTTTGTTTAGTCAAAATCAGTGAATATTTCTCTGCCACAAACAACATGAACCCAAGTTGTGTTTAGTATGCTGTTGCAGTAGGTATAATTACCACAGATTAATTAACCAATGATATGTTAACTGTGTATGAGATAAATATTATTTGGAGCAATGACAAATAAACCTAATGTCACGATGTCTTTTATTTGGTACAAAAGTAAGTAATATTTCTCTTTTTATATAAAGTATATTATATCTTACACATATGTATCGTAAAATGTTTGGAGGAGTCTGTTAGAGTGGTTCCATATCGATATATATATCTATTTTAAATAAATAAATTCTCTTCTAGGAAAATTTTAAGCACCACATTTTATAAATATTTTCCAGTTAACAAATCTGCAAGACTTCTTATCAGAGTTTAATTTGCATGAGGAACATCAGTTAATGCACCACATCCATTTTTTTGTGTTGTTGCTTAACAGGCAAAACAAGCATTGCCTCAGTGGGTTTGCCTTAGAACATTATAAAATTGCAATATATTGATAGTAACCACTATGTAATCCAATCATACAACTCACATAACCTACTTTTTTAAGTATTTTCTTTCTTCACAAGCAATAGAAAGATGAAGATCCAACACATAGATGGAGGGTCCTGGTGTGCCCTAATAATAGAAGCATTCATATCATGATTAAAATGATGATGGCCAAAAAGTACTTCCCAACTGTCAAACTTCAGGATGCTAATGAAGTATGTGTGCCATCATGGGCAGAACTAGAAATGTACAATAAGGGTGTTTGAATTTACAAAAGGGGGCTAATAGCACAAAATTGTTTACACTAGGATTGGATCATGAACCACCTATATAACCAAACAAGCAAAGTACCATTCCAGGTAGATATTTTTTTTGTCTAACGTATTGCGAACAACTTCTATATATCCGTATTATTAGTATATTTTAATTTTTATAAGAACATTTCAATTTTTTTTTGGAAGGTGGGGCTAAAGCCCTAGAAGTCCCCAAGATATGCCCATGTGTACCATGCTCTACTAATACCTTTCATTTGCATGTGTTCTTAACATTTTCGGGCACCACAACATTATGTCAATTTCTTCTTACAATCTATATGGATGGATCTTGTAATACTTCATGAATACAAAGAGACAAATTGAGGAAGATGCAACTAGATATGCCCCTACAATTTCTTTGTGTGAAAAAAATTGCAGGTTCATCAATCCTAACTTACTAGAGATTATGGTTAAAGTAAAAGATAATTTAAAATTCCATATAATCAATAGTTTCACATATCCTATTGGTTTGGTGTAAGTCATAAGTTTCATGGAACTCATTTTCTAGGAATTCTAGTTCAGTTTCTGGAACTTAAGTTCCATTGACTTCCATGTGATTGGTTTTTTGTTAATGTAAATATGGAAATCATTAAAAATATTTTTAGTTGTTATTGTATAATATAAATAAATGAGGTTGGCAATGAAATAAAAAATCATATTCATAAAAACATAACATTCTTAAATCATAATAACCACAACGTCTCTTTGGAGACATTTGATAAAATTGGAACGATACAGGGAAGATTAGCATGGCCCCTGCGCAAGGATGACATGCACAAATCGAGAAATGGTCCAAATTTTTATTTCAATACAACTTATCAACAATAGATGGCAGGGAGCGGCGGCGCCCTAGGGTTTCCTAGGCGATCTGGAAACTAGGAGGACAACAGAGATTCAGGAGAAATGAGAGGAGGCACAATACCACTAGGGAACATAGGCCTACATTTCCATTATGCGAGCCAAAGAACCCAGAGCGATAGTATGCATGAGGGGAGACGGAAGCAAGACCATCATGGGTCAGAGATGGAAATTGAAGGAGGGGAAGAAGGTACTGACTTCCCGCCGCTGGCCCACCCGGACCAGATCGGCTCACATACCGTAGCAAGGAACACCGAGGAACCTGGCATTGGTCAGACAGATCATCCGCTACACTATAAGGCGGTTGTCACCAGAAGTCAAGACAACTCACATGGCTATATACATATCGACGTGGACAAAATGGGGATCAAACTGCTGGAAGACGAAATCATTGTAACCGAAGTGGAAGGTTTTCTAGCCTTTAGCCTTACGGAAAAAGCACGTACAAATCTCCTAAAACCTTGGCAGTTTGCCGTTGTCGTCAAGCTCATTGCACGCGACATCAACGACATGACCCTGCGGGACAAGATTTGACTTTTGTGGGCGCCCGACGGTGGCTATAACCTGATCGACCTGGATAATGACTATTACCTCATGGAACTTCAAAAATTGGATGATTATCTGAAAGCTCTAATCGGAGGACCTTGGCCATTGTTTGGGTCATACCTGATAGTACAACGATGGAACCCTAACTTCTCACCAGAGAGAGCACACCCGGAGTACTTCGTTGCGTGGATCCGAATCCCCAACCTGCATATTCACCTATATCAGGATGCTTTACTTGAAGCTATTGGGAACAAGATCGGAAAAATGATTAGGGTCGATACTAATACCACACACCAAAGAAGGGGAAAGTTTGCGAGGATTGCGGTTGAGTTGCAAACAGGGAATTCACTAGTACCTATAGTATATGTTGAAGGCAAGTGCCTTATAGTCCAGTATGAGAACATCCCACACATATGCCTCTGATGTGGACATGCCGGACACGTGGAGAGGGAGTGCGTGAACAAACCCCAACCACAGGCGAAGATAGGTGGGGAAGGTACCGAAGGAGCAAGTAGGGCTGAAGACGAGAAGAGCATGGAGGCGTTTGCAGAAATGATACACGCTGAACCTATTGTGCGTAAGCCAAGACGTAAACCACAAGAGTAGACCGCCACCAAGAAATGGAGCACCCACAACCAATTTGTTAACTTGGACACGCCTGAAGTCGAAGAAATTCTGGAGTCAGATAGTGAGAAGATACCAGAAGTCGAAGAGGTAGTCGAGCGAATCACAAGAATCGACTGGAGCACAAGGAAGCAAAACTCAAGGAGGGAGAAGAAGAATAACAACAATGACCAGTGACCTCCATTGGGGGAATCCAACGGGGGTAATAATTCATCACAAGTCCGGAACCATAATGCCCAAAACAAAAAAGGTAGAGGCAAGGAGAATGCTCACTGAGCGGTGGTGCTGATAGGAGACAAAACAGCCACAGGCCGCACTAGTCCAGTGGTGGAGGACATCAACAACCTTCAAGTTAGCCTGTTCATTATCAGAGCTACCGGCCCTCCATAGGCTCATACCTTCACCTTTCCTGGGAGGGGAAGTGCAGGGATACACCTACATAACAGGAAGATCCCATCTTTGTCCGAACCCTTGGATCCTAGCTCGAAGAAGAGGGGTTGTAAGGGTATGAAGGAAGTAGCAGAGTTGATGGAAGAAGGGGAGGGTGGATCAAACCCAAATCCCTTTAAATGAATATTCTTTGTTGGAACGTGCAAGGTATCTGCCACAAAGATACCCAAGGGGCAGTAAAAGAGCTGGTCAGGAAATATAGGATCTCGATCCTAGTTGTTATTGAGCCCCGCACCAGTGGTAGTCAGGCGAAGGCCATTATTAGGAAGTTGCATTTCCCCTAATCACATAGAGTAGAAGCCATCAGCTACTCGGGAGGCATCTGGCTCTTGTAGAATCACTCAATCTCAGAGATGGAGATTATCCTCAGTCATAGGCAGTTTATACACTGCTACGTAGAGAGAAAATATTACTTGACTTTCGTTTATGGTAGCACAGCGAGGGAGGGGAGAAGGCTACTGTGGCAGCGTCTTCATGCCATTGCTCAATCTATTACACTGCCTTGGGTAGTGATGGGCGATTTCAATGCCTACCTACATACGGATGAGACGACTGGTGGCATGGGTCATGACCGAAGAAGTTGCGTCGACTTCAACGACGCCCTCAATGCTGCGGGCCTGATCGAGCTAGAAGTGTGTGGCCCAAGTATGACCTTTAAGCGTGGGCTTCTCCAGGAGAAGCTTGATAGGACACTGGTTAACACGGCTTGGCTGGAGATGAACTCTATGTGCAGGGTTGAGGTGGTTGAGCGGCTCAAGTCGGACCACACACCCCTCCTTCTGAAATTGGAGACACAAGGGAGACGATAGCCAACAAGACATCGCACTACTACTAAAGCTAGCTGGAAAAACGCTGATGGCTTTCAACAATTACTCAATGTGGAATGGTCACCTAATTTAGACTTCACAGCTACTGCCGAGTCCTTCCTTGTCAAGGCAGTGACATGGAACAACAATGAACGGAAGAAGAAGGTTCGCACTAAGCGAGCGCTACAAGTACATCTGCTGTTGGCCCAGGAACAACTTGCATGTATGTATGATCTGGAGAAGAAAAACACGGTGTTGTACATTCAATTCAAACTCAATGAATTACTCAAAAAGGAGGAGCTAGATTGGCAACAACGCACGCACTACGACTGGCTTTGCGCAGGGGATAAGAACACAAAATTTTTCCATGATTTCATCAAGGAGAGAAAATGGAGGAATAGGATTACCATACTGAAGGATGAGGGAGGCACCTGGTATGACACTGAGAACGACATTCAAGCCTTAATTGTGGGGTATTTCAGAAACCTCTATACTGACAACAATCCGGGAGGCAGAGCCCATCGGTGTGCTACATACATGGGTGCATTCCCAATGCTAACAGCAGCTCAAAGTGCTAAGCTGGGTAAGATACCTGATGAAGAAGAAGTGCGTAGAGCGTTGTTCTCCATGGCAAAGTTCAATGCTCCCGGACCGGATGGAGTGGACTCCAGCTTCCTACAATGTAACTGGAACATTATTGAGATTTCCCTAACATCCTTTGTTTGCAACATATTCGTAGGAAATCATTGGGATAGAAAAGCCGCTAACACGTTAATGGTCCTAATCCCCAAGAAGAAAAAACCGGAAACATGTGCTCAACTCAGACCCACATCGTTGAATAACGTGTGCATGAAGGTGGTGATGAAGATCATCGTGGCCCGCATTCAACCTCACCTTAATGGTTGGATCAACCTAGCTTAATCAAGCTTCATCCCAGGAAGGAGGATCAGTGATAACACTATCCCTGTCCAGGAAATCATACACTCTATGGAGAAGAAGAGATTAAACATCATTTGATGGTGATTCAACTAGACCTAGCTAAAGATTATGATAGGATGAGTTTAGAATTCATTGAGGACACTCTCCGGCGCACATCCATCCCTAGCAATCTAGTGAGAATTATTATGGATGTGATCTCATTTGGGTCAACAACCATTCTGTGGAAAGGCAAAGAGACTGACGCCTTCCAGACTTCCAGAGGAGTTCGGCAAGGGGATCCTTTGTCACCTTATATCTTTGCTCTATGTTTGGGTCGTCTTAGCCAAGCAATTGAAGATTTAGTGTCCAAGGGCAGGTGGAAGCCAGCCACCTTTAATACAGGCAAGAACCGTATCTCACATGTCTTTTTTAGGGACGTTATATGCTCTTTGGAGAAGCGTCAGTCGATCAAGCTCAAATCATTAGCAGGTGTCTCAGGGAGTTTGAAGATGCATCCGGACAGAAGCTTGTTAAAGAGAAATCACGTGTTTTTTTCAGCAAGGGGACAACCCCATCTACACGAAGACGCATTTGTAGAAGACTTGGAATCATTGAGACTAGTGAGATTGGAAGACACCTGGGTGTTCCAATAATTCATCACAAGAAGAAGAAGGACCTATATCTTTCCATCACAAACACCATTGACAACAAGATTGCGGGCTCGGCAAATAGATGCCTGTCCATGGCAGGTAGGATCATGCTGGAGAAGTCGGTCTTAACCCACTCCTCTACATACCTGATGCAAACTTTGGCTATTCCTCTTACAGTTTGTGATAGAATTGACCAACTGATTAGAAGATTCGTGTGGTCCGGTAAGGCAGAGAAGAAAGGCATCACTCTGGTGGCTTGGAACAAAGTCATAGCTCATGTTGATCAGGGAGGCATGGGCATCCAAAGTGCGAGGAAGTAGAATAAAGCCTTGTTGATGAAGCTTGCTTCGGAATTCATCAACTACAAACCTGGTGTATGGGTAAATATGATGACCCATACGTACATAAGAGGAGACACTCTCACTCTGAATGGGTCTCCTACCTAAAGAGCAATTAGACCGCTCATCCTTGAAGTCTAGCAAGTTGCAAGATGAACTATTGGTAATGGCCAGGACATCAATGTCTGGACTGACGCCTGAACCAGGAGTGGCCGGATGCCGACCCTCAATACAGGGATGATAGTTCCTCCCAGCCTGCAAGACCTCACTGTGAACACCATGATCATCAACGAGGGGGTCTGGGACAAAGGCTTTATTGCAGAATGGTTTACTCTGGAGTCGGTGGAGGATATCCTCCTGACGGGCATTCCACACCTTGAGGGAGGACAGGATGGCTGGTTCTGGCCCAGCGGCAGCTACATACACTCCACCACGGAGAGTGCCTACTCAAAGATCATCCAAACCAGAGCCCAGACTACTGAAGGAAAGTGGACATCTATTGCCAAAGTTAAAGTTCCCCAACGCATTCATGTGTTTGGATGGCTCTTGGGTCATGACCGACTACTTACAAACCAGTTAAGGTACACCTGACAAATGACCACGTTTGCCTCTTGCAAGAAGTGTGGGCTGGAGGAAACAACTCTGCACATTGTCCGAGACTGCAGCGATAGTCACCGGACATGGGGGATTATCGCCCCTCATTAATCTTCTGATTTCTTTGCCCTCACCACCATAGCAGAGTGGGCTGCCCTTAACTTCACACCCCATCATGATGCCGAGGCTTGGCGCAACATCTTCCTTACTACATGCTGGATGCTTTGGAAACATAGAAACGAGTATGTATTTAAAGACCGTACTACACCTCTTGAAGTGCTAGTCTCAAGAATCCGAAGTGAGATACATTCCTTCTTGGAGGTAGCTGATAATCATATGAAATGGGATGACAACAAGCAAACTAAACAGCCGTCTGTGTTGAATTGCCCCAGAACTGAGGAGTATCTCAACGTAGATGTCACGGTGGACAATGGGAAAGGAATCATCTGCACCAGGTGGGACATGCGGAAATATCAGGGTATATGGATCGAGGGTGGAGCTCAGATCATCAGAGGAAATGATCCCTTGGAGGGAGAGATGCAAGCCATTCTGTTGGGCCTTGACATTTTGATTGAACATGTATGTGTTTCACCTTGTATCCTTTCTGACTCTCAACTCTCAGTCAAGTTTCTTCTGGATGATGTAGAGGTACCAACATACTTAGCCAGTTTGAAGTAGTAGGAGTGTGAAAAATGCAAACCATACAAGGCTACAGACTAATCCATTGTGGCTGAGAGCTCAATTGTCTTGCTGACAGCCAGGCAAAGTGGTTCCTTAAGAAACCAGCCCCCAATATTAGATTATCCTCTTGTCCACAAGAGTTGTCATCTATTTATGTTAGTGAACGCCACCCTTACACTCCTCCTTGGGTCTGTCCAGGAGAAGAGGAGATGCTAGCAAACAGACTGTACATGACTTCGACTTAATGCATGAGAAATGTGGTTTAAAAAAAAATAACCACAACAAATGATTATGGTGTATATTTTACTCCTCCAAAATATTTTATTGCTGTACAATTAAAATCTTAATAAAAATATTATTATAAAAATCGCATCACAATATTTTTATTTAACTTGTGTATACAAAGTATTGTAATAATATCCACATTTCATGTGTTCATAAATATAAGTTTTGGTTCATCATTGTTTAGCGCAATGTAAAATATTAATTTTTACAATAATTCTTTAGGAAACTTTTACTATATTATTCGCATAGTGTTACACTTAATTATTACAATTCATATTTTTTAAACATGAAGAATAAAAATATATTACGTAAATCACATTGTTTTTACATGGTGCGATGCTTTTTTCTCATGATGTTTATATTTTTTTATTTTGTAAAGCGTACTCATTATGGTGGTTATAGTGTAAAATATTTTTCATAGTGCGATTATAGTGTATGATATTTTGTCTTATTATGTTGTGGTTTTAGCAATGAACTATATCCACACCGTTAATATTCTAGTTATACATTTTTTATGCATCATTTATTACGAATAAAGAATATAAATATATAAGAAATGTTGTTAGTTGTCTCGAAACTCATTTTCCGCTCTTTTTAAGAGGGAACTCAGGAACTGTATTTTGTATATAAGTATGTAACTCATCGAAAGTCACGGAAATCATGTTCCAACGCTTACTTTAAACCAATCATGAAAAACTTCTCAAGGAACTCCGGTTCATAAGTTTTCAGACGAGTTACGACAAACCAATCGGAACCATAATCAAAATTTTAATTCCATGTGTACATGTAGGCATCAATTTTTTCTATGGGAAATGACCATATATAGTAGAAATCCTTTTTGTGCTCTTCATGGCTCAAAAATCAATTGAGCATGCACATAATAATTGCATTTCATTAAGGCTGCATTAGGTGCGTGGTGAATCATGAGGACTGAAATGATGAGAAAATAAAATTGGTTGTTTGGTAAGTATGATAATTTGAAAAGGGAAATCTTTTATAATGAATACATGAGGATTTGAAATGTTTTTATTCCCTTAGAAAATCTGGGTGAATGATGATAAAAAAGTTTTTTTCAAGAAACTTAACTGTCATTTAATTATTTGGACACATATATAGAAAATTTTTCACAATATGTACCTTCTCTATGAAAACATGTTTCCCTCAAGGATTTTCCTGCAAACAAATTTTGGGTTCTACCATATCATATTTTCTTCTAAATCTATTTATTTATCTTACTCTCCTCCACAAAAAAGTTCTCCTGCTAAAATTTTATTGGTTTTGTCAAAGTAACCATTCTCAACTAAAATTATTTCTTTGTTGTTAAAAACAATCATTTTAAGATCGATGCTACACTCACAAACTAAAAAACCTCCTTCCAAATAGAAATCCTACCAAAAGTTTTGTTTCTATCTAAACTTATATTTCCATCCAAATAAATTTTTATCCTAAAATTTACTTTCCCTTTAACAATTAATCAAATAACAAAAAGTAGTTGATTCTAACAGAATAATTTCCATTTTTTTTCCTCTTAGATAAAGTTTTACATTATTTTTTTTCCAAATAAATAGTGGTATTTTCTCATAATACTAAAGTAATGAATTGAATTTATGTTTTTATGTTACCCTTCACAAAAAAATATTTCCGGATTTAAAATATATGAGAGGCATAAGATTGGAAAATCTTAACCGCACCAAAGTTTATATATATATATATATATATATATATATATATATATATATATATATATATATATATATATATATATATATATATATATATATATATATATATATATATATATATATATATATATATAGTTGAGCATCCAAATATGATGATGCTTCTTTTGTTGCCTAAAAGCATGAGTGACTTCATGTCACAGTCAATATGATCATATTATTAATAATCAAGAAAATATTATGATAAAAGATTTTAGTTTGTGGAAATGAAGTTTTATTTTTAATAATTATTAAGAAAGTAGGAATAGAGGCATGAACCAAATGTAATGCGCATGCTAAAAACTACGCTGGTAGAAAATATATAGTACCTATTCATGAGTTTTATTTATATTTTATAAAATTAAATAGTATATAGTTATGATTTTGAAGGAAAACATAAGTTGACTTGCCATGATAAACTCATCAAGAAGGGACATTTGGAATTAGAGTCTAATGTTAACTCTATGTGGCATAATACGAGATTCTATACTACAAAACGTTACCAAATAGATTTTGGGAGAGTATAAAGATTGTGGGCCTCCACAAAAGGATACTTTGTGGTGGAAGGATAATACGAAAGGTTGTTAAACTAAAAAGGGCGATCCACAGGAGCTTGCCCAAATCTCAAGATGATGCAACTTTTGAGAGATACAAGCAAGCAAAGAAAGAAGCTACAAAAGTAGTTCAGGAGGTAGGGTCTAGATACTTTGATGGTATTTATAGGAAATTGGACACAAGAAAAGGATATATATATATATATATATATACATATATTCATATACATATATATACATATATATACATATATACATATATAAATATACATATATATACATATATACATATACATATACATATACATATATATACATATATACATATACATATATATATATACATATATATACATATATATACATATATATACATATATATACATATATATACATATTATATATATACATATTATATATATACATATTATATATATATGTATATATATGTATATATATATATGTATATATATATGTATATATATAATATGTATATATATAATATGTATATATATGTATATATATGTATATATCTCGTATAAGAGAAAGGAAAGGAAGAGTCATGAGTCAAGTAAAATGCATCAAGAAAGAAGATGGTAGAGTGTTGCTGAAGGATGATGATATCAATAATCAAAGGAGAAAGTACTTCCATAAGTTTTTCAATGGAGATAGTATATATAGTGTAAGAGAATTCTAAATCAGAATCAAAATCTAAATCTGAATCTTTTATTCTTAAGTGATAAACTGAATCTATGATTGAATATGAATATGGATCTCAATTACTTCATAATTGATATTGGGTCTCAAACCCTTATCATGTATCTTTATTTAGTATCTGGCTACTCACACAATGAGTAGTCTAAGTTTAAATCTAAATCTTATGCCCTTGTTATCAAGATACATCTTAATTTGAAACTCTGATTTAATAGAATGACCTCATTAATAATAATTATATGACAACTGAGTCTAGAGTCTTAGTAAAAAGAATTTGAATTGCATATAGAAATACAAAGCATAAAAAGTACCTTAAGTCAAGTTTATGAAAGTAGTTTAAGTACAAAGTATCTAAAAACATGAATTCTGACAAGATGATTTAACATTTATAAGATCTTTTTAAATCTGATCTTATCCTAAATTTTAATATTAACATATGAGCCCACACCTTACAACTTTAACCTTAAATATATCTTATATAATTTTATCTTGAAACTTTATCTTAACTTAATGCATCATAATTCATATTATCATCATAAGTCAATTACGGTGTCTCCTCACAAAGGGACCCAGGTTTGAATCCCAGCTGCCGCCTTGGTTTACCACCCTCCCGAACGTTCAACCTCTGTCACGGGCGTGGGAGAGGGGAGAGAATGCCTCCCTTTATCCCATCATAAGTCAATTAACAACACATTCTAATCCCAACAATAAATTTATCTTGAAAATTGGATCATGTCATAATATGTTCAAAACTTGTATTCTCACCTTGTGCTTAACTTAAAGATATTACTCTTTTTATAGAATCTGATTAACTACTTAGTTCTTGAATCTATACATATAGGAAAACATTAATCTAATTGAAATCTTAATACATGGCTATATCTATGTATATGATAAATCCCAATAACATACTTGAAATTAAAATCTCGATACAAAGTTATCCCAAATCATTAACTAACTATGACTATATTACTTTCTTATCTTATATTGAAATCTTGTTCAATAATTTAAATCATTTCTATGGAATTATGTCAGAACATGATTCATTATTTTACTCATGGACATGGCCCATGAATCAGAAACATTGTGGGTAATAGATCTCTATTTGGGATTTCGGAAAAAAAATTTACATAATCATAGAACCATGTGGAAAATATTTTTCACATAGATTAACATTAAAATCTTCAAACATTGAACCACATAAATCATGAAAGTATTATTTAATGATCTTATAAACATGGTGAATTAAAATATGAATTCTCATGGGCATGAACCACTTACCCGCGTCAAAGAGGATAAAAATATTCATCATGAATTCCTCGAGTCCCATCTAAATCCTTTAAAATTATATGGTGTAACACTCCCTTGAAGTTCAATGATGAGGTTCACACTTTCACATAGATTTAACTATTATCAACATATATGTAGATAATCTACTTGTCTAACTTTTCCTCAAATTAAATTACCTTATCTAAATCATTTAAGAGTTTGGAACCTCCTTCAAGATGTTCTTCATATCACGAGCTTTCCAACGAGCCCTTAAACACCATATTTCGACAAACAAATCAATCCCTATGAATTCCTAAAGTTATAACAAATTAAAATTTTATCACATGTCTTACCTTGATTTCCTTTACCTTTCAGACTAATTGGGCCTTGTGGTCGGAGGCCCAACAAGGAGGTGCCTGACCTATCCCTCTTCTTCACTCGAGCAAGCACCACATATGGATTGTGGCCCCTATTTTTCTATGGAGACAGAGCGCAGCATCGACCTCCTCTCTGGAATGAAGTCTGGTCGTCCAAGACCGACCCAGTGATTATGGTTGGACCATGTCTCCATTGAGCCTCCCCTCGACACCGAGTCACACAGAAAGATGTCGTTATGCTCGATTAAGATGGGTTCCTATGGGGAGTCTTGCCTTCCCTGTTTCTCGCAGAAAGAATAGGGCAGACTACCCAGGTGGTGGTTTTGCGACCACTCTCTTATATAGATGTCGTAGGTCTCTTGGAGGATGGCTCCTCACCTCACCACATCCTCACTCCCAATTTTTGTGCCTTTTGTGCTAGGGCCAAGAGGCGCCCTTGGTGGTTCAACTCTCCAAAAGCCGCCGTAGCCAAGTGCTGGAGCCACCTCACCTCTTCAACTTTCCTCTTCCTCTCTCTCTCTCTCTCTCTCTCTCGATTTTGAGTCAAATTCTAGCCTTACTTTCAGCCAACCCTAGGCCTCCTAGATCCATGTTTTGTATAGAAACCAGGCTCCGGATCGTGGGGGAGAACTCCTCTTTGACGGACTCTCTTCAGACTCTATTTGAGTCCTGTTTGGGGCACAAAAAGAGCGAACCCGACACTCCCCCCCTTCTATTATTTTTTTTCTTTATGATAAAAGTCCACTTCCCATGAATAATCATATATGCCACACCATGAGACCGTTTAGTCTCTAACTTTAGAAAGAACATTATATATACATTATATCTCCTTGGACAAGAGGTTAGGTCAAATTTAATTAGATAAAGGCTCCAAACCAACCTTTCAAGTACAAATTGGATAATTACTAATTTAATTACCTAGGCTACCAGATAAATCAAAATTATCTAAAATTTATACCATGATCTTATACTTTCATTATCTATCTAGTAACAATATTTTGACAACTTATTATGAGAATGAGATATTCCATCACCGGTTTTGTATATAAATGACCCATGTGTAAACCTTAGTTGATCCAAATCACTTGAATTTGGTTCTAGGGCCAATGGCCCATTCCTTGGTCTTCCAAAGAGTCCATAAGCTTAACCATATTCTTGGTTATGAAACTAATTCTTGAACCAATATATTTGTCAATGAAAACTTCCTTATGACACTTTAGGTCAATATTACTTTACATCCTTAATAAGGAGACCTAAGTTGGTCTAGAGCTCAAACCAGTAACTCAAGTCTTCATATTATATATATTCATCACATTATTGTTCACAAGAATAATTCATTTATATTTATCTACACTTGACCACAATCATACACATTTAAGCCATTATACGTGAATTGGTTGACCATATGTGTAACGAAAAACATCATCATTAAGATAACAAGTGTCATTAACAATAATAAAACATGCGAAAACAATCACTGACAGCGGATTACCAAAAATCACTAAAAATTAAAACTTTTTCAAAGAGATCCATTCACAGGAAAACTCTTTAACCAAGAACCAAAGTATTTCAAATTCATCCTGGTTCACAACTACACAACCTGTACCATTCCTTTTCAAGGATTACAACATTGACTGCCCTGTTAACAAATATACACAGGCAGTCTAAAAACTTTGAGGCACTAAGCCAAAACTTAGATTGATACATTTAAAACTTTGAGGACCTGAGAGTACAGAGACGACACATAGGACTTCTATCTATGTGACTAGACAAACAATATCTCCACCTGAGATCTTATTGTTGTCCCTGCTGTTGCTCTTTCCTTGTTCTAGGATTTCTACTTTGCCTCCCATGCATACCTAAAAATGTTTCCCACGGGGGTGAGACAATTGAAAATTTCCCCAGCGAGAGATATAACTCTCTGCCAAAAGCATTGTTGTTGCAGTTCATTAAATTAAAACTGAGTAGGGGTTACTTTTACATTATCAGGCAGAATTATACATCATAGAACATAATAAGATAATCTCCTATTCTCAAGGAGGTCATTGCATCTACCCATGGTAGATAAGTAATTCATCTGTCTACCTTGCAGAGAATATAAAGAAACATAGTTAACATTTATCCACTAAGGAATGCACAAAGAAATGCAACATCAGCCAATGAATCTCCGTATTCAATCCTTAAGCAAACATGCTATACGTCTGATTACATTTTACAATCACACTTAAGCCCTGAGGAGATGAGGTATACCGCTCATACTCCAACCGACCACTGCGAAGTCAAAATCGGTACCATACAAGGTCATTGGAAGAGCCGGCTTCTAAGACCTCCCACATCCTGGTCAGTATGGGACAAAATACAGGACATCTTGTGTCTCTGATAAACATAGCTTTCCAGGGTATACTGGCAACTTCGCTACAGAGTTACAACGTCAACTGCATTGTCATCGGGAATCAAGAGATTTAATGTTTATCTCTGTTGACCCGACATTAACATTGGGAGATGTGTACAACATCTAGACCAATCATTGGGAGATTCATGATACATCCATCTCGACATATCATGAAGGATTGAGAGGTGTCTTGTTTACCTTCCCACAATCTCTTCAAGAGGACGTAAGGATATTTTCTCCCATTGACCCCCCCATATTAAAAAATATGCGAAATCCAGGATATGCCGCGGAGCAACCTGTTTCACCATCACCTATTCCTGACGATGATGGATCTATGGTCAGAGCTCTACATGATTAGATTTCACTTGATTAATTAAGTACATTTTCATTTCTTTTAGCATCAGCCAAGTTCTCAAACAAGACTTATTACAACAATGCTATAAAGAGACATGTACTACTTTCATCAGATACTTATTAGTCTTTCAAAGACCTTGGGAACTCAGTCCCTCATTTCAAAACTAGGAATTCTCATCCCTTCACAATCTCATCACCATAATCATATGGTTATGGGTATTCAAACCCTTCACTCTTCATTGAGCATCATTACCATCTATTAGGTAACAATCACCTTCAGGTCATCTGACCAAGGAATTCATGATACTTGTCACACAAGCATCACACATGGCTCTCAAGGCCATAAAATATCTTGTCACCTCTTTCTTGGAAACATGTTACTCATATGACTAAAAAAAAATCCATGCACATTGCTACTTTTATTAAGCAACAACAACATCAAGGCACAAAAGGCCAACCAACATTTATTTTATAAATGTCACAGCTCAAACCTGGCTATATTCGTCACCTCATCATACCTACATGGTTATTAGGTATGATAACATTCATACAAGATATTCATCACATTATGTGATACAACAGTAACACCATCATTCCATTACCAAGAATTCGGGTTTACTATCAAATAGGGCTTTTCACTCCCTTTACCCAAAATTAGGGTTAGAGTTCAATAATCCTATCAATTAGGGTTTATGTTCATGATTAGGGTTTCATGATCTCTTACTTAAGGATCATAACCCTTAATCACCACATGAATCATATTCATGTATGAATTAATTCTATCAACTTCTCAACTTGATTAGGTCATATCAACCTTTCAATCAAGTACATACAACTATGATTAACATAGTGTACCAAGTCATTGATTCTATAAGAAATTAGGGTTCATCCCTTAATTGGCACAAATCACTTAGGTACTATTAAGGTTTCAACCTTTGTACCTTCATTGATTTTCATTACTAATCATCATTGGATCAATGGATCATTCATCATCTTAGTTATCAAGAGATTCAATCACATTGGACCTCCATTACATAAGGTATCCAATTGAATTGATCAATTGAACTCTTAATTGCAATAGGGACTCACTTGGGTTAATCAATTGATCCTTTAATTTCAATAGGTTCTCAATTGGATTAGTCATTTGAGCCTTTAATTACATAACACAAATTGACCTTGAAACCACCAAGGTTTCCAAACGGTTTGAGACCGTTTGGTCTCAATCGATCAAATCAATTTAGGGTTCTCAATGTTGATTCCTTCAATCATTGAATTCATGTACCCAATCATCAATTGGGCCTATCATCATACTTCAATTGAGTTAAATAGGTCAATCTTCAACTAATTTGACCCTCAATTGACCCTCAATTAGTCATCAATTAAGATTTGAATTAATTGAATTAGGGTTTGGAATCGATGAACCTTCAACACTAATCAATGTAAGATTAGTTATTTGAAACCATTGAACCATCATCCAAATTGAACATGACCTGACCCCAAATGGTCTTGAGGTCGTTTGGATGACCACCAAATGGTCTTGAGACCCTTTTCCCATCATATCATCAAAATCCAAGTCAACCAATTAAGGTTTGGATCATTGGGTTGATCACCAAATCAACAATTGATTACACTTCAACTTAGTGACATTGGATCTTCAATTGCTCAACCATGCTTAACCCTAGACCTCCAAACGGTCTTGGATGACCCTCAAACGGTTGTGAGACCGTTTGGATGAGCTCCAAACGGTCTTGAGACCGTTTGGCTCATCCAAACCTTGGATTCTAGTGAAATTTCATCAAGGTTTAGTCTATTGAGTTGATCAACAAATCATCACTTAATTGCAATGTGATTTGGTACCTTTAGACCTTCAATTGGTCAACCATACTTAACCTTAGACCTCCAAATGGTCTTGTGTTACCCCCAAACGGTTTTGAAACCGTTTGGGCTAATCAACCCAAAATATCAAATTAACTCATTGGAATTTCAGCACTAATTTCAATTAGGGTTTGCCCAATTGATTAGCCTCCAACTCATGATTCCTTGGAAATTAATCCATAAAATTTGGTGGGTCATTAACCAACATAATTAGGAACAGGAATCTCAAACGGTCAACCCTTGGTCAACTCTCTCAAATGGTTTTGAAACCGTTTGCCCAAAAAGTTAAATTACTCAAGTTGAAAATCAGCACTTAAATCAATTAGGGTTTGCCTAATTGATTATCCTTCAACTCACAATTACTTTGGAATTAATCCATCAAATTTGGTGGTTTATCACCCAACATTATTAGGAACAGGAATATCAAACGGTCAACCCTTGGGCAACCCTCTCAAATGGTTTTGAAACCGTTTTCCCAAAAAGTCAAGTTAATCAAGTTGAAAAATAAGCACTTAATCCAATTAGGGTTTGCCTAATTGATTGGCCTTCAACTCATGATTCCTTTGGAATTAATCCATAAAATTTGGTGGTTTATCACCCAGCATGATTAGGAACAGGAATATCAAACGGTTAACCCTTGGTCAACCCTCTCAAATGGTTTTGAAACCGTTTTCTCTCAAACGGTTTCAAATCGTTTGCTCTCAAACGGTTTGGTGAAACCGTATGAGCAATTAACTCAAAACCAAATGGACCATGATTTCTTTGAAAAAAGTGTCCAAGATGATGTAATCATCATCTACCTTCGTCCCTGAAGTTCATAGTACCTTTGATTTCATGAATTAACCAATTTCAACCAGCAATTAATCAAGATAATGAAGGAATCAATGAAATTGCAAGATTAATGGTTGAATAACAATGTAAAGGGGTTCAAGTTATAAAACCCGCCTCCAATTGAGCTTCCAAGATCCATAACAATGTAAATGGGTTCAAGTTATAAAACCCACCTCCAATTGAGCTTCCAAGCTCCAAGCTCACGTCAACAATGGTGGATGCAACTCCTTTCACCATTCCAAGGCTCGTCCTCATGGTTTGAGTGAAAAGGAATGGTTAGAATTGAGAGGGAATCGAATTAGGAAGAATTCATGCATTGATTTATGATTTCCACCATGAATTCACGGTGAACAAGGGTCAAGAAGCTTACCAACAGGTTCGGGCTCGTTCTCCTATTGCTCCTAAGTCTCCTTGAGCTCATCCAAAGAAAAGAAAGAAGAAAGGGTCGAAAAAGCCTATCAATTAATATGGAAATGAAGTTTTTATAAAGGAAATTGAGGAGAGAGAAAGCATTTTTAATTTCCCTCAACTCTCAAATTGATGCCACATAAATCCCCTCACTCCCTTGTGTACGAAGGCACCTTCCTTTTCCTTTAATTATCCTTCATTATCCTCAATTTAAAACAAAAGCAAATTAAGCACCTTAATCATATAATAGTAATATCCATAATGTGAGTGGATATTACTTTCCTTTATAATAAGGTGAGTGGAGTTTCACCTCCTTTAGATATTTTCGTGCCTTATCTATGCAAAAGGACGTCTATACCTATTCAAACTCAACCAATAACATTTTGGTTGAAGGGCACTTCAATTAATATAATTATTTTTGCATTAAATTGAATTAGGGTTCCCTTTATGCTTAAATCTTGATTATTGTAATATCAAGATTCTCTCTCCTTCAAAGATATTCATATGAGACGCCCCTCTTATTTTATTCATTCCACATGATCCCAAGAAACAGTAGGGACCCTTTCGAAGTGGTAAATTGCATATTGAACCCTAGGTTTTGGGTAAATTGCACATTACTCCAAAACTAGGTTTTAATGCACAAACATTGCTTTATCAGCTCTTTCTTGGTATTCAGGCTATCACAAGCCATACCTCTGCATCATATCCATTCCCATGATGGTTCAAAACATGAGTAACATTTTATCATGTAACATTTGCAATTTAACCCCTCAACTTGGGTAATTTGCACTTTAGTCCAAAACAAGCAATCATTGCTTTAACATTGTTCAAACAGAACCAAAATTGAAACATAAGTTCCTCAAGATCCTTAATTACTTTGATCAAAGTAAAATAAAGGATATAAATAGCTTTGATTAAGCAAAACGTCTAGGTTTAAGGCATAACCCAGGTCAGGGATGTTACAATATGACTTGTATTACAAATTTTGTGAACTAAATTATAAACCTAGCCATGGTTAGGTTCATTAGGTCCCTTAGAACACACTCACTAGAAAACTCCACATTAAATACTTATAATATCTATAGAATTGAGGATGTTACAAGGGTGGTGGTGGCAGGTGGAGCAGAGGGGTGGTGGCAGAGGGTGTTCGATGGCAATGGGTTGGTAAGTGATGTGGAGGGGAGGAGACCTCCGGGTGGGAGAGGGAGAGGGATAAGTATAAGAAAGGAGAGGAAAGGATAGGGTTAGAACACTACTTCTGATAACATATAGAAGGGTGTTCTTTCATTAGTTGTAATTAAATGACTTTGTATCCCAGGTATAGAAGCCATAAGTATATGGGATAAATAGAAATAAGGAAATCAAAACAGACCTAAGCCCCAATAATCAATTATGATAACAATCGTAAAGCCTTTGACCAACTTACCAATGGAAATGCATGTGAGGGAATACATGTTAAAAGACAAGGGTTGGCTATTTATAAATTTTATGAGGGACCCCAAGGCTAAAATCCAAGAGCTAACCATATTTCAAAGGGTGTGCCCTTGCTTGTTGAAATCAAGTAGGTAAATTGAGCCTCATTACCTTACCCTAAGAATATAGGCAAGTACCCAAAGGGTTTTATAATGGATATATATGATTATGTTTGCATTTTTAAGACATTATAAAAAATAATAAATATAGAAGTCATAAGGAAACCGTCTCTAAATATATATATAACCAAGAATAGGTACTCATATATATACCATGCATGAATCAATATCATAATCAAGATCAATAAGATGAAACATGTACCTTGAGATAAAAGAATTGGATTATATAACTTTATTTGAGAATATGACTTCATATTTTAAAAGAGTGACACAGATAATGTTGATATTACATGAATGATTAGATGAAAATCAACAATATTTATTCATATTAATCATTTTCATCAAGGTAAGATGTTTACCCTAGTCAATATGTCATCCTTTACAATTTTTGATTTCAACATATTAAAACTACATGCAAGTTCATCATCACATATCATATTATATCACAGATCATGCCATAACTTGGGATAAAACATCTAAACAAGGTTAAGTATTTTGATATTAATTTTTCTTATTCTTAATAAGGAAATCAGGAGATTTGATAAGATCTAAAGAAACTCATAATTAACATATGCATTTAAGTCATAATTCATATCACAAAGTCATTAGTAGGGTGCATTAGTTACAATTCATCAAAATATTACTATCTTAGCATCATAAAGTACTTTGGAGCATCATTGGATTAATGGCTGCATAATATTACAGATCTATCCTAAAAAATTCCATGTAAATCATGTTTCATTTGATATCATTATCATTAAACACACAAGTAATCCAAATTGAATCTTGGTTCATAATGTAATAAACAACATTGATATAGAGTTACAATTCAAATTTTGAGACGCTATTATTTAATTTTTGCATAATGATGAACTTATCATATTAAAGAGGTAAAAAGTATGCATTTTAAAATATCAACAAATATTCTAATAGATCCAAATACTGGAACCAATATTAATACATTCCTTAGATATTTTTATAAAAATAGTATAATCATATTACATTTTTGGCCAAAGGATACTCTTGCTATATTGTTTCTAAGATTTAAGCATTTATATTCGTTTTGGGTAGAGAGAAGGCCATTACCATTTTCATGAAAATACTGATGAATTGATTTCAGAGGAACATGATAGGTCAATCACAATAGTGCAAATACATAGGATCTCATCCACTTAGGTTTTATCAAGGAGTGATGATATCTAGGGGAGATGTTAGTCGTTGACTTTAGCATATTTTTGATTGTGGATGGGATCAATGGTGACAATAGTGAGTAATTGTATATTATGTGACACATTAGTCACTCACAAAACTTGGGTTGTGGCAATGGCCTTAACCAAAGTCAACAGAAGAAGGAGAAGGATTGAATAACGGAGCTTGAAAAGTGGCTGAATGTGCATGTCCTAGAGTCATGAAGGTAGTGGAGGGCTTCTCTTTTACCTTGGGGACTTGATCAAGGGAAGCCCAAAAGTAGTTGCATGGTGGTGATGTTGGTTGTAGGAAAAAGAAGGAAGGAGAGGAAGGGTGTTTGTGGGTCAAAAGGAGGAGAAAAACGTGGGAAAAGGAAAGAGAAGTTGGGATGAGGAGAGAGGATTGATTGACCTGAGGAGGGATATAGATGGATGGATGACTTTGCATGATCAGTTGTCATGCACCATGGCCTGCGTGCCATGATTGTAGACACATGAGGGTAGAGGAGAAACTCATAGCCACTGGACCAAGGGGCGATCCATGACCCCTCGATTCAAGTGACTTGTTGGCCGAGAGTGATTCCTATGGAGTGTGCTAAAAGGATAGAAAAAGGAAAATAAAATGCAATTTCCACATAGTTACAAAAATCATATAAAATCTCTAGAATATTTGTTTGACATGAAATTATTCTATTCGACACTCATAATAAAGAATAGAACATGTAGAAAGCATTTGAGAGCCAGAATACATTGTTAAATCTTTCAATTAATCAATTTAATTATTAAAATTCGATCAATGTTTTATGTTACAATGCACACACTATTCAAATTAAGCATCATATCTCCAAATTTAGGGTTCCAAATGATCAATAAATCATTTCATGATGAAGTGGAATTAGATCGAGCAATATCAGATTCAAAGAAAAGCATAATAGTGAATCGAGTAACTAAATACTAAAATTCAACTTAATCACATCATTCCCTCCTTCAAAAGAAATTTTATCACCCCAATTCACATAATCCTCAAGTTCTACTAGGATCTCACATGAAGATATCTATACTCCAAATTTTAGCACCACATTGTCATCATCGTTATTCTGATATACCAAAAAATTTCCAAACATACCATGAAGATTCTTCTTAGTTTAAAAATTTGAGGGATCACCTCATACATAAAAATAATATAGATCTTTGATAAACAATAAGATCTGACCTTCAAGCCCAACATTTGGGTTACAAGCTTCTGAATTGGCATTAAATGTGGTTTTTCATTCAAGATTGAGATTTAATGTTTCATTGATTCAAGAATAGTATCATATTTCAACATGATGTTTTCATATCAAAATTAACAACCATACCCACAACTAGTCTACATAAGAGCTTTTACATGTTTCATGACTCAAGAGGTTATCATAATCATTAATATAAGTTTTCCATATTGGGGCCATGAAAGTCATCCAACATATATCAAGGATGATGTCAAGATCAGAATGGGGGATCCTAAGATTTGAATAGATATCAACATCATTGAATCACAAGTTCAGATTTAGAAAATCAACTTCAAGAGTCAAGTTTTAAACATCAAATATCACGGGTCCATCAATTTTGAATTGGGTTATAAATTACCATTTATACTATAGGTGTGATCATTAATCCATAAACAACAATTTAGAAATATCTAATGACACATTGTCAATTTTCATCATCAAAGCATTTACATTTGATGAATGACCTCGACTTCAATCATTCTAGAAACTTCAATCTAAGTTTTTAATCAATAGAATCATGTTCAGGATTATCATAAATACAAGATTGAGATTTGAGTTTCCACAACATTTCATTAATTTTCCTACTAGATATTTAGGCTTGAGAGACCATAGTCACAAGAAAGGATTGCCTTCCAAAATTCCAAACAATCAAGACATGAAAATTTAGTGAAAGTCATAATATGGATGCGACATAAGCTAGGGGAGTCATCAATGTACTATAACCCTAACTAGCACATTTTTCTTTGTAGAACACTGCACTAGCATGGTTGTACCCATATAATTGAGATATTTAACGAGAAAATAGGTAGAGTGGTGATTATCAATTTTCATTTTAAAAAGTCATAGAGTCAAGTATCAATGATTATAATAGTGAAACCATGTTCAAAGTTTCTAGTATATGCAACATTCTTATTTAATTTCCTTTTTTCTATGTTCAAGTACTTAGGAGAAGAAGAAGTCAATCTAGGCTTTTTGATAGTTAGATCATCTTAAGATAGGGTAGATATTTCATATCTCTCAAATTATTCAAACTCAAGTTATACCATGACATATTATGCTCAATAGGGCTTGCCATTGTAAAACAAATTACTTCCATCATGATTTAAGCATCCAATGACATAGCCTATTCGAAGTATTAGGTGTGATCCATCATGATAATGGAAAGATTTTCTTTTCCACATTTTAGGTTGATCAAATGTATAGGGACAACATAAGATTAATCGAGAGGGACCTCTAAAAGTGAGGTATTGAGAACAAGTTCCAATTATTTCATCATATTAAAGGTCATGGTTATTGCCTCAAACTTAGAAAGCACAAATAATATGTTTGTCAAAACAATTTTCTTGATATGGGAAATGCATACGAATGCATAAATAAAGAGTAATTTTCAATTACCATAATAGGGTTTCAAGTCATGATCAGATCATAGAAGTATTATCACTACTTCAGTCAATTTTTACGAGTTACATAGATTTTACTTTTCCCATAGATTGGCTATCCATAATGGAGAAGTCATAAGAGTAATAATAATTAGACAAAAAATATGAGAAGAGTATATGAACATTCTATAATGGGTGCATTGGGTTAATAATGAGAGATGATATAAGATTCTCGAGGATTTTGAGGAAAAGGTCCTTAATCCATTCTTGGATTCACTTTGGCCAAGAAGGTGTACAGAGAAGACCTCATCCACCACAACTACGTGGATAGGAGGTAAGCTAGCCCCCTTGCATTTTAAAAAATTCCTAGACACCTCAATTTCACCATCACAGACTCAGTTTCCTAATTTTATATTTGGTATTGTATTTGTGTATTAAAAAACATAGAAGTTGCATTTTTGAAAATGATAACATATGTTGTAGAATCATTTATTACCTAAATCCCAAATCCCTTGACTAGAAAGTTAGTGGTGAAAGGATTCAAGCATCCATCCCTACAATATAACAAACCACACACATATATATATATATATATATATATATATATATATATATATATATATATATAATGAAATGACATCATCCTTTAAACCATAAACCATGAATATAACAAAATAGACCCAAAAAAACAAAAAAGGATGTATATATATGTGCGTGTGTGTGTAAAAGGAAACTAGCTAAGACATGGAGACAAAAAGACGTGCATGCCTTTATTTACATAATTACAACATGGTATTACATTTGGTGTTACATTTCCAAAATTCTTATAAAATATCATAATATAGCATAACAACGATCTTGCTGATTTGGTATAGAGTACATGATATACCAAAAATCATAAAATCAGAAATAATCGATGCAAACAATTTACTATGTTTTAAAAGATATAAAAACTTGTAGGTTTAAGAAAACATGCTTGCTTATCTAAAACTTATATAAATGCAAGAACTAGAACAAAGAAACAATGTCAAATAATTTCATGTTAAAACCAAAGATTATTTTATGTGCATTTTCATAATACAATATAACATCATCACAATGCTTTCTACCATCCTCCTAAACAAAGGACCCATGAGGAACCACGAGGTTAAAAGCTAAGAGTTAATCCTATTTCAAGTTTGTTAGGGACATCAAGGATAAAATCGAAGAGATAACACTATTTCAACAATTGTTCCCTTGGTTGATTGATACAACCTGAATTGCACATCTTGAATGAGGCAGATATGGAAGGATCCAAATTTAAATTTATAACCCAAAACCTTCAAGGACCCTGTAACATACTGAAATCTCCTTTGTACCTCTTTGTATTCTTTTCTATAAGCTTTGACCTTCGTTTTCGTTCCATTTGTCCTTGGTTTTGATTTAAAATAAATTAAGAAGGTTATTGGTTAAATGTTTCCCATATATTCTTATTTTGAGGTTGCATGCACAAATTCCTTAGTTAGAATTAGATAATGGGCCTAAAGTGCAAATTCACATTAAGTAATAAAAATAGTAAAATACTTCGTCCTAGAATCTTCTAGTGTTTCCTAGAATGTAAGAAATAAGAAGGAAATCCGAATTTTATAAAAAGAAAGAAGATAAATATAATAAGTAAAGGAAATATGAGAATTTATGAGTAAAGAAGATAATTACAAAGATTTTTGCAACAAATATGATAATCTGAAACCATCATGATAATTTGATAGTTTAATTTGTTTCCTTGAGCAAAGAGTAACTTAAGGGTCAAGTATTATTTAAAATGAAAATATTAATAACATTATCAATGGAATATAGGAAATATGCCAATAAAAAGAAATAAAATATTTAATGCTCTCAAATCAGGAAAATTACTTCAAATTCGTATTCTAAACATAAAAATAAGCCTCTGTGCAAATTTGCAACTAATTTGGATAATAAAATAATAATAAGAAAAATAGGAGAGAGAAAGTGTGTAGAATGTTCTAATTAATTTATTAAATATAAAGATAATGTCAACTTGTGAAGATAATTGCAAAATCGTGTTCCAACACATTAAGGAGACTTATGGGTGAAGTTACATTAATTTTAGATAATGTTATCACTCCTTTTGAGGGAGGATAGAGAAAATGACATATTAATTATTTCACCTATTAAACTTTCCCAAAATGAAAAACTAACTCCATATTTGGATTCTACGCGTCGAAATAAGTCAGAATATAAATTTTCATAATTTTTGGACAGCGTTTGAGCCTCCAAAATAAGAAAGAGAAAAACATTTAAAATCTAATAGTTTTAATCGACTTTAGATCAGGGATATCTCCCTGATCTAATGCGAGATCGGACGGTCCAGGTTGATTAGTGGACCCATGTCCACCGATCCGACGATGCACGGTCGTCTTCTACCTTGAGTCGGATTAGGCAACAGATAGGATTTTTTGTTTTCTTAAAATCACAATAACTTGATATTTACTCAACGATTTTCCTTGATTTTTGTTGCGTTGGATTCCTTGCGAGATTTCGCACAGGATTATCCAAAACTTTTCGAGCTTTGACGCGTATTTGGGAAATGCCCAAAGTAGCCACCGGCCACTTCCCCTTGCTCCTACCCACATCCTAGTCTAGGGTTCCTTGCCTATAAATAACTCAACCCTTGCGACCGCCATCACCTTAGCAACCTGTTCGTACCTCCAATTTGGATTTTCGTGGACGTTTCGACCCCCGACGAGCAGCCGAAGGTCCCTAGCTTGCGGCGGTTCTCCCTCTCTATTCCAGCCACCTCGGTTCGAATCAAAGGTACGATTGAGTTCATCTCGTCCTTCTCTTTGTTTCGACTATCTAAAAGCAAGTTTTCGTCGAGTATAGCGATTTTGCCCAAATCGGCCGAGCAAGCCTGCTCGCGCACGACGAGGGTCGGTCGAGGTTGATGACGACGCGCAAATGACTATTTTGCCCCTCCGGTTTCTTCTCCTTTCGTTTTCTCGCCAAGGTCACGACGGTCCTTTACCCCTGTTTAACCGCCGGGTCGCTCGACCGGTTGCGAGAGGCCCTGAGATGCGGGTCGCCGCTCTCAGTCGCCCGCGACCGCTCGATGCGGTTGGCTTTGCCTACGTGGCAAGCTGCCATTGGTCAGAGTAAAATAATTTTTATAAATTATTCCGTTGGTCAAAAATAATAAATAAATAGTGTTTTGAAATCATGAAAATGAGATCTATTTTAAAAAAAAGGTTTTGAGATTTGGTTTTGAGTTTTTCAAAAAGGTGTTTTTAAAATCGATTTAATTAACTTAAAAATCCCTAAGTTGGAATTTCCAGGGGTTGGGCAACCGTGGCATGTTCTGAACCCTCCGACGGTTATGTTGGAGGGAACACCCGGATTTTGTGTTCCTCATGGAAACCAAGATCAAGGACACAGAGTTGACAGAAATACGGAAAAAATGCGACTTTAATAATGGCGTTAGCCTTAGTAGTAAGGGACGGTCAGGAGGTCTGGGCTTCTGGTGGAATGAACAAAAGGTTTCGGTTGTCTCGTACTCACAACATCACTTTTGTACTATCATTGAGGGAAACAAGGACATACCTAAGTGGCGTTGCATAGGTATCTATGGCTGGCCTGAGAGGCAGCATAAAACCAAAACTTGGGAGCTGATGATTAAGTTAAATCAAGAAAATGACCTTCCTACTGTTTTCATTGGTGATTTCAACGAAATAACAAACCACAATGAAAAGATGGGGGGAAACCTACGGGAGGAAAAGTATATGAATAATTTCAAGGAGGCTATCGACACATGCGACTTGGCTGAAATTTCTTTTAAGGGCAACCCTTTCACCTGGTTCAGAGGCAAAAAATGGGGTACTGCTATCAAAGAAAGGTTAGACCGCGCCTTAGCAACTTTGACGTGGTGTGCCATTTTCCCAAATGCAACCACTCACCACCTGCTACGCCACAACTCTGATCATGCTCCCATTTTGCTCCATAAAGGGGGAAATGTGTCCTGGAATCAGAGGAAAAGCTATTTCAAGATGGAACATTTCTGGATGGAGGAACCTAGTTGCACGGAGATCATTCGCAACAGCTGGAATATGAATAATAATGCTGATTTGTCCCAAAAAATCACAAATTGCACCAACCATCTAAGAGAATAGGCAAAGGAAAAGTTCGGGCAGATTGAAAAGAAGTTAAGAACTGCTGAAAAAGATTTAGAGAGGGACCAAGGCAAGGCGATGACAGAAGAAAATATTGCTCATTGTCGGATTTTGAGTGAGGAAATTAATGAGCTACTGAAACAGAAGGAAACTTACTGATTTACAAGAGCAAAGATTAAAGAAATAAAAGATGGGGATCAGAACACTTCCTACTTCCATAGCAAGGCTACCACAAGAAGAAGGAGAAACCATATCAAGTGCCTAAAAAATGAGAATGGAATTTGGAAACATGATGAAAAAGAGATTGCAAACATTGTGACTTCATTCTACAACAACTTGTTCTCATCACAGAGGGGTGATGACCCTAGTCTTGCTCTTGCGGGTATTAGTAAGGTTATTGATGCTGATATGAATGAGTCTCTGGAAAGAGAACCTGATGAAGGTGAAATCAAAAAAGCCCTCTTTAATATTCATCCAAACAAAGCCCCGGGTCCTGACGGCCTCCATGCTAGCTTCTTTCTAAGACATTGGGAGATTGTTGGGGAGGATATAGCTTCGTACATCAAAGGTTGGTGGAAAAATGAGATCTCTATTAATGATATAAACAAGACCAATATTGTTCTTATCCCAAAGTGTAAAGACCCTGAGGATATCTCCAATTTTAGACCCATTAGCCTGTGAAACTCAGTCTACAAGATTATATCCAAAGTTATGGCTGCTAGAGTAAAGCTGTTTCTAGACAAGATCATCTCGCCCAATCAAAGTGCTTTCATCCCTGGCCGTCTTATCACTGATAATGCCCTCATTGCTTTTGAAACCTTTCATGCTATGAAAACGAAAAATAAAGGAAAGAAGGGGCAGATGGCAATCAAGCTGGATATGAGCAAAGCTTACGACCGTGTGGATTGGGAGTTCATCATTAAGGTTCTGGAAGCCTTTGGATTCGGGAAACAGTGGTGTAAGAAAATTTATGAATGTATAAGTATTGTCTCCTTTTCTTTTATTATTAATGGTTGTAAAAGGGTCTTATTAACCTGAAAAGAGGGCTCCGCCAAGGCGACCCCATATCACCTTACCTCTTCCTCTTTTGTGCAGACGCCCTCTCTAACTTTCTCATTAGAGCAGGTTTAGAGAAGTCCATATCAGGGGCAAAGATCTGTAGAAAGAGCCCTACGGTCACCCACCTCTTCTTCGCCGACGATAGCATTCTCTTTGCGAAGGCGACTCTCCAAGAAGCCGATAAAACAGCTTCCTCATTAAGCTACTACGAACGCGCTTCAGGACAGAAGATAAACTACGACAAGACGGAGATCACCTTCAGCAAGAATGTCACCGAGGAAAGAAGAGCCCAGATCCTAGACGTTCTTAAAGTCAAAGGGGTGGAAAAACATGAAAAATACCTTGGCCTCCCTACCATCATAGGAAGATCCAAAAGGAAGGTGTTTGGCGACCTCAAAGAAAAAATACGAAAGAAGATCAACGGATGGAAAGAAAAAATGCTAAGCCAGGCGGGGAAAGAGATTTTGATCAAATCTATAGTGCAGGCTATACCTTCGTATATGATGGGTGTTTTCAGGCTGCCGGATGCTACAGTTGACGATATAACAAGTATGCTTGCAAACTTCTGGTGGGGTAGTAAAGACGGGAAGAGGAAAATGCACTGGTTGTCATGGGAGAAGCTGTGCAATTCTAAAAAGAATGGTGGCCTGGGCTTTAGGGACCTCAAGGTTTTCAACACAGCTCTACTGGCGAAACAAGCCTGGAGGCTTCACAATGATCCAACTTCTTTGGTGGCTTCCATCCTCAAACCAAGGTACTACAAAAACTGTGATTTCTCTGAAGCGGCTAGAGGGTACGATCCTAGCTACTCTTGGCGCAGCATTTGGGGCGCAAAGGCTCTGTTGAGGGAGGGACTGAGATGGAATACTAACAGGGATTCAACAACAAACATATGGCTCGATGACTGGATACCGCTGAGACAGGGGGTCGGTGTTTTGAAAGAGGATTTTACGGGTTATATTCCTACATCTTTCAAGGAGCTCGTATGTCCTGTGAGTAACCAATGGGACATTAGTTTGCTGGAGAAGCTTCTAGTGGAGGTACATGTTGATGCTATATGAAAAATCCCTGTTTCCTTTTCCCAACCATCATCAAGATTCTGGTATCCCAACTGGGATGGCCTCTTCACAGTGAGGTCACTACTACAGAAGTGCCTTTTAGTGTCGGCTGTTTAACCCCCTTTGGCGTCGGTTTCTGGACGACGCCTATGTGGGCGCCGCTAAAAGGTTGGACACTTCAGCGTCGGTTAAAAAACCGACGCCTATTTAACATCCAGGCGTCGGTGTATTATAAAACACCGACTCCAAAAGGGTTCGCTCCACAGAAAACGGCGTCATCTAGGACCCTTTCTGCGTCGGTTATATACTAAAAAACCGACGCAGAAAAGCGTCCTAGATGACTCCCATTTCCTGTAGCGCGAACACTTTTGGCGTCGGTGTCCAACAAAAAACCGACGCTGTAAGTCTGTGCTGACGGTTATCTGTAAATAACCGACGCCTATATCTATTTTTTTTTATAAATCTGTTTGCAGGCCTGCTGTGGCTGGTCAGCAGGATGAGAACCTGCAGTTCAGTTTTCTGAACTGCAGGTTTACGACATCCATTGATATCAGCCTACAAACAGGCCACAAACCTGCAAAATTAACATAAAAAGATTCACACAAGTAGATACATTCAGACATCAATTCAATTGTCACGTTCACACATATAGAATCATTCAAATACATGTTTTAACATTCAGATTTACAAAGTATCATTCATCATCACTATCAACATCCCAATTATATCTTACAGTTTATGACCCCACATGCCTTCCTCCCCAGTTCCTGCCGCTAGACAACCACACAATGGATCCAAGAGGATATGCAGGTGTTCGCCAAAGACTATAGGCTGAGTTAACTATTGAGTTAACTTAGCCTATAGTCTTTGGCGAACGCCTGCAATCCTCTTGGATGCATTGTGTGGTCGTCTAGCGGCAGGAACTGGGAGGAAGGCATGTGGGGTGATAAACTGTCAGGACTAGCACAACAAGTTGCGATGGAGGTGGAGACGAAGACGACGGTGGTGCTTCAGGCGACACCTGCTTGGCTGGGTAGGGCTCGGCGAAAGGGTTCCTCTGCTCGTGCAGCTCCCGCTAATCACCATAAACAGAAATTGGTAAGTTAACACCACAAATAATCAATATTCAAACGATTGCTCTAAGAGTTGTATTTTACCATTTTTGCAGCCGCCTTCGCGCATCAAGTTGCTCAATTGCTTCAGTGGGTACCTGTGCATAATCAACCTAAAATTTGACAAAAATAAACACACTGAATTGGGCCAATATAGAAATATAGGATATATGACATAACTAGAAGATAATGAATTTTATAGAAATACAGGATATGTTTTTAGAACTTACATTGGTATCCTCGCCATGCTCGTCATGGACAACATGCTCATCATGGACTTCATGCTCATCATGAACATCATTCTCATCATGGTCAGCCATATGAAAATGTCATAAAGGCAAACATTTAGCATTTGTATCAACTAGAAAAAGGAAAACATTTAGCATTTGTATAAATTAGAAAAAGGAAAACATTTACCATTTGTATAAACATACATGTCTCTAAAATTGTGATCTTTTATCAATTAACAATCCTTCATTGTGATCTCCGCACACATATAAGTCATCATTAGCTTCAATATTTTGTGGAGTTGGCAACCCAACTGAGAATGGACTAGAGTCATCATACTTATCATAGTACTCTTCTTCATCTATAGGATCTTCAATGAACTGCCTTTTACCATGAAGAACAACCGACCATTTATCATTTGCAGGATCATCGATATAGAATATTTGTTTTGCCTGTGATGCCAATATGAATGGTTCAGCCTTCTCGCCAATCATTTCAAAGTTCACCAAAGTGAAACCCAATTCATCCACTATAACTCCTTTGGTGTTATCAACCCAATTACATTTAAAGAGCGGAATATTGAAATCTATGTAGTCAAACTCCCAAATGTCTTCAATGACACCGTAATATGACATTTTAGCTTCACGTGGACTCTTATCCTTTGCACTTGCAAAGTACATAGTTGACACTTGAAGAGTGACCCCACTATTTTGGACGACACTCTTATCATCTTGGCGCTTTGTGTAATATGTGAATCCATTAATGTCAAACCCTTCATAAGACATAACATTCGGTTTTGGTTTAAAGGCGAGACATTTGATAGTTTCTGTAATATCATTTGGTGTTTGAGATAGTTGATGTAAGACTTTATCTTCAAACCACTTAGTAAAAGTCTTATTATGCTCTCTAGCAAGCCACATTGAACTTGCTTGAGGATGTTGTCTCTTTATGAAATTGGTATGTTCCTCGATATAAACACTCACTTCGTCCATATTATGTAAAATATACAAGTGAGCTTGTTCCAACTGCTCACGGCTGATTACTTTCACCCGTGATCCCAAAATTCCTTTGCCCTCCTCAATATTCTTGTCATTATCAGGAGTGTCATTACCACTGAGAAAGTCATTGCAGAAATCCATAACCTCTCTCGCCAC
Organism: Alisma plantago-aquatica; assembly: GCA_963693085.1. NCBI lineage: Eukaryota > Viridiplantae > Streptophyta > Magnoliopsida > Alismatales > Alismataceae > Alisma > Alisma plantago-aquatica. The sequence continues at coordinate 1,775,512,185 of OY856409.1, forward strand.
ATAACCTTCAATAATACTCCCTTCAGGACGATAACGGTTTCAAACATCACCTTTAAAAACGCTCATGTATCGTTCAAAGGGATACATCCAATGCAAGAAAACCGGTCCCAACATTTTCACTTCCCTAGTCAAGTGGACAACAAGATGTACCATGATATCAAAGAACGAAGGAGGGAAATACATCTCAAGCTGACATAGGGTAACAACCACTTCTCTTTGCAAATTATCGAGAGTATCAGGGTCAATAACTTTGCTGCATAGACTGTTGAAAAAGAAACAAAGTCTGGTAATTGCAAACCTTACATGCTTCGGCAATATAGATCGAATTGCCACGGGCAATATTTGTTGCATTAGAGTGTGACAATCATGAGATTTAAGACCTATCAACTTCAGATCTTTCATTGATACCAATCTACAGATGTTGGATGAGTAACCATGTGGCACCTTAACATTTACCAAGCATTCACAAAAAGTTTTCTTCTCCTTTCTAGACAACGTGTAACAAGCGGGAGGTAAGTATGTTCTTTTATTACCCATTTCACGTAATTCTATTAATTCTGACCTTATTCCCATTTCACGTAGGTCCAGTCTGGATTTTATCCCATCTTTAGTCTTACCTGGTATATTTAATAGAGTACCAATGATGCTATCACAGACATTTTTCTCAACGTGCATTACATCGATACAATGCCTGACTGACAAAGAACTCCAATAAGGAAGATCCCAAAATATTGACTTCTTTTTGAATGAAGAATTGACACTCCGTGTGGCCATACTACATTGTGATTTTTTACCAAATTCATTGACAATGTATTTTACTCTTTCATAAACAATATCCCCTGGTATAGGTTTAGGTGCACTCCGTTCATCATTCCATCCATTGAATGCTTTGCGCTTCCTACGATACGGATGGAATTTTGAAAGAAACCTTCGATGACCAAGATATACAGTCTTGCCGCCATATTTTAGTCTTATTGAATCAGTGTTTTCTTCACATATAGGACACGCTTTAGCTCCTTTGACACTATATCCAGACAAATTCCCATATGCCGGAAAGTCATTAATAGTGCAAAACAACATAGCATGCAAACGAAATGTCTCTCTTGCTGAAGCATCATAGGTCATCACACCTTCAGCCAAAAGTTTCTTTAAGTCATCAATCAAAGGTTCAAGATAAACATCGATATCATTTCCGGGTTGTTTAGGGCCCGATATCAACAATGACAACATAACGTACTTATTTTTCATACACAGCCAGGGAGGAAGATTGTATATAACAAGCATGACTGGCCAAGTGCTATGTTGGCTGCTCAATGTCCCGTACGGATTCATCCCGTCTGTACAAAGCCCAAGTCTTAGATTCCTGACTTCTTCACCAAATTCAGGGAACAATACATCAATCTTCTTCCACTGTGGGGAATCAGACGCATGTCGTAGGATCCCATCATTATTTTTCTTAACATCTGCATGCCACCTCAAATTCTTCGCATCTTTCGGATTTGCAAACAAGCGTTGAAACCGTGATGTTATAGGTAGATACCACAACACCTTGGCAGGAGAACCAGTTTTGGACACCCCCGAAGTCGTCAATTTATATCGTGACGCACCACATTTTGGACAATCTTTCAAATCTACATAGTCCTTTTGAAATAATACACAATCATTCGGGCATGCGTGTATCTTTTTGGCCTCCATTCCCATTGGGCACAACATTTTCTTTACCTGGTATGTTGAGATTGGCAGCTCGTTTCCTTCAGGAAGAATTTCTTTCAACAAAGTCAACAATTCAGTGAAGCTTTTGTCGCTCCATCTATTGTTAGCTTTCAACTTATACAATCTCAGCACAGCGCTAAGCTTCGTAAACTTAGCACAGCCTGTGTATAACGGTATCTCAGCATCATGCACAATGTTTGTAAAGATAGGAGGTGGATCGGTGTGCTCTACCCTACAACTATCCAGCATCGCATCAACAATGTCTGCTGCAACTGGTTCGTTCACATTTACGTCATCGGAGGCAATTTCTTCTTCCACCCAAGCACTGCTATTGACATCTACTGGTTTCGATTTTGAAATCTCTCCATGCCAGTGCCATTCTGTATAGCCTTGTACAATCCCATTGCACATGACATGACTTTTGATTTCCTCACCAGTGTTGACTTTCAAGTTGTTACCGCAATGCCTACATGGATAGTAGAACCTATCTGTAGGTTTTTTCCGATGTTCCTCGGCAAATATAATAAACTGATCAAGACCAGATATAAACTCTGGGGTGCAACGATTACAAATGGACATCCATGATCTATCCATTCTATGATCAGAGAAAGCAAGTATATATTAGGAAACAAGTATATAAGCAAGTATGTCGTATTACAGTTCATCATTAAGAAAGATATAAGCAAGTATGTCGTATTAAAATAGACTAGAGTTCATATATAAGTTGTATAACATCAGTTAACCTTTGAAACAAGTATATATTAGGAAACAAGTATATATTAGTCAATCTTGGACGGGTTTCTAGGCCAACAAACACATTTGATGTCAATCTTATATATAATAAATGTGTACCACCTATCCCATCCTTGAACACCTAATCTCACTAGTAAGTGTATAATGTGTATTTTGTTTTCAAGAAAATTTCGGCAGCATTTCCCCGTTGTTCTCTAAGTACATATGTACTTAGAGAACAAACGGGGAAATGCTACCGAAATTTTCTCGAAAACCCAATACACATTATACACTTACATCCTAAGTGAGATTAGGTGTTCAAGAACAGTCCCAAACCGGGGACTATCCAAGATTTACTCCTACTGAGTAAATCTTGGACGGGTTTCTAGGCCAACAAATACATGTGTTGTCATTCTTATATATAATAATTGTCTATAAACTACAGGCAACATGGTTAATCCTAATCAACAGAGCATTATTAAATAATAAATCAAGAAATCAATAGTTTCAAACAAAAGGTCTAGGAATCTTTACTAGACATTATATGTATCCCTAATCATCATATTTAACATACTACATTATTATGAACATCCAAACCAGATTAAGATCATACTATGTTATAACCATTGGTTTAATAACCCTATTTCCGCATGTACATGTTTATCATCTTTAAAACCCTATAATTCATGAAATCATTCTAATTAAATTTAATATGTTGGGATCACATAATTATACTGGTAGGATTTTAATAGACATGATAAGTACCTAATCTATAGAGCATTATTAAATAATAAATCAAGAATTTAATAGTTTCAAACATGCAATAATTCACAATGCAATGTTATAAACAATAGGCAACATGGATAGATGAGACTAGAGTTAATATTAGAATAAAAATTAGCAACTTAGGACAAAGTCCATCACTAAAGTTTCAAACTCAACATATATGCACAATCAATATCAAATATAGGACAAAAGGGTAGATTAGAACCCTAATGTATTGTTGTTTGCTTCCTCCATTTGCCCCTCTTGCCCGACAACTTGGTTTAATGAAAGAAACACATCCATATTCATTCTACTCTCTCGTAGGTGGAAGAAGAGGAGGAAGAGGGTACCTGTGATGAGCGGCAGCAACGGCGGCGAGAAGTGAGCAGGTGTCAATCGGCGGCTGCGAGCAGCAGGTGTCCAACGGCGGCAGGAGCGGCGGCGAGCAGCAGAAGGTGTCCAGCGGTGGCGACCAGCAGGTGTCCAGTGGTTGCGGCGGCGCGACGGCGTGGCGGCTGCGAGCACTAGGTGTCCAACGGCGGCAGGAGCGGCGGCGAGCAGCAGAAGGTGTCCAGCGGTGGTGGCGAGCAGCAGGGCGGAGGAGAAAGGGCACGGAGAAGGGGCACGGAGAAGAGAAAAAGGTAGCAGGAGTGGTGGCGGAGAAGGGGCGCCGGAGAAGAAATAGCTGGAGAAGGGGGCGCTGGAGAAGAAATCGCCGGAGAGGAAATCGGCGGTAGAGAGAAATAGGGAAATCGGATCGCAATGGAAGAGAAGAAAGGGGAAGAGTCGGGCGATCGAGGGTTATGAAGTTCCCAAATAGCGTCGGTTGTTTACAACAACCGACGCCTAAACATCTTTAGCGTCGGTCGTTCACAACATCCGACGTCCATTTAGACGATATTTTCGTGAAAATGTTTGGCGGGAACCACCTTCAGCATCGGTTATTAAAGGACGACCGACGCGGAAAAGGACACTTTTCGCGCAAATTTCCATCGCACATAAGCGTCAATGTTTTAACTACAGACTCGACGCCGAAACTGACATTATTTTTTCGCTCAAAAATTGGATGACATTCTGCGTCGGTTTTTTATAAACAACCGACGCTGTATACAAAGCGATACCCGTGTTTGGTTGGTCTTTGAATATAGACGTCGGTTCTTTTAAATAACTGACGCCTTTCATATAAGGCGTCCGTGTTCCTTAATAACCGACGCTCAGAAAAGCGACACTGAATGCTATTTCTGTAGTAGGGGGTAGGCCTACTGGCTGGGTTTTAACGGCCATAAATCTACTGCACAGAACAACTGTTCTCCCCTCCAGACGGAGTTGTGGTCCGCGATTTGGAAGATGAAGCTGCCACCAAAACTAAAACACTTCCTTTGGAGGTGTGTTTCAAATCAACTCCCTGTGCTATCAAATCTTAAGGGACGCCATGTACTCCAGACAGACCTGTGCGAGATTTGCAAAAAAGAAGCTGAAACAACTATCCACTCTCTTCTCCATTGTACCCATGCCTCGACTATTTGGAACTCGGTGCATCTTCAGCCTATCCTCTCAGGAAGCCCGACACACCACTTCACTGAGCTGCTGCTATGGTTCATCACTAAAGGGAATGAGGAATCCACCATCCTTTTTATTGCTGCCTGCCTTTCAGCCTGGATTTGCAGAAATAAGGCTTTGTTTGAGAGCTGTCTGCCCCAACCTCTCATTACGGTGCATGGGATCCAGCACTGGGTTCAGTCTTTTAAAGATGATTCCTACTCCTCGCCCCCCCCAGCAGCTTCTGTCCTTACACGACTCAGCTGCAGATGGCGGCCTCCTTTGTAGGGATACATAAATATTAATGTGGACGCTGCGTTCTTACCGCACAGCATGATCATTGTGGTGGCTATTTACCGTGATCATAATAGCAAAACGTTGTTGATGGCTGCCAAGACCTTCAGTACTGGATGGGATGTGATCACTGCTGAAGCCTACGCTATCCGTTATGCCTTAGAAGTAGCCCATGATAGGGGTCTGGATCTTATTGAGGTCGAAACTGACGCCCTGAACGTATATAACAGAGTTACCAATGTTGTTCATGGTGCCAGCCCGATGATGGTGATGTTTCAGGAGATTAGATCAGCTACTAAGTTTTTCTCTTCAGTTATTTTCTCTCATACCTACAGAGAAGGAAATGATGCAGCTCACTCTCTGGCTAGACTAGGAGTGGGAAGTAGTCTGGGCACGATCTTCACTAGTTTGTTCCCGATCAAGCTATGTGAGCCTTTTGTAGCTAGTTGTTAAACTAATACAAAGGGCTTCAGTTATCAAAAAAAAAAATTAACCCTAAAAATCTATATTTCCAAAATATACAATATTATATGTTATTTTGATCAGGAAAACCTAACTAAGACGATTATGAGGTTTTTGAAGTCTGGATCGAGAGTTTGTGCAAAAAGTTAGTAAATTAGGGGTTTCAATCTTTTAAATGAATGCATGTAAATCTAATATATGAATATAATGATGTATTAGGAAGTTTGGGTTTATAGCCCGTGTGAAGAGTTGAAAAAGGGAAACTTAGGACACCTGTGGCCAAGGTATGTGTTTAGTATAAGTTTTGTTGTGCATCTACCTATCAGTTGGGAAATACTTAATCCAATACCTAAATTTCTTCTATGAGTTTTAACTTGATCTAAACCATTGAATTTCTTGAAACCTAAATGTCTTATTTGCCTAAAAAATCAGATATAGTATTCTCTTGTTTGGGTATTCATACCCCACTGCCATGATATATATTCTTTTGCTTATCTTGCCATAAATCTCTTATTAGCATGGAATTAAATGTTCTATTTAAATTTGAAGTAGTGGTACTTATGTACAACCACCCATAGAGGGCATGTATAAAATCGCCCTAGGGGAATGTTTATTATTCTCCCCATTAAAAATTTGTAGGTGATTTGGAAATGTTTATAATTCTTCCCTCACCTAAAGTTAGAGGTTCGGTAGGTGCCTCAACCCTACTTAGTTAGATAGACATATTAATAAACATGCTAAAACCTTTACTTACTTTGTTAATGGCAAGTTCTCTTATGAAAACCTCATGCTCTTGATATCTTCTTACACCAAATACTTAGTCTAGTTTACTTGTTACATCTTTCCTTTGCCTTTGATAGATTATTAGTGTAACACATACTTTTCTTGTTTTCCCTCTTGCTGGGTGCCTTCCCAACCACCCAGGTGTTGGAGCTGTTCAAGGTGAAGGAAGGGCTTGAAGAAAGAATCCTTGCTGAGATCATTTGCTTGACATGAAGGATGGCTAGGTTGCTATAGCTAGATCCTCTATTCTATCTTATCTTTTCTTTTAGAAAGCAATGATGTAATAAACAATATAGCCATTAGAAGGCTTGTTATTTCTTTCTTTCCGCTGCTATTGACATTTTATGGTATCTGGAATCATGCTTATTTATTTGGATTATTATGCAACCATCCTCAAAAGTCTAAATTTTGTTAAAAATTGTGGATGTTTGTATTTCCTTTAAATTTTAGTAAAGAGGTGATCTCGCCTCTTTACAGCATGGTATCAGAGCCTTTAGGCGACTATTAGGGAATGCAGTTGAGGCAAGGGTGTCTAGAAAGGATTAGGGCATGGGGGCTGGCAAGATTTTCCTCCGACCCACTAGCTTGGCATACGGGGACTCCCGTGCCCATATGATCTGGCCTGTCTGCGCCGATACAAACTGCCTGAAATAGTATGCTTTTAGGAAATAGCATTCTAGTTATCCTTTTCTCATCTCTATTTATTTTCCCTCTCATCTATGATTCTTTACTCCTGAAAATTTAATAAGTTAACCCTAATTTCAGGAGAGGTGACCTGTTTGACAACTCAAACTAGGAGTCCAACACTGACAACCCCGACACTCCTGCGACTCCTGCTGTTAACCAATCAACCTCCGATGTTCCTGCTTTCACACCCAAGCAAGAGCTGGCGATGCTGCGACAAATGTTGTCCTCCACCATGATGGGACAACTCAACACCATAGTTGTTGTTGCCTCCAAGCCGAGGGAGTTCACCCTCACTGACTTCATCAAGATGCAGCCACCCTACTTCAAGGGTGAGAGTGAGCCTAACATGGTGGACAAAGCTGATGACTGGGTGTTGGCCCTGGATCAGACCTTTGAGGGTATGGCTTGCCCTCCTCACCAGAAGGTTCGGTTTGCGACGTACGTGCTGGATGGATCGGCGCGTGTCTGGTGGAATGGAGTTGCCCGTACTCGAGACACCTCCTCCATGGATTGGACTCAGTTCCTGAAGCTATTCAGAGAGAAGTACATCTGCCCTGCTTTTCTGAGGAAGAAGGAGGCTGAGTTTTACAGTCTCAAGCAAGGAAGCATGAGCGTGGCTGACTATGTTCAGAAGTTTCTGCTGTTAGAACGTTACGCCACCGACCTCGGAGCTGACAGAAGAGCAACCTTGTTCTCGGAGGGACTGAACTACCATGTTGGTCGGAGCCTCGTACCTCAGATGCCACTCTCATTTCAACAGATGGTGGACAAGGCTTTTGCCATCGAGTCTTATCTGGGATTCCACAACAAAAGGAAGAATCCGAACCAGCATGAGAACTGTGGTCGTGATCGCTGCAACAGATGCAATCGCTATCATCCTCCTGGAAGATGTCCCACCAACAATGCACCTGCTCGTGTTGGCAATTGTCCTCCACAAACCTTCCATGAGTGCGGCCAGGTTGGGCACATCCGACCCAACTGCCCTCGTTTCCAGCAAGGGCAGAATAATGCTCCGCAACCACAACAGCCGAGACAGAATCCTCCACTGCGGAACAACAACAACAATAACAACAACAACCAGAACCTGAGACGTCCGCCAACTGAGAGGCGGAATGGGAGAGTGTTTTCTCTCAATGCTGAAGAAGATGGTGAAGGCAATGAAGTGATTGAAGGTACACTACACCTCAATATGCATCCTTTAAAAGCTCTGTTTGATTCTGGTTCCTCCAATACCTTCATATCTAGTCAGTTTGCCTCTATGCTTAAGATCGAATCTGAGTTTATGGATCATGTGTTAGATGTAAAAACTCCTAGTGGAAAAATTTGCTCCTCGTACCTCCAAACTCCTACCTTGAACCTCTGTATATCTGGAATAATGTTTCCCACAGTTTTGTCTTGCTTGATATGACTGTCTTTGACATCATCCTGGGCATAATTTGGTTAAAGAAGTATAAAGTTGTTCTGTTTTGTGAGGAATCCAAGGTTAGCCTGTTCCATCCTGATGAAGGAAGAGTGTGTGTCAAGGGCAAGAAGCGAGGAGAGCGACAGTTTGTCATCTCTACCATCAAAGCTGAAAAGCTCGTCTCACAAGGGTGTAGAGTCTTCGTAGCCTCCATAGTTCTCGATGCTACACCTCCTTCCCTAGACCATGTTGATGTGGTGAAGGACTTCCCAGATGTCTTTCCTGAGGAGTTTCCCGGGTTGCCACCAAATCGCGAGGTGGAATTCTCCATCGAGCTCAACCCTGGAACTTCACCGATTTTGAAGCCACCTTACCGCTTGGCTCCTTCTGATCTGGCAGAGTTGAAGAAGCAGCTTGAAGAGCTTCTTGACATGGGTTTCATTTGCCCCAGTGTTTCCCCTTGGGGAGCCCCTATCCTGTTCGTGAAGAAGAAAGATGGCTCCTTGCAGATGTGTATGGACTACCGCATGCTCAACCAGGTGACAGTGAAGAATCGTTATCCGTTGCCACACATCGATGACATGTTCGATCAGCTAAAGTCAGCCACCGTGTTCTCCAAGATGGATCTGTGAAGTGGCTACTACCAGATGCGTGTGAAAGATGGTGATGTTCTGAAGACATCATTCATAACTCGCTATGGGCATTATAAATTTTTGGTCATGCCTTTTGGTTTGACGAATGCCCCTGCTGCGTTTAAGGACCTGATGAACCGAGTATTCCGCCCATACATCGACAAGTTTGTAGTGGTGTTTGTTGATGATGTTTTGGTTTATTCCGAGACATTGGAACAACATCGTGAGCACTTGCGGATTGTACTCAACACATTGCGAGAAAATCAATTGTATGCAAAATTCTCAAAATGTGAGTTCTGGATAAAGGAAGTGATGTTTCTTAGTCACGTGATTTCTACCGGCCATATAGTTGTTGATCCTGCAAAGGTAGAAGCTGTGACAAAGTGGAATGCTCCGAGAAACCCGTCAGAAATCCGTAGTTTCCTTGGTCTAGCTGGTTACTATCGGAAGTTTATCAAAGGGTTTTCTGAGTTGGCTTTACCTTTGACCAAGCTGACTCAGAAGGAAGTCAAGTTCTCATGGACCCCTGAATGTGAGGACAGTTTTCAGAAGTTGAAGATGAGTCTGACTTCTGCTCCCATGCTTGCTTTGCCTGTTGAGGGTATACCCTATGTCATCTACACTGATGCATCCCGACAAGTCTTAGGGTGTGTTCTGATGCAAGACGGAAAGGTGATCGCCTATGCTTCTCGACAGTTGAAACATAATGAAGCTAATTGGCCTACGCATGATTTAGAGCTGGCTGCCATAGTTCATGCTTTGAAGATCTAGCGACACCACCTCTATGGAGAAAAGGTTGAAGTCTTTTCTGATCACAAGAGTTTGAGATATCTGTTGACTCAGAAGGATTTGAACTTGCGACAACGTAGGTGGATGGAATATCTTAAAGATTACAATTTCACCATCACCTATCATCCTGGGAAAGCAAATTTTGTAGCTGATGCGTTAAGTCGTAAGAAGGATGCTGTTTGTGCTGCTCTGAGATGTTCCGTGTGGGAAAACCTTGAACATGTGGCCAGTTGGAAACCTCAACCTGTCGATTTAATGGATGAAGATAAGTTGTGTGTTCATATGTCCAGTCTGACCGTTACACCAACCTGGATCTCAGAAATTGTGTCTGCACAGTTGGAGAGTTCAGAGCTTGAAGAGTTGAAAGCTTTAGCTGAGAAACCGCAATCTGATTTCTCTGTCGGAGTGGATGGTGATATCCGCTTCAGACAAAGGTTGTGGATACCTGATGTTGGTGATCTGAGACAGAAGGTTCTGAGTGAGGCTCATGGTTCCAAGTACACTATTCACCCTGGCACAACCAAGATGTACAAGGACCTACAGCGAAGTTTCTGGTGGAAGAACATGAAGAATGATATAGCTCTATTTGTGGCAAAATGCTTGACATGTCAGCAAGTCAAGATTGAACATCAACGACCTGGTGGTCTCCTTCATCCTCTTAAGATTCCAGAATGGAAGTGGGAGAAGATCACAATGGACTTTTTTACTGGTTTCCCTAAGTCCAAGAGAGGTTATGATGCTGTTTGGGTGGTGATTGATCGGCTTACTAAATCTGCTCATTTCTTGCCTTTCAAAACCACGTATAAAGTTGCTGAGATGGCTCAGTTGTAAGTGGATTGGATAGTTCGTCTGCATGGTGTCCCTGCTGTGATAGTTTCTGATCGAGACCTGAAATTCACTTCTCATTTATGGGGTCAGATTCAGGAAGAGATGGGTATTGATCTGCGTTTCAGCATTGCTTACCATCCGCAAACTGATGGTCAGTCCGAGAGAACAGTTCAGATTCTGGAGGACTTGCTTCATGCTTGTGTGATGGATTGGGGTGGTGCCTGGGATCAGTATCTACCATTAGCAGAGTTCGCTTACAACAATAGCTACCAAGCCAGTATTGGTATGCCACCTTTTAAAGCTCTCTATGGTAGACCTTGTCATTCACATTTGCATTGGGATGATGTTGGTGAGCGTTCCTTAGTGAAGTCTGATGATATGCAGATGATGCTTGAGAAGATACAGTTGATAAAGAAACGGATGAAAGTTGCTCAAGACAGACAGAAGATGTATGCTGATAAGAAGAGGTCTGATGTAAGCTTCTTAGTGGGTGACTATGCTTTTCTAAAGATCAAGCCTATACGTTCTATTGCAAGATCTAAAGTAAAAGGCAAACTGAGTCCTCGCTATGTTGGACCATTTGAGATCTTAGATAAAGTGGGAGCTTGTGCATATCGTCTAGCTTTGCCTCCTACTTATGATAAGATTCACAATGTATTCCATGTTTCTGTGCATGAGGAAGTACGTTAAGGATCCATCTCATGTGCTCTCCATTGAACCTGTGGAGATTAATGAGAATCTGACTTATGAAGAACTACCTGCGAAGATCCTTGACTCCCGAGTAAAGCAGTTGAAGAATAAGGAGATAGAGTTAGTAAAGGTTTATGGAGATACCATGGTTTAGAAGAAACCACTTGGGAGTTGAGAGATGAGATGTTGCGTACTCACCCTTCCCTCTTTGTATGAGATTTCGGGGACGAAATCCTTTTTAAGCGGTGGAGTGTTGTAACATACTGAAATCTCCTTTGTACCTCTTTGTATTCTTTTCTATAAGCTTTGACCTTCATTTTCGTTCCATTTGTCCTTGGTTTTGATTTAAAAGAAATTAAGAAGGTTATTGGTTAAATGTTTCCCATATATTCTTATTTTGAGGTTGCATGCACAAATGCCTTGGTTAGAATTAGATAATGGGCCTAAAGTGCAAATTCACATTAAGTAATAAAAAGAGAAAAATACTTCGTCCTAGAATCTTCTAGTGTTTCCTAGAATGTAAGAAATAAGAAGGAAATCCGAATTTTATAAAAAGAAAGAAGATAAATATAATAAGTAAAGGAAATATGAAAATTTATGAGTAAAGAAGATAATTACAAAGATTTTTGCAACAAATATGATAATCTGAAACCATCATGATAATTTGATAGTTTAATTCGTTTCCTTGAGCAAAGAGTAAATTAAGGGTCAAGTATTATTTAAAATGAAAATATTAATAACATTATAAATGGAATATAGGAAATATGCCAATAAAAAGAAATAAAATATTTAATGCTCTCAAATCAGGAAAATTACTTCAAATTCGTATTCTAAACATAAAAATAAGCCTCTGTGAAAATTTACAACTAATTTGGATAATAAAAGAATAATAAGAAAAATAGGAGAGAGAAAGTGTGTAGAATGTTCTAATTAATTTAATAAATATAAAGATAATGTCAACTTGTGAAGATAATTGCAAAATCATGTTCCAACCCATTAAGGAGACTTATGGGTGAAGTTACATTAATTTTAGATAATGTTATCACTCCTTTTGAGGGAGGATAGAGAAAATGAAATATTAATTATTTCACCTATTAAACTTTCTCAAAATGAAAAATAGCTCCATATTTGGATTCTACGCATCGAAATAAGTCAGAATATAAATTTGCATAATTTTTGGACAACGTTTGAGCCTCCAAAATAAGAAAGAGAAAAACATTTAAAATCTAATAGTTTTAATCGACTTTTGCTCAGGGATATCTCCCTGATCTAATGCGAGTTCGGACGGTCCAGGTTGATTAGTGGACCCGTGTCCACCGATCCGACGATGCACGGTCGTCTTCTACCTTGAGTCGGATTAGGCAACATATAGGATTTTTCGTTTTCTTAAAATCGCAATAACACGAGATTTACTCAACGATTTTCCTTGATTTTTGTTGCGTTGGATTCCTTGCGAGATTTTGCAGAAGATTATCCCAAACTTTTCGAGCTTTGACGCGTATTTGGGAAAGGCCCAAAGTAGCCGCCGGCCACTTCCCCTTGCTCCTACCCACATCCTAGTCTAGGGTTCCTTGCCTATAAATAACTCAACCCTTGCGACCGCCATCACCTTAGCAACCTGTTCGTACCTCCAATTTGGATTTTCGTGGAAGTTTCGACCCCCGACGAGCAGCCGAAGGTCCCTAGCTTGCAGCACTTCTCCCTCTCTATTCCGGCCACCTCGGTTCGAATCAAAGGTACCATTGAGTTCGTCTCATCCTTCTCTTTCTTTCGACTATCTAAACACAAGTTTTCGTCGAGTATAGCGATTTTGCCCAAATCGGCCGAGCAAGCCTGCTCGCGCGCGACGAGGGTCGGCTGAGGTTGATGACGACACGCAAATGACTATTTTGCCCCTCCGGTTTCTTCTCCTTTCATTTTCTCGCCAAGGGCACGATGGTCCTTTACCCCTGTTTAACCGCCGGGTCGCTCGACCGGTTGCGAGAGGCCCTGAGACGCGGGTCGCCACTCTCAGTCGCCCGCGACCGCTCGATGCGGTTGGCTTTGCCTACGTGGCAAGCTGCCATTGGTCGGAGTAAAATAATTTTTATAAATTATTCCGTTGGTCAAAAATAATAAATATATAGTGTTTTGAAATCAGGAAAATGAGATCTATTTAATAAAAATGTTTTTGAGATTTGGTTTTGAGTTTTTCGAAAAGGTGTTTTTAAAATCGATTTAATTACTTAAAAATCCCTGAAATTAAACCTAAAAATCTATATTTCCAAAATATACAATATTATATGTTATTTTTATCAGGAAAACCTAACTAAGAAGATTATGAGGTTTTTGAAGTCTGAATCGAGAGTTTGTGCAAAAAGTTAGTAAATTAGGGTTTTCAATCTTTTAAATGAATGCATGTAAATCTAATATATGAATATAATGATGTATTAGGAAGTTTGGGTTTATAGCTCGTGTGAAGAGTTGAAAAAGGGAAACTTAGGACACCTGTGGCCAAGGTATGTGTTTAGTATAAGTTTTGTTGTGCATCTACCTATCAGTTGGGAAATACTTAATCCAATACCTAAATTTATTCTATGAGGTTTAACTTGATCTAAACCATTGAATTTCTTGAAACCTAAATGTCTTATTTGCCTCAAAAATCAGATATAGTATTCTCTTGTTTGGGTATTCATACCCCACTTCCATGATATATATTCTTTTGCTTATCTTGCCATAAATCTCTTATTAGCATGGAATTAAATGTTCTATTTAAATTTTTGAAGTAGTGGTACTTATGTATAACCACCCATAGAGGGCATGTATAAAATAGCCCTAGGGGAATGTTTATTATTCTCCCCATTAAAAATTTGTAGGTGATTTGGAAATGTTTATAATTCTTCCCTCGCCTAAGGTTAGAGGTTCGGTAGGTGCCTCAACCCTACTTAGTTAGATAGACATATTAATAAACATGCTAAAACCTTTACTTACTTTGTTAATGGCAAGTTCTCTTATGAAAACCTCATGCTCTTGATATCTTCTTACACCAAATACTTAGTCTAGTTTACTTGTTACATCTTTCCTTTGCCTTTGATAGATTATTAGTGTAACACATGCTTTTCTTGTTTTCCCTCTTGCTGGGTGCCTTCCCAACCACCCAGGTGTTGGAGCTGTTCAAGGTGAAGGAAGGGCTTGAAGAAAGAATCCTTGTTGAGATCATTTTTTTGACATGAAGGATGGCTAGGTTGCTATAGATAGATCCTCTATTCTATCTTATCTTTTCTTTTAGAAAGCAATGATGTAATAAACAATATAGACATTAGAAGGCTTGTTATTTCTTTCTTTCCGCTGCTATTGACATTTTATGATGTATCTGGAATCATGCTTATTTATTTGGATTATTATGCAACCATCCTCAAAAGTCTAAATTTTGTTAAAAATTGTGGATGTTTGTATTTCCTTTAAATTTTAGTAAAGAGGTGATCTCGCCTCTTTACAAACCCCCGTAACTCAATACAGGGTCAAAGTAGATATATGGGGTCAAACACAGGGACATGGGGACGTTTAGGATTCTTAAGATCTTTCTCTTAAGTCAGTTAATCCAATCCAATAGTTGATGAAAGTACAAAACTAGAATATGTCTAGAAAATGGTTTGTATCAAAGAAAAACAAAATAACAAAAAAATAGAATCTGTCAGATTCTACTAATTAGAGAGAAGGAGTTCCTCGCAATGTAACCACAAGTTGGGCAGTCTATGCACATGGTTTTGGGAGTATACAACCCTCGAACACCTTAGCAAGCATATTAAATCCAAACATAGCACATATTGTGGCAGTTTCTCCTATGGGAGTCATCCACTCGCTCTCACACAACATGACTAATAACCCATCAATGATTTGAAACCTCTCTCAAGGACAATGTACCAACACCCACAAATATCTCAAAAACCCTCTCTAGTATGGAAAATTCAAAGATGCTAGGAACCACTCCCTTGGACGTCCTCCTTTTATATTTAATCCAAACTACCTTCTCTCATCCATTTCTACAACTAATATCTTGATCTTTGCAGAAATGAAACTTCAAGCAAGAAGGAGATCAAACACACCAACAATCACAACTAGAAAGTGAAGATAGAATAGAAAACATACTAGATCTAGAATAAAACTACTTACTTAAGGAAAACGTACATAAACACAGCCAAAAGGGCTAAATATCTAAGGAGGATCTCAACTAGCCATGGACAAGCATAGTTGGCACTGAACAAAGATGGAAGAACATCATTTGTACATAAACAAAGGAGAATAGTAGAAGAAAGGGAAAGAAGATGAGATTTAGCCCATAGAGGAGCGGTGGATCTCTCTCCTTAGCCTCTGTATGGACTGGATCTCATCTTTGAGTCATCCTCCTTGATCTTCTGGACTCTTTGGCCTCCTTTCTCCTTGATTCTTCCCCAAACAACTGCCTTGGTGGATGTATGGTGGTGGAAGGTGGCTGGAAATGGCTGGATGTGGATGGATGATGGTGGAAAATGATGGTGGATGGAATACAACCAAAGGGACGGGTGTAGGGTGTTCCCTTCAATCCTTTTAAACCTTAGACCACTCTCTAAAAGATCTGGGAACCACTGGTCAGTGAAGGGAAGCCAAAAGGTATGAATAGCAGAACCCATATCGGAACCCCTGCCTTGGAAGTAGGGGTGGATATTTATAGGAATGGTGGATTCTTGTCTGTTGTGGTTGTAGTGGTTAGTTCGGATGGACATCCCTAGAGGTCACTACAGATGAAGGTCGTAACAATTGATATAGATGGAGAATCTTAGCGGTCTCTATGGATAAATGTCACACTGGTCTTTACGATTGTGGTTGTAGTATCGCTAAAAATGGAGTTCCCTTCGATTTCTATGGATGAATATCATAGAGGTTCTTTTGTTTTGGTTGTGGCGGTCACTACAAGTAGATATCCCTTCAGTCGGTGATCCTACTCCTTAGGAACAAAATCATCGGGGGGGGGTCTATTACTTGTGGTTGATGGGCCTGCATTGATGAACCTTCGGATTGACGAAGATGCTCTCTGATAAAGGGACTAGCCATCATAATCAGGGTCCAAGATATCAAAGTTTTCTTGGGCCCGCTAGTCAGTTAGCGGGACCACCATCTCCTTAGTTAGTGCACATAATATGATGCTTGATGGGGTGAAAATATGGAGAGTTGATGTCTTCTTGAGTTCGGTACCTACAAGTCTCAAAATTGGCCAGTTGAAAAACTCTATCTATGAAAAGATATAAATTACTAAAAGATAAGAATCTGGAGTTATTTTGGACATATTAAGGCTATAATGACACGAAACCATAGATAAATACTTAGCATAAATGCCTAAATTAGGTTGTTATCATTGATCAAAACATATAGGCATATCATGCCTTGTTCCCTCACATCGAGAGTACATGTAGGTACACTAATGGATATATATGATTATGTTTGTAGTCTGGTCAGCATATTATAAACAAGATGAAACAAATCAGTCATAGGGAACATGTAGGTCAAAAATTTTATATATCCAATAATAAGAACACATATATATAAAGTATAAGCATCAATTTCATAATCAAGGTTAATAAGAGCTAAGGCGTTCCTTGAGACAAGAGAAATAGAATAGATAACTTCATTTGAGAATTTTGACTAGATCATTCAAAAGATTCACAAAATTAGATAATGAGGTTACCAGCATGCATGGTTTGATTAGAATCGATAATATTTAGTCATATTAATCACTTTCATCAACGTTGGATGTTTCTCATAGTCTATGTGTCATCTTTTACAATTGTTGATTTCAACATCTAAAACTACACACATTCATCACCACGTCTCATATTGCATCATAAACTATTCTTTAACTTAGGGAGTAATATCTCAAAAAGGTCATGGATTCAGATGTTAGGTTTCCTAGATATTAATAGAGAAATCATAATATTGGATAAGACATATTGCATCAATATATCCATTTAAGTCATATTTCATATCCCAATGGCTTTATTAGGTTAGCAAAATGATCAAGATTTGACTTTGTTTACAAGTCATCAAAGGATTACTAATTTAGTTCCACAAAGTAGTTTGGAACATAATTGGATCAAGGTTTGCATAAGACTAAAGATATAGCATCAAAAAGTCCATAGTTACATTTTGTATTACATCATCATTATTAAGCACACATGAGTGATCAAGGTCAAATCTTGGTTCATAATACAACAAAAGTTACTGATATAGAATTTACTAGATACATTTGAGTCATCGTTGATTCAAGATTTACATAATTATGCATTAAAGAGTTCATAAGTGTGCATTTTCAAGGTATTAGTGAAACTAATGATAGGTATAGGTATTGGATCCAAATTTATAGGATTTTCTTTATTTATCTAATCAAAATAGTATATTCATATGCCATTCTTGAGAAAAGGATGCATGTACAATGATTTTCAAATATTCAAGCATTAGTCTTGATTTTTTGGCAGAGATAAAGCGATTATCTCTTCTGTGAAAACATGACCCACAAACTTTAGAGGAGCATGATGGACCAACCGTTGTCGTGTGGATCCATCATATCTCTTCCACATATATTGGTACCAAGGAGTTGGAAGGTTTAGGATGATACCTTCATCAACGATCTAAGCTTCTTGTTGACCATGGACCTGATCGACGTTTGAATAGTAGTCTCTCATGTGACACACCGATCACTCACAAAACCTAGATTACAGAGGTTCCCTACACGAAAACCAATACAAGAAGAGGAGGACAATGCAATGGACCCTAAAAAGTTTATGGATGTTCACAAACTAGAGTCACAAAGGTAGTAGAGGGATTTTCTCTCACCTTGATGAAGTGAGCAAGAGAAGCCCACAAGTGGTTGTCTGGTGGCAGTGCTGGCTATAGAAAAAACGAGGAAGGAGAAGAGGGACATATGGGGGTCGAATGGAAGTGGAAAAATATAGGATAAAAATATGGAAGTTGTTTCAAAGATTAACACATGATTAATTGGTGCGAGGAGGGGAATGGGTGGGGGCTGGATGGCTTGACATGGTTGACTGTCATGCGCCATGTCCTACATGTTGTGTCTATGGGCATGCATGGGTTGAGGAAAATAATCATGGCCATCATCTCAAGGGACAATCTAAAGACCCTTGATCCAAGGCCTTGAATAAGCAGAGCGAGGTGTATGTGGATCTTTGATTTTGCTAAAAGGCTAGAAAAAAGGAACCAAAATGTAATTTTTCACACAAAACTTACAAAAATCATAGAAAGTCAAAGGAATATTTGATTGATTTGAGAACTTAAATATATGATCATAATAAAATTGAGAACATGTATAAGAGTTGAGAACCAAATTACATCAATGAATTCTTCAATAAATCAGTTTGATCAATAATTTTAACTTAATCAACGTTTGATATCACAATATACACAACTCAAATTACACATCAAAACTCCAAATTGATGCTCACAGTGATCACAAATCCATTTAATCATGGTGGGGTTATATCGAGCAAGATTATATTCCAATAAGAGCATAATGATAAATTGAGTATTTTATATGAAAATTATAATTAATCACAAGGTCATAGAGAGATCATACAAACCCAACAATTAAGATAGAGGGTCCTTGGGTTCAATGGCCCACCTTATTTCATCACACACTACACATGATTTATAATGGATTGGGGACGTACGTTACTTTGACCCACTCCAAAGGATTTGACCAATTGAAGTTGCCTCATCTATAAACTTCTTTCAAGTGATCTAAGAAGAAAGTCATGATAGGTATGGTGTGAAGAAGAGCATCAACTTACAACGTTGTACTAGTGGGACTAGGCGCCACTTCATAAGGGTTTCCTTCCCTACTTCTCTTGCACCATCACTATAGATGATGATGGATTAAATGAAACCAAATACATCATATCCTTGATGATACCATACCTCATTTAGGTGGTGGATGACAAGGACTTGGATAGCTATCTTGACATTGAAACTAGCATCAGGGAAATCACCTCATCATTGAAGTTTATGACAACATAAATAACACTTAGAATAAACTATAGTCTAAAGACATGGTCATTTCATCACCTAAGAGCATCATAAACAATGAATAGGGGATTTTTTATCTAATTCCTGAAGACATGAGGAGATCGTTTAATCCAACCAACTTCATAGAACCAAGTCATATTATTGATCCACCATGCTCACTAGACTGCTATGAACGAAGCAACAAGTATGTTGAAGGACTATGGAGCGCGTAAGATCCCTATGATGATGTATATGCAATGATTTAAGGATGGAAGATCTACACCATCTTTGAAGTAGACATCATGAAAATTCTACAACATATTATTCGTCCCATGCAAAGTAGGGACGAGTTGCACAATGATGTCCTCAATATGAAGCCACATCTATTGCTAAAAAAATATGTTATAGGAAGAATACTATATTACCATGAAGATCCTAGAGTTATTATTTTTCCATGCTCCACTATGGCTTCACCTTTCACTAAAAATAAAATATCAAATAGATACAAATTAAAAAATATGAAAAGATAATTTAAGAAACTATTGACAAAAATGATCTTGATAAATATTTCTTAGATGTAGAACAAATGTATGACAAGAAAGATAGATTTTGAAGATGTTCCTACCCTAAACAATATGTTGAAGAAGCACTAGTCCTTCCACATTGAATATGAGACAAAGATAATCAATCTCAACACCCCATTCCCAAGACACATAAACTCATAATTGGATCTCTTCTACCTGACTTATCAAAGACTGATTGATAGAAATCCTACACAACCACATCAATGTATTCTTTAGAAGATCCATAGACACGATAGGATTGAGCATGAAAATCCTATTTCATCTTCTTTTATTAGTCCATGCCATTTTCCCAGTCAAGTTTAAATCTAGATAACTATGATATGAGCAAAACCCCAATATCATATAAGAGGTTCAAAATTAGTATAGTGTTAGTTTCTTAGAGTCACTTGTCCTACATGGGTCCCCAACACCATTCTTATATCTTCGAAAGAGCGATACATGTGAGTGTCCATGGACTACCATGACTCATTAAGGAATCTCCCAAGACAACTTTGTACTACTGCACATGGATGTATTAGTCAAAAAAGAGTTGGCCATGTCCTACTAAGATTCATAAATTGCTTCACCAAATACAACAAGATAAATATGGCTATGAGAGACAAGAAAAATGTTCTCCCTTCCCAATAGGCGAGTGTCATTAAAAAATGTCATGCCTTTCAACCTAAACAATGTAGCTACCTATCAAAGGGAAAAGGTCTCCCTTTTCATGACATGATGCACAAAGAGGTGTAGGTACACGTGAACAATATAATTGACAAATAACGAAACCGAAAGATCACATCATTTATTAGTATAAGATCTCCAACAACTAACAAGATTCCCACTACACTTAAGTATAGAAAAACACACCATTTAAGTTAGATTTGATAACCTCCTAGGTTGCATTCTCATCCAAAGAGGAATTAGTTTGACATTAAAATGGTATGTTCCACCACAAAAATTTCTTTACACAAAATAGAAAAGGAATATATGGCATGCTCAATCATATCCAATATATCATTTGCTTTATTTTCAATATCGCTCCTATATTTGAGACCGATTTTAAATTCTCAAGGAAGAG
The DNA here is from genome assembly GCA_963693085.1 of Alisma plantago-aquatica. Classification (NCBI taxonomy): domain Eukaryota; kingdom Viridiplantae; phylum Streptophyta; class Magnoliopsida; order Alismatales; family Alismataceae; genus Alisma; species Alisma plantago-aquatica. The sequence continues at coordinate 1,775,533,179 of OY856409.1, forward strand.
AACTGATTGGATATGGAACCAATTGTATGAAGAAGTGTTCAAAGATTAAATATCAACTCACTAGGCCACCGACTCTAAAAGATAAAGTGTCAGGGCATCCCTTCACCTTCCAATTATCTGTCCAATAATATTGATTGAAGGTTTCTTGAGCCAATCAAATGGCCAATGATGGGGGTGTGGTATATTACTTATCTAATAAGTTTAGATACACTGAGGACCAATATACTACTATTAGGAAATATTTTTTGCCATAGTGTATTCTATAAGGAAGCAACATCAATTATTGATGACATGCTCACTTAAACTGATTGTAAGACATGATCCACTTTGCTACTTGTGTAAATGATATGTTCTAATGATATAATGTGCAAATTGGAGCTTTTTTGGTCTAGAAGTCCAAATCAATTATCTATTCATGAAGTCCATATAGGTACAAGACTTAGAAGATAATCTAGCAGACTTCCATCTTCCTAAAGAACAAACACATCATTACGAGTTCCCTGACAAAGACGTTGAAATGATCTGGCTATAATATATCATTATTTCCAAGACTTATGGATAGTTTTATTCCATGGAGATTCTAGTCTCATAGTATTTGCAGTAGGAGTGGTCCTTCACAACCAACACAAAAAAAGTTTTATGTAACCAAATGCTTAGATTTCAGTGCCACAAATAACATACTCTAAATATGAAGCATGCATCATGGGGGTCCAACATGTCAAGAAGTAAGGGACACATCACCTTCAAGTATACAACAATTTTCTCCTAGTCTCTCAAGCTAAAAACAAATGGAAGACCCAACATTCGAGTTTGAACCAATATCAAGACTATTTGTTCTCTCTCTCTTGAGATTTTGAAAAAAAAATCCTTCAACTTTATAAAATGAGAGAATCATGCCTTCACTGATGCTTTGGCCATACTCATCTCTTGGTCATTGACAATGCATCCAACAAAAAAATAAAAGAAATGGTTCACGAGATCAAAGCATATCTTGAGGATCACATGATCTCTGAATATCTCTCTCAAAGGGACCACCAAGTGTACTAATGACAGGGATATGATTGTGATCAAATCAATTCCACCCTGGACGGATTTGTGTCAGTAAGGGAGAGGGATGGAGAAATAGGGCTAAATGTTACAACATGGACAACCTCAAATGGGGGTAGAGGGTATTGTACCCATGTTTTCCAATTCGGACAGGAAGACAACCTCACATCAAATAGATCCTTTTCCAATTCATGGCTCTCAATGTACATGTCATAAAGTGGCCACATAGCACACCTAAAACAATCACTTCCTAACAAATCAAATGTCAGAAGACATGTTCTAGAATACTACATGATTTACATATGTTAATTATTTAAACCAACAATTCAAATATTTAAACTCTTGTAACTTCTAGTAGGAACCTATGATTTGAACAAAATTTGAATCATGGTCCCTTCGTCATGCAAAGCTTCTACATACCAAGTGAGAGACTACACGTCTAAAATTTAACATCTAAATAAATTATTCAAATTTCCTTATAAATATGTGTATAAACCTTAAACTACATGCACCTAGTCATAGCATCTTGACCAAATAAGTCCAAGAACTCTTCTTGTGGTACTAGAATACCCATCTTTCTTTGTTAACCCATTAGATCCATTAAACCTCAATCGGAAAATTTATATTCATAACACTAAAAATCGACTTATGACTACATTGATCATTTCCCATGTATATGAATAGGCCACGAGTGGATGTTATTGATTCTTATTAACATTTTAGTAATACATGTGAGTCAATTGGGGTCATATTTAAAGAAGGTCATATTATCTTTGGAATAAACAAAAGGGATTGTTCACGACCCTCCAATACTATTTTAGATGTCAAACTAATAAAAGTTAGGGTCATCAAATCCACCCCATCTTATACTGGATTTTGTCCTTGAAATTCGATTAATATTGTACTCAAGATGTCAAAAGAAGACTCATGTACTATGCTTAGGCCATCATGTCTAGGTGGCAAGGCATCCACATACATGTAATGCACTCATATGTTTTCATTTTAGGATTTAAATCATCTAGGGCATACCCATCTTCAATTATTGAAGACTCGTATGAAGTCCCATGAAAAACATGACATTCTTTTAATAAGAGTACATGTCTTAGTCCCTTATGAATTAGGTTATCATTCATATATGTATAATTTTAAGTAGGGATATTATGTTGGTGAAGTTTACATGCTTGAATGGATTACTTTACTCAAAATTCTATGAATTATCATAAGTTATGTTTGGTATCTTTAGTTGGATGTAGGTTAAGAACTTATCAATCATGATTATTCAAATTATGACCTAAATGCATATTCATTTCAGCTTCACAATTCTAAAGTTATATAGGTTCATATTCGGGATTAAGAGAGGCATTCTCTCCCTCTCTCCCATGCCTGTGGTGAAGGCCGAAAGCCCGGGAGGGTGGTAAATCAAGGCGGCAGCTGGGATTTGAACTCGGGGTCCCTTTGTTAGGGGACACCATGCTTAGCCAATTGAGCCACTCCTTGTCAGCATATAGGTTCATATTATGTCAAGATTATAAGAGTGAGTTCTCATACGTATATATGTTTATAACTCAGGTATTTTTTTTTTCATTATCATATGTAACTTGAGAATATTAACATCAAGGTTCCATAATTATCTCACTTGTAACTAAAAAGAGTTTTGTAAGACTGAGCCAATCAAGCTAAGACCTATCTACTCCAAGAAAAGACATGCTAACAACTTACAATTATCCATGTCAAACTTATGCCCAAAACTTGAAAGTGAGGTTAGCCACTAGATTCCTTCATATGGCACCACTAACCTGAGTATGAGTCTCATCATGAAGTTCACATATCATATACATCATCTAGGGATTTAAGACATCTCCTTCACCTAGATGGCATACATATATATTTGAATGCCTTTCTAGGGTTATATCTTTTCATAGGAAGTCTAGGGTTCAACATTATCAAGGGAACTACACACTAAGGGAATCAAATCATATACTTAGAAGTTGTCTATCTGGGGACCCATCCTCGTGTATTTCATCATTAATATTTCAATGTTTCACATATTTTGGAGGCTAGATACTTTGACCTTGTCTCATGTCTGGTTGACCCTAATTGTATGTACCAAGATAGAGGCCTTTCTTTGCAAAGAGATTGAGGCTTGTGTTGGTCTCAAACCATATCTTACCAACCATATATAAACATATACAATAGTAGGCACGTGCAAGCATGACAACCAACTATTTGTATGTGTCTCACATTAGGCGAACCTCATATACCATACTTGTGCTAGACTACCCAAGGTTACATGGCCACAATTGATTCCATGTCATCAAAATGTACTTCAATCCTTCAACATAAAGCTTAAATTATTTTCAGGCAAACTCATAACATCAACATCAACATCAAGCTTATACCATCTAAATACCTACTAGCCTAATCTTCATTAAGGCTCTAGACAAAACAAGAAAATAAACTATCTAGACCAATGTTACATCTCTTTCTCTTAGGCTACATCAACAATCACTACAATTCTGTGTGTGTTTATAATTTTCATATGTACATATATTCTAATACTTAAAATAGAAATTTTGTAGCATTGAAACATGTGATGAAAACCATCATAATCCATTTAATTATAACCAAAATAAAAAGTGAGTTACCAAACTGATAAGATAGACTAGTACCATGACACTTAGAGAACTAGCAAGAGCATGGTGCAAACTTGTGTAGCCACCCTACGTACATGTCATGTGAATATGGTTAGGATTATAGTGTCTTCCATTTGTCACCCTAATGAACTTACAACCCATACTAGAAAAGAAAGATTTTTGAAATTATACAAGCTTGCACCTAGTTCTAGATCATCTAGGTTCTAACCTGGAGGCTATGTCAACTTAATCCACAAAGGAAAACTCATTGAGTTTTGAAGGTTGTGATGTAATATTGATTTTAGTTTGTGTTTCATATGAGCAATGTTTGGTGTAGCTATTGTTCATGTTCTGACACCACATATTAAAGAACCATTTATTACCCAAGTCCTAACTCCAAAAGACTAGAAAGGAAATGGTAATAAGACCAATGCATCCTTCCCTAACATGGAATTATTAAATAAAGAATGTCAAAGAGTGAAAGATTCACATACATAAACAATTAAAAAGATAAAGGCACCTACATAAAGTCAACATTCAACAAGTATAATAATCAACATTGTTATTACAATATTTCAACTACATAGTGAACAATCAATTTATAAATATCTGCTCATATGCACTGAACTTGGATCTAATAAGTACAACATGAACACTTTCTCACCAACTATGAACTCCCATGATATCTCTGAACCTAAAATAGAAACAAGAAGGTAAACACATAAGGTTTTGAGTTCAAAGCAAAAAAATATGTATGTACATAATATTTTCCCAATTTAAAGACTGGAGAAGTAAGCAAACAAGAATAAAAATGTTAAGTGCTTAGAAAAACAAGCTCGTGTTTTATGTCACTTCACTCCAATTATACAAACAATATCATATATCATTATGCCTTTGACCAACTTCCCATTGATAGGGTCCATGAGGATGCTCAAGGTTAGTTAATCTATTTGTGAGGGACCTCAAGGCCATTTCCAAGAGAAAAGCCTTGTATTAACATTGTCCGACCTATTCTTGACAGCTCAAGTAAGATGTCGAGTCTTGTGTCCTTACCCCAAGACTACTGACATGTTTACAAGGTTTATATAATAGAGATCTATATATGTTTTTAAGTTGTTAAATCGACAAGAAGTGCACCAATTTGAATATTAGGATACTACATGGAAATTATTTGAGCAAGCAAACAAGCATGCATTCATATCACAATTCAAGAAAGAAAGCAATAGTCATATAACTATTAAAACCCATACTTTATTAGAGATTCATAACTTATCCTTGACTATCTATATTGCAAGCTAAACCTAATTAAAAACAAGATTACATACCTATATTAGATTCTCATCATTAATGATAACTAGTTCCATTTTATATTTTTGGCCATGTTAGGTTCCAAAGTTGGTTGATACATGTTTTTTGATTGTTTACAGATTAAGAGTCCATCATGGAGGTGTAATCAGAGTGTCATTCCATTCTGAGGCTCCAATTATATTATATCATCATTACAAGGTTTAAGTCATTTATGTGAATTTAGAGTCAACATACTCATAATAGAGTGACCAAGGTCAAGAGTCATCAAGACATGGGAACTAAGAATAATAGATGGTATATGTCAGTAATGTAAAGAAATGAGAAATGTATGTCAAGATTAGGTTTATTTCCCCAAGACCATACATCATTGTTCCAACATTAGATCCAACATATCAAGCATACATTCATATTCAACATGTAAGACTTTTATCATTAGGGTCCAACATGTAGAATACATGGGACATCCACATCAACGTGATCATAAGGGGGGATATTTTATGATCTAGAAGGGAAAGATAGAATGTTAAGATTCATATTGCATTTGGGGAACAAGGAAGACAATCAAGACACATTCAAGGGTTAGAGTCAATTATAGGGAAAAAGAGGTGATTAGGATTCTAACTAGTTCAAGATTGCATAGAAGATATTCATTTGATGATTAAAGATTCAATGGCTCATAAAAGATCCAAACGGTATCATGATTATGTGTAAAATATTGTCAAAGTTGCCAAAGATCACATCTTAACAAAAAAGGAGGATTATAAGTAGAATTAGGGTCTACTAATATACTCATCTCATAGGTCTCATCGAAGTGATCAAATTTGTTTTTATTGATTCCCATATTGGCCTTCCTATGGGTGAGTGATATATATTTAAAAGTTTGCATCTAGAACATTATAGAACAAGGGGGTTATCATTTAATTTATTAAATGATGAAACTAATCATGGACTTTGATGCACCGCTTAGAGGCCATGATTTTCATACCTACTGTGCTTGGTCCCTCACCATGGAGTGATGGCTCGTATCATTTAGTCAACCCCTGACTACATTGGGCGGTCAGGTCTAGCTCAGGTTGAAGATCCTGGTGATTGATCCCTGATCATGTGCTAGTGCTCGTACCTACTAGTGAGCCATGGGTGAGAGCATCTAGTGGTCATGCGAGTCAAGATGTCATTAATAAGATCATGTGAGGGAGAGAGGGGATAGACAGATGGTTTCTATGAGTATTGGATATCAGTCAAAGGATGATTGGAAAGATCTAATGCCCAAAAGCTTGTCTCTTCCACAACCAAAACCCAGTCACATATGCAACACATAGAAGAGGTTGCATGATTCCTCCAAAATTGAGGAAAACTAGGTAAGGGAGGGTTTAAGGCTCAATAACTTACCACCGAGCCCCAACTCAACCCCACAAAGACACTGGGGTCTTGCTTTGGGGATCATGAGTAATATGGGAGAGCCTTTGTACAAACACCACCACATAATTGAGGTGAAGTGTGGAGGTGTGAGAGGGAGGGGTCTGTGGAGGTCAATGACATCTAGAAAGAGCATGGTTGCAAAAAGGGACAAGACAAGGGTATATGCAGGATTTCAATGGTCTCACGGGTTAGGTTTTTGGTGATGGGAGTCTCCTTCCTTGTTGAGTGAGAGGGAGTGGGGTCAGTGTTGGTTATCTCAGCGGCCCAGACATCAATTGTGATCAAATCACATTCCACCCTGGTCACATTTACAATTGTAAGGGAGAGCTAAGTCTAATTCATGCAACATAGACCAACTCGAACAAGGGGGACTAAAGGGTATTGTAATCCTATTTCCTAATTTGGGCTGGAGGAGGAAGACAAATTCAAACCTATATCTCCTTTCATGATACATGGCTCCCGATCTAGCAGTCAAGAAGTGGCCTCACAATATACATGAAACAAGGGCCATGTGACAATTTTAAACGTCACAAGCCATATGTTCTGGAGTAATACACATAGATATAATAATCACTTAAATCAACAATTCAAATCTTCAAACACTTAGAACTTATGTTAGGAACCTATGATTCAAACTATATTTGAACCAAGGGTCTCTCATCACACAAAGTTTCTAATACATAGTTTGAGACCACGAGTCGGCATTTGTTCATCTGAATAAATTATTAAAATATTCTTATTAATATGTGCATAACCCTTGAACTTCATGCACCTCATCACAAAATCTTGACCAAACAAGTCCAAGAACACTTCTCATGATCCTAACATACCTCATATTTAATTTTGAAGAAGATTGGATCCATTAAACACCAATTAAAAAACTGACTTCATAAGACTCAAAATCGACTTGTGACTGCACTAATCATCTCCATGTGCATGAAAAGGCCACATATTGATATTGTTGAGTCTTATTGAAATTTTTGTTTTACTTGTGAGTAAATTGAGGTTCATAATCTAATAAAGGACATCTTATCTTGGAACAAACCAAAAGGGAACGTTCATGGCCCTCTAATTTTGGATATCAAACTATTAAAAGTCAAGGTCATCACAATATCCATTTGAAGAATGTGAGTGCCAATGGCTGTCATTTTATGGAAATTTATATTAGATCAAGAGAGATGTGTAAAGATGAATAGATTACCAATGACATTTATGATGTTGTTGTCATTTGGTTTTATAAAGAAGATGGCATATCTGCTTATTGCATTATGTGTTGAGGATAATTTAGTAGGGTTTCTATTAGATTGTTTTCAATGCCTACTTGAAATTTGATGAATGTATATTCATCTCATGTTAGTTAACAAAATTTTAGATTAGATTCTTTATTTCACATGTTGATTTCTACAGATTCACATAGATTAGATCAAATTACTTTTGTTCCTATTTTTTGTAGTTTTATATAAAATTCTTACTCTTATTGCAGGAATAGATACCAAGGATGTTCCAAGATTGTCCAAACAATGCCTGATTATATTTCCCCCATATCCAACCATTGGGAAGTGATTTGGAGCCAAATTGAAGAACAATATTACACATGAAGCCTCAATTAGACAATTGGATTCACTTATAGGTCGACAGAACTAAGGGAGAAAGAGGGAAAATTCAAACAAACTGGTGCCTAACTTGCCTTGTGAGTCAGATGATAGGCTAAGAACATGACACTTACAAGAAAATAAAAAACTTGACCTCCAATGAGTTGCTCGAATGGACAACGGGGGTAATCCTCGAAGAAAAGATCACTCACCCAATTAGTGAATAGGTCGACCGAACTATGTTTCTTCAAAAATTCTTATCGACAAACTAGTCACTTGACTCACATTACAAGTTGGTTGACGATGATCTTCTCACGCACACCCTAATCATCAAAGCACAACCCACCTGACCCATCATGCCAATCATTTGATTGAGGGCGGGGCATATCGATAGACAAGTGTCCAGTTGTATGACTATTCACCCAGTCAACCGATTGGTGCGATGTTGAGTGACACAAATTATAGTTGTCGAGCCAATGATTGAGTGTGTAACATATTGGATCTTAGACCCAACCCTAGATATTTGACCTTTTTAACTTGTCCAAACAAGGTTAAGGTTTTAGACCTAAGAGATGTTTAGTATTAAGATATTGAGCTAATTCATGTATGGATCACCCTAATGTAACCTAATGTTTTCACATTAGTCTTATGCCAATATTGGACACATAAAATATGTCACAAGAGAAAAATGTAGATTTCATAATAATTCGTGCAAAATAATCTCACATAACTCCTTTAGTGTTAATATGAAGAGTTGGAACCTAATTGGGTAAATAATAGTGATTACAGGTGAAATAATATAATGAAGAGCCATGAAGAATTAAATATGATGTATCTCATATAAGTAGTTCACAAAATGGAAACAAATTTCAAATTCATAATCTACATCCTAAAAATAGCCTATATGTTAATCTTCTTCTAATATAAACAACCTTAAATATTTAGGGCAAGTTTAGGAGAGAGAAAGTGTGTAAAAGCCATATAAGTGGAATAATAACATAAATAACTTCAAAATATGTAGATAAAGGCAAACTCACATTCAACACAACAAAGATAACTTGTGGATGAAGTTTCACCAAATTTGGATAATCCTAATGTCAATAATTCATGAGGAAGGAGAAAATAAGATTTGTTAATTTAGTCAATAAAAAGTCTCCCACAAGGGAAATCTAATTGTATATCAAGTTCCTCATATCAGAATTAGGCTAGATGTCAATTTTCAATTAATTTGGAGTCATTGAAAGAGAGAGAAAATAGGAAATCAATTACATTCACACTTTAATTGGAATCCAATTTGGGTATAGATTTTATTTAATTACATGTGTCGAGCGGCATCCTTTTTGTGGCTTCTTTCCACCGTCCGATCCTAGATCTAATGGCATAGAAGTCATCTCCTACATTTGGCAGGAGATCGACTCACTTTGTACAGTAATTGCGGGTTTCTGACTCTACAATGCATGAAAGTTCACGAATTTTATCCTATAGAATTCAGGAGAAGATTTTTCATAAAGAAAGTTATACTTTAAGACTTGGTTTCCTAAAATAATGAGATGCCCAAATCAACAATTTCCACCCAGCTGTCCTAAACTTGATAGAGCCCATAAACCTAATGTATATTCATATATAATGATTCCTAGAGAATTGCCAACCCCGAAGAAAGCCTCGTCCAAAGACAATTCCTCGTGAAGCTTTCCCCTTTGTGCCTACATGCAACAACTTTCTCAATATTTTCCCTGTGTCACCATTTCCAATACATGGCATGGAACTTCAATTCCTCTCTCGTAGACCTTCCTAACCTAAATCCAAAGCCTTCTAACATGCTCGCCTCCTTTGGGTTGCAGTAGTTTGCACTACCCAACTCCTTGGTCGTTGGTTCGCTGGACACCTTGGTGGGATGCTCTGGGGTGTCTTCTCATGAGGAAAGTGTGTGGCCAAGTTCGACGAGTGCTTATGGAACCTTCTTCACCATTGGTTTGCTCTTTACTCAATAAGTCTTCGATTCATAATTTCTTCTCTTTGCCCTGAACTGGTGCTTGCTTCTCTCTATGGTCTGAAATTAGAAAAATATCTTTGAAAAATAAATATCATATGTTCTAAAATCAAGAAAAATACTTGCTTTCTATTGGTACTAGTTTTGTTGCCAAAATCTAATGTTAAAAATATGTAATTTACCATGGAATTTCCTAATTATAAAATAACTTACAAAATTCATAAAAATAAAATATAGGTAAAAACATATAGTAAAATACATTTTGAACTCAGAAGGAGATAGCCTAAAATATGGCGTGGTTTTGGTAACCTAATTAAATAATATAAAAAATGCAATTTTATGATTTTGATTAATTAATGTAAACCTAACCCTAATCCTACATATATGCATCATAGGTACTTTGGAGACCTAGGCTTGGATCTAGATCTGACTTGGGCTTGTATAGACTCTAAATCAAGGTATTTTTGCATCTGCTATTACTCATATTTAAGAATTTACCTATTTTTCTTCTTTCTCTTGGTCCTATGGACAATTTCCTACACATTATCTATTTTTCTTTGAAAAATATGATTCATGTGAACTACTTTATGTGTTACTGATCTTGTGATCATATCATACTTCTTGGACATTCTTTTGGACTCTTCCTTATATATTGATAATGGTGGAACATCCTTTGGTGATGTATTCGCTTTTGTTTACTTTTAAGGTGGATGTTAATTAGGATCATGTGATCCCACTTTATGCGTTTGTTGGATGTTCTCATCTTTTCCTATTCTCTTTTATACTTGCTTATTCTTTTGGTATGCATCATGTGGTGACGGCTAGTGTAGTGGTACATGTTATTTCATGTGGATGTGAACATTCCCACATATGAATGCAGATGTTAAAATTTCCTACATTTGAAAATATATGAGTAGATGTGTATTTCCTACTCAGGGTGGATGTATACAATTTCTTCCCACTCCATATTTAGAGCGAATGTATATAGTTCCCGCTCACCTCATATTTTTAGTAGATGTGTTATTTCCTACCTACATGTTTATATTGTCCAGTATTGTAACAGGTGAAACACATGGATGCCTTGTTCTTATACTTTACTCTTATTTGTCTATTTTATTGTTGTTCTTTCCTTTTATGCCCTTTGGGTAGTACTTTTCTTTTTCATGGGAATCCTTTATTTTGATGTCCTTTATCCCATATATTGCTCAATTTCCTTTTCAGTATGCACATACCAACCTTTGCTGATGCCATCCATTTTCTCTTCTTTTGTTGGGGTATGCTTCCAACCCTAGGTGGAGGACAAGGAGGACATGGCATGAAGTTATGGACTTTACTTAAGGAGTTTAAATCTCAGAGACAAACTTGTTATGGTTTAGATTTTCCTCTACTTAGATCCATATGTTTTATCTTACATGTAAACCCTATGTGGGAAACTATGAGGTACTTTTGTAATATTTTGTGAAGAATTGAATATAGTCTTTATTTTAGTCCTCTGCTACACTTTTTTGGTTTTGATTACCATTAATTAAGATTTGAAAATTTATACTTGTTCCAGCATACCTTTTGAGTATGTTTGTGACAGATGTTTTATTCTTCAAATTTTTAGTAGGGAGTGGATCCCCTTTGTGTCTCACTCCTTACAGAGTGATTTTCATGTGCGGTGAGACACTCTCATAAAATGGGTTTTTGACTAATTTACAAATATATGACAGTTGTCCCAAGATCATGAATCTTTGAATCATAAGGAGGAAGTTGAAGTGAAGAACAATACCCTCCTTCCAAACTCTCACAAGACTATTATACTAATGAAGGTGTCGATCTACTTGTTGAAGACCATGAATGTTGTCCATTTGCATATGCATTGACATGCATTATTATCTCTTTGTTCTTGTGGTTATTCTTGAGCTATGAGTGAGTAGTTTCTCATTGTGGTATGAGAATTAGCCATGTTTCCCATACTTTGAACTACCCATTATTGATTCCCTTTGCTATAGTTATGTGATTATTTTCATTTATTTCTTATGTTCCATGTGGACCTATCACCCTATATGCATGTCTATTATAATCATATACATGAGCCATGAACTCTAGGATTATTGTAACCATAGATAAACATTGAACCCCAAATGACCAAAGAAGGGTGTTCTCTATGGTGATGGGTTATTGCACTGTAAGTACCGATACCTAGAGCAGAAAACATATTCTATGAACTTCATAATCTGAAAGGATATGGAATTGATTAGAACTGATTTAAAATGGTTGTACTGATGAGGAATGTAATGTGTATCATAGAGTATGCACGCGACAATGGTGAAACCAACTCTACCCACTACCTTTAATGGTGATTCAATGATTAGCTTCATAAATTCAATCTACCAACTATTTTAAACATTAACCTCTTTCATTGGGTTTTGTCACATTATCTTAAAAATGTTGTCTTTAGGGTTCATTACTAATTATTTACTACAACTAAGATATTTCTTCTTGTGGGTGGTGACTATTTCGCATAGTGCAAGTTAAAATCTAGGGAATTTCCCCTCAATTGAATTTTCCTATGCTATAAATCACACATCAAGTTTGGCATCATTGTTGGGTAAAACAAAACAATTTTTGAATCCAACGTTTGAGAATAATTAGAATATTCTATTTGTGATTTATATCAAATCCTATCTACTTTCATTTTATGCTTGCTTCCATCTAACTCCTTTTGCTTCTTATTATAGGTACAAGTCTAGTGTATGCAACACTCTACTATTGTAGACTCAACATACCCAAACATTGATCTAGAAAAAGGGAAGACTTTCCATTTTATAAGTAGAAAGAAAATAGTTAGAATTGATGAGCTAGAGGTCACCTGACATGTGAACCAGGCTCTCGTTACCCGAAGTGGTGATCTTGTGCTAGAGACCAAATTCAATGTTATAGAAGAAAATAATGTGAGAGAACGTACAACCATCAAAGCTGAGCATCAAAAGCAACTTAGAAACTTTTATACCCCTAAAGAAATTATTGTCCATCATCATGTTGTTCATTCAGCTATTAGAGCTCCACAATTTGAAATCTATTTGCAATGTCTTACTATAATATAGAGTTACACCTTTGTTGGTAACAAGGACAAAGACTTTCAAGACCATTTCCATGTTTCATAGATGTATTTGCTTTAAAAAAACAACCAAAATTTTTATAAGTCATCATAAAACTCTGGTTCTTGAAGTACTCCATGAAAGACTGTAACAATCCCAATTCTATATCATATGAGTGGAAGCTAAACATTTCATTTTACTTGGAAGTATCACTAACATGATATTTATTATAATAGTGATAGAAACAAAACCATCAATTCTAGTGTGAAAAACACATTCTCATTAATTCTTATACCAAAAAGAAACTTGACAATCTGAAATCTAAATATAACATAAAAATATATGCACTTATGACTTTGGATGTTGATTCACGTAGATAAGGCACCACCAACTAATACTTAAAAACATATAGATGAGATCTCTATATTGTAAACTCGTCCTAAATCTTGATATCTACAGACTCTCATACCCAACCATGCACAATAGGAAACTAGAATAAGAGTAAGTGGCATTGAATTCTATATGCATAAACATTGTATGAGAAAAACTTGAGATGTATAAATAAAGTAACATATTTTAATTACATATTTTATATTTATGTGGCTACTATTATATAATAAGTTCTCTTCTGTGGCATGATGCACCTTCTATTGGTGCAATGCACCTTTTGCATAATAAAATGCCTTCTATTGAAATTGATTTGTCTTCTATTCTACGGTATAAAATGCCTTGTATGACACATAATTCCTTCTATTCTATGTACCTATGTTCTTGTAATTTGAGAGGATTTATCATATAATATTTGTCATGTTATGTTGTCTTTTCTTGTTCTAGTTCTATTGCTATTTATGCTTCTTAGTCTGAGATCAATTTTGATATTACTATGTTCTATTCTTATATATTACTTGCATTTTGGATTTTACACAACAATGAAAAAGTAAAATGAAATACTATAATGAGATATTATGGTAGTTCTATTCAAGGTACAAATAAATACTAACTAATAATTTATGATGGAAATTCAAATTTGACGATTCTAATAACAAAATTTAAATTCTTAAATTTATGGCATGCAAGAGAAGGTTATTGAAGGGCTACACTAGTTAAGACTAACATATCACTTTATATGTACTTGAAAATCTAAATGCAGTTAATTACTACATTATCAGAAACATTCAAGATATGATGATTTAGATGATCATCAAAATACGATTATAGGTACTACTACTCAGAGGACATGGGCACTTAACTTTGGTACTATAGGTATACTTAATATAATTTTGATTCCTTGGTCCATAACCCATTGACCTGGACATCACAAAGTCCTTATAAGTTCACGTGGATTTTTTTGTTTCACTTATACAACCCTAGTCTCATCATTCATCCTCAGAAATCAAATTAGGGATCTTATTTACAACAAATTGAACTCTATTTCAAAACCAAAATATAATAATAGAATTGAAAATATATCCAAAAATCACATTGTTTAATCACTATATACTATCATAGTCATGTAAACCATATAAATCTCATAAAATACTAATATGTATATGTACTGACCCTTTATCAAGAGGAAGTCTAAAAATAGTCATATATATACACATATACATATACATACACACACACACTCACATACACTCACTAGTAGACGCATGTGCAATGCATGTGTGAACAATAGCATTGGTTAAATGTGTATTACATTCAATTTTTCTAAAAGAAAGTTTAAGTATAATATCCAGAGTAGATATTTTGCAAATATAAATCATTAGACGGGATAATACTTTGATATAATTATATGAGGTCGTTTTCTCATTTTTATCAAATGTATAATATATGAAATGTACATAAATGATGATTATTTTTATTTTTTAGTCATACCTTGTGTTTATGAATAAAATATTCATAGTAAGAGTGAAGGAAATCATTGGTAATGTGAATCTAAAACATAAAGAAACATATTTATGATATCAAGACAATTTTTGAAGGTGTTTTGCCACATCCATCTAAATTATATTGCATTATATATGTGATATGATAGGATCATATGTAGACCATGAAAGTTTTTGATATGTGTGTGTCTGGTGTGATTATGGTGGAAAAAAGAAAAATGCTATTATAAAGTATATCTTTGAATTTGTATGAAAGAATCAATAATTCTGTAGTCATGGGGGGAAGAAATAGAATAGCAAACCTTGATAATAATAATTTCTACGAATTATGTACTGTATGTAAGAAGTTATTATTGTTAATCATGATGGAAAAAAATATAGAATGCACTGAGTGAATATGTCCTTTCCCACGGTTCATATGATTATATATTAATACCAAGATGTCTCAAATTTATATCTGGATTAAACATAAAAGAAATATATGATGAATGACTTGTTTTAAATGAAAGATATTATATTAGTAAAAATGAGAAGTATGAAATGAATAGTGTAAATATTTTCAATGTATAATAAAACTTAGATAATTCCTACTATCTTCTAAAATAATTTCATGTCACTTATTTATCTATGTGCCATTATATATTTATTTCCAAATAAGAAAGATATAAGTTACATTACCCCTTCTTTTGAGTTTATCAGTTCCATACATATAATTTAACTTTTCATGGACTGAAGTAATATGAAAAATAAATTCCTATATTTCTTTTCTATTAAAAAATATAAAGATAATGGTTACATTGAGAATGGTGATGTAAGTGCTACGGTAAAATTCATGCACCTACTTTGCAACTGAGTTGTGCAAAGATCTAATTATACAAAATCGTGAAAAAACATAACTGAAACATGTAAAAGAAAAGTTGAACTTTTCTTAAACTAATTCTAAAAAGAGGAAACATAGTGGAATATGATAATACTAATGAAGTTAAATTCAAATTCTTATAGGTGGTGATAAATATAATAATGTAGAAATTAATGAATAATAGTGTATCAAATTTTGGTTTTGACAAAATATAACAAAATGTACACGTCCATGGATCTATATAAATATGTGTTTTTAAATTATAAAAAAGTTCAAATACTCATAATTCCAAGTACAAATAAATTCTCATAATAATAATAGTAGAGATGATTTTATAAAATTAATCATAAATAAATGATTCAATAAATAAATTATGTAAGATATTTCCCACAAAAGCATAATCACATTAAAAAAATGTAAAAATATAATAATAAAAATAACAAAAAAAAAACAAAAACAACAACAACAATAATAATAATAACAATAATAGTAATAATATTAATAATGGGAATCATAATGATAATAATCATATACATAAAGCTACATAAAGTACTCATAAACAAAAAATACAATATAAATCAACAAGTCATATAGTTATATTATAACAAAAATAATAAAAAGTTATGGAACTTATGACTATACTTATAAATAAATAATGCAATACAAAAGACATGTATTATATTACTCATAAATAAAAAATACTCATAATAAAATTAAATTAATCTGCATAACAATAACATGAATATATAGAGCCCTACCAGCCTCATATATAAATAATACGATACATGTATTTATATAATTCTTATTATATATAAATAATATTCTTATTAAAAATAATACAAATAAATTTGCATACAAATAACAATATTATGTTTGAAAGATGGTCTCTTTAAAAATGATATTTTCAATAGATTAAATGTACCATGTTATACAATCAATACTTTTAAAATATAACTACTTTATAAATACTAATAATTAAGTAATTTAGTATAAAACCATGCAACTGATTGTATACTAAATCAATATTTTCCGTAACAAAAAAGTAATGTATATTAATTTGCATACCAACAATCGTAGTATACATAATTTTACAAAGATACACATAAAAATATAATAATAATAATCATCATCATCAACTAAGCCTGAATCCCAACTATGTTGGGGTCGGCTACATGGATCCTTCTTTTCCATTCAGCTCTATCGTGGGTCTTATTTTGGTTGAGATGTAGAGATTCAAAATCTGTCTTTATAAGATCTTCCCATGTTAATTTATTCCTTCCTCATCTTCTATAAATTGTGCTTGCCTCAATAGTATTGCTTCGTATATGCACATAAGTCGGTCTGTGTTGTACATGTGCATACGATCTGAGTCATCCCTCGCACAACTTGTCCCCAGTGCTCATCACCCCCACTTTATTCCCGGTATAGTCATTTCTCAAGCGATCTTTTCTTGTCTTCCCACACATCCATCTCAACATACACATTTCAACCACATTCATCTTGTTGAGTACTTGTTTCTTCACCGCCCAACATTCACTCTGATAGAGCATGAATGGCCGTATAGTAGTTTTATAAAACTTACTTTTTAGTCTGAGAGGGATCTTTCGGATCACATAATACTCCAGTTGCACTCCTCCATCTCAACCATTCTGTAGTGATCGTATGACAAACGTCATTTTGGACAGCGCCATCTGTTTGAATGATAGTGCCCAAGTAACGAAATTTATCACATTTTGATATATCTACTCCATCTAACTTGGTTCCACCATTCACACTGCGAGATTGACTGAAATTTCAAACACATAGATATATAATGTAATTAAAAAAACATGTTTGATAGTAATTATAACTAAATAAAACTTGAAATAAAAATGTAGTACTTATCAATTCTCATAGTGATAATATTGGTTAAGTACTCACAAGTAAATGACGCAATACCTACAATTGTTTAATATTTAACCATAATATGAATAATAAAAAATACATATAATGAGAAAAAATATGATAATAATAATATATATAAATTTACAAAAAGTACTCAATAATGAAAAAAATCAGTTTAAAAATTTTGTACGATGGTACTTGTAATAGTTAGTGCTCATAATAAAACAAGAAGGCACATAATTCCATATAACATTAATAGTAATAATAATGTACAACACATGGGATATGTATGCTAGTAATAATAAATAAATTGCAATGCTCATCACAAAATAGTTTGTTTTTGCATAACATTAACAATAATATGTAGATGCACAAAGACAATCTCATATAAATAATACAATGCATGGAATTGTATAATTATATTGATAAACAAATAGTATGCATAATAAAAAATAGAACAAATAATGTTGCATAATAATGACAACAAAAAAACAATAATAATAAAATAATAGTAATAATGGTAGAAAAACAATATTATTATTGTTAATAATAATAAGAATAATTAATATTGTTTCTTTTATATAAAATAATAATGATAATAATTAGAATAATAATAATTATCATAATAGTAACCTTATAATATGTGTTCACAAGTAATTATCTACTGATAAGTAATTATGTACTAATAATAATAATATTAGTAATATACATGCATTAACAATATCACAGATATAAATGATATAAAAAATACTCAAGGTATAAAATGGTACTCATAAACAAAAATAAATTCCTCATTATAATGATATGTTGCATGGTTCATGATAACAAAAAATTTATTGCACAAAACATTTATAAAATTGGCATCTCTCGTATAAAATAAATTATATAAATATCTATACTACTATAAAAAGAGGAAGTTTTCCTATCTATTTATAATCAGCCATTCAAGACCCCTTACACCACTTTGAAGCCAACATTTTGAGTTGGTGTTCTCTCCTTCATTCAAACTCTGCTAAAATTTGATCTCACTTTTTTCCTATTTTAATTTCTTGTAATTCACTCATTCTTAAACCTAAACAAAAACAAATATCCTATGAATAACTACTCCCCACTCTCTCACCATGTTCTTAACAACGGCTCAATTTTCTCATCTCCCGTAGTATACGCCCTTTCTATTTCACTCTCCAACAACCCTCAATACTCTCTCCCATGATTCCTAGCTCCATATTTTCCACTCGCTTATTTAGTTGCAAATTTAAATCACTTCTAAAAAATGATGTAAATGTAAGTTCAACATATTTCTAATTTAACATGCATGTGCACGTGTGGGTTGACTAAAATGCCTAAAATGATAGATATAAATATTGCATAATACATAGATCCATCTATATCCCCTTCTTCTAAAGTTTCCCGTATTTTTTGGCATGATTATCTCAAGCTGTTATCTTTCCCTCTAGGTGAACTTCTAACGGGATCTTTCTCACTATACATCCCCAATATAGAACCAGATTACAGACCCCATTTTGTCCTCATTAGCGGTTGTCACGTCAATTTGGAGTCACATACAACAGCAATTGCGTGATGGGCAATGCCATTGGAAAGAAAGACAGTGGGTGGAGGGTTGGAAAGAGGGAGGGAAGAGAGAGAAAGAGAAGGGGGAGGTAGTGAGGAGAGAGGTGTGATTAGAGGAGAGAGAAAAAGAAGAGAATGAATTTTATTTTGTTAATAACTTTCAATCAGTGATGTATTTTTTGACAAAATTAAAAGTGTTAAATTCCTTATCATTAAATACTTTCCAACAAGACCAATGTTGTTGTAGTTTTGAGAAATTTAATACGCACTAAAAAATTAATAAAATATTTATTATATTTGGTCCAATTTTTTAAGAAAGAAAAATTAATTTTGTTTGTTTAAGTAGTATTTTAAAAAAATAGTTTTTATCTCCAGAGAATTTTTTGTTTTTCCTGGCAAATTTTTCTTATTATCCCTAGTAAATGTTTTGTTATCGCTAGGCAAACATTTTGTCATCCAAGTAGTATATATATATTTTGAATTTGTAGTTATCTGTAGAGAATGGTTTTGTTATCCCTAGAAATATTTCTTGTTATCCCTAATAAATGTTTTATTATCCCTAATAAATGTTATGTTATCCCTAGTAAATGTTCTTGTTATATTTGGTTAATGTTTTGTTATCCCTAGCAATGTTTCTTGTTATTCCTAGTAAATAAAATAGCCTTTTTCATATTATTTCATCCTTTTAATACATTAATATATGCATGAATGGACAATGTATGAGTTAAGAACCAAATCATGTATGAAATGAGAAACTAATTACATAACATTTCTCTAAACATGAATTCTAGCCTATGGTTAAATTTTGAGGTCAATTGACCCTTGTTTGATCCCTTTAATTGATTTTAAATGATTTGAATATAGTTTTATTAAGCAATTAATCTGATTTCATTAACATGTCACTTTTAAACCTAAGTTTCCATTTAATTTTTCTGTCACATGTTACTCTCCTCCTGCATGCCATTCGAAGGCTCACGTCTCATCATCTAAGAACCCAAGGCCGATTCGATGACCCAGAGGTGATCCCTTACCTCTGTTAAATCGTGGGTCAGAGCCGTTTTCCCCAGCTCATCAAACAACGACACCTTTCTCCCTCCTCACTCGACTGTTTGGGTTAATTCTTTCTCCAACGTGACCATGAGGTCAAGAGGAACTTGACGAGCATTAACACTTTACCCCCTCGCACTGTGGACAAAACACCCATTTGGGGCTTTCTCCTCATCTTCACCGAGAAGTTATAGAGGGAGCTATAGCCCTTCACACACCTATATAAGGCTGGGTAAAGGTTCCTTAATCCACACACAACTCCCCTCCTCCTCCAATTCCTCCTCTATAGCCCCCGAACTCCCCGACCTCCTCATTTTCTTCATTGACAAACTCCATTCCAATATCGGCTTCCCCTTCACTTCCTGTTCAATTGAGGGCTTGAAAAGCACCTCTACCCCACCACCTTCTCCCCGATACCATTCATTTGTCCTCATAGTGCCCCAGCTATTGTGTCCTATAGATTAGCAGAAAGTAGTGCCGAGGCCATGCATTTGCCCACCTTGGTGCTCCTCTGCCCACGGTAAGACTTCACTTAAACTCACATTGACTTCTCGAACGTGCTCACGACCTTAGCTTGGGTTTTTCTCTTCATTTCAATGGACTTTGATTTCAGTTGCTGCTCCCTTATTTCCTGACCTTCTCCCATTTGTTTTGTTGTTACTGAGGTCCTTGCCCTATGGTGAGCGTTTCTCCATCTTTGCCGAACCTCAGAGGTCTCTTTCACACCTTTGTTTTGCCGAGATCTTTCCTGGTGATGCGAATCAACACTGGAGCCTAGACTCCAGTAGCCTTCTCATGCCATTTTCGGGCTAGAAGATGCCTGGTCAGGTAATGACCAAGGCACCCATGCCCCTACAATCAACCAATCAATCGATTATGGGCATTTTGCGTATTTCACATTTGCTTTTGTTTTTCCCTACAGAAATTATTCAATGTCTGAATGACTAAGGTGTCTCTGCAATTTCAATCGATCTATTATCAGTGCATGGGTATTTTGGTCATTTGACCTCTCCGCT
This sequence comes from Alisma plantago-aquatica, assembly GCA_963693085.1. Lineage (NCBI taxonomy): Eukaryota > Viridiplantae > Streptophyta > Magnoliopsida > Alismatales > Alismataceae > Alisma > Alisma plantago-aquatica. Next base: position 1,775,554,518 of record OY856409.1, read on the forward strand.
CTGTCAAGTTTGATCCAAGCCATTTGAGCAATAAGCAATAATTGCTTCAACATTGTTCAAACAGGACAAAAATTGTAACATAAGTTCCTCATGATCCCTAATTACTTATCCCAAGATAAGATTAAGCATCTACTAAACCTTATTAGGCAAAAAATATCTAGGGTTAGCACATAACCCAGGTCAGGGATGTTACAATCATGTGTTAATCTTTTATAAGGGATATTGTATTGATTGAAGTTCGATGACATCACAATGATGTAGAAGATGTTATGTGCAAGTTATAGATGGAGTATCCATTCCTTTTCACTTAGGATTTTGGGGACAAAATCTCTATTAGGGGTTTATGGCTTGTAAGGCCCCTGACTTGGGTTTTATGCTAACTCTATTTGCTTTGGTTTGATAATGCACTTAGAACCTCGCTTGAATCCCTTGAGATTATTTTGGACATTGTAGAGAGCTTATGTTTCAAATTTGACCTTGTTTGGAGGTTGTTTGTGCTTTATGTGCTAGTTTTGGTACAAATTGCAATTTACCCAAAGTAGGGGGTTGATGTGCAATTTGTCACCTATAGAGTGTTTCTTCTCTTTCTTGACATCATCTATAAGATAGAGAAAGAATTAGGTTCCTTGGTTGAGGAGTAACACCTATAATGGTGATTTGGGTTCCTATGAGTGGTGAGTGCCTCGACGTGTATATGGTGTGTTGTCTCGACCTTAGGTCGCGAACTAGGATATCTTGGGTGGGTTTCATGGTCAAGACACCACCTCTAGGTGTTTATGTCATGACCAAGGAGGTCTAGGGTGGTCTTGGGTCGATATGGCTGACCAAGCATGGGTTGTCTCGACCTAGGGTTTCTGGAGATGCTTTGTCTCGACCAAGAGGTGATGAGGTAGTGATGTCGCGACCATGGGAGGTGCAACCCAAGGGATGTCATGACTATTGCCATGTGGGAGTCCATAGTAGTTGAGAAACTACCTACAATGTATCACCATCTCTTACATGTCATGCTTTAGTGGTTTCATGTCAGTCTTTTGAGTGGACAAGTGTCCCTTTGGTACCTTAAAGTGTTGACACCTCATCCCTTGTCATCTCTCTCATCTCCCATCTATATAATCCCTTATCTCTTCTTGCTTGCAATCCTTTTGGTCATCTATCTTATTCTTCCTTCCTTGCTTGTTCTTGGAGCTTGTTAAAGCAAGGAGGTTTGTCCTTATATCTTGGGAGGTCGGTTTTCTCTTGCATGTGGTGATGATGGTGATCCGAGCTCATCTTCTACCATGGTAAGTTTTGGCCCCTCATTGATGGCGTTTCCTTGCTTCTTCTATCTTCATGGACCTAGATATGTATTCGTTGTGATGGTCATTCTTGAGGAATTAAACTCTCATTACAAAGGTCATTGACCATGTTTTGAAAAAATAGACCCTAATGTGAGGAGGATTCCTTCTCTCTTTATTTTGGTTCGGCCAAGAGCTTCTTGCCCTCTTTTCTTGAGTAGTCTTTGACCATGGTGTCTTCTTCTTCTTCTTGATGTGATTTTGTGGCTGAAGGTGGAGCTTTGTTGGAGTTTCTTCATCCCTTGATCATGTGCTCGGTGCTCTTGATCTTAGGGCTTGGAATCTTGGTGGTGATCTTCTTATGGTGGGTTTTATATTATTATACTCTCCTCTATTATTAGCACACTTAATCTATTTCATGTTAATGTTTCTTCCTCTGAAACGTGCCCTAAATGTGCTAGTGGTTATCAGGATTGATATGCCCAAAATAAAAAAAACCCTAATGATAAGTACCTGATTTTGAAGATGAATGTGTTATAGTGGTATATCCCCTATGGACGAGTGTCTTGATGTTCCATGAGGGTTAGGACTTGGTTTGATTTTGTCCAACATTATTTTATCTCTTTTGCAGAAGTCCTTTCTTGGTGATTTCATGGTACCTCTTTTTAGGGTTTTGATGACCAATTTATGTATTAAGTTTCCTCCTTAAAGACGATGGATTTCCCTTCGTGTGATCTACTATTTAACATATAAAAATGATGTAAATGATCTAGAAAATGTTATCATGAATTTAGGATTCAAAACATTAAAGTATTCTTGTGAAGAATACTCTTTTTGATAAACCCTAAAATCATTAATTTGATTTAGTATGTATCGATGGAGGGGATTTTTATGTATGTAATCTAAAATTTGGTTTTACTATCATGATCTAAGTTCGTCCATGATTTTTTCCTTGGTATTTTGGAGGCTTTCATTATGAGAAATGGGTTGGGTTCCTCTCTCTGGTATGAGATTCTCATGGTGGTTTCATGATCCTTGTTTTAAGGTGTTTGTTGATCATTTTTGCATAAAATTCCCTCCCCATGATGAGAATGGACTTTCTTGGTTTTAACTTATGTTTTAGGTGCCTTGATCATGGTTTTCTCTTCATTGATGAGGCCCTTTCTTTGTGATTTCAAGATTAGTGACTTAGGGCTTTTGATGATTGTTCAGATAAGTTTTTCCTCCTTAATGAGTGTGATTCTTCCCCTTAGTTTTGATTATGTTTTGAGACCAATATATCATTATTTTGTCTTGGTTGAGATACCCATATTCTTGTTGTTTGTGGCCATGGTAGCCTTGGGTCGATATGCTCCTTTTGGGTGAGTTTGACCCAATGACGTTAGGTCAAGCCATTTGGTTATTAATGCTTAGTCTCCCCTAATGTTGGTGTCTTATTCCTGCCTTGTTTGCATGTAGGTCACAACCCATAGTTAGTATTGTTCGATATGTCTCTCTTTGGATGAGTTGGACCTAGTGATGGAGGTCGCGACATTACAATTGAGATGGCCACGACCTAGTTGGCTTTGGTTGAGATGTCCCTTCTTGTTGTGATGTTTGACCTAGTAGTGTCGGGATGAGATCTATTGAGAATAGCAACCTTGGACTCTTACTTCCTTGCCTTAGCTTGGTGGAGACAGGCTTTAGAGTGGTAATAACGATTAGGGGACACCGCGGTCATGACATGGTGGTGTTGAAGGGTTGATGTAGGGGTGGTTGAGGATCTTGGTCATGACACATGGTTGAAGGTTGAAGAGAAACCCCATTCCCTAATATCACGGACGTGACATGTAGGAGGTGGTCTGAACATGGTCAGGGAGTGAAGGTCGAGACACCCATAGTGGATGTCACAGTCATGGCATATCATGGAGGGTGGCCGCGACCCATGTGTCTATGGGGTTACATGTGATGTTAGTAGGAGGTTATGAAGCACAAGTGAAAACATAATGATATTCATATATGAACAATATATAAGCCATGTATGATGTTATTTAGAATGTTATCTATTCAACTCTAATGATGTTTCTTAACCCTAATATACTTAAAAATGATGGGAGGTAATAAACCTAGGGTTGGTGTTGGAACCTTGCTTTGGAAACCCTAATCGGCTATAAATGGGAAAACCTAACCTTAAAGATGTGTAATGATCATGCTTGTTTCTCTTTCATAGAATGTCTATGGTGAGTGATATTATCTACATTGTTTATAGAACTTTAACCATGCAGGTGTTATGAGATTGATAATCATAGTTACTGTATGCTATGGTGATATGATATGTAATAGGTTGAATACACCTTCGTGAGGAGGGTTGAGGCACTTATGATATTAGAATGATGTGAATCGATCACATGACTTGCTAGTGGTTTATTTCCTATTATGAGAGGACATTATCCCAATGATGAGTTTAGGGGTTAATATCCCATAGTATGTGACTTTGGTATTAGTGACATGGTTATATGTTTTCTCTCTATTATTTATTTGCATCTAATCATATAGATGAAATGAATATCATAGATATGTGAATGCTATGATGATATACATGTAATATAGGTGATTCTTATGTTCCTAGTTGAGGCACGATGAGAGAATGATGAAATACAACAATAATGTGATGGGTCTTATGAGTTGGTGAAGGCATGATGCCTAGTGAGAGATGTAACCTCTAGTGATGTGAAATCTGGTTTGGATCCCCAATACTTTGATCGTGATGCTTAGCCTTATTTAAGGTAGTGAGATAGTAATGCCATGAGAGGATGTGATAAGTTTACACTTTATGCATTTGATATCTTTTGATGTAGCAATATAGTTATGCTTGTTAAATTGAATTATGGTTTTATATGTCCACTTGAGTGCTAAAGCCTTAATTCACCCAATTGGCATAACTAAAAAGGTGAAACCTTAATCATGTAGCTTTTCCCTATGCCATAGATCCATTCAGTGTCATCATTTGATGAATGGTGAAACGAGTTTAACTGAGAGTACATATTTTTGAATTTGTGGGGTGAGGACAAATATCCCCTTACATCTAGGATATATGAGATAGCCAAGCATGAGCTGGTCTCTCAGTGATATGTGATACAATATTGGCTATTGGACATACCCTGATAGGAGTGCAGCTTCAGTCTGTAGCTCAATGACATGTGATATAGGATTGGTTGTGGGTCATACCCTGGTGAGAGTGTGGATGTGGGCCATAACTCAATTTCTCTATCATCATGACTTGTACCAAGGTAGGATAGACTTGTATAGTTGGACTATATGTCGTTGGTAGTAGTTTAACTGGAAATGTCACTGCAAGTTCACTCATAGTGACCGAGGGGGTGAGGTCATGGATTCCAACTCTTGCCTAGACCATGTATGGGACCAATTTTAACTTAGTATTGGTCGGTTTGATTTGGGTGGTACGACTCAAATCATCAGGGCATAATAAAACATGTAATCATCCATGTAGCATACTCGCATAGTATCAAATACGAAAATATTGGATGAGGCCTTTCTTTCTTTATACAATTTATTTGATAGAAGAGATACATGCTCTTCATATTCCTTCTAAATACATAGAATAATCTTCTACTCAGTTGTAGATACCTAAATTACTTAAAGAATGCTAACTACCCATATCATTTAGTTAAAATCTACTTATCTGTTAATAGTGTAATCTACTATTTTAGTTACATTTTCATTTAATAAATGTTGACAGAGAATTATAACTCTCTCAGGGACGTTTGGTCTCACCCCAAGGGTTCCAAAATCTTTTAGGTTGATGTGTATGTTGGGATAGAGCTCGTGTTGCTGAGGCCAAAATTTTGAGATGTCTAATAGCCGAACCATGGATATACAACTATTGTCTAGTAATACAGTCATATTTGTTGTCCCTATACACTCAGGTCCTTGCAAATTTTTCAAATACATTGTACATCACTTTGAGTTTTTGAGTTTATCAGATGATGGTGCAGAGGTGGTCTGTGTACAATAACATGTTGTCGCATGTAATATTTTGTGGCTAGTTAGACATTGATCTATGTAAGTAACATCTTTTGATATGAATGAAATACAAGTAACTCTAGTGTATGGCTTCACACATGATGTGTTTAGTCATGATAAGTGGTTGAGAAATCAATTTAAATTTACCCTATTTTTTGGTAACATGATTATTAGTGTTAAATTCGTGCTTTGTATTGAGTAATATCACTGTGTGGAAAAGGGTGTCACAATTTTTCTCCCCTCTCGGGTCCATGCCTGTGCAACAAATCTATGCATGGAGATTGAGGAGAGAAAGGAGCCACCTCCGGTGGTGATGGTTGAAATGCCAGGTGGTAGAGAGCTGGAAATCTCAGTGATCTGTGGTGCCCTCCTGAAGAGATGAACACCTATAAGTGTTCAAACATTTATCTAGCTATTGTGGGGGTGCCAAGGACTTAGAAGATGGAGAGGCTCATGGCTATTCTTCCAGTAGAAGTCCTCACAAGAGAACCAACACGAATGCAATGAGGAAATTGAAGGCCATCAGGACCATGTAAAGAGTGTGGAGACTCAGACGATTGTTGATGAGCAAGCTATGATCATTAGAAAAGTGGTGGAGACGGTTCTCGCTGCACATGATGTGTACATGGATATAGTGGATAAGTTGTCCAGGCCATCTCACCAAGAGGATACTGAGGTAATGATGACCAAAGCCTCAGCTCCATCCTCAGCCATGTAGATGAATCCTTTTTTTTGTTTTGGCTGACCAGGATAGGGAGTTTCCTATGATGGAGGATGCCATTGTGGATGCGTTGGTGTCAATGGACAGATAAAGAGGAGGACATACAAGTAGGGGGAGAAGAACCTCCACCAATATCTCCACTTCAGGCAGAGGTGGAGTATCAATGCATACCCTATAGACCTCCTCACATGGAATGTGAGCAGGGCTTCTAGGCCCAAATGACAAAGATGATTGTGGTAGATTATCATTGACTCTAATGCTTCCTTGGTCATGCCCCTAGAGACGAAGATCCATAGGGAGGAGTGGAAGAAGGTATCCAACTTATTCTTAGTTGGGTGGGACTATGATTCCAAATTGTATCAGGTTGATGGAGGTTAAATTGTTGTTGGATGGAACTTGAGAGTTTGGGATGTGCAATGTATTGAGAAGTTCGACTAACTCGTGGTTGCAAGTTGTATCAATTGGGGTGGATGGCATTGCATTATCAGTGCCATTTATGGACAAAACAATGAAGGTTATATATGTAGAATTTGGGAGATGATTATGTCCACTACATAGTAGGCTATCCCACAACTAGTTGTGGGTGATTTCAACCATGTGAGGATGGCCTTCGAAAAGTTTAGGGGTTAGCCTATCCCAAACATGATTATGAAGAGGTTTAATGTTGCGCTAGATGCAGACTATGAAGCTGAACATGGAAGGGGGTGTGGCAGAACAAGAGAAGCCCGGAACATAGAATTGTGAGCAACCTTGACCAGAGGTTGGTAAATGCTGCCTGGCTCAATGTGTTTCTTGAAGCCTCTATTGGCTTGGGAGGGCACTTGAATATTGATCATGAGTGGATGTAGATAAAGTTAGAGAACTAGTCTCTTCCCAATATACCCTTTCACTTTCCGAACCACTTGTTGGAATGGCCAAGTTGTGAGTCCACTATAAAGCAGCTTAAGACACCAATGTAGTTGGGAACCCCCTCTTCATTGTGGTGAAGAAGCTTAGAATGGTTAAATCTGCTCTGAAGGCTTAGTCTAAGGACCTTACGAACCTACCTTATTTAGTTAAAGTGTCCTACATTGATTATCAGGTGCCTACGGAGGTTTTGTAGTCTAATACTTTTCAGATTGATGCCATTCAGAGTTAAGAAGTGAACACAAATTGGCTTTGCAACTAGAAAAAGTGGAAGAGCTTGTGTTTTGGCAGAAGAGCATGCTAAAGTAGATCAGTGATGGTGACCGCAATACTGAGGTGTACCATAGGGATACTAGGAGGAATCCTATGTGAGATTGCATACATACTCTTCTAAAGGAGAATGACAAACAAACAGATGGACCAAATAAAGTGGTTAAGGAGGCTGTTGATTTCTACAAAAAGCTCTACAACCAAGAGAAATGTTTTGTTTTTTGTGAGCTTCCTCCTAAGAAGGTTGCACATGATATGAATAGATCCATGTTAAGACCATATATAGATAAGGATATAATGCTAAAACTCTTCTCTATTGGCCCCTCTAAAGTACTTGGCTCTGACGATTTCAATGGGAAGTTCTTCTAGAAGAATTGGCATATTATTAAGGAGGACATATGTCGTACAGTGCGGTGGTTTCTTGTGGGTGGATTGATGGTCTGGAAGGTGAACCATTCTTTCATGAGGCTCGCCCCAAAAAAGAACCTCCATGCTTCCTTAGATGACTACAGACTGATTTCCTACTTCTTGGTGCCATACAGAATCATATCCAAGCTAGTAGCTAGGAGGTTGAAGAAGTATCTACTGAAGGTCATTTCCCCAAAACCAATCAACATTTTTACAAGGGTTCTCCATCTCTGATATTTCCCTTTTGGTGAGTGGGTTCCTCTTCGGCTTTAACAATAAGAGTAAAAAGAGCAAGGTGAGCATCAAAGTCAATTTTTCCAAAGCCTATGATCATGTAAATTGGGGGGCTCTTTGGATGGTCATGAAAGTGTTGGGCTTCTCTTCTAGGTGGATCGAGATAATGAAGTAATGTGTGGAGTCAACCTCCTTTTCTATCTTAGTGAAAGGTCTCCCCAAAGGTCTATTTTGTGCTTCCAATGGACTCAGATAAGGGAACCCCATATCCCCCTTGTTGTTCTATTCATCATCGAAGCTCGTACCCAACTTATTGAGAAGATTGAGAGTACATGTGCTGTGAAGACCTTCAGGGTGTATGATATGCCAGTTTTATAGAACTTGATATACATCAATGACGTCTTGTTGTTCAGTGTTTTCCATGCCAAATACTTGAAGACTACGAGGATGCTTCTAAGATGCTTCGAAAGATTGACCGAAATGTACATCAGTGACATTAAATATAGGGTGTACTTGTCGAGGTCCATTGACTCTATATGGGGGAGAATGAAGGATGCAACCCAATTGGAGATTGTATCCTTCCCTACTTGGTATTTAGACATACTAATTGGAGGGGGAAGAGGATCACGTAGGTATTATGTCTCTTTGATGGATAGTCTAAGGGAGATGGTGGATAGGTGAATGGCTTTATATCTCTCACTGGTGGGTGGGGCCATCCTCATATGATCAATGCTCACAAGTAAGGTGGCTTTTTGGTGTAGACAAGTTGAGATTCCGATGTTCATCCTAGACAAAGAGGAATCGATTTGCAGCAATTTCCTATGGGTTGTATGAGGACACATTATTGTGTTGGTAGAGGTGGTGAGGCCGTACCACCTGGGAGGTCTGAATCTATCAGAATTCCACCATATGGCCTGCAAGGCCTCCTATAAAAGGATTGATACTTTCCTTTGCTGTCAAGAACAATTTTGGTCCATGTGGATGAGACATAGATATAGGGATTCATTGGACTGCTCTGGCATGATGTCAAGATCTAGAGTCTGAAGATCCATGATGAAGAACTGGACTCACATCAAGGATGATTATATGTTGGTTGGGATGAGCTGGAGCAGAACAATCCCAAAACCATAGGAGATTCCCCTTGTTGGTCCTCATGTGCTGTGGGATCATCTTCTATGGAATTAATACCATGTCCCCAAGTGGAGTTTCACCATCTATAGGGGCATCATGGGCAGTCTTCCTACCTAGGTCCAATTACAAAGATGGGGTCGGGTGGCAAATGCTAATTGTATGTTGTGCCATATGCAGATCGAATCCCATGATCGCGTGATGTGGAGTTGCACTTATGTGAAATATATGTGGTGCAGGGCCTCTTTGAATATGGGCTTGGGTGTTAACCCCCCCAACTGATTTGGCCCAAAGCTTTGATTGGGTTCTTAGTAAGACGAATACAAATCATCATATGAGATGCTTAGGTGGGATTTTTATTTCCAACATATTATTTCATGTTTGAAGGGAGCAGAATTTTAGGATCCATGGGGGGAAAAGTGAGGGATTGTTGCATCATTTTTTATGACTTTGTACATATAATTCTTGGAGTGTGTACGACTAGTCAGGCTTAATTGATGTCCTCGGCTAGATGGTTATAGAACATCAAATTTTTTGTAGTTAATCCCTTGTGTATAGTATACGGGGCCTCCCCTACACTTTTTTGAGTTGATAGTAATGTTTTACCTTATCCAAAAAAAACCTCTGTGCACAATTAGAAAGGATTAAATAAGGTAATTGAATCAACATTAAAGGCACTGGGGTACATTGGTTTTCACCATTATCCAACTTCATAATCTATGCTACATGTTACATTCCACGTCACTACAACTTGTTTAGAATAGGTCCAATAAATTCTATATCCTTTTGGAGTACATAGTTCATTGGATATGTTTCCCTACATGCTTGAGGTCTTGGTACTTATGGCTCAATAACACATCGCCATAGAAAACACCCTTCTTTGGTCCCATCTAGGGTTCAATGTTTGTCTATCAATATTAAAATCCTAGGTTTCATGGTCTCTATGTCTAGGATTGGAAAAGACATGAATATAGGGTATTATCCACAAAACATGTAAGAAATGAATGAAAACAATCAAATAATTGTATAAAAGGAATTAATAATGTACAGTAGAAAGTAAGGGAAATGGGGATAATTCTTATGAAAAAACAAAGGAAACTACTCACTCATAGTTCAAGAATAAGCATACAAACAAAAATAGAAGAATCCATGTCAATATGGTTGTAGATGGACAACATTCATTGCCTACAATAAGTTGATCAACAACTTCATCAACACAACAGTCTCATGAGACTCTGGAAGGAGGGAAGTTCTTTACTTCCACTTCCTTCTTATGCTTCAAAAATTTGTGATCTAGGGCAAATCATGATGTGTTTGTCAATTAGGTCAGAATTAATTTCATAAGAGTGCCTTTAGGCACACAAAAATCACTTAATCATTGGCCCAAAGATGATCTTTTATGGCTCTTAGGGTTGCGTTGGTTGAGAGTTTGGTTGACTAGTCAGGTGAATGGCCAATTATCAATTGGCATGCCCCACCCTCAGTCGGATGACTGTCATTTGTGGGTCAAGAGGGTGGGTTGCACTAAGATTATATGGGTGCGCATGAGAAGATCCCATTCTACCATATTGCAAGGAAATTTGGGTGACTTGTTTGTTGATATGTATATCTTAAGAAATATGGCTCAATCGACCAATTCACCAACTATAAAAATGGTGTTTGGTTGGGGTAGTACTCCAAATGTCCAGTTGGGTGGCTCGTAGGAAGTCATGTTTTTTATCTTCTTGTGAATGTTGTGTCCATATATGATCATCTGATTCATGAAGTGGGCTGGGTAATTGGTTTGTCTGTGGTGCTTAACTCTTTCTACCTCAAGTCAATTGCCTAACTTGTGAATCCAATAGCCTGACTAATGAATTCAATCACCCAATTTGGGCTTCATATGCAGAATGGTTCTTCAATTTGGCCCCAAAACATTTCCCAGTGGTCTGAGATGGGGAAATAAATACAAGAATTGTGTGGAAAACCATTGATTAGCCTTGGTATCTATTTTTAAATAAGAATAAGAATTTCATGTGATAATAATGAAAATATGAACTAAATCAATTTGAGCCAATCTATGTGAAATTGGGAAATAAGCATGTGTGAATGTTTCTACACTAAAATGCATAACCAAAATGAGATGAATGTGCATTCTTCAACTTTCCAGCTAACACAATCAAATAGAAGCTCAACCACATTGTCATGAACACATTATAGAATAAGCATATTATCCATCATATTTATCAAACCAAATGACAACAACTTCACAAATGCATTGGTAACTAGAAAGTTCACACATATCTCTGGAAACCAACTAGCATTGGCAGTAACATACTCCATAAGGATATGGATAGGTATAAACATCTTTTATATTGTAAAGAAGAATAGTTCCCATTCAAATGACTAGCCCCCCTCCCCCTTCTTTCTCCTACAAATGTCTAAATAATGCCTGGAACCCTATCATCACCAAAAAAAAGTAAAACACTATCCATCCACAAAACACAAACGTTAAGATTAGATGGACTCATCACTCTTCTCAAATCCTCTCTCTATGCTCCTTACATATTTTCTTAGTTGTATACTCCTACCTCCTAAAATTTAGAAACAAATAGACATTACTTGTAGATTGTTTTTGTGGGATGACTAACTATAAAAAGAAATTACACCTAGTCTACTAGGATACAATCTAAAAACCAAAAAACAAGGTGGATGGTTCGTCATCAACCTTAAGATACACTCATAGAGTCATGTACACAACATCTCGACAATATTATGTACAAACACCCCATCATATGGAAAGAATTGATCCTAAAAAAATATTATTTCAAAAAATCTCCTTTGAAACAATTAGAAGCTCATATATCTCCCCTTCCTAGATATACCCCAAACAAACCACATTCATCATTATGAAAGGCATCCACATTACTTCTCTCCTATTAAAAAACACAAAATTTTGGAAAGACATCTAGATAGAAGGAAAAAACTATTTTACATATGAACCCCAATACCAACATACTATAACACCTCATCAAGATTACAGTAATAAGAGTGCTGAAATCTTATCATACCAACGTCGCAATGGATAAAAGAGATACTTTTACCACCTGCTTCAAAACATTGATATAAACAATATTAAAACCAACTTTTCTCCAAAAATATCTTGATAATAGTAAAGAGGTATGGGGATATATATACACCTTCAAATGTGCATATTCTTTCTATACACATACATGCACGACTGCGTTGGGAGCTGGTAGCATGGTTGCTTTGGGTTATATGTGGCACGACCATGCTGCATGGCATAGTCATATTGGGTTAGTGGCATCATGGCTGTGCAGCATGGCATGGCCATGTTGGAGGGTAGCAGCATGGCCATGCTGCATAGCACTACCATGTTGGAGGGGTCACAACATGGCCATTCTATGTGGCACAGTCATGTTAAAGATGTTTTGTAGCTGCTTCAAATTTGAGATTTCCTGTGATTTCTTCATTTGCAACGCAATCGTTGTGTGTTACCACAACTGTGTTGGGGGCTTTGCTTGCTCTTTGAGCTTCAAACTTCATGATCCATGGACTTCTTTACTTAAACTTGACTCTTGGCAACTAGGGGTAGGTTAGGGGAGCTTTGGGGCCTTCTTTGGGTCCCTCCATTTCCCTCATCCATCTGAGTGTGGTAAATGTACCTAAAAAACATGCAAATAATGTCCATAAGTGCATTTTACACAAATATGCACATTAAGGAAAATATCATGTAATCTAACATGTATAAATGTGATTGAAATGCAATATGACACAAGATGGAGCCCTAAAATAGGGTTGCTTCACCACGCAAAACTTAAAACATACTTGTCATTAAGTATGCTCCAACTTAATCTCTCTGTAATTTTTCCACAATCAAGAAATGACAAATGCAATGCAATAGATCAAAATTGACAAGATGGACTCAAAGATGACTAAGTAAATGCATTTCACCTCTCTCCTCTCCTCATTCACAAATCAATCAATATTGGAGCATTGTACCTACAAACATCAAATATAGAGCATAGAAAACACAATCAATCTATATAACTGTTATATCACTCTGGGTAAACTGATTCATTGTAGCAAAAGTCAAAAATGACTATTTTTTCTATTTTACATTCATACATTCAATATCATATGGACGTCAACACTAAGAAACCCACATACCTGCAAAAAAGGAAAAAATGAGCTAGGTTTGATATTTTCTAGCTCCATGGGCATGCAAAAGGAAAAAAAGGTTGCGGTAAGAATTTGGAGTTCTTTGACACACTCATCTTTTCTTTATTCAGATGCTCTTAAACATGATCATCTTTTATTTTCTTTGTGCATTTTCTTTGTTTTTCCTTTTTCTTTGCCCTTAATGTGGATACAACACATGATGATGAGAGTGAAGTGGGGGGGGTATGGATATGGCCACCCCAAACTTTTAGAGGTGCCCAAGACTAAATGTGTGCACTTTGGCATCCTTTCATGAGGCGGAGAGGTAAGAAGATGATAGAAGAAAAGTGAGTTAAAGATGCGTTACTAATGTGGATATCAACATGAGATCTCCTTCATGAAATTTACTCCAAAAATTTCATCATGCAATGACACACCACATGAATGATAAATATTAAAACCACATTTCTATCATGAGATTCTACAAAACTCTAAGTGTTTGTGACTTGATTCAATCACAGTTCAAACAAACAATTCACAAGCATGAGAGAGGAGGTTCACATGTAAAAAGTCAAGCTTGAGGCCATCTAGCAATAAACCATGATAATTCACTTGCATTTGTCTAATATCGTCATTTTTGATCCAACAAGTAGAGATCACGTCAAAACATACTTTTAGGCAAGAAGCTCTAAATTTTGGCAAAATTGGCCAAAATGGTGCCAGGTTTCCTTCAATCACATCAAAGTCTTCATTATGGAACATAAAGTAGAATACACGCAATTCTAGATAAAACATTCAAAAATTATAAAAATCTATATGATATGCAATGCATGACAAAAAGAGCAAATTTTTTAAAAATATGTAGAAAATGCATGAAAGTAAACTACATGACATGCAAGCATGAAAAGAAGCCCCACAAAGTTTGGATATAAAAATATGAAAAATAGTTATACTATTCGGTAATCTTGAGCAAAAATTTAGAACATGGAACATAAAGGAAAGTGGGGTAAAGAAAGGGCTCACCACCCTACCACCCCAAACTTTTGAGCCATGTTTTCCTCTTCATGAAATAGAAGATTAGAAAGGTATGGTAGAGGGTATAAAGTCATGGTAGATAAATTACAAGAGGGGAGATATATCTCAAGGTGTACACCATGCTAGGATGGCCAACACAATTGTGGTGTGCACCATGGTTGTTTTGTATTTCCTACACCACGGTCGTGGAGTGTGGCATGGTCGTGTTGATCTCCTTCATGTAGCTTCTTTGTTAATTTGTAATTTTCTCTTCAATTTTATTCTCCTCCTTGGAAGTATCATCAGTGAATCACTCTCCTTCCAATGTACTTGTCATAACATAATTCACAAACAACAAAAACCATCAAATATAAAGTGTATATGTTTTCTTGGAAAGGTGTAAAAATAACTAAAAGTATCAAAGATTGAAGTTTGGGAGAAAATTTTCCAAACCTAGGTGGGTTGCCCCCCACAAGTGTTGAGTTTCATGCCTTCATCTGGGCTTGTTGTTCTTTCATAATAGTCAATCCTCTCAAATGCTTTCCTTGAGATATCTTCCTCCTAAGGGTCATGTGAGCTTCTTAAGTGCTTTTGAGCAGTTTTTTCTCCATGGGGATCATCATCATAGATCTTAATGAACCTTAAGACCTTCAAGAACTTCATGCCATGGATTTTCTCTCTCTTAAGGAATGGGTCTTCATAGGCATCAAAGAGAGGGCTCTCAATCATATGGGACACTTGCGAACAAGGATTTTCTAGCAAGGTAAGATCTTTGGCAAATTGCTTCCCTCCCTTGTTGAGCCCCATGATTGAAGCCATATCCATTTTCTCATAGGAAGTAGGGGGATCATGTGATAGTTGTGGTGGTGGCACTGGTGTTAGTGGCCTTTGAAATTGAGGTGGAGGAGGGAATTGAGGTTGGAAGGTGAACTGGTGGGAAGGTTATAGCGATGGAAGTGATGGGGGTGTGTAAGGCTTAAGATAGACATAGAGGTAGGGTGGTGGAGGAAATGGATGGTTTCTTGCATTTTGTCCTTCCATATTGTCTTCCTTGAGTGGCTTGTCACATGCACAAGTCACAACCGAACAAAAGAAAGCAAGTTAGCAAACTAGTATGAAAAAAAATACAAAGAATAATGAATAAAGAATAGAAATGATGAAGTCAGTAGGAAAAGACAAAGAAAAACTAACTAGATAGGCTGAGAGCCTCTACTCCCTGGCAAAAGTACTAGAGTGCTTGGTGTGTTTCTGCCAATGTTGTTACACACTACTCAATTGAATTTTTGAATAGACGTAACCCCACAAAAAAAATCACACAGTGGATTAAACTTTCAAAATTTATAATGGAACTAAACTTAACACACTCACACAAACTAAAACACTACACCTGCAAGCGGACGGGGTCGTGTCATAGTGTAGGAGGGAAGTAAGTATAGGGTCAATCCACAAGGAGAAAAGGGGGCACTATAGCTAGGTTAGTTTTGGGGGCTAGGTTCCTACTATGGAGTCTAGGGTTAAGGGTTTGAAGGTTGTTTTGATTGATTATACTTAGTTGAGCAAGAAAGAAATTAAAGGAAAGATAGCAAGATCAAAACCTAAGTCAACCCAAGATAGTTATTTCTAATGAACGAGAAAAGACAAGGAAAGGCAAGAAAAGAGAAATCTACACTAAGGTAGGCAAGAAGGAGTCTACTCTACATTACACTAGAAAACAAGGTAAAAGAGCAATTAAAGACCTAAACTAGCAAGAAAAAAGCAAGTACTGGGCAAGAAGCTAACTAAGCAAGTAAAGAGCTAACTAAGCAAGAAGGAAATTAGATTCTTAAAGCATTTAAGATAAATGTGAGCTATATAGGAGATGCACTTATCAATTAGGTTGGGGTGACATGTGAACATGATGTTTTCATTTTGATTATTGAACCTAACAACAAGATAGAGTCTAATGAATTATCCTAAACTACTAACTGGTCATGGATATACTAGGTTGTTTATAGGGGAACTACTCCCTAACACCCCTACTACCCTTGAGAGGATCAATTGGATTAAGGTTTAGGTGTAATTCAATTAGACTTTACACAAGCCTATGTTTCTAGATTATATGATCTTAGGATGATTAGGGGCTGAGATTAGTAATGGATGTTTAAGTGAGGTTTTAGGCCTTCCATTACCCACATTCTAGCCTGGATAAAGTTCCAAGCTAAGCACACCAAATTCATCTAAACTAGCTACTTAGATCTCTCAACTAGGTTAGGAGAATTGATTAGAATATAGGATGATGGGTATCTAGATAGGGATCCAAGAATTGGACCTAAAAACAAATCCCAAAATACATACATATAAGCAATTTCCCTAAATTCTTAGGTGATTTCAAGCACAAACCACCAAGAAATTCATGAAGAGTGATATATAAGTAGAACATAATCATTATAAAATGAAATTACAATGTTTACATATCATTTTCCCCCAACATGGTATCAAAGTAACATATTTTGTCCCTAACAGCCCATCTAAGGGGCCTAGCTACTCATAGCAATGCAAAATACCAAAAGAAAGGAGAAAGAGGTAGAAGAAGCCATGGAGCTCGACGTAGATGGAGAAATCCTCCACTTCAGCTACTATACGACGTCCTCCTCTCTCCTCCAAGGTGAAATGGTATGGGATGATGGTGGAATATGGTCAAAATAGTACGAAACTAAGGTTTTAGTGATGGAATTGGTGAAATGGGGTGGAATGAATGTGTAAATGGAGTGGAATGGGTGGAATGCATAAATGGGGAGCTAAGAGGTGGTAGGAGGTAGCTAGGGGTGGCCAACAATGGCCTCCAGTCACCATCCACATATATATAGGTGGGGAGGAAGCAATAGGTCAAGTAAGGATAAACTGGAAAATGCAATGAAAAAAGTAGCTATGTTTTTGTGAGTAGCACAACCATGATGGGAAGCATGAGCATGGTGGGGTGTGAGTGTAACGACCACGGTGGATGGATACGGTCGAGGTGAAAAATGGTGAAAATGTGAGGTTGTTTTGGGTGGAGTGGTTGGATGGTAGCACGACCGTATTGGAAGCTGGTAGCATGGCTGTGCTGGGTAGCATGGCCATGTTGGGTTATATGTGGCACGGTCGTGCTACGTGGCACGTCTATGTTGGGTTAGTAGCATCACAATCATGCAACATAGAACGACTATGTTGGAGGGTTACGGCATGGCCATGTTGTGTAGCACGCTGTGTTGAGGGTGTGGCAGCATGGTCATGCTGTGTGGCATGACTGTGTTGAAGGATGTTTTGCAGCTGCTTCAAAATTGAGTTTTTTCTAGTGATTTCTACATTTGCAACACAGTCGTTTCGTGTTGCCACAGCCATGTTGGGGGCTTTTCTTGTAATTTGAGCTTCAAACTTCACGATCCATTAACTTATCTGCTTAAGTTTGAACCACTAGGGGTAGGTTGGGGGAGCTTTGGGGCCTTCTTTGGGCCCCTTCATCTCTCTCATCCATCCATGGGTGGTCCAAGTACCTGAAAAACATGCAAATAATGTCCAAAAGTACATTTTACACAAATATGCATATTAGGAGGAATATCATGTAATCTAACATGTATAAATGTGATTGAAATTCAATATGACAGAGGATGGAGGCCTAAAATAGGTTTTCTTCACTCCCCCACCTATCTCTAAACTTTATTTTCATAGGTATATATGGTACTTTTTGTACCTTAAATACATATGAGCTACTCTTTTACCCTTATGTAATCCAATTTCACATATGTGATCTTATATTTCTTTTTCATTATTAATAGTATTCAACTTTTCTATCAGAAGAAGATATATTTACATTAGTTAAAACTGAGGGGGCTATTTCAATAAGCATCCAAAGGGAGGGAATTTATGGGTTAGGGAAATAAACAAATTTAAACTACAATAATAGGAGAGTAAAATTGAACAGGAGAAATATGTGTCAAAAAAATATGGAACATCCATTTTTATGTATGTCATTCCCTTTGTACTCATGCCAGTGTTTTCTGTATCCTCCATAACTTTCCTTTAATGGTGAGAAAAATAAGAGAAATAAATGGAAGATATACATTGAAACTGCATCTTTTCCTAGAAAATCCCAACTAATAATAACCTACTAGATCCCTTTTTGCCAATAGAAATACAAGATGCTATGATGAGTCTAAGCATTGACAAATCCCCTGGATACGATGGTTTTGATATGTCATTTTACCCAGCTGAATGGGATATCAACAAATAAGATTTCCTCCTCCTCTTCTTAGAGATTTGTCAAAATAGGAACATAGACTTTTGATCAAACAGATTAACCAAACATACAATATGCTCATCCGTAAAAGTGAGAACCCTTCCTCCATGAGAGACTTTTCTCCTATCAGCCTCATCAACACCTCATACAAGATTGTCATCAAACTTTTGAGCACCCATATGAAAGTGTTACTTCAACAAGTCATTGATTAGTCCCAATGTGCTTTCCTAATAGATAGGAATATACAAAATGCATACATCACAGTCCAGAAAACCCTGCACACATGTTGATCTATAAACTCACTCGTTCTTACCCTCAAACTTGATTTTGAGAAAACATTTGACAAGATCAATTGGTATTTCTTTTCAGTTGCATGCACAGATGGTACTTCGTACCTCAAAAAAATTACAAGGTTCCAATCTTGTATCAGTACTTGCACCTTCTCAACTTTTATCAATGGTTCATCTTTTGGTTTTTCAAAAGCACAAATAGTTTTAGGAGAGGTGACCCCCTCTCCCGTTATATGTTCATCATTATCACATGTGTCCTCACCTCACTCATTCGTAATGCCAAAAAAAGAACATTCTCACTAAGCCTAGGGTTTGTGAGCACAACATCATCCAATATGCTGATGATACAATCATTTTTGTCAAACCAATTGATTCATAAGTTATCAATTTAGTTAGAATCCTGGAAGTGTTCACTCACCTATCAGGGACTAATGTTAAATTCACCAAATATACCGTCATTGGATCATTAGTGAGTGATATGTATAAATTCAAAACCATGCTCAACTACAAGATTGAGTCCTTTTGAATCACATATCTTAGACTGCTACTCTCACCTATGTGAATCCCAAATTCATCTTGGAACACCATCATCCACAAATGTAAATATGCATCTGCTCCTGGAAAAATAACCTCCTCTCCATAGGCAATAGACTTACCCTTCTCAACTCTACCCTCACACATCTCATCACATACCATTTGTCCTGCATCCCAATACTGACCATGATTCTCCACACCATTGGTGTAACTTCCTTTGGGAACATCAAGGGAAAAACCTTCACACGGTTAATTGGGACACAATTTGCAGCCCTAAAGAGGAAGGTGGTTGGGGCATCATCAACTTTAGATCCAAGCACTATGCCTCATCCATAATATCACAGCCTCAGTCTATAAAAAACAACAAAAACTTTTGACCAATATGTTAACAGATAAATATCTCAAACACCCACAACTATGGTCTTTCAAAGCTACTCTCTCTCGATCTATTCTGTGGAAACATTGGACCCACACTCTTTATATTGTAGCAATAACCATAAATGTACACCCACACCACATGAATAACATAAAACTTTGGACAGACCCATAGTGATACGGACATTCGACCTATCAATCTCCAACTCTCCCCATCCACTATCCCAGCTTAAAAAAAAGGTACAATAGCAACTAGGCTCTTCATAAGATTGGGTTATCCAGACATAACCATTTCAAAACCTTCTTACAAAACCAGACCATGGCCTCTACCATGACATATATTAACACTTAGAGTATAACACCTCTAATCATGTGCCACTGAAATAGGGAACTCTATACAAAACCAGTAAAGCATATAAATTCTTCTCATTCAGGGGATGCATTCTCAATTTTAACATTATGTAGCATATCAACTGTCCCCCTAAAGTAAAAATTCTTCTATCTCTAATTAGTTGTGATAAAAACTATGCTGATCTTACCATGTGATCAAAGAGTTTCCACATACCTTCAGGATGTATTATCTGCCACAACAATGCAGAATCCAATATGGATCTCTTTTTAGATGTCACCAATCCAGAAATATTTGGACTCATTACACAACTACAACACATGAGTAGTCGTATCAATGCATACACAAACAATTGAATACTTATGGTTACAATCATCCACACTATATGGGTTTAAGAAAACAAATAGATTTTTAATAACACTCAACATTCTTTACAATACATTATCTTGCATGTCAATTATCATTACCGAAATTTTTCTCATTGCAGGTTGTCATGAAGCCAGGTTGCACAAGGAGTACTACATCACTAACAAAGATCTGAGTGACACCAGGACCTCTAAGGAACTCTCTATTAACCATATTTTGAAAGGGGGAGGTGAAAATAAGATACCACAGACGGGTGATATCCTACGTATCTTGCCACAGTTTGTACTTTTGTTTATCAGGGGCTAGTAATAAGGGTGCTCCCCATGTTTTGGTTTTAATAAACTTATCATCCACTCATACCGGTTTGGGCTTTATTCCACAATGGGTCTGTGGAGATTGGCTTCACACCTCTGGTAATCCCCCCCACTCTACCATATTAGACTATGTTGCATCGCATATCATGATGTACTTCCCCTTGTAAGCTTATTACAATTGTAATGAGATATTTGTTCTTAGTACGTGACAATTATATACCATTAAATAATCACACCATGTTTTAATGTATTCATAAGATAATGTATCGACTTCTTCTAGAAATATCAATTAGATGGCATGAGTTAATATCCACTCACAAAGTGCATTTCATCGAGAAACAAGCTACAAAAAGATCACAAGGACATTTATATATATTTAACCACAAGAAGCTACTACCAATCATGATATGATAGTTATTTGAATATGTAGACTTTTTCTGGAACAAATTCCACAACAATACATTATACTCCAAATATATCTGGTAGGTGGCTAAGTAATTGACAACTTAAACCTTTTTATCCTTACCATAAGAAACTAATAGCCTATTTGATATCCAAAAACTCTAGAAATCAAACAACGCAAAGTACATGTTGATCTAACAAACTATATGTTTATATGATTTATGTTTCTATAAACATTGCTAAATCAAATACACATTGCATATAATCCACAATACTTGATTAAAGTATTTTCACACCGATAAAAGATAGGAAGACTTGAAAGAACACAAAATATGTGTGAATAAATAATTTTTTTTGATAGTTTGAAGTTGTTAACTGTAAAAATGTAAGAAAATGATGAAATCCATTAGCATATATGAATTGTTAGACGTTTTGGATTAGATTAATTATACTACAAATATAAACCTATGAAGGGTAAACAAAGGTGGATGGGAACAAATTGACTAATGGACTGAAACATAGTTTACAAAATCCTTTTAATATCCTAAAACTAATAATGAGAATTGGAACAATGAACATTACAGAGAGTTCGATTCAAGGTGTTCTTAACCCTTATATATATTCAATAAATAAGGGTATGGGCATTTAAGATGTTCACGACTACTACAACTTTGATGCATCATTTGGTAAATAAATGCACTGTATTGAGAAATTATAAAAGACAAAATTATTTTTTAAAACAACATATTTATGTTCTTAGATAAATTAGTTTTGATAAAAAGAACCACCAAGTAAATTTCAATATATGGACGGAGATGATGACAAAATATGAAAAACTTCAAAAGGAGCACCAATTAGGTGTTAGTAAATAATAAATTTTGGATAGTTTGGAGTTGTTATCTATAACAATACAAGAAATTAATGAAGTCCCTAAGTTTATATGAATAGGAAGATACGTTGGATTAAGTTAAGTATACTATGAATAGAAACCTATGAAGGGCAAAGCAAATGTGACTGGAAAAAAGTTGACTAATGAACTGAAACATAGTTTATAAAATTCCTTCAACACCCTAAAACTAACAGTGAGAATTTGGAGCGTGAACATTAGAAAGATATGGATTCAAGATGAGCATGTCTACTACAACATTGATGCATGGTTTTTACATATATGCACTTTAATGAGAAATTATAAAACAATAACTAATGAAAGTAACTTTAAACACAACGTATTTATGTTCTTAGATAAATTCTTGTTGATGAAAAGAACCTCCAACTAAATTTCAATATGTGAATTGTTTATACGTGACAAAATTTGGAAGAGATAATGAAAAATATCTGTTAGACCATATCCTTTTTGAAGACCAAGATAATATATACATTAGTGGGAAATGTATGTATATAAAAAATGCAAATAAATATTTAAAAAACAATATAGTATTGAAAAGGACTACAAAATTGGTTATGTAGATAATATGTGTGTTTCTTATATACAATACATGGATAACCTACATCATATAGGCCAATATAAAGTGCGATGACAAGTATAGAAAGAGGTTTTCCATTTACTAAATGAAAGGGCAGATATGCACACAATGTTATTCAAATACAAGCTCATTAAATAGCTTCTAATCTCCTTTAAAAATTGTGAAGATACAATACTCATGTGGTCAAGATCATGGGGTTAATTACAAAACCACCAATATGTGAAAACTAGATATAAAACTAAATGTTCATTGGAACATCATATAGTTCATTTGAATATCATGTGGATTCATGCCACAAGATTATTGAATCAGGATAACTGGAAGAGTTGTGATTCTTTAAACTTATAATAGCTTATTGTTCTATTTCACTAATAAATATATACAACAACCAAAGTGGAATAGTCAACTAATATTCAACACTTGCATTTTCTCTACTTTGTTTTAAAAATATGAATACATCATTTTTACATATTGTAGTGGTAAAGATGTAATTTTTTTATTATGAAATATATTCATATAGGTAAACAATTTTTGTAACTAATTCATATATTATATATCATGATATAAACCAACAGTACTATTGAAATTTGATAAGAAATAACATTGATTGACTTTCCTCCTAGATTGAATATACATGGAGTAAAATTTTATTATTTCATTAAAAGTTGATTCGTTATCATTTAAACTATTTGGTTCACAAAGGAAAATCATAGTGGTGATGTTGAGTGTGATAACACCTCTTGCAAATGTTACTACCAAAATATATTACATTGATGCTAATTAATATAGCACATATGAAAAAAAAATCCTACATAAGTCATTGAGAATATTAGGTTCGACCTTTTCAAAAGTATAGGAAGATAACATATGGTATATACAAGCAACTACGACACTAATATCAACAATTGCCAATGTACTTTCTAACTTTGCATTTCAAAGGGGTTTCATCCTACAAAGTTCTTACAAATTCACGTACAAGGGTGCTTGATTAATTAAATGCTAGTAAAATTTGTCCCAATGTTTATGACTCATCTATGTCCTTTGGGGTACAAGGAGTACCTGATTTAAGTTATTAATCACAAATATTGAAAAACATACCATTAGTATCATAAAGGGATAACATAAGTATAATTTCTTAAGATTTAGGTAAATGTCCTCCATAATTGTTATATATGTGAAGCAATATTACATATTTGTAATTTTAATATCATTGGGTTCCTCACAATGTTGTACTATATGAAAAATAATTGTAATGATATAATGCTAAAGAAAATCGTATATTTTTTATAGTATTAGACATTTCAAAAAGACATAATTATTAACATAAAATCATTATTTCTTCTTCAATACATATCTTACAAAAACATCCTTTTGATGTTCATCTAGCTGCATGGATAGCTTCATTTAGAAGATTTTAATGTAATGAAAGTAGGGTGCTTCCTTAACTATAATAAACTATATGATATGCTTGAAACCATTTAATGCAACTTTGAGTTCTCTTTGTTATCTTCTATATGAAACCATTAAGTAAAATATGTTATACTTGTATCAATAAAAACATCACTAATCAAGGTGAAATTCTCCCTTCTCCAATTCTAGTACTTGAACATAACTTTAAAGTACTTATATAATAATACTTAATGTATAATGCTCAATTTTTTGACAAAAAGATGATAAATTAGTTCCAAACCTATAAAATGATGTAGTCTTAAGATAGTCATGGATGTGTCAAAATATGTACTAATGATACGTAGATACACAAAACATTCTTATATTAAATCTATAAATTTGTTTCTTCTTCTTCTTCTTCTTCTTCTTCTTCTTCTTCTTGTTCTTATAGTCATGGATGTGTCAAAATAAGTACTAATGACAAGTAGATACACAACACATTCTTATATTAAATCTATAAATTTGTTTCTTCTTCTTCTTCTTGTTCTTCTTCTTCTTCTTATTATTATTATTATTATTATTATTATGTCTTTGTTTGTTATTAGGAAACATGTCAACAATTATATTCCTTCCATTATTTATAATTGAAGTCATTAATCCATTACAAATTATTTAGGAATAGTTTCCAGAACAATAGGGCGTCATATTCCCATCTCAATCATCAGTAGTTATTTTAATAATTTTTTCATGCATGTTCCCTTCAACCCACGACGCGACATCTAATTTTTTATTTCAAAACTCTTTCATCTAAATCAGGATATACTAATATTGAAATGATCATTAAAGACTGATAATCATGTAAAACTTTAAGGAGTTTAGATACCTGGATTGAGAGAAAAATGTATATCAATATTTCAATCATTAAGCATTTTACTTTGAGTAAAACACAAGTTTGTTTTCAACTTTATTTTTTGTCTAGAAAAGATATACTAATTATTATTTATATGTATGTTTAAAATAAGATGGGATCATATGACATGACGCCCTTAGTTTCACCCATTCATATATTTATTATAGATATTTTTATCATAAGCTACAAAGTTTAAGTAGGAATGAGAATGCTTGATACAACCATAAATAAACAAATAAAGTTTCCAATTTCTTCTTTTAACTATCATGTGAAAAACAATAAAATTATGTTATCTATTAGAATCTATTGTTATAGTAACATGTTTATGAAGACTAAAAGTTAGTAGTCCGAACTGAAAATTTTCTTATTTTAGAATACTAATGCATGATACAAATATTTTTTCTTGTTAGTTATTCACACCATTCTCAATAGACAACTTAGCATTGCATGTAGTTATATGTAATTATGATATTTCTATCATTATCTCTTTGTTGCGGTTGTCTTAGGGAAAAAAATTACTTAATAACATAATATATAAAAATATACAACATCCTTTTACCAATAGTATTAAATTATTTGCAATGTCAATTACGACTCTACCATTGTGAAAATCTTGTGATATTTTTTAACATCTTTTCTTTAGCAACATAAACTCCTTTATCAGAATGTACATATTTGCATATTACGTTTTCATGCTAGATCATCTTTATAAAAAGGTATATTAAATATATATAGTATATATCAAATTCAGGAACGGAGGTAATCAGGATACCTTTTGATTTTTTTGTCATACGATTAATTAGTATCTATTGATATAAACATAGAGTCGTTTAATGTAAATCCAATAAGTATCTTTTATCATTGTTCTATGATAAAAAAATTGCGAAGTACTACTCTATGACAGCTATTTGACAAATAAATTCTCAAAAAAGTAGTCAACATGAAAAGTATATATATAATCCATCTATTAGATCACATTTCTTAAAATGTCAGAATAAACTTCTAGCTTGTGAAGTGGTACCTCAAGATAAAATATTATTGGTAGATATCTTAAAATATATTAATTAAGTTATGTCATGTTTAGACACTAAAATAGCTATATATTCTATAGGTAGATATTTAATAACAATATGTTGCTAGCCAATAGAAAATATAAAGAAAACTCATACATTTATGTTTGATTATAATCAAAAAATTTCTTACACACTCATAGTAATTGTAACTTGAATCCACCATAGTGGTAGTATCTGCAAAAATAATTTACACAATAAAGGTAAAAAAATTGACTCATGAACAAAATAGAAAGAAAACGTTTTTCCCTCAAGATAAAAGAGACGTAATGGGTATCGTGGGTTCAGTTGTTTTCAATTATACACATGGAAATGGGTGAGATTAGGAAAGCTTTCTCAAATCCAATTAGAATGTTCTTATGTCATCAAATGAAAGACCAATGCTCATGCTAGAACTGGATTTTTCTGTCATAATTTCGAGTATAAGACTGAATATTGGAATGTTACTAAAACTGTATGTGCTAGATATTTATTGAAAGGTGACACGTTTGAAATTATACTCAATATGTGAGAATAGAATGTCAACGAAACATAGAAACAAAACGAAACATAGAAGACACGTGATGAGTATGTTCTCATTAAATCATGAGACTAATAAACATGAACATAAATTCAAGTAACTCAAAATTTAATGCTCTGCAACTATGACTGACCAAGGCTACCCAGCTAGTTGTCACATAAAGAAGAAATAAAAAGAAATAATTTGTAGACATATTTTTTCCTTGATTAAAGTAAAAGGACGTTAAAAAACTGACAGTGGTTTAGCAATTTGTGTAAGTTCTATTTGATTTCAGGTCTTAGGATCTCATCTAATGTTTGACATGTTTCCAATCTTTTTAGATGAAAGTAGGAGGACGTCAAGATGTCTACAATTTATTATGTTATTTTCGTAGTTAGTTAGAATGTTGTATAATATAAGAGATGGCCATATACACGGATACATTTCATAATGGGATGCACAATTTACAGGAAAGTATATATAAATAACTCACCCAGTAATTTGGGCTCTAGACACAACAACCATACTACTCTCCCATCACCATAAAGTACATAAAATGATCCAATAGAAATATCACACTTGAAGAACTGAACCCACAGGAGTAGCATAGGAAGATGGTATCTATCTCCATAAAAAGATTCCGCTGGCCAGCGAAACGTGCACTGTTGTAAAACCTAAAGTATGTGTCCATGAAAAACTATTTGTTTCAGGTTATGCAGATTGGAACAATGTTGAAATTGGAAGGAACGATAGAGAAACAATTGTGTCATTAGTTGCTACAAGCGCATACCAATTTCTGGTGACAAGTTGAGTACTGACTCAATGAATTTTTTTGGTTCAAAATTTCTAAATTGGAGTCTTTCCCTTTTATGGGACAAGACAGAAACGGGCGATCTCATAAATGTTTGATAAAAACTGCCGCAGATTTTAAGTGATGGGAATTGAAAAGTCCAATTGTTACCAGGGTTTAGGAGTTTATAAGGGAGATAGAGGTAACAACTCGACTAATTTCACGTTAATTTTACTGGTGTCAAGGAGGGACGCCTATACTATAAGAGG